>OZ035873.1:132346517-134746517 GCA_964034865.1 Eristalis intricaria
GACCAGAACTAAAACGTAAACGATCATTCTGTCTGCTCCTACACAGCAGACCTTCACTCAGGGTGCTCATTATCGTCATAACCGGACACAGCGCAATTGGCAAACATCTCCTCAGGATAGGTGTCTCATACAATGATTTCTGCAGGAGCCACAAATCACGCCATCTGATCGTGTAGGGATCTGGTCAGTCGTAGTCGTAGGTTACATATAGGGTCCTACTGTTTTAGTAATCTTACCACTTTGCCATATCCTTCCAAGATTCTCATCACTTTTCAAAATTTGTTTACGTGCGCCTCTGTCTCCTCTAACCTAACTTAACCTAATCTTATAAAAGATACCTGAAGGCCTTGAAACAGTGCCAAGCTTTTACTTTGTGAATAGAATTTCGTGTAAAAATTGCCCGCGACTCCATTCAGATGGTAAAATTTTGGACTACTGCTTTCAGCGTTGCGACCGGTATGGTTCGAGTTAGAATTCCAGAAGAACGTGAAGTGAGTGAACTTGCCAAGCATTGCAACCACTTGGGACTTTATTAGCGTTCCCCTCGGTTCTTGCCAGCCACGTTTGCGTTAGGCAACAACAAACACTAGAAAGAAAAATCCCGAAAAATTGGATCCCAAAAGCTCCAAAAATTTGCCATTCCTGATTGACAAAAAAGTTCATTTGGATCTTTGGCTAACATACAAGAGGAAAGACTACCGAAAAATGTCTGAATGGATGAGAACACACCGCTCACGTACCTGACTGAATCTGACATCACTTAGCCTCAGAGGCAGTCCATTTTTCCATGATGTTTATGACCAGAAGGTCATCAAGCTTATAGGGCCTCTATTGATGGCTTATGAGATTGTGCTGACGCAAGAATTGAAGCTGGGAGGCCACTGGCAGTGCTAAGTTTATTACTAGCACGGGCAAATCAATACACAGGTGTTTGACCAAGCATGCATAAACAGTGATTGTTTTGTCAGATATTTTTTCTTTCGAAATATGAAAAGCGACATCGTTATCGTCAGTGGCCAGTCGTAGAGTAGATAAATAACAGTCTTAAGACCGACTTTCTGTGGCCTGTGCCGGACAACACGGATTTATCCGGGCTGTGGTTCCAACTGGATTACCCCACATGCCATACCAAGCAACGCCAGGCTCGGAGAGGCCAATTAGAAATGTGGAACTTGGGTTCATCAATTCGTCGCCGCCGCAATAATTTGACTTGATACCACTCGATTATTTCTTCGCTAACTATCCAACGACTTTGAACAAGCTAGAAACTTACTCTCGAAAGTTACTAGAATAACGTCGAGCATTGGACCAAGTCATCAAAACGTGGACCGACCGTGACCGCTTGGAGCACTGCCAGAGATGTCACGGCTGCCATTTGAATGATTTATTCAAATGTGTTTTCTTATTGTTCTTATCTGGTCACTGTGTTTATCTCGAAGGAGTGCGAGAAAATTTGTAAAATTGATCCCACTAGTTGCGCCTTTTTCTTAAATATCTAAAGAATCTAATTGCAACATTGAATACAGCATGACAGAAAGACAGCTGAATACACCGCAGACTGTAAGGGATCCGTGTTGCATGAATAATGCCCGATTTCACATTGCAACCTTATCTGCTGGTTAAGCTGAGTGTAGGATTAAACTTAAACTTCACCCAAGAATATTTCGTTTTCACAATCAATATTTAGGGGTGGCTTAGGCAAGCCATTGACTGGCATTGCCAACTATTGAATCCCACAACCACAAATGAAGTATTAGAAAGATGCTCTACTTCTACCTCTCTTGTCCCTTAAGATTTTTGACAACTGTTTTTTTATAACGTGTTCATAAACCAAATTGACCAATCAGAAGACGGCATTTACGTTATTTCGTCAATAACCGGCAAAAATTCATGAACATCTATCAAAAAGTCGCTAAAATTCGTCGATGGACTAGGGGCAATCAACTGTGAGTTCGGCTATCCCTGTAATACTTCATTTCTGCCCACAACCATGCAAATGATGAACATAATAGTGATTATAATTGAACACGAACAGCACCTTGCTCAAAAAAGGGTTGCCGTGGCGTAGTGGGTAAGTGCGTCGACTCCTACACAGAGGGTGCCAGGTTCGATACCCCAATTTACCACCTTTGATAATTCACGGCACCACCTCTTTCGAGTCGCTGACAATGCTCAAAGAGTATTCCTTTCTAGAAAAAGCTTCTCAAATTTCCCGTTCGGAGTCAGCATTAAACTGCAGGTCCCATCCACTCGTGAAAGAACAATAGCACGCACAACACGGGTGGTTGCTGAGAAGCTAGGCTCAGGTCCGCCTAGGACTGTCGCGCCACCCATATTATTATTATTTGAATGGCAATTATGAACTTATCTGAATTGAATCTTAAGCCATAACAATCTGTGGTTTAAGTTAAGCCACCATTTAAGTGGAAACTCTTATTACTCAACTTCCACTATGAAAACGAAATTTATATTGATTCCTCATCGACACTTAAGTTCATACTGTGGAATCGGGCATGAGCGTTATAGTGGTCGTCAGTAGGTGCAATCGTAAAAGTCAGCAAACGCTTTCCCTACACATTTTTATTGAACTCCGTCAACAGAGAGATCGTACCAAACTCAGAGCCAGAAGCGCGTACAGCTGTTGGAAAACACAAATTGCTGGGATCGAGGCGAAAGTGTCTAGAGGTAAACGAGAGCCAAACAAAAACAAGTGCTCTTTTTCAGAAATCACCCACAGCATCGGCATCGTGATCAGAAGCTTTAGCCGCGTAGATATAATGATTCCACTGTCGAGTGCCATGGCGATCTTGAGACAATGAAAAGGAGACTCTGCTAGTTCAGCGTGGTAACACAATGCGCCTACGCTGGCCTAGGAGTGACTACTGCATGTTGGCAGTAAGCCATCTCAGCCCAACCTAACAAGACACTGCTAACCACTGACGAACAGAACAATGGGTTAAGTGGTTAACGGTCACAAGTTAACAAGGTTTTCCTTTGAAACATCAGATATCACTCCTGTATCCCCACGTTGGGCCCAAGCTCCCTTCAGTCGCATCTTTAAAGACAACTGCCCTTCAGCAAAACAAGTTGCAATTAAAAACAAAAGCAGTAATCGATCCCTCATTAATTTCATCGTTCAGTCGGCTTTTTTTTTTTTGCAGCCACATATCCATGTCAATTCGACGCTAGTAACCCTCACCCATTTCATGCAAAGTCAAGCCCAAATGAATAATCAAGCGTACTTACCCATTTCCCCGAGTCCCGATCGTCGGCGTTTTTTATGAGCAAAAGTGTCCTTGACAGTATAATCCTCTGCGACGAGGGAATAGGATACAAAGCCGACGAGTCTGATACCCGGTACCAGCTGAAAATTGAACAAAATGAGAAAAAAAAATTCAAAATTATTTATCAATTATCAAATGAACATGGTTGTTATCTGCGGCAAGTCCGTTTACGGCACCCACAGCACATCCTCACACTCGATCCCCACAACATCCACACAACTGCGGGTGACTGCAATGAATTATGCATTCGCAAACAGGGAGAGCTCATCTCATTATGCATGTCATTCGCCAAGGATGCTCAAAGTCAATGGGTGCCCCATTTGAGCGGAAGTCAAACAAACTCCTGAAGTTCAATATGATGTATACACCCACTGTACACTGAGGAGCATCATGTCCTTGTACCCATCCCGAACACACACACACACACACATAGTCCTAAATGTGACATTCCACACTCCCATGTCAGCTTAAAGTACTAGTCTCATTAAAAATGTATCAGGCAAAGCACTTCAGCTTCCAGTGGATTTTTCATGAAAATAGCATAAATTGAATACACTACCACGACCAGGTCCACGGGGGGTTGGGGGGATGATGGGTGTTTATGGCGTTGGGGCCAGGGATGGGCAATAATCTCTCCGGGTCTTTGCTTCTGACAGGATTAACATTGTAATTGATTGTATTTTTTTTACGACCCTCCGTCCCAGCCACGCCCGAGGCCCCCACGGACAGACAGGGGACTGAGGTTAAGCACCGGTGCGGGAGGCGCGGGACGATGCAATAATTTCCCCTTGAATGACCCTTAATGCTACTAGGAATGCGTGATTGATTTGCGAGTACTTACGTGAAAATGGGAAATGGATTTCCTTGGATGTTGCACGGCAGATGGACGTCGTTCCCTCTGTCGACGTGAATCTCGATGACTGGCTTTTGATTGGTGCGTGGTGCTAAATTTTTACTCAACTCTAATGGATTTTTAAGAAGCTTAAATGTTAAGTACTTGAGCAGGGGGCGGTGGCAAGGAGATGGGGGAGTGAGGACGGGGAAGAGGAGTATGACTTACCCTTGATTGCAGGTGTTACGGAATCGCTGCGTTGACGTTCGCCGCTGAGGGTGTTTGTTGTCAGGCAGGAGAACTTCACCAGACCATCATCGGATCGCACCGATCGGATGTAGAGGTCTCCAGATGTGGACAAGACGACGTAACGTCCGGCTGTGGGTGGAAATTGAGATGAATGGGTTTCAATTTTTCTCTTTGACTAAAAAGCTTTATTTTTCAATTAAAGAATAAATATCACTACAGCAACATGGATTTGTGTCTGGTAGATCTGTCTTAACGAACTCAACTTTATTCACAAGAGATCTCTTTGAGTCGGTTGAGGCAGGCTATTTATACTGATTTTAAAAAGACGTTTGACGCAGTATGTCATACCATACCTCTTTTATTTTATTTTTTAGTTTAGTCTTAATTTTAATTACTTTTTATTGAGCTTTATATTTATAATTGGATAACACAATATTTAACTGTTCTTTGAGTATGGTGAAGGAGTCGTCTACTAACTATTATTATTTTATATAAACTATATTAATTAATATCCCACTGGTACCGCCAAAAATAATTAAAACTTTCTTAAACGATTATTTTTTAAGCTTTTTAAACTTCCAAAGCGTTGATATGGCGTCTCATGCTGGCACAAGCGTCTGCACTTAGCCTCTATCAGCGAACTCCTACTCTCAACTCCAAATCTGGGAGCCGAGCACCTTCTATCGGAGATGGGGTAACCAACCTCCGTGGGACGTCGTTGGCGGCTGCAGACGAGAGAGGGGGGAGAGTGTGCCTGTACCAGGGCTCATCTCTCTTTATGGATGGCGGCGGAGGAGCTGGAAACTGTCTGGCCAACGGAGGCATCCGAAACTCCAGTCAGACGGAGTTACCTGGTGCGCAGTCCTTCTAGAGCTACCTCGATATTTTTGGAGCACAAGTCTAGAAGGTTTCTTTCAAGGCCAGGTCGGGGCCTTGGACAACGGCGGCGCTCACAGCCTCAACGAGATTACCGACTCCGGATAAACCCGGACCTTCCGCCCGAGGGTTAAAGAATAGGGCCTGACCTCCCAGTTGGGGGTTGTGCGTGGGGTTAACTCCCTCACCACGTAAAAATATTATGGTTCAGAGACAACCAACTGCCTCGGATACGGACGGAATTAATGTTGACGACCCCAGCAAACGTTACAAGGACTGACTGGAGACAGCTAGTCAGAGACCGTACTAGCTGGAGAGGCTTGTTGGTTGAGGCCGCCAAATGAAAAAAAAAAAAAACTTCCCGCTGGGACTTTGAAAATATTTCTTTATACAAGCGGCACCTTTTGTGCCGATCGGTACTTGAAACCTATGTACTTCATATATTGGAACAATATATCATCATGAATGCCTACAGAAGCTCAAAGAGTTTAGCAGGAGCAACAGAGTGAAGGAGCAACAGATGAAATGGCTTAGCTTGGGTTAGGTATGAGGGCTGCTAGTGCATTCACCAGTACACTTAAACCATATTGGTCCATTGTGATACAAGCAGTCAGACTACTGCCACTGATCGACTACTCCAGTGATAGTGCCGATAATTTGATCCCAACGGCAAATGGTGACTGGACCAGATTTGGAAACCATATAAAAGCGTATTAACTTTGCTTTTACAGGGATTCGAACCCGGGACCCTGCTAACCAGGGGCAGGCACTCTACCAACTGCGCCATCCAGTCGTCAATTAAATGGCTTACTACCTAGCTAGAAAAGGACCATTGAAACCTTTAACATGCTCTGAACCATTCTGCGCTGTAGGATACTATGTCTGCAGAGAGGAATCCAAGGAACTCGAAAGAAGCAACCGGACAGACACCTGGAACAATGCTCATGGCATGAAGCAGAACAAGAAACTCGTGGGTCAATGTAGACAAAAACAGACTTCTTAGCAGGTCACTGCAGACTCAGAGAGAACCAAAGGAAACTAGGAGTATCAAAAGAAGGTCTCTGCCGATTCTGTGAAGAATCTAACGAAATTTCAGTTATTAAACTACCATCAGTGAGGGATCTGGAGACACCCCAGATTCCGTGCCAATGGCAGAAATGCCCCCTTCTATGCTACTTCATCGGCTCTTACTGCGTCTGGAATATACCGAGACCTTCAATGCCAAAGAGGTTTAGACAAGCCTAAGCGCTGTCATGTGATTTCATCAACATCATGGAGAAGATCGTGCAAGACTCACACGCCAACATAAGAGCAACGATCTTCCAGCAGTCTGTACAACCTTCAACATGTCATATGATATTGTCGTGATTGGCAGAACACAGCGAGTCGGCAATGAGGCGTTTAACGCTCAAAATGGGTCTAGCGGTGATCGAGGGCAAATCGAAATATATGCCGTTCTCAAGAAAGGACACACAATATCGACGTCTTGGCGGCACAATGGAAGGCTATAACTAGGTAGAGGTACATAGTTGAGGACTTCATCTATCTCAGCTGTGCGGTAAATAGTACGAACAACATCAGTAACAAGATCAAACGCAGACTAACTCTTACCAACCGCTGTCTCTACGGGCACAAGAAAATCAGACTAAATGCTTGGATTTCCACCGATATCAGTGGAAGAACAATAGGCAAAACAGCTTCAGCTTCGTCAATATGCTGAATATAAACATTATCGGAACAAAATAAATGGGGAGATATTTATACAAATGTATAACTATTATAAATGTAAATTCAATAGTCTAAGATCAGATACTCGTAAAACACGCAACTTGATCAATGAAATAATGGGAAGGAGGAAGCAAAATGTAGACGAAGCTATTATAAAAAACTTCCCCTTAGACAAGTGCCCACTGACATTGTCGAAGAACGCGCTGAGAACTTCTCGGATCAAATCTTGCAGGTGGTGCATAATTGCAACAGAAAACCGTCCACACATACTACATCAATTCTAGCAAATTCTATATCCATCAATGGGACTACCATTGAAGAAGTTAAAGATGTACTGAAACTCATTTCAAAATCAAAATTCAGATATTTTTGCCCCTATAATCTGTAAACTCATAAACCCCAGTCTAAGTCAATCTAAAGTTTCCCGTGTACTAAAGACTGCAGTTATACGACATATTTATAAAGGAGGTATTAAAAACTCCTTAAGTAATTAATATAATATATATGGGTGGCACTACAGTCGAGGCGGACCTGGGCCTAGCTTCTCAGCAACCACTCGTGTTGTGCGTGCCATTGTTCTTTCACGAGTGGAAGGGACCTACAATTTAATACCGACTCCGAACGGCGAAGTTGAGAAGCTTTTTCATTGATTCGAAAGAGGTGGTCAGTGATTCGAAAGAGGTGGAAGCGGTGAATAATGAAAGTTGGTAAATTCGGGTATCGAACCTGGCACCCCGTGCGTAGGAGTCAACGCACTTACCCACTACGCCACGGCGACTTAAGTAATTACAGACCAATATATATTTTTCCAACTATTGAGAAGTGTATGGAAGAAGTAATTACAAGAAGACACAGGAAAAACAGTATGGTTTTCAAAAAAACCAAAAGCACAGGAAAACGTATGGCAGAATTTTCAATCACAGTCAATGACAGCTTAAACAAAAACCATCCTGTCCTTGTTTTATTATTTTAGTAAGGCTTTCGATACGCAAAATCATAAAAAGCTCATAGCAGCTTTAAAACGAATGGGCTTCAAAAGAAGATTAGCGGATTGGTTGCAGGACTACATAAGTGAAAGGTCCTTCAGAGTGAAGGTAGAAGGCGATTGCAGTAACGACACATCAGTTATTTCCAGAGTACCACAGGGGTCGAAACTTGTACCACTATTGTTCATGCTATTTCCAAATGAACTACTTCGCATTTTCAAAAGGAGCATCCCTTTTGCGTTCGCAGATGACACAGCTGTAGTCGTCCAACATAAATGTCTTATTACTGCTACGAAAATATTACAAGATGAGTTCGACAAAGCTGTTGAATGGTGTCATGACAATGGACTTGTATTAAACCCTTCCAAAACCAAAATGATGCATATTCGTGGGCCACATCACAAGCTATCTCAACAGAAAATCACTTTTCGAAGCAGTATCTGCCAAAATACATTGCCAAACAGGACCGTAGAAATTGTTGAAGACTACAAATACTTGGGAATCACTATTGACAGCAACTTCATTTGTAACACATTGACAGACTTCGGAAGGTGATTTTTGCTCTGCATCAACTAGGGCACTACTCCACGTTTCAAATTCAGAAACAGGTGTATTATGCCTTATAACAATAATATGGGTGGCGCGACAATCCGAGGTGGCCCTGGGCCTAGCTTCTCACCAACCACTTGTGTTGTGCGTACTGTTGTTCTTTCACGTGTGGAAGGGACCTACAGCTTAATGCCGACTCCGAACGGCGAATTTGAGAAGCTTATTCTAGACAAGAGTACATTTTCAGTGACTCGAAAGAGGCGGAGCCGTGAATTTTCAAAGGTGGTAAATTCGTGTATCGAACCTGGCACCCACTGCGTAGGAGTCGACGTACTTACCCACTACGCCACGGCGACCCACCCAGTTTAAAGCCTTAGTCGAATACAAATTGAGATACGGGATACTTGCTTGGGGCAATGCATCAAAAACGCACATCAATAAGCTGCAAAAACTGCAAGATACTATCCTAAGGCAGATAAATAGTAGACATCCAACAGACACACACAACTCATGGAGGGTACTAACTGTGAAACAGATTTTCAAATTGGCGCTATGCTTAGAGAATTATGATGGCAGCCGCTTCAAAAGATAGATTGACCATCAACACAACACCAGACGACGAGCTCGAGGTATGCACCAAGCACCACTATACAACAATGAGTACGGTAGAAGACAGCTAAACTACAGTGTTCCAACAGTGTTTAATGAGCTCCCCACAAATTTGACGAAAAAAACGTCTAAAAGACATAATCACTACAACCTAACTCTACACTCTTTCCCAAATTTCATTTTAAATTGTTCGATATACATTTTGCGTACATTCGCAGAATAAACTAAGGCTCACTTAACAAAATTTTGTGTTCTAAATATTCATATGCAATCTTCTGCAGGTAAGCCCCTCAGGCTCTGCAGTTAAATTAAATAATCTAAAACTGATTTTGGATAAATGAAATAAAATAAAATGAAATGAATTGAGTTATAGTGCCCCCTCTCGAAAGACGAAGTTGATTTTATACAAGACATTGATCATCCCAGTCCTTCTGTACGACACGCACAGGCACGGACAGCCTCTAAGGCAGATTAGGAAGTCCGTGGTTTCTTCGACAGAAACGTTCTGAGTGCGATCTGCGGTCCTATTTGCGGTGATGGCATTTGGAGATGACTCTATGGGCTGTACATCGACATGAGTCTAGTCATCCGTTAACGGATCCAACGCCTAAGATGGCTAGGCCATGTGGAGCGTATGGGCAACAATCAGCCCCGGTCCAAGGAGTATAGAACAATGCAATAGACGACGTAATCTGGAGGTAGCTAGCCTGAAACTGCGCTAGTTGGAGAGGCTTGATGGTTGAGGTCCAGGTCCACCCCGGATTACATCGCCAGACACGACATGAGTCTAGTCATCCGTTAACGGATCCAACGCCAAAGATGGCTAGGCCATGTGGAGCGT
The DNA here is from genome assembly GCA_964034865.1 of Eristalis intricaria. NCBI lineage: Eukaryota > Metazoa > Arthropoda > Insecta > Diptera > Syrphidae > Eristalis > Eristalis intricaria. The sequence continues at coordinate 132,356,472 of OZ035873.1, forward strand.
ATGGGCAACAATCAGCTCCGGTCCAAGGAGTGTAGAACAATGCAACAGACGACGTAATCTGGAGGTAACTAGCCTGAAACCGCGCTAGTTGGAGAGGCTTGATGGTTGAGGTCCAGGTCCACCCCGGATTACATCGCCAGACACGACATGAGTCTAGTCATCCGTCAACGGATCCAACGCCAAAGATGGCTAGGCCATGTGGAGCGTATGGGCAACAATCAGCTCCGGTCCAAGGAGTGTAGAACAATGCAACAGACGACGTAATCTGGAGGTAACTAGCCTGAAACCGCGCTAGTTGGAGAGGCTTGATGGTTGAGGTCCAGGTCCACCCCGGATTACATCGCCAGATTAAGAAAATGTATTGTCTACATTCGTTTACTTCATTATGTCTTAGACTTCCACATAAACCAATTATAATAAAAATATGGGTGGCGCTACAGTCTATAGAGGGCCAGGGCCTAGCTTCTCAGCAACCACTCGTGTTGTGCGTGCTATTTTTCTCTCACGAGTGGAAGAGACTTACAGTTTAATGCCGACTCTGAGGGGACAAGCTTTTTCTAGCCAGTTAATACCCTTTGAGCATTGTCAGTGAATCGAAAGTGGTGTAACTGTTAAAATTAGTTTTAGTCATAGTGGGAAATGAACCCAGGCAGCGATGTTCACTTGCGTAGGGGTCGGGGCACATACCCACAACGCCAGGGCAACCACACAAATCAATTGCTTTTCTTCAAAATTCCTAGTTTTGTATGAGGGTTGAAAACGACCCACCAACGTTAGATTAGCGTTAGAGAAGCACTTTAGGCCTGGTAAAAGACGCGAAATTTGCGTGTAATTAGATTCACGTGAAATTCTATCCCGAAGACGTGTCATATATTGTACAAGCACTGTGGAGTGTTTCAGAGGGCTGAACATGTGAATAGTTCTCTAAACTCCAGTAAAAGCGATACACCGTCCCCACTGCGACCATCCATCTCCAACTTTTCCACAAAGGTTAATTCATTTTGATTCGATTTGCTTCTCTTCTGGCCCATCCACAGTCCAAACTAGTTTAAGAACGAGCATTGAATACCCATTCACAAATTGTGGCTGGTAACAAGATTACAGCCCTCGGCTGATGGTCAACAACCCCTATTCACCCGTTACAACCGATTTGCATGCATATTCCCGCCATTGTCACAGATATTAAATCTCGATGGAAGAAATAATAAAAATCTGCCTGATCCTGGCTCATGGCATCAGGCTCCCTTTAAAAATGACTGAAACTGAAAGTACGTTCAATTGCTGCAACAGCGTTATCAGCTAAATTCACCACTATCTGGACCCATGTCAACGAGCGTCATGACAACGCAGCACACAATGCACTTAGCCCAGTGACCATGTGATGCAAAAATGGCCAAACAAAAAAATGCACGGGAACACAGAAAGCCACTCCGCAGTGTTTTTCCAATTTTGACCGTAGAAAGGCAACAGCAACAAAATTACATTTTCCACCCGCCGCCACATGGCGCAGGCGGCACACACTGTACTACTTCATTCATCATTCCGTGTGTTGAGTGTCTGGCGAGTCATGCACCGGAACGGCGGCGCGGCACGGCTCGGCTCGACACACAGATGGGCTTATGAAAAACAATCGGTAACAAAAGAACGGCGGAAAAAAACAAAAAACGAAATGATATAGCACACTCACCCACATCCGACTGATCCGGCAGGAGGACCTCGTCCCCCCGATTCCAGCTGGTCACTTTAACATATTGACGAACATAGTCCGGTATGGTGCACTTCATCAGAGCCGAGTTTCCCAGATAGACCTCCGTGTTCTCCACTCGAATGTGGAAATTCCGCCTGACAACTGCGAATGTAAATATTGAATAAGAAAACAGTAAACCGGAAAGGGGTGGTAGGTGGGTGGCAGTGGAGAGGGAGAGAAGGAATGTTACGAAATGAAACGATGGTTGGCGTTTGAGGTGGGGATGGGGGAATGCAGCAAAATCAATTACTGCCGCATATCTGGAATCTGGCCGGCGGGCGGGACAAAGGGTGATGCATGCACAGATACGAGTGTATCTAGAGGGTAAACAAGGATACGCTAGAGAAGAAATTGCTACAAGTGCTTGTGCTGCTGGTGCTGGTGTGTTGTGTGATGCTCTGCTCTGCTCTGCTATAGTTGTTGATTAATTTTGCCTTGAGTTATGTGATAATATTTATCTGGAACTCCGGCAGCTCCGGAGAGGGAATATTCTGGAGTCCGTGGTGGAGCGCTGGCATCAGAACTGATCCACTGATCCACACTCGGAGGTCGTTGGTGGTGGGAACGAAAGTGATTTCATTTAAAATGATGAGCTTTGAGTGTGATGTCAAAAACACACAAGTTGACACACAAACAAGTTCGGCATGTCAAAAAGGAAGCATACCACAGGCAGCTCGTGGGCAACAAGGTGTGTGTGCATAGCACATGCGTGAGGAGGAGTGATATGCTCTCAGTCACGAGAGTGTCTCATTCCATTTGCTGATTACTTTCTCTTTGTGATCATTGATTGAGATTGAGAGAGATTAGGAAACTGCGGGGAGTATTAGCAACAATCCAATTTGCGTCAACTTGTCTCGAAAATGTACTGGGGAATAACTGCAGCGCGAGATAAAAAACTAAGTCGACTTAAATAGGCGCTCGTTGACCTAAGACAACATAAGCAATCGATAAAAATGAAACACTGACCATAAGAACCACATTTTTTCAGTTTCCTTTTTTTGTTTTTCTAACGCAAGTAGGACTGAAAAAATCGCTTTCAGTTTGTAGGAGGTTGGTCCTCACAATGCGTAGATTATGGCGTTCTCGCGACCTCGCTTCCATAAGCATAAGACGATGCTTTGTCTACTTCTTCGCTTTCATTTATTCAGTCGGAAGACCAATAGCTTACGATGAACAGGCAAGTGGACAATGTCTTGGCGCGGAAAGATTTCACACGATCAAGTTTGGGTACCACTCTGCTTTCGTTTACTCAGTCCGAAGTCCGATAGTTAACGATGAACAGGCAAATAGACAAGTAATGATAATTGAAGAATTGTTGAATAAAGGAGGAAGAAGGAATAAGTAATGATAAGCATTTAGTAGCTAAATGACAAAGAATGAGAAACAAGTAAAAGAACAAAAATAACGATTAACAATTAAAATATGATATGTACCCAACCAAGCAACTTCCTTAAACGGCGTGAAAATATTCAAGCAAGTAAGCAAGCAAGCAACCCAGTTCACAATCTTCAGCATTCCGTAGGCAGATGTACCGTCGACTTTCTTGGTAGCATTAACGAATGTAGTTTTGTGTTCTTTGGTGCGCAACTGAGACCACCGACTTTTGTAAGGTGTTTTTCATGGGCCGTCGCACAGTGGGCCAGAATGACCTTAAACCTGGGCTCTCATCGCGTAACTTTTCAGACGACTATCGTCGTTTTGATTCACTTCGATGATATCGTCGATGATTTGCTTCATGTAAGACCATCATTATCGTACCGCCTATCGTATCAGTTTGAGTGCTCTGAAAATAATAGCTGTCACGTAAAAATGGCATTCCTGTCAAATTTCAATAATACATTCCCATTTCAGTTTTCGAACGAAACTAATACAAATGCGACTTGTCACTGTAAAAATGTCTGAAAAGTGTAGAACAAGAAATGTATACACAATTTGTTCTCATTCAAGAGGAGACGATACTGAAATACGTATCGTCAAAAATCAGTCGTCGAGACGATAGTTTACGACAGTGTTCAGTCTAGTTGAAGCAGGTAAAACGATATCTCTCAGACGGTATCCTTTATTTATGCCTACAGCGAGAAGCGAGACGATTATCGCCTTACGCGATAATAGCCGTGGCATCAAATCAACCGTACATGCTAGGAACTGAAATGGTTACTCCTGACACCATAATATAAACATGATTGAATTTTCGTAAGGATACGCCCACTAAGACGCCCACTTTTGGCGAAACACGAGTCTGAATAGTAAAGATAGCTTCTACCTTTCTTCTGCGGTATCAGAAATATTTATATGTGGAATTAAAAAATAAACCAACGGTTTAGAATTCTTCATCTTCATCACTCTCATGAATTTTATGGGCACAATCGCATTGCTTTGATGTTGTTATATGTGGGGATTTCAGCAAGCGAATAGCTTCTAAGGTAGATGTTGAACTTTTTTTTTCTTAAGCCTTCTGCGCGAAGGCATTCTGTATTGTATATTCTCGACTGCATTTTCTGGAGTGATGATCTTTATATTTCTTGAAATCCTTATTGCGGGCTTCCTGGGCATCTTCACTTAGCTGACTAATGGGCAACAAGGCAATCGAAACAATTTCATAGCCATGAATGGAGTATTTGTGAAGTGTATGTGGGTGTATGCTTACGAAATATTTTGCAGTCTCATATGCAAGCTCTTGAAATTTCACACTCTGCTTCGTGACCACATGATCATACTATTATTGCACTCTTCAGTATGACTTGGAACTGCGGGTACGTTTCGAATTAACTTTGCTGAGTCTGACTGTCCAGAAGCTCTCAAACTCATTGCAGTTGCATAAGTCAAGTCGGCCAGAGATTCAGCTTTCCTCAGCTCATCAGTTTTCTGTTTATGTGTGCGCTCAGTAGTACTCTCAAAAGAAGTGTCTCGTCTAACGCGTTTCTTCACATATGCACATAAAAATGAAATGGACGTGTCCAGCCAACCTCTGTTTAGCCTTGAAAATCAATCTCTCGTCCTTTTAGCCCTGCCCCATCGCGTTTTAAAGTCTGACTTAAACCTTCTGTCAATGGATGCTTTAAGACCTTCCCATCAAAGCAAATGGTCCGGCTGGACCTACTCATTGACAGAAGAGTTAAAGTGCGTTACACGCATAATCAAGTTTTGGTTATCGAAATGTTCCGTTAGATTTTTCAACTTTTCCGTTAAAAATCAAACTGATCTGCTGTTTGCAAATATCCGGAATTTTTCAGAATATTAAAAAGTTCTTGCCTGTGCTTGAACTCGTTCCTAAGACAAAAAATTAAGAATAAATTACGAAAAGAAATACGCGACGGGCTGGATTTGCAAACCATTCAAATTTAAGAAAATCCCCGTAAAAGGGGGACAAGTTGAGGCAAGAAATTTCAACGGTTCTAAGAAGCCCAAGTGCCCCTCTATACGCTCCAAGAAAAAATTAGAGCAGGATCTCACCCGCAACATTATTAATTCGATTCATCGATAGAAGTTCATTGAAAAGAAATTGCCACTTCACGGTGCCGTGAGTATTATGCAACGGAATCTTAGAACAAAGCACTGTTCTGAAGAATAAGAAACTTAAAGCTTATTAAATACCTGAACTTGAAGGGTCTATACCAAAAAATTAAATTGCTACTTAGTAAACTGCGGAAAAAATTGCCAAAAACCAACACAAAACCAACTTGAACAAAATTAGTATCACTTCGAGCAAATGACTTCAAGTGATACGAATTTCTCGGGATGTATTGGAGATAACGGGAAAATTTGTTCGGCTTACGATAGAATGGACTGAAATGGTTAATATAGTCAGTCAATAGATGTCAAAGCTGCTGATGAGGGTCATCTGGTTGGACGCGTGCAGCAGCTCATATGTAAGACATGGTCGAGGAAAGCATGCCCGGTGAGTGGAATCCCTTTCCACTTTGACATCGGGCAAAACTCGTGACATAACCTTCCAGAAGTCCGTACAACTGAAAGCACACTCGTATGGCATAGATGTGACTGAACCAAGCGCAGTATCTCTGAAGAGACGGCCTGCATTAAGGAGAAAGTGGTTAAAATGGAACTCGGGGACTGTTCTCGAGAAAGGGCGGTACAATGTTCTTGCAAATATGAAAACAGGGATCAATCGCAGAATAATTCAGAACTCTTCCACGAAGGATCAAACAGCATTCATCTAAGTCACTTTTATGTTGATGGCATCCGGAGAAGAAGATTCCATCGTAAAGTGTATGGGCTCAGCGACACAAGACTAGCCAGATGTCTAGAGCGCATTGACAACTTGGCTCCTGTCAGAGGAGTCCACGATTCCAAGCTAATTCGGCAATGGGAGATGACTTCATTTAACTACATGTGAAACAAGAAGTATGAGTTCAACAAAGGCCGCATTTAAACCGCCAAATTTCATCAGACTCCGTCGTAGGCAAAGAAAGCATGAAGTTCGGGAAGATCCCGGGTCTCTTGGATGCAGAGATCGTATCCGCTTTCGAGTGAACTTTGGCCACTTTCTCTCTTCATCTTCTCTCATTACTACATTTTAATTCCCAGCGTAACTTACCGAAGGCGTATCGCAGGATTGCTTCCTAAAAAGGGCGGTAATCCATGCGACGAAATGTGATCGTGTGAAAGGGGAAAGACGTTTGGCATGCTGTTTCAGGTCACGCATTGGCTGTTGCACACGAAGAAATTATTAGATTATTGAGAGAAAGATTTAGATTATATAGAGAAAATGACGTTTTCATAAAGTGGAATCAAACCATTGGCAATGAAATGGAAGCGACCAAAATGGATTTAGCAGTGAACAAACTAAGTATAAGGCGTCATCGTGAAAGGATCCCCAACATCGACAACTAGGCCAGAACGTCACTAGAGGCAGCTAAAACTTGGAGGTAATGAAGGTCTTCGTCTACCTCGGATCCCAAGTAAACAGTATGAACAACATTAGTACAGAGATTAAACGCAGAATAACTCCTGCCAATCACTGTTTTTACGGACTCGCGAGGCAATTGAGTACTAGGCTTCTCTCGAAGGACAAAGCTGACTTTATACAAGACCTTGATCATGGCGCGGAAGCCTGGACAATGTCAAAAGCAGATTAAAAAATCCTTGGTCTTTTCAAGAGAAATGATATGCGTTCAATCTGTGGTCCTGCTTGCGTTGTTGGTTTTGGAGAAGAAGAATCACTCACGAACTGAACGGGCTGTACAGCGACAAGAGTCTAGTCAGGCGTCTACGGACTCAACGGCTACGGATGCCTCGGTCATGTAGTGCGTATGGACAACTCAGCCCCGGCCCGACTCCGAACTAGCGCGACTATGTAATGGAGGACGCCCACGTAACCGATGGCGCACCCAGGTGGAGAAAGATCTCAAGCAACTTGGCGTGCGCAGTTGGAGGCAGCTGGCTAAAGATCGTGCCAGCTAGAAAAGCTTGTTTGTTGAAACCCAGGTCCACACCGGATTGTAGCGCCCCCAGAAGAACAAGAAATACTCAAACCCCTACACGATCCGACTTCAAGGAAATCAGGATGTGACTTCACCCTGTTACACCATTAGAAGATCTATTCACTTGCAGTTCGCCTTAAAATAGTTTTTAAACAATTTTAAAGCGCACATCCATCCGCCAATGTCCACAGAGATTGTTGAACTTAATAAAAGACTCAACCACATCACAGCTCGATGAAACACGTCCTCCCCTCGAAGCGATGCAGAAGTACAGACTTGCAGAGCAGCAGAACAGCAGAGTTTATACTATAAATGACATTTCGAGCGCTTAAACGACTAACAAACGCGTGCGTCTATAATTTGTTTGAATGAATGCAATCAAAAGTTTAACTGCACTGTCGGTAGATAAAACATACAATTGTGCACCACGAACAAAAAATATGAAACGGAATTTAATTAAATCGTAACTGAAAACAGAGTGGGATTGTATACGGGCTTGTGGGATTGTGTCACTCACCTGCTTGCACGCGAACGTTCCGACTGAGTATGGTGCCAGCGTCGTTGGTGGCCTTGCATCTGTAGGTTGCCTCATGCACATCCGTTCGAAAATATTGCGCCAGAAATGGCGGGAAATACAATGTGCCATTTCCTGGTGTTTGTCTGTGAAAATGAAAAAAAAAAATAAACAACAAATTTAAATGCAAACAGAATAAATCGAAGTCGTTGAATTACAAAAAAAAACAAAAGAGAATAAATATTTTTTACTAAACGAGCATTAGTTGCGGCGAATGTTATTGGGGGCGGGGTAGCAGGAGAGATTCAAGTACTTAAGCGCTTTTTTTTTGTAGTTCATTTGAGGCAAGCAAATTTTTATAACGCTACTGATGGCAATACTTAGGTTACTTAATTAATTTATGCCGCACCAAACCGCACTGGCCTTCGGCCTGGCAAAAGGGCAGTAAATCACATTTTCACACTAAGGTACATTCTGGATATAATCTTCTTGTTATTCTTTATTTGGCGCTACAGTCCGGGGTGGGCCTGGGCCTCAACCATCAAGACTCTCCAACTAGCACGCTCAAGAGGCAATTGACTAGTAGATCTCTCGAAGGACCAAGCTAACTTTATGCAAGATCTTGATCATTCCAGTCCCGCTGTACGGCGCGGAAGAAGGGGCAATCTAAAAAGCGGATGAGGAAGTCCTTGGTCTTTTCGAGAGAAAAATTCTGCGTTCAATCTTTGGTCCTGTTTGCGTTGACGGTTTTTCAATTTCAAAGAATAGATTTCAAAAGATTCAACCACGAATTGTACAGCGACATGAGTCTACTCAGGCATCTTCGGATCCAACGCCTAAGACGGCTAGGCCATGTAGAGCGTATGGACAACTCAGCTCCGGCCCGAAGAGTCTTTGACTCCGAACCCGTGGGACAACGCAACAGAGGACGCCAGCGTTTAAGGTGGCGCACCCAGGTGGAGAAGGACCTCAACCAACTTGGCGTGCGACACTGGAGACAGCTAGCCAGAGACCGTGCTAGTTGGAGAGGCTAGTTGGTTGAGGCACAGGTCCACTCCTGACTGTAGAGCCAAATAAAGAAGAAGAAGAGTAAAAACATATCCTCTTTTCTCATAACTTAAAAAAGATATCCATTCTGTTTTTTTTTTGGTTTTTAACGCAAAAATCGAATACAAGCAATGTATATTGTGCCGTGAGCAAACGCCATTTGAATTAAAGCCATAATGGCGGTTGAAAATGGAAATAGGACAAATTGGTGAAAGAAAATGTTAAGGCTTGTAAAAGTTTTGTGATTGATTGACTCAGTTTCTTGTGAGCGTCAAAGATGGACCCCAGCAAAGAGAAAGTACAGCATAAATGAAAATGTGTGTGTCAATAATGTTTATTGTCCAGATATAGCAACATTTAATGCGCAGTTTTAGTTCCGTCGTTTCAGACAATTTTGTCAAAGATGTACCACCGATAGAATCATGGAAATTGTCGAGCTTGCACATCATGTACCACTGACCACTATTTATATAGCCCACAAGCTTAACATTGCACTACAAGCCATTTGAGACCGTTCTAACAAGGCTGGATACAAAAAGAAGCTCGATGTATGGGTCCACACGAGTTAATGCCAAAGAGCCTCATGGACGCAATCGCAACAACATAGACACATTTGTGACATTTGACGGATGTTCATTGGTGAAGAAAAGCAATATCACTAAGGACTACGTCAATCAAAAACAGTCGTGGTCGAATCATGATGAGTCGGTGGACAAACCAGGATTGACGGCTTACTGTATTTTGTTTACAGTTGGCAAGGACTCATCGAATATTAGCTGATAACCTCTTAATTCTGACCTGTATTTTCAACAATAGGACCCCCTGAAGGAAGCAATCGACTAGAAACGGTCAGCTTTGGACCATTGGCGAAGAATTGCGTTCTTAAAGGACAAATATTTTGTTTTGACGTTTTGTTTCAACGATTTTGTTGGTGAAATGTTCGTTTTAAGAGAGGCTTATGAAGCAGGATTCTGTCAGTTTTTCGGCAGTAGGGATGAAGGCTTTTACAAAATGACAACAAATAATGTTACAAAACAGCGCATATTTGATCCACTTTTACCATGGTAAATTCAGCCTTAAGTCTCGTGCAAAAATAATGGTTTTATTTGTGGCACCTCAGCCAAAAAGACTTGTTTTCATTATGTCCACATTTTGCAAATCTACTCCGTTTTTGAGGCAATTTGCTTCACTTTCTGGACTAAAAATGTCATCCCTGGTTGCGACTTGTGAGTAGAAGAAAATACGAAGCCATTGAAACAATTTGCACACGCAAAGCCGGTCTAAGTACACACACATAGAACACCGAAACCAACCCGAAACAAAATAGAATTGGACAATACAACTCGACTAGCCCCATTCCATAATCCACATTTTTTGCTTTCGGTTCATCATCAAACCGAGTTCGTTAACCCGGGTTACAACTCGGTCTGTTTCTATTTTAATCCGGGTTAACTCGGTTTGTAAAACTTTCGGGTTGGCACACCATTTAGAATTTTTATGTTTCTAAAGAACAGAAATGATGCCGATCTTGTTAGAGCAAGTCGTCTGTATTTACACCACATTTCTTCCATGCCCTTCGAAAAGAGTCGGGTTTTAGTGTTTTTCATTCTGTCGCGTAATGTGAACTCAATTTTTCGGTTCAAAATTAGGTAATTCTGAATTGATACAGCTGACTTTTGATTTGAATACTTCGTCTTCTTGTGGCGCTATCACCCTAACATTCAACTCAATTTTTCGCATTGACTCCTGACTCTTGTCGAGTGGATTTCAACCAACAAGTTGATGGATTCGGTATCCAACGCGATATTCTATGTCTAGCTCCTTACATTTCTAAAACACGTCACCTTGCTTGTGATCCTTCTCAACGTATGAGCACAGGCTCGGCTTGATTGGTTGAAGACCTTCAATTTCCGCGTCACTCAGACTGACTCCCTGAGAGATTTGCTTCCTCTTCACGTTCCCATCATGACCATATCAGCATAAATGAATACAGCTGATATATAAAAGTCACAACAGTTCACAAATCAAAGTGACACGAGCAGGACATCCTTCAGATTTCCTCAGACGAAGACGCTGAAGACCACCCTCCGTCCTCAAGACAAAGCAAAGAACTGTCGCGTCTAGCCCCTGGCGTGTGTCCTCTTCATAGCAACGCCAGAAGGAATCCCATTTCACATGACTCATTCCATTATCTCATTCCAGGCCCGGTATCCACCAACTGATCGGTTTCCATAAATCCACTCCGTCACTGCTGCGAGTCTCCTCAGCACAATTCACCCCGAAGCCATTCATTTTGCCTAGAAGACGATGACATAATCCCACAAATTTCTCATTGCAATGCGATGTCATTTGTAAGATTTCTCCAGCAGATTTCCCAGCCCCGCGTTCCATTCCATTTGTCGCATTCATTTCTGACTCCCCCGCCCCACCCATTCCCCACAGCGAGTCCCCGTCGTCGTTGTCGCCGCGTCAACCGCGTACTGCTTCAAAAATCTACTCTGTTGTCATTCGTACAACTGCACCGGGATGCCACAGCGCTGACATGAATGAATGAATGACAATAAAATAAAAACAAACACACACACAGCCAAACAAGGACTGGGTGGTATCCTGAGCTCTGCGACCGCAGCCACACCGAGGACGACACAAAGAGGATAAAAATGAAATAATAATAGCGGTGCCACGGCAGCAAACAAAAACAACTCACGACCAACATCATCTCACGGATTTACAATACATTTCATCTCTCGCCCCCTTAGAGAGAGGGTGCCCTTCCAGCCTCACATTCTTTGACAGTTGAGCTCGAGGCACACTTGCGGGACAAGCCCGCATTCAAAACACAAACCCATCTCCAAGGAGCGCTGCACCACCCCAGACTCGGAGGGGGGCTGCACAAATCCACCTATCTAACCGCACGCCGGTGACGAAGAGACTCATCCTTGCGAAGGACCAAGCCCGCTAAAGTCTGTCCACAAAGAGTTATTGCGATCGTAAATAATGGCAGCGACATGCTGAACGATAGGATGCCGGCATCGTTCCCATCTCCCCGGAGCTGGTTATCAAAGATACGCAACGAAAAAAAAAAAAGAATACAAAATCCTTTTGCCCGTCACGTTCAATTGTTATGGCCGCCGCCTGTGTGTGCCGGCGAGGCGGGCGTCCTTTGATGATTGCGACATGGCCCACCCCTCCGGGAGCGCTGCCGGTGTATTCGAATAATTGAAAACGCTTCCAGTAGAACGGGATTAAATCCAATGGTCAGTTCGCTGGATAGTCTCTGATGAGCGGTCGACAGTGTCCTTCTTCGCTGCGCCATCAAGGTTTGAGTGCGATCTGTATTTTGCTTTCATTTTTGTTTGTTGCGAGTTAGATCGGCGAGCTTCTCCATTTCGGATTGTCCCGCTAAGATGGGAGAAGGAAGCCCTGGGCGTCTCCTCTCATCGACAAGAGTAACTCGTCGGCGCCTTATCCTGTCGTGGATTTTTCAGATTATGCGGCACTACCCTTATGCAACCAGACCTTTCGAAGAGAGCTGTGGGCTGTTGTCCGACTCCGACACAAAGAAATCCTGTTTTTGACTTTCATCTCGTCTTTTTGCCATTACAATACTTCACTTGCCTGGCCCCACCTAATGGATGGTGTTTCATTCTCCAGCAAAAACAAGAAAAAACAACAACCCCAAGGAGTGGATGTTCAAAGGGCACTCTCCCCATTGTGAGCGGTGTGAGGTGCCGCTGGGCCTTTGTTCACGGTTTTCTATGCCAGTGAGGGGTTGCTTTTTGCAATTGTAACACACCCATTCCCTTGCTGTGCTTGGTGGAGTTAACAATGGATTTCCATTCGCCGCCAGCGCGGTAAAGGTAACTGCCGCTGACAGGACTTGACACTATTCACAGGCATCTGCTCGTCGCATTCGCCGGCAAAGAGGGAGACAAGTAATGGCTGAAAATTATGCCAATGATGTCTAAGGTGGTGCATTGCTTCGTTTGTTCGACTTCGCTGGACGCGAGCTGGTTCAACGGAGCGGTAATGCTTTAAGCTCTTCAAGAGGTTATTTTTTCACTCGGCTTAAGGTGATGGCAAAATTGGACAATGAGCTTTATCTGCTTCTTTCATTGTCCTTTTCTTGCGATGTCGATCGGTCCGCTTAAGTAGGAGTGGGCGAGATTCGGTCAGGAGGAATACTACACGAAAAGCATTCTGGAGCTTCTAACTTCACCCGTGGATGGTGCTTTGTTTTTAGACACTTTTGCATTGTTGTTTGAATTGTCGCGTCCTTTAGTTGCCGATATGCGTTTCCATAACGTAAATGTCTAACCACAATGGAAGCTTGAAAACTATTGTAAAAACCTAACGAAAGGTTGCCAGAAGCTTGGTCAAATTTAAAAGTGGCCACAAACGTTTCCGGGAATTTGAGCAACATTTCAATACCTACTGACAAAGATGCGAAGATAGCGATTGATTTCATTCCCAGCTCCCACTTAAGTAAGCAAAAGTGAACGAAACTTATTTATTTGAACGATTGCTTAAATTCCTTCAAATCTAGGTACTTCCATCGTGATTGGTCCTTTAAGGTAAGTCAGCGTTATTTAGTGCGATATAAACCGTATATGCTTACGCGTAAATGCGAAATTGAATGGTGCTGACTACTTCAGATGATTTTCAGTTGGAATTCGCTTATGTGTGTACTAACAAATACCAATACAATAACACGAGATCATTGGTTCCCTATGGGACAAGTAACATTTATGAATGTTTTCCGAGTTAACTTCATTTGTCTGGAATCATGGAATGGATATTGCTTTTGGTCCTGTTGCCATGCATATAATCACAGATACTTGTTGTTTCATTAGGGCTCTAATGTCGGGCTGCCTCTTTGCAGTGTGATGATCAGATCTACCCTTCGAATTAATACATATGGGCGGAGAGCAATTCAGTAAGGAGTTTATTAATTGCAGTTCTTCTTCTTCATTTGGCGCTACAGTCCGGGGTGGACCTGGGTCTCTGGCTAGCTGTCTCCAGTGTCGCACGCCAAGTTGGTTGAGGTCCCTCTCGGGCGTCCTCTGTTGCGTTGTCCCACGGGTTCGGAGTCAAAAACTCTTCGGGCCGGAGCTGAGTTGTCCATACGCTCTACATGGCCTAGCCATCTTAGGCGTTGGATCCGAAGACGCCTGACTAGACTCATGTCGCTGTACAGCCCGTACAGTTCGTGGTTGAATCTTCTCCTCCAGAAACCGTCAACGCAAACAGGACCAAAGATCGCACGCAGAGCTTTTCTCTCGAAAATACCAAGGACTTCCTCATCCGCTTTTGAGATTGTCCATGCCTCCGCGCCGTACAGCAGGACTGGGATGATCAAGGTCTTGTATAGGGTCAGCTTGGTCCTTCGAGAGATGGCTCTACTACTCAATTGCCTCTTGAGCCCATAGAAACAGCGGTTGGCAAGAGTTACTCTGCGTTTGATCTCGGTACTGATGTTGTTTGTACTGTTTACTGCGGCGCCGAGGTAGACGAAGTCCTTGCCTACCTCGAAGTTATAGCTGCCCATTGTGACGCTCTGTCCAAGACGTCGATGTTGTGTGTCCTTTCTTGATGACAGCATATACTTCGTTTTGCCCTCATTCACCGCCAGACCCATTTTAGCCGCCTCCGCCTCAATGCCAGCAAACGCCTCATTGACGGCTCGCTGTGTTCTGCCAATCACGTCAATGTCATCCGCGTATGCTAGCAGTTGTACGGACTTCTGGAAGATCGTGCCTCTAGTGTTGGCGTGTGAGTCTTGCACGATCTTCTCCAGGATGATGTTAAAGAAATCACATGAAATCGCCTTGTCTAAAAGCTTTTTTGACATTGAAGGTTTCGTTGAGTTCGTTACCGACCTTGATGGAGCAGCGAGAATTCTCCATCCTGCACGACCTGACGAGTTTGGCAGGAATGTCAAAACTAGACATGGCGTTGTATAGCTCGTCCCTATGCACGCTGTCATATGCGGCCTTGAAATCGACAAAAAGGTGGTGGGTGTCGATTTGCATTTCTTGGGTCTTTTCCAGGATCTGCCGTAGTGTGAAAATCTGGTCGATGGTGGACTTCCCTGGCCTGAAGCCACACTGATAAGGACCCATCAGGTTATTTATAAACGGCTTCAGGCGAGTACACAAAACGGCAGAGAAGATCTTGTAGGCGATGTTCAGGAGACTTATCCCTCTATAGTTGGCGCAGTCAAAGGGGTCTCCTTTCTCATGGATCGGGCAAACGATACTGAGATTTATTGATATATTAATTGCAGTTAGAGTTTTGAAAAAATCGAATTAACTTGAGAACGACTTTCCCGATCAATTTGAAATTGTTATTACTTATTCTACATCACACGACTGGACTGGCGCAGTTGGTAGAGTGCCTGCCCCTGGTTAGCGGGGTCCCCGGTTCGAATCCCAGTGAAAGCAAAGTTAAAAACGCTTGTATCTGGTCTTCAAATCTGGGACTTTCACCTTTTGTCGTTGGGATCAAATTCACGGCACTATCACAGGAGTAGTCAATCAGTGGTAGTAGTCTGACTAGGGGTATCACAATGGACCAGTATGGTCTAAGTGTGCTGGTGAATGCACTAGCAGCCCCCCTACCTAACCTAACCTATTCTACATTAAATTGTCCTCCGAATGGACAAACATTTTTTTATAGCCGAAAATGAGAGGCCATTTCTGGTAAAAATAAAAACTATGAATTCAACGGTTACATGTTTCAAATGCCTATGTATCCGGAGGTTTTTTCGTTTTTAAATTTTTCATATAATACTGTGACTTGTGGTAAAACTCCGCGCAAATTTATTGTGTTCCTACCTTGGGACCCAGAAGATCCGGAAATTGATATGCATAAAAAAACTTGGACACTCTTGACACTTGAAAATTGCCCAAGACGAGATGCCTAATGATGTTCTATGAGATATGAATGCGGCGAATATGCGGAGTAGTTTAAAATTTATACACGAAATTTGAGTTTAGACCATTGCGCGGGACCACAGGGTAGGGTTTAAGGGCGGAGCGCCGCAGCGCACAGTGGGGCAGAATGACCTAAAACCTGGCTTTAAATCTACCGAACAGGCTAGGAACTGAAATTTGGCATGGTTACTCCTGACACCATAATATAAACATGATTGAATTTTCGTAAGGATACGCCCACTAAGACGCCCACTTTTGGCGAAACACGAGTCTGAATTTAGAAGGAAAGGTAAAAGATGTTATATAATGACGGTTAGGAGTGCACATCAGAAAATATTTACATGTTTAAATAAGTAATAACATTTGAATTATTAACATATTTAAAACAAAAACAAACCAACAGCTGAGAATTCTTCATCTTCATCACTCTCATGAATTTCATGGTCACAATCACATTGGTTTGATATTGTTACATGTGGGGATTTCAGCAAGCGAATAGCTTCTTCGGGTAGATGTTGACCTTTTTTTTTCTTAAGCCTACTGTGCTTAAGCCTCTATATGTCTTGAAATGCTTATTGCGGGCTTCCTGGGCCTCTTCACTTAGCTGACTAATGGGCAACAAGGCAGTCGAAACAATTTCATAGCCATGAATGGAGTACTTGTGGAGTGTATGTGGCATATAGTACCAAGGGTATTTCCTTACAAAATATTTTGCAGTCTCGTATGCAAGCTCTTGAAATTACACACTATCTGCTTCGTGACCACATGATCATACTATTATTACACTCTTCAGCATGACTTGGAACTGCGAGTACGTTTCGAATTAACTTTGCTGAGTCCGAAAGTCCAGAAGCTCTCAAACTCAAACTTTCCTCAGCTCATCAGTTTTCTGTTTATGTGTGCGCTTAGTATAACTCTCAAAGAAGTGTCTGGTCTAACGCGTTTCTTCTCAGATTCACATACAAATGAAATGGACGTGTCCAGCCAACCTCTGTTTAACCTTGAAAATCAATCTCTCGTCCTTTTAGCCCTGCCCCATAGCGTTTTAAAGTCTGACTTAAACCTTCTGTCAATGGATGTTTTAAAACCTTTCCATCAAAGCAAATGGTACGGCTGGACCTACTCATTGACAGAAGAGTTAAAGTGCGTTACACGCGTAATCAAGTTTTAGTTATCGAAATGTTCCGTTCGATTTTTAACTCTTCCGTTAAAAATCAAACTGATCTGCTGTTTGCAAATATCCGGAATTTTTCAGAATATTAAAAAGTTCTTGCCTGTGCTTGAACTCGTTCCTAAGACACATAATTAAGAATCAGTTACGAAAAGAAATACGCGACGGGCTGGATTTGCAAACCATTGAAATTTAAAAAAATCCCCATAAAAGGGGAGCAAGTTGGGGCAAGATATTTTAACAGTTCTAAGAAGCCCAAATACCCCTTTATACGTTCCAAAAAAAAAAATTAGAGCAGGATCTCAACCGCAACATTATTAATTCGATTCATCGATAAAAGTCCACTGAAAAGAAATTGCCACTTTACGGTGCCGTGAGTATTATGCAACGGAATCTTAGAACAAAGCACTGTTCTGAAGAATAAGAAACTTAAAGCTTATTAAATACCTGAACTTGAAGGGTCTATACCAAAAAATTAAATTGCTACTTAGTAAACTGGGGAAAAAAATTGCAAAAACCAAAACAAAACCAACTTGGAAAAACACAATTCGTATCACTTTGAGCAAATAACTCCAAGTGATATTTATTTCTCGAAACAAATTCGCTTATGGTAGAATGGACAGTTATGTACACAAAAATAATACCAACGGACCCTCACGTCACATTTCAATTTTCGAATTATTGCCAGCTTTTGATGCATTCTGCCCACAGTGCGGCGTGCGGTTGATTGATTTCTGGAAAGTATTATTCATTCCGATTTGTACTCTTGGCGAGATAAGCTTTTGAGGTTTTCTTGGGACCGAAGTTCTTCGTTCAACATTCTTTTAAACTTTTGGAATATAATATTCACAACATAATAAATGATCTGTATTTCGCGAACAAAAATATGCTTCTTTAAGATTCGATTTTTACGATTTCTGAACCCATACTATGAGGTAACACAAACATCATTTTAAATGCATGTTGAAAAAATCCATCAAATAACTGTGTATGCAGTTCCGTTTCCACACTTGGGAAAGAGATTTGCAATACTGGGTTATTTATTCAACAGTGCCTGTTTCAAAGTTCCAATCGTTTTCTTCTTTCGGTCAACATTTCGAGAGTTCAACGTGAACGGTACCCAGCCGGTGGTGGAAAGTCGCTTATGCTTGAGTCAACAAGCTCCATTTCAAAGAAAAACGGGGGTTAAGACCTCAATGAAAGTTTAACAAACTGGTGTTTTATAAAACATTGTCAAGCCTCTTAACGCCTCTTCCAACAAAACTCTTCTTTCGCTCATAAGGCTAAAAAGACACAAACATGTCTAAAAAATATCGTTCCAAATTTGTCCACGGGATAATGATCAACTGGAAACACAGACACCAGTTTTTTGGCTTCTGCTAGGCGACCCTTAAGTATCTCTGGAGCGCTTCAGTATCATTATTAGCTAGCGACCTGTTAAATGGCTTTAAGCAAAGTAAAGAGCAACAGACTAAGCCTATTTTCGTCCGCTATTTCGATTACTTCTGACCATTCCTTCCGCTTCAGGTGGACACGCAAATATACCTATGTAAGTACTTTCGGCGTACATATTTTCAAGCACCCTTCAAAACTTATTGTTTGTACTGTTTGTAGAGTCAAGCCAGACGATCGATTGTATCAAGAGCGGTTTTAAAACCAACGAAAATGGCGTAAAACCGTCTTTCACGACTTTGCAATCAATCTTTTCAATATAACAATGTTATTCGCTCTTGATTACACACTTCGAGGGCAAGGGCAATTGCTGTTTTGACATTAATCCAGCGCGATGACGATAGATGACTTCTTCGAGAAGAATTACAAGTCATTCGAGCAAAGCAATGAATTCCTCGTTCGCAAGGTGAGCAATAGTCACGAAGTTATTCAGCATATTCGGACACGTTCATTTCGAACTTATTAGGGAAATTGTGTAGAAATCAAGTTCGATATTTTTATCCGAATTATTCCATGTCCGCTTCATGTCCGAATAAATGAAGAGACCGGGTTAGAGACGTGCCAAATGTCGAATCATGATCAAAAGCGTCGAATACAATGAACATTCTACCTCGGATACAAATTCAAGAACCCGGCGGTAAACAGAGACATTTTCGGTCTTATCCGGAATAAAAGAATATCGGCATTTGCAAAAAAGCTTTACGTGCAGATTTGCGTAAGAACTCAATTCGCTTCTTTCACACCAGAGATCTGACAAAACGACCACTCATAAACGCATTTTCCATTGTTCATCAACTCGTCAGTCCATCAAAGCATCGAACATCAATAAAAGCCACTTCCATTCGACCAGAAACTATAGAGTCACTTTGCAAAGTTTCACCCCTCTCCGGAAGTCACTTGTAAGCCATTGTCCATGGACCGAGCAAAGCACAACCCCATTGTCGACACGAAATCCATTAAAATCGGTTTCAATTCGTTGAAGCATTTGTAGAACCTCCCAGGAAAAGAGGAAACAAATTCCTCACCCTTTCAGCTCGCTCTCTCCGTCACTGTGAGTTTCCGCCACTCAAACTGAACACCCATCCAATAACCACAAGCCAGCAGAGGAATAAAAAAAAATGCAACAACAAAACGAACTGAAGAAGAAGACGAAACAGAAAGAAAGAGTAAGAGCTTACCTTAACCCCGGCACTGGTGTCGCCATCGAGCCATCCTTCATAACCCATGTCACAATAGGTGGTGGATTGCCATGTGCCGAGCATGAGACCTGAGTTCCGGTATCGTTGCTAAATAGAAGACGTGGCGGTGGCTCCTGGATGAAAGTTGGTACCCGTAATCCGTTTGTGGCTTTGCCCTGCGGCGTAATTACTCCCAAGATAAATACAAGTTGGAGCACAACACCGGCAGCAGCAGCATCTGTCGGGTCGGGTGTTAAAAGGTAAATTGCTATATTTAAGGCATACAAGTGAGTGTGTGTGTGTGTGTGGTGGCGGAGAGGGTGGTGCGTGGGTGTGACACAACAGACAGTGGGAAGAGGATGGGGAGGGGGAGACTTTAACCGGCTAGCTGTGGGTTGAGTTGCACATTTTATAACTCGTGTTCGTGCCAAAAGGATGAGGACCTTCAAGAGCTGGGTTGCAGGCGGGGGAGACTGGGGCTTCCTCTTACGAGGTTCGACTCTAATAATGCGGTAATAAGCAGGCATTAGTGTAAGTGTGCACACAAATTGCATAATAGACCACAATTACACAGCGGAGACTAATTAGTGGGAGTTTCAAATTGTTGTGAAATTAAAATAACATGATGGCTGGAACAAAGAGGGATGGGGTAGCAGGAGAGAGCGATGCGTGGGCCGGGGGATGAGGGAGATTTTGTACTCACCCTTCGTCAAGCTTGCAATCACAGTTGAAATCATAGCTATACATTAGCAATGCGGTTTGTGTAGTTCTGTCCGAGCGAGTCAGTGCAGAGATGGGACAGGAGGCTCGTTTTGGATGTGATATCTGAAAGAAAATAATGTTGGATTAGCAATGAGTTTGAAAGGGATTTGGTATTTGGTATATAAGTATTATTCTAAGGTGACTGCCGGCTGAGAACCGTGGGACTCAATCAATAGAGACTATGTTCACTGAAGGCCCACTTAGAAGGTTTTTTCATCGTTATTTTCTATTTTTTATATCCACTCCTGGCTGACCTGACCGTTGAAGAAAAAGACAATTCCTTACAGTGAACTCTCCCTAAGTCAAACTCTCTTTAAGTCGAAACTCTCTCTAACTCGAACTTTTTTTGTCATATACATACATTTAGTTAAATTTTCCATACAATAAAACCTCTCTCTAAGTCAAACTCCCTCTAAGTCGAACAAACTATGGTATCCCCTGACAATTCAACTTAGGGAGAGACCACTGTTATTTAGTTTATTTTCATACACTTAGAATTGAATCTCGGAAACACGAACGGTTCTATAAGATGAACAATTCGGAAAGATGAAGGAATTTGTAAGACAACTTTCTTCTGGGCGAGTCTATCATAAATTGATGAACAATAGCAGGCATAAAAAGCGGTTGCTGAGAAGCTAGGCCCAGGTCCGCCTCGGACAGTCGCGCCACCAAAATTATTATTATATATATTATATTCTGTATCATAAAGTTTATTTTTGTAAAATAAAATTAAATGTTTTTTTGGTGGATATACATGTGTTCCAATTTTATTGATTTTGAAAAGATGAACGGAGCATGTTTTTTATCTGTTCAACTTTCTAAGACTCTACTGTAATTAGACTTTGAAGGGCAGTCTCGTTTTAGATCACTGAAAATCAATTTTTGAATTGGAAACTCTTGGATAAGGTTGCATCCAACACCCCTGAACTTGTAAAATATCGGGAAAATCACCCTGGAGTAGGTACGATTCGCGGATTACGAGCAGATCTTGCTCCGTTACATTTTACTATGCAAGCAACATATAAGACTATGCTTCCTAGAATAACGAGAGCGTTCCGTGAAGTGTATAAGCTTAAAATTAGGGAAGCGCGGGGACTTCACAGAAAGGCAAAAGAGAGGGCACGGGAAACGCGCAATCAAGAAAATCGGGAGGTGGTGTTCCAGTCGACACTGAGAATCTGGATAGATCACTCCTGTACGCTGTTTAGCGGGGATGAAGACACCAAAACGTTGGACAGGCAGAATGTTCCACTCAACCTAGATGACGACTATTCCGTCCCCCCATCTAGACGAGATCAAGACAACAATGTCGAGACTGCGGTCTCACAAAGTTGCAGATCTCAATCGTCTATACAAGAGGCAGAATCTTCCAAAAGATCCTACATACGCGGACGACACGAAGTGATGGGTCGAACATAGCCAGTTCTTCAATGAAGTGTTTGCTGGCACTAAATCGGAGGCGGCCAAAATGGGTTAATTGGTGAATGAGGGTAACACGGTGTACATATGTGCTGTCTTAAAGAATCGACACATACCATTGAATAGATGGCCTCAACGCCTTATTTATGTTGGTCATTATTGAGATATAAACGTCTTTTTCTTCTGCTGACCCGGGAGTCATGTCGTGGAGCCAGTTTTAGTGGCCCAAGAAACAAAAGACAACACTTTAATTTCTTAGCTCGAAATCCAAGAGTAAGCTTCTAACCTTCTTCTTCTTCTTCAATACTACTAACGTTTCGTTCGTACGTAAGGTTCGTACCTAAAATCTCCAACGTCTGCTAGATCCCGAAATGGTTAATTTGCTAAGACGTTAGTAGTAGATTTCGTTTACCTATTTTCTAAGAAATTCAATTTCTAAGAAATTCAACACGCTACGTTAACGCGTTCCTAAATTTAATAAAACAGCTCCTAACTGTGCAGTCGTTACTAATAAGTAATATCACTTCTTTGTAATAGTTTGCACATATTTTCCTTTGAATTGTGTTTTTCCTTTGAAATTGTGTATGATTCTGTTTGCACATAATTTCCCTTGAAATTGTGTTTTGGTTACAGAAACAAAAAACAGCAATCAATAATAATAATAATTTTGGTGGCGCGACAGTCCGAGGCGGACCTGGGCCTAGCTTCTCAGCAACCACTCGTGTTGTGCCTGCTAGTGTTCCTTGACGAGTGGAAGGGACCTGCAGTCTCTTATGCCGACTCCGAACGGCAAAGTTGAGAAGCTTTTTCTAGCCAGGAATACTCTTTGAGCATTGTCAGTAATTCGAAAGAGGTGGAAGCGGGGAATTATGAAAGTTGGTAGAATGGGGATTCGAACCTGGCACCCTCTGCGTAGGAATCGGCGCAGTAACCCACTACACCACGGCGACTCACAAACTGCAAAACAGCAATCAATGACACGAAAAGGAAGGATTACAATGTGTGGTAGATTTTACATTTTGGGTAGTATATGTGGAAGATTTGAAAATTTCAGTAAATAGTGGTTTATCCACCCCATTAGTGGTAAAGTCCCAAAAGTGCTTGTAACATTTAACAGAGAAAACCAACAAGATATGAAATAAGATCAACACCAATAAAGCGGAGCGGATTCTGAAAAGAGAGAGCGTAGGCATCCACTACATAATTGATGATTTCGGTTTTCTGTGGCGTCCTTTATCTAAGGCACAGTAGCATCACGAGAGTCCTTAGGCTTGGGTGCATTAATGGGAAATCGTAACCACATGGCATTGGCTTGGCTTTATTGTACCGCTCTTCATGCCGTGCTTAGCAACATCACGAGAGTGGTTCGGTTAGAAACCATGTACAAGTTTTTACCAAATGCCGATCTTCAGCCAGCCGTTAAATGAATCTTGGGTTGTCTGGCCCTCCAGCAACAAGTACCTCCGCCTCTGCAACCATCTTCCAAGTAAGCTAAGGTCATTCTCCACTTATGTGCCAAAATCAGTTTCGTGGACGTCCTCTAATGCGTTGCCCCACTGGTGCGGAGTCAAATACTCTTCGGGCTGGATATTGGTAGAATCTTTTTCTCCAAATGCTGACAGAGCTAACAAAATGCGCTCGTTTTTCGAGAGCGATTTGAATTTTTCTTCTGAAATTATTTAAAACGTAACGAACCGCACAAGATAGAAACCTAACCATATATGCTACAATTTTCTGACACTATTCTATCAGTATCGGGATCAGAAAAAGAAACAACCATTATAGTTCTGACACAAACGATTCCGTCTGTGACATTATGTCAGAGGAGCTTGTGTCAAAAAAACAGAGTTCTCTGCAAAATTTGTCGTACTAAAAAACTTTGGATTGAGTGGGATGGGCTTAAAAGATTAGACCCCGGTAGAATTTGTAATAATCGATAATAGCCAGATCGGACTATACCCGGACGATAGTTGTTAGTTTAAAAACTATTTTTTTATCAATCATATGAAAACCTTAAGCACTCTATTCTGAAACCCCTGTTCGGAGACGGTGATCACTGTGACATGAGAACGACTTTACCAAACAGTTTGAGATTTGTGTCACTTATTCTATATAATATTGTGAAGGAATTTTTTTGGACGATTATTGAATTTGAGTGAAATTTTCATTAAAAAAACAACTTTAAATATAACGATATGAAAATTCAACTTTTTTAAACTTTTTCCTGCATCCATCCGGAGCATCATTTTATAAACTACAGATTTTTTTATGATTTTACATCATGACATGATTACATTGTTGTTACTCCGGCCAAATGTTTAAAAATTATTGTGTTTCCTGTCTTTATTTAAATATTATTATAAAAAATGTTAATAAAAAATTATTCTGAAATAAGTATTTTTCGTGTTGAAAAATATTTGGCAATCATTAATTTAATATGTGCCTAAAAGAAGATACAAATAACAGCTATTTTTGACGTTCCAACTAGGTCCACCCGCGTCAAAAAATTGCTTGACATAAACTCTCTGTCGAATGCATTGTGTAGTCAGTAAGTGGTTAAAATAATACGATATTTTCTGACAGGACAATGCTTCTAAAATGGAAGTGAGCTAGAAATGGAGACGACAAACTATTAAGGGCCGAAAGAAAAAAACTGAATGCTTATGTCGACAATTCACACACCCAACGCATTAGTGCACATACCATTGCTCCACAGCGATAATAATATATAATATGGGTGGCGTGACAGTTCGAGGTGGACCTGGGCCTAGCTTCTCAGCAACCACTTGTGTTGTGCGTGCTATTGTTCTTTCACTAGTGGAAGGGACCTACAGTTTAATGCCAACTCCGAAAGGCGAAGTTGAGATGCTTTTTCTAGACAGGAATACTCTTTGAGCATTGTCAGTCACTCGAAAGAGGTGGAGCCGGAAATTATCAAAGGTGGTAAATTCGGGTAACGAACCTGGCACCCTCTACGTAGGAGTCGACGCACTTACCACTACGCCACGGAGACCCACCACCACAGCGATATACTAGCCAAACCACCCACGGCCTGGGCTTTCTAATCCCGGCTCATGAATGGAGCAGCGACTACCGATGACTAATCATCCGGCTCTAAACCAGGCTTATGCTATGTTCCCAGCAAACCGACAACGCCAGGTTTAGATGCGCTGTCAATGATGTGTCAACCCGGGTTAAGAAACCGAATCAACCCGGGTTACACATAAACCGACTCAAGCCGAACAATTATTCCAAACCGATGAAACGAACCGAATACATAAAAAAAAACTTTAGACGGTACAACCAAGAGTAAGCATATGATGCTGAACCGAAACCAAACCCAAATCGAACTAGGCAATAGCCGTGTTTTTTTTTTTTTTTCAAAAATCTTTAAATAGTGGAGTTTGATTTTGCACGTGAAGCACATACCACAACCTACTGCCTATAACTGCCTACATATAATATCGGCAGTGAAATGTGGCCGCCGATAAAAACTCGACGATTTTTTTCATACATTTTGACATCAATTTCGAACAAATAAATTTCTTTGTCTTATATTTTGACACATAAATATCAAAGCCACTGCGAATCGGTTTTTTGAATCTTACTTCACTTCACTATCGAAAGCGATGAAAAAAACACGGTTGCGACGTGCGAGTTGAAGAAAATACGGAGAGAGAAAAATTTAAACAATTTGCATACACACACACAGCCGGTATTGGCTTGGCTATCCCGTGCGCCTATCGCTTCCCTTGTCAACACAATCGTCTTAGTAAATAGACAAATTAGACTTGGACAATAGAAATCGACCTGCCCCATACCATAATCCATATTTTTTGCTTTCGGTTCATCATCAAACCGATTTCGTCTACCCGGGTTACAACTCGGTCTGTTTCTATTTTAATCCGGGTTAACTCGGTTTGTAAGTCTTTCGGGTTGTAACACCACTAATCACTGCAGCTTCAATCGGCCGGTCCTACCGAGTTTGAAGTGTTTGAAATGTCATTAGCATTCAATTTAGAAGTGGTCGGCAAAACAGAACACCACAATTACCAAAATAAACTGAAGTTCAAGCTGTCATCTTGTTCGGTTTGATACCCGCTCACGGAAGGATAAGCTCAAGGGGGTTTCCACTAGTTTTCGCCGACAGCGGGAGGTCTCACGCGCCGAAATTCTGTGGCGAAACCTCCGAGGTTTGGAGAGATTTGATGAAATATCGCGATTTCGTCGCTTCCTGGCGACAGTCTTGGTTCAGTGAGTCACACTCAAATGCTTTCGCTAGTGATACTCTCATTTCGTTCCCCGAAGCCAGCTTCACTTGCACTCAGTAATCGATCACTGCCACGCACTACTGATGACTGCTTCAGGTTACCTTGAAAACCTTTTAACACATCAAATTGGCCCACGACCCAAACATGCTAAAGGCAATTTTTAAAATGGGTCCATCATGCATGCACCAGTCCACCAGGTTGCATGACACATCAATTAGATTCGAATTAACTCGGCATGTCATGCTGGAAATCATCTCAATTAGTGCAGTTCACGTTCTTGGCTGACTGCAATTCGTAATCCGGTCACACACACAATGCACGTCGTCGCCACGGCGACTCTTTGATATAAAATCGACCCGTTGGCAGACCACTGAAAGTCGTATCGAATTCGCCATCAAAACAAAATGAACACTTGCCGGAGCAACCCTTTGTGGTGGCTGTTGCTAATTGAAATCCTGGTCCTTGTGGTGTGCATTGCCGCTGAAATGGTGAGGTGAGCGTGTCAAGACTCCTTCCGGATACTAATGGAGTTCGCATTTAAACAGGAAGTCTCAACACAATCGCCCGACTCGGCTGATGCCTCATCGTCGGAAGAGGACGAAGACGTGAGCGGGTCGTTCGAGAAGAGGAGAAGACGACGATTCGTCAACGACGAGGCCATGGACTCCGACGAGAGGACCGTGGTGGAGGATATTGCGACCATTGGAAGGATTATTCAGCTCCTGCAGGCGATTGGTCAGACGGTGATCCCGATCATTGCCCAAGGAACTGCTGGTGGGTAGTCGATTACATTTCTGTCTGGGTTTCGTTTTAACTTGTGCATATCCTGGTAGCTGTCAACAAATTACTCTCGGGGATCGGCGCTTGAAGTGTCTGGGGTCTGCTGAATAAATTTGTGTTCTTCCGAGTTTTTGTTTGAATCCCCTACACAGTGGCCATAAGATTTTGCTGCCTTATTCCACTCGGAGACAGAGGATGTCTGCAGTGGAACACAGTGAAAAGCCATCCCATCCCAGTCGCAGATCAAGTCCTTTCCCACTTGCCAGACACTCGCACTCACTGCAATTCACCTGCTTCGACAACCCTCTGATGAGACGCATCACCCTGCTTCCACTTGCTTACCGCCCACCAGAGCCCATCCGTCAAACACAACTAATGAACCAGCCCACCAGTCCGCGGGATCACCCTACACACACACACACATTTCACAAACATACTCCCTAATGAATTTGCAACCAATTTCCCTCCCTTCCTCGAGGACGGGCCACCACATCGACCGTCTGTCGCCAGCCATGCCTTCAATCAGGTAATCCCAAAAATAGAGAGACGAACATTCCGGCATAATCCACTCAGCTCCTTCGCGAAAATCCAGATAATCACCGCCTCCCGTCAGACGTCAGACGCCGATGGAGGGGGGCGCGTAGGGTGTGTTTGAATCTTTGCAAAAGTTCAGGGTGAAGGCATTTTGTAAATTTTCAATTTTCAACACAGAAAACTTAGCACTCTGCCGCCTGCTGCCTTCGAACGATGGAGCAGCCATCCTCACGCATCCGGGCACAGCCGGAAGTCATAAACTTTGCAGTACACGCCAGAGCATCACCAAATATTATTCTTAACTCTCGCGCAGCGACTGCCATACGAGACGAGTCTCTGAATGAGTGGGTGGCAGGGCGTCATTTGAAAAAAAATAAACTCCCTCCTGTTTGCTGAGGCCGTTGGCAGAGGATGTTCATCTTTGCAAATCAGATGCAACATTTTAATGAGCTCCCTCCCCTCCTCGGCGACGGCTTTTGTTGTCGTTCACATCGTCGTTCTGTCTCGGCACCAGCCATCAGCAGCAACAGCTACCGTAAGGGTGATGGTCCACATGCATTGAGAGCGCTTATGAATTTTGAATTCGACAAGCAACACTTCAAAGGCGAGCATCCTGCCTCTCACTCTCCTCCGGCATGTGCAACGTCATGCAGCAAGGTGTTTGCTTGCACGGGGTGGTGGCTGTGCTGTTTTTATTGCACTCAACTTTCTCCATTTGCAACACGGCAAGGTGTTGAATTAGAATGTAAACCCAGAATGAATCCGAGTCGAGTCTGTGTTTACTTTCACTGTCCTCCCCATCCTCCCCCTCCCGGACGAAGAATACCATCCACCCACCCACCAACTCACAATGAAGATGTCACTGATATGTTACTTTCGGCCGACCGTTCCCCGGTGGGGCGTAGATAGCACTTGTATTCAAATCGATTTGGGAATTAAAGTGGTACATGGAAGAGGTCCTGGTGTTCGGGGGGCGGAGGAAACATTCTCCTTGGCATAGTTTTCAGCACTTTATCCACTTTCTCCATTTGCTGTGTTCTGTCTTCGTGTGAAATCGCTATAAATGAATTGAGTTTCAAACAAAAATACCAAGGGGTGGCTGAAAACTAAAACATCTGAATGCAATTTGCATTAGCTTTGACTTCTCAGGTACTCGGAGTGGGCAAACAGAGAAAACTTCACCACGTCAGCTGGTATGGCGGTGCGTTCCCGCTTTCTCGATGAGCTCTCGTCTGCATAATTCACAAGCTGTTGGATGCTTGCGGCTGAAGGACTGCGGCGTGTGGCTGTGTGCTTTGTGAAGGTTGAGTTCTTGGTTGTCGTCGCATGACTCCCCTGGAAAGTGATGTGTGGATTGTACTCGTCGGAGAAGTTCGGCTGTGTATCTTGTATGATGTAATAGTCGCTTGCTTTTGAGAACGAGTGTCAAAGTGGAACTTGCTGCTGTTTGAAGAACTCTCTCCGGAATCTCTGAATGGCAGATGTGAATTTGTGAATTTGATACGATTTTAGGTGTTTTCTATCATCCGCTAGTCTGAGGATCTTGTCTAAGTGGTCGGGTTTGAATGATCACTTGGGCATGAGTTTTATGTGCCAGCACTTGCGCAAGATGAAAGCAAGCTCTGTGGGAGACGTTCGCGGTTGAAGGGAGAAATGGAATAGATGGAATGGACTGTTGTGACCTGTGATCTTCTCGTGACAGCGCGTCGCATTGCCTAAAGCTTTTCTCTGTCTGCCGGGCATAACACTGGCTCCAGGAAATGAAGTTAAGAGTTTAGAAGTAGACAACAAAGTCACCTGGAAAGAGCACACAGATGACGTAACCAGGAAAGTGGCGCGTACTCTAATGATTTATCGGAGTTGGGCGGGCAAATCCTAGGCAGAATCCAAAGATGGATGGTACATAGCTATTGTCAGACCAGCAATTGCACACTGTTCAATACCATGGTCCAAAAGAACCAACCAGATCAGCGCAAGAGAGACACTCAATAAAATTCAAAGCTTGCCTCTGTTTTTTTTTTTAAACGTAATTTTATTTCTTCTTCTTCATTTGGCGCTACAGTCCGGGGTGGACCTGGGCCTCAACCAACAAGCCTCTCCAGCTAGCACGGTCTCCGGCTGCTGTCTCCATTGTCGCACGCCAAGTTGGTTGAGGTCCTTCTCCATCTGGGTGCGGACCTCCAGGTACTTACTTACTTGCTAGACAAAGTACTTAATACTAGCTTAACTAACTACTAAGAATTTGTTCTTAATACTAACCTACTGACCCTATGCGGGTAATCTAAGCTGCGCCTTTTGGCTTAATCTACGTTTTTTTTTAGTCTTTATGACACTCTTTAATAAAATTTTTCATTTGCCAAGAAAACTTATGAAAAACTTGGCTAAACTTAACTACTTAAGCTACCTTATACTAACTACCCTAACATACAACTTAAGACTATCTTAACTATGCCCGTAACAGTACGGACACGTGCATCCGGGCTTATATGTTACGTAGATGCTAACACATATAATTTATACGCCGTGGTGCACCTTTTTTTTTTGTTACATAAGCACACTAATTTTTTTGGATTTTTTGTTTTATATATTTTTGATTTCTTTGTTTTATATTTTTTTTTTTTTTGGATTTATTGTTTTAATTTTTTTTTTTTTTTGTATATTTTCTTTTCTTAAAAACTACCTTAAAACTATGTAAGCTGGTCACTATGGTCAACTACCTGATCCTGTGGAAAAGCTAGCGGTGGCGGAGGAGCAGGTTTTGCTGTAACCACCAGTAAAATTGCCTTTCTTGGCAGACTCTTTCCTATCTCGAGCGGGGATCGCTCTACTGAACCGGAGGAGATCCTCGTGGGTTGCGAACGACATCCGGTTCGTATTGAATTCGCCTATCCACTGTTCAGCGTACGCCATGGAAGATCATACGACATCCTTGTGGATCCTGTATAAGGTCACTTGTGCCTAGATAAAGGAATGCATCGAGAGGAATAAAGCCGTAAAGGCGCA
The DNA here is from genome assembly GCA_964034865.1 of Eristalis intricaria. Taxonomy (NCBI): domain Eukaryota; kingdom Metazoa; phylum Arthropoda; class Insecta; order Diptera; family Syrphidae; genus Eristalis; species Eristalis intricaria. The sequence continues at coordinate 132,386,726 of OZ035873.1, forward strand.
CCCTTTCATGGTACATACTATTGGGGTAGTAAGCCCCAAAGATCAGACTGTTGGCAAAGGCTGATAACTCGTGCAGTGTGCCTTCTGATCAGCCTAATAAATAATAATTATCTACCCTGTTCACGTTTGCCTCGTTGTACAGGACCTCGTTAGGATAGTACTTCTTGTACCCAGACTCAGGTGTACGATACAGGCGGAGACAGCTCCTAAGACAGTGCCTCGCGAACAACCTCATCTTTTCCATCTGGGAAGGACTCACGTTGAACCACAATGGACAACCGTACACCATAATTGGCCATACTAGTGTACTTTACTCTGGTATCAAGTTGGCTGCTGAAAACCAACCTCCTTGCCACAGCAGAGGCTTTTCTGGCTTTCGTCAGAGCAATATCTATATGCTTGTCAAAATACAGATATTGATCTTATTCACTTTTACAGCTAACGGCCGACCATGCGGGTCAACTATACCGAACTTACGCAAGTTTTGGCGCGTATCCCGAGGTGCCCTGTACAGCGGGGTCCGGAAAAGACTAGTTTCGCACTTCTGGAAGTTGATAAGCAGCTTTAGTCGTCGCAAAATCGTTGAATTTTCTCGAAGTCGCGCTGCAAGAAGATGTTTATTACCTCGACCTTCGGACCTGATCAGTACGCGACTAGGCATGGAATCTGTAAGATCTGCAGTGAATATAGAAAACAAGATTGGGGAACCGATGGCCGCCTGCTGCAGATCATTTTTAAAGTTAAAGACCGTAGTGGAAGTTACGTCACCATTTTCACAACGAACTTTCTACCTGTTATCATGTCATAGACCATGTATAGAATAGGTTTAGTTATGCCAAGCCTGACCAGCCCTCCAACCAAACGGTGTCGAACCCCTTCTCCAAGTCAATCAGACAGGCACCCGTGCACTGATTATTGTTTTTATTCCATTGTATGTCGGACACCAGTTTTGACGCGGCATGAATGGTATCATGCCCCGCTCGGAATCCGAACTGGTTGCCCGGTATGATTTTCTTTTCATCAACCCATTGCTTCAGAACTCGAATGATTATGTTTTCAAAAAACTTGCTTATGCAGCTAAGAAGACTGATCGACCGAAGCTTGCCTCTGTATTAGAGGCTGCATGAGAACTTGCCCAACTCCAGCCATGGAGGCGCTATTGGAGCTGACTCCATTGCATCTGGTGGTCACCGAATGTACAAGAAAAATAATAACAGACAGAAGAAGTTTTAGGAAAAGTGCCAGTTCAATTTATTTTTATTTTTTTCAATTCAATTTTGCTTTTCTTCAATAAAAATGTATCTTAATTATATTATCTGCAGAAGTCTGAGTTCAATATTTGTTCTGTTATTATTGTTGTTGAATTCAAAGTTAAATAAATTTAGATCTATAAGAAGTAGAGAAAAATGATTTTAATTTGAAATTTATAGAAATTAAGCATTATAGGTATACAAGTAGAATGATATAAGAAAATTCAGATGTACATGTAATTCAATATTTTTGAGTTGTTTCAAATTGAAATGTGGTCGTCGTGGCGTAGTGGGTAAGTGTGTCGACTCCTACGCAAAGGGTGCCAGGTTCGATACCCGAATTTACCACCTATCATAATTCACGGCTCCACCTCTTTCGAGTCTCTGACTATGCTCAAAGAGTATTCCTGGCTAGAAAAGCTTCTCAAATTCGCTGCTCGGAGTCGGCATTAAACTGTAGGTCCCTTCTACTCGTGAAAGAACAATAGCACGCACAACTCGAGTGGTTGCTGAGAAGCTAGGCCCAGGTCCACCTCGAACTGTCGTGCCACCCATATTATTATATTATTATTATTCAAATTGAAATTATTGGAATTATTGGAAAAAGAAATTAAGATATACTACATATAAATAATTCACGGCGTTTTTTTGGTTTTTTTGTTCAATGTCATGTTTGTAAATACATTTGCTTAATCTGTTTCAGCGCCTCAGTTCTCGTCATGTTGCGGTACTCTCTAGAAATGCTGTTTAATATGGTTGGGATTGCTACGTTGGATGTTCTGCAACCATATTAGTTCCAGAACCTCGGTACTACGTATAGTTGGTGTTGTAGTCTTCTGGTGTTGACAGTTTGCTGCGTCTGCATTTTATATGTGTTGCCGTTGTAGAAACTTACGCACTTCGAGGTTATGGAATTGCGTGATGGTCAGCATATTTGTTGTTTGATCTCCCCTTTCCCCATTCTGCTCGTCACCATAATACCTTGCTTTTAGAACAATTTTTTTAGTCTTGTTTGTATCTTTTGTAGTTGTTGCATCTGCGAAGCTCTTCCCCATGCGAGTATGCCGTACCTAATCTGGGATTCCACCAATCCGAAATAATATTGTTTAAGAACATTACCAGTACATTTATCACTTAGATGGAAGAGTGCATAAGCTGCTTGATATAACTTCTTCTTCAGCGCTTCTACATGGTTCCTCCATTCAAAGTTGTAGTCAACAATCAGACCAAGATACTTGTATGTTGATTCGTTGTCTAAGTATTTGCTGCAGTTATCATCTTCTCTTATGTGTTCATTATTACGACTTCTGTGCAAGCAATCTATGTCATGCATTTTTATCTTTAGTTTTGTTTCTGGGATATGCGGCGGACGAATGTGCATTACCTTGGTCTTCAGAGCGTTGATAATTAATCCATGATCGTGACACCAAGCTGTGATACCATTGAAGTCTAATTGCATCATTTTTGCTGCTTCCTTTACGATCCTATGGCTAACTACTATCGCATTGTCATCTGCATCGTACTATACTTTAGCACTGACAATAGATCGTTGACGTAAATAATGAATAAAAGTGGTCCCAATTTTGAACCCTGTGGTACACCGTAAGAAACTTTTTGTTCTTCGCTGAAGAAATTACCAATCTTAACTTTGAAGGACCTGTTACGTATATAGCTCTCAAACCACGCCAGAATGTCCCCTCTTATTTCAATTTTTTCGAGTTGTCTCAGGATTTGCTTGTGACTCAATGTATCGAACGCTTTCTTGAAGTCAATGAATAAGACCAGCGAGTTTTTTTTTTTTTTATAATTTGCGCGTGCACAAGGGATTGCTAATACCCTTATGTGTCCCGGGTCAAGACACAGCACGGGCCGAAGGTATAGAGGGAGAAAGGGAGAGGAGGTACCTGTGCCCATTGGTCTTAAATATTTGCGGGTTGAAGTCTGTTGGAAATATTAAGCCGGGAAGAGCATTCCCCATTCGTGCAGTGCGGCTGAAAAACTAGTCTCTGAATTTTGACTGTGCGTGCGAAAGTAGTCTTAAGGGTATACTGATGGGCATTCCTGGAGAGACTAGTATTGCGGGTGAATTCATGGAGAGGAGGAATGCAGTTGGCTAGCTCACTTGAGCATCGTTTGCTGAAATAACGATAAAACGCGGACAATGAGGAGACGGTACGTCGATGTTCGAGCGAGTCTAATGACTCTGCGATATTGTTGTCTCCTATAAGTTTTATCTTTCGCTTTTGGATTTTATCAAGTAGGTGCAGTGTGGTCTTAGGGGCACCAGACCAGATATGAGCGTTATACTCAAGCTTGGGGCGGATGTAGGCCTTATAAGTTGAAGCCAAATCAGAAGGATTGAAATATTTCTTCCATCGATTAAGGAAACCTAAGCATTTTGCAGCATTGTTGGCGATCTCAAATATGTGATCCTTCCAACAAAGTGTTGTGTTGATACACATACCAAGGGTGGAAAGTTTTTCGGTTTCATCGACACAAGCGCCACTCATATGACGCCACACATAATGGCTTATTATCAAGGGTTCGCTTCGTCGGGTATATGGTCCCGTCTGCGAGGAAGGCGAATGGAGGAGAAGACACAACCGCGAACTCTCCGGGCTGTACCAGGATGTGGATGTAGTCCGGAAGGCAGAGATCCGTCGACTGCAATGGCTCGGCCATATCGAGCGCATGGACAACAATGCTCCAGCTAAGAGGGTCTTCGAGTCCGAGTCTCCTGGTTCGAGAAGGAGAGGAAGACCGAATCTCTGGTATAAAGACCAAGTAATCGCGGATGCAAGACAGCTTGGTCTTGATGACAGGAAGCCCGTCTGGATTGGAAAGCAGCTATCACTCAGTCTCGGACCGGGCATGGGTCGTCAGCCTGATCAGCAAGTAAGTAAGTAAGTGAGTATCAAGGATTCGCTTGAGTGACAGCAGACAGCATTGAGTTTTTGAAGCATTGAATTCCACTCTGTTGTTTTTTCCCCAGTTAATTATGCTGTCAAGATCGGAATTCAACGTGCTTAACATACTCTGCCGTTCCAATTCTACGGCCCAAGGGCTGGGTCGTGAGTCTTGGAACGAATATGATAAGCTGAGGGCGCTGTCATCAGCGAATCAGGAATGGATTGGATTAGAAGTAGCAGACAAGAGATCATTTATAAAAATGAGAAAGAGTGTCGGAGACAGAACTGAGCCTTGGGGAACACCAGCATTTATTCGGTGGATATCAGACTTGAACCCATCTAAACCCCTTGAATTGAACGGTTCGTTAGGTGATTTTTAATCCATAGAAGAAGAGATTCATCGATACCATAGGCACGCATTTTCGACAAGAGAGCTTGATGCCAAACTCTGTCAAATGCTTTAGCAATATCAAGCGCAACGATCTTGCTTTCTCCTGCATTGTGCAAAGACTGGTTCCACTTTTCGGTGAGATAAGCTATCAGTTGTGATTCTTCTCCAAGCTTTGATATATTTTGTTCGCAAAGTCCTCCAGCAGTCGATTAATACTTTTATTCTTGCGAAATCCAAATTGATGTGTGTTTAATATTTGGTATTTCTCGACATAGTCATAAAGCTTTTGTGCCAGTAGTTCTTCCATAACTTTGTCGACAACTGATAATATAGATATTGGCCTATAATTTGTGACTTCGTTCTTTTGACCACTCTTGTATATTGGTCTAACTACAGACATTTTGAGGGAATAATACTTGGTCTAAACTCATGTTGACTAGCTTTGTTGTTGTTGGTGCGAGAGTTTCTGCATTAAGCATCAGGTCTTTCGGTCTTATGTCATCTATTTCCGCGGATTTATTGTATTTTAGAGACTTTAGAACATTTTTTACCTCTTGTGTTGATACTCTATTGACATACATTGAGTTTCGTCTGCTACTTGATTGGGCAACAAATGTCTTTTGGTTGCATTCATGCACAATGTTAAAGATCTCAGACGACATTGTAGTTGCGAATCTGTCTGCAAGGTCTTTAAGGTCTGTCACGCTTGGAAAATCCTTTTTCAAAGTTTCGTCCTTTGTTATACCCACAGTCAGACTTCTACCACTGATGAACCATTCCAGTGATAGTGCCCTTCATTTGATCCCAACGGAAATGGGGACAGGCCCAGATTTGAAGACCAGATAAAAGCGTTTTAATATTGCTTTCACGGGGACCCCGCTGCCCAAGGGAAGGCACTCTACCAACTGCGCCATCCAGTCATACACTACTGAGCTTAGTATTATAAAAAAAAACCAGAAGTCTATCGCATGAATACCGTCTTTTATACTCGTTATTACGTATTTAGAGGACATTGTCCGAGTTTCTCTTTGATCCACTGTATAGCAAACCACAGTCGTAATCAACTTAAATCAAAGTTAATCTCTGCAGTCAAAATAGGTTGAGCTATATCCACAAGCGAGGTTATCCGAGGAAGCTTTCACGTCACCAAAAAATGGAAGATATAATATAGAGTTAACATATTGCCATACAAATTTGAAATACCTTAACCTGAACAACTGGACCGCGGCATGGGGACCACTTCTTGAGCTGTTGTCAAAGCGAATTTCACCGATCTAGAAAAATTAATTTTGAAATCCCGCTCTAATGTGATGTCAGTTCCCATCCATAACTTCCACCGTCCATTATTTAATAAAGTTTATTAAGCTTGTCATTCACCGTCTCTGTCACCACAAATAAAACACCCCCTTCCGCCTGCAACAAATGGAACTCAAATTTATGTCTATATTTTTTTCCATCGTTTCCATTAGCTCGAGACGAGCAAAGGTCGAAATCGCGGTCGATTGGCATCCATTACCATTGCACGCTGGCCATTAAGCTGCCCCCCAGCACATGAATTGCACGCGAAGTCCTTACACAAATAGAAATCACATTTCAGTCGCCGAGCCCACACCGCGCGTTTTTGAAAAACCCGATAAGTGCATTTTCACTTTTCCCCGCCACATAATAAGACCATCCCCCGCCATCCAACGCCCTCCGCACAAAATCGGTACTTAGAGATGCGATGGTGACAAGGATAATGTTTTCCAACACTGAACCATCACCACCGCCGCCGTCGGTCGTCTGGCCCACTCGATCAGAAGAATGCATTCAGGATATGCGCTCCACTCTTGCAACACAGCAGCAATCTCGTTTTCCACCCTCCCACCGCGTGGAACAGCGTCTCGGTCCACCATTCAATACAATGCTACCCGATGTGGCAATGTGGCATTTGCCGTTAAGGGCCTGCCGCAGGAAAGTGGACTCTTCGAAGCGAGAAAAAATAAATACATCTCACCTCATTATTTTTCTGAGGCTGTTGAATCATTTAATAGTCGTCACCTTTTTCGTTAACACTTCCCCGTGGAGGGTGGTCCTTCGGAGGTGATGAGGGGTGCGCATGCAGTTATTATCCTTGCTCCACCGCCGGTATGGAGAGCGAGAGATCATCGTCAGTGTCGTTGCCGTTGTCGCCATCATCAGCAAATGGATTTCATCACTGAGTGCCATACACACACACAGAGAGACTATCCGAAGGAAGTGCATGAATGCAAGGACATAGCAACCCCGTTCTGTGCCTTTTTCCTCCTCTCTTCTGTTTACCTCCACCACGGCACGTCACGGCAGGACGGCAGGATGAGAAATGCAAACAGTTATTAGGCAACACTTTAGATGTGAAAAATGTTGATGGCTATGAATAGAAAGGAACTCATTATGTCCTTTGTGCATATGGAGGGTGTGGGGGGTGTTTCGCCGAGCGGGGCAGTGGCAAATGCATTTTCGGACGCATGGAGTGAGTCCACAGTGCGCGTGGTGAATGGAGTGTATGACTGTGAGGAGTTTTTTCTTTTGCAATTTTCATGCACGGACGCGTTATGATTGTTCCGTGGCCACATGGTGGGAGGGTTCGCCAGTGGAAGCCATTCAAACAAAGATGCCCCTCTTGGTGCTTTGAAGTGCGAAGAGTTTGTTAATTACGACACAACGAGACCTTCTTTTGATGACAAAAGGTTCAGTACTTTAATTCAACCCGTAGACAATGGAATAATGCTTCGGTCGTGGTGGTCGCAGGAATGGAAGTCGTTGAAGCAGCCCATTGGGGCTTTATTCGGCGGGAAGGACGTTCATCATCGGAGGCGACCAAGAATGCGAAATTTATTCCGGTTTGCTGTGTTTAGGGTATTCTTCACCTTTAAATTTGTCATTGTGTGGGGGGAACTGTCAAGGGGGTGGATTTAATTCAGTCTTCTTAGTCAAGAGCAGACACATTTAGGTGTGACCTTTGGAAGTCATGGCATGCTTTTTAAATTAAGGTTCGTCTGCTAGCACCTGCTTTAATCGGCGCAAGCAATTGGAGAGCTAGAGTCTGCTCTCGTGGGGTTGTAGTGGTATAATATGTGGAAAGCGAGCATTTTGCAAACAAAAAAATATTGTCAGTCACATTCAGTTTCAGTTGCTTCTGAAAAATGCGCCATCTATCGATGGGTTGGCGTTGTCAGATCACGGAGCACGCGTAACTGGCGATGATGGATGTGGAGAATGCGTTCGCCCCTTTCTGGTTGGAAGGGTCTGGCGTAAGTGCTAATAGTCGTTGTGAAAAGTAGCTCCTACCTTGGTCTTTTATACAAAAAATGGTCTACAAAAGAGGGCTTGAGGCTTATAGGTTCCATGCGGCACTTAATAGAGTACATCGACAATCTGATCTGAATGCTGCTGATCACGTCCGCAGGTCGAAGTAATAAATGACTCGTTACTTAGATTAAATCCAGCAAATTGTCTACGACTGTTCTCCTAAGGTTCAGATGCCTGCTGCGTATTGTGTATGTAAAAAACTGTGAAAAGAACCAATAATGTAAAAAAAAACTGTAAAAAATTGATATAATAAAGAAAAGACAAAATCATTTTTTTTTTTTGAATAATTTATTGAAAAAAAAAACCAAAACATATTGAATTCTCTGAAAAATTGCACAGCATTTTTTTAATTTAAAGTAATAATATTCAAAACACAACGCTTCATTTTGTTTACCATTTAAGATAAAATATACATATATGAATTAATTTCTTGGACCTTTCAAATGTCAAGCGATTTCGGATTTCGGAGTAAACTAGCCAGTAGTGAGTCCCCTTAAGGACTTGGTCTCTTAAATTGAATTACTTAGTTATATGAAAACAATTTTATCATTTAAGGAAAGCTTGATGTCTTAATGCTTGATATAAAAAAATAACTTTTTGTAAATATAGGACTCAAATTTAATAAATTCAAATGAAGCAGAAAATGAGACATGAGCCGAGATGAGCCCCGCACCCAACCTATTCCTAATTCGAGCCCTTAGCGTTCCAGTAACTTACCCCCCATATAAATAATAGCAAAAGAATGAAATCATCGTTGTTTTATAGTTAATTTACTTAAAAGGTAAAAAGGAATACATTATTAAGTAAATTCATGACAAAAATTCACAAATGCAGTCAAAAACATAAAAAATTAACATTAATAACGTTATATTTTCTTTTTGTGTCCATTCTTTTCTCGTTGGTATTAGAGTAGGTTTTGAATGAATAACCAACGGATGGAAGGAAAAAAGGCTTAGCTCCAAAACTTAATTTTATTTGAAATATTATAATATAATATATGGGTGGCGCGACAGTCCGGAGTGGACCTGGGCCTAGCTTCTAAGCTACCGCTTGTGTTCTTTCACGCGTGGAAGGGGCCTACAGTTTAATGCCGACTCCGAAAGGCGAATTTGAGAAGACAGGAATACTCTTCGAGCATTGTCAGTGACTCGAAAGAGGTGGAGCCGTGAATTATCAAAGGTGGTGGTAAAATTCGGGTATCGAACCTGGCAACCTCTGCGTAGGAGTGGACGCACTTACCCACTACGCCACGGCGACCACATTTGAATTATTAATTATAAAAATATTTGTACATACGTTCAAAAAGTATAACAGAAAACATAATTATATTTATATAATTATGTATTATAATTATATTTACATAAGTATCCTTGTTCTGTATGAATATTTAGGAATCGGCATCAAAGAGGACAATTAAAATAAATGTTTTTATATAAGAAGAGAGCAGATCTTCTCTGCCGTTTTGTTTACTCGCCTGAAGCCGTTTATAAATAACCTGATAGGTGCATATCAGTGTGGCTTCAGGCCAGGGAAGTCCACCATCGACCAGATTTTCACACTACGGCAGATCCTGGCAAAGACCTAAGAGATACAGATCGACACCCACCACGTTTTTGTCGATTTCAAGACCGCATACGACAGAGTGCATAGGGACGAGCTATACAATGCCATGTCTAGTTTTGACATTCCTGCCAACTCGTCAGGTTGTGCAGGATAACGATGGAGAATTCTCGCTGTTCCATCAAGGGCGGTAACGAACTCACCGAGACCTTCAATGTCAAAAAAGCTTTTAGACAAGGCGATTTCATGTGTTTTCTTTAACATCATCCTGGAGAAGATCGTGCAAGACTCACACGCCAACACTAGAGGCACGATCTTCCAGAAGTCCTTACAACTGTTAGCATACGCGGATGACATTGACGTGATTGGCAGAAAACAGCGAGCCGTCAATGAGGCGTTTGCTGACATTGAGGAGGAAGCGGCTAAATTGGGTTTAGCGGTGAATGAGGGCAAAACTAAGTATAAGGCACAACATCGACGTGTTGGACAGAGCGTCACAATGGGCAGCTATAACTTCGAGGTAGTCAAGGACTTCTTCTACCTCGGCTCCGCAGTAAATAGTCCAAACAACATCAGTACCGAGATCACGCGGAGAGTAACTCTTGCCAACCGCTGTTTCTATGAGCTCTAGAGGCAATTGAGTAGTAGAGCCATCTCTCAATGGACCAAGCTGACTTTATACAAGACCTTGATCATTCCAGTCCTGCTGTACGGCGCGGAGGCATGAAGAAATTCAAAAGCGGATGAGGAAGTCCTTGGTCTCTTCGAGAGAAAAGCTCTGCGTGCGATCTTTGGTCCTGTTTGCGTTGACGGTTTCTGGAGGAGAATATTCAACCACGAACTGTACGGACTGTACAGCGACATCAGTCTAGTCAGGCGTCTTCGGATCCAACACCTAAGATGGCTGGGCCATGTAGAGCGTATGGACAAATCAGCTCCGGCCCGAAGAGTCTGCGACTCCGAACCCGTGGGTCAACGCAACAGTGGACGCTCGCGTTTAAGGTGGCGAGCCCAGGTGGAGAAGGACCTCAACCAACTTGGCCTGCGACACTGGAGACAGCTAGACAGAGACCGTGCTAGCTGGATAGGCTTGTTGATTGAGGCCCAGGTCCAGCAAATAAAGAAGATGAATATATAAGAACATCAAAAGTTTGCGTGTCCATTGACGGGTTTATATCTAATTCGATCTTGAATCGTTCGGTCTACATAACTGAACAAACTTTTACAGTTCAAAAAGCATTATTTCTATATGTAACAACTTTTATGGCAAAGCTTGGCATTAATACACTATCTACTAATATACTCCATACATTGACTAAAAACAATATAAGAGAAATGCAATTAGTAAGAAGTCTATTTACTTAAAAAAGCGGTATATTAATTTTTGCTTGAAAATCGGCCGTGAATTAGGGAGTTTACCCTATCTGCGCCCAGTTTGAAGAGACGCTTTCAATTTGAGCTGATGAAGCTCGCATGTTAAGTAGCTTAAAGGGATATTTTAAATTTCTGCAGTATACCAAAAGGGAGACCTACGTAATACTCAAGTGCAAAATCCCCACCTTTTGAAAAATACAAACTCCAGTGAAGGGTCATAAGTCCACAGGCCATATGTCCACAATGGACAATAACACTTGGGTGGGTTATAGGCCTATATTCTAGTGTAAATATAATTAAACTTTAGCTCCAGGCGCCTGCGTGCCAGTTGTTGGCATACTATTAATGGAGCGACGAATTGTCGTGATCGGGTTAAGCCCATCCGGAAAAAAAGGGTTAAATTCCTGTAAGCGAGCGAAGTGAACCACCTCATGCTTCAAATACACTGGAATTTATTTTTGGACCTAACTGACTTAGATTGTGACTCTGTGGCTCTACTGGTGACCAGTGTCTTTCCATGATCCTTTCAAGAAACACATTATAGCCACTTAAAAACACTTTTGTTACTGTTACACAGTGGTTCGATACTATGGAGGAACAGCAATTGTTATCCATAATGTGGGTACCACTAAGTATCGTAGACCATTATAATCAACAACCCAACGATTTTGCCTAGACATGCTGATATTAATCTAATATGTGGGTGGGCGGCGTGACGCACGTAGCGCACTTGGACATAGTTTCTACCAAAGAAACATATTATATTAATATCAGCATGTCTCGGCAAAATAGTTGGGTTGTTGATTATAACGAATTGAGGAAAAGCATCGGTGACAAAACAGTGTCTTAAGGTACACCATTTCAACGTGTTCCAAAAAAAAAAAAAATATACAAGACAGAGCAGTTTCAAATTTTTTTCAAAGGAGGTTCACTAATACAAGGGTGATGATGATTGCTTGATGCTAGATAAATTGCTAGGTTGCACTTTTCGGTGAGACATTCAATCTGATCGCTAGTGAACCATTTGCTATGGAATTTTATCGATCATTGGACAGTCCTGTTAGTTGAAGTTATTTCTTAAACTGACCCTTATGTAGAAGTGTCACCTCTCTTCCTTATTATTTTCTTTGCTTGGGGTTACAGCGCAAAGGACACAAATCCACCATCAGCTGTGAATGCGATCAGCTGATAAGATGTCCTTTATTGAAATTCACATTTGCCCGGAAGCAAATAAATTTCTTTAATACCTCAAAATTGTTGCTGTTGTTCGTGATTTTTTTTCTGACGTGGTGAACGAAAATGAACAAACGGATTTTTTTTTTCGCCAATTGTACATTAACGCAAAATTTATTTTCATGTTGTTATTCGTCACTACGCCCGACCAGGTTCATTCTAATAGTCCAATTCTCCATCACTGTTTCCAACCTTGCGAACGGTAGTTGCTCAATGTTGGCTTCCAAATTCGGGATCCTCAGTTGCTTATAGTCTAGAACATAATTTGGAGACGTTGTGTAGGTCTTTCCACGAAAATTTGTCCAAAAAATATTGAATAAGAATATAGACCAAATCACAAAGTCGCTGTCGGGCCGTAATATAAATAAGTTTTTAGATTGAATCTTGAATGTGTTGTGCAATACAATTTGATTCGTTTGCCTTCGTTTTTTATTATAGCGTTTTCGAAGTCAGTATTTTTTAATTAATATTGAATGATGTTAATATTTTCAGATAACTTTTGATTGACATCGTCTTGCGAGAAGATCAAGAGGAAGGAAGGAACAGCTGCAAGTACGATGACATAGTACATGCTTGAAAGATAAAACGCTGAATGCTCACTAAATGAAAACTTAAATGGCTTCAAGTGACAATCTGTCAAAAAGTATACTCATTTTACCGTTTTTTTTACATTTTACACGTTATTTACCAACAAATCCCCCAACACTGGTTGAATGCCTTGTTAGATACCTGGGCAACACACAAATATTTTGAGTCAGTTATTGAAAGCAGATGACTTCGTGAGAGTTAGGGAAACTTGAAAAAAAGACAATTTTTTTTGCGTTAAAAAGCTATCATCGGATCTAAGGAACGGCTTTATAAATACAATGGGCACTCTGCCATTTTAGTTGGTAACTTGTATTGTTTAAATTATAACGCTCGAACTTTCAGGTCAAGAATGCGTGAGAAACGTTCAGGATCAGAATTCACATTAAGATATAAAGAGGTAAAGCTTATTATTTGTGTGAGTTTGATTGTAGAAGTAGTCTCTGGAACTACTGAACAAATTTTGAAAACTGTTTCACCACTAGAAAGCTACATTATTCCTCCGTGCCAAAAGCAATATTGGATTGAGATTAATAATATTATGTAATGTGCAATAACAAAATTTGTAATCTATCCACTAAGAGTCATCAATCAAAATATGATGGCCAAGATTTTCTTTCAGTGGAGACCACTGCCCGCAATCGCAGCAGTGACTACCGGGGTGGTTTTAGCAATGATCATTGCAATAATTTGTGAGAAAAAATATTTATCAGTGCTACGTCTTTAGAAGGAGCACAGAGCGAATGACAGTGATAGATTGGCGGAATATATTATATAGGTACACAAGATGAAGAGTTCATATCGCTTTTTTGGATAGATTGGGCTGCTTTCACACTCGCTAAGATTCATCGGCGGTTCTTTCAAATTCCCTTTTTCTGATCTCAAGCCACTTTCGCACAGGAAATCTTTCAATCCTCTCACACATGCATTATCTCTTTCTCACATATGTACAGCATGCTTCCAAAACCCAACATTGAGAATATAAGAATAAAGCAACCCAAAGAAAAAACGAAGAGAGATAAAAGAGAATAGAAAATCCAAAAGCAAACCCCGAGCACACGAAACGCGGACTACCCCTAGCACGTCCCACCTCCCTTGCCAACGAGATGGAAAAATCGCCGACAAAATTTTTCTGTTTGAAAGCGGCCTTAGCTGCTTCGTTGCAATAGTATGTCAATGAGAAAAAGGATGTGGTTATATTTAGATGTATTTTTAAATCGAAACCATGAGAATACGCCCATTCAGCCAACGATCGTTTAAGTTCACAAGGTAGTTAAGTCCCAGGATCAAATGTTCTCTCTGGTGTGCATTGGCTTGCGAAAGGAATGTTTTTCCGATGGGCAGTTATACATTTTATTACGAAACATATGCACAGTATACAGAGAAGTCTTAAACAATTAACCCTCTGCGACCGATGTGGTAGTATGCCAGACATCACAAAAACTAAAAACTTTCAATGCGCCGTAATTTTTCAGAAGTTGACTCTCGTGTTCTCTGTACTGCTCAAACGTGTGTTAGAATTACGAGAGCGGTAATGCCGATCGAATGCGTTGCATGTGATAAACGACGAGTCTACGAGTCAACCACGTCAGTATTCATCTTTTCTTCTTTTGGTGGCGCTACAGTCCGGGGTGGACATGGGCCTCAACAAGCCTCTCCAGCCGGCACGTTCTTTAGCCACCTGTCTCCAACTGCGCACACCAAGTTGATTGAGGTCCTTCTCCACCTGGGTGCGCCATCGGTTCCGAGGGCGTCCTCTATTGCGTTGTCCTAGTTCGGAGTCGATGACGCTTCTTGGTTGAATCTTCTCCTCCAAAAACCGGCAAACAGGATCAAAGATTTCACGAAGAACTTTTCTCTCGATAAGACCAATGACTTCCTCATCCGCTTGTGAGATTGTCCATGCCTCCGCGCAGTATGGCAGGTAGTATATATAGTCAAGTTAAAGAAGTCCCATGACAGCGCACGTCTTGTCTAAGATCTTTTTTGGCATTGAAGGTCTCTGTGAGTTCGTTACTGACCTTTATAGATCAGCGAGAGTTCTCCATCGCCATCCTTTCCATGCCGACGAGTTTGGCAGTCAAAACTAGATATGGCGTTGTGTAGCTCGTCTCTACGCACGCTGTCACGGTGGTGGGTGTTGATTTGCATTTCTTTTATTTTTTTAGGATCTGCCGTATTGTGAATATCTGGGCTCTAAGTCTCGCGATAACAGTTTGACGATAGTTTTGCTTCATGTAAGATAAAAAGACGATAGCGTCTGAGAGATAACGTTTTGCCTGCTTCGCGTAAGCTAAAAAGTGCGGGCAATTTTCAGTAACTATCGTCTGGACGAGTGATTTTTGACGATACCTATTTCAGCATAGTCTCTTATTAAATGAGAACAAATTTTGTACGCATATCTTGTTGTGCACTTTTGAGACATTTTTAGAGTGAAAAGTCGCATTTGTATTAGTTTTGTTCGCAAACTGAAATACGAATGTATTAGTGAAATTTGAGAGGAATTTGAGCACAGATGTAATTTTCCATATGGCTTACAAACTCTGTATGCTCATATAAGATTTATGGAAGCACTGCTACATATATCTTACAAAATTGAAAATAAAAGCTGGCAGGCTAGTGGAGCTGAAGAGAAACTGGGGGTCAAGAATAGAAAAGAGTATTTGCAAACTGAACTTAGATCCAAATTGGGAATCTCAGTAGATTTTCCAAAACAAGGTGGATTAAATACGAATGTCGGCAACATGGCCCGAACATTTTATAAGGATCCAGAAAAACATTCAGGCTTGTACACAAGACTGGTAGAACGGTTTTCAATGGTGTTGATGACATTAAAATTAGGTTCGAAAATCGATACCATGAAATTCCGAACTTATTGTTTGGACACGGCCAAATTATTTGTTTCTAAATATAGTTGGTACAGAATGCTAGTAAGTGTCCATGAAATTCTGTTGCACGGTGCTGACGTCATTGAAAGTCTTCCAATCCCCATTGGCTTTCGGAAAATGTCCTAGAAGCTCGTCAAAAGGATTACAAAATTTTTCGAAGCGGATTTTCAGGAAAGATGTCCCGAATAGCAGCAAATACTGATGTGATTCACAACATGTGCATATCTTCAGATCCAAAAATAAGCGATTCGAGACATCTACCAACCCGGTATCACAAGGTACTACCCCCTGAAATTATGGAAATGATTTTAAATTGATTTTAGAACATATTTCCAGCGAGCAAAACAAAAGAAAAGTTTAATAAGATTTAATTCACCCTAAATCACACTGTGCGGTGGTTTAAATCGGCAGGTTGAGGACGTTTATCTGTAAGGGAATATGAAAAACTGCGGATGTTATCGTTCGCAAAACAACTTGGTGGATTGTTAGTATCGTTAAGATCGTTTAAAAAACCAAAATACTGTCGAACCTCCGAATAAGTCGTATAGCCACGGATCAAATATCTATTGTGTTCGATTTATGGAATATTCGAGTTATGGAGCATCTGATAATGTGCATACTTCGAGGAATACCAAAATTCCGTGGCAACATTCGACTTTTTTCGATTTCGTCAATAATAAGGTTCTTCTAAATTTATTTGAAAACACACATTTTTTGACACGACATTTTAATGAACGATTCTACGGCTCCTCCATACATTTACATATGTTTTATGTTTAACTATCAACAGAATTTTACGACTATGTACATACAGTGGAATCCCCCTAAGTTGAATTGTCACGGGACACCATAATTTGTTCGAGTTAGAGCGAGTTTGACTTAGAGAGGTTTTTGTATGGAAAATTGAGGGCAATGTATGTCAAATATTATGAAAAAGTTCAAGTTAGTGAGAGTCCACTGTACTTCTGCATATTGAAACTTGATCGCACTTGTTGATATTTTACAGTGATAGCTCCCAGATACGGACGATCTCAGCACTTTTTTTCCATGGGAATGTATCAAAAGGCCCCGGTCGTGAGAAATTGCCCGCTCAAGGAGATTGTCCGCTTAACAGTGTCCGTAATGGGAACTTTCAATGTACTTCATCGAAAGTTGGCTAGTAACATAGTCGTCTCTTGTGGCGTTTGCTTTTTGTTGTGTGTTTGTTACGTGTTAAATCATATACAGTAAAACCCGTAAAACAATGTTTCACTTAAGCAAGCTTTTCAGTTAAGGGAATTTCGTAAAAAAAACTATTTTCCAGTAGAAGCCAATCTTGGATAGGTGAAAAATAAATTTCACTTAATGGCGTTCTTTCCGATCAGAGAAGTAATTTTGTATGTAAAACAAACAAATTGAATTGACATTTGTCAGGTTGAGTATGGGATGACAGTGACAATTCAGAGTGTGCTTACAAAATGTTTGCTGTGAACGATTTTCACTTAATCGGGTTTGACTGTAATATGTATAGATGTCTTCATTTTTTTTAGTTTGTGATCGGCTTCAGTGTTTCTCTTGACTTCCGTAGAAAAAAAGAAAACAGACACCAACCTAAGTTGGTCACAAATGCTCTCCACTGTATTTGCAACCAATTTACACTTTTTTCCGTTATTTTTTTTTTCTTCTGATTTTCACTATTTGTTTTTCACGCTTTGATAAGTCGTGGATTTTGAGATATGGAGTGAGTTTTCTATGAAAAATAACACAAGGGAACATGTCGCAAGGTTCGATTTAAGGAGATTTTCGGCCAACCGAGAGTCGACGTGTGTTAAATAAGGGCAAATTTAAGTTCGGAAACTTTTGTTCCTCTTACAGAGATTTGACAGCAGAAAATAAAAAGTAATTAAGTTTCTTAAAAAGTATTATGCGCGGCTTTGTCGTACTACCGTACTCAGCCCGCAAAAATGTACTCAAGAAGTACAATTGTAGCATGGGAAGGAACGCTGGTTCACACTAGTATTGAAGCAATTTGTTTTGACAGCTAAATGTCTTTCAAACACACATTTTTTTTTTTTTCACAAACAAAACAAAGAATGAAAACACAATCTGTTAGAAATCTCCAAGTCAACTGGCATAATGGGGAGAAATCTGCTGTATGTTTTTACTGTAATAAAACTGGGATAATCTGTTATAATACACATTGTGTAATTTTGTTCACAATTTCATTGAAATTGAGGTAATTAAGGCAATTTTGAAATTGCTTCGTTGTATGGGAAACTGGGCAATTTACAACACAAATTTTCGTCTAGTGAGAACTTATTATTAGATGACTATGCTTATTTGAATCGACGAAGACCATCTTAGAAGTCATCCTCTCTTCAAACTATGTTAGCCATGAGCCCACGATTTTTAATTTAAATTAAACTTATTTTAAGTATTCCTTCAATTGTTGTACGAAAAGTCAGCAATTAGGGATGAATAATTTAAGAGAAACCGAAGAAAATAAAATGTTTGGTGGTCGACTCAGTGACGGATAACCATCCAGGGTTAAGGAGCATGTGCCCTCATTGCCACATCATGTGTTCAGGTAGCTGAATTATTTGAATTGGAAGAAGAGTTGTTAGGAAGGAATGCCCTTTTTTGATGACAATCCAAGTGAGCGTGGTTTCTTTCAAGCGTCGGATTTTGAAAGTGTTGAGCTAAACTTTTGGGAGGGTTTTCATTATGCCCTAAAAATACGAATAAGATATTTTTTTTCTTGATTTTTTTGTTTATATACTAGCTGACCCGGCAAACGTTGTTTTGCCACATAAATTGTTTCAATTGGATTTTTTCAGTTAAAAAAATAACTAACTCTTTGTAAGTGTGTGGGGATGTGTATATGACTGAACCGCTACAGCGAATAGTAGACGAATTTGTATTGCTGTACAGTTCAATGCTGCTTAAGTAAGCATACTGTTAGGCCGCAAGGCTATAAAGGTTTTCGCCCAGTTTCAGAACACTTTTTAAATGTGTTCAGGGCGTAGTGTGTGACGTAACATTACGTCACTAGTGATAGTTCGTTAGATGCTAGTGGTGTTCGTAGCTCTGTGGTTCTAGCGCTAGCAGTGCGGACGTGTTTCGACTTAGTGCGGTAATAATAAAAATATTAAGTGCGGACAATAGCGCCAAAACAGAAAAAGAATCGATAGCTTCTCGGTAGAGTGCTCGCATGATACCATTAATGCCGCGTCAAAACTGGTTTCCGACATACAATGGAATAAAAACAAAAATCAGTGCACGGGTGCCTGCCTGATTGACTTGGAGAAGGCGTTCGACACCGTTTGGTTAGAGGGCCTCTTCCTCAAGTTGGTCAGGCTTGGCATAAGTAAACCATTGCTATACATGGTCTATGACATGATAACAGGTAGAAAGTTCGTTGTGAAAAATGGTGACGTAACTTCCACTACGGTCTTTAACATTAAAAACGGTCTGCAACAGGGGGCCATTGGTTCCCCGATCCTGTTTTCCATATTCACTGCAGATCTTATAGGTTCCATGCCGCACTTAATTGCGTACGCCGACGACCTAGTTGCGTACAGATCAGGTCCGAAGGTCGAGGTAATAAACATCTTGTTGCAGCGTGACTTCGAGAAAATCCAGCGATTTTGCGACGACTGGAAGTTGCTTATCAACTTCCAGAAATGCGAAACTAGTCTTTTCCGGACCCCGTTGGACAGGGCATCGCGGGATACGCGCCAAAACTGGCGTAAGTTCGGCATAGTTGACCCGCATGGTCGGCCGTTAGCTGTAAAAAGTGTAGTTAGATATCTAGGCATTTGGCTGGATCAATATCTGTATTTTGACAAACATATAGATATTGCTCTGACGAAAGCCAGAAAAGCCTTTGCTGCGGCAAGAAGGTTGTTTTTCAGCAGCCAACTTGATACCAGAGTGAAGGTAATCTGCTACATGGCCCTAGTACGGCCTATTATGGTGTACGGTTGTCCATTGTGGTTCAACGTGAGTCCTTCCCAGATGGAAAAGATGAGGGTGTTCGAGAGGCAGTGTCTTAGGAGCTGTCTCCGTCTGTATCGCACACCCGAGTCTGAGTACAAGAAGTACTACCCTAACGAGGTCCTGTACAACGAGGCAAACGTGAATAGGGTAGATAATTTTATAATTAAACTAATCAGAAGGCACACTGCACGAGCTATGACCTCGTCCAACAGTCTGATCTTTGGGGCTTACTACCCCAATTGTATGTACCATGAAAGGGTGCGCCTTAACGGCTTTATTCCTCCCGAAGCATTCCTCTATCTAGACACAATTGGCCTAATACAGGATCCACAAGGATGTCCTATCATCTTCCATGTCGTACGCCGAACAGTGGATAGGCGACTTCAATACGAACCGGATGTCGTTCGCACCCACGAGGATCTCCTCCGGTTCAGTAGAGCGATCCCCGCTCGAGATAGGAAAGAGTCTGCCAAAGAACGGCAATTTTACTGGTGGTTACACCAAAACCAGCCTCCGCCACCGCTAGCTTTTCCACAGGATCAGGTAGTTGACCATAGTGGCCAGCTTACATAGTTTTTAAGGTAGCTTTAAGAAAAAAAAAAAAAAAAAAAAAAAAAAAAAAAAAGTAATAAAACAAAAAACCAAAAAAAAATAATAAAACATAAAATCCAAAAAAAAAGAAATATATACATGAAACAAAAACAAAAAAAAAGGTGCATCACGGCGTATAAATTATATATGTTATGCATATACACGACATATACGCCCTGGTGCACGTGTCCGTACTGTTACGGACATAGTTAAGATAGTATTAAGTTTTATTTTAGGGTAAGTTAGTATAAGGTAGGTTAAGTAGTTAGGTTTAGCCAAGTTTTTTATAAGTTTTCTTGGCAAAGCAATAAATAAATAAAAGATTGTCACTAAAGACTAAAAAAAAAAACGTAGATTAAGCCGAAAGGCACATTTATAACATAGATTAGATTAGCTTAGAGTACCCGCATAGGGTCAGTAGGTTAGTATTAAGAACAATTGTAATTCTTAAGTTAGTTAAGCTAGTTTTAAGTAATTTTGTCTAGCAAGTAAGAAATATAAAATTGAATTAAATAAAATTGCGTTAAAAAAAAAAAAAAAGAGTGCTCGCCGGTGACTTCGTGGTGCCGGGTTCGAATCCCGAAGTGAAATTGAAATTCTTTTTTTTTCAAATTAAATAAATTACAGACACTGAGTGTGAAAAAAAAGTGCGATGGAGCAAGTGGAGCGACCCGAGCTCGAAAAATCGGGTGATGTTGTACCGGTGGCTGGGACATCAGGCCACCAGGCAACACAAGATGAGGGGAGAAAGAAGAGGAGGAAGAAGCTCCAACCACAGCCCAACCTCGTGAAGCGACGTTCCAGCCTGGGATCAGCGGACACGAAAATTGCGACCAAAGCCGCAACACCATCTGCAGCAGCAACAACAACAACAACTGTAGCCATAACTACAGCAGCAGCAGCCAAAAGGCAGCAACCAATGGTCGACGACGTCGAGTACGAGTCGACAGAAGGGGAAGGGAGATTCTCCTTCAGCGGGAGAGAGAATCCCTTCCACACGCTAACGTCCTCTGAATCGGAGGATGAAGAGGAAGAGGACCGGGAGCAGCTGGAAAAAAGCCAGCGAGAGAGGGAGGAGCTGGACGCCCACATTCAAGCCCTCCAAATCAAATTAAGGGCCAGAAGAGCAGCCAAAGAGGCTGCACAACAACAACAGCAGCTACAAAAACAGCAGCAGCAGCAACAACATCAACAGCAGCCGAAAAAGCAGCAACAACAACAGCAGCAGCCAAAGCAGCAGCAACAACAACAGCAGCAGCCGAAGCAGCAGCCAAAGCAGCAGCCAAAGCAGCAGCAGCAGCAACAACAACAGCAGCGGCCAAAGCAGCAGCAGCAACAACAACAACATCAAAAACAGAAGGCACAGCAGAAGCAGCCGCAACAGCAGCAGCCAGCAAAAAAGGAGAGATGCCCTCCAATCAACGTCTTCGGACTGGAGACGAAGGACGTTGACATTCTATGTAAGTTGGTCACAAAAAATTCTTACTTTATAAAGTATAAGGGTCCACTACGTGTCTCTGTCCATTGCTTATCAATGGCAGACTATCACGTAGTCAAAGAAAGGTTAGCGGTGTCGGAGGCTGAGTTTTTCTCGTACACTCCGAAAGGGGAAAAGGTGCAGACCATGCTCCTTAAGGACGTGGATCCCGACACTGATCCCGATGAGATCCTCGCTATTCTGCGCCAAGCGCAGAGCGACGATGTCCAGGTCGTAGGGGTTAAGCCCTTCATCACTGCGGCATCGAGAAGGGAGAATAGGAAACTTCCTTTCTTCCTAGTTCAGGTCACCCCAGACAGCAAACTAGAGAGCCTAAAAAAAATTACCCATTTAGGCACTCTGTCTGTTACATGGGAAACAATAAAAAAGACAAAGAACACGCTCCAGTGTGTTCGTTGTCAGAGGTTTGGGCATGCCGCGGCGAACTGCAATATGCAGTCTCGCTGTGTCAAATGCGCAGGAACCCACAATCGCGGGGAATGTCCTTTAGGGACCGATAAAGTCGAGGACAGGAGCAAACTGACGTGCGTGCTCTGTAAGACCAGCGGACACCCTGCAAACTATCGGGGATGTCCTAAGGTCCAAGAGATCAGGAAAATAATAGAGGCCAAACGTAAAGGAAAAATGGTAGAAGCGAGGCCAGTGCCCCGTGCTCCAGCTACCACTGTTACACCGGCAGTCTCCTATGCCCAAGTGGCATCGGCTGGGCGACCGGTTCAACAGACAGTGCCGAAAGTTACCCAGGTCCCAGTGGCCAGGCAACCAGAAGCAAATTTGGATGTGCAGACGATCCTGCTCTCTATCCAGAGGCAGATCGCTCACCTCCAAACCCAGTTCCAGAACCAATTACAAGAACAAGCAGCGCGAATAGACCTCATCTATTCGACGCTGTTTGGAGAGCCAAACGCAACATCGGTATAATGGCTGCGCAGGCAGCCTGCAACCTGAAAATTCTAGCAGTGAATGTGAATTCACTGATCCGCCCTGAACGTCAATTAAATTTCGGTAACTTGTTGCAGACCCATAATCCTGATGTGTTGATGGTTTGCGAAACTAAGCTAAGCCAGACGCACTCACTCAGGTACAAAAATTACAATATTATTCGAAGAGATCGAAGCTACCTAGCTGGTGGAGTCGCGCTCTTAATAAAAAAAGGCCTTTGTCATAAGGTCGTGTATAGCGGTGAAGTGCGGAGATTCCAGGCCATAGAAACGTGTATCGCACGCATCCCCCTTCGGGGTGGTAAGCGGCTATATGTGATCGCTATCTATGCGACTGACAAGTCACGCATCAACCAATATTTCATTTCAGAGCTCGATACTCTTTTCACTAGCCTTCGACTGAGCTCGGAGGAGAACTACTATATCGTAGCCGGGGACTTGAACTCGAGGCATATAGAGTGGGGCAATGTGGTGCATAACACCAGGGGGACCTCATTGTATAACTGGTTGGTAGAACACAATGTTGAGTTCAAGCTAGATTTGCTAGCAACCGATAGG
Source organism: Eristalis intricaria (assembly GCA_964034865.1). Classification (NCBI taxonomy): domain Eukaryota; kingdom Metazoa; phylum Arthropoda; class Insecta; order Diptera; family Syrphidae; genus Eristalis; species Eristalis intricaria. Next base: position 132,409,812 of record OZ035873.1, read on the forward strand.
CCATCGTATCCCAGAAGCGGGTCCTATCTGGATCTGATGCTGATAGACAAACGACTGACTATACTAGACGTGGAAAGACGCACACGGAACTGTCTAACGGCTGTTGAGTACGAGAGTGATCACTGCGGGCTCTTCGCAGTTATTCAGCTCCCGAACGAGGTGGAAGGACTGGAGGAGTATGTCCAGAGGCACCCTTATAATTATAATAAGGCCCGCTGGCCACGCTTCTCCAGGACTTTATCCACAGAACTACGTTCGAGTGGGATCAATCCACCGACAAACAGAAACCTGACGAACGAAGAGGTTGACAGGTACCTCATACAAATGGACGACGTAGTCAAACGTACGATGGACAAAACAATTCCGAAGGTAGCTCAAATCGACAACAGCGATGTTTATCGAAATGCTACCATCGATGCACTTCACGTGCACAAAAGTAGGCTGCTGTCAAGACTCAAACTCTTGCACAGGCGTTTTACAGATCCGCAAAACGCGGAAGTCAGAGCATTGAAGTCGGAGATCAAGAACCTCCAACAGTTAATACGAATAAACTATAGCTTGGCTATAAGCTTGCACTGGGGCAACAAAATCCGGGCTGTACGATCCAACAACCCGGGTATGTTCCCGCAAGTAAATAAAATATTTCGGAGGAAAGATCAAAACGACATTCAAATCGTAAGACTTCCCAGGACGACAGACAACGAACACTTACTGACTTCAGTTGGCATCGATCCAGATGAGGCAGTGCTAGACAATGACTTCTTTGCGGTGGAAGATCCCCAGGAGAAGGTTACAGCTATTGGTGCAGTGTTCCAGAGAGTGTATACGGTCAACGAGGTTAGTAGGCCGAATCACGATCTGGAGAACAGAGCCCTGCTAAACCATTTCTATCTCCGCAATGAGATAAGTCAATGGCGATCAGAGAATCCAGGGTTCACCAGGTTCAATGACGAGAACATGGCACATAGTGCCGTCGCCAATGATGGGAATCACATCTTGATTTCTCAAGAAGATCTCCAGGGTATCTTCCACTCGCTGAAGAAGAAAAAGTCAGTGGGAATCGATGGAATACCGAACATTGTGCTTCGCCATCTTCCCCCCGAAGCGGTCCAAATTTACACAACCTTGTTCAACAATGCGCTGAGTAATGCACATTACCCCACGCACTGGAAAACAGCTGTAGTTCAACCGATCCCTAAACGGGACAAAGATAAGTCCATTCCGACAAATCTTCGGTCGATCAGTCTTCTTCCCTGCATAAGCAAGGTTTTTGAAAAGATAGTCATTCGAGTTCTGAAGCAATGGGCTGATGAAAAGAAAATCATACCGGACAACCAGTTCGGATTCCGAGCGGGGCATGATACCATTAATGCCGCGTCAAAACTGGTGTCCGACATACAATGGAATAAAAACAAAAATCAGTGCACAGGTGCCTGCCTGATTGACTTGGAGAAGGCGTTCGACACCGTTTGGTTAGAGGGCCTCTTCCTCAAGTTGGTCAGGCTTGGCATAAGTAAACCATTGCTATACATGATCTATGACATGATAACAGGTAGAAAGTTCGTTGTGAAAAATGGTGACGTAACTTCCACTACGGTCTTTAACATTAAAAACGGTCTTCAACAGGGGGCCATTGGTTCCCCGATCCTGTTTTCCATATTCACTGCAGATCTTATAGGTTCCATGCCGCACTTAATTGCGTACGCCGACGACCTAGTTGCGTACAGATCAGGTCCGAAGGTCGAGGTAATAAACATCTTGTTGCAGCGTGACTTCGAGAAAATCCAGCAATTTTGCGACGACTGGAAGTTGCTTATCAACTTCCAGAAATGCGAAACTAGTCTTTTCCGAACCCCGTTGGACAGGGCATCGCGGGATACGCGCCAAAACTGGCGTAAGTTCGGCATAGTTGACCCGCATGGTCGGCCGTTAGCTGTAAAAAGTGTAGTTAGATACCTAGGCATTTGGCTGGATCAATATCTGTATTTTGACAAACATATAGATATTGCTCTGACGAAAGCCAGAAAAGCCTTTGCTGCGGCAAGAAGGTTGTTTTTCAGCAGCCAACTTGATACCAGAGTGAAGGTAATCTGCTACATGGCCCTAGTACGGCCTATTATGGTGTACGGTTGTCCATTGTGGTTCAACGTGAGTCCTTCCCATATGGAAAAGATGAGGGTGTTCGAAAGGCAGTGTCTTAGGAGCTGTCTCCGTCTGTATCGCACACCCGAGTCTGAGTACAAGAAGTACTACCCTAACGAGGTCTTGTACAACGAGGCAAACGTGAATAGGGTAGATAATTTTATTATTAAACTAATCAGAAGGCACACTGCACGAGCTATGACCTCGTCCAACAGTCTGATCTTTGGGGCTTACTACCCCAATAGTATGTACCATGAAAGGGTGCGCCTTAACGGCTTTATTCCTCCCGAAGCATTCCTCTATCTAGACACAATTGGCCTAATACAGGATCCACAAGGATGTCCTATCATCTTCCATGTCGTACGCCGAACAGTGGATAGGCGACTTCAATACGAACCGGATGTCGTTCGCACCCACGAGGATCTCCTCCGGTTCAGTAGAGCGATCCCCGCTCGAGATAGGAAAGAGTCTGCCAAAGAACGGCAATTTTACTGGTGGTTACACCAAAACCAGCCTCCGCCACCGCTAGCTTTTCAAGAGGATCAGATAGCTGACCATAGTGGCCAGCTTACATAGTTTCTAAGGTAGATATTAAGAAAAAAAATCCAAAAAAAAAAAAAAAAAAAAAAAAAAAAAAAAAAAAAAAAAAAAAAAATTAATAAAACAACAAAACCAAAAAAAAACAATATATGAATCAAAAACAAAAAAAAGGTGCATCACGGCGTATAAATTATATATGTTATGCATATACACAACATATACGCCCTGGTGCACGTGTCCGTACTGTTACGGACATAGTTAAGATAGTATTAAGTTTTATTTTAGGGTAAGTTAGTATAAGGTAGGTTAAGTAGTTAGGTTTAGCCAAGTTTTTTATAAGTTTTCTTGGCAAAGCAATAAATAAATAAAAGATTGTCACTAAAGACTAAAAAAAAAAACGTAGATTAAGCCGAAAGGCACATTTATAACATAGATTAGATTAGCTTAGAGTACCCGCATGGGGTCAGTAGGTTAGTATTAAGAACAATTGTAATTCTTAAGATAGTTAAGCTAGTTTTAAGTAATTTTGTCTAGCAAGTAAGAAATATAGAATTAATCAAATAAAATTGCATTAAAAAAAAAAAAAAAAAAAAAAAAAAAGAGTGCTCGCCGGTGACATCGCGGTGCCGGGTTCAAATCCCGAAAAAACAGTGAGATCTTTTTTTTTTTAATTAAAAGCAAGTAGAGACACTTAGTGTGAGGAAGAAGTGTGATGGAGACAGTGGAGCGACCCGAGCTCATGAAATCGGGTGATATTGTACCGGTGGCTTCGACATCGGACCACCAGTCAACAAATGAAGAGGGGAGGAAGAAGAGGAGGAAGAAGCTCCAGCCTCAGCCCAACCTCGTCAAGCGCCGGTCCAGCCTTGGATCAGGCGACGGGAAAATTGCGGCTAAAGCCGCAAACAAAACAGCAGCAGCAATAACAACAACAACAACTGCACAGGCAACATCAGCAGCAACAGCAAGAATGGTCGACGACGTCGAGTACGAGTCGACAGAGGGGGAGGGGAGATTCTCCTACAGTGGGAAAGAGAATCCCTTCCACACGCTAACGTCCTCCGAATCAGAGGACGAAGAGGAAGAGGACCGGGAGCGGCTCGTGAAGAGCCAACGAGAGAGGGAGGAGTTGGACGCCCACATCAAAGCCCTCCAAACCAAATTAAGGGCCAGGAGAGCAGCCAAAGAGGCTGCACAACAACAACAGCAGCTGCAACAACTGCAGCTACACAAACAGCAGCAGCCAAAGCAGCAGCAGCAACAACAACAGCAGCAGCCAAAGAAGCAGCCGAAACAACAGCAGCAGCCAAAGCAGCAGCAACAACAACAGCAGCAGACTAAGCAGCAGACTAAGCAGCAGCAGCAGCAACAACAACAGCAGCAGACTGAGCAGCAGCAGAAACAACAACGATATCAGCAGAAGAAGGCGCAGCAGAAGCAACCGCAACAGCAGCAGCCAGCCAAAAAGGAGAGATGCCCTCCGATCAACGTCTTCGGACTGGAGACGAAAGACGTTGATATACTATGTAAGTTGGTCACGAAAAATTCTTATTTTATTAAGTATAAGGGTCCACTACGTGTCTCTGTCCATTGCTTATCAATGGCAGACTATCACGTAGTTAAAGAAAGGTTAGCGGTGTCGGAGGCCGAGTTTTTCTCGTACACTCCGAAAGGGGAAAAGGTGCAGACCATGCTCCTTAAGGACGTGGATCCCGACACTGATCCCGATGAGATCCTCGCTATTCTGCGCCAAGCGCAGAGCGACGATGTCCAGGTCGTAGGGGTTAAGCCCTTCATCACTGCGGCATCGAGAAGGGAGAATAGGAAACTTCCTTTCTTCCTGGTTCAGGTCACCCCAGACAGCAAACTAGAGAGCCTAAAAAAAATTACCCATTTAGGCACTCTGTCTGTTACATGGGAAACAATAAAAAAGACAAAGAACACACTCCAGTGTGTTCGTTGTCAGAGGTTTGGGCATGCCGCGGCGAACTGCAATATGCAGTCTCGCTGTGTCAAATGCGCAGGAAACCACAATCGCGGGGAATGTCCTTTAGGGACCGATAAAGTCGAGGACAGGAGCAAACTGACGTGCGTGCTCTGTAAGACCAGCGGACACCCTGCAAACTATCGGGGATGTCCTAAGGTCCAAGAAATGAGAAAAATTATACAGGCCAAACGTAATGGAAAAATGGTAGAAGCGAGGCCAGTGCCCCGTGCTCCAGCTACCACTGTTACACCGGCAGTCTCCTATGCCCAAGTGGCATCGGCTGGGCGACCGGTTCAACAGACAGTGCCCAAAGTTACCCAGGTCCCAGTGGCCAGGCAACCAGAAGCAAATTTGGATGTGCAGACGATCCTGCTCTCTATCCAGAGGCAGATCGCTCAACTCCAAACCCAGTTCCAAAACCAATTACAAGAACAAGCAGCGCGAATAGACCTCATCTATTCGACGCTGTTTGGAGAGCCAAACGCAACATCGGTATAATGGCTGCGCAGGCAGCCTGCAACCTGAAAATTCTAGCAGTGAATGTGAATTCACTGATCCGCCCTGAACGTCAATTAAATTTCGGTAACTTGTTGCAGACCCATAATCCTGATGTGTTGATGGTTTGCGAAACTAAGCTAAGACAGACGCACCCACTCAGGTACAAAAATTACAATATTATTCGAAGAGATCGAAGCTACCTAGCTGGTGGAGTCGCGCTCTTAATAAAAAAAGGCCTTTGTCATAAGGTCGTGTATAGCGGTGAAGTGCGGAGATTCCAGGCCATAGAAACGTGTATCGCACGCATCCCCCTCCGGGGTGGTAAGCGGCTATATGTGATCGCTATCTATGCGACTGACAAGTCACGCATCAACCAATATTTCATTTCAGAGCTCGATACTCTTTTCACTAGCCTTCGACTGAGCTCGGAGGAGAACTACTATATCGTAGCCGGGGACTTGAACTCTAGGCATATAGAGTGGGGCAATGTGGTGCATAACACCAGGGGGACCTCATTGTATAACTGGTTGGTAGAACACAATGTTGAGTTCAAGCTAGATTTGCTAGCAACCGATAGGCCATCGTATCCCAGAAGCGGGTCCTATCTGGATCTGATGCTGATAGACAAACGACTGACTATACTAGACGTGGAAAGACGCACACGGAACTGTCTAACGGCTGTTGAGTACGAGAGTGATCACTGCGGGCTCTTCGCAGTTATTCAGCTCCCGAACGAGGTGGAAGGACTGGAGGAGTATGTCCAGAGGCACCCTTATAATTATAATAAGGCCCGCTGGCCACGCTTCTCCAGGACTTTATCCACAGAACTACGTTCGAGTGGGATCAATCCACCGACAAACAGAAACCTGACGAACGAAGAGGTTGACAGGTACCTCATACAAATGGACGACGTAGTCAAACGTACGATGGACAAAACAATTCCGAAGGTAGTTCAAATCGACAACAGCGATGTTTATCGAAATGCTACCATCGACGCACTTCACGTGCACAAAAGTAGGCTGCTGTCAAGACTCAAACTCTTGCACAGGCGTTTTACAGATCCGCAAAACGCGGAAGTCAGAGCATTGAAGTCGGAGATCAAGAACCTCCAACAGTTAATACGAATAAACTATAGCTTGGCTATAAGCTTGCACTGGGGCAACAAAATCCGGGCTGTACGATCCAACAACCCGGGTATGTTCCCGCAAGTAAATAAAATATTTCGGAGGAAAGATCAAAACGACATTCAAATCGTAAGACTTCCCAGGACGACAGACAACGAACACTTACTGACTTCAGTTGGCATCGATCCAGATGAGGCAGTGCTAGACAATGACTTCTTTGCGGTGGAAGATCCCCAGGAGAAGGTTACAGCTATTGGTGCAGTGTTCCAGAGAGTGTATACGGTCAACGAGGTTAGTAGGCCGAATCACGATCTGGAGAACAGAGCCCTGCTAAACCATTTCTATCTCCGCAATGAGATAAGTCAATGGCGATCAGAGAATCCAGGGTTCACCAGGTTCAATGACGAGAACATGGCACATAGTGCCGTCGCCAATGATGGGAATCACATCTTGATTTCTCAAGAAGATCTCCAGGGTATCTTCCACTCGCTGAAGAAGAAAAAGTCAGTGGGAATCGATGGAATACCGAACATTGTGCTTCGCCATCTTCCCCCCGAAGCGGTCCAAACGTACACAACCCTGTTCAACAATGCGCTGAGTAATGCACATTACCCCACGCACTGGAAAACAGCTGTTGTTCAACCGATCCCTAAACGGGACAAAGATAAGTCCATTCCGACAAATCTTCGGTCGATCAGTCTTCTTCCTTGCATAAGCAAGGTTTTTGAAAAGATAGTCATTCGAGTTCTGAAGCAATGGGCTGATGAAAAGAAAATCATACCGGACAACCAGTTCGGATTCCGAGCGGGGCATGATACCATTAATGCCGCGTCAAAACTGGTTTCCGACATACAATGGAATAAAAACAAAAATCAGTGCACGGGTGCCTGCCTGATTGACTTGGAGAAGGCGTTCGACACCGTTTGGTTAGAGGGCCTCTTCCTCAAGTTGGTCAGGCTTGGCATAAGTAAACCATTGCTATACATGGTCTATGACATGATAACAGGTAGAAAGTTCGTTGTGAAAAATGGTGACGTAACTTCCACTACGGTCTTTAACATTAAAAACGGTCTGCAACAGGGGGCCATTGGTTCCCCGATCCTGTTTTCCATATTCACTGCAGATCTTATAGGTTCCATGCCGCACTTAATTGCGTACGCCGACGACCTAGTTGCGTACAGATCAGGTCCGAAGGTCGAGGTAATAAACATCTTGTTGCAGCGTGACTTCGAGAAAATCCAGCGATTTTGCGACGACTGGAAGTTGCTTATCAACTTCCAGAAATGCGAAACTAGTCTTTTCCGGACCCCGTTGGACAGGGCATCGCGGGATACGCGCCAAAACTGGCGTAAGTTCGGCATAGTTGACCCGCATGGTCGGCCGTTAGCTGTAAAAAGTGTAGTTAGATATCTAGGCATTTGGCTGGATCAATATCTGTATTTTGACAAACATATAGATATTGCTCTGACGAAAGCCAGAAAAGCCTTTGCTGCGGCAAGAAGGTTGTTTTTCAGCAGCCAACTTGATACCAGAGTGAAGGTAATCTGCTACATGGCCCTAGTACGGCCTATTATGGTGTACGGTTGTCCATTGTGGTTCAACGTGAGTCCTTCCCAGATGGAAAAGATGAGGGTGTTCGAGAGGCAGTGTCTTAGGAGCTGTCTCCGTCTGTATCGCACACCCGAGTCTGAGTACAAGAAGTACTACCCTAACGAGGTCCTGTACAACGAGGCAAACGTGAATAGGGTAGATAATTTTATAATTAAACTAATCAGAAGGCACACTGCACGAGCTATGACCTCGTCCAACAGTCTGATCTTTGGGGCTTACTACCCCAATTGTATGTACCATGAAAGGGTGCGCCTTAACGGCTTTATTCCTCCCGAAGCATTCCTCTATCTAGACACAATTGGCCTAATACAGGATCCACAAGGATGTCCTATCATCTTCCATGTCGTACGCCGAACAGTGGATAGGCGACTTCAATACGAACCGGATGTCGTTCGCACCCACGAGGATCTCCTCCGGTTCAGTAGAGCGATCCCCGCTCGAGATAGGAAAGAGTCTGCCAAAGAACGGCAATTTTACTGGTGGTTACACCAAAACCAGCCTCCGCCACCGCTAGCTTTTCCACAGGATCAGGTAGTTGACCATAGTGGCCAGCTTACATAGTTTTTAAGGTAGCTTTAAGAAAAAAAAAAAAAAAAAAAAAAAAAAAAAGTAATAAAACAAAAAACCAAAAAAAATAATAAAACATAAAATCCAAAAAAAAAAGAAATATATACATGAAACAAAAACAAAAAAAAAAAGGTGCATCACGGCGTATAAATTATATATGTTATGCATATACACGACATATACGCCCTGGTGCACGTGTCCGTACTGTTACGGACATAGTTAAGATAGTATTAAGTTTTATTTTAGGGTAAGTTAGTATAAGGTAGGTTAAGTAGTTAGGTTTAGCCAAGTTTTTTATAAGTTTTCTTGGCAAAGCAATAAATAAATAAAAGATTGTCACTAAAGACTAAAAAAAAAAAACGTAGATTAAGCCGAAAGGCACATTTATAACATAGATTAGATTAGCTTAGAGTACCCGCATAGGGTCAGTAGGTTAGTATTAAGAACAATTGTAATTCTTAAGTTAGTTAAGCTAGTTTTAAGTAATTTTGTCTAGCAAGTAAGAAATATAAAATTGAAGTAAATAAAATTGCGTTAAAAAAAAAAAAAAAAAACTAGCGCTAGCTCGGATCGTTGGGACCCAGGTTCGAATCCTGTCCGGTAGTGCTTCCTTTTTTTTCGGTCGTTCCAAGTTCCTCCAAATTATGGTTCCATGACCTTGAAGTGGCTGAAGTGGTAAATTGGGAATTAGCGGCTCTGCAGATGGCCTGATGTGGTGGAGACCCGCAACTCTCCAAAGTACAACCGATGCAGAGGACAGCTGGACCCATCCACTTCAGTCGCATTCTGTCGTCGTGGATAGAACGTTGTGGAACGATTGTAAAAGTGAAGAGAAGTACTACGGATTTTTTTATGACATTGATCACACCCTAGGTGCAGAACTAGTGAAGAAAGGTAGGAAGGATTTCTCGTCTGCGGGCGAAACCGAGTCGTTAATTTGGGCTTACTTTTACTCTATTTTGGTTTACAGTGATTCGAGACTTTTCCTTGCAACCAACGCAGTGGAAAGTTACCGAGGGAGGAGCACAGAAAACAAGACACCCCGACAGGCAGCGCATGATCCCGACACGATATCGCGGATTATTTCCTTACCGGATTATTACTTTATACGAGGTAAAGCTAGCCGAAGACCAGGTTATCGGTCGTTGTATGTGGGTAGGACCGGGTGTGCTTGTGTGCGGTAACAAAAAAAAAAAATTACAATAAAACAAAAGTCGGAACTGTCGGTAAAGCTGTATCGATTCGACTAGATTAAAAGAGTGTCACGATCAGTCCAGGCGTTGGCGGAGCGCGTTTGTGCTATCTCGGTTTCCATTCCGGATCGGTGGGTACCGAGTTCGAGTCCCGAGAAAGACGACCATTTATTTTTTTTTTTTTTGTTTCGGAATCTTTTCGGCGTCGGATACCTTTTTTTGTTTTTTCTTTTTTTTCTTTCTTATCTTTTTTTTTCCTTTTCTTTTCTCTGAATTAATGAATTTTTCTCCTTTTAATTGATGTTAGATTTAAGTTAGTTTAAGCAAAAATTGTTAGTTTTAAATAAATAAATATTGTGAAGAGAATCATAAGGCGGACTACCATCTTTTTGTCGCGGTTCAAACGGTGGTGGATCGTACGGGAGGTCAATCGCGTGGCGCCCATACAAAAAAAAAACAAACAACAAGACCACGGCCTTTCTCCACGGCTGGTCGGGCACCCTCCCGGACGAGGTCGCGCGTAGGTCGGAAAATCGGTGTAACAATACATTCCCACTAGTCTCCCACTGTCTCTTCCAGAAGGCCTAGTGCAAGGCATGCGTCTTTATACATTGGGTACTGTTGCCCATTCACTTTACGCATACATTATATTGAATACCAGAAGCTTTGCTAGTAATGTAGGCGTATGTGGAGAAAATGAAACAACAAAACACTACGAGTGTGTGGTTATCCGTTTAATGAGCGCTCCTGCTGAGTTGGCAGATCTTTTATGGACTTGTTATGTACAAATGAGTGGAGAGTTCTCTGGCCGTTCACCCGATCAGATGATCGAACATACATAATTCATTTGCAGCTAAATAACTGACTCACAAGATGAGTTGAACATCTACAAAAGTGCTAATTTCAAAATTCCCTGCAGTAAGAACATAAATAAACAGAGAAAGTAAAACGATAAGTTTAAAAAAACCAAGCCGAAGACGGTTAAGGCCCTTAACATTAGTGAGTGAGAGAAAGCTTATTGGGTGAGAAAGACATAAGACCGGATTAGTTCTCATCTCAACTCTGTGCTGTTTACGGGGTGAGAAGTGACATTGGTAATCCCCCAGCGGGAATTACTGATCAAGTACTAACTAATATGATGTTTGAACATTTTTAAGGCACTGATCGCTATTAAAAAATAGGGGTTGCTGGTAGAAGTGTGAAAATATATGGTTGATTTTTTCTTAATGTCAAATCATAAAAAAATCAAAACAGAATACTTTCTTAAAAAAATAAAAAAAATAAAAATGTTTAGGGTGAACCATCCTTGTCCCTTAGGGGTATGAAATAAATAAAATAAAGTATAATTCCAATACTTCCCTTAATTGCCGCCTATCTCCTGACGAGATGGCCAAGTATTTTAACATCCAACTTATGTGGGTCCAACAATGTGACATTCCAGAGAATTGCGAAACTGACGAGCTCGCTAAAAAAAAGCACAATCTCTTTACTCTTTCCGTGTGGAGACCCACTCTTCACTCCTATTGTTACTATATAACATCAGCTATAGCTTGAAACGCTTGCTCAAGCAAACCGCGGATGGACATCTGCCACAGGATGCCTCTTTACCAAACAACTATGGCCTATGATCAACCCCAAGCGATTGCTTAGCTTGATCACATTAAGCAGGCCAAACCTCATATCTCTCATTGGCGTTTTAACAGGGTATTGTGTTATCGGAACTCACGCCTCTGGACTACGCCTTCCCTATAATGATTTCTGTAGAAGCTGCATGGACGAGGATGAGGAAGAAACCATCAAACACTTGCTATGTAGCTGCATTGCTCTCTCATCCCGTAGATTCAGACTTCTGGGGATCCATTTCTTTGTTAATCTAGCTGCACTGAGCAGCATCAGATTCAGCGCTCTTCTTCGCTTTATCAAAAGCACAAATTGGAACCCACAACTGGAACCCACACAATGGGCCTTCGCTCGGCCTAAGTGTGTCTGCTGTCCGTATGCGCGGCAGTCAGCCACTTCAACCCGACCTTACCTAGGGGTATGAAAAATAGTTCACGTCCTATCCTCAGACCTTTTGAATATACATATTAAATTTTATAAGAATCGCTCAAGCCGTTTCGGAGGAGTTTCGTCACAAACACAGTGACACGAAAAGTTCATATATATGATTTTTTAATTATTTTAAAATTTTCATTTTTTAATCAAACCTTGTTTATGCAACTCATACATAATAATAATAATATAATAGTGGTGGCGCGACACTCCGAGACGGACCTGGGCCTAGCTTCTACAGCAACCTCTCGTGTTGTGCGTGCTATTGTTCTTTCACGAGTGGATGGGACCTGCAGTTTAATGCTGACTCCGAACGGCGAATTTGAGAAGCTTTTTCTAGACAAGAATACTCTTTGAGCATTGTCAGTGACTCGAAAGAGGTGGAGCCGTGAATTATCGAAGGTGGAAACTCGGGTGAAGAACCTGGCATCCTTTGCAACTCATACACTCGGTTCTTAATCCTTTTTGCTAAAATCTCCATTGATATGCCCCGCTGCTTGAGACAACTCTTCAAAGTGCATCTGTAGGCAAACAGTTTACCGTTTCAGTAAACAAAAACCCACTTGCACCCGCAGCTGGCTCGATTTCGGTCGTTGTAACCAGTATTTTATATCAAAAACATCTACAAATCGGTCGTTGTGAGCGATATGTCGTTTAAAGTGATGTCGCTGTAAGCGATATGTTATTCAATAGGATTAAAATGGACCTCAGCCGGGACCTAAGAATGTGGACGATGTCGTTATAAACGGTTTTGACTGTACTTTTACATACTTTTTTGAAAGTAATTCGAGAAAGAGCTGTGCAGAAAGTACTGCAAAAAAAATAAAATACAGAAAAGTATTGAGGATTTTTTGAATAGAAATTAAATCTTTATAAATATCAATAAAACTATCGTCCAAGTGTATTTTTTGGGTAAGTAAACACGATTGGATAACGTTAACAATCTTGTTTGCGTGAATAGCATGTGCAATAATTATTTCAAGCTATCCAGACAGCACTTACGATTTTAGACCATTTTAATGCAGAAAAAGGGGATTCTACGGTTTCCGGGGCGCCAAGATTGGAAACGCCATTTGGTAGATCTCGACGAAGAACAAAGTATAATGAAACAAAATATTCATTAATGACTTACTTTAGGAGATATCGGGGAAAATTTCAGTGAAATTAAAAATTATTGCTCTACCGGGCAACAGAGTGTGGCATACTTCTAGAAGTAAACGCAAAAATGGTGCATACTCTTAGACTTGGCTTCAAATATATTATTTAAACGTGAGTGGAACACCCGGGTGCGGTTATTTGAGATAACTGTTGATATAAGCGCCTGTAAGGCAAAAAGCAATTTCCCTGAGCGAAGCAACGAACCTGCTTGAGCGGGGCCTGCCACCTGCGGAAAGGGAGCTTAAATCCTTTGACCCCGCGAAGCGGGCCACCGGTGTACTGTTTATTGCGAAAACAATTTAAATTGGCACCTGTCGGTATGCAACACACTTTTTGAGAGGAAGGAAAATAATGTTTAATTTCACTGCAATTTTCGTAGGAAAATATACATTTTTAAACCTCGATTTCTCCTAAACTAAGCGATTAATCAATATTTTGTTCTTATTTCTTCGAGATCTACCAAATGGCGTTTTCAAATCTTGGCGCCCTGGAAACCGTAGACGTGCCCAGAAAAATGATGGAAACTTCAGCCAAACTTGTGTCTGAAGACGAAGAAAAGTTTAAGGATACTGTTCTGCGAAGAGAAACAATTCATAGCTAGTAGACCTGCAAAGCATCATCAAAGGCACACTGAGCCCAGACTTTCGGAACCTTTCTTTCAAATTTTATGGGGCAGCAGAAGTCACTCCTGCGAAAGCACTGACTCCATCAATATTTTATGTGTAGATGCAAGGTCATCTCATCAGTGGATTCCGTCTACTCCTCCACGAAAAATTTCAGAAATCTCAAACAAAGCATTCTGTCTGAGGAAATTCATAGAGTCGCCAGTCAAACAATTCCTCTCCTTCATCAGAATGAATGTTCCCGTTGACGACCAGTCAGCGCGAATTACATCCTTGCGTGGAATGTCCTCGAGTCAAGTACTCGGCTGCAGTCAGTAACGACATCCCCTCACGCAACATGAATTCCGCAGCATTCATCACAGACAAATCCCGTCCAAGCTCGCACCATCGACATGGACATGGACGTGGAATAAAAAAACACACAAAAAAGCAAACTCCCACATAAAAGTTGATCATTCATCTCATAAATTGCTCCATAAAAACGGACGAAACTTGTTCTTTTCAAAAAACACTTCACCACTTAGGACACTTAATCACATTCCACACCAGAGGAAACACACCAAAGTCAGACAGTATCTCAGCGGCAATTATCCCTTGCAGAGGCCCCGCTACTGGGGCTCAATAAAATATTTTACGAGCCTCCCGTTACGTTTATTTGAATTTTATTTCGATTATATTACCTTTTTCGATGCGTATGCGTGTAAAATCCAAACTTTCGCACTCAATGTAATCCTTCCCCCGCGCGGCCAGTCGTTTATGAGATTCTCCACCAAACAACAGAAGAGAAAAAAAAAAGAAGAAAAACACGCACAGAAACCCGAACGAAACCCAAAGCCCGTAGAAACCTTTTTTTGATTTTGTCTCCTTCTCCTGTCCGCAGCACACACACGCACTATCTGTTCGATCAGATCACGTACCGATGGGGTGGGTGTACTTCAGGGATCCATGTCAATCGAACACACTAAGCACGCACAAAACTATCGCCTCCCGACGACGACAACAACGACAACGACGACGATGACGACCGACAACGTCCACGCGACAGCAACAATATTTACTGATTTTGTTTCCTTTTGCACAAAACAATCGATTCGTATCTACTTTCGCTTTTGTAATTTTTACCCAAGTAAGCACATCCTTATCGCATGCGGGACACCCATTCGGTTGAACGTTTTCCTTATCGGCATCCAGCACACAGGCAGGACACAATGGGGACAGCGGAATCCGTTCGGCCCGATAACTCACTCAACGCCTATGCGAATAAATCCGATAAATAAAGCCAAACTGGGACCGACGTCGAGGGGCAGCCAAGGTTGCTTTTGTTTCTCAAAACTTCGGGAAACTTTTCACATCGCCAGCCGACCGGCCCGTTCACAAAGACGAAGCCGGCTGTGCTAACTGACTGACTGCCCGGTTGGTTTAAAATTTAAATGGTTTGGATTCGAAAGGCTGGACCGACAGAGACTCTGCCAAAAATCAGGCGGAACACCACAACACCACCGACGACCGTGAGGCTGTCTATTAACCTTTTTTCAATCTCGAGCACCGACACCGTACCGAACTGGTGATGTATCCAACCAAACGACCCCAACACTATCACAACACTATCGGCTCCATGCGAAAACTTTGAACATCCACCCTGCACAGGTAGTATCTTTTTTACGGAGACGGAGCGGGGACCAGCAGTGTCTATCTCTCTATCCTCTCTCTCTCTGTGTGTGCGTGCTGGCAACAGTCTTCCTAGCGCCTAACCAGAGGATGGCACGTCCAAGCAGTTTGAAAAGCCGGCAATGACTGAAATGACTGAATCCGTAAATGTATCTTCTTTGCTCTGTGAAACAGGATTCCTTCTGTTGCCTCTGCCGGGTGGTTCATTCGTCCTGTGTTCGGTTGTTGTTTTTTTTTTTGAGTTGTGTTGGTTTTTTTTTGTGTGTCTCGTTGCCGATGTATCTCTGACTGGGAAATCATTCAACCTACCCTCGTGTTATTGGACTCCGGCTGGCTCTCTTCGTTGGCGGAATGTGGCTGTCAGCCTCGTTGATGTGTGTGTCTGTCTCTTTCGGTGAGTGGCGGAGGGTGTTGCAAAATGATACAAAATCCCCACACACACACACTTACACACACGCTGTGCAGTGCAGTGCAATTTATGTGCGTCCACCCACCCCCGCGGTTTGGGGCGATCGAAATGAACAAGTAGCTTCATTCGATTCGGTCTGAATCGACTGTGGTATTGCAACCCGCTGCACACATCGTCACCAGACAGACACTGCACGACAGGATACGCTGTCAGTTTGAATGGATCCTTACTACTTTGCGCACAACCGGGCTCTGAAGCAGTGTACATGTCTCGCACACGCAGTTGGTGGTCCGTAGTACATTCGAAAATCCAATCGAGTATATCAACAGGGATTG
Source organism: Eristalis intricaria (assembly GCA_964034865.1). Lineage (NCBI taxonomy): Eukaryota > Metazoa > Arthropoda > Insecta > Diptera > Syrphidae > Eristalis > Eristalis intricaria. The sequence continues at coordinate 132,425,719 of OZ035873.1, forward strand.
GCAGTGCAATTGTAACTAGTGTGGGCTTAGGAACGTGACGTCTTAGGGTTGCCATGGTGTTGGGGTTTTGGATACTTTTTTTTTGTTTTGTCTCAAATATTTTTAAATGTAGATCCGCTCAGCGTTTTAAGGGACAAAATATTCACGATGCTGATGCTGATGGTAAAGTGGTTGGGGTAGATGGTAAAGTGGATAGGGAGCTAATGGTACCCCGGAGATTGCACAAAAGGGGCCAATTATGTCATGTGGCAGCACGGAAGTTTTGGGTGTCGGCCTACGAGTGCAATGAGAAGACAAAATTTGTGTCTCGTCGCCCAACTTTTTCCTTGTTCGGCGAATAAACCGACAATTTTTCTGACGATGTTGAGAAGAACTTCAAGTGCCACCTGTGGCTAGCTCTAGCTTTTTAACATTTGTTCCTCTAACTGTAGCGCTTGTTCGAAGTGCATGTCGATCTGAGGCAAAATAATCGAATTGCCCTTCATTCTCATCTGAGATGGACCTGGGCCTCAACTAAGATGCCTTTCAGCTGACAGGCTTTCGAATGTCCTTCTACAAATTCTTCACTAACTCAAAGGACCTTCCTTCCCCTCGCGACCGTTGAGGTACTCTCGTTAAATTTAAAAACTAGTCATCCACGCTCAATGGACACAAGACAATTCTGCCCAATCAACAAACAACCCCCGCAATCTATTAACTCCAAGGGAAACAGCCCCACCATGCACCACCCCTTCATTCACTCCCCAAGACTGTGCCATAATTTGTGCCTTATTGTCAAAAATAATTTTCCACATCCTCCTTGTTCAGACACGGCAACCCTGATATCACAACCCCCATGTGAAGTACGGGCGGCTTAGCAGGTTGTATACTCGCGTTCATTCATTTCACATTTCGGATATTCTTTATGCTCAAATGAACGCATTGTGCGTCGCGTCTGCCCCGTGTCGGCTGTCATATCTTGGCATAGGTCCACACATGTATCGCCACAGATGCGTGCATCTAAACGTGTGGACGGTTGCAAATTGTTTACGCTACTCTCGAAGTTTTTTAAGTCCACGTGTTTGCCATGCTCTCCGCCACTCTCTCGGCCAGCCCGAGAGATGATAAACAAAATGACGAGTCGGCGCACGAGTCCCCGGCTGTCTCTTCACTGAGATCTCTTCGGTTGAATCAGCTCTCTTCGAGTCGGTTCGCTGCCAACATGACCCACTTTCGCAGCAACACCATCGATGAACCAACCAACAACACCACCCAGCACCCACCCGCCCCAGAAGTGCCAAATAATTCATCCTTAATGCTTAATGATATTCTCGTTCGTACGTAGCCTTGCATCCGGGCGGAGCACACGGTAGTCCTTGCGCAACTGAACCGTAGGCACTGTGACCATCTAGATACCTCATTTGCATAAATTCAATTTGTGAGCCCTGCCGATTGCATGGATCAGGCCAAGCTGGGGACTCCTCTAAGGGCGCCATGATTTATTGGTGCCGGAATGTGAAGTCGTCCATTGTTGCTCGCAGGCTCTGGAACTTTGATGTCATACTTTCGGTCCGGCCGCCGCCGCCGTCGCATGACAGATGAATGATTCCAAATGGAGAAATGAAGCCCTGAAATGATGTCGGATCTGTTATTTTCCAATTAGACATTAAGTGTCGTTGTGTGGTGGCCGCAATTGCACGAGAGGGAATTACGAACATCTGGAGTTGTAACATTTGTCTGATACGTGCCTGACACGGGGATGTGGGTGGTGGGCCTTGGGGGTGGCATACTTTCAATTCGATGTGTGCACTTGAACGTTGACAGAGCTTGATGTCAGTCTTTTAATGTGGATTACTTTATGATTTTGCGGAGCAGATTGGTGGTACTGTGGGTTTATGAGAGACAGACGTACTCTTGGAGACCGCTGAATGTATTTGGGACTGTCTGTATAATAAAATTGGATTTAACATAATTAGTGTAGATCCGAGACAGAATTTTGTTGCCTAAAAATCGGTTGCGAGGGTCCAACGATAAAAGCTGCACTGACTCAGCCCACTGCTGGACTAGTAACAGCAGAATTCCAATTTCTCTTCTTCTCACAATTTCTCCCATTTCCGAGATAGATTAGATTGGAATAGATTTGATTTTTTTCCATAAATTGTATTTTACAAATATTCCACAAAATCTGTTTTGCCTGGCTTTGCCGTCTGCCGGATTGAAATGTTTGAAGTTCAAGATTTGTTTAGTAAGTACAGTGGACTCCCCATAAGTCGAATTGTCACGGGATATCATAATTTGTTCGAGTTAGAGAGAGTTTGACTTAGAGAGAGGTTTTTGCATGGAAAATTGAGGGAAATGTATGTAAAATATGACGAAAAATTTCGAGTTAGAGAGAGTTTCGACTTAGAGAGAGTTCGACTTAGGAAGAGTCCACTGTATATCTAAAAGTGACCAGTTAAAACATTTTCCCTGTATCTTAGCGCAATTTTGCAATATCCAAATGGTTTATCTTTATCCATTTCACTGGGTAATGTTATTATTTCCTGTTCCGCTAAAATATTCTTTCGAAAAAATGTTGTCTTGTTTCTTTGAGAATTGGGCACTTGCAAAGGAAATGCAGAGTATCTTCCCTTGCGTATGGTGCACAGTATGGGTAAATCATTGCTATGTGGACCGTAATTGAGCTTCAGAAGTTCTCCCCGAAGTCTAAACATCAATGCAACTTCTTCAATTGTATGGTTATCGTTAAAATAGTTCCTGTCTCCCGTATTATGATTTAGACGACTGTACACATCGCTATATAGCGAGCCTGTTGCTTCATCTAGAAATTTCTTTCTCGCATCTTGATCAACTCGTTCAATTAGTCCACATAGCTCCTTTCCGCAATTCCTTTCTTGCAAGTTCATTTCAAGGTTAACTCGATGAGCTAATTCTACCCATTCTTGAAAACATGCAGTCTTGTTTGTGGCATGCTCATCATCCGTAGTATATAATCAACGTGCAGCTTAAGAGTCTTTATAAATAATAGAGTAAAGCTGGCTCGAGCATCAGCATGTAATTTGGCGTATTTATAGGTATGTGAAACATCTTCTTGATAAAAAATCGTAGTCGTTTTTTTAACTTCTTCATACGCTTTATACCCCTAGACTTGTGCCCCGTAGAGCATCACTGATTCTGCAACCGATTCAAACACTTTGTACTTAGTACTATGTGCTATATTGTAGTTGCTGAAACAATTTTACCAGGCTACGTTGATTACCAATTTAGATTTCTTTAATTTTTCTTTAAGATGCTTTTCCATATACTTCGACATTTTCGGAGCACTGGTCTAGAAGGTTCTTTCAAGGCCAGGTCGGGGCCTTGGAATGGAGATGGCGGCGGCAGATCCCTATCCCGGCGGTCACAGCCTCAGCGAGGTTACCGACACTGGATAAGCCCGGACCCTCCACCCGAGGCTTAAAGAATAGCGCCTGGCCTCCCAGTTGAGGGTTGTGCGTGACTCCCTCACCACGTAAAAATTTTTACGGTTCAGACACAACCAAATGCCTCGGATACGGACGCAATCAATGTTGACGACCCCAGCAAACGTTACAAGGACAACGATTTTCGGTTCTGCACGTGGAATGTTAGGTCCCTTAACAGACCACGTGCAGACGAAGAACTCGCAGAGGCCCCGGACTGCTACAAAGCAGACATTACCGCAATCCAGGAAGTGCGGTGGAATGGGCCGGGCAAAAAGAGGATGAGAAACTGCGACATCTACTACGGAGATTGCGACAGAGAGAGGCGCTAATTTGGATGTAGATTTGTTGATCGAGGCAGACTTAGGAAAAAAGTCTTAAGCTTTGTCTGTAAGAGCGAACGCCTCATAACAAGCCGCACCAAGGCTAAATTCGGGAACATCAGCCTGATTTGCGCCCACGCCCCGACAGAGGACAATGATGACTTCTATGATCTCCTAGGAAGGACTTACGATCAGTGCCCCAGCTTCGACACGAAGATCGTTCTAGGAGATTTCAATGCAAAGCTGGGTAAGGAAGACATCTTTGCCAAAGTCATCGGGAAACACAGCCTGTACGACACCAAATCCGATAACGGACTCAGGCTGGTGGAATTTGTCACTAGCACAGAACATCGATGTCTTCAACTGAGTGTCACAATGGGCAGCTATAACCTCGAGGTAGTCAAGGACTTCGTCTACCTCGGCTCTGCAGTAAACATTACAAACAACATCAGTACCGAGATCAAACGCAGAGTAACTCTTGCCAACCGCTGTTTCTATGGGCCCAAGAGGCAATTGAGTAGTAGAGCTATCTTTCGAAGGACCAAGCTGACTTTATACAAGACCTTGATCATCCCAGTCTTGATGTACGGCGCAGAGGCATGGACAATCTCAAAAGCGGATGAGGAAGTCCTTGGTATCTTCGATAGAAAAGCTCTGCGAGCGATGTTTGGTCCTGTTTGCGTTGACGGTTTCTGGAGGAGAAGATTCAACCACGAACTGTTCGGACTTACAGCGACATGAGTCTAGTCAGACGTCTTCGGATCCAACACCTAAGATGGCTAGGCCATGTAGAGCGTATGGACAACTCAGCTTCGGCCCGAAGAGTCTGCGACTCAGAACCCGTGTGACAACGCAACAAAGGAAACCCGCGTTTAAGGTGGCGCACCCAGGTGGAGAAGGACCTCAACCAACTTGGCGTGCGACACTGGAAACAGCTAGCCAGAGACCGTGCTAGTTGGAGAGGCTTGTTGGTTGAGGCCCAGGTTCACCCCGGACTGTAGCGCCAAATAAAGAAAGAAGACGAATATATAGATCTAAGTACTTGTTTAATTTTTTATTTATTTATGTTTTTTTTTTTTCTTAATACTACATTAAATCCTAGGAAACGATGAAAGTCGGTCGTGGGGACTAATATCTCTGCCGTCTAGCCAGTAGTCTAGCCAGGGTCGAAAGGGATCGATGAGGGAGCTCTTTCTTTTAACCACCAGTATGTCTGGTGTAGCTTACTCACATCTTTAACATCTCGGATGGATACCGATCTGCTGAATCGGAGAAGCTCCTCAGTGCTCAGTGCTACGTCTCGACTGTAGTTGAGTCGCGTATCCGCGCTTGTCCGAGCAAAGTGGAATATTAATGGAACTGCTAATGTATCCTGGATCCGACCTGTCTGATCGAAATAAACGAATGCTTCCGGGGGGATAAAGCCGTTTTGGCGCACCTTTTCATGAAACCTGTAATTGGGGTAATAACCCCAGAGATCAGGTTGTTTGTCGAGAGCATAGACCTTGCAACATGTCTGTGAATCACCTTGATTAGGAAATTGTCCACTCTTATCAAGTTCACCCTGTTATATTTGTTTTTTTTGTACTGGGACTCTGGTGTTCTATATAGGCAAAGGCAGGCCCTAAGACAAGCCCTCATAAACACCCGGATCTTTTCCATCAGGCTGGCTCTCTCTTTGAACCACACGGGACAACCATAGGCAACCATCGGCCGAATAAGGGTTATGTAGCACATCACCTTCACCCTCGCATCGAGTTGGCTGTTGCGAAACAGTCTCTTTGTAAGAGCGAAAGCTCCTGGAACTCTGGCAAGAACAACATCTACATGTTTGTTAAAATATAGATCTAAACAGATCCCCAGGTATTTGACTACACTTCTTTGCGCCAGTGGTTGGCCGCGCTGTCCAGCAACTGAAAACTTTCGCCAATTCTTTTTGGTGTCCGCCGAATCCCTATATAACGGCGTTCTCAACAAGATTTTTTCTTCCGATTCCCAAGCTTGATGATCAACTTCCAGTCGTCGCAAGATCGTTGAATCGTCTCGTAGTCATGTTGCAAGAGTACTACAATGCCCTCGATGGTAGGACATGATCTGTACGCAATCAGATCATCTGCGTTCGCTATCGCGTGCTGAAGAGATCTTATCAGGTCCACTGACTTATAATCTCTTACTGTCTCTATTATTTCGCCATTATAGTACAATTTTTCTTTGCGCGAGCATCTACCACCCCCATTTTGGAATATTAGCTTTGTTTTTTGCAAGCGTATATACGCTTAATGATTCACCATAAAATCTTTGCAGCACCGACGACATTTATGACATTTGCTAAGCAGTCAGGGGTGTAGTCATGGAAGGTGATGGTTGATCTTTGATGGTCACAATCTTCGTTTTGTGACTGTGTAGCCTGACCATCACTTTAAAAGCAAAAACACTTAATAATTATAAAATAAAAAAAAATGTTCAGTAAATGAAGGGAATCGTTAAAGAGACCTAAACGGAATGTATAGCAGAGAAATTCTGGGCATACCAAAAATTGCATACTTATGGATGCCAAAACAATTAAAAATTATGTAATACATCAACCACACCTGCAAATGTAAGCCACATACAGCAACCTAAACAATAAATGAATAAATTCAGGAATGAACACACAGAAAATAATGTTTGGAAACATTGTTTGCATCCGCGCTTATTTCTTAAGCGACGATAGATATGATGAGTAACTTAAGCGGATATAGGATTCGTTGTTAGTGCATTTCACATGCAAATTGAAATTTAAGCGTATATACGCTTGCAAAAAAACACAGCTATTGTCAGACCAAATATTTGGTTGCTTATTTGAGTTTTCTCTATGTCTTTTGGGGTTAATATTATTTTAATACACGAACGGCAATTATGTACTCTCTGGATTGACACTTAAGCCATGGCAATCCGTGGGTTAAGTTAAGCTCCTACTGAAGTGGAATTCATCGTTAAGCGACCACTGTGAAAATGAAAGTTTTATTGATTCTGAATTTATCTATAGATCGAAACTTAAGATCACATTGTGAAAACGGGAATCATAGATATCGGGTTTGGCTCAGTGAATTGGTGTGCTGGTTCCAACTACTCTTCTTTTCATGAGCAGTACCACTTTTTCATTTGAATAAACAACTCATATGTTTTCCGAAGTATTCTATTGCAATGAATATAATAAGAATTATACTCAATAAAAGTAAATATTATGTAGTATAATTGAACATTAATTGATTACATAAATGCTTATTACATTGATCCTGTCATGCGACAGCCTTTCTCATCATCATCATCATCATCTTCTGACCCGCATGATCCACTAAAGGGGTCGCGGGGGTAAACCACGCACGGGAGATCTCCAGGCAACTCGATCCTCTGTCATCGACTATTCCTCATCAGGGGTCATGACCAAGCGTAACTAAAAGAACTTATGGACCTGGGTCTGCTCGTGGGTCTGCCAAGTGGTCGCCTACCTGATGGAATCGCATTCAAGGCCCTTCTCGGAAGTCGTAATGGGTGGGACATTCGTGCTACGTGACCAAACCAAATAAGCATAGCTCTTTCCGTTCGGAGAAGCAGCTGCGCAACGTTGAGTTCCTCGCGCACTGTCGTGTTTCTCACCCTATCCCGGCGAGTAATTCCCACAAAAGCACGAAGGAATCTCATCTCAGCAGCTTGTATTCGCGATCTTATTTTTTCGGTCAATACCCAAATTTCGTGACCATAGGTAAGACTTGGAGCAAATACTGAGTTGAAAACTGCTTACTTGGCTTTCACACTAAGCTCGGCCTTCCTGATTACAGATCTCGCAAGCTGTGTCAAAACTGACCCAGCTTGACCAATCCTTCGGGAAAGTTCAGTATTACTACTCTCATGACTCAGATACTTAAACTTCTCCATCTGCTTCAATGGTACTCCACTAACATGTAGAGTACATTGAACAGGCGTTCTGGAAATTACCATTACCTCTGATTTGTCCACGTTAACTTTCAGGCCAGAATCAGCACATACGGCCACCAACCTATCGAGTGCGCGCTGGAGTTCCGTCTGGGAAGATGTGAGGATAACTAAGTTATGTTCAACTCTCCCAATGTGGAACGCTCCTCAGATCGGCTGCGCTGCAACATCTATTCCATATTTGTAATGAAAAAAAGAAGTTATAACACGCACCCTTGGTGAAATCCTAAGTCCACGGTGAAAGGTGTTGATTTAGCCGTTAACCGGAACACAGCTACTGCAGTTTGTGTATAGTGAATGAATGTCCCGCAAGAGAAGACCACCAAACCCATAGTCCTGCAGAACACTCCAGAGTTTACCTCGAGGAACTCGGTCATATGCCTTTCCAAATCTACAAAACAGCTGCAGATGGGTTTGGCATACTCCCAAGCCTTCTCAAGTACCACTCTTAGAGTGAAAAGCTGGTCGGTTGTACTTCTGCCGGGACGAAAGCCGCACTGTTCATCCCCCATCCTTGACTCGACCATAGCTCTAGAACGCGATTCCAAAACCTTAGCGCAGACTTTTCCGGGGAGACTTATGAGGGATATGCCTCTGTAGTTGGAGCCGTTTTACTAGTAGAAAAATAAAGCACAGCACGCCAACTCTGGTTCACTGTGCACAAATTTATTTTCCAACTACATGCATATGTATGTATTAGTTATCAAAAAATCAAAAACTTCACTACACCACCTTCATGGCTAACTCTTACCAATAAATTTATTTACAATGCATAACGCTGCTTCTTGGGCGGACTCCTTCTCTGTACTTCCCATATTGAGTGCAGAAAGACTCTCCCGCCATTTGTTTATAGAGTTTTCCGCTGGCTCTTATCTTCTGAGCCGTACATACTTTTATATAATCTTAGGGGATGTTTTGGGTGAAAAGTATACTGCTTATCGAAAGTTGGTTAATTTTCGGCATTCTGATGAAATCTATTATGATACATGGCGACACTAATTGTTGCTTGGTGATCTAGCGAAATCATTTTGTTATTTTATGCTCGCCACAATATTCGTACGTCGATTGAAGTTGCTGTTAGCGTAAGTGTATGTACGTGTAACATTCACCCCTGACACTGCATACAACTGCTTAGAATCACTTAACTTCAAACGTGCCACTAAGACTTCACCTCACATGCTGCCACTCGTTTTTTTTTTCCCAAGGACGTCCCGCTGGAATGTGATGTGTATCCACTCCTTCCCAAAATGAGCTCCAAGCTGATTTTACAACAAAGCCTCACACTTTTCATTCGCATTAAGCCATCCCATTTGGGAGAGCCAATGATGAGATCCCCCCCCACACACACACCCCTAAAAGAAGGACGCAAGAGGAAACAATTAACACATTTGTGCAAAGTCAACAAGTGGAAGAAAATGTTTGCTCAGTTTTATTATAAAGTGCCTGCCCGCGGACGGGTGAGGCAGTCGGGACTCGCTCGTTCGTCTCGTTCATTCATTTCCCAGTGGTACGTTCTTTCGGTACGCCACTTAAAAGTTGTTAAAATCCCGCGGCTCGGGGGATGAGCCCGGAGACCGGTAATGTGTGCAGTGGATATCGTTTAAATAAAAAAAAAAACACAGCCAACAAGAGCAACGCCGCCGCCGACGCGCCGCAAATTCACCATTAAAAGTCATCCTTGCGGTCGGTTATGAATAAAAATTACTCACAACAAAGTTATGCGCCAACCAGCCCCTTCCCCACTCGCGAACACTGTTGCGCTTGTGTTGTGTCTCACCAACACCCCCCACCAGAGCCCTTTGCTTGTAGATCCCGTCGTGGTGGTTGAATATTATCCATCCCCCACTTGAAGGGGGAGGGAATCCCAGCGCGTTGGACGATTAAAATTAAAACCAGCACACTCGCTTCACAGCCGGGTGGGGGAGGCATCAGCATTCAACTCGATACGCGTGTATTGGCAGCGCCACCGGCCGAGAGTGTTGGACGGCTGCCGCCACAGTTGATGGGAACTTCCTTTCGGGATTATGACGGGAATTTATCACTCAAAACAGTTAACTGCCGCTGAAAAGCGGCGACCAGGTAGAATGTGGCATAGTGCCGACAGCAGGGACTCGTCGGTAGACGTCAAGGCAGCCAGCGTACTGCGAGCGGGGGTGCGGCGGCGCGGCTTGCGCTCGTTCAATTAAAATATGAAATATTAATCGAGTTATAAACACGGTGGTCTTGGACTCATTTGGATTCCCATTTCGTCGAAGGACTCCCCATCTGGGGTCTGAATCAGCGGGAAACATTTCTGCTAAATCATGTGAATTTCGCCCCGAGCGCAAGGGACGGTAATCGCTGGTAATTGATGACGAGGGGCATTTCGCTGCCGCCGAGGGTGGCACTTTATTGCGGGCGAAGGATAATGTATATCTCTTTCTGCCATCGGACTGGTGTGCCGTTTAAGGCGATAATTTGTTTAACTTTGGCCAAAGGATAATTAAATAATGGCATTAATCCGTTATTAACTTTGTGCACAAGTGGCTGAATGTGGGCGCACTGAAGACGAAAGAATAAAACAAAAATCAAAATAAAATGCTAGCTGATTATGTGTTGTCCTGTGGTGGGTGGGTGGGGGGGGGGGGGGGGGGGGGTGGTTGGGATTATAAGATTTGTTTATTTTTGGAGTAGTGGACTGATTTATAATTTCAGCTGTATTCAAATATTTATTTCATATCATTAAAATAATGTGGTTAAAGAGGTGGTGGGGGAGTGATTGTGGCTTAGTGTCCATTGTATTTGGCATTTTATAGCCTTTTTGAGAGAAGGTATCAATGCATTGAATACCTGTACAGTGAAATAATGTGAACTAATTAAAACATGACCAGGTCACAATGGGAGAGAGAGAGACAGAGGGAGAGACAGAGAGAGCGATAGAGAGAGAGAGAAAGAGAGCGAGAGAGAGAGAGAAAGAAATTCACATTGCCGAATAGAAAAAAAAATGTTTCCCTTTGTTCAAGAATACATAATAAAATGAAAACACGTAGGCGCAAAATTATAGTCAACTCCACTCTAAGAGTTTAAAGGCTCTGGCATGTAGAATACTTTACATGCGTAGCGTCAAAGTATCCGTTCACTGAAGTACCTGAAAGAAGGGGATGACACAATGAATACTTCAAAGCACAGCTGATTTCATTTGACAGTTTCAATTGCTTTGGTTATTAATGCACACATAAAATATGTGTTTTATTATAAATACTCAATTACAAACATTTATTTATATTTTTATGCATTCTGAACTTTGCTTCGAAGAGAACCCACTCCCAAACTCTAACAAAAAAATCATATTCAGTAGAAATGTCACAATTTGATGATTGTCAACGCAGGTTGACAGGTTCACTGGTGATCTGATAGCTTATCTCACCAAAAAGTGGAACCAGTCTTTGCATAATGCAGGCGAAAGCAAGATCGTTGCGCTTGATATTTCTAAGGCATTTGACAGAGTTTGGCATCAAGCTCTCTTGTCGAAAATGCGTGCCTATGGTATCGATGGATCTCTTCTTCTATGGATTAAAAATCACCTTTCGAACCGTTCATTTCAAGGGGTTTAGATGGGTTCAAGTCTGATATCCACCGAATAAATGCTGGTGTTCCCCAAGGCTCAGTTATGTCTCCGACACTCTTTCTCATTTTTATAAATGATCTCTTGTCTGCTACTTCTAATCCAATCCATTCCTGATTCGCTGATGACAGCGCCCTCAGCTTATCATATTCGTTCCAAGACTCACGACCCAGCCCTTCGGCCATAGAATTGGAACGGCAGCGTATGTTAAGCACGTTGAATTCCGATCTTGACAGCATAATTAACTGGGGAAAAAACAACAGAGTGGAATTCAATGCTTCAAAAACTCAATGCTGTCTGCTGTCACTCAAGCGAATCCTTGATACTCACTTACTTACTTACTTACGGATCAGGCTGACGACCCATGCCCGGTCCGAGTCTGAGTGATAGCTGCTTTCCAATCCAGACGGGCTTCCTATCATCAAGACCAAGCTGTCTTGAATCTGCGATTACTTGGTCTTTATACCAGAGATTCGGTCTTCTCGAACCAGGAGACTCGGATTCGAAGACCCTCCATGCGCTCGATGTGGCCGAGCCATTGCAGTCGACGGATCTCTGCCTTCCGGACTACATCCACATCCTGGTACAGCCCGTAGAGTTCGCGGTTGTGTCTTCTCCTCCATTCGCCTTCCTCGCAGACGGGACCATATATCCGACGAAGCGAACCCTTGATAATCAGTCATTATCCATGAATGGCGCTTGTGTCGATGAAACCGGAAAACTTTCCATCCTTGGTAAGTGTATCAACACAACACTTTGTTGGAACACCAAAAATGCTGCGAAAGGTTTAGGTTTCCTTAGTCGATGCAAGAAATAGTTCACCCCTTCTGATTTGGCTTTAATTTATAAGTCGTACATCCGCCCCAAGCTTGAGTATAACGCTCATATCTGGTCTGGTGCCCCTAAGACCACACTGCACCTACTTGATCCAAAACCAAGCGATAAAACTTATAAGAGCCAAAAATATCGCAGATTCATTAGACTCGCTCGAACATCGACGTACCGTCTCTTCTATGTCCGTGTTTTATCGTTATTTCAACAAACGATGCTCAAGTGAGCTAGCCAACTGCATTCCTCCTCTCCATGAATTCACCCGCAATACTAGTCTCGCCAGGAATGCCCATCAGTATACCCTTAAGCCTACTTTCGGACGGACAGTTAAATTCAGAGACTCGTTCTTCAGCCGCACTGCACGAATAGGGAATGCCCTTCCCAGCCTACAACCCGCAAATATTTAAGACCAATGTGCACAGGTACCTCCTCTCCCTTTCTCCTTCTATACCTTCGGCCCGTATCTTAACCCCGGACACATAAGGGTGTTAGCACTCCCTTGAGCACGCGCAAATTACAACAAAAAAGAGCATTGATCAATACTTGGACGATTTCCAAAAGAAATTCCGAATTCGGTTTCAGAACCATCCTTGATTCCTCGCAATCTGTATCGGCTTCCTGATTTGCAACACTGCACGAGAATGCCATTATGTGGGTACAAAGCCACACACACACACGTCAGCTCATTAATCGCCAACGAATCCATGTCGCCAGCCGTCAAATGCACATTGTCCATCCATGTAAACACTCAGAGCGAAGACAAAAAGCTTAAGAATGAGCTCAAGAATCAATTAAACCGCTTTGATTGTGTGTCCCCTTGTGAGTTGTCTCAGATTCGGATTCAGATTCAGATTCAGATTCACATCGATCCACACTGCACAGTCATTAAATCTTATTAATACGCTTCCATTTCTTACTGCTTCATTCTAAAGTGCCTTCGAGCATTAGGGCCCGCATCTATCATCTACTCCAACTGACGTTGTCTACTCTCAACTCTTAGCTGGCACTCCTCGTCTCCTCGCATCCCCCGTCCCATGATGGTGGCTTTATCTTCTTGCACAATGGCTGTCGCACCACACAATCCAGTGAATACACACCAGCCACCGCGCCGCACACACAGCAGGCAGACTGGCAGTCAGGCAGGCACACCACCGAGGACATTGTTGCATTTGCAAGGAATGAAAATAAGCTCCTACAAGGCGGTTGACTATATTATGGGCACCCCACCCCAGCCCCGCTCACCCACACGCACCTCTGAAGCGACCACAAATCCCTTACAAACTGGATACAATATCCCCTTATGCATTCTAAGCCAGCAACACTCAGCGCGCGGGACCAAGAATTGAGACGGGACCAACCGAGAAGATGCAGACAACGACGGCGTCGAGGAGAATGCACTGGATGCACAGAAGACTGAGCAAAGAATGTGAAAAAGTGAAACACTTTTTATTGTTGGTCGCCATCTTTGGATCCTCGCAAAAGACTTTCCTGTTGCGAATAATATGTCCTTGCGAAGCCATTCACTTGTTCTTCTTTTTTATCTGTCTCTCGCCTCTCCTCGGTCCCAGTACCTGCTCCCACTTTAAGTGATTACAAACGGGCCAGAGCTCATCCCCCGCTTTCGCTTGTACATCCAGCGCTGCCACATATCTACGTATCTAGTTATCAGCGAGTGGGGGGAGCGGTGTACCCCCGTACAATGCTGGATGATAACATTGTCTCCTTTGTCGCCTCAAGCTCTGATGCAGGTTCGACTGCGCCGCACTCGGTCTGCTGGAGTGTTCGGGTGTCGGGCGCCAAAGTGGTGGGATGATGATGCACGGCAATGGGCTACATGAAATGCTCTTAACAAATAATGAGGTGTTTCCGTGTTTAAGAACGACTTAAAGTTGGTTACGATGGCATCCTCTGGGTTCAAGACACTTGTATCATCACCATGGGTGTGGTATCACTGAGTGAATGAGTTCGTGTGTGCGTGAGTGTGTACGCTGTTTCGTGTGAGGATGTACATACGAATTTTTGTGTATTGTCATAAATGCGTTTGCAGCAGACATTAATTTCCGGCGCTTAATTATGACGGGATGAGAGCGACGAAGACGTTGGCGGCAAAGCCACACACTCTCATAATTATGATGGGGGCCCTGCACGAATGTGAAGTCTGCCTTAATTTGTAAATGTTTACGAGCGTCGGTTGAGAGTAATGAAGGCCTTAAGCAATTACTAGATAACTGGAGACGGGAAAGTGACTCACGAGTGGGTGGTGGATGATGCGCCGTTGTGATGCTGGACGTGTGCAGTCTTCGCATCTTGTAGAGGCAGTGAGCGTTAAATTTAAATAAGGTTTGTCTTAATGACTTGTCAGTCGACATCGGAGGATAAGACAGTTGCTGAGGGTATCATTAGACTCTAATGAAGGACCCTCTTATGCTGCGGCAGTCGGGCAGGAGAAAGAGCTGCACCATGACAGACTTTCCTTTGATTATCTCGGTAAACACTGAGAGGGGGGAGGGTTATTGACTTTGTGATGGTGGATTGTTGCGAAACTGCAACAGATTCAGTCTCAGATTGCTTGGAGTTCGCTTGGGTTTGAGGAAGATAGAGGACGATCCTGGACCTTGTCACGGAGAGGAATTCTTTTGAACCTGAAACCATGTCAAGCCACATGTGTCCGGTCAAGTCGTCGAGTCGGAGTTTGAAAGTAGAGGCATCATATCGATTTCAAGTCAACCTCTTGTCTAGAGTCTCTTCCACATAAAGCTCTGGTCCACATCAATTTGACTTCTGAGGATAAATAAACAATCTGAGAAGCCTTCAAGGGGAGATTTGAATAAAAGACGGAGTTCTGAGAGTCGCGCTGGTGTCTGAATGTGAGGCAGGATCTAATGCGGAAGTGTCCGATGACGAGTATAAACAAGAACTTCAACCACAAGCTTTGAGGCACCTTGCGGACAATCAGCTGATGGCATTCGAATATGAACGAGAGCAATCTTTGATCCCTTTGGAAGGTACCAGCCACATGCACTACTTCTTCACAGATCCAATTGAATAAGACTGAGAGTGGAATAAATTCTTGTGAAAACCCAAATACTGCAAGCTGCCCTCCTCTTGAAATGGTGTACCTCAAGGTTCCAGTCCCGGCCCATTACTCTTTCAGTACGAAAAACAAATTAATTTCCAACAGGGCTATTTTGTTGTTGAATCCATTTTCTTATGCAAATGATGTTCAAATCTGCTTAAATTTTCCTCTTGTGAAAGATCAGCGATGTTCGGAAGGTCGTACCGCGAACTTGAACGATCATGTGCTCATTGATACGTGCGAACACTCAGGGAGTCAAACTTTTTCAGAGCTCGACTGTCCAATGCTAGAAAGCTGTAGCAGGTAACAAAGATTAAGGCAAACCGGAAATCATAAGAGCTACGAAGCCTGATCAAAGGTAAGGTTGCGGATATCCCGATCACCGCCAAGACAAAGAAATACTGTGAGGAAGTTCAAAGTAGGCTGGCTATATTCGCAAGAGATCGCCAAATCCTTCTCCGATCGAGCCTCCCATTACCGGTTAGGAACTCCTACGCCATCAACACCAAAGCGGCCTACAGGCTGAGCTGTTCAAAGCAGCTCGAGATGAGTTTGTAGAAAGCATAGACTTAACTCATTTTTAAGATCTGATCAGATGAGTGTACACCTAATGAATGGAATCTCGGCATAGTTTGCCCGATCCACAAGAAACTGCGCCAATTATACAGGCATCAGTTCCTTAAACATCGGTTACAAGATCATATCTGTCATATTGTGCGAACGCCTGAAGCCCTTTGTCAACAACCTAATTGGCCCATATGTGGGGCCCAGTGTGGTTTCAGGCCAGGCACAGTAGTCCAAAAAAACCGGAGAAGTCCAAATCGATATTCATCATCTGTTTATCGACTTTAAAGCCACATAAGACAGCGTTTATAGAGATGAGCTACACAGAGCCTTGTCTAGTTTTGACATCCCGGCCAAACTCGTCAGGTTGTGTAAGACGACGATGGGGAATGCTCTCTACTCTCTCAAGGTTATCAAGGTCGGTAACGACCTCAGCGAGACCTTTGATGTCAAAAGAGGACTTAGACAAGGTGATGCGTTGTCATATGACTTCTTTAACAACGTGCTCGTATGAGTTGTGCGAAACTCAGACGCCAACACCGGAGGCACAATCTTTCAAAGGTATGTGTCTACTAGTGTATGCCGACGATATTGACATAGGCTGCCACAGGTGCCTTCGCTAGTATCGAAACGGAGGCTGTCAAAAAGCAGTAAACGAGAGTAAAACCAAGTATATGCTGTGAACAAGAAGGGATACGCAACAAAATTGGACATAACGTCACAATCGACGGCTGTAACTTTGAGGTAGTAAGGGACTCTGTCTACCTTGGCTCTCTTATAAATTCTTACAACAACATTTCCGCAGAGATAAAACGAAGAATTACTTTGGCAATCGCTGTTTTTTGGGCTGAGAAGGCAATTGAGTAGTAAGGCCCTATCCCAAACAACTAAGGAAATCCTTTATAAGACCTTGATCATCCCAGTCATACTGTATGGCGCTGAAACTTAGACTTTGACAAAAGCGGATGACGATATCATCGGTCGGTTAGAGAGAATAATTCTTCGGAAAATATACATATGGTCCCATATGCGTTGACGGGCTCTAGAGAAGGAGATTCAACGCGAACTATACGAGCTATACAACGACATTGACTTGGTCAAAAAACTGCGCATCAGTCGCTTACGATGGCTAGGTCGTAGGGCGAATGGACACCAAAGCTCCAGCGCGCAGAGTCTTCGAATCCAACGCGGATGGGAAACGAGGCAGAGGAGGACCTCGCCTTAAGTGGCACGCACATGTTGAAAGGGACCCCAACCGGCTTGGAGTGCGCAACTGGCTAGGGACCGTATTAGCTGAAGAGGCTTGTTAGTTGAGGCCGTAGTAGTGTGTCTAAGTAAGTAAGTAAGCAGTCCTACTTCTGAGCCTGAGCTAATGCTCATACATTGTTCACCATGGAGCTGTCTTCCATCGCGGATGACTCGCAGCTTAAACTGGAGAATTGAACGTCCTCACTTTCTTCTACCATGACACTCGGATTCAAAACCCTGTTATGGAGCCTTTAGTCTCCAAGCGCTGAATGGAGCCGAGCTAGTTTGAGCTTTAAGTAACCCAGTGTTGACTTTGCCACCTCTCTGACCGACATAGCAACATCGTGTCATTATCGTTTGTGTTCGACGCAGGCATGCAGGAGAGTCCCTGGCTTAGTTGGTTTTATTGGGCTCTGTCAATCAGACAACTTAATGAAGGCCTTAAGCTAGATCTGGTCCCTCCGATTTGTCATTCCCTGCAAAGTCCTGTTGGCGGAGTACACATTTGCTGACGAACACGGTAGACACACATGATAGGAAGAAAAGTAAGGAATACCATAGTCTTTCTTAATTTCATGAAACTTCAATTGTTTTGGAGTAACAAGAGGAGGCCTTGTTTCTCAAGGGCCTTTCAAGCTCAAAGACCCAGCGACTGACGAAAGTGGTCCATTCACATTTCTGCGAAACATCGTTGAAACTACTTGGCCCAACAGCCGCTTTATGCAAGCCAACGTCACACAAGTGCCATTACATGCCAAACAATGGATCACGCCAGCACTCGCCCACTCAAACGAAACTGATGACCTGCCTTGAAGGCAATCTCGAAAGGTTTCCTTAACGCAACCCTTCCGCTCTTGCAACACTGAAGCACTTCAAAGGTCACAAGCGAGCGCTATCATCCATCAACCTCTCACACGACACGCCGCCAATTGCCCTTTGGGTAAGTACACTTTTTTCCAACACCAGCTAGCCATATGTTGGCCAAAAGTCACTGACATCCGTGTGACACAGCACATCCTCTGCAGTGACGTACGTCTTCTGCTCTGCACATCACTGACACCATTTCGAATTCTGTTTTGATGCCTTCCCCCCACTCTGAGTGTGTCTCTGTGTGTTCTGGACTCAACGTATGCCCCTGTGTACCATTATGCTTCGCATAAAGTATTTCCTTATCTCGTTTGGCACTGTGCGCATCTATGATGTCCGATTTTGTTCCAGGAAGCATGTAAATTAGTCTTATCGCTTGTGGGACACTCGAAATTTCAAATCGAAGTTGAACGGCTATTCGCTGAGAATGTTTGCCAGGAGAAAATGATTTCATGCCACACGAGGGGTGGGGTTGGTGTGTAAAAACACAGCAGTGGGCCGGGGGTGGAATCAATAAGAGTGTTTTGGGGGGAATTCTCCCACTCTGGATGGCGAGAATTTGGAGCGACTTTATTTCGTTGGTAGAAACCGAAGACTTTCACTAAAGTCATGCTAGATTTGAGTTTAACGGTCCTGTGGTAATCTGACTTCTTGGGAGAAGTGGGTGCGTCCCTTAAAAATGTTCGATGGCAATGACCAAGTTTCTTCTAAGTTCCTCCTCCGCGCGATGGACACCTTGACGTGGTGTGGGGGCTTAAGCCAGCCCACAAGCCTGCTGAAGGTATGACTCTACCAAGATTGAGCTTTTTTCCTGGCAGGGGTGCCCGCATCAGAAGGATGGGGTGTCCGGCGAACTCGATTACAAACATTGACTTGTTCAGCGCTGTCGTGAGTGCTGGCTGTCGTCATAGTAGACCCGGCTATGCTTTGGCGGCTAATATATACATCGGTTAACACTTGAGACCACGACTAAAAAAACCCAAAAATGAACAAGAAGAATTCAGACAAGGACGACTCGATTCGATGTCGACAACAGAACAAAACACCAAACGCGAAAGACAAAAAAACGGGCGGCATGCTTGAGTACCGGGATGCCTCCTCAGAGCAGTTATCGGACACTGATCACAAGTCTGGCTGCAGTTCAACTGCAGAAAGTGAGGCCTCAGCGGCAAAGAAAGTGACAACACACGTAAGACAGTCAGAAGCGCCAGGTTCCAAGTAAATCGGATCCTACAAAATCCAGAGACAAGGACAAGGACACTTATCGCTGGGCGAGCAATCTTTTGGCAGAGGTGAAAAGCAAGCCTGCAACAGTATGCATGCATGTCCCTACGGAACCAGAAGATTGCTAGCAGTCCAAATAAGAATACTACCAGAAAGAAGGGAACGTCAGCTGAACACAGCAAACCGACCCGGATGGTAGGGCGCCGAGAAGGACCTAGTACGAGCCAGGTGGTGGTGCAAGTACCAAATGCGCCCAAGAACTCGACGTTCAAATGACCGAGATCCCAGGACGAGGCTCACAAGACACCGAAGCAAGGAACTACTTCTTCTTCTGGTGGCGCTACAGTCCGGGGTGGACCTGGGCCTCAACCAGTAAGCCTCTCCAGCCGGCACGATCTTTAGCCAGCTGTCTCCAACTGCGCATACCAAGTTGATTGAGGTCCTTCTCCACCTGGGAGCGGCATTGGTTCCGTGGGCGTCCTCTATTGCGTTATCTCACTGGTTCCGAGTCGAAGACTCTTCGGGCCGGAGCTGAGTTGTCCATGCGCTCTACATGGCCCAGCCATCTTAGGCGTTGAATCCGTAGACGCCTGACTAGGCTCATGTCGCTGTACAGCCCGTACAGTTCGTGGTTGAATCTTCTCCTCCAGAAACCGTCAACGCAGACCAAAGATTGAACGCAGAACTTTTCTCTCGAAAAGACCAAGTGCTTCTTCATCCGCTTTTGTGATTGTCCATGCCTCCGCACCATAGAGCAGGACAGGGATGATCAAGGTGTTATATAATACTAGCTTAGTCCTTCGAGAGAGGACTCTACTACTCAATTGCCTCTTGAGCCCAAAGAAACAGCGATTGGCACGAGTAATTCTGCGTTTAATCTCGGTACTGGTGTTGTTTGTACTGTTCACTTGCGAGCCTAGGTAGACGAAGTCCTTCACTACCTCGAAGTTGCCTATGGAAGCAAGGGACACTGATACAGTAAACCGAACCTTCAAGGATGTCGTCAAGACTGACCTCTTATACGGAATCTCTGACACGCAGAACGACGAAGGCAGAATCAGTGGGGAGAACTAGAGGGTCTTAACGACCAAAATTGCTGAGGAATAACTCAGGTACATCACCGAGAAACCGACAGCAACTCCACGTACCTTCACTGAAGTCGGTTGACACGCTGCCGGCTCTAAAAGGATAGAGTGCCACATCAAATATTCGGTAAACTGCCTGGCAGAGGTCATACCAAAAATCAAGAGTCCATGTCCAAAAGCCCAATTGGTAGTCAACCATTGGAGGAAGATACCTATAAGGCCTTCCGGGTCCTAGTCGTTCCGGACCACATACTTCGGCTGCGGAAAGGCCAAAATTCAGGTGTCCCCACGGGCAACTGGACCGTCATTAAGGCAGATAAGCCTGAGGAGTCAGGCAGGCTGGCTGTGAGTATCACAATGGACCAACATGGTCTATGTGTGCTGGTGAATCTCCCCTATGTAACCTAATCTATCGTACTAAACACTTTTTACAAGAGTCCTGAGCATGGGCCAGTTAAGAATGGTCTGTGCCTACTAGATCTAAAATGCGAGCTTACGTCAATGTGAATGAATTTTAAAAAAGAGGAACACATCGAACAAGGCTATGATATCTTATACATTCGCATTGAGCTTAGGTCTATGTTCTAAACCAGAAGTTAAGCGAGTTCGCTGATCAAGTTTAATTGCACTCTGTGCAGTCGTTTAGTAGCTATGACTTAACAAAAATCCAAAAACTGTCACTGCATAGTAGAAAACAATAGCTGGGGTAGACGGGTGTATGCTTATATCTTCTAAATGACACAGCTATTGGCGCTGGTTCGGTAATTTCTCGTTGAAAAATGTATGAAACACTTTTTTTCCGGATTAGTGGATTACCTGGTTGAAGTCTTGTTCAAGAAGAAGCCAAAAAATCATGAGGATTTTAGCAATGTAGTGACAAAGAGACATCTAGCTATTGAACATGAACATAAAAGGCTTTTTAGCAGTCAGAGCGATGTTAAGCTACGTTTGCACCAAAACAGTAACAGAGCGGGAAATAAAACTGAATTAGGAACTGTCCATCAGCCACCTCAACCAGAGATGGATGGGTTTCCATCACATGCCATGAACCAAAAATTGATTCATGTCAACGGCAGGAAACCTAAAAGCCGTGATAAGACGCAAGCTTACGCATAACTCAAGGTAAAGATATACATTCTCATCAGTATCGCCGAAAAAAACGTCGATATTACCACCAAAGGCTGGATGGTCCTTAAGATCACCAAGGAAAAAATCGGAGTCACTTTTGCCATAGATGAGGCATCCAAGGACGTCATCTTGAGGCACAAATGCAAACTCGTCAACTTCTCTCAGATCCTAATGAGGATCAAGGAATTTCAAAGCAGACGAGAGCTGTCGGGGAGATAAACACCAAGAACAAAGCGGAAAATCATACGAAGCGTGGTGCACAGACTGGACCTGTTTTACTTGAGAGCAGGAATAAAGGCCTCGAAGCCGTCAATACCAGGCAGATAGATATGACAAGTGCATCTGGGATCAGCAGGTCAACAGTAGATGCAACTATACAACCTCAAACGTGAATGACGTCTGAGGATTCGTTTGCGAGTTCCCGAAGGTTCGACACCGATTCGATGACCATTCGGGCTGAACTAGTAGTGTTGTCCATTCAACTCTTCATGGCCTGGCCCCCATAGGCGCTGAATCCATGGATGTGACTGTACAGTTTGGTGTTGAGTCTTCTCCAAATGTCAGCACCGGATTGGATGCAGAATTTTTCTTTTTCTTCATAAGGTTTTGCGATTGGTCATGTCCCCGCGACATAGAGAGGGGCAAGGATGATCATGGTGTTACATAAAATCAAATGGTCCTTCGAGACATGGCTCTGCCACTAAATTGCCTCTTGAACACAAAAGCGATTGGCCAAAGTTATTCCGAGAGCATTGATTCATCAACGCAAATAAAAGAGGTGTACACTTTTGAAACTCTTTGCAGTTTACCCGTTATCCTTGAGGAAACTAATGTCTTGCGCCGACTTGAAAGTACTAGACCCTTGATCTCGTGCGATAGTTTACACCCGCGCATGGTTGCATTGTTAGCAGGAACTTCCATTGAAGAGTAACCTGCCGATCAGTACCCAGTTAAAGTCATAATAAATTCAGGGAGGTGGTTTTAGTGAGGAAAAATCTCACACT
Organism: Eristalis intricaria; assembly: GCA_964034865.1. NCBI lineage: Eukaryota > Metazoa > Arthropoda > Insecta > Diptera > Syrphidae > Eristalis > Eristalis intricaria. Next base: position 132,448,088 of record OZ035873.1, read on the forward strand.
TCTATGTGCGAGCGTTCGTCATAAAGTCTTGTCGAAGATTTTCACCAACCCTCGGAAAAAAAAACTTTTGAAAGTGCCCTGCATTCAAAGTATAGATCATTCGACTAGGGTACAAAGCCAGCGGCTCGTGTTTGGTTGGAAAGCTCCTTCCTGGCCTTCCTGATGATGACAGAACTAATGGCGTTTACATGTCGCATGAGATCGGCTAAGTTGGGTTTACGTACTAAGCTCCTTCTCAAGAACGAGCCGAAGATATTTCGCAGTACCCGAGAGTTTACTGCTGCTTTGGTTTACGGTAGAGCCAGTAGACTTATGGGATTTCGGTTCTTCTGCAGAGATTTATAATTTCGGTTCTTGGTAATTTAACCTAAGGCTGCTGCCAAGAGTCCAATTCGTAAGAGTGCAGAAAGAACACTGAGTTTCCCTCTTCAAAATCGTCTACGTCCTTCTTCCGATTAGACGTCTACCAGTTCCATGATTGAGAAGAGATTATTCTGATCTACTGATAATGCGCGCAGCTAGTTCAAGTTATCCCCTTCTTGGACCCTCCTTGAAGACAATCCCCATTCAGACCACCATTCGAATTGATACCCCTTGTCGCAGTACCTATGCAACAAGCGATACGCCACAGAGTCAAAGAAGGAGAGCATTGTAAACCCATCAAATGTTGGAAGTTTGTAAATATTTTCTCACTCCAAACGCCCATCGATCGCATGGTAATCGTAAATAAAAGATTCATTCCTCCCCGAATGGCACAGACTGAAAGGAAACCGTGTTTAGCAACAGGACGGAAGCCGGCGGCACATAAAGGAAATCATACAAATAACGAAGCACATTGCATAGAACTCCTACTTCGATGACTGTACAGTGTACACGTACATTTCGCGCCCCACAAAAGTCGTCAGCTCGGTCAAATTCGGTGCTAGGAATCAACGTTCTCACACAGCCAGTGTATCTGTGGGTGGGTCTAAGTGGATTTCGTTTCTCTCTCATTTTTTTTTTGCTTTTTGTGTCGACACAGGACACAAAAATAATCTCTGATGTAATGGCTTCGGGTACACTGCTCCTTCCGCCACGACATTGACGATGACGACGCCAATGAGAGCGCCATTTCGAACAACGCCAGCAACGGCAACGATGTACGAGTACATATGTACACCACGTAGTTACGAAGCAATTTAAGGATGCCACATCGAAATTGGATTGCAATAAGAAATAGAATTTCCATCTCTCGGCTGTCTGTTTACGGGAACAATCTCCACGGAATGACATATTGAATTTCTCAGCATAAAAATCGAAGGCAACGACGACGTCGATGGGGTGTGTGTTGGGCGCCACGAGATACTTACATCGTGTCCCTTTGTGGATCCGTGGGTTGGGCCAAGGGTGATATCCATTTACTTCCTTCTGGCTGCGCTCGTCTTAGCCGCACAATGCCAACCAGAATTCGCTTCACACTAACTATCGCGATACTCGCTTGTGTCTAGTTCTTTGCGCTACGGTGTCGATCCTTGCGAAGCGCTCATCGTGGATGCGGCCAAATGAAGCCAATCCTGTAGCGCTTTGCGGATCCACCGAATTGAATGGATTCGTTTCGCTGTCGCTGGAGCTGCTGCATATGGTAACGCTGCTAAACTAACCATATCGACATCAATAAATCATCCAATAACGATGTTCTCTGCGCGTCCCTTTGCTGCTCTCACTCTAACATCGCCTGTCTGAGAGGCGATTGGGTGGTGAGAGAGCACGATAAAGTGGAGGAGAAAAAAAACTGTCCCCCTGCAACCCTTTATCGCTGCGGGATTTGGTTTTCTTTTCGGTCCTTGTGGCGGGTACTGAGGAATTTTTCTGCGACAAAGTTTCGCTCGATAGAGAGATTGAGAAACTTTTCCAATTGAATAGCGGGTTCTGACTGACTGGTTTTCATGTCAGTGCTTTCGTAAGTGAAGGGGCTGGGGGTTAGTTTTGCATGATTAGCATACGTACGCGCGAGACAGGATATCGGCGGTAGTTTGAACATTTAAAGTGTCGTTACAAGTGAGATTCGGTTCGTATTCGTAATGTAATGTGATCTGAGCTAATTTCGGAGAACTTCAAATGTGAATCCAAAAGGCAGCTGATGGGGATTGTGTCGTCGTGGATTTATCCTGCGGGTGCTCTTCTTCTTTGCTGGGCTGTCGGTTGTCATCGTGGAAATTGGATCGTGATGAGCAGCGACCAGAAAATTGGAAATTTAAAACTTCCAATACCGTGGATTGGGGGTGGGGGCACTTGAATGAGTTCAATCCCCTTTGCAGTTGTAGCAGCCTTTTACTTTACACACTGTTGCCTGCTTGGTTCTGGTTCATTTGTGAACGTTGCGTTAAGCCGGCCTCGCTTAAAGATAATGGTCTGGCAAGGCGGTGAAAAATAATTGAAGAGCAAGTTATACCACTCGTCTTGGAAACTAATCAGTGACTATTGTCATTTGTTGAGGCTCGGAAAAAGATTTATCAGCCATCAACCCATCTATTCATCATTCCATCAATCCATCAATCCATCAATCCATCAATCCATCAATCCATCAATCCATCAATCCATCAATCCATCAATCCATCAATCCATCAATCCATCAATCCATCAATCCATCAATCCATCAATCCATCAATCCATCAATCCATCAATCCATCAATCCATCAATCCATCAATCCATCAATCCGTCATCCATCAATCTATCAATCCATCAATCCATCAATCCATCAATCCATCAATCCATCAATCCATCAATCCATCAATCCATCAATCCATCAATCCATCAATCCATCAATCCATCAATCCATCAATCCATCAATCCATCAATCCATCAATCCATCAATCCATCAATCCATCAATCCATCAATCCATCAATCCATCAATCCATCAAACCATCAATCCATCAATCCATCAATCCATCAATTCATCAATCCATCAATTCGTCAATCCATCAATCCATCAATCCATAAATCCATCAATCCATCAATCCATCAATCCATCAATCCATCAATCCATCAATCCATCAATCCATCAATCCATCAATCCATCAATCCATCAATCCATCAATCCATCAATCCATCAATCCATCAATCCATCAATCCATCAATCCATCAATCCATCAATCCATCAATCCATCAATCCATCAATCCATCACTCCATCAATCCATCAATCCCTCAATCCATCAATCCATCAATCCATCAAACAAAGTGACTATGAATGATGACAAGTGTGTGAACAACGCAGGATGACCAGATAAGAACGACAGGAAAAGACAATTAAATAAGGCGAGAATAGTGTGAGATGTAAAATTGATTCTGGCTTTATTTTAAAGCTACATTCAAGCCATTTTAAATGGATTACCAAGTTGTTCAAATTGACGTCACGACTTACCTGAAAAACCAAAGGTAGCGTCTATAATGTTGGCTTCGGCCACGTCAAAAATAGTTGGTTCGTTAGCGTAGACCATGGATTTGACAAAGTTCAAGAGAAAAGAATCAAGTGGTGTATGATGATTCATGCGGCCAATTGATGAACTCTCGTCGTGAATTTCTAGCCTTGTTAGCATGTTGCTCCCTCTGCTTGATACCACAGATCGAGTACATCGAGTATGTCCACTGGAAGTCGGTCAACATTACCCTATACCTGATGCCATTGACCGTGTGGTGGTTGCTGTAAAAAGGGGCCCATGTCCACCACGGACTATAGTGAGTGGATACCTTTTTCGTTTAAACACAAATTCCGTTTGTTTGAGCGCAACCATCGGAATCAACATACGAACACAGTTCAGCGATATGGCGTCGCTGTCAAAATCAAAATGGATGGCATGTCATATCATTATCAAAATAATTCAAAATCGATGTCGTATCAGATTTCGGTCAACTCGCATGTTGGCGTGCATCTATTTACTCCTTCCCCACCCCCACCCCATCAGCCCATGGTAAAATCTGCAAGTCCACACCTTCACATCCCACTGCCGCCCCCGTCAGGCGGCTCTCAGTATGCTGCACTATGGTCACGTATGTGTGTCATCATACTACCGGACCGATGAAATGCCAAAGGGCATCCGTTGAATACATCTCTGATAAAACGGTTCACTGAACCATAAACTTCATTATTGATGAGACTGAGTTTGTGGCCGGTGATGGCGGCTGGGTGGCTGGGTGGTGGGTGGCTGGGTGCTGAATCCGGGGCATATTTGCTCTGAAATTGTGTTTCAATTCAGAACGATTTTGATAGATGAACCGTAGAGATCGCGGAGAGGATGAGCAGGGCACCGGTGCTGGCATTACGCACCCACTTCCTGGTATCGGGTGCGTAATGCACCACCTTCAACCATGAAGAGCCTCCATTAATAATACATACTCGATTAGAATATTCGTGAGTAATAGCATAAATCTAATTACACAAGCAATGGCACACATCCATCGCTAGCATGTGTGATTGGGTGAGCGTGTGCGATCGAAGGATAGGCAAACATTTGCATCCTGCGGAGGTGGTATTTGCATTTTCTATTTGAATTACTGTCACAATAGCCGAGTGTGTGCATTAATTAGGAGGGAATCTCAATTTGCATTAATGACGTTAGATTTATTCTGCTCCAAATTTGCATTAATAATTCAACAATCGACGGAAAGCGATTCCATGGCGTTAAGCATTCGAAATAAATTGAGATTTACAAGCTGTCACGTGGGGATGGCAATGATAACAAATCTGTTGTGTTTACCGTCTCTAAGGAGGTCAAGATGGAACAAGATAGTTTTCTAATTTTGAACATTTGTCTTTTGCTACTGTGAAGTATGAGGTGTTGGTGTACTTCTCCTTAGTGAAGGACAAATGACCTCGGGGCAGCAGGTGATTCAATTGCAAGTTTTAATTCGATGATTATGTTTCTGTGTCGTTCCTTAAGTGAATTAACTCGTTATATGAAATATATGACAATTTCAGTACTGCAAAATGTATGTATTCGGTATTCAGTAACGAGTATTCAATAAAGTACCATATAACAAAACGTTACTCCTAAATGTATATCGTTACTATTAAGGTATCGTTTCCTTTTATGGTTGCATGTACTATCGGCAACCGCCATCAGTGCTTTCACTTTTTTCTCTTTTCTTCTAGTGCTGGGCTGTAAAAATAACGATAAATCGAGTATTCTTTACTTTTTATCTGAATACCTTTACTTTAATGTCGTTACTAGTTATTTTCTTCAAAATTGCAATTTTTGAGCTAACACATTAACACACAAAGGGATACCTTAAATTTTGAAAATGTTTGTTTTTATAGCGTTTTCAATTTTTTGAGTTCAAAATTAAGGCACATACAAGTATTTGTTTTCCTTAAATTTTGATATTAGATATGAAGTTGTACTTTTTCAAGTACAATGGGGTCATGCATACGGTGACCAGATCAATGAGCACGAAACACAGGACACCTTCAAAAATCTCTAATCTCAAAAATTAACGAATAAAAAAACACCAAAAATGAAAAACAAGAAAATATACATAATTTGGAATTTATAAAAACAAAAAAACATGATTTTTTTTTAAAAATTCACGTAAAATAACTAACAGTGCTTTATGTTAGTTCTTGCTTAAAATACTTAATAAAAACAAAATAATGGATCTAATAAAATTATTGACTTTGAAGTAATGATCAAACGACAGATTCTTCTTCTTCTTTATTTGGCTCTACAGTCCGGGGTGGACCTGGGCCTCAACCAGTAAGCCTCTTCAGCTGAGCCGATCTCTAGCCAGTTGTCTCCAATTGCGCACCCCAAGTTGGTTGAGGTCCTTCACCACCTGTGTACGCCATCGGTTCCGTGGGCGTCCTCTATTGCATTGTGCCACTGGTTCGGAGTCGAAGACTCTCCGGGCCGGAGCTGAGTTGTCCATACGCTCTACATGGCATAGCCATCTTAGGCGTTGGATCCGAAGACGCCTGACTAGACTCATGTCGCTGTACAGCCCGTACAGTTCGTGGTTGAATCTTCTCCTCCAGAAGCCGTGAACGCAAACTGGACCAAAGATCGCACGCAGGGCTTTTCTCTCGAAGAGACCAAGGACTTCCTCATCCGCTTTTGAGATTGTCCATGACTCCGCGCCATAGAGCAGGACAGGGATGATCAAGGGGTTATTTAATGTTAGCTTGGTCCCACGAGAGAGGACTCTACTACTCAATTGCCTCTTGAGCACATAGAAACAGCGGTTGGCAACAGTTACTCTGCGATTGATCTCGGTGCGGTGCATATACGCTTCAATGCCAGCACACACCTCATTGTGGCTCGCTGTGTTCTGCCAATCACGTCGATGTCATCCGCGTATGCTTGCAGTTGTACGGACTTCTGGAAGATCGTGCCTCTAGTGTTGGCGTGAGTGGCAGGAATGTCAAAACAAGACATGGCGTTGTATAGCTCGTCCCTATGCACACTGTCATATGCGGCCTTGAAATCGACAAAAAGGTGGTGGGCGTCGATTTGCATTTCTTCGGTCTTTTCTAGCCGAAGTGTGAAAATCTGGTCGATGGTGGACTTCCCTGACCTGAAGCCACACTGATATGGACTTATCATGTTGTTTATAAACGACTTCAGGCGAGTACACAAAACGGGAGAGAAGATCTTGTAAGCGATGTTCAGGAGACTTATCCCCCTATAGTTGGCTCAGTCGAAGGGGTCTCCTTTCTTGTGGATCGGGCAAAGGATACTGAGATAAACGACAGATTGTATTTTTCTTAAATATAATAGATAGTCGTAAAATTCTGAGTAGAACATATTTTTTTAATTATTTTTATAAAAAATAGTTGCTTTTACATTTTCGACCTCAAGACTATTCCGCTCTTCAGTCCACTGGTTCGTTATCAAAAAAAAATATACGCTAAACAATAGCATTATGTGCACGAATTGAAAAAAACAAACAAGCAATTATGAAAAGTTCTGTTCAGGCTATGTTATTCAATATCTATTGTATTTATTTTTTTTAAAAACACAATCCATTTGTGGTCCATTTGTGGTGTGGTTGCATTTAAAAAGTGGCAAATTTTTCCACAGCTCTGTCTTGAAAATAAAGCTAAATTTGGCAATTTTATTTAAATACATTCATGTAGGTAAAACAATCAAATTCGATGCAAAACATGTCTGAATTAGTTTTGAAGAAAAGTATTGTGTCGACGAATTAAGTTAACAGAGTTAACTGAGAAAACCCAAAAAGAGGACAAATTGCAGGTTTTCAAAAAAGAAATACCGGACATTTTTTTATTTGACAAAAGGAGGACATGTCCTCTTAAAAGAGGACGCCTGGTCAGCCTAGTCATGCATACAATATTACCTTTGATTGATATGAGCATGTTTGAAACACATTCCGTATACACACTGTCGATATGTAAGTTGATTAGATAATGTTACAAGGCTGTTCGCAATGCTTAGTTGGACAGTAAGTTTCGGATGTCCTTTCATCAAAGTGTGAAATCTGAGGTAATGAGGGTTATTTAGCCCGTAGAGGGCCAGGGCCTAGCTTCTCAGCAACCACTCGTGTTGTGCGTGCTATTGTCTCTCACGCGTGGAAGGGACCTACAGTTTATTGCCGACTCCGAACGGCGAAGTTGAGAAGCTTTTTCTAGACAGGAAATACTCTTTGAGTATTGTCAGTGACTCAAAAGAGGTGGGGCCGTGAAATATGAAAGGTCGTAAATTCGGGTATCGAACCTGGCAACCTCTGCGTAGGAGTCGACGCACTTTTTTTTTTAATGTCATTTTATTTATTCTGAAATATGTTACTTACTTGCTAGACAAAATTACTTAAATCTAGCTTAACTAACTTAAGAATTTACAATGTTCTTAATACTAACCTACTGACCCTATGCGGGTACTCTAAGCTAATCTAATCTATGTTATAACCTTTCGGCTTAGTCTGCGTTTTTTTTTAGTCTTTATGACAATCTGTTATTACATTTTTCTTTGCCAAGAAAACTTTTTAAAAACTTGGCTAAACTTAACTACTTACACTACCTAATACTAACTTAACTATGTCCGTAACAGTACGGACACGTGCACCAAGGCGTATATGTTGTGTATATGCCTAACATATATAATTTATACGCCGTGATGCACTTTTTTTTTGTTTTTGATTCATATATTGTTTTTTTTTTTTGGTTTTGTTGTTTTATTAATTTTTTGGGATTTTTTGTTTTTTACTTTTTTTGGATTTTTTTTTCTTCATATCTACCTTAGAGACTATGTAAGCTGGCCACTATGGTCAGCTATCTGATAATCTTGAAAAGCTAGCGGTGGTGGAGGTTGGTTTTGGTGTAACCACCAGTAAAATTGCCGTTCTTTGGCAGACTCTTTCCTATCTCGAGCGGGGATCGCTCTACTGAACCGGAGGAGATCCTCGTGGGTGCGAACGACATCCGGTTCGTATTGGAGTCGCCTATCCACTGTTCGGCGTACGTCATGGAAGATGATAGGACATCCTTGTGGATCCTGTATAAGGCCAATTGTGTCTAGATAGAGGAATGCTTCGGGAGGAATAATAATAAAAAGGCGCACCCTTTCATGGTACATACTATTGGGGTAGCAAGCCCCAAAGATCAGACTGTTGGAAAAGGTTGATAACTCGTGCAGTGTGCCTTCTGATCAGATTAATAATAAAATTATCTACCCTGTTCACGTTTGCCTCGTTGTACAGGACCTCGTTAGGATAGTACTTCTTGTACCCAGACTCAGGTGTACGATACAGACGGAGACAGCACCTAAGACACTGTCTCTCAACAACCTCATCTTTTCCATCTGGGAAAGACTCACGCTGAGCAACAATGGACAACCGTACACCATAATTGGCCATACTAGTGTACTTTACTCTGGTATCAAGTTGGCTGCTGAAAAGCAACCTCCTTGCCGCAGCAAAGGCTTATCTGGCTTTCGTCAGAGCTTGTCAAAATACAGATATTGATCTTATTCACTTTTACAGCTAACGGCCGACCATGCGGGTCAACTATGCCGAACTTACGCCAGTTTTGGCGCGTATCCCGCGTTGCCCTGTACAACGGGGTCCGGCAAAGACTAGTTTCGCACTTCTGGAAGTTGATAAGCAGCTTCCAGTCGTCGCAAAATCGCTGGATTTTCTCGAAGTCACGCTGCAACAAGATGTTTATTACCTCGACCTTCGGACCTGATCTGTACGCAACTAGGTCCTCGGCGTACGCAATTAAGTGCGGCATGGAACCTATAAGATCTGCAGTGAATATGGAAAACAAGATCGGGGAACCGATGGCCCCCTGTTGCAGACCGTTTTTAATGTTAAAGACCGTAGTGGAAGTTACGTAATCATTTTTCACAACGAACTTTCTACCTGTTATCATGTCATATACCATGTATAGCAATGGTTTACTTATGCCAAGCCTGACCAGCTTGAGGAAGAGACCCTCTAACCAAACGGTATCTAACGTCTTCTCCAAGTCAATCAGGCAGGCACCCGTGCACTGATTTTTGTTTTTATTCCATTGTATGTCGGACACCAGTTTTGACGCGGCATTAATGGTATCAGAGTCGACGCACTAACCCACTACGCCACGGCGACCCACAATGAAGTGTTATTGCTCTCGTAAACTCTGTTAGATCACTTGCAGTTGTTTTCTAGTTTGTGCAGTTTCCAGGCATTGGATGTAAAAGATGAAATCATGGCTGTGAATTGATTAAACCAGTTAGTAAGTGCTAATGAACTGACCGTGTAGATCAATCCCTTAAATGTTCATGTTATAAGTTTGAAAAGTTGGTGCTGAGAAACATTTATTTTCTTCTGTTGCTGATTACTTCACTTTGACATAATCACAAATCATCAAATCAATCTCTTCTCTTCTCTCTCCATCTGTAACATAGTCCACAGGTTGAGGAATGGTGACTATATCAGCTCACAGCGTCCCCACATTCTCATCTGTTTCTCCCAATGTGGAATTCAGATTGTGGAAACATTTTCCATAAGAGTGGTTCTAAGGTATAGTTTTAAAATCCATTTGGAGTACTACAAAAAACAAGGCAATTGCTCTACTAAATCAAGGCATAGAGTGTTTGCATTTTCAAGTGTAAGCCGCATCGATATCTACCGATACGAATAAATAAATCATACTTTATACCATCCCAAATATACCTCATCGTGGATACAAAGCGATACGATCGTATTCCACACATTTCGTATTCAACAAAGATATTAAGATATAACATTAACACAGCACGGAAATGGTATACCATGAAATCATATATACCGTTGTGCCCACTCAAAGCAATCTACTTACTACACACCAAAAACAGTATAAAGCGAAAGTATACTAGAGGAGAAGAAAAGGGAGTCAACGCACCGATGACGGTTGTCGATAGTACATGAAAGCAAAAACGGTAATGATACCATAATAACAACGATATACATTGTTGAAAAACGTTTCTTATCTCATAGGTAGAATACAAAGAGTAGTGGTAAATGGAAGCTTCAGTGAGTCTCGAATCTAAAAAAAATTGGTGTACCACAGGGTTCAATTCTGGACCCTTTGTTGTTCTTTATATACATTAACTCTCTATTTGAACTTAATTCAAATGGAAAGACAACAACATTCGCAGACGATAAAACTTTTGCATTTGGGTTTGATACAGTTTTTGAAAGTGTTGCAAGGATCTCGGAAGATCTAGAGAACTATAGACTTTCGCTTACGGTGCATAAACTAATAATCAGCGAAAAGACTAAGCTTATTTCATTCAAATTTTCAAATAACATTTTATATGACTTCAATTTATCCTTCCATGGTTATGATTGTAAAAAATTGTATGTCAGTAGCTCGTATTGTTCCAAAAATTGTTTCAACATAGCATCGTTGCATCACTATAAATACCTCGGTGTAATAATTGACCATAACTTGAATTGGAAATATCACATTCAAACTTTAATATCGCATATGCTCCTAGTAACACGTAAAAAGCATTTAACTAAGAAACATTGTTTCTCTAAAGTATTAAAAACTATTTATTATGACCTTGTTCACTCGCACTTACAATACGGTATCTCAAGTCCGGGTGGTTCGTGTAATAGCTTATTCAGTCCATTGTTAATAGCCCAGAAACATGTACTCAGGATTATTTGTAACAAAAGTCGTTTTACTCAGAGCTGGCCATTATTTAGAGACCTGCGTATACTACCACTAAGACACCGCTGCGCAGTGGTCCCGCAGTGGAAATAAATACCCAAAGTGACGTATCTTTTCCAGCTAAATGGTTTATGTTTTTCGATTCTACAATTATAAGAACCTAGAAAGTCAACATTTTGTTGACTTTGGATCATCCGTTTGGCTGTACCGTTAGCTCAAAGTTGGGACTTTGAAAATTACAAAAATTTTACGTATTTTTTAAGCAAATTTGATGTGCCATATTTCTTTATTATATAAAGTAAATTTTTTTTAAAAGATCATACATCTTGCTTTCAAACTGCGTTTTCAGTTTTTCCTTATTGCTTACCAATTTCTTAAACCAGGCTTTAAGTAAAGGCACATTTTGAGAGGGGCATTTCAATGTTTGATGGACTATAACAAAAATGCTCCAAGAGTCTCCAACGGGAGACCAACTTTTTCTGAAAGCTAAAAGTATTGTCTATCGATTCTGAAAAAACTAAAGATCACTTTGGGAGTACGGGGCATTTAAGTGGAGCAATGTCGTGCATTTTTCGGCATTTTCAAACGATTTCCCTTGCAATGCATGTATTGTGCAAGCGCTATGCGAGATGCCGAGGATGTTTTTATTATTGTGAATTAGAATTCTTTGGGTCATAAAATTGTTATAATTATGAAACTACTTGCTTTTATCTTGTTTTGTTTGCGGTGTCATAAATTCTTGTCGCAATGGGGAAAAAAAAAGGGGGGGGGGTGGTAATTAGAGCGTTATTGGCGAATATCTATTTCTGACTTTGAGGCATCGGGAATTAGTTTATGATTCCGAAAATATTGAAGATTTCAATTAGGAAGATGACATTTTGCTTTATATAGATATCGAAAATACTTTAAAAATTGCAGTTGCATTCCAACATTTGTTGTGCAAAGTTTTTCGCGATGCGATGTATTTGAATATAGATTCTTGTGCGATTCCTTTTTAAGATATAATAAAGCCAAGATTTGGCACAACCAACGATGGGAACAAATCTAGAAGATTTTTTGAAGACCCATTATCAACGGCAGAAATAACGGAAATAGATGTGCAACTCATAAAAAGGTTCAGTGTTATCCTCAATTTTTGGATTGACCTCGACAAGTTTGGAGCTTATGCCCAAGAAACCGCTACAATGGCTACAAATTCATATCCCTGGCATTATATGCCAGCAACAGTGCATAAAATTCTGTTCCACGGAGCAGAAATAATATCATCAGCAGCCTTGCCCGTCGGATCATTGTCAGAGGAGGCGCAGGAAAGTCGGAATAAACACTATAGGTACTATCGCATTAATAATAGTAGAAAATTTTCTCGTTCGGCATCATCATCTCACCCCTCGATTGCGTATTTAAGGCCTGAACCAAAAACAAAAGATTCGCTGCCACTTAGTACTGAAGCGCAAGCCTTATTATACTGAATTGCTTAGTTTCTTTAATTCCAAAGAAAGTGTACGTTACCAAAACTTGTAAAATTGAACTTATATATGTAAATAGTGATAACAAATTTGCTTTAAGTCCCAATTTCGAGTCATCGACAATAATAAATAATTATTTTATGCATTTAAACAAAAAAGTGTTTTTTTTTATTTTTTTAACATAAGATTACTCCGTTAGCTTATGAGATACATTAATCATTACTTGTACTATGTTTCAAAGTTCATTAAGATCGGTTCACGGGTTCAAAAGTTACAGATTTATTTCCAACTCTCCCATACAAGGGGACCACTGTGCGCCGTCCATGCCTTTAAAGTATTAAAAGATTTTTTAAGAGAAGCGGTTATGTTCCTACTGGGACTAATCAACTTCTTAGTCATCGAATAAATACCATGAATCTTGTCAATGTTCAAGTCATATGCAAACCCATTTTGCTCACTTCTACATTTTTATAGAACTTTTAATATTCAATAAACAACCATTCCCAGTCCGGGAACCACACATCTCAACTCATTCTTAAATAAGTATAAGAACTGGTTATTCACTATCAATTATGAGGTCCTTAAATCTTTGCTTAAATGTCAAGTTCTATCGTAAATATTAGCACAAGTTAATATCTATGTTTGATGACAATTTATTCACAACAACTCGAATCAGTAGTTGAAAAGCCTGTAGTACGACAGGAAGAATGTCATAAGCTTTCATGTAATCAATTATTATACAATTATATTACATAATATACTCGAATCAGTAGTTGAAAAGCCTGTAGTACGACAGGAAGAATGTCATAAGCTTTCATGTAATCAATTATTATACAATTATATTACATAATATTTACTTTTATTAAATATAACTGTCATTATATTCTTTGCAAATAGAATACTTCGGAGAACAGAATGTGAACTGCTTATTCAAACTTGTTTATTCGAGTAAAAACGTGTTATTTCCCATGAAAAAAATATACTAGCTCGAGCCAGATTTGAATTTTTGACCAAATCACCATTCCACTCAGCCAACAGACCCTGTGCCTAACATGCCCGTCTTCACAGTGTAATCTTAAGTGTCGATCTATAGATAAAATCAGATTTAATAAGACTTTCGTTTTCACAGTTGAAGTTAAATGATAGATTCCACTTAAACCGTGGTTTAACTTACGCCACTGATTGCCATGGTTAAGTGTTAATCCAGAGACTAGATAATTGCCATTCGTATATTAAAACAATATTAACTCCAAAATACAAAGATAAAACCCGCATGGGCAATCAATTATTTTGCTGGGCTATGCTCCTGCAGACAATAGAAAGCACAGAAATTTATAGACACACGCATATTATAACAATATCCTCCCATGTAGGATCATTCGCTTGTTGAACAGGGTGCTGTTCGTGTTCAATCACAATCACTATTTTTGGTTGGTGGATACAATAGTTCACAATGCCAAATATTGAGTGTGAAAACGAAATATTCTTGAGAGAAGTTTAAGCCAGCACTTAGCTAAACCTTATCTGCTGGTTTAGCTAAGTGTAGGATTCCAGTCAGGATTTTTTCGGTTGCATTCGAAAACACATACTTATACATCTACAAATTAGCTGTGTTTTACGCTTAAATTTCAATTTACATGTAAAATGCACTAACAACGAATCCTATATCCGCTTAAGTTACTCATCATATCTATCGCCGCTTAAGAAATAAGCTCGGATAAAAACAATGCTTCCAAACATTATTTTCTGAGTGTTCATTCCTTGATTTATTCGTTCTTTGTTTAGGTTGCTGTATGTGGCTTACATTTGCAAGTTTGGTTGATGTATTAGATCATTTTGAATTCTTTTGGCATCCAGAAGTATGCAATTTTTGGTATACGCAGAGCGTCTCTACTATACATTCCGTTTAGGTTTCTGTCAAAAATAGCCAATGAAAGAACTGTTAGACTGATATATTTATTAAACTAATTTACAATGTTGATAAAATTACAAGGGTGGAATTCTACTGCTCTGATCGCTGGCTAAAGAACAAGTGACCAATTTGACAGCTGCTTGACGTTTTCAGAAATTTTAGTTGGATTTGTGTGAACAGTGTTGCCAATATGTTACTCCAATTTTCAACATCCTCCGGGGGCCGAGATTTCAAGCGGGTATAACAACTGGATCGGGCGCCGAAGAATATTTCCATCCGGTAGACGTAGCTCGCAAGCCCTCACCTTGCCATCACGTCCAGGAAAAACAGTTTTTACTCGAGCTAGCTTCCAAAGTAATCGTGGAATAAGATGATCGTAGATGATAACGACATCCCCTTCCTTTAAGTCATGCGAAAAGCCACGTTTGGAATGATGAGCTGATCTTAACAGGTTCAAATATTCTGTTCTCCAACGTTTCCAAAATAGCTTTGTTGCTCGCAATCTATTATTCCATCTACAACGAAGATCCTTATCTGAAATTGAATTTATTTTGTCAAAATCTATAGCTGTAAATGCCCCTTTCAGAAAGTGAGCCGGTGTAAGTGGTGATAAATCATTCGGGTCATCTGTAATATATGTGAGCGGGCGGGAATTTATGACGTCTTCCACCTCAGTAAGAAAAGTATAGAGTTGCTCATCATTTAGCGTAGCTCGTCCAATTGCCGCCTTAAGGGCCTCTTTAACAGAACGCACTAATCGCTCCCAAAATCCTCCCCACCATGGCGCTCGTTCCACTATAAATCGCCATGATATTTTCTTTTCCGCCAAGAAATACTTTATCTCGTTAGATATGAGAACATCTGCCAGTTCAGACAGTTCCGACGAACAACGCTTAAAAGTTTTCGCATTGTCTGACATAAAACTAACAGGAACTCCTCTGCGAGCGATGAATCTTCTTATGCCCAGGAGACAGCATTCGGCAGAAAGACTAGAGGCAAGTTCGAGATGGACAGCTCGAACTTCATGCTGCTTGACGAGTAAAGGACCCGCAAAGTCAAGTCCTGTGTTTTCAAATGGTCTTGATCCATAGACCCGCTCAATTGGCAATCCACCTACAGGCTGATTCGCTGATTGACCTCTAAAACGCCTGCAGATATTGCATGACCTCGTGATTCTCTTAATCAGTTGCCTCGCTCCTGGAATCCAAAATCGTTTGCGCAGCTGAGCCAAAAGTGTATTTACTCCTGCATGAAAACGCTGATGATGTAAATCATATACGATAAGTCTTGTAAAGCTGCAGCCCTTGGGCAATATCATCGGAAATGTTTCATCAAAAGAAACCTCTGATATATTCTTTAAGGCAGAAAGACGAGATCCAACCCTTAAAATACCCCTTTCGTCCATCATTGGATTAAGTGACGATATAGCCGAAGAACCACTAATCGGAGCTCCATTGGACAGACTTTTCAGTTCGTTACTATACACAGTTTCTTGACTTAGCTTTATCCAATAATATTCGGCTGCTTTGATTTCGATTGCATCGGGCACCGGACTTTCAAATCCTGGCATGAACCGCTCGCTTGGTGTTTTCTTGAGCATGGTAACAAATCGCAGGCAATAGGCAGTCACTCTTAGGGCTCGTTTTAAGTTGCTGTAGTTGCGTAACGGCAACAAAGGTTCTCGGCTTATAGAACACCTATCGGCAGAATCTTCCCCATCTGTGTGAGCCGATGCGTCAAAGACGATTCTAATTTTGGATGTGTCTTTATCGTCTCGATACACGGCACGATGCGGCAGGTAATAAATTCGCTGGGATGAAACATCCTGGGGATTAACGCGTTCAACGATTCCAGAATCAATCAATTCATACATTGCCTTTTCGTATTGAATTAAATCTTGAGGACGCCGCAAAAGTTTACGTATTAAACTGGTGAATCTAGATTGCGCCCCTTCTTTATAACTGTCCAGGTGAGGAATATTCTGTCTCCATAACAGCTTCGCTTCATAATAATTTTTCTTTTCGATGACGTGCTTATCCAAGGTATCTTGCTGGACAACGCTTAATTTATCTTCGTTCGTGATTCCTACGGTCTCCAAGTCCCAGAGACAAGGTGGATTGTAAGTTTCTTCATTGAAGGAGTATAAAACAACTGTTGAAAGGGATACCGATGTATGGGCAAAGCTTCGCGCCGAAGGGCCCTGCAACGTCCAGCCAAATAGCGTGTTAACTGCTGCTAAATTCGGAGAAAGATGTTCTCTTTCACCTAAAACGATACTCCAATAAAAATCAGAACCCACTAACAAACTGATACCTGCTTCTTGAGTTATATTCATCGCGTTGAAATCAGAAAACTCTAAATCTGCACCTTCAATGTCATCTGCACTCGGTTCAAGCAACACATCATCACAAATTTCGCTGACCTCTAGGGCAAGTATGGAGACACTTTGGTGGGAGTATTGACTTTGTAACGATAAACGCACTAAATTACACAGTTGTGGAAATTTCCTCCCACCAAATGTGGAAATTTTTATTTTTTGTGATCCGACAATTGGCAAGTTTAATTTTCTTGAAATATTCTGTTTTATGTATGTGCGCTGGCTACCGCCGTCAATTAAAAATCTGATGAACACTTTGGTAAAATTATCTGGGTTGCAGGCAAATGCACGTGCCGTTTGTAGATAAATCCGAGTGGGAGAATTTACCGCACATGCACTAACTGTAGAGTTTCCATTTTCTCGCTTGATATTCGTTCCAGACTGCCCTTTTGGTTCCCTTTTTTGTAGGGCAAGCTTAATGTCTCTTTCGCACATAGATGTTACATGACGGCCGTTACATTGCAAGCACTTAATGTTCCCTCTTCTGCAGTCTCTGGAACAATGCCCTCTCAATGTACACCTAAAACAACGCCCATCTCTCTTCAACATTTGTTTTCTTTGCTCTATGCTTGTATTACTGTTGCACATAGTAGTGGAATGGTTTGTGGATCTGCAAAAGTAGCAATTGCTATCCCGTTCTATCGTTAACAAACCCGCTGCGGTATGTGCCTCTACAACTTTTGGTACATCCATACTTCGATGTCCCAAGTTAGATCGATCCAACGACTCGATTTCTTTTTTCATAAATTTGAAGAGTAGCCTTACTAACCTATCTCCATTAAACGTATCGCTCGTTGATGTTGTCGATTGAGCACAATCTTCATCATCCTTGTCGCTATTATCGGAAGTTCTGTGGAAATCGATTCTAAGGTCTGCGGGAAGACATCTCAGCAAAATAACCTTCAACATTACATAATAATGTGACGATGGAACGCCAAGGGCCGTCAGAGACCGGGTGGTTGAGGTAGCTGTGTTATACAGCCGTCTCAATCCATTAATGTCAGATTTGGAGCTGATGCACGGGAGTGACATTAAATTCTGCATATTCCGATCAATGAGTCTTTCAATGTCGCCATACTCCTCTTGCAGAAGGGAAACCGCAGCGTCGTAGCACTTTTGCGTAGGTGTAAATCCCGAAATGGTATCCTTT
Source organism: Eristalis intricaria (assembly GCA_964034865.1). NCBI lineage: Eukaryota > Metazoa > Arthropoda > Insecta > Diptera > Syrphidae > Eristalis > Eristalis intricaria. The sequence goes on from OZ035873.1 coordinate 132,466,127, forward strand.
GCTTTTCCCGTCAATGCCGATAAGAGATAATTAAATTTATCCGAACCACTTAATTGAGAGTTTTCATGCACTGCCGTTCGAAATTGCTCCCAGAACGGCAGCCACTCCTTGTAATCCCCATTGAACTTTTTTAGCTCGAGCTTAGGTAATTTGAGGTTATGATGAACTGGTTCTGCACGTGGGGCCGGTGTTTCAAATGGATCTTCTTCCCGTGTACCACGAAGCTTCGCTAGCCGATGATTTAACCGCGCAATTATAGTTAACGCTTTGTCTTCGTAATCCGAGCATACCTCGAGCTCTTTTTCCAAGTCGTCCGGCTTGAAATTTTGCGTATTACGAACTTCTAAATTCGCCTTACTGAGATTTTCGCGTGCGGCAGCAATTCGCTGCAGGTAAACCGAAATTTCTTCGTCTATAATTGGATAGTTAGCCTGATTTTCCTCGTTTACTTGCGATTCCGCACTCGAAAGGTATTCCGTCGCTAGTTTTGATAGCCGCGTAACTTGTCCACGAAACACTCCACGGCCTTGTAACTCCATAATTCGCTTTAAAATTAGTTTTTTTTTCTGTGAGTTCCCGGGTTTCGGCACCAATGTCAAAAATAGCCAATGAAAGAACTGTTAGACTGATATATTTATTAAACTAATTTACAATGTTGATAAAATTACAAGGGTGGAATTCTACTGCTCTGATCGCTGGCTAAAGAACAAGTGACCAATTTGACAGCTGCTTGACGTTTTCAGAAATTTTAGTTGGATTTGTGTGAACAGTGTTGCCAATATGTTACTCCAATTTTCAACAGTTTCGTAAACGATTCTTTTCATTTGATGAACATTTTTTTATTTTATAATTATTAAGTGGTTTTGCTTTTAAAGTTATGGTCACGCTACACAGTCACAAATCGAAGATTGTGACCATCAAAGATCAACCATCATCTTCCACGAGTACACCCCTGACTGCTTAGCAAATGTCATAAATGTCGTCGGTGCTGCCAAGATTTTATGATGAATCATTAAGCGCCGATGATCGTTTTTTGTGCACTTCAAAATTAAGCGTATAAACGCTTACAAAAAAACACAGCTATTATTAATTTATTATTAAAATTATCGTTTTTTTGACTTTGTGGTTCAGAAAAAAAAGAAAGACATTAACTACCATCTTACCTACTACCATGAATGTCATGACAAAAATTACGGGCAAATCATATCTTTTTAAAAAATGCTTGGGATATTCTTCCTTAGAGCCTCGACCTTCGTGCCACTCAATCAGAAATCTGACTGTAAAATATTCTCCGTGAAATCTGAACTTCAGTTCAGTTGAACTTCGTTTGTGTAATGCGATCGTACAAAAATTGTCAACGCTTCCAACTGGTTCGTGTACTTGCTGCAATTCTTATTCGATTGTTCATGTATAAGCAGTTCTTTGAAGTTTTTAAATGCTTTTGGTTCAGTTCTTTGGAACCTTTGTAGAGCCCTCGTGGTATTATCGCGAAAGGGAGTAAGATAACAAACGAAGAAAACAAAAATACAAAATCACCTCAGACAATCCATCCCTGAGTCCGACCAGTGAAGGAAAAATAATACAAAAGTGGAAGTAAAAATCGAGAGGAAAGAAAATCTAGTTAGTGTGCATAAAAAGACAGAAATATTTTTTCATCAAATGTCGAATATAAAAAAGTAAATGGAAGGAAAAATGAGGAAGGGTAGGCTTCCATTATTGAACATCAGTTGTATTGAGAGCAACATGATCTCGCTTTCAAAAGAGAGGAAGAATAATAATGCAGCTGTGTTTCTGAAAAGAGTTTCAAACGGGAGTACGGGAGAAAGAAACTCACTTTGAACCAAATGTGGTGCTTAAATTTTGCACTGTATGACTGGCCATTAGGAAAGCTGAATATGAAACGTTTATTCAAACAAAACAAAGCGAAACAAATTTGTTTAATAAATTGTTTCCAGCCAGATTCGAACACAAAACCTGCGAAGCCCGAGTAACGCACCAACCCACTCCGCCAACGAACCACATTAGTTTCAGAGTTTTTTCTTCGATCACATTCGGTATAGTAGCTTTATTATTAGTAGATTGTATTAAATCTCTAATTGGTTTTCTCATTAATGTAACCTGTTTACTGTCCCCGTGCTTTTCCTTGAATTGTGATATAAATATATATTTATGAAGGCGAAATCAAAATTTGTAAACATTATTTTTATATTCTTTAAATGATGTTTCCCCCACATCAAATTGTGCATCTTATGTTCAAGTAATAAATTTGCTGTATCAATCCACACTAACTTAAAGTTACGAATTATTTTTTTTTATTTTTGAATTATAAAGGTTTTTTTCCAAACTGTCATCAAACATCAAACTGTCACTGTCAATTTATTCAGTAAGCTCAACATTTTCATGGTAAAGTGCACGAACGAGCAACGGCTGCAAATTATAAAAATTTTCAACTTTAAGAACGGTAACTCCAATTCGGTCGTAATTCTGACTCTAGTAGAGAGGCAATAACAAGTTTATTGCACAAATTTGAGTCTACTGATTCGTTATGTGATGTTGGCGTGTCAGTGAGACAACGGGTCGGTCGAAGTGTTGAAAATATTGGTGACGTTTAGGCGTCCGTAGCAAACGATCCAAATCTCAATTGCACGGCGTTCTCAAGAATTGGGCATCGCTCAGACGACATTATAGCGTATTTTGCATAAGGATCTTGATTTACACCAATACAAGATCAAGCTGACTTAAGAATTGCAGTCGATGGACCATTTGAAGCGACGTACGTTCTCCGAGTGGCTTCTGGAGAAGATGCGTCTACTATTTAACCAGTACAGTACTTTCTCGAACTTATCTTGCACCCACCGATTGACCAGCTGCTCTTAAACTCATTTCAGTATCATATCTCAACTCAACAAGGTATCTGGCTGTCTGGAGATTATTGCCTTTACTTAAACCCTCCCTTCTTCAAAAGAAATTTTCCGACGACCACTTTTTAAGTTCTTGGAATATCAATAAGTGAAAAGAAAGGCGATGCAAGTCAAGCATCATTCTTTTTCAAAAGTCGCGCTTGTGCTCGGCAAGCTCTGTTCCAACATGATTTAAGTTTTTCATGAAAATCCATTCCTTCAAACAAAGGAGTTACGAGTGCAAGTGCTCTTCTTGTTAACCTGGGATGCAGCTGCAATCCTTCCTCTCAAACATCAAGTCGATAATCGGATGAGTTCGACATAATCGATTCCAAGATGAGATTCTATTTCCGGCAATGCCTCAAGGAGGCACTCTCAACTCAACGAACCCCCATTCACCGATGACTCAAATAGGCTTCCGCTTCCAAGTATTCTATTTGAAAGTGAGCCTCCTTCAGAAAAGCCCCTCTGTCTATTAATTTACGTCTTAGGTAGCAAAACTCCTTCCAGACACATAATCCAAGTCTACCGCCCTTTTTCCGATAAGACCCTCCACCCAAAGAATTTTAAATTTTCAGGCATACACGCGCCCGTCCACACAGCAGGCTCATCAATAATTTTCCATTTGAACAAGATAGATGAATCTCAGTTTTCCATTGGCATTCCCTTCGTTCATTCCACCCCCCGCCAGAGCGGCCGACGCCCTCAGTTGATTTAATGCATTCCTCCGACTGGGGCTGCCGAACTATCAACTATTCGCCACGCCGCGCAGCGCAGCGCTGAACTAATATGGAAACCATTAATATTAGGATATTCGGTTGGATCGGAGCGCTATCATCTGGTCGAGGTTATTATGGAAGTCGTTTTTTTCCTGTTCCGCTCTGAAAAGGATTTATGTGGGGTGGCGGGCGGTGGCAGACAAAGGAGGCTGCTGCCGACTCAACCGGAACAGTTCCCTTTTTGCACATGTACGAAAGGGCGGACGATTGGGGCTCGCATAATAGGGCGAATGAATTATATGGCCCTGTGTCTGCGCGTGTGTGTGTGGGAGGTATGGTGTCCATGAATACATGCAGACGTGTGCTTTTCCTTGGCAATAAATCAATCAATTTATCCTGATGATGATTATATATTGAGCCAGAGGGAATCCTCACTCGTGGGACGAACCTGCTTCTGCCTGCTGCCTTCTGCCTCCTGCCACCTATCTTCGCTTGATCTGAACGAGTGCCAACGGCGGCGGCGGCGGCCAGCATGATGGCTTATGAAAAACATTTTCTCTATGGCAACAGGACGACGAGAAGTTGCCTCGGTTCGGGATTCGATGGAAGTGGTTTATAACAGACTTTTGTATTCGCAAATTGGAAATAATGTTCTTATAACACCCAATTTCACAGTTGCGATCGGGTGACCAGATGAACTGCGAAATTAGTTTGCTTGCGGCGTTCACTGGAGTGATGATGATGTGGATTGCGAGCGCGGGAACGGAATGGAAAACATTTTATTGAAAGCAGCACAATCTGCAAGGCGGAAGTCATCAGGATCCGGCAGGAATGCCTCGCCAGACTGACTGGCAAGAACTGAAATCGGATGGTGTTGCATTTTCTGGTTTCCTCTGAAAATTTCACTGCCAACGGAAGTGACAGAGGAAGTATTTCTGCAACGTTCCCCCCCTCGACTCGACGAACCTCATCACCGTCAGGTGGATGGATTCGAGGAATGTAGTTGCGGAACAGCGGCACGCAAATTCCTTTAATTGATGACAGTTAATTGCGCTCGGAAAACTTCTAGTCGCATTGTCTGAGTGCTCATAAAGGACACCTTTTGCGAGGGTGCATGGGGAGAACTCGGAGAGGGTAGCACTTGTTAGTAATCTTGACCATGTTCGGGTAAAGGGATTTGGTTTCACGATTCTGAAACTGACTCAAGTCTTGTTGGTGAACAGACTTCGGTTTTAATGAGGAGGGAATGAAAAGTGAAAATGGCCCGACTTCTGAAGAAAACATCGGTCGATTTCTGAAGGACTGCAACGAAAACCAAGCACGCTCCTTCTACGTGCGTCGAAATACCTACTTTGTTTCGTTTTCAACACCAAAAATGTCACTCGATAGAGAGCCTTCACTTAGAAGTGTGTAGTGCAATAGAGAAGAATTTTGCGGAATCCTACTAAGTGGAAGAAAGTGTTATTTTCTGTGACACATTGACAGAGCAGGAAATAATGGAGTGAGCTATGAAGTGAAGAAGGCGGCATCTAAATCAAATTATCTGATTTTGTATCTTGTTGTATCTTTAAAATATTTTTATTCTAGTTTCAATATCCAACAAAGATAGATTCAAATATAAAAACAAAGAAAAAAACGAATAAAATATGCCGGAAATGTATTAATTCATATGAGTCTTCGCACAAATGAATTGTTTCGATACAAGTGCTTCATCGCAATGTACCGGCGAGGCGCACATATCTCCCTCTAACTTATGCGACCTCAAAAGCTCTTCTTTCTAATATTCGTCTAAATCTCATCTCATGGATTGTGATTGATTGTGATTGAGTTTATTTGATTGAGTTACACTATACCAAAATAGATTTCAATCGATAGATTTGTAGACCATCGATTCAATCGAAAATCGGCACTCACAATCTGGGCCAATATTTCTAATTCTCATTTCATTTATTTTATTGTTTCGATAATCTAAAACGGCAGTGTATAGTGTATACCTTGCAGTACAATACGCAGAAACCGTACAGATGTTCTGCAAAACAAACCACAAGAAAATAGAGTGAACTGAGATGTAAAAGTTGCCTGTGTCGTGTATATATATACTTAAAATTTAAATGAGTAATTAGTGCATACATATATATTATATATAAATCCAACCAACAAGACAACGAATCAAAGTGACAGTACAGCGAGGTATCCAGAACGCGCCTAAGTGCCAGAGTGCCATCAACAGTAACAAATGTCAGAGAAGCCAGAGATAGTCCGGAGTTGCCTTCCATTTTTTTTCAAATTTTTTATTGGAGTTTATATTAAATTTTCTTTGTAGGTAGTATTAGATTTAATTATATCTTGTATAGTTTTAGGTGTAACTCTACTGTGTGTGTTTTACTAATTTATTTTATTAGGCCATCGCGTAAGACGACGACAGTCTGACGACATCGTTTCGACGATTGTATTACTTCGTGTAACGCTGAAATTATTGAATCGTCTAGTCGACGTTGTTTTGTATGATTCACTATGGCTTCGTATAACTCATTGAACTGTCAAAAGCCGACGATTAAACTATTGTGATTGAACGATTGCTATTTTACAATCGTTTCATACTTCGTTTGGTGGTGGTCGGTTGGCTGTTGTTTAGTGTCGTTTTTGAATTTTTTAATAAAAATCGAAAAAAATGCGTCGGTTGTTTTTCGATGATGAAGAAAGTGAAAATTCTGTTGGACTATTGCGAAAGTGAAGGACGCTTAGAGATGCATCGGATCCTCTTTCACTTTTACACGAAAAAGAAGAAATATTATTATTTTTAAACAATGAACTTGCTAAATGGTATTTTGCATTTTAGTTTTATTAAATTTTTGCGCTTGTCAAAAGAGGCGTTTTTAATAGTGCTGGCAACGGTACCCCAAGGAGCGGCTCGTGATCAACATATATCCCTTGGACTTGGTGCTACCTTGGAGGTCCTACCTGGAGGTGGCTACTACATCATCCGTCTCATAGTTCGCTCTGTTCTGCCCTCTGTGCACTTCGACCGCACCATAACAATTCGAACTGCTACCTGTCACAGCACTACGAAAGGAAGCCATCTGAATTGCTTTTTCCTCCAGCTCGGATATTAGAATTTGATCATATGGCCCCCCCCCTGCTTTTTTAATGAAATCACATTTTGGCTGCATTTCTCTTTTACTCGATATTTGAAATCTATCCATGCCCAAAACAAATTAATTGAACTGTTAACTTGAACTTGTGATGCTCATATTACTTCCTCCAAACAGGTACAGACTTATTGGGTAGCCCAATGGCATTAATTCTATGAGCCAAATCTGCCCACAGGTTGTTATGAGACTGCCTGCCTTGTGTGGTTCTTGGCATATCATTTTTTCCCATTTCAGGATGTTCATCCATTTAATGAATGAGAACTTCCTTGCTAACCTAGTGTGTTAATTAATAAATCAATTAATTGACAAAAAGTTATTTAATACTTAATGTTTTCGAATTTGAATTTCAAATGAATAGGCGAATCGGCAACGAATCTTAAAAGTGACAGCATGAATTCCGTTTTCTATATGACATTTAACGTGTTTAGTAGTTTTGACGACGTCGTTTGAACGACGACCGTCTTAAAAGTTACGCGATGAGAGCCCTGGCTTCAGTGTTTGTTAGTGAGTGTCCTCGAAAAGAAAAATTATTCTCCACAATTGCGTTTTAGTTTCTTCACAGCAAGGCCATCACTATAGTGCTGTGCACAGGACGACGTGGGCCTCAAAATTGTGCGTAGCAGACTCCATGCTATGGGGAGTCTCTGTATGAAGTGTGACTTACGTAGATTTGGCCAATGTTAGGTTTGGTTAGGTAGTTCGGCAACTAGTGAATTCACCAGCACACTTAGACCATATTGGCCCATTGTGATACCCATAGTCAGACTACTACCACTGATTGACTGCTCCATTGATAGTGCCTTTAATTTGATGTCCACGGCAAATGGCGACTGGAGCAGATTTGAAAACCAGATAAAAGCGTATTAACTTAGCTTTCACTGGGATTCGAACCGGGGATCCAGCTAATCAGGGGCAGTCACTCTACCAGCTGCGCCATCCAGTCGTCTGGCCAGGGTTAGAACCCTCATTGTTTTTCTTTTGCATTTTTTTTCTTCACTGGTAATTGCATTAATTTAGTTTTATAGGTTAAATATTAAATTTTCTTATTAACAATAAAATTATGAATTGCGTTATTTGGAAAATGAAGACGATCATGTTTTATTTAATGGCGTACTTCCATCTTTGCCGAAATGTGTGTGTAGGGTGAGGGAAGGCATCCGTCTTCGGGGTATTTGACAGGGTGGAACGTTAGGCTGTGGCTAACGTCTCCGCTAAGGGGCTATCTCCCACAAAATTCACCAAGAGAGGTAGCAAAGATCATATCGATTGACATGAGGGCTGGGCTTGCGGACTTGTGCCAATAACATCAGGCATCATCGGGTTCTTTACGAACCTAGATCGCCAAACGACACTGGAAAGGCGTTAACTCGATGTAGGGCTGAATTCTTTTGTCTTAAGATAGATTAGGCTTAAGTTAGTTTTAGACTTAAGAGTAGGTAGGATAGCTTAGTTTCAGTTAAGGTTAGTTAGCTTAGCCCCGCGAGCCCTCTTCCGGTCGCGTCTGTTGGTAGAGGCACAGGCCTTGAACACTTTTTCTTCTTCCGCTTACCTGTCACTCTTCTTCTCCTCTTTCCTATTTTTAGTTGTCCGTCCGTGGTCTGAATTAAGGTATTAGGCTTTCAACTTTGACTATCCTTACTCTCTCCCTCTTCTATCTTAGCTAGCAATAGGGGCGATATTTTTTTGTTTGCAATTGGGTGGCGTATGTGGGAGGGGACAAGATCCCCCCTTAGCTTAGCCACCGTCCTCCTCCTCGACAGTGAAGCTACCTGCTAAGCCTCTTGTAACAAAGTCGATGAGGATTTATCACTTGGATACAGCTATAGAGAGATGGTTCTGGCTGGAAAGGTATTTCCACCTCCGAATGTACCGCCATAAAAAGAAGAAGAAGTGCTTTATTATTATTTCGGGCACATGCGAGCCACGGCTACCTCGCTTCTGGCGAGCGAAGATATTCTTGGTCGCTTCGAGGGAAAATCTTTGGGATTAAGGAGAGATTCGGGAGACCGAAGGCCGAATTTACTTTACAGCAACATCGACCTTGTAAAACGATTTCAGGTATTTTGTCTCTATGGACACCAACGCTCCGTCCCGGAAAGTCTCCGACTCCATACCCGCGGGACTACGTGGTAAAGAAAGATGAAGACCTTGCAGAGAATCCTCACCCTCTAGCGAATTTCGAAATTCGACAGCACCTAAACCTACCAGCCGTGACTATGACTTGTCACGAACCCTTAAACCGTCGTCCTCTCACCATATGCACCCTTTCCTGTTCATCCTCTGCATCCACGTCCAACCATCAATCACTCTCCCTTAACGACACCTTCCTGGCATAGAACCTAGGTTTATTTTAATTAAAACAGACCCAAGTCCTCATCAACGGGAATCTCTCAAAGGACCTGATCCACGGGACAGAACTCCCCTCAATCACTTTCTAAATGGCCCACGAAGTCATCCTTCATTTTCAATTACGTCCAATCAATGGCGATGAGCAAGTGCAACATAATACGAGTACCAAGGCCATGTAGTGCTCGCTTCGCATAAATGAAAGTCCTTATTACTCTCCGAGGGCAGGGTATCTTCTGGGTCACATTAGCCATCATCTGTCGCATTTGACCTGACAGTTGTACAATGGTTCTCTCTGCGGCCTACTTTCCGGCTCCTCCGCATCCCACAACGGATACACGTCCCTTCCGAGCCAATCCCAGGCGACTCTACCTTTTGTCCAGGCCCTGTACACTCTCCGTGGACAGACAAACACACACAAGGACGAGCTGACACGCAGGCATCCCACGGACTCTCCAGCGCTTGCCATCGCTGTGAAAGAAAAGACATATCGATTGCCATCAGTCTAAGAAGCCAAAAATACATTACCATAGCCATCTAGTTTACCTTTCGCATCCCCTTGTCCGTGGGAGGTGAGAGCTTACCTTGGACCAAGTGGCCTCCATCCGGTGGCGCGGCATCGTGTGGGGTAAGTGAAAATTCCCTTCATCCGCCCCCACCTGGGCACCATCGTTGCTCGTGTTTCTCTGCGCTCCGTGCTCCGTGTCCTGTGTCCCTCAACGCCATTATCTTTGTGTACATTGTGTGTCTTCTAGTCAAAATGTTGCGATCTATCCCATTTATTTTCGGTGTATCTGTAGCCGTATCGATTTGAGGGTGTCAGTGGGGTCGCAGCGGTCCGTCTCTAAAGCCGAGGCTAATGTCGATGGGGAGCGACACACTTTCCACGGGACGCTTTCGGGGAGAGAATAATACAATTTCGCTTGAGCTGTACATACACCTAATGTTTGTTGTTTTTTGTTGTTTTGCTTGCATTTGCTGTTCACGGCTTTGTGGCTGCTTGACAGTATCTGCTGCAGGTGTACGTCTTCTCCACGATGATGTATTTGTTGAATAGATTATGACGGGCATAATGTGCTGAGGAGCAGGGACTTAAAAGGCAGAAGCAAATTTTTGCAAAATTTGGCGAAATCTCATCGCTTTTCCGACTTTCTTGCTTGAGCAGGTCTTAGATATGGAGTAAGATTGGACTTGAGGACTTTGAGAAATTTTGAGTTCACCAAAAATATTTCATTTCAGTTTCATTTTACTGTTTTCAAATCTCTGTACTTTAAATATTACATTAATTGCATATATAAGGACTGCTAGGATTTTGCCGATCGAGTCTCCCGGAATCCCTCTCTAAGTTCGTTGCCACCTGCGCAAACAATCGAAGAAGATTGGAGGCGTTGTCAAGAAGCCATCAAAGATGCTGCCACTGATGTGCTGGGTTTTACGGCACCAACTAGAAAAAACCCATGGTTTGACAACGAGTGTAGGCTGGCACATGCAGCGAAGCTGGAAGCCTACGAAGCAATGCTGCAACGAACAACGAGGGCTGTTCGTGGCTCTACGAACAGAGACGAAGGGACGAGACCCGGCTTCTCAGGAGAAAGAAGATGGAGAGGTGCTATGGTAGAAACGATGTCCGAGAGTTTTAAGTTTTTTAGGATCGGACAGAAGCCTGCCAGGACGAGAATGGACAACTAGTAGTAGAGTCGCAGTCGATACGCCAACACTATAGGCACTATCTTCCAGAAGTCCGTACAACTGCTAGCATACGGGGATGACATTGACGTGACGGGCAGAACACAGCCAGCCGTCAATTAGGCTGGCATTGAGGCGGAGGCGGCTAAAATGGGTCTAGCGGTGAATGAGGGAAAAACGAAGTATATGCTGTCATCAAGGAAGAAGGCACAACATCGACGTTTTGGACAGAGAGTCACAATGGGCAGCTATAACTTCGAGGTAGTCAAGGACTTCGTCTACCTCGGCTCCGCAGTAAACAACGAGATCAAAGGCGGAGTTACTTTTGCCAACCGCTGTTTCTATGGGCTCAAGAGGCAATTGAGTAGTAGCACCTCTCGAAGGACCAAGCTGACTTTATACAAGACCTTGATCATCCCAGTGTTGCTGTACGGCGCGGAGGCATGGACAACCTCAAAAGCGGATGAGGAAGTCCTTGGTCTCTTCAAGAGAAAGGCTCTGCTTGCGATCTTTGCTCCTGCTTGCGTTGGCGGTTTCTGGAGGAGAAGATTCAACCACGAACTGTACGGGATGTACAGCGACATGAGTCTAGTCAGGCGTCTTCGGATCCAACGCCTAAGATGGCTAGGCCATGTAGAGCATATGGACAACTCAGCCCCGGCCCGGAGAGTCTTCGACTCCGAACCCGTGGGGCAACGCAACAGAGGACCTCCGTTTAAGGTAGCGCAACCAGGTGTAGAAGGACCTCAAACAACTTGGCGTGCGCAATTGGAGGCAACTGGCTAGAGATCGTCCAAGCTGGAGAGGCTTTTGAGGCCCAGATCCACCCCGGACTGTAGCGCCAGATAAAGAAAGACGAAGATTAAAACGATTAAAATAATTTTAATTAGTTAAACATTGAACAACTCAATTTGTACTGCGAAATTCAATTAAAGGCAGTCAAGGTAAGTAGGTAAGGTAAGGTTAGGTTTATGTGATTGCCACAACTGAAGCAGTTCTGGCCCACTTACATCCTGATTGGATCCATTGTGATATCATTAATCGGCAGCTAACGGGAAGATACCTACTGCATATCCCTTCCTGGGTGACAGCCTATTAGTATTTTTTTTATAAATTTTGCAATGTCCAGAATTTTAATGCCAGACATTTCCTCAAGGCTATTGAATGAATAGCTGCCTAGCGTGCTTTTCCTTGTCCTTGCAAGTGCTAGACAGGTGCCGAGGTAGTGAAGTGTAGTTTCTTCTTCCTCTTCGACCTTACAGCTCCTACAAAAGTTTTTGTAGGGCGTTCCCATTCTCCTGGCGTGTGTGCCTTATAGGCCATGACCAGTAACAATGCCACCTACATTGCTGATTTCCTTTCTGTTTAGATTTAGGAGTGTGCTTGTTTTTTTGGGATTTACTGAATGCCATATTAGCCTAGAAGCCCTACAAGTATCTAATTCCATCCACCTCCGATTAGCGGCGTTGGTGGTATCTGTAAGTAACAAAGTGTTTATTACTTGAAGAGAGGGGTATAGGGTGTCCTGATTACTTGCCATTGGCAAACCCACCCCTGTTTCAGCTAACTCGTCGGTCCTTTCGTTTCCTGGAATACCCCTATGCCCAGGGACGCTAAATAGGGTAAGAGATATAGAGAAAGAGAGATAGACCGAAAAGTTGTACCATCTTAGATTTGAGTGGTAGTGTAACCAGAGCCTTGATGGCCGCCTGACTGTCTATGTATATAGCGACAAGGTAAGTAAGGTTTAATTAATATAAAAGTATTAATTAATAAAGAGTCCAACCTCCAGACTTGGTTATAACTTCGAAAATCTAACTTGGCATCGAGTCAACCACATCTTGGTACTCCTGGGCTGGAATTAAAGACCATCCTGTTGTAAGGGCCTTTCGTAAGTCCTCCACCGAAGCAAATTTGCTTTCTTTATCAAAGGACGATTCACGACTCTCCCGCGAGACATGTGTTTCTTTTTGGATGTATTATCTTGTTGGAAAATCGCATTTGAATCCGGTTGGTGTTTCAGAACATCTACCAAAAGAACTTACAACAGAATTGAAGTCATTCGGCAAGAAATTTTGCATGTTGGAGTTCTACACTGATAGCATGAGATAGTCGGTCGCCGTGGCGTAGTGGATAAGTGCGTCGACTCCTACGCTAAGGGGCCAGGTTCGATACCCGAATTTACTACCTTTGATAATTCACGGCTCTACCTCTTTCGAGTCACTGACAATGCTTCTCAACTTCGCCGTTCGTCGGCAGTAAACTGTAGATCCCTTCCACTCGTGAAAGAACAATAGCATGCACAACATGAGTAGTTGCTGAGAGGCTAGGCCCAGGTCCACCTCGGACTGTCGCGCCACCTATATTATCATTATTATATAATTATAATTGAAACCGTCTGGCTCATCAAAATTGAGTCGTCGTCCCTTAATCGTCCTAATCGCTTAAGCCAACATTAACATTTCCTCACAAAAGCGCTTCTGCCTTTAATTGAATTTCGATGAGTGTAAGCAAGATACTCTCGAAATCGTGCATACAGGTGAGCCATATGGATGGCAATGCCATATCGGCAGGTTGTGCAGGATGACAATGGAGTATTTCCGCTGATTCATCAATGTCGCTAACGAACTAACCCAGATCTTTAAAGTCAAGAAAGGTTTTATAGACGGCGACGCGCTGCCACATCATTTTTGCGGAGGTCGTGTAAAGCTCGACGAGAGAACCATCTGTACAGTCTCCAGTCCGTTGAGCTGTTACCATAAGTGGATGACATTCACTTGACAGGTCGAAGTCAGTAGCTGCCGATGACACATTTTGCAGACATTGATTTGAATGCGATTTTGAGCATTCTGATCTCCTAACGGAGACACAAAATCAACGTGTTGAACAAAGCCCCTCAATGGACACCTACAGCTTCGACTTCCCCTGCTTCGCAGTGAGCAGTACTAACTGCCGGCACTGAGACTCAAAGCCGAATAATATTTTCCACCAGATCAAACTGACTTTATAGAAGCTACTGATTATCGCAGTCCTGAGGTACAGCTCACAGAAATCTGGATAATCAAGGATCAAGGATTAAGCGGCCTGTCAATACGGGGTGTACAGCAACATGGGCTTTAGCCAGGTGTATACCATGGCCTAAGGGGGTGGGGATATGTAGAGCACATGTACAACTTGAATAAAGCTCGAAAGATGACCGCGTCTAAATTGGAGCAGAAAGGCGGAAAAGTACATCAACTTTAGTACTCAGCTGGCTTGTTGGTTAAGGCCCAGGTCCACTCGGAACTGTAGCACCATCAACGAAGAAAGGTTTTATGGAATGTTTCGGACCTAGACATGTTAGGAAACCATCTTTTTGTTCACATTCAATTGACATGCTAGTCTGGCAATTTCATCCGATGCAGTTAAGGCCTTCTAAGTTAACAGGCCAATTTTTTAACTAATCAGGCGTCTCACCTAGGGTTGTTCGACGAAATCATTGCACGCGTGAACCAATATTTAGCATTGTGCCCCTCAGTGAGTGAGGACTAAAGTCTAGACTAGAAGAATTTCCGTGTAATAACACTAATAGAGCCTTTTGAATACGTACCTACGTAAGCGTAACTAGCTTCAGACGATGATTGCGTGAAGAAAGAGGTGAGGACTGCTGGAATTCAAGTAGAAAAGTCTATTCCGCGTTTTGGGACACTGCGAATGAGACACAGAGAATGAGAAGAATATCAATATACTCGGCCACCTCATCGAGCCAATCACAGTAAATCATCGCGTAAATAAAATCGTGTCTAGAAACAAGTATTTATGTGATTCCATGCAAAACTTAAGCTCGTAGAGGCAGTCATTGTTCGCTAATGCCCGTCTCTGAATGTCGCTGAAATGATATGGAGATGCGCCTACGGTTGACGGAGATCCCTATTGCCCAGGACCTTTTTGCAGAAGACCATCCAACGTGTGCAAACCACACCCCAGTCAGTTCTGTAAGGAATGCAGGTTGAAACAGTTTTCTTCGTTGTCATTGGAAAGAACTTATTAAGGGTAGCCGAAACAGAGTTCAGCGTTTGTCGAACGCAGCGTTCGATTGCCCAGTTACAGCTCTCTAGAACGTGTCTTTCACACCCGACTGTACACGTGAGAGTGGGATTGTGTAAGCGCCTGAGTGAAAACAATTCTCCAGTTCCGTCTCACTACCATCAAGGGATGAGTTAGTTCGACTCTATGTACAGCGATTAAGCATCTTCATCGTTAGCCCCAAGCACATTCCGTCCCCAGTAACCCCAGGCTCCCCCACACCCCCACCCCAACGCTGTATGCGTGTGTGTTTGCGCACACGGAAAGTGTGAAATCAACAAAAGCGCACACATAAACCTTCAAACGGAGAGTGGAATTTGCTGCGTTGTTGTTGTTGTTCTTCGGTTGCCCACCCCCAGTCCCATTCGACCGACGACGGCGTGGACGTTGCCGTGGATGGTGCTAATGGAAAAGGCAATCCAGCGTGAATTAATGGATCGTAAAAGTGCAAAAAAAAAAAGAAGAATGAACAACATTCCAGCTTCTTCCCCGAAGTTGCTTTGCACAACTCACCTTTCCGGGCACACACATACATGCGCGCCGTCACGATGGAACGCAAAAACGAAAAGGTTAACCCACAACAGGGGACCGAAAGTCCTTTCGAAGTCGCCACGTTAGCCAACTATTAGAATGGCTGTCTTGGATTTCATCTCAGCTCGCGGGGGGTGCAGAGATTTCGGCGCCCCCGACAAAGAACCACGGGGATGCGGCCAAGGGGTTGACAGAATAAACAATTTCGTTTCGTTAATTTAACCCAGTTCCTGACGTGCTTCACAAGGGATGAAGAGTAGGCCTTCCCAACGATACACTCCACCTTGGCACGACACAAAGTAGCTCGAGTGTAAATCGTATGAAGAAGGTTAATCCTCTGCGAAATCCTAATCGCATGTATTAAGGCTGTTTGCCCGTGTATCCGTGTGTGCCGGGGTGGTGGGTGCTCCTGAACAGTCTCTCTCTGTGTGTGTGAAGCTGTTGCTTGAAGATGGGTTTGCTAATTTTTTTCTCCTTCTTCATTTTCGGGTCACTGGTGGGCTGGGTATGCTAAGGTGGGGGTGGTTAAGACCGAACTCTTTAAGGTGAAAAACAGCAGTTTGTGAGTTAAGTTTGGGTAGGAAAAGTTCCATGGCGTGCAATCCATTTGCCTCGAGGACCAATAAAGGCAAACATGTCGGGGTCTGCCGGTGAGTAACCTTTATGACTGCACGCAAGTGTGCCGAATGGCTGGTGGCTGGGGGGTGAGAGTTAATTAGAAATCCCATAAAAGGAAAGGGTCTAGTCCTGGAGGGGCACCTGCAACTGTCCTAGACTGTAGAAGCTGAGCCGATATGTGGAGCGTTTGGTCGGCGGTTAATGGCAAAGGTTTGCTGATAGGCCCATGGACGACCTTGGTCAGCGGCTTGTGTTTTAATTTGTGCATTTGGCAAACGCTTCGGTGGTTCGGGAATCAAGCTGGAATTGGCCTATAAAATGAGATAATGCCCGGTTGACAAATGAGAATGACAAAAAGGACATCTCGTTTCGCGAGTTACGATCCTACGGCACTTTGTGGGGCGACTTTATTGCTGTGCGTCGGACTGGAAGTCCAACGAATTAGGATAATCCAGCAACACAAGACCAGGGCCGCACAAGCGGAGTACGACTTACAGATGGGAAGAGAAGAAGCAAAGTTTCGTAGGAACCTCCTGTTCGAGGACATTTGAGATTAAGGCACTTGCAGAAAATTCGAACCTTCTATAAGAAATCCAAAATCTGGGCGCTGCCAAAAGGGAAAGCATCCAGACTCTTTAAATTTGTGGGCTAACATCCTTAGCGGCCCACAGCGAATACGGGATGCATTGAAGGAGCACTTCCAACCGGTGTTAGAGAGAGTTATACGGATCTGGGAATTTCAGTCGATGATGAAATCGGGACAATCAATCAAAACGTAAGAGAAAACAGGTCTCAGTGGCCACAGATTACTTGAAGGCTGGCTGTTGTGATAGGAAGCCTGCAACAGATGATCTCAAGAATTTGGGGAGACGAACGCACGCCCGATCACTGGAATATCAGTTTCACAAGCCCGTTCCACAAAAAGGGAATCCTATCTTCCTACCTGTATATCCCTGGTTCGTATCTGTATAATCACCGTATCTGTACTCTTAAATCTTTTAAACTACGCAACGGATCTCAAAGCGGTTTTCATCGATAGATACAGTGATGTAGGCGGAAGGTTTATACACGTTTTTTAATATTGTTCTAATTTGCTGAAATATTATATGATAATTGTACGAAATGTCGGAAGAAAAACTAACAGGCTAAAAGCTTTTTATAAAAATTCTGTTTTAGAAAATTGCTCACGCAATTTCGGATTTGGTGTAGATATCGCATCAGCCTTCTAGTGAACTTTCTCACTTTTCTTCCCTTTACTTATTGTTATTCTCAGCGTTAGGTATCGGAAGCACCTAACGCGTGTGTGAGAAATAGAGAGAGAAGAAAAAACGTACAAAATCTTGGGCTATGGACTTTTAATAATTTGTCCTTGTGAAAGGACAGTACAATTCATTACGATTACTGGCGATATTTTTGCGAGGGTAGGTGAATATTTTCAAAGACACTACGGGGACCGTTCCCACATAGCGAAAGGGATTTTTACCCAGTAAAAAAAACCTCCCTTCAAATGAAATACATTCCCATTACAACTAAGTTTTATACTTATTTAGCAGTTTTTCTTTCAAGGCTTGGACGCATTTGGCAAGAGATTCTCCATTGAGAGTTCTTTCTTGCACCGCAGTTAAGCGCGGGTTGAATTCACCCTGCTAGGTCAAGGGGTTTAGTCCTTTGAAGACGGCGAAAAGGGTTTCTATCATCGAGAATTGGAAGGACAGCAGAGCTTATGCGCTCTTCCAGGCGACGCTTCTGCTTACGAGCAAAATTCGTAACTTCATCGTAGACTGATGAAATTCCAAGACCTCTGTGGATATCGTTGTTTACGTTACATACCAGGGTGCGTTGACGATGGCCCTTAGCACTTTATTTTGAAAAGTTTGTAGTATGTTTCTATTACTTTCTTTGGTACAACCCAATAGTTGTATACCATACGTCCAGACGGGTTTTAGCACTTGCTTGTATACAAGCAGTTTGTTGTCGGTACTTAGCTTGGAATATTTTCAAATAAGCCAGTACATGTCTTTGTATCTTAATTGGAGCTCCTCACGTTTCTTTTTGACGCGCTCCTTCCATTTAAGCTTTACATCGAGACACATTCCGAGGTATTTAGCTTCCTTGTCGAAGGGTATTTGAACATTTTTTATAAGAACGGGCAAGTTATTCACGTTCTTATACATAAAATTTATATGAACGGATTTAGCTTCATTAAGCTCAATTCGCTGAATGTTCGTCCATTCGTGTATCCGATCTAAAGCACATTGCAATTTTCTGGTTGATTCTTCGACCGTTTTGGCAGTTATATCCTGCGGTATATCGCTGCTATACAATAAGTAAAGGAGGGGACCAAGAACACTTCCTTGTGGTACTCCAGCTTGTATAGATTTAAATACGGAGTATTCTTTCCCATATTTCACACGGAAGATTCTATCCGATGGATAGTTCGATAAAATTGTGCAAAGTTTTCTCGGGAGGAATTGTTGAAGCTTGTGTTTTAACCCTTTCGTGCCAAACCTTGTCAAAGGCTTGGGAAACTTCGAGAAATGCAGCTGAGCAGACTTGCTTTTGTTCAAACGATTTTTCTATAACATCAGTTATGCGATGTACTCGATCAACAGTTGAATGCTTGCTTCTAAACCGAACTGGTGGTTGGGAATAAGTTGTCTTTCTTCTACAACCGGGCTTAAACGTCTAAGTAATATTCTGTAAGAGGCGTTTGTCGAATAACAAAAAAACGGACGGATAGGTCTCAGTTCGAGGATCTGTGACAGACTCGTTATTTGCCATAATTTACATTCATTTATAGATTACGAGAGAACTGCTAGTGGAGAGTTGTCAGTAGAATCAGCCGTTACAGTAGAAACATGAACATATACAACATTAGAATGTGACATTTATGTGTACTAACAGTAGAGTGCAAAAGAAAAAAATATTTTAATTTAATTTTGTCTACAATTCGTTCGAGCACTTGAGACATTGTCGGAAGAATTGAAATCGGTCTACAAAACTTGTTGCTTTCTGGGGCTTTACACGGTTTCGGCACCATTATTATTTCGGCTACTTTCCACTGACTAGTGACTTAATAATGTAGAGAAACATAAGAAAGGCTTTTTGAGGTAATTCTTTCAGAACTTCTCCTGTGATTAAATCATAGAGTTAGAGATTTTTCAATTCTTTCTTGAGTTCTGTCAGAGTAGCATTTCTTATAGAAAAATTGTCATTATTTGTGTCTGGACCGTAGGAGTATACAGGCGGTGTATGTCCATCGCGTGATTTAAACGTTGCTTCCAAATGATCTGCTGCTTATCGTTTTGGCCCACTCGTGTTGGTTTTTCCGAATTGGGGCCGCACGTGTTCAGGTTTTTTTTTAAACCGTTGGCTGCTTTCCAGAGTGAGTAGTTGGTATCTTTTTTTGCTGACAAGCCTGTTAAGTAGGCATTAAGATTATTTTTTTTTAATTTTCGCTTTCACAAGGTTAGACAGTTGGTTGATGCGTGTTTAATGATGCGATTTTATGATGATCAACAACGTCAGGTATTCTTGTAACATCCGACGGCCAGTAGGTTGGTTTTCCTGTCGATCACGATTTAGTTTCATACCAGCTCTGTATAAATTTCTGCCTTTTTGTGAGACTAATCTTGACCCCCAAAAAGTGTGTTTCGCATTAAAATCTCCACCTATTACGAAGTTTGGGCCTAGAGTGTGGAAGGTTCGTTCGAGCTCGCCTTGATCAATTATACTGCGCGGAGGGCAGTAAATGGACGTGAAGTTAAATGAGAAATGTTTAATTTTTACACGAACTTATTCCTACTAAATGATCTACATTATCGCGTATAAACAGGGATGAACCGCCTCTTGCCCGGCGATATTCGATGTGACAAGATCTGATCGTGTAGAAGCGACCTTATTCCTGTGAAACATATTAAAATAATGTATTATGGAATTGTTCCTCTTTTTTAGATCCACAACAAGAAGTATGAACAAGCATAGAGTTCAGAGAGTCCAGAGAATCCTCTGATGAGACTGGACCGAGACATAATCACACCAAACAAATCGACTAAGCCGGCCACACCTCCGAGGTAGAAGCCAATTCATGGGCATGCAGTTAAGTCTGCCATGAATAAGCAGGGTCACTGATTAAATAGCTTATCCCACCGAAAAGTGGACCCAATCTTTGCACAATGCAGGCGAAAGCAAGATCGTTGCACTCTCAAGCATTTGACAGAGTTTGGCATCAAGCTCTCTTGTCGAAAATGCGTGCCTTTGGTACCGATGAATCTCTTTTTCTCTTTCCTTTTTGTTGTTTGGATGGGTTCAAGTCTGATATCCACCAAATAAATGCTGGTGTTCTTCAAGACTCAGTTCTGTCTCCGACACTCTTCCTCATTTTTATAAATGATCTCTTGTCTGCTGCGATGGAGACTGTAGCCTCACCTTTTCAGATTCGTTCCAAGACTCACGATACCGCCCTTCGGCCGTAGAATTGGAACGGCAGCATTGAATTCCGATCTTAACAGCATAATTAACTGGGGAAAAAACAATAGAGTGAAATTCAATGCTTCAAAAACTCAATGCTGTCTGCTGTCAGTCAAGTAAATCCTTAATACTTACTTACTTACTTACTTACTAATCAGTCTGACGACCCATGATTGATAGCTGCTTTCCAATCCTGAATGTCCTGGGCACGCTGCTTCTCGTCATCAAGACCAATCTGTCATGCATCCGCGATTACTTGGTCTTTATACCAGAGATTCGGTCTTCATCTCCTTCTCGAACAAGGAGACTCGGATTCGAAGACCCTCTTAGCTGGAGCATTGTTGTCCATGCGCTCGATGTGGCCGAGCCACTGCAGTCGACGGATTGACATCCTGGGACAGCCCGTAGAGTTCGCGGTTGTGTCTTCTCCTCCATTCGCCTTCCTCGCAGACGGGACCATATATCCGACGAAGCGAACCCTCGATAATCAGTCATTATCCATGAATGGCGCTTGTGTCGATGAAACCGGAAAACTTTCCATCCTTGGTGTGTCTATCAACACAACACTTTGTTGGAACGATCACATATTTGAGATCGCCAAAAATGCTGCGAAATGTTTAGGTTTCCTTAGTCGATGCAAGAAATATTTCACCCCTTCTGATTTGTCTGTAATTTATAAGGCGTACATCCGCTCCAAGCTGGAGTACAACGCTCATATCTGGTCCGGTGCCCCAAGACCATCCTACTTGATATAATCCAAAAGTGAGCGATAAAACTTATAGGAGACAACAATATCGCAGAGTAATTAGACTCGCTCGAACATCGACGTACCGTCTCTTCTTTGTCCGTGTTTTATCGTTATTTCAACAAACGATGCTCAAGTGAGCTAGCCAACTGCAATTCTCCTCTCCATGAATTCACCCGCAATACTCGTCTCGCCAGGAATCGCCATCAGTATACCCTTAAGCCTACTTTCGGACGGACAACGCAATATATAAAAAAAGAATCGTATAAGGCAGCACATTAAGGCAACGGGGAAATATATTGACTTCTTCGAAGGATTTCGATATATTGAGTTGACCATCGGCCATACCATCGGCCATTACCGCTTCAGCATTCACTTTGGAAATAAGTTTTCAATATTTCAATATTTCAACTTTGTTCAAGCGTAAAGCGACTAATTTCGTTCCGCGGATACTGATTTTCTGTCAAGATTTCGAGTGGGAAGCATCTGTCACTGTCTACATAAGCTTTGATTTCAGAAAAAAAAAAAAATACTAGATGGCCCACCCTTTAATGTCGAACTTTCAAGCATAAACTGTCAAGGTTGACATTGTCAAAGGCCCTTCAAAAAGCGAGAATACAGAGAATAGCTATCGTACCTCTATCAAGCCTCGAGTTATCTATCAAAAACTTTGACGTCGTTATTCCTCGGCCTAAGCCCGGATTTGACAAGGATTCACCATCGATCTTTTTGTCCTTTAATTTGCTCAGCTAACTCTCTTTCAAAATCTTTCGAGGGACATGGTAAAATGCTTTTCGGACGGTAATTATTTGGAGAACTAGCAGTGAACTTTCTGCCAACAGATAAAACTACTTTAAGATATGCGAACAGCAGATGTCACAGCAGCATTTTCGCCTCGCTTTTTATAAAAATGCTCGTGGACTGCGGTAAAGTCTTCCACAAGCTGAACAAACTTCAGAAAGTTCAGTTCAAAGATTGTCATTATTCAGAACTGAGTCCGACTGCAGCGAGGCTAAATAACAAGACTCCACCGAAGGACCTCTCATCGTTTCTTTTTCACAAGCAATTGTTCAAGTTGAAACGTCTTCAGTGTTTTAGCCGTCCCCTTTGCCAACATGACCGACATGCATCAGCGGACAACCAAAAGGTAATGGGCTCGACGTTCCCTGATGTAATTGCCTTTTGTCGAGTAATGACCACTGACTAAGCAAAAGTCACTCTAATTGATTCCATTTATTGCGAAGACAATCTACGACGAGAACCGCCAGCACGCCCGTCCTTTTCTGTGTCAATTACTTGACCTGGTCCTTTGTAGCAGAAAACTGCTACAGCAACTCAACCCGGAGTCAAAGGTTTGCCTCCAATTAAGTTCATAATTAAGAAAATTACATTCGGATGGGAATTGAGAGAATACCTTGGCATGATGATGCCTGTGCATGGGGGCAGCATAGTGTGCGTTGTTGTTGGGCAAAGGATGCGAATGAAATGAAGATGTTCAAATGGGGGGAATGCTGCGAATGGCATCCGGACTCAAGGAATCAAATAATGCCTGCGAACAAAATGAGTAATTAGCCATTAATTAGGTGTTCGTGATGGGAGTCGACATTTGACATCGACACTGCGAGCTGGCTTTGTGTTCAATTTCCACCCCAGCAGCAGCCGGCGGGTGCTGTACCGCTTGTCGCGTCGACACTAAATTCTAATTTGTGTCATGTTCGGAGCGGAGACATCGAATGATAAATTACATTCTGGACCAGCATTCGATTTTTCGCGCTGACCGAAACATGAGTCATGAACGAGAGAAGCAAATGGACTGGAAATAGCTCTTAGCTTGAAGTTTGGTTATGGAATTTATCCATGTTCTGTGATGGAAGATGCATACGTAACATATCGCGAATTTTGAACATCTTTATGGGAGAACGGAACAGGAATCAATATGCATCATTATACAACGGCGTAAGTGGCAGCAGATTGGTCACACTGTATGAAAGGGCTGAAGCTCTATAGCTGGCCAAGCTATGCAATGAAACCCTTTAACACAGGACGGCAATAGACCTGGCGGTCCAAAGAAAACTTGGCAGAGTAGGGTTGGGAAGAGTTGATACACATTGCCAGAAATAGAACGCAGTGGCGCGCAGGCGTAGTTGAGGCTATATGCCCCACAAGGCGATACACAATGTTCTAAATCTAGCCATGAATGTGTACCAACATCTTTCTTCATTCTCTTACGCCTTTTATTCCTTTTCAACTTTGTCAGGGAGCAGACTTTGAAAAGTGAAAAGTGAACCTTTAAAGCTTAACTTTGCTGCTGCCATAATATGAAACTAAAATTTTTAACCATTAGATTACAAATATTCTGTGTAATGTAAGGCCATGTGCACACCCTTGGGATGTAGCCTCAGTTAATGTGTTGCATGCACCGGACGATCTGCAGAATTTCTGGAAGACGAAAACACGACTGGATGCCCCTTTATGCTCACAAAAAAACCGATCCTTCATCCTGCGAAAACTCAAAGTCCAGATTTTGGCAAGAAGACATGCATAATCTGAGAATTTTTTTTTTTCAATTGAGTTTTTTACACGACATCGCGGCGGTGGACTGCTGTAAGTCTAGGCGTGCAAATGCATTTTTTTCTATCGCGGCAATAGAAAAATCTTGGTCGCAATAAAATATGACCATCCGCACATTATTCATCCGAAAAAATGGAGCATACAGATTTTAATGTCAAGACACACATATGTGACGTTAGTGTTGCTCAAACATCGATAGTTCCCAATTCTGATAGTATCGATAGCACGAAGGTTCAAATGAATGAGAAAGTCATGGTAAATGTCGAACCTACCCCGTTCTTATCATGTTTTGAACTTTGTCCGCCAACCACTTTTCACAAATTTCGGCAAGTGGGTACATTAATTCAAAACAGAAGATTAAATATTTCATTGTACTTGAAACATTGCATTAGCAGTTCAATGGCTTCAATTCCTACAACATCAACGAAGGTGAGTTCAGCTCTCCGCTGTGAATAAAATAACAAGTGAGTGAGTGAATGCATAGGCATGTCCACATGTTAGCAGTAATTGCACAGAATTTAAATTTATTATGCATCTTCCTGAACTATGGAGAAATCACTAAAAATATTGGGACCTACAGTGAGGGTCAGCGACTCGACGGCAGTCGACCCACAAACCCACCACATCACGGCCGCCACTCTGGAGATGTCAATACCACCTTAATCTAAACGGCAATTCAAACTTGGTGTTGAAAGCAAAAGCGAATTCTTCTTAACACTTCTTTTATTGCGGCATAAAATCTACAATACATACAATTTTAAAATTTTGAATTACAGAGATATGGTAAAAGCACCTTACTACTATAATATAAATACAATTGTTTAAAAAAATGTCACAAAATTTTTCAAATTTAGAAATTTAGAAGCCACTAAAAACCTTCATTAAAACGAGAGAAAAAAAAACAGAAAAAAGAGAATGAAATACATATAAGGTTGGAGGGAAGAGAGAAGTAGTTGCGAAACTTAGTCATGAAACAATGGTTCTATTATTCAATGGTATTGAAGTGATTTGTGTAGCTATTACAAGAAATAATAAATAAATAAATTAATTAATAAATACATAAATCAATAAATAAATAAATAAATAGATAAATAAATAAATAAATAAAATATAATAATAATAAAATAAATAAATAAGTGCTTAAATAAATAGATAAATAAATAAATGAATAAGTGATTAAGTAAATAAATAAATAAAAATATAATAGTAATAAGATAAATAAATAAATTAATAAGTAACTAAATAAATAAATGAATAAATAAGTGATTAAATAAATAGATAAATAAATAAATAAGTGATTGAATAAATTAAGTCAGAAGATAAACACAACACGAAATATTGTATTTTAACAGAATTTTTTCAATCCTTTGTGCTACCATTTCAATGTTGGCCATTTCATCAAGCGAATTCTTAAATCCTTCATGATAGAAGTTCGAAAGGGCATAAATTCACGTACAATCATTGTTTATTCCCTGGTTTCTTTGAAAGTGTTAAAGTCTTTATTTCGATTTTTGAGTTTTGCAAAAATGCAGGTGGTAGATCCGCGCGTTGACGAGCAACGGATCTTTGGGTATAATTTTACAATGTATATTCGATACAGTGTGTCCTACAAGCAAGGTAGGACACTTTGGCTTGCAAGTAATTACAAGCTAGATATAACAATATGGTTCCAATTGCAAATCTGATTGTTTCTTAAGTTCAGTCAGGATTTTTTTTTTTCTTTTTACGTGATCGCAGTAAAAATAACTACATTTCCCATTTGTCCATTCCTTCCTTGAGTAGGGAACATATGACAAATTTACTGTCAGTACTATGAATCGGCTTGAAAAATTGCAACACCCATGACATTCTTCGTGATGTTGACATCGTTCATTTCATACAAAAATAATTAAGAAATAATCTCACAATATGTATTAAACAATAGTTTAGGAAGAAACCACGAAAACCGCTACTGCCTTCAGAAAAACAAATTTTTTTCCTTTTAATTGTCTCGAATTATTAAAAATATCGATAGCCCATAGATAGTTTTTTAACTATGGATGTACGCGATATTATCGCCATTACCAATCCATGTGTCTTATTTTAAGTTGTGACAGAAAATGGAGCTTCTGTTGTTCTGTTCTCTCGCTAGCGGAAAGGACATACAGTTTTATGTACTCTCGGAACAGCCAATTATTACTCTTTTAGCATTGCCGAAAGAGACTCGAAAGGGGTGGACCGTGAAAATTATTTTTTTGTCGTATCGGTCAGGAATCGAACCCAGGCAGAGAGGACGCCACTGCCACCACAATCGCTGCGGATTACTTAGTCGCATATGTGTTCATTCATGGATAAAACATCTCATTTTTTACGACACATTGATAGAAAATCGCAAGTGCGTTGTTGCTACAATGATTTGTATAATCCGGTGTTTTAACCGCGAGTGTGTGAATACTATTGCCAGTACGTATGATTCATTTTAACTTGCGACAATCATGTCGCCAAAATGAGAAAAGTGCATATTTTTGATAGTTGCGATTGAGAGGTGGTATGAGAGCTCGTTATGTGCTCTCCAGTGCAAAGATTTTTTCCTGATGCTGACCTCGTGGCAGCGGCCTCAAAACGCAACTCCGTGGCGTCACTAATTCAGATTATATGGGTAGCCTGCGACCAGGACTTGCACTTGTCTACTTGCCTACGCTGCTTAATCAGAAAGAGTATCACGTAATCAACTCATTACACTTTAGAGAACGGCCATGATCGGAATATAATTCAGAGAAAAACAAGGAAGTCCTTTTACTAAACAAATGCATTATAATAATAATAATATAATATGGGTGGCGCGACCGTCAGAGACGGACCTGGGCCTAGCTTCTCAGCAACCACTCGTGTTGTGCGTGCTATTGTTCTTTCACGCGTGGAAGGGACCTACACTTTAATGCCGACTTCGAACGGCGAAGTTGAGAAGCTTTTTCTAGACAGGAATACTCTTTGAGCATTGCCAGTGACTCGAAAGGGGCGGAGCCGTGAATTATCAAAGGTGGTAAATTCGGGTATCGAACCTGCGACCCTCTGCGTAGGATTCTACGCGCTTACAACGCCACGGCGACCCACAAATGTATCAGGTACTTCAAAAAAAAAACTACAAATTTCTGTTATAGTGGGAATGCGTAGAGAAGATAGTCTAACTGTACACCAGCATCCAACTACGTAGCCAATGACAGAAGAACTTTTTAACTTTTTGTTTGCATGGTTGTGTATCCTGTTTGCCAATAGATTTTAACGTTGTATAACTTTCAATCGTATTATTGAGTCCGCCACATCACGACCATGGAACTTCTAATGTAACCAACAACCCTTCCGGGCTTCGCATGAGACAACGCAAACGTTGTAGAGATTTAACTATATCTATATCAATTGCTTGTGTGACACTTGAACACAGCGTTGATGCTTGTGCTTCTGAATCTGAGATGAAGTAGATTTGCAGAAACTTTGTGATCATAGGGCCGAAGTGGTAGTAAGATTTCAGTTAAGTGATATACTTGACCTTTCATTTTAAATTCTTGAAAGACGTTACATATTAAATGGAGTGAAGTGGTTCGGGTGGAGGAAGAATCTCTTTTAATTTTTGACTTTTGTCAGCAGTACATGCCATCCGCTTCGTCCTTGAATATCAATGCCTGGTAATGTTAACTCGCAACACGTATGGAATCGAATAATCCTTATTTTTTTTTGTAATTTACGTGCGCTCAAGGGATTGCTAATGCGCTCATGTGTCAAGTATTCACATATTGTGTGTTATATGTCACGACACAGCACGAGCCGTAGGCATACAGGGAGAAATGGGAGAGGAGATACCTGTACACATTGGTCTTCAATATCTGCGGATTGTAGTCTGTGGGAAATATTAGGGAAAACCATTCCATATTCGTTTAGTGCGGCTGAAGAACGAGTCTCTGAATTTAACTGTGCGTCCGAAAGTTGGCTTAAGGGTATACTGATGGCGATTCCTGGCGAGACGGGCATTGCGTGTGAATTCATGGAGAGGAGGAATGCAGTTGGCTATCTCGCTTGAGCATCGTTTGTTGAAAAACCGATAAAATACGGACAGAGAAGAGACGGTACGTCGATGTTCGAGAGAGTCTAATGACTGCGATATTATTGTTTCCTATAATTTTAATCGCTGGCTTTTGGATTCTATCAAGTAGGTGCAGGGTGGTCTTGGGGTCACCAGACCAGATATGAGCGTTATACTTAAGCTGGGCAGATATAAGCTATATAAATTAAATGCAAAAATGAAACCTAAACATTTTTCAGCATTCTTGGCGACCTGAAATATGTGATCGTTCCAACTAGGTGTTGTGTTGATACACATACCAACGATGGAAAGTTTTCCGGTTTCATCGACACAAGCGGCACTCATGTGGCGCCACACATAATGGCTGATTATCAAGGCTTCACTTCGTCGAGTATATGGTCCCGTCTGCAAAGAAGGCGAATGGAAGAGAAGACACAACCGCGAATTCTACGAGCTGTACCAGGATGTGGATGTAGTCCGGAAGGCAGAGATCCATCGACTGCACTGGCTCGGCCACATCGAGCGCATGGACAAAAATGCTCCAGCTAAGAGGGTCTTCGAATCCGAGTCTCCTGGTTCGAGAAGGAGAGGAAGACCGAATCTCTGGTATAAAGACCAAGTAATCGCGGATGCAAGACAGCTTGGTCTTGATGACAGGAAGCAGCGTGCCCGGGACCGTCTGGTTTGTAAAGCAGCTGTCACTCAGACTCGGACCGGGCATGGGTCGTCAGCCTGATTCGTAAGTAAGTAAGTAAGTGAGTATCAAGGATTCGCTTGAGTGACAGCAGACAGCATTGAGTTTTTGAAGCATTGAATTCCACTCTATTGTTTTTTCCCCAGTTAATTATTCTGTCAAGATCGGAATTCAATGCTTAACAAAGACTGCCGTTTCAATTCTACGGCCGAAGGGCGGTATCGTGAGTCTTGGAACGAATCTGAAAAGGTGAGGGTACAGTCTCCATCGCAGCAGACAAGAGATCATTTATAAAAATGAGGAAGAGTGTCGGAGACAGAACTAAGCCTTGGGGAACACCAGCATTTATTTGGTGGATATCTGACTTGAACCCATCCAAAACAACTTGAATTGAACGGTTCGAAAGGTAATTTCTAATCCATAGAAGAAGAGATCCATCGATACCATAGGCACCCATTTTCGACAAGAGAGCTTGATGCCAAACTCTGTAAAATGCTTTAGAGTGCAATGATCCTGCTTTCGCCTGCATTGTGCAAAGACTGATTCCACTTTTTGGTGAGATAAGCTTTCAGATCACGAGTGGACCTGTCGCTGCGGAGACCATATTGTCGGTCATTAAGAAGCTTCCCCGATTCAAGATAGATTAGAATGAAAGGACGTAAGTGCTATGGGTCGGTACGAGGTGGGTGACGAAGATTCGCCCTTTTTAGGGACTGGCTGGACAAATGCTGTTTTCCATCTGCTCGGAAAGAGACCTAAAGAGTAGGATAGATTAAAAAGCTTACGCAGTGGTTTTGCCAGCACAGAAGAACACCTCTTTAGAAGTATAGGGGGAATACTATCCGGGCCAGCGGATTTGTGCACGTGGGGATCTTTTAGTACTCGTGCAACTTAATATTTAATTACATATGTATATATATATATATATATTATTTATATATATATATATTATTGTTTATATTAATAAATGGGCATCAAGAAATATGATTCTATTAAATACCTCCATTGGCAGATGGTTCCTTTTATAAAAAAGTAGTTTCAGTCATTTTCAATTTTCTCAGATACTAGAGGACAGAGGCTGTTTTTTTGAGTTCGATTCAAAACATACGCGCATTGACTACAAAAAACCATCAAAAACACATCATTTCACAATTTTGAATATTATTATTATATATATTATTATATTTTTACTATATTTTTTTTTATTTTTTACCAAGAATTTGAGTTGGAACGCAAAATTCCAACTCAAAACTCACACGAATAACTTGATGGTAATTTTATATTAAAGGACAAATTGTTGGCATTCAAATTCTCTAAAGCAATTTATTGTCAGTGTTGCCATTGTCTACATAATGTCATTTTTTTTTCCCATTTTGAGCCATTTCTTTCTAAAATAGCCGAAACGGAGCAAAATGGACCCATAGTAAAACATGCCAGTTTTGAACCCCTCTACAAAAAAAAAAATTATTATAAATTCTTGGCGCCAAAGCTATCGTACTCGTGTCGGACGAAGGACTCTTGAAGCTGCCTCCTTGCTTGAGCTTGAGCCATCGGATCCGTAAGGGTCCTCTATTCCGTTGACCCACTGGGTTGTTGGTATTAGAAATACAATCGTCGTTGTTATTAAATAATTTTATAAGAATAATAATTTTCTATAATTTATGTAAAAATGAATATCAAAGCAAGTTGTAGTTTATTTTTAAGTATAAATGAGTTACAATAAAATTTATTTATCTGGATTTAAATATGAAAAATTTAATGAAATTGGATTTGATTGTAAAATTATAAAGATTACTAATTTGATTTTAGCTCTAAAATATGTACACAGCGCCCGTCGCTCTTGTTATTAAAATAAGATAAGTCGTCACATAGTAGATGTATTGGAAAGTGTATCTAGAATCAATTTAAAGCTTATTAAGTAAAGTATTTCATTTACATTGAAAAGATTTTTGTGTAAATCAATATAAATTGATTAATAATTATTCGAAGGCTCTTCGGGCTGGAGAAGTGTTGTCGATGTACTCTACATGACCTTGCCATCTTAGGCGTTGAATCCGTAGACGCATACCTACGTTCATGGCACCGTACAGCCTGAACAGTTCATGGTTCAATCTTGTTCTCCAAAAATCATCAACGCACGTCCAGGCTTCCGTGACATAGAGCAGGACAGGAATAATCAAGGACTTATCCAATAAGGACTTGACAACTTTTTTTTTGAATAAAACGCAAACTATTTGAGATATTTGAAAAACTTTATTATTGGCTTGAAGTACAATCAAAACATTTATAAATGGAACTCGACTTCCTTCATATGGCCATCGAGGGCACGTTTTCAGCGGTCGATTGGTTGGTCCCAACACTCAACGACTCGGCCACATATTTTGGCCGAAACGGCCGCTCTTTCGCGTTCAATGTTGCCTCTGAGTTCATCCAAATTCGTCGGATTGGTAACATAAACCAATGATTTAACGTAGCCCCACAGAAAATAGTCAAGCGGCGTTAAATCGCACAAGCGAGGCGGCCAATCGACTGGCCCATTTCTTGAGATAGCAAGCTCACCATACTTACTCTTCAATAAATCGATTGTAACGTGTGTGGCACCATCTTGTTGAAACCACATGTCATCCTAGTCCACAACTTCCGATTCGGTACAAAATCCGGGTAACCGGTGATCATGGCGCGAAAACGCTGACCATTCACAATAACGTAAGGATCGTTATCGTCGACGAAGAAATATGGCGCAATAACTCAACCTGCATGTAAACCGCACCAAACAGTTATTTTTTGTGGATAAAGTGGTGACTCATGAAGCACATGTGAATTTTCATCCGACCAATAACGCATACTTTGCTTATTGACGAACCCATGGAGCCAAAAATCAGCTTCGTCGAAAATCGGAGTTAACGCTCTTAGGGTCTCGGTGACCGACTCCGAACTTCGGTAGACAATTTTTATTGCTCGTTCGTGTACTGTACCATGATGAAAATGTTGAGTTTACTAAATAAATTAACTGCGACAGCTTGATGATTAGTGAAAGAGTGCGTTCACAAATTAAATTCAAAGTTGTCAAGTCCCTATTGGCAAACCCTTTACAATGTTAGCTGGGTCGTTCGAGAGCCCAAATAACTAGTGATTGGCAAGAGTTGTTCTGCGTTTAATCTCGGTACTGATGTTGTGCGCTTATTTGGCAGCCGAGGTAGATGAAGGCCTTCACAACGTTCTTTCTCGATGACAGAATATACTCCGTTCTGCCCTCCGTTTCATTATGAGGAAACACTTTATTGACAGCTCGCTGTGTTCAACCAACCACTTTAATTTCGTCGGCGTATACTACCAACTGAACGGACCTCTAGAAGGTCAAGACTCTTGTGTTGGCGAATAAGTTCTGCACGACCTGGCTCTTGTGTTGGCGAGTGAGAAAGTTAAAAAAGTCACACAAGTAGCATCGTCTTGTTTGAGATCTTTTTTGACATTGAAGCTCTCGGTGAATTCGTTTTCGACCTTCGATGGAACAGCGAGGGTTCTCCATCGTCATCCTTCACAACTTGAAAAGATTGGCAGGAATGTTAATACATGGCGTTATATAGCTCGTCTCTATGCATGCTGTCATATGCGGCCTTGAAATCGACGAATATGTGGTGGGTGTCAATATCAATCAATCTAGGATCTGCCTCAATTTGAAGATTTGGTTTATGGTGGACTTCTCGGCCTGAAACCGCACTGATAATGATCTATCGAGTTATCCATAGATGTCAAAACTACTGGATGGCGAATTGGGTAGAGTGCCTGCCCCTAGTTAGTGGCGTGCCCGATTCGAATCCCAGTGAACGCAAAGTTAATACACTTTTATCTGGTTTTCAAATCTGGTCCACCACCAGGTCACCATTTGCTGTTGGGATCAAATTAACGGCACTATCACTGGGTTAGTCAATCAGTGGTAGTAGTCTGACTAGGTGTAAGTGTGCTGGTGAATTCACTAGCAGGCCGCCTACCTAACCTAACCTAACATATTCACAGATGGTTTGAGGCGGTCACACAAGACGGCAGAGATGATCATACAGGCGAAGGTTGGGAGAATTATCCCTCTGTAATTCACTTCATTGAAGCTGTCTCCTTATTGGTGGATCGGGCAAACGATACTGAGATTCCACTCATCGGGCATGACTTCCTCCGACATGCGGTGGCGCCACCGGCAGCATTATTAGACCTCAATCTTGACATTTTTATCTTGACCTCACGTCGTCTAGATCAGGGGGACGGAATTCTTGTCTATCATCGTCCAGATTAATAGGAACGAATATCCCTTCACTCAAATTCCCTCGATAACGCCATGCATTCAATATCATCACACCAACATCTTCTTCATTAACAAAGTAGGGTCCAATGGAACCGCCTGCCCATAAACTGCACCAAACTGTCGCTTGTCATAAATCAGAGGTCTTCCCATCATTTAGATGGCAAGGGAAAAATCAATCCACCTTTAAAACATCCCTTCAAATTGATTGTCCTCACAAAAAAAAAAAAAAAAACATTACGTATCCGCCACCATTGTTCGAATTTAGAAAATAGCCCGACAATGGGCGGGTTCCTCCTCAAAACACTGGTCAACACAACGCCGACGCTTTTAGCCCTCCCATCAATTTTGCATAATCGCCTTGATTCGAGTTGCGAAAGGATCACTGTCGTAACGGGATGAGCCTCATCTCATCATCCCTTTCCCCATGGCAACGCAGTTCATTCGTTTCCGTTCCCATGGGCACCCTGTTCAATTTGGATCAAATGAATTCGCTTTATCGATGTATTTCCCTGAATGAACGCCAGGCGCGTATCGCCCATTCAACCGGAAACTGGGCTTCTTAAGTGTATTCCCACTTTCGCCCAGTCCCCCGTTTTTTTTTTCTCCATTCATTCTCAAGTGCACCCCCGTCACCCCGTTACACACAAACAAACAATGTGGCACACACACACGCACACAACATCACAGAGAAAGGAGCAAAAAGGATATGCCCTCTCGTGGGTCCTTTTTTTTCGCCAGCTCACAGTCTCTCAGCTCACTCGTCTCGTTTTCCTCGTAATGGATTACGGGTCGAACAACAAAAGCGGAACCCTGCACATAGATCTTGGTTATAGGGATCCACTTTCTTGTAGTACCTCTCCGCTGAATGCTCTGTGAATTTTGGACGTACCCAAGGCTGATGGGCGGTGGATGGGGAGCGAGACGGTGGATCTCCTTCAGTTGGATTTTATTGAGATTTTTTCCACCCCATCAACTCTTCATAGATTTCTTTCATCTTATTTGTTGCAGCCGAGTTGCTGTTGTTCCTTCCACCCCTTCAACCCCCATCCGCCGGCCATGCTCCGTCTTTGTCAGGTTTTATTTGTTGGGCTTCTCGTGTTATCAAACGAAGCCGAAACAGTTCGACGAGCATTGATAAGGATGAAGAGCCAGTTGCCAAGGCTACCCAACGATGATGGGACACACCATCATCGATCCGAATTCGGTGCCTGGGCGCGACATCTCATCGACCTTTTTGTCGCTCTGCGAAGCTAATTTAAAAACTATTATGTATTGTCACCTTTCCAATTCGGTGAGGTGTGACAAAACGTGCCGGCCCAAGGGTCTGGTCTGGTCTGGTCTGGGGTAGCATCAAATTGAATCTATAAATATAGATCCATGTCCTGGGTACATGTCAAAGGACGTCGAAGCACTCCACCAAAGTGAGGACATTGTCTTTGTCGACATGAACAATTCGTGTTGCTTTTTCCTTGTTTTTGTGTAGTTTTCTTCCCTTTTCCCTCGTCGCTCCGTTTGTGTGGATATCCACTTTTTTTCTGTCACTTTGTTCTGTCCCCCAGAAGGGGGCGGGGGCGAGGGGCAAAAAAAAAGAATTCATTTATCGGATGATACACGAAAATTTCAAAGAATGAAATGTTAAGCAACGGGGTGGAACGCCAAAGAAGACTGAGTTAACAAAGCGGAGTCAAAAGGAGAATGAAACAAAGGACGACCAGGAAAAAATGGAACTCAACGAGAAAGAAAAAAAATTAAGTAAATCTAGAAATAGAGAGAGAGAGGGTGGAGGTGGGGTGGAGAGGGGGGGGCATTGAGAGTTGGATTTCTAAAGGCGAAGGCAAACTATTCGACTGTCAGGCTAAAGCCCTCCAGGTTCGGTCGGTTGCGGATGTGAGGTAGCTCAGTGTATCCGAAAGGGTGAAATTAGTTTTCATTTCTTCGTTCTTTCGCTTGTCACTGGCTCTTCCTGGATCTCACTTCTGCCACGGTTTCTTCTACTGTTTCATCCGTTGTTTGTCACTCGGCAGAAGATGCGCGGTGAAGTCGGCGACGCGGCACTTGTGAAAGGGGGGAGGGGGGGGGGGGGGGGGCGCACAGTGCACAGAGCACTGCACAATGAATTCATCTGAAGGAGGGGTGCAGTCGGACGGAGTGAGCTCGCCCCGAAGTACAATCTAGGATACGGAATTAATGAAGAAAAAAAAAAAGAAAGAAAAAGCGGACAGAAAAAGAATGAAGAAAAACCGGTCAAAGAAAGTGCACCGAGTTGAAATGGATTTAGCGATCTCTAATGGAAATAAAATGGATTATTAGATGCGAGGGGTGGTGTCGGGCTGGGGAAGGGTGGGGAGAGCGATGCCTCAACCCCTTGAATGAAAGGCCACTTGACTGTGTGGACTGCGGATGGATGGTAGATGAGCCAGACGATGCAACGACCGAAGAGAGGATAGTGTTCAGTAACAAAGCTCTCAAGCAGTTACTGGATCGATAGCGTTGAGATTTGAAAGAGTGTCAAGAGGGGCATTAGGGGGATCTCTGGCGACTCTGAATGTATTACAAATATTGGCAGAAGGTCGACAAAAAGAGATTCCATTCATCTTGCAACAAAGAAAACTTAATTAAGTTCCAGTTACGAAATTTTTGAGAATCTTGCAAGCTTGTAGTCTGATGAGGAGATACACCACCGTACACCACACACACTCCCGTCAGTTTCAAAGGCATGTCATCTGATCTCTGTTTGCAGTAAGTTCGCCTTCGCCCAACCCCAGCAGGAGGTGGTTTGATGTCGACAGTTTAATCGACTTAACTCGTTGCACTCCGAAACGAAGAGAATACACGAAAAGTCATTTAGGAGCGTCAGTCGACTGGCGTTTGATTCGAATACGAGTCTCCTGCTAACTGCATGCATTACATTCCTCCAGCCCAATTAAAATAACACAGGCACAGTGCACTTCTGCATCAGACTGAGTGACTAATGGAGCCTGTCTTGTGCATGAATGTGATGCAATGTGGTTCAGTTGAGGCATTGGTATGCAGATAGCTTGAACGATAATTAATTTCTCTTTCGAAATTTGGGGACCGAACTTCAACCGAAGATGGTCCACTTGAGATGTCATTGGCAGTAACTATCGAGAGAGGGTATGTAGTCTTTGCTAGAGCTCTTTAGAATTAAAGTGTGGACTCTGTGCGGAAGGTGGATGGAGGAAAAGACGAAGCGAACTCCACGAACTGTACAAAGATGTGAAATTGTTCCGGAAGTCAAAAATTCTTCGACTGCACTGGATCGAGCACCCATAATAATATAATAAAAGGGGTGGCGTGACAGTCCGAAGCGGACTTGGGCCTAGCTTCTCAGCAACCACTCGTGTTGTGCGTGCTTCTTTTCTTCCACGAGTGGAAGGGACCTTCAGCTTAATGCCGACTCCGAACGGCGAAGTTGAGAAGCTTTCTCTAGACAGGAATACTCTTTGAGTATTGTCAGTGACTCGAAAGAGGTAGACTCGTGAATTATGAAAGTTGGTAAATTCGGGTATCGAACCTGGGACCCTCAACGTAGGAGTTGGCGCACCAACCCACTACGTCACGGCGACCCAAAAAGAGTGCATTAATGCTGATGCGCCAGCTAAAAAGGTCTTTGAGTCCGAAGAGCGAATCTTTGGTATAAAAAGCAGTTCATCGTGAGTTGTTCTGACAATGTTCGGAGAGTGTAAGCTGTCTAGAAAAAAAAAACTGTAGGTACCTTCATTTGTGAGAGAACAACATCACGCACTGGACGAGGTGGAGAAGAGAGGAGATAATCTGTCGGATTGTACCGCCACTAATATGCAAACATTTTAACATCCTGACGCACGTATACTTGATTTTGACGTCTGAGCGATCGACCATCAAAGATGGATGTTGACTTTAGTCCTCAACGGATAACAGACTGGCAAAACGGCGACGTAGACGCCAAAGGATAGTTCCAGCCTGCCTATTACACACTCCTTTTATGTCTGATTTATTGTAAAAATGACAGTAAAGCATTTTCTGAAAACGCAAACGTGACACTCTAGGCTCCTTCTACCTTACGCATACATCTTGCCGATCATGTGTGTCAACTTCTTTGGTTATGAGTTGCGATCAAGCAACGAAAGAGGAATACAAGATGAGTGTGGACTAAGGTACTTCGCTTTTCGATCTATGCAGCAGCGGAAGACTTCCCTAAATGGAATTAATGGTAGCGTATAAAGTTTAAGCCAGGTTGAACGTGCTAAATGGAGACGCATGTTGACTGAAGCCCACATCCACGCCGCCGGAATGTAACGCCTCGCGAAGAAGAAGTATTCAAAACTGAGGTCTACGGCTATTCCTGTAAAATCAAATCACAATCTGAGAGCAACTCGAGCAATTCGAGGCACCGAGTATAACCGGATCCATTAGCGCGAGGGCTCAAGACATGTGACGGGCATGACCTCTCCGCGGGTAGGTGTCCATGAAGTAAGCTTCCTGACCATGGAAAAAATCATTCAACAGCAAACCCTCAAGTACAGGCGGACATTTTGTTAACAGTCTTAATTAGCCGTCACAGCATCATGCCAATATCAAACACACAGCATCAAAAAGGAGATGAAAAAATGCGACAACTATTATGACCATTGTTATGGGGGGAATGTAACGGAGACGGGTCCGGTAATACTTTCTTCGGAAAAACTGAATTTAACTGTGAATACGCTCCAAATGGTGAATATGCTTCAAACAGTGAATACGTTTCACACAGTGAATGTGTTCCACATAGTAAATAAGTTCCACACCGTGAATACGTTCCAAACAGTGAATGCAATCACTGATCAACTGACATATTTTTACAATCTCAATTATAATTATGTTCCACACACGCCTTGGCTGCTAATTTACACAATCACCAGCACGGTTTGAAATTATACACACGCCTTTGCATAACCGCATTCGCATTTTGATTCACACAAACGATTTCATGTTTAATGGCAAGAAGTGTGTCAGACGCAAGTGAAATGGTGTGTGCGTACAAAACTTGAGTATGCTATGTCGAGAGTCGCACTTCCTATTGTTTAATGTGATATTAAGATAAATCACAACGTCGTAGGCCAGTAAAAAGTGAAAAATGATTGGTCAGAGTAGTCAAAAATGTTAATTTACAACTTAAAATCACAGTTAAAAATCACTGTGATTAGAAAATAGCAGTCACAGATATACCTATGAATACAAAATCATCTTACCCCAACTGTAGCGGACAACGCTAGTAAATATTTGTTCCAACCACGACGCTCAATGACCCTTCGCTCGGTCTCATCGTTCTCTTGTATGCCCAATTATCAACCAAGCTGGGATTCTTTCCGTTTATGTAAGTGGAATGTTATGAAACTTAAATGTACACATTTTACTGAATGCTAGGCTTGTATCGTTCACGAACGAACTAGTTAAAAAACCATCTCTTACAAGTGAACTGTGTGAACTAATTCACAATAGGCGTGTTTTTTGGGATACTCTGAAAGCTGAATAGGAAGCTGAGCAACGCAAAGCAAAAACAACACATACTCAAACTTTTACTAGAAGATAACTCTGCCTGCAGCCTGTACTCAAGATCTCAAACATAGATGGCTTTTCAGATACTACAACTGACTCACCGTTGCCCCTAACAAATACCAAATTTGTAACTCATCATTTGTTTAATATACAAACGCTTCTAGCGAATAAAACCATGTGTGTACAAGCATTGGCAACCAACTATCAAAACTATTTGAATTTTGACGTTTAGTCAAATTGTCATGGAAGTAAAGCAAAGTCACGAACCAAGTTTTGGCACAAAACAGTAAACCTGAGTAAAGAGCGTTTTTTTCAGATTTCACTTATGCTGTGCTGTTCCACATATCTCAAAAAAACACGCCTAATATCATTCTATTTTCGCTCATTTAGTTCAGTAGTTCGACAAGCTCGGGAATACCTTGATCTGCATACATGTATACTCAGTGTGTATACTTGGATTCAAAAGAATAACTGAACTCGATCGAACTAAACTGAAGCAAATTCAGTGCTTTGGTTTGTGTGTGTATTTCGAAGATCAAGATCAACGTTGGTTTTGCTTAACGACCGCATCCTAGTCACATAGAGCATCGTTACGTCATCGGGGTTGTATGTGACGGGAATTTTAAAAACGTGTGTGCACGCATATGTTTGGACTTTGGTCTTGGGTAGTTTATTATTATTAAGCATTCCTTATTGATTTGCTTAATATGTATGTAGTTACAGCAATTAATCTACAAAAGAAAAGTTAACATGGCAAAAAGCCGTCTGTTGAGTGTTGACATTGCGTTCATAAATGTACAATACTGAACAAAAGTAAATGGGTATTTTAGACAATATATAGAAGTTCGAAAAGGCACTAAGAAATATTGAGAGGGCGGCACTAATTAAAGCTATTACGGTATTCAAGGTATGAATACAAGAACGTATAAGCAGATTCCATCCCTCTGTTCCATTTGGAACATTCTTGCATTGTCGTCGTGCCGTTGTGGCATATAATTTAGTCTCAGAAGTTCAGTTCTAGCTTTAAATAATACTCTTATTAGCTTAGCTGAAAATTATTCTGATTAAAAGTAGTTATTAGGCCATAGAGTGTGTGTGTGTGTTCAAACGTTTACCGACAAGCCTCGAAGAAGAATATTTGGCTTTGCTTATGCAATCATTGTACATATTATCATCGCGTTTCTTTATTCATTCATAAAGTTTATCTTGCCATTCATTGACTTTAGGCTCTGTGAGACCCGGGTCAATGTTATGCGAACATGCGAACTCACTCCATTCTTTGAAGGGTGATTGGTTGTACTGAAGTGCCGCCTTATGAAGGCTCTTCTGAAGACTGTTGTTCGACCTGCGCATAACTTTAATAATATAGTCCGCATTTGCTTCGCAATTTCTTACGTAGATTTCAGGAAGACCAGATTCGACGTAGATGGCGTATAAAGGAGTTGTTGTCGGGAGTTGAAATATTGAACCTGTATTCAACCTGCATGTATGCATGTGATCGTTGTCGTTTTTATATGAGTAGGTACGTTGGTAGTTCTTTCACCAACTTTCACCAACTACATACAAAGAAATCTAGAACTTTGGACTAGAAGAACCAAATAGTTCAATAAACCGATTTCAACTAAATTCAGTACCCTCTGGACTGAACTATAATGCACAAGCCTACTGCATACACACCGCAACACTGACTCGGGTCTACATATGAAGTGCACCAGATATATATACAAATATACAAAAGTATACAAATTTCCCAGCGGACTAGGCGATCCAATGCATAAGTTATATAAATTCAGAACAACTTCTTGGTCACCGCGAAAATTACCCATGAAAGAAGAAATCTGAAGAATCTGCATTGTCCTTCGGTTACTGGTGGTCAGGTGGTACATATCATTTCCTCAGTTCAACTCTAGTTCTGCTCAAAATTCCCTCCAAAAGTGTACAATGCGCATTTATCGTGTTGTCTTGTGGTTTCCCTCGAAGACCCCCCTTCCGCCTCAAGTGCTCTCATTTGAATCATCTCGATATTAACACTTCTAACCACAGTCACACGTAGTCAAACAGAAGAACCTCATACAACACTCAAAAATACATCGTGACAGTGCGACTGACTTCAAGTAACAGCCACATCAGCTGCACTCAAATTCGCAATGAATTCATTAAGTGCTCAACTGCCCCCTCAGTTCATTCCGTTTAGAGGCTGGCCGACCGCAAATTCATATCTTCGAATTTAAGGCCATGGAATGAATACGCATCTGACATGCCGACAATTCAAAACTGATACGAACTTCCTAATATATCCATCCACCAGGACAATGGGGGCAATCCTTCGCATGCATTCGCCTCCATTCGGTTGGCATTCATTGATTCATAAATTCCCCACGTCTATCTGCACAAACGAGCGCATCCTGGGCACAATAGATAGAGCTAACCAAACCACTTGTAGTCGGTCCTTATACATTTCAAGTGCAGTTAAGTGTCACTTGATACGCCTCGGGAACAAAGGCACAGTAAAACTGGCATTCTCTGTTTCAAAGAGCCGAGACTGGTACTGGTTCGTAGCCTCTGTTATTCCCATTAACTTGGGGAAGTGCGATAAAAGGATGTTTGGACTCCTGACTGACGGCTGAGTTACTGAAGGAAAGCAACTCTTACCGTCGTCGAGGTCTCCTCGTGCCGCTGCCGTGCTGTGTGCAGTGACAATCGATTAACAACCCAGCCAACCAGCCAGCCAGCCAGGATGTGCGGTAGCCCCATCTTGAATCAGTCCCACATCAAGTCATGTGCACAGCCAGGCGGTTGTGATTGCTTGCATGGTGATACGGACGAGCCTTGTTGTCCTGAGGGTGGGTGCCAGGACACAGTTCCTGATACACATCACAAAATGATTTGCATTCACAAGTGGAATATTTATGAGAGCAACGTCTAGAGGCGCTGTGCAGTTGTGCAAAGCGAGGCTCTGTGGCTCGTTCAGACCCAGCTTCTGGGGTCATAATTTCCAGAAATCATGGCACCATGAAATTGATATAATTCAACGTGACGATGTAGGAGATTATCTTCATTGGAGTGCAAATCCTTGGATAAGACCGATTGTTCGTCGTGCAGCACTCGAGTGCGGCACCGTCGACGATGTCAGCTCGTTAGGGATGGCCGGCGGTACATGTTGAGATCAATGCAGTTGCTGGAAGAATTGAACGAAGGATGTGATGTGCATCATTTTATTTTGAACCGTTAAGCTTTGCGGGTATGCTTGACTGGACGATTGGAAGTTGTCTTGCTCGAATTTGATTCAGTGACAGTGAGGAACTTAGTAAGTGACCTGATTTTGTTGGCTGAGCGGGAATTGAGCTCACTTACTTTCTGGTTCCGGAATGGAAGGAATTTACTGCGCGACAACTATACACCTACTTCCACAGTGGCTCCACAAAAACACAACACAGGTGCAATAGAAATATTGTCGAAATGA
Organism: Eristalis intricaria; assembly: GCA_964034865.1. Classification (NCBI taxonomy): domain Eukaryota; kingdom Metazoa; phylum Arthropoda; class Insecta; order Diptera; family Syrphidae; genus Eristalis; species Eristalis intricaria. Next base: position 132,507,979 of record OZ035873.1, read on the forward strand.
AAGAAAATCATCAACTGAATTCGACACTCTTCCTGTTATCGGGTGAATCATGAATGGCTGAGAATGTCGAAATCTAGGACCTTTTTTTATATGACCTGGCAGTTTCCGGCAAGAAGGCCTTTGCCGGAAGAACACAATGTGGAGCGACCTATTTTGAGATTAGACTCTTCTCCCAACCAACCGAAAATATACTTAGAAAAAAATATGCATATATAGTCCTGTTTTGTAAAATGTATTTATTTTTTTTTTTTTTCATATAAATAATCTATAATTAATTTTATTAAATGTAATTAAATAAAATGTATTAAAATATTCCTTTCTATACGTACGTACGTATGTGCACGCAAATTTCAAGAACGTACCATAATGTCTAAAGTCCATCGTCAAAGAACAGGCCATCTGCAAAAATCTACCACCAAGCAGGTCTTCATCACGCCATACAACAGGCATTTGCGGGAAAAAACGATCAACGAGGAAAATTGAGGTTATCGGTTCAAAATGAAGTCGATAGTTCTGCTGGAGATATTCCGTTTTCATCTGGAGTGGATCGATACGTTGCCAAAAACACGGCTAGTGCTTCCTCACATTGTGGCAAGTCTTCTAATATTTTGCTGAGTGCCGTTTTGAACGTACGAACTGCTGCACCATTCGACTCTGGTGCTGATGTAAGGTGCTTAATAGCGTGACTTGAACTAAACTGCTTGAAATCCTTCGACGTGAATTGTGTTCCGTTGTCAGACACTATTGTTTTCGGCAATCTCTCCAATGTAAAAAGAGACGCACCACAAAAGGGAATTTAGATTTCGAATCCACCACCACGAGCCACATATGCTTTCTTGAGGGTCCCGCGAAGTCGATATCCGCTCCCACACCTCCTCTGTTTCAGGCCAACTTGTGTATTGCTTGGGCGAATGACTCGCATTGCTTTGGCATGCTGAGCACTTTTCAACTGTCTTGATGATATCCATATCAATGGCCACCAGCAGTACGAGACATTTGCTTCAAGCGAGTTAGTCCCCTGTGGCCCTGATGAAGAAGGATCAGCACTCCCCGTCGCAATTTTAGGGGGACGATCACCATGCGTCACTCACTGCGGATGATAAGAACGTTATTGCATATACTTATAGCAAATATTCTACGAAAATGGGGCAACAATTCAGAAACATCCTCCATGGGCAACCGATTGGGCCAGCCATTCTGCACGTATGCCATGACCTTTATTAGGACTGGCTCCTTTTGAGACGCCTCAGCTATATTTTTTTTTTTAATATGGACACCTAGTGTCCAGAAACATTCTGCGGTATGGCGCGCAATATATTTCTGGACACTAGGTATACTTTATTATTATTATTTATTATTTATATATATATACGCCTCGATTGGGAAATTTTCCAAAGAGTCAAGTACATCACCCGTTTGAAGAGACGAAAGATATTTTTTCGCCCGACCACCCTCCAGATGAGGACACCTCCGCCATGGAATTGATCATCCCTTCTTCTTTCAAGAGGTTAATTGTATGAGCCGTTTCATTACTACGATGTTGTCGATAATTATACGCCGTCCGACATTCACTCCGACCTAGTGTATCGGGTGAGTTTCTTCCAAGGCTCTTGAATCGACGGCGTGCCTTAAAGCGAGAACTTACGTCTGATCTCTGGGCAGACAAACAAACACTTGCTATGTGCCCACGGCGCTGACAATTATTGCATACTGAGTCAATGTGTCTACACTGACTAGGATCGTGGTGCACAGTGCAACCGGGACACGACTTCCTTTTAAGAAAATGATCGTTCGACTTAATTGAAAACTGATGACTTCGGTGGTCCACATGATTGACGTCTGCGGTCAAGGATGCCGAAATGGTAGCACTGGTAGTATTTGCTTTTAATATGTCGTATGCGAGTTGGGTAGATTCATACGCTGTTAGTAAATCTTCGATGTTTTGGGTTGTTGTGTTGAGTTTTTTTTTTCTGTGTTGCCGCCATCCGAACAACTTTGTGAATGAAATCGGCATAGGAGGTGTTGCAGCCTTCTTTCGTGCACCAAAACTCACAGTCCTTTGCAAGTACTCTCAAATTCGCTATCCAATCTGCGTATGTTTGCCCTGGGGATATTTTTTGCTGTAGAAATTTGCACCTCGATGCAATTTTGTTTGAAAATGCTGAGTAAGATTCGTGGTTAAGTCTTTAAACGTATATGTACTCACATCACTGGATTCGAAAAGCTTTTTTAATACCTCGTTTAAATAATTTCCACACGTTGACAGAAAATGAGCCTTTTGCAAATTATCGTCTTCCAGAAATATTAATATATGTATGTAATATATATTACATTAGAAAAGACGTGGACTGTTTCAAAAGTGTAAGGGACTCAACTCCTATTTGCAGCTGACATTTTATTCGAAGTAGATTTCGAACAAAAAGAAGTGGCGTAGTAGATTTAAAAATATTTCGATAAGCAAAGCAAATCTACTCTTTCTGGAGTAAAATCCGAACACTGGTTTAGAGCGCTCTAGCTCATCCTTAACGAAACATTTGCGTGCTTAACGAAATTTTCACAATCCTTCGTGAACTTCAATATAGTTTGGATCATGTAAGTGGGTGTATTCGCTCACTCATATCTGGGCGTTTGACACTAGCTCATGTTCACTCATGCGCATTATAGTTGGCCATGTGCAGTTTTGGTTGACAGTTCGGCTTGGCGTATGTGATCAAAAGAGGCTCGTGTTAATAGTGACAACAAATTGGATACCCTGTAGATTGCACACGGTAGAAAAGAAAAACTTACTGCATAACTGTATCAGTTTCTGTTGAAAAAGTTTTAACCTCACTTTAGCTGTCTTAAACAAACATGACTTGTCATTACTGTCATCAAATCAATAATTACTTGCGAACTATACGCAAACAGAAGCATTTCCAAGGAAATTCAACTCTTCGTGATGTGGTCGATCAGCTTTAAATTAAATGACCAATTGGCAACACTTTTCAAAGTCTCAGACCCCTGGCACTCTTTAGAACTTCTGCACACTCATTCTGTATCTAAAGACATACATGGCCACTCTTAAGATTCACTTATTATTCCAGCTTTTGCATATATATGGAATTCAGCTTCTTGATTAGTCAAATTGTTCCAACATAATGTCAAAGAGTTTTGGCATCACTTTTAGAACACACATTTAGAAAATGTTTGTTGTTTTACAATCACACATCACCCGCAGAGTAATCACCGCTATATAGCTATGCCCATGTGCGTACGTATTGGTTTATTTCCCAGGAACCCCTTTGTTATTAGCTGAAAACGTTTTTGTTTATTTTCCAAGCTGAACGATTATCACTCTGCAATATTTCAAAGATGTTAGTTCTTAGTAAATTGGATTACGGTTTGGCTATATACGGCTCCTGTCCAAAGTCTACAAGAAACATAGTTGCACCTACTTACCACCAAGCAGCCAGAGCCAGCATTGGAGCATTTCCAACTACTCCAGTCAGAAACGTCCTCGCTGAAGCTGGACTTCCTTCTTTGCAGGAAAGATATTTTGTATCCATTGCACGACTCAACGCGAAACTCCACTTCCAAACGGGATCGATAATTGACCAAGATACAGCTAAGGCCATTACCCACAAGCATAATCGAAGGTTCCCCTCCGAAATCCACTGCATCCTACGTTGGGGACAACAAACAGATCTACCTCGCAAGAGAGCAACCAAGTTTACGCCTACATATCCACCATGGTCACTCCATGAGGACTCCATACTTCTGGACCTGCACGAACTACGTAAAGACACAACTAGCAATACTGTATACACAGCTCGATTCAATGAGATCTATGAAACTTTTAAACGTACGGGTTGGAGCTTTATATACACAGACGGATCCAAAACAGACGACAACACAGCCTATGCAGTTGTTAATCAAGAAGGCTCGATCATTTCGCAAGGCATCCTACCGAACATCGCCTCCATATACACCGCTGAAGCAGTAGCTATACTCCACGCCGCTAAAAAATATTCTCAAACAAGAGGTAAGTGGGTTATCTGCTCCGACAGCCTGTCTGTTATAAAAGCCGTCGCAAATCCACAAAATGACTCTATAACCGCATCCAAAATTCGTGACATCCTCATCAAATTACATAGGAAGTTAAAGCTGCTATGGACACCAGGCCATGTTGGAATTGCGGGCAATGAATATGCAGATGCTGCTGCAAATGCCGCTCTCAAGGCACCCATCCTCTCCTACTACACCTTCTCTCAATGCGATCTAAAGAGATACATAAATCAAAAGTGCCAACAGCAAATACTACGCGAGTGGGAGAACTATAAACATCACTATCAAATAATTAACCCTAATAAAACTCAGCCAAAATTCCCAACCGATATACCTAAATCGGATATTAGGATGTATATCCGGCTCCGTCTTGGACACACCGAATTTACTCACCAGCACCTGCTCAAAAGGGAGTCCCCTCCAAACTGCCTCACCTGCCGCAGACCAGTCAATGCTTTTTATCATCGCAACCAGCACTGCAAAACAACCTCAACCACAACGTAGACCTACTACATCTCCTCAAGAAGCCAAACCAATCCAATATTAATTATTTAAAAAGTATCGTAGGTATAGACAGTTAAGTATTTCGAGGGCCGTAAGTCATCGCCACTATTTGGCCCCTATAGTTCATATTGATTACAATTTTAATTGTACATTAATATTATAATAAATAAATAAAAATAAATAAAATGTTTGTTGTTTTACAATCACACATCACCCGCAGAGTAATCACCGCTATATAGCCATGCCCATGTGCGTATGTATTGGTTTATTTCCCAGGTTATTAGCTGAAAATGTTTTTGTTTATTTTCCAAGCTGAACGATTATCAGTCACAAGTTACGCTTCTTATCAGTCGATGTTCGTAATAGTGTCGCTTGGACGAATGTCTACAGAAACGTGTACATACGTACTTGTGGGTGTATTAATTATTTGTTCACAATATAAATCACATTCATAGTTATTACAGTTGATAAGCAGGCAGGCTCACGATCGTACAACAAAACAAACACACCTACATTCAGTCCTAAAATATCAAAAACGGAATCATATACACTATTCAAAGATATAATGCGCATGTATTCAAATTTCCTCATTCACACCCAACGCGAATACAGGCGTTCCATGTCAAATGAAATTTGCGGGAAAAACGATCAACGAGGAAAATTGAGGTTTTCGGTTCAAAATGTTTATGATTGTTGAGATCGCTTTAGGTAACGATTAAATCAACTACCATCGTGTGATGCTGATGGTCTAGCACCGAAGATATCGTTCACTTGTTAATTAGAAGAACTGAATTTGCTAATAAAAGTGTACTTTCATTTTGATACAATCTGTGTTGTTAATATTCGTTCGCCGTGTGTAATTTCTGGGTGCCACAACGCTAATTATTCAACGAAAGATCTCTGTTAGCAAATGCGTGTGTATTTCTGACACAAGTCCATAAATCAACTAAAGGAGCAACAATATGTGGCACCAATTGCGCAAAGCAGATCCCCGTTGTGGCCAGCAATGACCGCCATCAATCACTTATTTCATTCTCTGATACCTGAGCTGTCTCTCTCTGGCTTTGGTTTCAAAATTGGTGCAATCGCATTTTAGCTGTCGGATTTAGCAATTTAGCTGATTAACAACTTTAAGGCAACCTGTCCCAACATAAGCATTTCCAAAAAATTAAAATAATTATGTAAGCCGGTAAGAAGTCACCAGAAAGTTTCATAAACAAATGGGGGCAGTTTGTTCCCGAAAGCAAAGCATGGCAGTTCAGTAAAGGCGGTGCTAGAATCCGCCTAAAAGACAAAAGTGTGCGTTGGTAAATAAAATGATTGTAAGAAAAAATCATGAGCTGCTGATCTCGGTGCACATTTTTATATAATCGATGTTAGGTCAAGTCGAACGACACAGAATAAGATTAAGTTTAGCTTATAGTACCCGCCAAGAGTGGCATGATCTTCAGTAGCAGCGTACCAACACCACTCTAATATGTTTATAAACATGCATACATAGACGCATGTCTCTGAGTGGATTCATCATGTGGGGAAGACCAACATGTTGGTTGTGTCTCCTAGTGCACAAAGTTTGGGTACAGTCTACAAGACTTTACATTAATTCCCAAGGCAAAGCACAAACAACCTGTTGCCAAGCAGGCTTGACAAACAAAGATACCGCCGCAACAAGTATTTACATACAAACTAAGCACAATTCCTTTTGTTAAATACAATCAATTTGTTTATTATCCCTTTTTAATCATATTAGGTTTGTTCACGAATACTTTTCATTATTTATTATGTTTGAAATTTTTTTTTGTTTTACAGTTTTAACAGTAGTTTTTTTTACCAGTATCATTTATTCATTTTAATTTTATTTGCTTCACAATTTTGCCTCTTTTAACAACAGTATTTAAATTTCTTTTACTAACATATTTACAACTGTATTTATTTTGATTTCACTTGCAATTCTTACAATTTTATTTTATTATTTTAACAAATTTGTATGTCCTATGGAAACATGTTCCAATTGATCGAATTAAGATCGATCGAGCAAAACTGACTGACACCGACTGAGTACAGGGCTTTTATATGCTGCCCACTGGACATGCTGTACACCAGAGATAATGGATGATAGAGATATCCAACTTCGGCCATTTTTACCCCTAGCCCACAACGATGATGTAGTGGTAATCCCTTGTATTTCACTTATACTTTTACAACGCTCGTCAATTCACCACAATATGGCGGCCGATTCGTGAATTTTGTGGGAAAAAAGCGGCAGGTTCATGAATTTAGTGGGAATCCATGTACTTTCCATGTAACGTACATGGGTATGTTGTTTGGAGGGTGTTCAAAAGTTGACTAGTATTTCTAAGGGAATTTTCTTACATTGTTATATGGACTTTCGTGAGTAAAATTGCATTGCAATGTCCATTTAACTGGAACTATTTGACCTAAAATGAATTCTTAAGTGTATATATAGCCTATTCATAAGCCATACCTGACAAATTAACTCAAAAAATGAAGCCCGCTTTATACGCTTAAATCATGAATTCTGAAAAACTCAAGAATTTTGATACAATTTGATAAGAACAATGGCAAGATATTGCAACTTTTACTAATGCTAAAAAATGGTTGTCAAAACATCTTATTTGTGATTCACGCTTCAATAATATTTTTATTATTGGTTAACTGAACGTGTGAATGTATTATTAATTTTTATTCATATGAAAAAATGTACACTATGTTGTGCATTCATTAATTATGTCCAAGTATCTTGAGATTGTAAATTGCTGAAAGTTTTAATGAATCGACTTCATGAACATAAGCTTTGTTCGTTTGTTTACCCGCTCCATATTGTGTTGAAGATTTAACACCGAAATTTGAAAAAACGTTCAAATAACGAGCGAATTTTCAAATAAGAACTCTAATTCACCCCATTACTAAAGTGGGGAAGGGTATCAGCTGTTCCACAGCTGTTCTCAAGAGCTCACACGTATTCACAGGCAGGGGACAAAAAGCGTATAAAAAACGCTGTCAGATGAAATCAAGGGGCAAGGGAGGTAGAAGTTGGATATCTCTATTATAGGTTATCTCTGCTGTACACCAAATGCCCGCCGCAGCAGTGGATATGTTGTTTACTTCAAATGCTTGCTATGCAAAAAATCCATAGCGGTGGATATGTTGCTTACATTGAATGCTTGCTATGGAAAAAACCCATATCAGTGGATATGTTCTTTACATCGAATCATAACTTACATGTATGTTGTGGTGTTTGACAGCTAACATTGTGAACTCTTATTACAATACATCTTGGTCTGGTTCTTCTTCACCGACCGTAGAACAACGTGGACGTGTTTTCCCTTAACCTTTCTTACTTAACTTGAATCAACTTTGAATTATACTTTCTAATTGAATTGAAATAAGAATTCCTTAATTTTTATTCAAATTACGTAAAGTGTTTCATTTGGAAGAAGATCTCTTAAATGTATGTATGTTGTTTACGAACTATTGTCACGTGTCTCTTTCTGCATGTTCTCTTTTTTTAAGGCGTCCTTTTTTGTTTCTCTGTTGGTATAGTTTATGTTTGTATTAGATGTTTGTTTATATTTCAAGAAAATATAGCTTTACCCGAGTTTTGGATGACGATGAATTTTTGAACGCAATTCTGTGTTTTTATGTTTTAACAGTTTTCTATTATAACATACCTTAAGGGTCAGTAAGTTAGAATAAGTAAGTAACACTGTCTAGTATATGAGTTTGTTATGAGTTCTATAATAAAAATTAATTAAAATGAAGATGAATCTCTGTGTACATATCTTAAACTTCGACATCACGTGAACATATTGGACAACTAATCGAAACGTCATTCAATCAGACAGTGAACGTATTGATTTGAATACGAAAATTACGAATTATTAAAATAAAAAATCATATGAATAGTACTTAAAAAAATAATCAGTACATCTTAACTATAAAGCAGAAAATAGTTTGTGTGTCCGACCGACAAAGGCTCCGAAACTACACGTCGCAGAGCTCTGAAATTTTCAACAAAAATCATTCTAAAATTTAGATGCTGAATGTGACATACGACGGTACGACATACGGTTCGGAAGTTATGAGCGCTTTTTTAACGGGAATAAAATTGGAAAAATAAGGGTGGTTGCATCAATCCTGTATGAAACCATTTCAAGTTGCGTAGTCGTGGATATCAACCATCTCCCAGTGTGTTGTAACTTCCATATATACACCCACATTTCTCATATTTTGCTTTTGTGCAACCATTCATTTTTTTCTGCGTCACAATCGAACATATACGAACGACTGCCTGAGTCACCAAACGAAAAGGAAACAATAAACATTTTCGCACTTCTGTTATTTTGTCATACCTAAACTATAAAGCAGAAAATAGTTTGTGTGTCCGACCGACAAAGGCTCCAAAACTACACGTCGCAGAGCTCTGAAATTTTCAACAAAAATCATTCTAAAATTTAGATGCTGAATGTGACAATTTTTAAGACGGTACGACGTATGGTTCGGAAGTTACGAGCACTTTTTTAACGGGAATAAAATTGTCAATATAAGGGTGGTTGCATCAATCCGGTATGAAACCATTTCAAGTTGCGTAGTCGTGGATATCAACCATCCCCCAGTGTGTTGTAGCTTCCATATATACACCCACATTTCTCATATTTTGCTTTTGTGCAACCATTCATTTTTTTCTGCGTCACAATCGAACATATACGAACGACTGCCTGAGTCACCAAACGAAAAGGAAACAATAAACATTTTCGCACTTCCGTTATTTTGTCATACCTAAACTATCTATGCATGTACATATAGACAGCTACACACAAATCATTCAATTGTGCTGAAATTGTGAATATTGAACTTCTGGACGGATTAGCCGATTTAGATAAAATTTCAGAGCTAGAATGTGTTACAAGATAGGCTAATTTTTTTCATGGTTCATGAAGTTTGACTTCAATTTGCACAACAAGTGAACATCGCGCGCAGGTACATAGATGGGATTTCCAAGAACTTTTTTTTATGAATCGCTTGATATCCCTCCACGTTGTGTGTAAAAAACTGTAATTTCCGTCCGTTTTGCTGCAGCACACATTGATAATTCAAACTTCAACATGTATGCACACAGTCAACGAATTGTACTCATTATGAGTAGGGATGTGAATGAGAGATTGGGATAGGCATCAATGACAAAAGAAAATTCAAATTCTTCTCTGAGTTCTGGTTCGAGTAGTCTTATTATTGTTTTAAATTGAAAAGTGCAGTAATAATGAAAAAAGGTAACGTACCGGTTGAAGAAACAAACACGGGCAAAGCCGGGTACGGAATCTAGTATGTGCATTAAATGCAATGACATTTTTTGGGACAAACTCGAACAAAATAAATCCCTTGCAAAAGGAGTCATCCTTCACGTCGTTACCAATGGCAAGGGCCCGACACTTCATCTTCGGTCAAAGGTGCTCGGCTGCCACATTTCAACACGTGCACATTCTCCTTCATCAGCACCTGGAGTTATCCCTGGTCAGGATGGATGAGACGTTTTGAAGATCTGCTCAAGGTGTCCTCAAATCCAAGTCTCATCTCATCTATTGTTCATCCTCACCTTTCAATTGCGGAAGACCACCCTTCAGGACTTCATGCCCGTAGTCTTAAATCTCAAGTGCCAGTGAAACCCCAACTGTAACCCGCTCAAGCTATACTCAAGTTAATTAAATTATTGAAATCCATCTCGGAGTGCTGATGACACTCACCAGCCTCTCTATCTTTCCCCCAAACTCCATCACACACACCAGAGCCAACGAAGCATAAAGGCGCGGAGTATCGCTCGAAAAGTTGCTGCTGAAAAGTGCCACATATCCTTGAAACCACCATTATCCAGCCAAGTGAATGCTGGCGTATCTCTTGCGTGTATCTTATATCTTCCTGTAGTCGCACACGAATAAAAATTGAAACACGCCTTTGTGCCGGATAACAAAAGGTGTGCACTGCCACTGTGCTCGGCACAAAAGGATTCTCCGCAACATCTTTCGCTGCGCGGTTTCACACAGGATACCCATTCAAGGAGTCAATGGATAAAAGGGCCGCATTTTAAGAATTAGAACGTGATATCTTCATTCAAAAAAAGTATATATATGAAAAAAACAATTTTTTGAAAGGCGCGCATCCTTCTGCTTCCCCCCCCCGGCACTTCGCTCAACCCAGCCAGACACGGCGGGGTCCGGGCCCGGGCTGGGGTTGAAAAAAGGCCTTTTGGCGTTCACTCATCCATCTTCTGGACCCTCACACTTCCGTCGGAGATTTAATTTTATAAAAATGTCGAACGTCATATGCGGGGGTGGTGTGGGTGTGTATGTGTGGAAGGAAGGAAGGAAGCGGGGGAGGGACAGTGTGAATACAAGATACAGACGGCAACAATATTCCTATGACTTCCGTCCTTTTATCCAGCCTCAACTACAGCGCACACAATATGCCAGTCAAGCTTGAACCCAGTGCGGTAGGTGGGACGGTGGGTGGTGGGGTGGTGTTTGCTGTGCCCCGTGTGGTGGGTGAAATGGAATGGTTTATATCGTCGTTACCATCATAAACAACATCATCTGGTATATTATCCTCGCCCCATATCTTTCGCTCCTCGATGGCGGCGATTCTGTTCGGGGACTACTCGAACATAAGCGTGTTCGGTGTCTGTTCCCGGCCACCCCACAACACAAAACACCAGAAGGACAATGCGTTGTTTTGCCAACACTGCCGGGACAGTGCGAAAGGAGCGGATGATTTTTACGTATTCATGAGGTTTCTCATTTCTTTTTGTTTTGACAGAGGCTGCCGGCTCACTCGGCGTTCGTGTTCGTGTTCGCATGTGGTGGGTGACACACGTTGATGGACAAAGGAAGAGCGAGAGCGAGCGGAAGCATCTCCATCTCGGAGAAGGGCTAATGGAAGATCAAGTGAAAATAAAAACAGGAAAAAGTGGAATAGATTGAAAGCGAAATTGGCGAAAGGAAGCCGTAAACGTAAATTACTGTTTTATTGGTCTTGACCATGACTAAGAGCGAGAGAGGCCGATGGGGCTTGTCTCTTGCTGCTCTGGCATTCATCTGATTACCGAGGGCTAATTCAAGTTGATGGCTGGAATTAAATAACAATTCATGCCGTGACGCTATGCCAACACGGCACTGACGGCGACGACGGCGTGTGGGAGATGTTCTCCGAAACTATGGTAAACATGTTTTCTCGAAGCGTGACTGTTTCGATGGAGAGATGGAGACTTGTGTTTGCGTCGTCTTGTTGTTTTGGCAATTTGGTTACTCGGTCCTTGAACGGATGGAGGCAGATATGACGAAACACATTCGGTAATGCTTCATAAATATTCCATTTGCTGTTAGAAATATGAGTAAGACGTCCTTGACCAGTCTGCTCGGTCCATCGCCTGGTGAACCTTGAAGGAGCTACTTTGCCTGTGTAGGGTAACATTAGTCGAGTGTGTTTGGTTCACTCAAGTGCTCTACATTATGCTCTGATGGAAATTTTGGGGGGATTCACTATACTCTGCTCATTCTCTGGAGCGGAGTTTGGTGTGTCGCTTGAGGATGTTTGCTTGGCTGTTCGGACGAAGTTCTTAATTAAAACATTACATTGAATTGGGCCATGGTTTGAACTTTGTGTTTTGCCATGAAATTGGATAGTTTTCTGCTTCTCTGCAAAGAAAATCGAAAGTGCGGTCATGCTTAAAATTTCGTTGTTTCAAGGCTTTCAAGGCAAAATACTAATTATTTTGAACCCCTTCTAATGCCAGCTTGGCGTTCGTAAATAGTGAAGTACAACGGACGACGTGCGGAGTAAAGCGGACGACGTGTCCACTCTCATATCGAGGATATATCTTTCAACGCTGAGCGACAGTCACAGTCATGGAGTAATGTTGATCAATAACCAGGCGCATCTCAGAACCTAAACTCAGCTGAAAAGTGATTGCAGATCAGTGAGTTAAGAAAATATGCTTTCTGCAGCTAAAATCAAACCTTTAGAAAGTGTTAGGTCTCTAATAAAAGGATATATGCGGCCATGGTTCACACGTTCTAAGATACGCCTGACTTGTATGGTGGCCGACACTTAGGTACAGTATCACACGACTCATGAAGGTAAAAAGAACAGCAATCATAGGTGCCGCAGGCGCTCTACGGTCGACTTCGTCAGACGTAGCACACAGCCCCATCAAGCTCCGAGAGTCGAGGTACTGGACAGCAAGACCCGATGACCATACCGGCGTCTTAGATCTTTTACAGAGAAATCTCATATCATCTTCAACAGACTTAACCGACTCAACAGACTTAACCATCTAATGCCTACCACCGCACTCTTGGCGGGGTAAACGTTTGCAAGTGTTAGGAGGTAACGGTTTAAAATTTATGGCAGCTTTAAGGCCAACCTCTAGTTTAAGGATTTCACTTTCCGTTGCAATTTATTTCATGGCTACAGTGCATTTTGTTTCCAAGCTAAGTTTATTTAAAGTCGAAAAAACCACCTTTTGGCTGAAAATAAATATATTTGCGCTGACCAGATTTTCGACCAAAAAACAAATATTATAAATTTTTTTTAAATCAAAGTGGAAAATAAAAGGAAAATGATAAAATATTATTAGAAATACTATGCTATACTATGTCCCTAAACAACCCAAGGCGGTTTTTGGAATTTGACCTATTTTTACGAGTAAGAGGTCCAAAATTGAATTTTTTGAAATTTTTTTCCAGATTCTTTGTTGTTGGGTGCATACGATTTTATGAAAACAATTTCAATCGAATCAAAAATAAGGCATCAGCTTAATTTATCAAACGGCTTTGACATTCTAATCACAAGGACTCGAGGACGATAACTTTGGCGCCTAGAATAAACAACGGCTTTTTTAAAGTCGTGCAAAACTATTATTTTTTTCTATGGGAGGGGAGGTTATCCATCTCGATCCGTTTGGTAGTTAGGTACAATCTTAGAAAAATAAAACTCAAAATGGAAAAAAAAAATTAAAAAAAATTTGAAAACAACAACGGCAACACTTACAATGAAGCACTTAACCGAATTTGAGAGCTAGAAATTGTTCTTTAATACTCAGTTCAAATCAAATTAGGTAGACAAGAAAGGTAGGAATTGACGGGTATCTACAACCCAACGATTTCTCATCAAGACACAGCACAGGCCGAAGTTATAGAGGGAAATTAGGTGAGGTTCTTGGGTTGAAACTGCTAAGCATAAGACTAGAATATTTTGTTGCTTAGATACTTCGTAAATATAGCCAACAATTTGCCGAATACCGGTGTCTTTAAACATCGATGTTTGTAGTTGTTTGTCATGGAACCATCGATTTCTTAAAGCATCGATGTTTTTTTAGGACGATGTTGCATCCCTAGATGGCGCCAAGCTATTATATGCTAATTTCAAAAAATAATGATATACATGTAATATTATTCAAAAAAAATCTTTGGGTTTTTGGTTAAGATAAAATTAATTTACCTGAAAAACCATGTTCACGGGCATTTTGATAACAAAAGAGATAATTATTGCGAATACCTCGCGAATCTAGAGCCGTTTTAAGCTCTTTGGATGGGTTGAATGTATTTCTACAATTTTTGTCACCTTTTGTTCTTAGAGCTATTCTTTGAGCATTACCACATCCAACCGGACTTAATATTTCTAACCTTTTCGAAGTTTTAGTGGGTTGGTCGACACCAAATCTCCCAACAAACAAAACACTGAACAGTTACAGTGGCGAGTAAAACCGGATACAAAATTTTAGTTTTTGCATATTTTACTAGGGAATGGGGGGGGATCCATATTTTCCCGATTAGGCAATTTTAGAAAATATTACTCAAAATGGAAAAACAATTGTGACGATTACATCTGCCAGGATTTGGCAGCACTGAGGAGAGGACCGTTTTTCAATATGTCGCTGATGAACTAATGAGGACGGCATTCGTTGTTGAACGTTTGAATGGATTAGTATTTGAAATACAGAGACAATAAACTTAAATCTAAATAAACGTTGAGTTTATCTTGTGGTAAATTATTGTATCGTTAAACAATTATAAAAAAAACAACGGCAACACTTACAGTAAAGTACTATACAGCTTAGCCGTCATTGCTTATTCACACAAAATATCAATTGACTAGAACTACGGTTGAACACAGAGTGATCTTTATGAATATTACAAGCCATAGTAACGGTGTAAAAGCCAAACCCTTGTTCATTATCAAGTGCATTACACATTGCATACGTATTTCGCAAAGTAAATAATTTGCTGCAACATTCGAAGATGCGAATTTTCTAGCGAATTAGTGAAACATTGTTATTAATGGAAACTTTGTAATTTTGGGATGAGTACTGTAGATGAAGAGTACATAGGCGCCTGCGAGGCGAAGAACACTTACCCTGAGCGGAGCAACGAAGCCTGCGGAATGGGAGCTCAAATCATTACGCAAAGCGCGAAGCGGGCCACCATGGTTCTGTTATTTACAGGATATTATCTATTTGAATATGTATCATGTCACTTTCACTTACATGTATTTAATCAATGTAATATACTAAGCCCTGTATTTAAACAGGAATATTAATTCCTAAAGTACAGAGATATTATGATAACAAATAAATGAAATAAGGTGAAATAAATTAATGCCATCGGTTTTTTTTATGTTCGTTTCAGAATTGATACGCGGGCACATTTCACTATTTTGAATAATATTGATTTCATTTTTTACCAAGAATTTTAGTTTGAATGCGAATTATTCAAAAACTTAACTAAATTTTATATTAAAGAGAAAATGTCTGGCTTTCTAGCTTTTTCTTCTGTATAATACTTTATTGCAAGTATTACCTTTGCTTTTTAATGATCTTTTTTCCCATTTTGAGTAATAATTTTCTAAAATTCGCCGTTATTCCTAAATGGAGCGAGATGGACCCTCCAGAGTAAGACATGCTAGTTGTACCCCTCTACAAAATAGCGCTATCAATTCTCGGCGCCAAAATTATCGTACTCTCCCCATCACCAGATTTAGGATATTATTGACATAAAAAAGTAAAAAAGGCAAGCAACTTATTTATTAAATAATAGAAAAGATACGAAACGAACCCGACGTGCCGCTGCGTAGCCGTTTGGTGCGTCAACTCGTACTTAGAGGAGGCCAGGTTCGAACCCCGAATTTACCAGTCCTTAATTTCCCCTTTTATTTCTAGGGTTCTTGTGCGTCGCCGTGGCGTAGTGGGTTAGCGCGTCGAATCCTACGCAGAGGGTGCCAGGTTCGATACCCGAATTTTACCAACATTCATAATTCACGGCCCCACCTTTTTCGAATTACTGCTAATGCTCAAAAAGTATTCCAGTCTAGGAAAAGCTTATCAAACTTGGCCGTTCGGAGTCGGCATTAAACTGTAGGTCCCTTCCACGCGCGAAAGAACACGTACAACACGAGTGGTTACTGAGAAGCTAGGCCCAGGTTCGCCTCGGACTGTAGCGCCACCCATATTATTATATTATATTTCTAGGAATTGTGAGCAGATATATAGGCAGGTATTATTGAGCAGATATACATGTGAAAGAGGTATTAGGCAATGATACATTTAGTCAACGGAAAGAAGACACAATATTTTGAAGTAAAAACAATAGGATGAACTACACACTATTCAAGAGGAAGAAGAACGACGATCAGGACAATTACTGCACAGAGGAAAAGCGAATTAAAAAACAACGAATTTTGAATTAAAGGATTTATTTTTGTTGATTTCAGTTAATTTCATTTTTGTACACACCTTGAATTTAAAACAAAGAAACCTAAATATAAATAAAAATGTAACTAAACTAATTCTTACACACTTAAATGCAAATGGGAATGTTTTTAAATTTTTCTAAGCAAATAAACTTTCAGAAAAAATTAAAAAAGGCAAGAAAGGCAAAATACGTAAGTAAAGAAAATATATATTCCTTAAGAAAATATATTTCCTTTAATTAAATTGGTCACCCTGTGAGTCTGCTAAGCGTCAACGTGATGGATGACACTTCAAAACGTTCTACATTCAGAAACTGTGCAATTGATTGTCAAACTATACGAATCGATTCAATATAATTTATAAGCAATAAGTGTCGTCTCTTTGATTGCAGGTGATAATTTGTTGAAATTAATTTTATGTTAAAATAAACAAATAACCTTTGCTTACAGAGAAACTAAAATTTTTTTCAATTATTTGGTCACGTTTCCCACTCAAGAAAAACCCCTTATACAGTGCTCCACAAAGTTTGCGTACAATGATGCGATTTGGAAAAAAAATGGCTGTCATTCACCTAATATAAGCTAAAAATATTTTTGAAAGGTAAATTCCAATAAAAGAACGTCTCAGGTTTCAGTTTTGAACAAAATAAATTAAAAATTATTATTCATTAAAAAAAAACATAACAAAAAGAAAAGAAGTTCCGAAATTCACTCCACAAAAGTTTGCGTACACCTGCAACTTGAATGGAAAGAATTTTAATTCAAATGGACAAATAATCATTTCATCTTATTACTTTTGGTGTTAATACTTACCTCTTTCAACCGGTTTTGCATGGATGCTACCAATTTTTCTGTGTAAGAACTGTTTACATTAGTCCACTTAACTAAAAAAGTTTCCTTCAACAGATTTTTCTGATATCGAGGGAGCG
The DNA here is from genome assembly GCA_964034865.1 of Eristalis intricaria. Classification (NCBI taxonomy): domain Eukaryota; kingdom Metazoa; phylum Arthropoda; class Insecta; order Diptera; family Syrphidae; genus Eristalis; species Eristalis intricaria. Next base: position 132,525,213 of record OZ035873.1, read on the forward strand.
GATCTTCCTTTCTAATGCTTCCCACACGTGCTCAATTGGGTTGATGTCTGGGCTTTGTGGTGGTGTTCGCAGCATGTGGGGAGTGTTATATAACAGCCACAGACGGGCACTATGTGCCGTTTGAGAATATAAATGTACACATACTGGTGATGACGCCATACATCCCCATAACATTACACTTCCACCTCCGTGCTTTATTGTCTTTATCGTGACCTTGGACTAGGGGCATCGTTTTGTCGCCTCCATACCCTCAAACGGCCGTCAGACTCAAAAATGTTATATTTGGATTCGTCTGAGAATATAACAGAACGCCAGAAGTCTGGAGACTTATTCACGTACTCCTTAGCGAATGCTATCCGTTTTTGTCGGTTGATTTTGTTCACCAATGGTTTTTTCCTGGGTGTGCATGACTTGAACCCCTTTTGAACTATTGTATTGCCTCACAGTTTCTGGGTGGACTTTGATGCTACTGCTTCTCTCAAGATTAGCACTCACTTTATTTGCAGTTATGAATGGTTCTTGGTCCACCATCCGCTTTATAACACGTTTATCTCCTTCGGTGAGCTTCGATGGGCGGCCTGATCTTAGTTTTGATTCGACCCGTCCGTCGTATCTTATTTGTTGTTGACCTGCTTCTTGATGTTTCCTTTGATATTTCCGTATAGGACAGTCTTTTTTCCACGTTTAAATTTATAATAAACTGCCGCTCACTAACACTTAACTCTGTTTTAGCCATTTTTACCGTCCTATTTTGAAACGCTGGGTAAAGAAACAATTACCGTTGCATATACAGTGTTTAAAGAAACAGTATTACCAGCTGTACGCAAACTTTTGTGGAGTGAATTTCCGAACTTCTTTTGGTTTTTTTTAAATGATTAATAATTTATAATTTATTTTGTTGAAAACTGAAACCTGAAAAGTTGTTTTACCGGAATTTACCTTTTAAAAATATTTTTAGCTTAGACACCCTTTTTTTCCAAATTGCATCATTGTACGCAAACTTTTGTGGAGCATTGCGTATATTTTGAATCAGGGGAACATTTTATGCTTTTGTGTACGACGATACTATGTATTTTCCGATTAACCAAGAAAAGAGGCAAGGTCGGCTAAATCCCCTCCCTGCTAAGTACAGAGAGAACGAAATGGTGTAGTATATATATCCCATAAAATAAGGCCGAACGTAATAAGACCAAATGTTAAATTTGGAAAAATTAAAAATGCATTGTTAAACCCTGTGGAAAAATGGGTAAAAATCCTGTTAGCGAGCTAAAGCCGAAATTTAAAATTTGGTCTCATTTCGAAATTTTAAGCGTGGGAATTTATTTCTCATTTAGAATTTATTTCATTTACAGCCTCAACGTTTTTTTTTTCTTGGGATTAACTTCCCACTATATATGGGAACTATAACCAAAATAGTGGGCTTAGTTCGGAATGTGGTGTGTCTGTGGAGAGAGATAAGGCATAATAGAGATATCCAACGTCTACCTCCCTTGCCCCTTGATTTCATCTGACAGCGTTTTTTATTTGAATACATGTGAGCTCTTGAGAACAGCTGATACACTTCCCCACCATAGTAATGGGGTGAATTAGAGTTCTTACTTCAAAATTCACTCGTTACTTGAATTTTTTTTCAAATTTCGGTGTTAAATTTTCAACACAATATGAAGCGGGTAAACGAACGAACAAAGCTTATGTTCATGAAGTCGATTCATGAAAACTTTGAGCAAGTTACAAACTGAGATACTAGGCCATAACTAATGAATGCACAACATAGTGTGAATTTTTGCATATGAATAAAAATGAATAATACATTCACACGTTCAGGTAACTAATAATAAAAATATTATTAAAGCGTGAATCACTTTAAAGTTTTGACAACCATTCTTATGAATTAGTAATAGTTGCAATATCTTGGTATTGTTCTTATCAGATTGTTAAATTTGAATTCATGAGTTGTTCAGAATTCATGAAATAAGCGTATAAAGCGGACTTCATTTTTTGAGTTAATGTCAGTTATGGTTTATGAATAGGCTGTATATATACCTAAGAATTAATTTGAGGGCGAATAGTTCGAGTTAAATGGGCATTGCAATACAGTTTTATTTACGAAAGTCCATATTGCAATGTAAGAAAATTCTCTTAAAAATACGAGTCAACATCTGAACACTCTCCGAACAACATGCCAATGGGTGTTACATGGATGGTACATGGATTGTTGGCAAATTCAGAAATCTTCCCGCCATTTTTTCTCACTAAAATCCACGAATCGGCCGTCATTGCGTGGTGGATCCATGGTTTGTGTAAGAGTATTTGTGAAATACAAGAGAATACCAATGCTTCTGCATTTTTCTCCGGTGTGGTCGTGAAAAAAGGCCGAAGTTGGATATCTCTGGTCTCTGGTCTGTGGTGTGTCGCGTTTGCCTTTCTTGTGTATTGAGAACTCAGGTTGACAGTTCGCGAAGAGAATGATTGATTCGCGGAGAAAAAATTTAAAATTGTTCACAAGGATACTTGAACTCAATAATTTAACCAAGAAGTATACATTTTTGTTTATATTTGCTGGAAATTCATTGTTTCTGAAAGTTCACGTTCGTAAGTCGCTGCTCATATGATTGGCACTTTAGTTCTCTGCACCAGTATTTGTTTAGTACATTTTCACAATTTCGGTACAATCAGCGATAGTTTGGCGATCTATCCTAAAAATAAAAATGTGACGTCTGGTTTCTGAATTCTCTAGATGTGATGATGCGTTTGAGACAGGGATGTCAAATTCTACGAAATACATGATCGAATCCATCCAAGCCATCAACCATAAGTGGGCGCAATGCAGTGCGTGCAACACCGCCCATCCAAAGATTGGGCTAAATTGGTCATAAAGTTATGTAAGTGACCATCAATTCCCGGTCGAGTTTAAAGAACTGCTGAGTGTAACACTGACTCGAACCTCCACCGTATGTACGTATGACCTACTATCTACTGCATTCTTTGTTCATAATTGAATTCGAAGTCCTTCAGCACACCACTTCATAAATTAACTAGGAAACCTCTTCGCATTCTCTCTGCGTCAGACAATATTCATTGAAGTGCAACTGTTGCATGCTGCAAGCCCATTCACGTTGGTATCCATCCATCCTTCCCTGCATCCATATCTCAAGTTTCCTGCCATATTCGTTATTTTCCCATTAGCCCCATGTAATGATGTACTTCAACACGTTTTATACCAGCCAACCAAACAACAACGACTATCCGTCGTTATCTCCTCCTGGCATTCCTTCAAAACGAACAAAAAAAAAAAGAAATTGATGGCAAGCCATGCGATAAAACGAACAAAACAAGAAAACAAACGCAAAATGGATCTCCGACATGCACACTCGCATTCCCCATTATAAAGATTTGATAGACCAACTAAATAATAATAACGGCCAATGGATAACAGCCAGAAATGCTTGCAGGAAGGAGCGCACAAGAAATATCGCTGAGCTTATAAAATTACGGTGGTGCAGGGGATGGGGGGGATGGAGTTCGTGGTGATATGGTTTATTGAGGGGAAATCGATAGGACAGAAGAGAAACGTCATGCTGTCTCAGCGTGAAAGCAAAGGGTTTTGCTGCTCGAACAGCTTTATGGGTGTTGCCTTACGTGACACATTAGTCTAGACTTTTCTTGGACTTGTGACAAGAGAGACTTTTTGCCACTCTAATTCAGGAGAGGTGGCCCTAAGCTGCGCGGTGGGGTAAAGCACCCAAAAACTGGAAAAATAATGAAACACGAAAATGATTGATGAATGAATGAAATGATTACACGATAGAAATGGTAGTTTTGTAAGTTTCCCGTTAGATAGCATGTCAGTTCATAGAATGATCACCCATTTAAATCATTTGCATGCTCTCCCAATCTTTGATAAGTTTTTGAAGTCGCAGTATTATTACGATTAGGAGAGTGAATTGCAAAAGTGAAAAATGTGAAACGATGTTTTCACATCGAAATATTTCCATTTCCTAGTAGCTGAAATTATTGACTAATAGATTCAAAAGGGATCGGCTGCGCATATTTGAGCCATTAAAGTTTTTTTTTTAAAAGAAGTACCTTTTTTTTTTTTGATTTGGTACTTTGGCTACAAAGGCTACTCCATAATTTTAATTGTTTAGTAGCTATTCAATAAATAAATAAATGAAATCAATTTGTCGCTTACTGTGTCGACTCGTCTTGGCTCACAAGAGATGACTGCCACGCGACAAGATCATCGTTGCCAGAGCTTAACAACGGCAAAACAAAGAAGCACCTTGCGGTGGACCGTAACTCGATACGTGAGCTCGTCGGAGTGATGACAGGGCACTGCCCTATCGGAGCAATGGTCCGGAAATGGATTGCGGACTCCAGCGATCTCTGCCGGAGTCGCGGCGACGAGGAAGAGACCGAAGATCTGCTTCACCACTGCCCAGCTCTCCAGAATCGACACATAGCTTCGTTGGGCCAAAGATTCTTCACAGAGAATGTGGACATAGCTAATGCAGATGTATGGGATTTTCTTAGATTCGTAAAGAATAGGGGGTGGTTAAGACATCACATGACAGTGTAGGTATACTCCACAAGGGATTCATAACGGGCCTAAGGCTTCCTCCCTTCCTAAACTACTGTTCACAAGCAGTTGATGCACCGTTTGGATGTAATTTCTGCTGCTCTTCTTCCTCTCGGCAATTAGCTGAAGAAGCACAAGACATGAGGAATAAAGACTTTCGAAGTGAAGATGATTCGTCATCAGATCGATCAAGCTATTGATTTAGATTTAGCAAACGCATGATGCAGTACTGTTGAACATTGCTGAACACATCATTTTAAAGTTCACAGAGTCGTTTAAGCCATCACGTGACAGAGTAGGTATACTCCACAAATGAAAGGACAATGGGCCTAAGGCCTTTTTATTAGACATGTATTTGTCTCATATGTATATGTCCGTCTATTGCATACAATAACTAACGTTTTTCCTTGCTACTGTCACTTAGTGATTTTTACCCAGAGAATAAAGATGTACTTTTGTTGTAAAACTTTATGAGTAATTCATTTCAACACAAGTAAACAACAATAAATACTATTAGTAAGGGTATAATAGTGGGTCGCCGTGGCGTAGTCAGGTTGGGATCCCCAATTTACCAACTTTGATAATTCACCGCTCCACCTCTTTCGAGTCACTAACAATGTTCAAAGAGTATTCCTGTCTAGAAGCCGTTCGGAGTCAGCATTAAACTGTAGGTCTCTTCCACTCGTGAAAGAAGAATATCACACACAACACGAGTGGTTGCTGAGAAACTATGCCCAGGTCCGCCTCGGACTGTATTATTATTAAGGATATAATAAGCTAATCACCTTTTATCTATGTTAATTCTTTCATCTATGTACATAACTACAAAACCAAAATGTAAGGTCAGTCTTGGATGTTTTTATTTATATATGAATAAGAACCCATTTTTAAGTATAAATAAAAAAAGAAAAATTTAATATGTGCTTTTTTTACGTTGTACAGAAATGAATCTACGCAAAATTGCACAGATTTTCCACAAAAATAGGGTTCCATCACTGGATTGTGTCGAATGAAACACAACACCCCACTTCACTTACTCATTTTAATACAAAATCTCGCAAAACTCGTTGCTGCCTTTCAGGCTGAACCGATTTACACTGTATATAAATGTCCCAAATTAAAATGTACCGAATTGTGCTAATTACCAAACTGAACTCAGCTGCATTGGGGGGCCTTCCGATATTACTCCCCACCAATATTCTTCTGGAACATACTGGCGTCAGTTGGCTATGGAAATACCCCGCTAGCACTTAAGTACATAATTCCTTGTATTCCACAAATGTGTAGTGGTGACTACTTCATTCTTGTAGCTTGTACAACAACCGTTCGTAGATGGTATATCGGGAATACTTTTCGGAGTTATGATCAATTTCTCCCCTTGTGTATAGATGCCGGTCTGTTGACTGGGGTGTGTCACTGAAAGGTGGTTGGTGCCCTGATCATCCTACCCTATACAAGTCACAAAATTCATGTTGCAACGTCATTTCATTGGTAAGTCAGATGGACTCAACATTTATGATCGCGGTAAGTGCAATTTCAACACATTTTACTGTCAATTGGCGCCTAGATCGTGCAATTAAGCTCGGTTATTCTTTTTTTCCAAAAATCGCCACAACTGCTTGCATACGCGAATGATATTGACGCGATTGGTTGAACACAACGAGACGTTATTGAAGCGTTTGCTGGTATTGTGTTGTGAACGAGAGTAAAACGAAATATATGCTGTCAACGACGAACGCACAACATCGAAGACTCGGCCAGCATGTCACTATAAGCAGATGTAAGTAGGTAGTAAAGGAATTCGGCTACCTTGTCTCCCGGTAGAAGCTATGCCCTAGTCTTCTACGGGCTTTAGCGCCAATCGTTGTTCCTTTGGGCTGGAGTGGCAATTGAGTAGTAGAGCCCTCACTGGAAGGACTAAGCAAACATTGTATAACACCTTGATCATTACTGTCCTGATCTATGGCGCGGAAGCCTGGACAATCACAAAAGCAGATGAAGAAGCACTTGGTCTTTTCAAGAGAAAAGTTCTGGATTCAGTTTTTGATCCTGTTTGCATTGACGCCGGTCCTTGCAGGAAAAGATTTAACCATGAACTGTCCGAGCTGTACAGCGACATGAGACTAACCAGACGTCTACGGATCCAACGCCTAAGGTGGCGCATGGACAACACTGCTCAAGCCCGAAGAGTCTTCGACTTCGAACTAGTGGAAACACGCAATAGAAGATGCCCACAGAACTGAGCGCACACAAATTGAACCTCAACAAACTTGGCGTGAGAAATTGGAGGCAGCTGGCGATAGATCGAGCAATCTGGAGAGTCTTGTTGGCGAAGTCCCAGGTCCAGCGTTAACTGTAGCGCCTTATATAAAAATAAGTATTTTTTCCTGGTTTACGTTGGCTTATTACAACAAGAAGACCCCGTTGAAGAGACTTTACCTACTTATCAGGCTGTCGACCCATGCCCGGTCGCTGCTTCCAGTCATCAAGACCAAGCTGTCTTGTTTCCGCGATTACTTGGTCTTTATATCGGAGATTCGGTCTTTCTCTCCTTCTCGAACCAGAACCCTTGAATTCAAGGACCCTCTTAGCTGGAGCATTGTTGTCTATGCGCTCGATGTGGCCGAGCCAGTGCAGTCGACGGATCTTTGCCTTCCGGACTACACTTACATTCTGGTTCAGCTCGTGGAGTTCGCGGTTGTGTGTTCTCCTATATTCGCTTTCCTCGCTGACGGAACCATATATCCGACGTAGAATTTTTCTTTCGAAGGCACCAAGAATCAGCTCCACAGTTTCGCTTATCGCCCAGCTTTCGGCTCCATATAGCAGGACTGGCAAAAAAAGGGCTGAGAACTAAAACTGAACTATAGATAGCGGCCATTTCCGTCGAAATGTGTACCTAAGTGTTGGATTCAACATATCGACAGCTTCAAAGGTGCTCGTTGCGGGGATATGATTGACAACGTCTTCGTACTTCATCAACATGTCAAGAGATAATAGAAAAACCAGATGTAAGCAATATTCAGAAGGCCACAAGAATGAGGAGGACAATTTTAATGTACTACGACTGGGGTGACAATTTCATATCTATGCTCTTGAACGTTCGAATACAACCGAGAATTGGCATCTAATGCGATTGATGGCGGGTACCTTTACCATAAGACCCAAGAAGTTCCTCACATCTTTTGAACCTAAGTTAGACGCTCTACTTCGAGTTTTAGAGAAGAACGATCAGTTTTCCAAAATGGTAAATTGGCGCCCAACGCAAGTTCCACCTCAAGTCTATCCTTACCACATTTACAAAATCACGTGAGAACACTGATGAGGACTCAAATCAAAAGAATCCTCACCACATACCACGTAATCCATTACTGATCCACTTCCAGCACCTCTTCCGTGCATCTTCGTGAATGCAGCTACAACTTTCCCCTTCAGCCCAACACACTATATACCCACGCCCGTAACGGAATCACTTACATCTTTAGCGTCAAACTTGAACCTTCCTATTGAATAAGTTCACCAACGCGCCCGCCGAGCTACGGGGCCGACTGAAGGTATTCGCAAGTAGCTTCATTTCGTTCGTTCCGTGGCCGCCCTAGATATCCTCGTGCTCACAATTATGTTATGCCGTGGCGCAGTTTATGATGATGCACAGAGGGTGGGCCCATAAAATATTCTATTACTCCCTGCTGCACCTTGCTTCCACATCAATGCGGGGCGGTGTTCATAAATGAGTCCATCCATCCTTCCACCCGATCCGAGTCCTGCAACCGTGCCTCGGCGGTGGGGCGGTGAATGGGGCAAAGTTATGAGGTAAATGATGCGAAAACTTTTCGCCCAAGTAACTGCTACTACTAGTGCTACCACTAACCCCGTGATGGAGCGACGAACAAATTACATTCTTAATCTTCGTTTATGTGTTGCGAGTGCATGCCACAACCCCGCTCTCGCACTACCCTCCATCATGAGCCATGAACAAAAACTTGCGGTGAAAGACTGTCTTTCACTGCGCACTTTGTGAGTATCTATGACTTCTTTGTTAATCCCCCCAAGTCACAAATGAATCCAATGAACTGCTTTCGCTTCGACCTGTTCACTCAGTCTTTTGCTGCACTTCCTCGAAGGCCGCGGAGACGTCTTACTTCGCCTTCGACCAGAATCGATCAATAGCCGGCAGCGGGGCGACGCGATGGTGTGGGTGATTGTATCCTTTGGTTAGCTGGCGGTGGTTGGTTAGCCCCTTCAAATCCGCTTACAGACATTTCTCAGATACTTTACAAAGTTTCCGACGCACGAGTTGGAAGACGGTAATGAATGGAACCGGCTTACTGGGTTGTGCCCTCTTGTGGAACATTTTTCGTGTGAACGCGCTTTTGCGTACGGGTGAAGCCAGGGAATGGGGGGTATCTTAAAATAGTGAAAAAGGATTAATTTCGTGCTCCGTTTGCAAATTAATCTATTTTGGTGTTGCCTTTGAGAGCGTGCGGTGGGTAATCGATAAACTAAGTGCCACCCCCCATGTGTGTGAAGTGCAGCCTCAACTATCCCCTTGCCGAAATGTGATTACGTTCAATGTGAGAACAAACGCCATCGGACTGGTCCAGATGTCCTGGACGTCAATTTGCGGTGCGTTAGGCTAACAGACCGTAAATGGTTTGCTCGGACGAAGGACAGGTATATATTATATATGTATATCCTTTTTTTGGATTGTATCTACACACATCGGTGAGTGTTCCATGGGCCTAGGGGCTAGTCAGTGTAGCCCCAAAAAGGGGTCGTCATAATGGAATAATCAATAATGGATGAGGCAGTGTGTGAAGTGGCATTTCTCTTCACTAATTGGATACTGTCATCGGTGAATAGTTGCATTAGCTGGTCATCGTCAAATCTTCTGAGTGCTTCCTAATGGTTATTGAAGTGATCAGCACTAGTGATGTGATGGACCGGGGCATAGAATGTGAGGGATTTGTGTTAGGCGCCATTCGAAGGGGTCAGCTTCAAAGGATTCTGTTCTCCAAAAGTTCTCTGGGAGCATCTAGGGTGAAATTAATCGTTAATCAATCCTATTCATACTGAAGGGCATTTCAGGCTTTGAAAGGCAAATGTATGTCGATACATAAGGACCAGCTTTGAGACAGAAGATGGAGCAAAGTTCATCTAAAATGTTCATTAGATTAGCTTTGCCTACAGTACATGTATCTACGTCGTTTTACTCAATGCCTATTTACTGTCATTTTATATACTTAACAAATTGAAAAAGATCAAGTCGACCGGAGGTAGACCGCAAGGTAGAGGAAGGAAGTGACGGAAGTGAGAAGACGAATATCAATTAAAGCGTAAATGCGGGTGTCATTCGCCGAATATTCCACAGAAGTGGGCTTCAGGTCAGAGTGTCCCGAAGGTAACTGAACATTTTCCAAAGTAGGGGCCAGTGAGTCAAAAAGTAAGACTTTTTACTAAAATCAGTGCTACTTCTACAATTTTGCAATTCAATGAAGCCTTTTTAGTTTGCAACAGATGAGGCACAAGGATTGGTCATGTTCGTCTTCGAATGAGGAATCAAACAGCTTTTTTCTGACGGATTGTTGTTTTATTGCAAGATAGGAGACCCCTTTAACTGTGCCAAGTTTGGGGGGATAAGTTTCTTGAACATCCCATATAAGATCTTTTCTGCCATTTTTTGTACTCGCCTGAATTCGTCTACAAATGATCTGACAGGCCATATGAGTGTGACTTCAAGCCAGGGAAATCCACTCTCGACCATATTTTAACACCACGGTATATCCTTTAGAAAAGCAGAGTTGGAAATCGACACCCACAAGCTATTCGTCGGTTTCAAGACGGCATATGACAGCGTGCATAGAGACGGGCTATACAACGCCATGTCTAGTTTTGACACTTCTGCCAAACTTGGCAGACTAAGCAGGATGGTGATGGAGAATTCTCGCTGCCCCACCAAGTCGGTAACGAACTCACCGAGATCTGAAATGTCGTGTGGCTTCTTTAACATTATCCTGGAGACGATCGTGGACGACTCACACGTCAATACTAGTGGCACGATCTTCAAGAGGTCCCCACAACAGCTAGCCATTGACGTGATTGGCAGAACAGAGCGACCCGTCACTGAGTCGTTAGCTGGCGTTGAGACGGAAGCGGTTACAATGGGTCTAGGGGTACAACGAAATATATGCTGTCCTGAAGAAAGAACATACAACATCTACTTCTTGGACAGAGCATCACAATGGTCAGCTATAACTTCGAGGTAGTCGCGGACTTCGTCTATCTCAGCTAGCAAGTAATCAGTTCGAACAACATCAGTACCAAGATTAAAAGCAGAATAACTTTGCCAATCGCTTTTTCCTTGGGCTCAAGAGTTGACCAAGTTGACGTTGTATAAGACCTTGATCATCCCCGTCCTACTGTACGGCGCGGAGGCATGGCCAATCTCTAAAGCGGATGAGGAAGTCAATGGTCGCCACTGCTGATGTGTGGTTAATCACCAAGGCAGACTGCGGGTGTGGATAATCACCAATGCAGACTGCGGGTCGTAATCCAGGAGTTCCTGTGCAGACGTGGCCTGGTGTCAGATCTGGAGATGCCTTAGGTCGAGTTTATACGGTCCACGTTAGTAATATGGAATGTTTTTGTTTAAGAATGCTTTTACACCATGTGCGTGGGGCAACTTCTTTCAAAGACCTCAAAAAGCTCAATAATAATGAATTTTCAACATTTCGTGAGGCATGTGAGGGAAGAGGTTGTTAGAGAATGACAATCATTGGGATGTAACTCTGGAAGAGGCTACACACTGTAGATCAGCGCAAAAGACGGGAGAGCTTTTCGCTATATCAATAGCGACATGTGGACTTTCAAACCCGCAACAAATGTGGGAAAAGTATAAAAATGATATGGCGGATGATATTTTACACAGCTTAAAGAACATAATCCAAATGCTTCCTATAATAACTTAATTTACAATGACGCCTTAACAAAGGCTGAAGACCAAGTGATAGCTATTACTGGAATTTATCTGATTTTGGGATGAGCAGACCACAAAGAATTGGGGAAGTAAGTAGTGATTTAATGCGAGAACTAGATTTCGTACGGATTCTTTAAAAAGGCAAATAATGGATGCCGTTCCACTTTTGAACACAGGACCCAGATTAATCTTTGATAAAGTTATTCAAAATATTGAAAGTGGCGAAGGCGGTTTTTTCTTTTGGGATGATACAGGAGGCACTGGCAAAACCTTTCTTTTAAATTTACTACTAGCATAAGATAAAAAAATTTCTGTTGCAGTAGCTTCCTCTGCTACGCTGCTCAATGGGGGACGAACGCCGGCGCACTCAGTTCTTAAATTGAAATTAAAGCTATCAGATCACCAGTGGACCTGTCGCTGCGGAAACCATATTGTCGGTCATTAAGAAGCTTCCGCGATTCAAGATATTTCATAAGCTGACGATTTATCAGCGTTTCCATGACCTTAGAAAGAAGGGACGTAAGTGCTATGGTTCGAGGTGGGTGACGAAGATTCGCCCTTTTTAGGGACTGGCTGGACAAATGCTGATTTCCATCTGCTCGGAAAGAGACCTAAAGAGTAGGATAGATGAAAAAGCTTACGGAGTGGTTTTAACAGCACAGAAAAACACCTCTTCAGAAGTATAGGGGGAATACCATCCGGGCCAGCGGATTTGTGCACGTCGAGATCTTTCAGTACTCTTGCAACTGTACGAGTGCGGAAGTGGATTTGTCACATTGGAATCTGGCAGTGTTGAGCTAGCTGCAAAATGAGCCGCAAGCGGATTAGTTTTGTCTAAGGAGCTGACAGCTGGAATGTCATCGTAAATGAGCGTGGGAATTGAAGACGAGGTGAAATTCTTTACGTTTTTTTACAAATGACCAAAAGTTTTTGCTACCCTTGGAACATTGTAGCACATTGTTTGCCTCAACTTTTGCTCATAAGCTAATTTCACACGTCTGATAGTTGCATTGCAGTCATTTCTGGCTCGTTTAAACTTCTTCCGGTTTTCCTCAGTAGGGTTGGCTTTGTATGTCCACAAATTCAACTCTCTCATCCTAATAGCCTCTTTACAGCTCGAGTCATACCATGCGTTTCCTTTGGGCTTGATACTCTTCACTATGTGAGGAATGAAGGTTCTCATGCCCAGCAGAAGAATATTTGTGATCATATCAGCAGCGGCATCCACGTCACTATAGAGGAAACAAAGTGACCAGTTAAAATTCCTAAAGAAGTTGTTAAGTTTGTTCCAATCGGCTTTCTCGTACAGCCAAACTGTTCTTTTAGGAATTATCACTTATCACATATTGCATAAAAACATTAATAAGAAATGCACTTAGTAAAAAGGCTGGCTACATAAAGTGTCTTATTTTCATTTTTATATTTCATTTTTATTACTGGAACTTGATTTGTTAGTGCGTCGACTCCTACGCAGGGTGCCAGGTTCGATACCCGAATTTTACCAACTTTCATAATTGACGGCCCTGCCTTTTTCGAGTTACTGACAATGCTCAAAAAGTATTCCAGTCTAGGAAAAGCTTCTCAAACTTGGCCGTTCGGAGTCAGCTTTAACGAGCCTTCCGGCTCGTTATAGGATTTCCTCATTTTTTCGTCCCAGTAACGAGCCCCAATATATTTTAATAAATAACTATTTTTTCTTTCTTTTGCTTTTGATATAATAAAATATACAGTATTATTGATGCATTAAGCTTAAATTAGGTAACTAAAAATTAAAGAAAATCACTTACCTTCTTAGTCAAATTTTCTAGTTTCTTAAGAAATTTCACAAATTACACTGATTTTTTCTCACTTACGAAAAACTACTGAACCAATTGAGTACGAAAAAAAGTACGGGGGAGGGGGAGGTGGGCTCGAATTAGGGCTCGAATTACGGTAGCCCTATGCCATATCGAGGACCACTACCCACGCTGCTACAATACACTTGACCATTCATGACTCTTGAAAAAGCGGCACATTTTAAAACGCTTGACACTTTAGGTGGCCTGAGTATAACACTTCTCTACCTGACTACGTTGCTTTCATAGAATAAGCGGAACATCGCCTGAGATACTCATTGCAGTCATCTGAGGACATTGAAACACTCGGCTTCAGGATGTCTGCTTTAAAAAAGTTTTTTTTTGCTTGGGTTTGTGAAAATCTTCAAGAAGACACTATGTGCACCCGAGTCCACATATTTGTGTCAGATTTTTACTGACTAAAAACACACTTCCCTCTTGGTTTTTCTGTACTATAACTAAGTTTCCTTGTCTAGTAGCTTTATTTTAAGGATTTATTCGCGTGTTGTAGGTAGACCCTCGGTAAAATCAAAAAAGTAACAACGAGTAGACTAAGCACACTTTTTCTCGTGCAGTTCCAGCTTCTTTCGTAGGTCAACTTCCAGGTAATTTTTTCTAATCCAACCAAAAATGGCAGTTGGTTCACTGTGATACCCACAGTCAGATTACTATCACTGATTGACCACTCCAATGATAGTGCCAGTATTTTGATCCCAACGGCAAATGGTCACTGGACCAGATCTGAAAACCCGATAAAAGCGGATTCGAACCGGGGACCCCACTAGCCAAGGGCAGGCACTCAACCAACTGTGCCATCCAGTCATCAAAACTGAATGATATTCGTAGGCATGAATATTGGCAAAAAAATTAGTGAGATAGCAAGTCGACTCGACTGGAATGTTTTGTTCCAGCAGTGGCCTAAGACAATGTTGCATTGATCCATCGAATAATCTTACAGCGCTTAGTTGCTGTCCATTTCCATTCCCCCACAATTTCAGTTAGTCCCGGCCAAGAGCTTCGGTTTATACCAGGTGAACCCATGCCCCATCATAAAAATGCTGCTGAATATTCCAGTCAGAGTTTCTTCTTTAAACTGAGGAACCATCACAAATACAGTGCAACCGATACGAAAATCAGCAGACCGTCCCAACTTTTGCCAGATTACCATTTCCAACTTTAGTCCCCGCCACGTGATGACTTTTGCGCCTCCATCCGCCGCCTGCCAGATGTTCCATGTTCCTCTCCATTTAATCGCCCCAATCCCAGTTCGGCTCTTAACAAACAAATACTTTTATGTTCGGATTACCTTGAAAAGGCTCTTAAACACGCCACAAAAGCCACATTGTCTGCCCACTTTCACAGCTTGTACATGCCTCTGCAGTGTCCCCCGCACCCCCTCAAACCACCACACGTTAAACGATGAACACCAGCGCCAAAGGACCTCCCCTAATGGCTTTATCTATTCCCCATCGTCGCAAACATCAGCAGCATCATCATCACAATCTAAAACAATATTTCGAAAATTTACTAAAACTCCGAAAAGTTTGCCGAAACAACATCAAAGTTGATATAATGATGATGATGACGACGCCATCGGGCGCACCGGATGGCCGACGAAGGAAGGAAGCAGCGGCGAGAACGCCCAGCCTCGCCGAGGGAGCAACAAAAACATTATAATTACCTGCGATGATCTCTTCGGTAAGTGTTAAGGCAAACTTTTCAAAACTCAAAGTGTCGACTACACTCAACGCGGACGACGACTACGACGAGGAGAAACTTTTCCAGACTGTGCTGTCGCTCATCGTGCTCTCCTTCACCGTCATCACGGCCAGTGTTCACAAGAAAGCGATGAATTTTTGTTGATGCCACTCTCGACGAAATGACAAACTCCCGGATTATCGCTGGCGCGACTCACCCAGAGGAACTGTTGACATTTCAACAGAGGAGCAACAGCGAGACTAATTCCCGCCGTCACGGAGTTGGGGGATCAAATTATGAGAATGGGTGCGGAACAACTCGCTTGTTTGTGAAAGGGAGGTTCGGGTACTTGTTGATATCGTCTCCGCCAACCACGATGAACCGTACTCATTCATTTTTCAATTTTCTCAAAGTTTCGATTGTTTGAAAGTGAGCCTCAGTTCTCCCTGCTAACGCCCCAAAGCAGTGGGAATCGTTGGCACGTCGTTTAAACTGTGAACGCAATCAGCAGGAGACAATCCTTGCTTGAGTGTGCTGCGGAGAGATGGAAATAATTAAATCACCTCATTCGCCCCCAAGTGTGCGCAGGAGGAGAGCGATACTTGATATCTGCACGCCTTTGGCGAAAAACTTCCTCTGACCTTTCCGGTGTGGAGAAGACAGCAGCCACACATTGCCCGTGGCATCAATTATGACTTCGAGACAAGGATGCACAAAGGACACGTCGTAGAAGTACGCCTGCCTGTAAAGTGTGTTAATTGGACTTGCTAACGGTCGAGGATCCGATGTCAAGCAATGCAAGCGATATTTGCCGAATCGTGTGTGTCGCGGTGATTATCGAAAGGTACTCGTATAATCGCTAATGATTAGGATCCAGTTACATTCATCCCGCACAATGGGTGTGGATGTCCAGAGAGGACGCTGACTTTCATACATCACATCGATGCACCAGATTGCACGGAAAATGAAAAAGTGCTAACAAATTCTTTTGTAGATCTATTCAGTGGACATGTGAGGATTTCTGGGAGCTATTGCAGTTAAAATCTTCTTAATGCTAGGGACCCAGCTTCCGCCTTGTGTTTGATCCCAAATACCAACAGAGCTAATGACTTCAGAGACAATAGGTGTGTTTTTTGCAAGCGTATATATGTACGCTTAAATTGTACGTGCACAGAAAAACGATCATCGGCGCTTAATAATTCATCATAAAAACTTGACACCACCGACGACAATTATGACATTTCTGGCAGTGAAGTGTGGAATCGTTAAGGTGATGGTTGATCGTTAATGGTCACAATCTTCAGTTTGCGATTGTGTAGTGTGACCATATCTTTAAATGAAAAAATACTTAACAATTATCAATTTAAACGCATTTTGAAACAATGCAAAGAATCGATTACGAAACATAAATGGAATGTATAGCCCAGACATGCTGGGTATAATAAATGTTGCATACTTATGGATGCAAAATCATTTCAAAATTATTTAATACATCAACCAGCCCTGCAAATGTTCAAAAATACACGAAAAAATGCCTTTAGGTGCATAATATTGTGAGACACTCTGGGTATACCAAAAATTGCATACTTATGGATGCCAAAATAATTAAAAATTATCTAATACATCAACCACACCTGTAAATGTAAGCCACATACAGCAACCTAAACAATGAATGAATAAATTTAAGGACACAGAAAATAACGTCTGGAAGCATTCTTCTTATCCGCGCTTATTCATTAAGCGGCGATGGATATGATGAGTAACTTAAGCGGATATAAAACTTGTTGTTAGTGTATTTTACATGCAAATTGAAATTTAGACGCATATACGCTTGCAAAAAAACGCAGCAGTACCATTCTGCAACCCTTCCCACGATTTGGGTTAAATCACAGCAACGCTCCCAGAAGCGGACGGCTCTAGCAAGCTGAGACTGAATTCTGGAGCTCTTGATCCCCTGTGGAATTTCTACATGAGTGCCTTATTCCCGGGGACTAGTGGCCTTTCAATTTTCAATTTTTCAATTTCAATTTATTTAAGTATATCATAGGTACATTAAGATAAGCGGGTTAGAAAAATAATTATCAAAAGCTTTATATTAGATGTATATTTAAATTGAAAGAATATAATGAAAGATACAAAACGAAAGAAAGCAAAAGGGTTAAAAATAATACAATAGTTCAGCATGTACGGTATGTGTGAAAAATAATCAAAAATTGCATTTTTAAGTCTTGTGGCATTATGAATATTTCTGATTGTTATTGGAAGCTAGTTCCACAGTTTAATGACAAAGACAAAAAATAGACGTGACGAAAATAGTGGAAGTAGTCTCTTCTCCTGGGGTAGTTTTTGTGATAGGTAGTTCGTTTGATTGTGGTACTGAGCTGCTGTCCAACTTTCAAGTAAGTTAGCGTAAATGTATGGTTTGTCCCAGGATACATGTTCCGATGAATTTGGTACAGAATAGGTCGAGGGGGAGGAGGAATAGCCTCGAGTGCTGCCGTCGTTGTTGTTTTAAGTCAACCTGTTACTTCTAGGCCAGCCAACCTTTGGATTATGCCTCTCTTCCAACCACTGTAATTTTGACCATAAGCAGTAAATTAAGGAAAGTCGAAGGTGCTCTGAGATTGACTGACAACAAAACTGACTGGGAAAGTTTTGGACATGACTGTGAGGAAAATAGTCTAAATGGGTCTTTAAAAACCACTTTAGAGTTAGAACTCGAACTTGAAAAGTTGATTAGTAGATTCCAGAAAGCAGCCTGGAAAAATACTCCTCACAGTAAAAAAATATCCAAATTCAATAAAACAAATCTTCCACCAGAAATAAAAGAACTTATCCTCGAAAAAAGAAAAACGCGCAAGAAATGCCAGCAGTCTTTGCGCCCCTCAACATAAAACATACCTAAATCCCCTGTCCAACAAACTAAAAAAATCTTTTCAAGCTTTCAAAAACCACGAGATATCGACTTATCTTGAAGGCCTAACAAATTAAAAACCACTCACTTCGGAAAGAAGTAAAAAATATCAAGAAGCCCCAAATGCAGGCCGCGCCAATCAAGAAAAACAATGATGAGTGGGCAAAATGTGATAAAGAAAAGCGAATCTATTTGCCGAACATTTGGAGGAAACATTCCAGCACTATGATGGACAAATGTTGGAAGATGATCGAAGTGTAACTTCTATATCTGACAGCTCCAGTATAGAAAGAGTATCGCTAAACGAACTCTGCCAGGCAATCAAAAATCTAAAAAACAACAAGGCTCCTGGCTATGATCTAATAACCGGACAAATCCTGAAGAACTTGCCGAAAAAGGTGCTAATTAATCTCCTTTACTTAATTAACGCTTCCCTTAGGCTATTATATGTTCCAGGGTCATGGAAGGTTGCAGAAGTGATAATGGTTCCAAAACCGGGCAAACCATTGAGCAACAAAAAGTCGTACAGACCCATATCGCCTTTACCAATAATATCCAAAATTTTTGAAAAACTGTTATTAAAATGCATTAAAAAATTTATCGAAGAGAAGCTACTAATACCTGACCATCAGTTCGGGTTTCGAGCGAAACACTCGACAATTGACAAGGTATACAGAATAACGAATGAAGTAGAAGGAGCATTAGAAGAGAAAAAGATATGCTCCACTACCCTACTTGACGTTTCCCAGGCCTTCGACCAAGTCTGGCATGAAGGCCTAAAATACGAACTACTTCTTCCAACATTCTGTATAAGATACTAGAATCCTATCTCGATAACAGAATATTTAGAGTTAAACACAGAACTGAATACTCCGATTTTAAAGAGATCCGAGCAGGAAACCCACAAAGGAGTGTCCTTGGCCCTACATTGGACCTGTTTTACACTAGAGACATACCTCAAACTGAGGGTACACTTGTGGCTACATTTGCGGATGACACAGCGTTCCTGGCAACGGGATGTTCAGTTGAGTCCTCAACTGAAAAACTCCAACGAGCTCCAGACAAAATAAACGAATGGTCAAAACGCTGGCGCATTGCTCTCAATGAAACCAAATTAACGCACATAAATTTTACCTACAGAAATATTGAAAATCGACCAGTTTACATTAATTCCGTACAAATACCGTACACTAATGAAGCAAAATATCTTAGTATGACACTCGATGCGAAACTCAAGTGGAAGGTCCATGTCAAAAAGAAAGGGATGAGCTCGAACACCAGTATAGAGAAATGTACTGGTTACTTGGATCAGTACAGGACTGCTATTATATAAGCACATACTGCAACCTATATGGACTTATGGCATACAACTATGGGGTTGTACCAAAGCAAATAACAAGGGTCTAATTCCGTCCTTTCAAAATAAAATTATACGGGATGTTGTGAGAGCTTCCTGGTATATCAGGAATAGTATATAATAATAAAATTAACTTATTTTACTTTTCGTAAAAAAATATTTTTTTTCGAATTGGCAGCGACTCCACTCGAAAGCTAAGTCACTTCGTGATCATTGTAACCATGCGATCCTACAAACTTTGTACATGAGACGTTTAATACGCCGACTCCAACGTACGAGACCGCTCGATTTGGTGCAATAGTAATAAACCATCCTAACGATGGTCATGGCGGGTGATTTTACCGAAGGTCTACCTGCAACACGCGAAAATATCCTTATATGTAAGCTACTAGATAAGGAAACTTATTTGTAGTAGAAGAGGGAAGTGTGTTTTTAGTCAGTAAAAATCTGACACTGCTATGTGGACACGGGTCACAAAGTATCTTCTTGAAGATTTTAACCAACCCAATAACAAAAAAAAAAAACCTTGAGGAGTTCCTCTATAAACAACTCCTCCGTGTCACCAAGCTTTGGATGCATTTCGGGTGGTTTATAAAACAAACGTGTTTTCGACTTCAAGACTATGAAGCACAAGTGTAACTGCCTTCGATGTTTTTGAACGCCCCTCTATACCTAAGAATCCCAAGGCAGGGTGACCTTCTTTTCGATTCTCGAGCCGTAATTCAACTGCTTGCGAATTAGCGGCCCAGCAAAATGTGTATCAGGTCAGATGAAAATGGCCAAGCGTAGATCGCAAAAAGGGCCCAGAGTCTGGACCCAGCCTTGTTTTCACCAACTTCTGCTTTGCGATGACGGACGAGCCCATATTTTCAAAATATGTCCTCCCAGGCAAGCGGAAGTGTCCAGACACCTAGTTACACATCTAGGAATACCATAATATGATTGCCGACCCCAACCGCCGCGACACGCCTCTCCCTGCCGAAGTACCACGACGGCGGAGGAATTAAGTGACTTCATTGAGCAGTCTGTAGAGGAAGTCCTCATGCGTGGCACATGAACGGAATAAATATCGCACAATCCATTAGGACACACTCAGTGCGGTGCGGTTGTAGATCTGCCATAAATTCCCACCGACATATCGTAAATCTGCACTAATGTCTCTCCGATTTTCGATATTCAGCCACAACTGACGGCTATGTGCCGTGATGCTGCTGCTGCCGAAACCAATTCATCTCAGGACGACCATAGATGCCTGAAGGAAGTGCAAAAAAAGCTCTACAGGTGAGAGAGATACGTATACGTAATGCAATCATCTTAAGTGCTCCTCTGGCATCGCATTAGAATTCCACACTCATTCTTGACTTCCGAAGGTATCTACATACCTGCACAATGGCCGCAGATACCAATACCAGCCACAGAGACGCACACATACACTGCTGGCTGGCGGCAAGTGTGTTGAGAAGTGGTACAGAACGAGACATTTTATGCGACAATATGCTGCCTGGATGTGGAGAGGGGGTGTGTCATACAAGCGAATCGGATTGATTGCTTTCACGGATATTAATTCTGTCTTTTCTTGTTCGATTGCGTTTGTATTGGACGGGGGATTGTGGTGGATTAAGGGAGGAGGGGAGGTGGGTCGGGTATTGAATTGAATCACTATACATCTGTGTGTATGATCGATTGGCGATGGATATCTTAAGTGTCGGGAATATAGTCGATTGTGTGCACACCCGGCGGTGCTCAACCCCACGGAGAGTTCTCAGTTCGCAGGGAAGGAATCAATTGGTTCGGGGAAGACGGGGTTTCATTGTGCACCGCAGTATCTGTGACATATGCGAGTTGAGTGCAGAATTTAGGGCACCCGGCGTCTGTTGTTGGGCTTCATTTGAAATTCATTGCAAGTCTACAAGATTCGTCGAATTCTTGAATATGATTTCCCTCAAATCGGTGACAATGCTTTTGAATTTAAATTTTGTGGCAATTGAATAGTCTTCGCTTTTGACAACATTCAGATGACTAGTTGCGGTTACAGAGAAAATGCTGGGAACTTGAACTTTTGTACAAGGGCAGTTTAATGAGTCAATGAGAAGCAATTGAGAAACCCTGCTGCTGTCAAATGACATGTAGTCTACTGTCAAATTTTCCCGATCGTGGAAATGTTGCACGGGAGACGGCTGATACTGTAGTCAGTTTGACTGAGTGAATATTTTGTATTTGTGTTTGGATTAAATTTACATGGATACTACAAGATGGGATATCTTTTAAAAGTATAGTTTTCCAGACGTTACATATCGTGCTTAAAAATTAACAATTATTATACTATTATTATAATTAAAAAAGTTTTAGAAAAGAAAAAAACTGGAATAAATAAATAAATACATACTTTAAATATTAGATTAATTAAGAAAAATAAAAGACAAGAAAAGTCATGTCTAAGTTAGGATGCGGTTATCGGAAAGATAGAGAAAACGTTTTTTTTCTCTAAGACGGCATATGAGTTGATTGATGATATGGAAGATAGTTCCAAGCGCGAATTGCAGATACAAAAAAGGGTCGCTCTCCAATGCAACGTGTGAATGAAGGTATAATTAGTTTCCTTCCTCCATCAGATTGTGCAAAAACTATGATTTCAAAAAGACAACTAAGCCACTTAGTTTGTATGATTTTAAATAGTCTTAATATATTGTGGAAGTTTAAATACTGATTGCGATCCAGACCGTAAATTAAGGATTCGAATCTGGACACACTACTGGACCTAGGAACATTATAAATAAAACGGACGTAGTCGTTAAATGCAATATTAAGACTATGCTTGGGCAAGGGCCTGTGCATCCAGGGCAAAGTTGTTGACTGGTCTCAACACGGCGAGATGCCAGCAACGATCCCTGTTAAATGCACAGGCAAGTTGACATACAGCCTCCTCGCGGCGGCCTCTGAATAGCCCTTACAGCAACCGCTTAGAGGTGAACTAATGTATGCAGCGGCCCCATTGTCCGGGGGTTTGAACGAGGACCCGGTCCTCCAGTTTCGGGGGTTGCGCGTGGGGTTTACTTCCCCACCGTGTAAAAAATTATAGTTCAGAAACGACGAGAAGCATCGGATACGGATGACCCTACTGCTGACGACCATGGACAACGTAATAAGGACAACGATTTTCGGTTCTGCACGTGGAATGTGAGGTCCCTGAACAGACCACGTGCAGCCGATGAACTTGCGGAAGCCCTCGAAGCTTATAAGGCAGATATCACCGCCAATCAGGAGGTGCGGTGGGATGGGACGGGCAAAAAGAGGATGAAAAACTGCGATATTTACTTCGACGATTGCTACAAAGAGCGAAGGCAGCCCTTATTCGGATGCGGGTTTGTTGTTCGAGACAGACTTAGGCAAGAAGTTTTAAGCTTTAAATACATAAGCGAGCGCTTCATAACAATTCGCATCAAGGCTTCATTCGGCAACATCAGCCTGATATGCGCCCACGCCCCAACGGAGGATAAAGATAACGACAGCAAAGACGACTTTATCGATCTCCTAGATAGAACATACGATCAATGCCCCAGCTACTACACCAAGATCGTTCTAGGAGATTTCAGCGCAAGGCTGGGCAAGGAAGTCATCTTTGCTAGAGTCATCGGGAAGCACAGCCTGCATGACAACACGTCCGAGAACGGACTCAGGCTTTTGGACTTCGTAACGGGGCGAAACCTCTTTGTAGCCAGCACGCGGTTCCCTCACCTCAACATCCACAAAGGGACCTGGCGGTCTTCTTCTTCTTCTTTATTTGGCGCTACAGTCTGGGGTGGACCTGGGCTTCAACCAACAAACCTCTCCAGCTAGCACGGTCTCTGGCTAGCTGTCTCCAGTGTCGCACGCCAAGTTGGTTGAGGTCCTTCTCCATCTGGGTGCGCCACCTTAAACGCGGGCGTCCTCTGTTGCCTTGTCCCACGGGTTCGGAGTCGAAGACTCTCCGGGCCGGAGCTGAGTTGTCCATACGCTCTACATGGCCTAGCCATCTTAGGCGTTGGATCCGAAGACGCCTGACTAGACTCATGTCGCTATACATCCCGTACAGTTCGTGGTCTTGTATAAAGTCAGCTTGGTCCTTCGAGAGATGGCTCTACTACTCAATTGCCTCTTCAGCCCATAGAAACAGCGGTTGGCAAGAGTTACTCTGCGTTTGATCTCGGTACTGATGTTGTTTGTACTGTTTACTGCGGAGCCGAGGTAGACGAAGTCCTTGACTACCTCCAAGTTATAGCTGCCCATTGTGACGCTCTGTCCAAGACGTCGATGTTGTGTGTCCTTTCTTGATGACAGCATATACTTCGTCTTGCCCCATTCACCGCTAGACCCATTTTAGCCGCTTCCGCCTCAGTGCCAGCAAACGCTCGCTGTGTTCTGCCAATCACGTCAGTTTCAGGTTTTCTCCAGGACGATGTTAAAGAAGTCACATGACAGCGCGTCGCCTTGTCTAAAACCTTTTTTGACATGACAAGGTCTCGGTGATTTTGCTTGATGGAGCAGCGATAATTCTCCTTTGTCATCCTGCACAACCGGACGAGTTTGGCAGGAATGTCAAAACTAGATATGGCGGTGTATAGCTCATCCCTATCCACGCTGTCATGTGCGGCCTTGAAATCGACAAAAAATGGTGTGTTAAATTGCATTTCTTGTGTCTTTTCCAGGATCTGCCGTAATGTGAAAATCTGGTCGATGGTGGACTTTCCTGGCCTGAAGCCACACTGATATCGACCTGTCAGGTTATATATAAACGGCTTCATAAATTCTATAAATTAACTATCTAACACAAAAAGAATTTTTCAGTTGAAGCTAGTAGTTACTGAGATTATCTCGCTCAACCAAGCAAGGTTTATAATTTTGACATACATGACAATGCCGCGATTAGCGTCACGCTCGACCATAAGCGCAACCGTTCAGCGCTAGTCTGAAAGAGTTTTCGCCGCTCAACAATCCGACAACTGCGATCCTGTCATGATGGCTCTGAAATCCACCGTCATTGAAAATTTGCCACCTTCTTTCCCTTCCATTCGTATTCATCTTAGACCACGCTGTTCAATCTAATCCGTCATTTTCGTTTGATTGGGATTTTGTGGTGGCGGATTAGCGAGAGAGTCAGTCCTGCTATACGAATGGATGGCGTAGTTGGTAGAGTGCCTGCCCCTAGTTAGCGGGGTCTCCGGTTCGAATCCCAGTGAAAGCAAAATTAAAACGCTTTTATCTGGTTCTCAAATCTGGTCCAGTCACAATTTGCCATTGGGGTTAAATTAAGGGGACTATCACTGGAGTCGTCAATCAGTTATAATAGTCGGACTATGGGTAGCACAATGGACCAACGTGGTCTAATTTTGCTGGTGAATGCACTAGCAGCCCGCCATCGTAACCGAACCCAACAGTCCTGCTATATGGAGGCGTAAACCGGACGCTAGCCAAGATTGCCGACTTGATTCTTGTTCCTTTGAAAGAAAATTTCTACGTTGGATATATGGTCCCGTCTGCGAGGAAGTTGAATGGCGGAGAAGACACAAACGCGAACTCTACGGATTTAGTATCTATACTAGGTATCCACCAGGATGTGGATGTAGTCCGGAAGTCAAACATCCGTCGACTGCACTGGCTCGGACACATCGAGCGGACAGCGATGGACAACGATGCTCCAGTTAAGACGTCTTCGAATGTGAGCCTCCTGCTTCGAGAAGGAGATGATGACCGAAACTCCAGTATAAAGACCAAGTAATCGCGAATGTAAGACAACTTGGTCTTGATGACTGAAAGCAGCGTGCCCAGGATCGTCAACTGTGGAATGCAGCTTAAGGTCAGGCTCTGACCCTCCATGGGTCACAGGCCTGATAAATAAGTCAGTAAGTAAGCAGAGCATTTGGATTAGATTCTATAATGACTTGAAGAATAGGTGTCTGGTTCAGATCCGGCTCGATGGACCATCCCACATTGTCTAGGGGTTAGGATACCTGGCTCCCACCCAGGAGACCCGGATTCTAATCCCGGTATGGGAACCACAAAATGTTGTGTAGTGTTGCACTTGCAAGCAAAAAAAAATCCCCAGACTGTGTGTGGATCAGACCATAAAATGCCCCGCTTGAAACTCGATTAACAGAAACGACCAGAAAAATACATATATGCAATATAACGATCCGTATTCAATAACGTTTTAATATTGAATGTTCTTATTTTGCAGAAATAGCACTTATACATAATTTCAATCTGCATAAGATATGGATCCCTTTTAAGTCCTTAAGTTTGTGGCAATTCGATATTAGTACAAGTACAATTTTCTTTAGTACAAATGCGAAACGGTAAACAATCAACACAATGACATGATGTTTATTAAAATACAGTACATTCTCGATTTACGCAACTAATAAAAACAAGGGTAGTTGCAATGATCGTGGTCGCCGTGGCGTAGTGAGTAAGTGCGTTGACTCCAACGCATAGGGTGCCGGTTCGATACCCGAATTTTCCACCTTTGATAATTCACGGCCCCGCCTCTTTCGAGTCACTGACAATGCTCAAAGGGTATTCCTTCTCAACTTCCCCGTTCGAAGTCGGCATTAAACTGTAGGTCCCTTCAACTCCTACAATAGCACGCGCAACACGAGTAGTTGCTGAGAAGCTAGGCCCAGGTCCGCCTCGGACTTTCCCGCCACCCATATTATATTATTTATTAGTTGCAATGACCGAGGTGGTTGCAATAAGCGCGTTTATATATTTTTAAGTTTAATTCAAGATGAGAAGCTCAACAAGGGAAACCAACACTTGCAAATATGTATATTAAATATAAACAATTTTTATTGAATAACATATAAATAATAATAAAACAAAAGGAAATTCATTCATTGAATAAAGATGTGTTAAATTATTTTTATTTGAAAAAATTAGAACATTTTTTTTAATGTTTTTATTTTTAAGATTCTGTAAAATAGCTATTTCCCGCAGCTTTTGAAGGCTCAACATTTCTGCAATAATGGCTGAATTCTGTTCAGCCCATTGAATTGCGGTATTTATTGCTTGAATTGCATTTTCGGTGTTTATTTTGGGAGCAGGAATCTCGACCTCGAGTTCACTTTCATAACCTAATTCGACTGATTCATTTTCATACTCTTCATTTTCATAAATGGTTTCACGTACCCAATCGTTTATGTCTTCATTTGTAATAGATTGGTTACAGGAAATGTTATGTAAGAGAGTTGATAGTGATTCTATGACCGCTTTTTCAGTAATAATTTGAGCTCTCACTGTGCTCAAAGGAAGTTCATCTTCATCTTCCCAATGACTGTGAAAATCCATTAATACATTCCAGCATTTGATAAAAGGCAAATTGCATCTCGTAGGTTTAATGCTTTGAGTTTTAACTCAAGGTCTGATCCCTCACATCCAACCAAGAACGCCAATAGACTATTCTTATAGTGCAACTTCGTTAAATTTATAACATTCTGGTCCATTGACTGCAGAATTGCAGTGCAGTTTACCGGAAAACACATGACAACAACCATCCCATGATCACTTTTTAGTTCTCCATCTTTTGGATGACAAGGAGCGTTATCCAATAGCAATATACCTTTCATTGGAAGACCCTTCGAACTTAAAAATCGTCGGACCTAAGAGAAACAAAAAACGTATTACTAAAGCCCTACCTTAGCCGGTTTAGTTTTGTTACCTCAGGCACAAATGTCGAGTGGAACCATTGTTCAAAGAATACTAACGTCATCCTAGCATTCTTATTTGCCTTGTACACAACGGCCAATGGGGTTTGCAGACTTACCGTTTACGAAAAGTTTAACTTTATGTAAACCAGAGGCATTGGTGCAGGCGAGAAACGTGATTCTTTCTTTACTTATCTATCGGCCAGGAGCTGACGATTCCCTAAAATCTACTAGAGTTTTGTTGAGCATAAGTCGGTAGAACAATCGGGACTCGTCAGCGTTATAAATTTGATGTGGAGTCAAATCGACCTCTCTGACTTTTAATTAAAAATTGATCCACAAACTGTGGTTTGTGTGACAGTTTTTTCCCCGCAAATTTCGAAAAGGCGAATTCCGTGTCTCTTTTTAAAATTTGTCACCCAACCATTGCTCGCATTAAAGGATCCTGGTCTTTCTTTTATCTTCGCATGCAATGAGGAAGCCTTTGTCTTGAGGACCTCGCTGGAAATTGGCACATTTTGCTGTCTTTGTTTTAGGAACCACTTGTATAGTGCCTTTTCCATATTCGGGTAGTCGCCAGCCTTTAAAGTTATCCTCTTCCCGGGTCCACATTCGGTATCGGAAACTAACTTTCTTATTTCGCCCTCTTTTCCTTTTATGCTGCTTAGTGTAGATTTATTCACATTGTA
Source organism: Eristalis intricaria (assembly GCA_964034865.1). Taxonomy (NCBI): domain Eukaryota; kingdom Metazoa; phylum Arthropoda; class Insecta; order Diptera; family Syrphidae; genus Eristalis; species Eristalis intricaria. Next base: position 132,552,940 of record OZ035873.1, read on the forward strand.
CCCACGGCATATTGAACGTATCGAAGCTCTCTTCTTAATTTTTTCTAAAATTTCACTCTTGTTTTTAATTGATAATTTTAGAATTTTTTTAATGAAACCCATTTGTAAAATTTGAAAGTGACTTATGACTGCACTGAATTCATTAAACTAACAAACATGCTTTCAATGCATACATCCATCGTTCTATTACTCAGAAGTAGCAGAATGTAAGGCAAAAGAAAACAACAAAAATTGCCAAGAAACTGAGTAAAAATACGCATAAAGGAAGAAAAGTTGCACTTATCGAGTAACTTTTTTTTTAAGTTGCGATTACCGCGTCAACAATGTTGTTAAGTCAGCTGTTGCGAAAACCGAGGAGTTGCGTAAATCGAGAGTTGCGTTAATCGAGAACGTACTGTATAATATAATAAAATGAGATGTGCTTCAACAGGCCCGCTTTCAGAGATGAAAAAGGGCTGTTGCATCAAGACTCCGCACAATTGTTCGTGTGTTCAGTCACCTTGGAAAGAATATTCGTATATTCGGCATCGAATTGCTCTCTATCCAAAATATGTCCTGTTTGGCTTGACATTACCACTAAAAAACGCCATTAGATAATTGCGAATCATTAAGGGTACATGACACAAAAAAAAATTTCAAACTGCATTTTCGTATGCATTACATTCCTGGATGTAATTCCTATAAAAATCGACACTTTTCTATGATGGTTTGTATCTCGACTGAGTTATGTAAAATCTACACCAGAAAGGGCTCATTCAACACTTAATCTGATACACAATCTTCCCAAACTCACTTGTAGTTCACAATAGCCAGCCCTATCTGCACATATTGGAACCTAGTGGTTGGAGTACATGATAAATTAGCATAGACCGACGTCTTATGTGTTTAGGTTTGACAGTTGCCACTACTGACTAGAGCTCACCGAAAAAATTCAAGAATTTTAGAATGATTAAAGCTGTTTTTTTGCATACGTATACATGCTTAAATTTCAATTTGCATGTAAAATACACTAACAACGAATCCTATATCCGCTTGACTTACTCATCATATCTAGCGCCGCTTAAGGAATAAGCGCGGATAAAAACAATGCTTCCAAACCTTATTTTCTGTGTGTTCCTTCCTGAATTCATTCATTCATTGTTTAGGTTGCTGTATGTGGCTTACATCTGAAGGTGTGGTTGATGTATTAGATCATTTTTAATTATTTTGGCATCCATAAGTATGCAATTTTTGGTGTACCCAGAGTGCTTCTGCTATACATTCCGTTTAGGATTCGTAATCGATTATTTTCATTTGATGAACATTTTTTTTTTATTTTATAATTATTAAGTGTTTTTGCTTTTAAAGTAATGGTCACGTACGCGGTTTAAATACACAGTCACAAAACGAAGATTGTGACCATCAAAGATCAACCATCACCTTCCACGACTACACCCCTGACTGCTTAGCAAATGTCATAAATGTCGTCGGTGCTGCCAAGATTTTATGATGAATCATTAAGCGCCGATAATCGTTTTTTTGTGCACTTACAAATTAAGCGTATATACGCTTGCAAAAAAACACACCTTATGTATTTTAAATAAGAAGTAGTATATTGAAAAAAGCTTTTACTAAAACCACTGTTGTAATAAAACTAGTTGTAGGATTTAGTATTTTTTTTTGGGCAGTCATATGGGCACAGCGCTGTTCTTATGACCTATGTACATATGTACACCTGTAGAAAGTACTTGTGAATCACGTATGCCTCTGGGTATTTCATCTACATGTATACATACATACGTGCACTTTGTTTGGATTTTTAAAAGCTGAATATAAATATTCTAAGGCTTAGTGCAATCGTGCTATATTCTTGGGACATCTTACCAAACAAAGGTGGAGAATGCAAAGGGGGCCTTCAGCCTAGCCTGGTTCACTTGATATACTTCGTTAAGAGATCGACCCTTGGAGTGCACCACGGATGGCCTGCGTATGTATCATCGGAGGTCCGCAGTTCAGAACATACCTATTCATTAATCTTCCCCCAATATACTTTATAGACAGATAGAGGGCAGAACGGCGATTAGATTGATGTGGTAGTATGTGGAAAGAGCTCCGTTCTGGGTACCCTACTATCCTTGGCAGAATACATCTACGCTCCTCTCGAAAATGCTCCTCGAACTTCTCAACCAGCATCCTCACGCAGACCATACAGGGAGTCCGAACACTAGTCGCAAGTCCTCTGCTAATATTCACAAATGAATCGAAGATGGTCGAAAGTTAGGTGAGGTTGAAGTGGCTGACTGCTGTACGGAAAGACGGCAGCCACAATTAAGCCAGAATAGGCCCATTGTGCTACTACGCGAATCAATGAGTACCTATTCCACAAGCCGGTTAGTTCTCGGAATAAACCGAAGAAGGTGGCTAACTTTTAAGTTGTTTACTTCAGCCAGGCTATCAAAATAGTAAGCTCCCAGAAGTCTAATTCTAGGAGCAAGCACTGCAGTTGCATAGAAAGTGTACAATGGTCCTTCCTTCTGCAGCTTTAATCAGAAGTCGTTGCATGGTAGGCCAAGTCTGGAGGCGTGACGCCAATGAGAGATCTCATATTCGGCCTGCTTGGTCTAATCAGGTTAAGCGATCGCTTGGGGTCGATAATAGGCCAGAGTTGTTTGGTGTTGGGGCATACTCAGCCAGTTGACCATATTAGATTCATTTAATCAAGCGTGTTTAGCATTATAATAATAATATGGGTGGCGCGACAGTTCGAGGTGGACCTGGGTCTAGCTTCTCAGCAACCACTCGTGTTGTGCGTGCTATTGTTCTTTCACGAGTGGAAGGGACCTACAGTTTAATGCCGACTCCGAACGGCGAAGCTTAGAAGCTTTTTCTAGACAGGAATACTCTTTGAGCATTGTCAGTGACTTGAAAGAGGCTGCGCCGTGAATTATCAAATGATGTTTGATAGTAGCCATATTCATGGAGGATGGATCACCACCCGGAAAGTGAACAGAGTTTGTACCCTTCATAGCGAGTTCGTCCGCATCGCCATTCTCTGGAATACCACTGTCTCCCGGCACCCACATAAGATGGAATCTAAAATACTTGGCCATCTCGTTAAGAGATCGGCTAAGGGCAATCCTGGAGTTAATAGTGACTGAACTAGGAGATTCGATCGCTGCCTGGCTATCGGACGATAGGTGACGATATCTGTGTTTGATATTACGTTGCTTTTCAGCCAGGAGAGAGCTTTATTAATCGCTATAATTTCACCCTTAAAAACGATACAGTGACTATGTTATCGATAGGTGGATGTTTAGATCCATGGAACAGACGCCAGCCCCCACACCTGCATCCATCTTCAATCTACCTGCGAAGATTCGCAATGGTGTTCAGACCCATGGCTCTTTTACAGTGGTAGAGAGCCGTGGAGGCTTTCTTGACATGTTCCTGGATATTGAGCTTCCAGCTTAGCTTTCTGTCAGCATTCGCCTAGTCCATTTCGCTAGCTTGGAAACAGAAGATTGCATGATATCCCTGATCATGGATACACATTTTCCAGATGCTGCAATTGTGATATCAGCTGTGTTTTTTGCAAGCGTATATACGCTTAATTTTGAAGTGCACAAAAAAACGATCATCGGCGCTTAATGATTCATCATAAAATCTTGGCAGCACCGACGACATTTATGACATTTGCTAAGCATTCAGGGGTGTAGTCGTGGAAGGTGATTTCTGATCTTTGATGGTCACAATCTTCGTTTTGTGACTGTTTAGCGTGACCATCACTTTAAAAGCAAAAACACTTAATAATTATAAAATAAGAAAAAATGTTCATCAAATGAAAATAATCGATTACGAATCCTAAACGGAATGTATAGCAGAAACACTCTGGGTATACCAAAAATTGCATACTTATGGATTCCAAAATAATTAAAAATGATATAATACATCAACCACACCTTCAGATGTAAGCCACATACAGCAACCTTAACAATGAATGAATGAATTCAGGAATGAACACACAGAAAATAATGATTGGACGCATTGTTTTTATCCGCGCTTATTTCTTAAGCGGCTATAGATATGATGAGTAAGTTAAGCGGATATAGGACTCGTTGTTAGTGTATTTTACATGCAAATTTAAATTTAGGCGTATATACGCTTGCAAAAAAAACGCAGCTAGCTTCGAGCTTATCACTCTGTTATGGAGAACTTGATGAACAAAAGCCACTAAGGACTTGCGGTTCGACGTTGTTAGAAGCACCCTCAATATCAACAAGAGCAGTAAGCGTAAATTCCTCATGCTCAAGGGTTTTTTTTTATTGGGCCAACAAGCGAGTTTCGACAGATCTGCCCATATTGTAGGCATGCTGAGAGATTAACAATTTGTCTACGACTGTATGACTGATGAAAACGTCGATCAGATTTTCAAAAGTCTTAAAGGAAAGAACGATAGACTAATTGGTCTTAACCTTCCTACGGTCTTCGGGTCATTTATGACCCATTTCACGAAAAAACTAAATTTTCTTAGGACTTTGTTTGGTGACTTTGTACAAACTTTTATAGTATAGATAGTGATGGGGTATAGGAGACCCAGGCGCTGGTTCTGAATTTGTCTCGTGCAGTGAAGTATAAAAAACACGTTGTGTGGGTTAATGGAGTTATATTTTGGTTTCCACGTCTTACCTCGATGAAGTCTGGTTCCAGAAGACCAAGAAAACATGAGGGTTATAAAAATGGCTGAGTGGGTTCCGATTTTAGCAATTAAGCGACAAGAGAGACCTCTAGTTGTTGAACTTAAAAATAAAAAGCTTTTTAGCAATCAGACCGATGTTAAGCTACGTTTACACCTAAACAGATAGTAAACGTATAATTAAAAAAATATATTTTAGACTCTGTCCCATACAAATGTTTATACATCTACGAACCTCGGGTCAAATTTGACCCAAAGTTTGATTCAGACGTTATTTACAAATAACACACATTTTTAGCTACGCGGTTGCATTCTATGATTCAGTCTGCTTTTATACAGTTTACAGTAAAAATAAAGTGACAAACACGTGCTTTATTTAGTTATCCGACAATTTAATTTCGTGGCGATGAGTGATAGCGAGAGTAAATTGTCTGTGATAGCGTTTTCGGATGAAGAAGAATCATGTTCTGAATTCGAAGATCATGTTGAGGTTACTGATTCTTCCGACAGTAATACCAGTGAACATGAAAATACTCTTGCGCCATTTGAAATGATGTCGTCCAAAAATGGTCAAGTAAACTATTCAAAAACCCCTCTCTTAACAAGTGCCGGAAGAGCTTCGAGAGAAAATATTATCAGTTTGGTGCCTTGATTGACACGTTACTCTTGCTCAAGAATTACCGAAGAAGAAATTTCCAGCTTTGAACTATTTTTCCCACCTCCTTACGTATGGTATTGACCTACACCAACATTGAGGGAAAGCGTATATATGGTGAAAAATGGCTGGACATTGATAACGTCAAGCTCCTTGCATTTATTGGATTGCTAATATTAGCTGGCGTTGTTCGATCTAATAACGAAAGCGCTGAGAGTCTCGGGCACTCTGAAACAGGAAGACCAATATTCACTGCAACTATGCCTCTGAAGACTTTCTCGACAACAGGGAAAGTCGAAGTCAACGAAGATCGCTGGATAAATTTGCTCCTGTACGTGATTTGTGTAATCAATGGGTTGAAATATAACCAAAGCTCTACAATCCATCCGAAAACGTGACCATTCATGCACAATTAGTAGCTTTTAGAGGAAGGTGTCCATTCCGGCAGTACATGCCATCAAAGCCTGCAAAGTATGGAATCAAGTTTTGGGTACTTTCTAATTGAGCAACGAGCTATGCTTGGAACATCCAACCTTATATTGGTGTGGAGACAGCCAGGAAAAAGTGTCACGTTAACACAACGTCAACGAATTCGGGTCTCGTCCGCTAAGAGCTCGACAGTATGAAAACCAAGGTTTCGTGTTTGACAGTTTCCACGAATCTGTCTCCTTTTCCTTTTCGCCGTTCGACAATACGTAAGCTGCCGCTGTAGTGGATTTGGAGTAGAAGTTCAATAAAGATTTTATATAGCAATTAATTTTCTGGCTTTTATTCCTTAACATCCACATTGGTGACCCCGACGATGGAGAATGGACAAAAAGAAGCAGGGGGCAATGCAAATACGAGCAGAGCTAGCTTGGGCGAAGCAAGGGCGAACGGTGGAGCATATCATGAGCCAGAGATAGGAACAGTATCGGTGAAGATACCAAAGTTTTGGAAGGAGAAACCGGAGTTATGGTTCACACAAGTGGAATCGCAATTCTACGTTGGTCGAATAACGTCTGATATGCGAAAATATCACACAGTAGAGCAGCTATCGACAGCGATATCCTGAACCAAGTCAGTGATATTCTTCTTGATCCACCCGTGGAGAATATGTATCTAACCCTAAAATCTAAAATAATCGAGCGACTTACAGATTCCGACCACGAGCGCTTACGCAAGCTCCTGCAAGAAATTGAGCTGGGGGACAAAAGACCGTCCCAACTTCTACGAAAGATGCGGGACTTAGCGGGCTCCAGATTGGGTGATGACTTGCTCAAATCTTTATGGTTGCAGAGACTCCCACCAAACATGCGTTCCATAATATAAGTCAGCACGGAAAAATTGCCTAAATTGGCAGAAATAGCTGACAAGATTGCTGAGGTGAACGAAACTCCGCAACTGTCCGCAACAACACGTCACAGCCCATATAATTACAGTACCGAACTTCATCGGCAGATAGAATACCTAACACGTATGGTTGCTGATTCGTATGGATCGAATACGTAATCAACCGTAGGAGGCGCAGTCGTTCTCGTTCTCGCTACCGCAACAATAAGAACGTAAGAGTTACTATTGCAGAGAATCACGGAGATGAATGCTGGTATCATCGAGCTTTCGGATCTGATGCTAGGCCAGTCGGTAGCGGCGACAACCTCTGGCCTGGAAAACAGTCGCCTTTTTGTTCGTGATCGTAAGAATCACGGTTTGAACTTTCTTATTGATACGGGCGCTGACATTTCTGTGATGGCCGCAACGCCCGTAGAAAGAAGAGTCCGTAACAATAACTCCACACTATTTGCTGCCAACAACTCACGAATTTCCACATTTGGCACCAGAACGATGACGGTAGATTTAGGATTACGACGAGTTTTCAACTGGGAATTGTCATCGCAGATTTGTCACGCCCTATCATCGGAGCGGATTTTCTCCGACACTTCGGATTAATGGTGGATTTACGTTACCGACGTCTTATTGATCGTATTACCTCCCTTTCCAGCGTCGGTTCAATAACCTTAATTCCATCCACGAAGCTAACGAACATCGACAACAAGGCCGCGTATCATGGACTGCTGCAGGAGTATCAAGATATAACTCGGCCATTGGTAAGAAAAACAATCTGTAACAGCACTGTTTTTCACTACACCGTCAACAAGGGATCACCGATCCATGCACGTTACCGACGCCTGAGTCACGAGAAGCTCCGTGAGGCCAAAGCTCAATTCCAGCTGTTAATGGAGCAAGGCATTTGTCGTCCATCAAAAAGCCCATGGGCCAGCCCGTTGCATATGGCAAAGAAGGCAAATAACAGTTGGAGACCGTGCGGGGATTTTCGTAAATTGAACAGCATCACCACGCCAGATCGTTATCCTATACCGCATCTCCAGGATTTCAGTCAATCCTTAGCGGGAAAGACTATTTTTTCAACACTTGACCTCCAACAGGCGTACCATCAAATACCTGTGGCCCCCGAGGACATACCCAAGATGGCTATCATAACGCCATTTGGGCTCCGAAATGCAAGCCAGACGTTTCAGCGATTCATGGACAGCATGCTACGGGACTTGGACTTCTCATTCCCATACATTGATGACATCCTCATTGTCTCGGAGAACGAACACCAGCACAAGGTACATCTAAGGTTAGTCTTCGAAAGACTGAGGCAACACGGAATGGTTCTTAATGTCGACAAGTGCCAGTTCGGTTGTAACGAAGTACGTTTTCTGGGCCATTCCGTCAACGCCGGAGGAATCAAACCACCCGAGGAGAAAGTTGAGGCCATGATGAAATTTCCAAAGCCCGCCGTAGCATGTGAGTTAAAACGATTTTTAAAGTCCTTAAATTTTTACAGACGTTTCCTTGAAAATGCGGTTGAGGACTAAGCAATCCTTCAACAATTAATCCCGAAGGGAAACAGGAAGAATGATAAAAGGAGGCTTCTCTGGACGTCTGAGGCGGAGTTGTGTTTCGAAAGGTGCAAGACAACATTGGCTAATGCAGCACTTTTAGCCCATCCGAAACCTAATGCCGAACTTGCTTTGATGGTCGACGCTTCGGACATTGCCGTATTGGGTGCTCTTCATCAGAAAGTTGCAGACGCATGGGAACCACTAGGTTTTTTTTTCCAAGAAACTGAAGGCTGCGGAAACCAAATATAGTACGTATGATCGGGAGCTTCTCAGCGCGTACCTTTCAGTGAAGCACTTCCGTTATATGTTGGAGGGGAGAGTTTTTGTATTCTAACGGATCACAAGGCCCTAGTTTTTGCATTTAAGCAGAATCCGGAAAAGGCGTCGCCCAGGCAGCTACGTCATCTTGACTTCATTGGTCAATATACATCGGATATTCGGCACATCGCGGGAAACCAGAATACGATTGCCGATGCACTTTCGCGTATAGCAGAAATAAAATCTCACAGTACATCGACTACGAGCGTCCTGCAGACGATCAACTGAAAGACAACGAACTCAGTCAATTGTCCACGAACCATCATCAACACTAAAACTAATGAAATTTCCTGTCATTACAGATCCGAAGCGTTTCATCATCTGCGACACTTCAGCACAGAACGTCCGGCCGTTCATTACCAAACCATTCCGACATGCCGCGTTCGAGAGTGTTCGTAACTTGGCACATCCAGGGATTCGATTCACATGTGTACCAATCAGGGACATCACGGCCGAAACAGTGGCGAAAGCTTTCTTCGACGGCTGGATCGCTAGGTTTGGAATACCCCAGGGGATCACTACGGACCAAGGCCGCCAGTTTGAAAGTAACATGTTCAAACAGATGACACGATTGATGGGCATCAAGCACTTTCGAACAACACCGTATCAACCGAAGTAAAACGGCATGATTGAGAGGTATCATCGAACGCTGAAGGCACCTCTAACTTGTCACTCTTTAAACAGTTGGACGGACGCTCTATCTTCTGTGTTACTGGGGCTTCGTTTGGTCGTTAAGAGTGATCTAGGAGCAACCACCGCACAGTTTCTTTACGGGACTCCGCTTCGACTACCAGGAGATTTTTTAAACCCATCGAAAGATGGCGTCAACACACACGAGTTCATCAAACAACTTCGCAGATCTATGGCCACGCTGAAGTCAACGCAAACAGCTCATCATGATTCCGGCAAAATATTTGTCCCGAGAAACCTGCACGACTGTCAACATGTTTTCATTCGCAATGATGCGGCCATGAAACCACTGACACCGACATATAACGGGCTCAAGAGAACCGAATATTTTCAAGTACAAATGAATGGAAAGAAGGTAAACATTTCGGTCGATCGCCTTAAGCCTGCAGTCGAGGAAGTAAATGAAAGCAAGGACGCAGCGCAACCAGTAAACGCATCAGCTAACGTGGAGAAAACACAGGAAAAGCAGTATGTAACACGAGCGAGCAGAAAGGTAACATTTCGTGAACAGTTTTAATGTATCACTTGCGTTGGAGGGAGAGTAGTATGGAGACAGCCAGGAAGAAGTGTTACGTTAACACAACGTCAACGAATTCGCGTCTCGTCCGCTAAGAGCTCGACAGCATGAAAACCGAGGTTTCGTGTTTGATAGGTTCCACGAATCTGTCTCTTTTTCCTTTTCGCCGTTCGACAATACGTAAGCTGCCGCTGTAGTGGATTTGGAGTAGAAGTTCAATAAAGATTTTATATAGCAATTAATTTTCTGGCTTTTATTCCTTAACATCCACATTGGCAAGGAAATTGGAAGAACTCCTGAAAAAAATCAAGGCATGCGTGTTGTTCTTGACTTGATTGTAGGCCTAAAAAGATATAACCTCACAACCGATAATTTTTTCACGTCTCATCAACTGGCGAAAAATATTATTGGAGAAAAATATAACGTTAGTAGGAATAATACGCAAAAACAAGCCAGAACTACCAGCAGAAATAGTAAACCCAAAAGGAAGATCACTTTACTCATCAATCTTCGCTTTTACCAAGGAAATTACCCTCGTTTCGTACATACCTAAAAAGAATATTGCTGTTCTTCTACTAAGCACTCTCATCATGATTCAAAAATTAGTAATCGTCCGCATAAAAAGCTCGAGATAATACTAGACTGCAGCAAATGTAAAGGTGGTGTAGACACATTGGACAAAGCTGTTAGCGGTTACACTTGCAAACGAATGACAAAACGGTGGCCTCTAGTGGTGTTCTGTAAAATAATCGACATTTCAGCTTATAACGCCTTCGTTCTATTCAAATCCAATAACCACACATGGAAAGCGGGCTGTTTTGCAACGCGCCGTCTTTACTTGGAAAACGTATGCAGCTTGTTGCACTGTATATAAAAAAAAAGCGCCAAACGCTACCTCGAGCACATTTTTCCCTTGAAATTTCCAAAAGAGTTCGAAGTGATTCTGAAATCGATACACAGCCATCTTCATCACGTCAATTGGGATGCACAACGGAAAAAAAACAGCTAAAAGAAGTCGATGCCAATTATGACCAAAGACTGATAACAAAACAGGTTTAGTTAGCAACATTTGCAGAAAATATATTTCCGTCCGCGTTAGGTAATTTGAAGACCGTTGGAAGGTTAAATCCTTTGGTTTGACATGCGAACGTTTCCCTGTCTTTTGTATGAAGACCACGTTCTCTAGATCCTGGGTACATAACCATGATGCAGGTATCCTTGAAAGATGTTGACCAGCCAGGAAGAGATGAGGTCTGCAATCTTTTGAAGTCCTACGGGTAAAATGACAACTGGTCCTGCCATTTTGTAGGGTTTGAATGAATTGATGGCTCACATGACAGTGATATTAGTCAATTTGAGGGAGCTGCGATAGGAGTGTGAATGACTGGTTTGAGTTCCTGCCTTATCACAGTTTCCAGGGACGTGAGTGTTATTCAGCAGTTTTATACTCTCCGAACTGGAGGTGGTCAAGGTTCCATCCCCCCTTTGCATTAAGCAGGGCATTTTTGAAAATGGTTCTAATTTTTTTGTGACCCTGAAGATGTAATATTTGAAGTGAAGATGTAAATATTCAATTATCAATCCGACCATAAAATCACTGTACCGCCTTTCGGTCAGAAACTATATAGATAATGAAAGTCTTGTCTTGGCTAAAGGACAATGTGATAGTTTCTCTGGATACAGTCACATTTAACTCAAAAATGTCCTTTATCTACTGTTTATCTCTTAACGAGATGTCCAAGTATATTACCATCCAATTTAGGTGGGTTCCGGAAGACTGACATTCCAAGGTATAGCAAAGCTAACGACCTGCCCAGAAGGATCATTATAGTAGTTGGGTACGCTTTCCGGATGGAGATCTGCCATCCACCCCTTTCGATACTCCAAAGCATCTATTAAAGCTTGAAACACAAAACGTAGATAGTCTCTTGGGACAGGATGCCCCACTTACATAGCCTGATTAGTGCATCTCAAGATTGGAAATACTCTGCAACACGTTGTACAGAGGCTGCTGAGACGAGGAAAAGGAAAACACTATTGTGCCCTCTCCCCAGAAGAAGCAAGTGAATGTCTTCTGGGACCTTCTTCTTTCACATTATCGAGCTAAATAGCATTAGTGCCAGCCTTGTTCACCACGCTATCAACCGCAATGACTGGTTCGCGGAATGGGATGGACTAGAACCGCGTGGTTACACAGCGGCATTCAGCCACTCTAACCAATATCAGTATATTGGTCTCCACTCTGAGCTCAGTCGTGTGCAAAACATGGCAGCACTGTGAGTATACAACGGCGGATATCGCTCGTTCTCACCGTAACAGCAAAATAGCAAGGGCAAGTGTAGTGTATACTCCCATGAACTCCATTTCCGTCTAAAATCGAATACGAGTGCGTTCGGCAAATGTCAATTTGCAATACAAAAATACGACAGCAGTCAATTTTTGATTAAGACCCATGTACACCACTTGCAAAAAAGAAAGGGGAATATTTGAAATCATTGAAAATTCACAGATTTACTTTGTAATTCAATTTATTTAAAACCAAATAATAGTATTTAATAATAATCATCATGTACTCCTATTTTCTTTTTTTTTATTCGTGTTTCACAGTTTTTGTATATTTTCTTATATGTTCACATGTCTTGTTTTATTATATTTTTTCTCATTGTTTTTAAATGTATATAATATATACGGTTAATATAGAAATAAAAACGATCTCACAGAACAATGCTGCGCTCTGTCACTTTGCTTGTTTTGTTTTTTATTTTAAATTAGTTGAATGTGTTTACTTAAAATTATTTATTTTTTCCTATTTTTAATGTTATAGTTTCTCTCATTCATTTTGTTTTCTTTTAAATATTTATCTATAATGTTAACATGGAATTGAGTAGGTGTTTTCTTTTTCTTATCTCTCTCTTTGTTTTTTTTTTGTTTTTGTTTTCGTTTTTTTTTTTTAATTTTATTGTTAATTTTAATTAGTTTAATTTGTGTTTTAGGTTCATGGGTTGGTTTTATGCTTCTAATTTTCACACACACTACATTTGTTATCTTTTTCGTTCTTCAAATGCGAACTCTCTTTCTTTTGTTTTTTTTTTTTTTTTTTGCTATAAAATCCATTTTCAACTAAACATTGACCTCACTTAGTTGTTTGCTGTCGCTGCGATGTTCGATTATTGCTTGAACTCTTGAAGACTTACATTAAGTGTTATGCTTGTGTAAAACAATAACTGAATTTTTACGTATTCAGAAATCTGTGTTTGCACTCTCTTGTGTGTCATAAATACGTAGCTATAATAACTTAATCGATTTGCAATCATTTTTGTTTTTCTTGTTTCTTCCTTGTAAGTGTATTCATTTATATTTATTTTCCAAACAACTAACTTCGACATTAAATTATGTGTTTTTGTTTTAGTTTAAGTTTATGCTTTATGTTGTGAATTTATTTAAATGTTTTTTAAATGTTTGCTTTTTTTTATTTATGTTTTTACACCTACTACACGGCGTTTTTTTTGTTTTTCTTTTGTCTTGTTATTTAAAAATACGTACGTGCTCTATGAAACCAATAATCTTTTCGATACAAATGTTTTTGTTTTTCTTATGACTTTGTGTGTTATTTTTATTTTTGCATTCATATTAAATTTTTTACTTATATTTTCTTTTTGTTGTATTTTTCTTTTTGAATAACATTTCCCATTTACGATCGAAAAAAAATACAAAAATCGAAAACCAAAAAAAAAGTACTGATTCTTCTTTTGCTTTTTGTAATTTTTGAACTGAGGTAAAGATTCTAAAAGCGCACAGGGACAGTGGAAAAACTCAAGGGGAGACAACGGAGACTTGTCAAGGATTTGCGGGGCTTATTCTCTTACCACTTTACAGTTTTCATTTCTTATATGTTTTTCTTTTTAGCTTTGCTTTGAGTTTATAAGTGATTGCAATTATTTTTTAATTTATTTATTCGTTTAATTTAATTCTTAAAGTATTACTTCGGGTACGTGTATTTAACCTTCTTGGATATTTAACATGCAGTTTTCGTTTAAAGTGATTTTTTTTTTCTTCGTCTTAATTAAGTTTTACAATTTTGTTTTTTAAATTTTCTTCTTTATTTACTTAAGTTTATTAATTTTCATTTTTGTTTACAATTTAAATTTAGTTTTAAAATTACCGCATCGTGGTGATATATTTTGTTGTTGATTTTAACATTTTGTTTATTCGATTTTTCGTTTGGAGTATCTTTTATATGGTGTGGTGACAAAGAACATCTCTAATAGTGTGTGTGTGTGTTGTTTTTGATGTGGTATCTTTTCTTAATTTATTATATTATATATCATTTTGTTAACATTTAGTTTTCTCTCACAGAGTACTCTAAGTGGCACACGACAAGAACATGACAAAAATACTGCTGACTTAAGAAGACTCAACTAAAAAGGCGTGTGTTTCTTCAGAACATTGAAACGGGAGTGATTTTCTTCTTATCTCCCGGTTTGTTTTGTATTTTTCTTTATAAATATATTTTACAACTATTTGCGGTAAAGTTTTCTTTTATTCAAAAAATGTTATTCGCTAGACCATAGAAATATGAATTTTTATTTTTTTTTAATACGCTTTAATTTTACTATTTATTATATTTTTTTCATTGGAAGATGCGGTTTTGATAGTCACTAATTGTCTGTTATTAAAATTTTTTCTTTTTCTCGGTAAATTCATTTAACGTGAAGACTTGAAGAAACTGAATCATTTGAGGGAAATGTTGAATCAATTTGGGTGTCAATTCGAAATTTAATTTAATTCGCTGGACTGATTTGGGGGAAAAGATTGAGAAACAAGTGAAAGTGTGAAGAAATAAATGAGAAGAGGTGGCAGTGGAAGGATCAAGGGAGTTCAAGGGACATTCAATGTTATGAGTGGCGATACAGTGCGAAGAGGACCTAGTTCTAGTTTCTCTCCCTATCGTCTTCTTCGTCACATTGTTCTCTCACAAGAGGAGGGAACCAGTTTTATGTCTTCTACGTCGTCTTTTGAGAAGGTTTTTCTAGACAGTTCATACGCTCGGGTTCACACCAAGAGGATGATCCGTGGCTTTTGAAATTTATTCGTCTCGGAGACCCTCAGATTAGGATTGGTCGCACCTAAACGACCGACGTTTTGGGCATATGGACATTCGAATTTTAATTCAACTACGTAAAGTGCTTTACACATGCTCTGTTACCTGGGTCTGTTGGTCGAACTGCTGGTGGCAATAAATCACGATGTGTCTACCGAACGAAAGCGCCGGCATTTCAATTTTAAGTGGAGACTGCGAATTTTTGTTCGTGAATTTATGGACTAAGACCTGTACATTGTGTATCATGATTTCAGTTCGAAAAGTCACCATGGAAATTGTGGCTATCCTTGGAGAAACATTTAAAATATTTAAATTATCACACGATAATGGTTATATATAGCTACAGTCCGAGGCGGACTTGGGCCTAGCTTCACTTCAGCAAACACTCGTGTTGTGCGTGCTATTGTTCTTTCACGAGTGGAAGGACCTACAGTTTAATGCCGACTCCGAACGGCGAAGTTGAGAAGCTTTTTCTAGAGAGGAATACTCTTTGAGCGTTGTCAGTGATTCGAAAGAGGTGGAGCCGTGAATTATGAAAGTTCGTAGATTAGGGATTCGAACCTGGCACCAAATGCGTAGAAGTCGACGCACTTACCCACTACGCCACGGCCACCCACGACTGGCATACCTAAAAGTATTCAGTTATATCTGAAAAAATTGCGGCACAACTCTTAGATAATTTGGAAACACACAAGATCGGTGTCGTATATCTTACGGAGCTCAAATGGATTTTGTTTACGCTTTAGTTCCACTTTTGAAGTCGATGTGATCATCCAAATGGCCAGCTTCGTCGCAGAATCTTAATAGGGGACGGTGTGTTACCAGGAAAACATACAAAGACATACGAAACGGACTTAACTTACGCACATAGGGTGACAATTTGAAAACGCCGATTGAAAAGATACACGTTGAAGAAGGGACACATTTTAGATTCGTCTTCACGACACTTCTCAAGCGCAAACAAATCTGGGAAGCTGTTTTTTTTATTTCTCGCTTCAATGCTTGTCTCACTTGTTCATCAAATAGTTCTCGACTACACCACAAAGATGCGCAATTTCATGCGACTTATCAGACTATACTGATCCCATGAGATAGATCACCATGTCTTGAAACTATCTTAAGCCTGATGGAGCTTAAATGACTCATATATTCCATAAAATTCAATTGTTCCGGTTCGCTTAGTATAACTCGAAGAGGCACTGACATAAAAGTCTGCTAGAAGTGTCATTATTAGAGAAGCACTTAAAGATTTCAAGGACTACTTTAAAAAGGTGGTTCTAATTTTCCAGAATGGAACATATGTTAAAATTTTTGGGTTCGAAAACCCTCTTAGCGGGAAAATTTGTTGCCAGCGCTCGATGAGGCCGAGTCAGTGGAGTCGACGAAATGTTTGCCTTACGGACATCCTGGCAAAACTCACTAGAGTTCACACCGGTTGCCAAAGGCGATTCTACGTCGGGTCTCCACTATGATTGATGTCTTTCATGGAGTTCACGTTTCGACAAACTCCTATACTGGTACAACTTTTGGGGTAGCAAATTAGTTGGTCAAAACGAGAACTTCATGAACTACAGACTAGTGGAGACCCGACGTAGAATCGTCATGGTCACCTCGTGGTGAACTCTACCAGCTGTACCAGGATGTGAAAGTAATCCGTAAGGAAAAACTTTCGTCGATTGCACTCGGCCTCATGGAGCCCTTGGTCACAAATTTTCCCGCTAAGAGGGTTTTCGAATACGAGCATGCTGGTTTGAGAATGAGAAGAAAACCGAACATCCTCCAAGGCGCAAAGCGGCTTGGTCTTGATGACTGGAAATAGCGAAACGGAGCAGTCGACGATGGAAAATAACTCTCACCCAGGGTCCAACCCTCAATGGGTCGCACGCCTGGCAGGAAGTAAGTAAGTTTGAGACAATTTGCTACGGAAAGCCCCTTTATCGACAAGGGTGTGAATTGATATTTGAAGAAATCAAAGTTTCAGGTTGGTGAAGTGCCCTATAATGAACAATTCCAAAGAGCAAATGAATCTGGAGACAACAACCTAGGGCTCAGTTCGACCAAACTGTATTTCAGTTGCTTTAAGACTGCGTGAGCAGTTCGATAAGTCAGTGACTGAATCTACCGCCCCATAACTCATCAATTGAAACAGATTCTTCCATTTCCAAATAGGATATTTAAGTATTCATAGACCCCGTTAACAGAGGCGTATGATTTGCCATTAGTTGAAGGAAGATGGTGGGATGACGGCAATCTTATTTTTATTTTATAAGAAGCATCCTCCAGTTGGATTTCATATCTTCCCTTACGACTATCGCACTCATCAGAGAGGGTTTTGTTAGGTCTAGAATGACCTAGTGAGTCACAGAATTGGCTCAGCAGTATCCAGCATGCCAAAAATCAAAGGTGCAATGCCACAGTGAAACTGTCATGTGAAGATCCAGCGCAACGTTTCGAACATGTGAACATCGATGTTATCGGCCCGTTACCATCTTCAAGATATTTTCTCTAGTATTGCTTACCGATGATCGATCTTTCCTCCAGATGGGTCTTTATCACAACTGAAAGCAAAACCAAGGTAGTGGTCAATACGTGGATTTTCGGTAAGGGTATTTTAGGACGTTGGTGATTAGGATTCAAGTGACTTAGAACCACACACAAACACTTTCAGCGCAAGAGCTGTCAAGTTACTCAGGCATTCATGCCAATTATAAAAAGCGCTGGATTGATTGCGGAGGGAACATTTCTGGATCCGTTTGTTTGCCGCAATCGAGAAACTGAGCGGATCTCGGTAGAGCAGTGTTAAAAAATGCTATTATGGAAAAGACAACTCATTCACACTCCATACATTTCGTGACGTTTTCAATCGGAATCAAATTGGTTGCGAATTTCTATGATGAATGAGTTGTTGCAACAGAAAGTACATTTTTTATTTTGAACAGAAAATAATTTGCTTTAATTTTTAGAAAAACGAACAATGCGGTTGTGGTTCGAGGCAATGTGTAGTGCGATGAAGAATAATCCGGAAATGGCCAACAACTTCACCAAGAAAGACCGTGAGTTTCAGAGAATTTTAAAACATTCCCTCTCGGATTTGACTCGCTTCTGATAAGTTCAACTGCGGAGATTCCAAAAAAAACTCGTAACTTAGTGTATGTGTCTTCAACATACACTTTGTCAATAATGGAGCTGTGTCTAAATCGGAGGCAACACCGGCACCAATTTTTCCAAACGCCGATAATTTGTTCTTTGATGTTACGACCTTTATGTAACCATATCTATACTACACCTACTTCTTGGAGTAAGTACCACCGGCAGATTTTCTAAATAGTGTGGTAATGCTTGGCGACAAAGAATATCCAGCATCTCCAATATTAAATGAATGTTGTAATGACAATATTTTGTATATCATATATATGATATCAGATTTCCTATATCATATGTACACGTAAAGTGGTGAACGAAGAATCTTGCCGTATCGATATTTAGACCTTTGGACCTACTTCTTATACTCCAACGGATTTCTCCGGATTTTTTATTCATAATATACTTAATTCGACACTTTAGAAAACCCTTCTTTAAATCAATTGAAACATGAAAATTCAAAACTGACAGAAAACAGCTGATAAAATACCAACGGGTCGATAAGGAGGTTTTGCGGATCGATAATGTGGCTTATCCGACGGATTCCATAAAAGGGTTGAACTGCGGATGCCGATCAGATGAAGCCCCTCCGCATTCGCTCCGGTTTCTAGAAACGGCATGATTAATCATCTTAATACAACTACCTTCCACACACAGGCCAGCGGCGTGTTCGAACGATGACACAGGACACTCAATATTCCAATCATGTGCTACGAATGAGAACTGTTGCCAATCATTCTTTTGGGAGTGCGTGAGACTGTGAAAAGCGGTACAATTTTTTCACCTGCGGGGATGATTGTTGAAAAGCTTAAGATTCGTGGAAAGTTTTTTGATCTCAAACCGTCATTCCCATATAATCAGAGTTCGTGAAATAACTGAAAAAATAGGTGTCTACATTGACGCGCATTCCTTATTAAAACCAAGATTTTCGAACATGTTGAATTTCGTAGCTTCAATTGGACATTCAAGACGCTGTTGAGAGTACCCTATGATGGTCCTTATGCGATTTTAAGCTACATTTAAAATTTCTGAATTCTGGTGGGTTTTGCATGCAACCAGACATGAACTTGTTTTAATTGTTTTATTAATTATCCCTACCCCTGAGACCTCTAGAACATTTTTTCGAATATAACGAGCTTAGAACTACAGAGTCTGAAGCTTAGGTACAGACCCTTCATTGGTCGCTGGCCAGATAAGTAAGTAAGTAAGCAGAAAAGACTCTCGTATGTCGAATCACCAATCGAAACTTACTCTGCCACTTATTCCCATTATTTCCCTCACGTTAAAGTCATTATTTTGCAAAAAATCACCACAAAACTAGAATCAAGTTAAATAGAAATAAAAATAAAATTAAGAAAGAAAAATGAATTTTTTTCTATTTCACAAAAAAATTTCATTTCACTTCTGATTACTTATTAAATTCATAGAGATTTTTGTTTAACGTTTACTTTTTTTTGTTTTGTTTTTCTTTTGTTATTTTCTTCATCATCTTGTTTTCACTATTTTTTAATCGTATCAAATATAAAAATCAACAATTTATTTATTATATATTTTCGGGTTCCTTTTTTCGTTATGAAAATGTACAACTTGTATTTTGTTAGCATTTTGTTTTTGTTTTTTTTCAAAAATTTATTCAGTGTTTAACTTCACATTCATTTTTCTTTCGTTTCTTTTAAAATGCACTTAAATATATTCTACACTTCATTTGTTTTGTTTTTTTCTTTTTTTTTTGTAAAAATGTGTTATTTTTTTTAAATTCATCATGGTTTTTTTGGTTTTGTAGTTAAAAATTTTTTTGTTACCTTGTTTTGAAGATTTTGTTCTATTACATGTATCTCGTAAAATGTTACCCAAGGCTTGCTAAGCTTGCGCGCTCTCTACTCTACTAACTGTCAGACTGAGTGGAGTGTTGCGTTATATTTTTTTGCTTCGTTCACATCTGTTGTTTGCTCGTGAAGTGAACGTCAACTTTACGTGTGTAGTGTGTTGATAAAATTAAACAAACAAAAATTTGCCTTCGGATGAACGAAGAGTGAAACAAAAAATAAAACCAAAACTTAAAATAAGTAATTTATTATATGTGTGTGTGTTTATATATGTATAAATATATCGTTTAGCGCGTTTCTTGTTTTCAATTGTTTATTTAATTCTTATCTCATTGTTTATTTTTTCTATATAACATTTCGGCTTATAATTCTCTAGGATTGATTAAATTGATTTATTTTTGTCTTATATGTTTTTTTTTTGTTTTTCTTCTTCTTATACAATTATATGAGCAATTTTCTTATTGAATCTAGGCATTCCAACAACAATTGTTAAACAGTTTCTAATTGATCAAGATTGTTTTCATCGAATCGTATGTCATTTATAAATATATCGGGATTATCTTCGTCGTCATCATTATCGTCGTCGTCATCCAGACCAGAGCCGTTCATCATGCCGCTGCCAATACCACCCATTGCTAGGCCACCACCAGCACCAGTTCCGGCAATGCATATATGCGGCGGTGGCGGAACACTTGTTGGCGGAAGTGGTGCTGGTGGAATAATGAGAGTTCCACTGTTGATACCGTGAAGGCTGCCAGATAGGCTGCCTCCACCTTGTAGATGTCGTCGACTGGAACTTAATCCTAAAGAGGAATGGAAAGCAAACGAAATTTAATTCAAATTCAACACAAAGATGGGCAGAGAGAGAGAGAGAAAAACTAATCAATGGGAATTGCGTATAAGCTTGTGTTGAGTACAGTGTGTCTCGAAGAAAATTAGTCAGGCGTATAGAGGCGAATCTCGACCAAGGGACCAGAGAAAAACTTCAAAACACTTATGGTTCCAGAATTAGGAAAAATTCAAATAAACAAGTGTTTGACAATTATTCACTTTTTTATTAACATTTTGATAAGAAATCCTAGATCATTCCGTCTATCATTGTCCAATTATTTTTCGATAGTTGTGAGAGCGGAGAAGAAATCGCCACTTGTGTCGGTTATGAGGAAATAGAAGCGTATGGTTGTAATAGATCTCAATGTGACTGGGGGTTGTTGTTCTTCTTTTTTACACTTTCTTCTTTCTTACTCTGCTTCATCGTGTAGGACCAAATCCAAAAGCGCAGCATCGATTAAGGCACCATCACGGAGACTGTCGGTGTCAAAATATAATCATCAAATGGGTCAGAGTACATTTAATCAGAATTTCTCCTTTTTTGACTGCTTTGATGACTGATTGACGTTTTTAATATTATTCATAAACAGTCAACTGCTTCAAATTATAGAGAGCAAGGGAAGCCCGACTTAAATCTCACCACGCTTAGGAGTTAGGAGCAATTTTAGAAAAGCACATTTTTATTGACTTAAAATGGGAACACATTATTAAAAAAAAAACAACAACTACGGCAACACTTGCAATGGGGAAGTATACCGCTTTTGAAACAAGAAACCTTTTATTTTATCATCAATTTAAATTAAATCTCTTATATCAATAGGTTTGGAAAAATTCGCATGCAAAATATCACCAATATGAAAAAATAAAAAAAAATGTAGACCAATTTTTTTGAAAATTGTGTAATGAAGTGCAGTGAATCTTTTTGTGGTCAGTGCTTGTATCAATTCTGAATCGAAGACAAATTTCCAAGCGTTAAAATAAATTCTTGATCTTGATCAATTTTTGAGGCCAAAGTTATTGTACTCGTGAAGTATTACAGAGATGCCAGACTTCTACCTCTCTTGCCCCTTAAAATGTTCGACAACTATTTTTTACAACGTGTTCTTAAACCAAATTGACCAATCAGAGGACGGCTTTTACGTTATTTCGTGAATAACCGCCAAAAATTCATGAATATCTGCCAAAATAATAATAATATGGGTCTAGCTACAGCTTCTCAGCAACCACTCGTGTTGTGCGTGCTATTGTTCTTTCACGCGTGGAAGGGACCTACAGCTTAATGCCGACTCCGAACGGCGAAGTTGATAAGCTTTTTCTAGACAGGAATACTCTTTGAGCATTGACAGTGACTCGAAAGAGGTGGAGCCGTGAAATATGAAAAGTGGGAAATTCGGGTTTCGAACCTGGCACCCTCTGCGTAGGAGCCGACACACTTTTTTTTTATGTAATTACTTGCTAGACAAAATATACTTAAAATTAGCTTAAATATCTTAAATAACCTATTTTATTTAATCCGAACGTACTGACCCTATACGAGTACTCTAAGCTATTCTAATTTATACATATTCATGCCTTTCGGCTTAAGATAGCCGGCGCACTAACCCACTACGCCACGGCGACCCACGAATATCTGTCAAAAAGGCACTCAAATTTGTTGATGGACTAGGGGGCAATCAGCTGTGAAGTCGGCTATCTCTGTAGTATTTCATTTCTGCTCATGCCTTTCCAGAGGACTCTTTAATTACAGATTGACTTGTAATGTGTTTGAAAGTAAAAATCGCTTTTACAAGAACACATTTTTTAGAATCTCCACGAAACTGACGCTGTGTTGTAGGCCAAATTTCAACAGATGCCGTCGCATCAACTGCGAGGCATGTTGGCGAGGGAAGCGAAAACTGAGGGGGTTCCCTTGTCGCAAGGATACAGAAATTGTATTCACCTCTATCAAAAATTCCATCGTAATCGAAAATGTGCTATGAACTCGAAAAAATCTGTCATGGAATTCATTCGTAGTTGAATGGTAATGAGAAAGAAGCTACGAATTATGAGAAAATTTGTTATCTTTTTCTACGACAAGTAATTTACGTCGGAGTATAAGACAACGAGTGTGTTTTGGTAAAAAATGTAAGTATTTATATTTTTTTTAAGTTGTTAATACATATTTGTTGCTTTAAGATGACAAAAAGAAGGCTCAAAGGCTCTTGGAATTTTCAAATGAAAAACCTGATCTGGCACAAGAATTTACCAAAGCACCTAAGAATATGTGACGCTTTTGTGTGAAAAAGATGAAAACTGATTTGAATGCCCTTGGGCCAACTTTAAAAGAAGCTATAGTTAAGCATACAATTTTCTTTATTGATTCTATTTCCAAGTCTTTTAATACTCTATGTTTGGTTGGGTTGAGTTTTCTGAATAGACTAATAGATTTCTCTTGAGCAGCACTAATTTCGACAACGAATAGTTTCCAATTTTTTCATATTTAAATTTCAGAATAAAACCGAGTTTTTTTGAAGTATTTATAAGTTCAGTGCACAATTTATTTCAATAATTTTTAAACATTAGACAGCTGATTTCGAAAATGAGAATTAGAGAGATCTATGTGGCGATGCTTTTTGCGAGAAAGTCCGTTCGCATTGTACCTTCGATTCGTAGACTTTCTACGAATGGATGCTGTGATAGGCCTGGGGACTTTTTCACAGAACATACATCTAATACATTGTTTGATTCTGACACTTCTGCTGTATGATTTCTGTTTCTCAGATTTGTTGTATGAGCCACTGTAATACAACATGTATCACCTCAAGCTTACACTGGAAATACAGCAATTTTTGTTTCAACTTTGAACATACATTTCATACAGCACTTAAGACTGCTGTAATCGCTACAAAAATGAGTTTTCAAATGAGAGAATGCACAAAAATAAGCATTTTTGGGCTTATAATTTTTGAATAATGAATCATTGTTTATCATTTTTTTTAAATTAGACATTTAGGAACAAGGAATGCTAGTTATTCAAGAAATTTTTATTTAAATGCGGGAAACACATTTGAATGATATATCTCTTCATTACTGGAGAACTCCGTTAAATAGTTTTTTGTGTGTTTGCAATCCACTTATATGGTGTCTGGGTTCCATTCACGACACTATTTAGTTTTCAATGTAAATTTGTCATTCAAAATTAAACGCCAAAATCAAACACATCATACAACAAAGAAGATATCATACAATACTTCCAGTGGAATCTGTGAAACAGAAAATTCTATGATATATGTATGACAGTTTTGTATGTTGTATGAAATGTATCTGATGAATGATCTGTGAAATAGGCCCCTCATTAGCTTTCGAGCGAACTTTTTCACTTTTTTTCTCGTTTTTGTACTTTTGTCATGGCATGAATACTTCCGATAAATGATAGATTTATCTGTGCTGCTGTGGCAATCGCATCTTAGCAAGTTTCTCTTGCGTTTGTCAGTGCTAAGGATCGATTGGCAGGTAGGAGAAGAATGACTTTTTCTAGGTTCAGCCCATTCTTTCTTTCAGGCCGGAGCCCCCGAGCGTAGAAGAACAAATCTACGTACACATTTGCTCGTATACTCACAAAAGAACGTGGCATCGGGTTTCAGAAGGAATTCACTTAAAGATCAGATGTTTTTACTTTTGTAACAGATTTGCCATTTCGTTGCTCATCCTTCATCAGTGCCACGATCTCCGACTGAGGTTGAGGAGCTCCTCAAATTGTATTGAGCAAAACCTAACAGAACGTGTCAAATTGTATGCCGATCAAAGTAAACATGTGTGCTCTGGCAGTGAAACAAACCCTCCATTGACTCTTCGGCATTTCTTTCGAGACACACTGTACATGCTATAAAATAGAGAAACAAAAATATATCATTCACTTACCTGTGGCACTTGTTGTTGAATCATAATGTCCTGTATTTCGGTGTAGTCCGAGTTGCCTGTGTCGTCGTTTTTTTTGGCGATGACAAAGTGTGCATAGGAGACAAATTAGGAACGAGACGGCGGCCATGCTGATTATGATTAGAACCCCATGATCCTCCTTGGGAGCTTCTGTGATACCTTCAGTGTGGTGCCGTTCCAAAGTCATTGACGGACACGAACACCATTCAAGAACAAAACAAAATAAAGAAACAAACAAAAAAACACAAATAAATCAAAACGAAAAAGAAAACCAAAAAAAAAAGAACAAAAAAAATATACAAAAGATACAGTTATTAAATCAAGTCACATCTTAATGCTCACGCACACAATGAATAAATAGATCGTATATAAGTAGATATTTGAAAACAAATTTTGCACATAACTTAAAGGTAGGTTACGATAATGTTCTGTGAGATATAGATATATATTTTTTTTGAATTCGTAACAAGTGAAATTTTGGGTGTGAAAGTTCAGATAATAGTTTTGAGGGTGTTTTTCGATTTTAAGTGATATCTGATCATGTGCACTACTGCGTGGTGTTAGTTGGTGAGATATCGTTTGATGTCTAACGCTGAACGATGGGTATTTATAGTTTAAGCATATTTTTGTTTTATTTCTTTGAGATTAATGCAAAGGATTTTTAAAGATTTTCGCATCGAATTTTACTCAGTAACAAAACGAAATGAAATAAAAATACTGTGCTCGAGCGAGAAAAAAAATAAAACGTGTGGGTGAGAGATAAAAAACTACAAGATGTGCGAGGTGATTGCTGGATGCAAGCATACGGGTACATACGGTCAAAAGCGCATAAAAAGAAAACTCTGCAAATGTTCAACTAAAAAGTTGTTGTCTGTGTGTCGTTGAGGACACCTGATAAATCTAATAAGCTGGAAGGTGATAAGTGGGATGGGAGAGTGTGAGAAATGGGATTTTGATTTTTTTCGAACAGATGATGACCGGAAATGTTTGAGAATGTCAACGTGACTTGGTGAATTGCTGCGAAGGAAATCCCTCATCGATGGAATGCCGATGATGAATTTCAGGCGCGCAAAAATGTATGCGCCACCGAAAACAAAGAAAACTTTTTGTGCTTCACTGTAGTACCGTTTCGGACATGCACGTTACCATTTCTTCAATCGTTGGGCTCGAAGCTGAAAATCCACATTGCAGGCTATTCCAAATCGTCCCTGGTTGGACAGCCAAGTTGTTTGAGGTCCTACCCAACGTTTTACCCAATACCGACTAGAATCACTAAAGTTTAATGATGTCCAGAAAAAACATGTGTTCTTTGCTAAAAAATGCAACCAAACTTGACCAAGTCCGACCCTCTAATGCAAAGTAAATGAGCACACTATCTCAGGTAATTTTCGGGAGTAATTAGGCAAAAATCGGCTTTAAATTCACAAGAGAAACGAAGTGCGAAAAATAACCGAAGACCGAAATATGCAATCCCATGAATTTGGGTCCAAGTTGAGGCTTCAATGGCTTCACTATGCGCACTTTATAAAGTCCGAGTGATGCATGAAGGGTGGTTGGTTTGATTGGATTGGAATTGTGCCTTCTATGTACTTTTGCATTCAATCAGTTAACACGGATTGCCTCTCCTGAGCCTTACAACTACTTAGACATTAGTTCCCATCTACACGATGCAGCCACGTCGCGCCCACAAACTAAATGTGAAAACAAAGTAGATGCTCTGACTTGAAGCAGATATAATGATACAAATTAAGCTTAATAGACTCCGGTGGAATGGGCCCCTAGCACTTATAAGCGAAAAGGATCCTACGCGGAAAGTCCTTCGCGGTACAATCTATGGTAGAATGCAGCATGACAGAAGCCTTGAGGTGCTCATGTATGGCAATGATCGGGATAGGCGAAAGAACTTGTTGTGGAACTTGGCCGGAACGGATAATGATGAAGAAGCGGCCAAACAAATTATTTTTCAAAATGGCGCTGAACACGGCTGTCCAAACCTCATTTCATTAGCCAGTGGATCACAACGAGTGGTGGGGATGAAGAGGCAGTTCAGATACCCAAGAATAAAGGGTTCCAATTTTTCGTGAGACGTCGACACTGGGTCTGAAAGCTTAGCTCGTGTTTCCCCACAGGAAATAGTCAGATAATTGCGGGCTGAAAGGTTTCCTGGGTTAACCTTGACTCGTATTCGGGAATTGGCCTCTTTTAATCGGCCCCAACCTAGGACTTCATGCATCTTTACAGGAATAACAATTTTTAATAAGTTAATAATTTTGGCAATAGTAAGGACAAAAGGAAAGTGGTGGTTGTACACATTTTGCATGAATGTACAAGAGAAAGGTGTGTTGGAAAAGAGTGTGGTTACAAATTTGTTTTTGTGTTTCTGAACCAAACATAGACTAATGCTTTAACATTTTGATTGTAAAAGTGTAAATTTCATTTCAAATCAATTCAAAGAAGGATCGCACGACTGAAACAACTGGCTTATTAAAACAGTTGTCCACTCAAATAGGTTGTAACACTCGACATTCCTGTCAGCCAGTCAGTGCTCTAACTCCCATTATTTTTGTTACTCCCTGATTGACAAAAGAAGTCATTTATTGTCCTTCTACTCATAAATTATCAAGAGAATCGGTTTAAGATAGTTCGACAGTCGTATTCGGAGTTGAATTTTATGTTGCGTGTCTGGAGCGAAAAGACAAAGTCTTTGGCGGTTATACCACGTCTCCACCGGACTAAACAGCGAGGTTTCATCAATTCTTGCCGAACCTACCAGGCTCCGCTATACATTTTTGCTGCCTGGAAACCTCGCGATTTCTTATAAACCTCAGTGCAGCCTCCTTGAATTCATCCTTCCATTGGAGGTTGTCAAACCGAACAAGGCTACAGAGTGAACTACAATTGGATCATTTTATCATTCTCTTCCTTTCTATCTGCTGGTGTTCTCACACTTTTGTTCCCTGTCAACAGACGTTTTGGCGGCCATTTAAAAATTGAGAGCGAGTGACTCGAAATTAGAGAGCGTAACCACTTCAACCCCGGTGGGAACGGCATTTTGAGGTTTCAATAAAAGTTCATCCGAACCTTCGGTTCGGTTCGGTGTAAACGTATCATTAGACTACAATTCGCTGGAAACTTAGAAGAAATAGGAAAATTTCAAGAATTCAAAATGATTTTCGCACATCAGAAGCATCGACTTTTCTTTAGGCATATGCAGAAATGATGTATTACAGAGATGCCCGCCAAACTTCTACCTCTCTTGCCCCTTAAAATGTTTGACAACTGTTTTTATAACGTGGTTTTACACCAAATTGCCCAATCAGAGGATGGCATTTATTTATTTTATTTCGTGAATAACCGTCAAAAATTCATGAATATCTGTCAAAAAGGCACTCAAATTCGTCGATGGACTAGGGGCAAATAAGCTGTGAAGTCGGCTATCTCTGTAATACTTCATTTCTGGGCATATGTATTCGTAAATCTATCCCCTGAATGGCAGTTTAAAGTGGATTCTCCTCCAAGTATCATTTAACCATTTGATTATGTGTGGAGTCATTTGCTTAAATTTTCTTGCCATGCTGTGAAATTCAACAAAAACGACATTCAATGATATATAGCTTGTGGCACTAATGAGATGTGGATATATAGTTTCGTCACTTAAAGGACTTACTTAAAGGGTTAGAGAGTGCTCGCATCTGTAATGAGTTTTCCAAGGGAATTGGAAAATTGAAGTTCCAACAATGAAAAATTTGGTTGCATCCGATTATAGTGTTTTTTTGGGGGTGCAAACCAGTTTCGAACAAACAACTCCAGAGACAAAATAAAGCTTATTTACTTTAACCCTAGAACGGCTGGTAGTTGGTTGAGTGCCTCCCCCTGGTTAGCGGGGTCTCCGGTTCGAATCCCAGTGAAAGCAAAATTAATACGCATTTATCTGGTTTTCAAATCTGGTTGGGGGCAAATTAACGGCACTATTACTCGAGTGGTCAATCTGTGGTAGTAGCCTGACTGTGGGTATCACAATGGACCAACATGGTCTAAGTGTGCTAGTGAATTCACTAGCTGCCTCTCTACCTAACCTAACCTACTTCGACCCTAGATCTTAATCATGAAAGAATTCGGCATGAGTATCTCCAATATCTGTCGAAGACAAACAATGCGAAGATGATTAGCCCCGGATTTCAAACAAATGTGATTCGTCAGGGTTGCCGCTATGCGAAAAAAAAACGCTCCAGATTAGAGACTCTATATTTTCTTGCGACTTTTGAAAATTATTGTTCTTGAACCTCTCCAAGAAATAGGCTCCTAATCATTTTTTATTCAATATGAATCAATTAGATTCAAAATCTGACTCAGAATCATTCTGTGAATACTAGAGTTGTGTCGTTCTGGATAAATATATAGCTCCCGGAACTATGCCTTCCTTCAGAAATTTTTCCTATTGTTCCGTTAACTTATTCTATTTCCACGATTGTATACAAAAGTTGTACACAGGCAAACACATGGCAAGCACACACAATACAGTACATGACACACTATATGGTACACACACCTTTGTGCGAACCTGACACGGAACTATGTGCGGATGTAAACACGAATACGTCCATACGTGGATTTACATGTCCATCTCAACTCAACCATCAATCTATCTTTCTATCTATCCATTCCGTTAACGCAGATATGTGAATACACAGTGATTTATGCATGGGACTACATGTCTCCGGAAATCAGTTCCAACTACGAAAAAAAACACCTTTACATGTCCGTTCCATCGTCGAAACTGTTTAGCACTTGACATTAGTGCATCCAAAACTCCAGTGGAAACTGATGAAAAACCACGTCTAAATGCAAGTAGTTTGAGAAGAAATCATTAGAAAGAATGGGATTCTCGTGGATTAGTCAGGATCTGGGCTGAAAACGACCCTTCTGTAATGTTTGTAGAGGTATTGCAGCACAAAAAAACACTTAGAGTAAATTAAATTTCTCCAACAGACGAAAGACGATGCATGCACGGCTCCCAAGTATGATGAAACGTTAAAATGAGTAGCGGCTTCTGGTTGTGTTATGATAAAAACGCTCTGCACAAACCAATCCCTTAATTCGATGTTGAAACTGGCACAGCTACATGCGACAATATGTTGAGACTGAGAAATTGCTAAGCTGGTTCGTGTGGTTCATGTACGTTTCAAGCCCTTCGCAGTAATTTTATAAGTTGACGGTGATAGACTTATAAGCCTCTTATATACCCTTCGCAGTAATTTTATTAGTTGACGATGATAGATTTATAAGCCTCTTCATTTACAATTTTGGTTAAAGTTACTCATAGACGTTCATTTTGTCTGCTTTAGGTAACCTGTGGCAAGAAACGGTTCATCCTTTCTTGATTAATTTGATTTATTGCCACTTTTTGAAGCTTTTTTTTAAACAAAGGCAACACTGGGTCTTATTTATCTATCCTCGTGGGGAAAGACCACAAACCGACTTTGAGGGTCGTGAACATAAATCGCTCTGGTGAAGAGTATTGCTAAAGTCCACCAGAACTGTAGCGCCACAAGAACAAGACCTTGAAGATGTGGCGCCCAACATCGGACGGATGTTAAGCGGCGGATTCCATGAAAAGTGACTGTCAGTTATTGTGAAGCTTAACAATGCCACAAAATAACGTGTATATGTTAAAAAACAATCCATTTGGTCTACGAAGGCCATTTAAAACCATCGCACATCCTCTTGACTGTCCAACACTGAAAAAAGTGGTTTCAATACGTGATCATACAGCACAATCCATTATCTGTACTGCATTCTTTCCCACCACAAGTGCACGGCCAATGCAACGCGCACAGTCTCTTAATTAACTGCATCGATTGTCAGTCACGTATCGCACGAATTCAATTAAACCCCAGCCCAATGAATATGAAAAACAATGAGTTCCAATGCAAAACTAGAACACAAAATCCAATCAAAGCCGCCAATGCCATCGTAATAAATTGAATAGAAAAATCAAAAACAATAGAAAAAAAAAAAACAAAAACATTTCCAATGCATGTACAGAATGAGTGGTGGAAGGCGCAGCAACGTGTGAATGTGTGTTCTAAACTATGTTAGCCACTACCACTCCGTCTAATGTAAACACATCTATTCGCAAAAACAAATGTAACCGAAACAAAAAGGAAAAAATAAAATGAGGTACAACTAGACTTCAAATGGGTGTTGTGAACTGGAAAGTGGGAGTATTACCATTACTTGCGCTACACAAACCGAACGCCTAAACACAGAACAAAAAACAAAATCAGGGCGACGGACAACTGAAAAACAACAGGATGTGAACTTCGCTATGCGTACGGTGTGGTTGTGTGTGTGAATTGGGTGGTGTTCTTGCTGGTAAACTTATATCTAGATAAGTTAATGTTATAGACTCACATGTTAAATTGTTAAACGTTTTAAGCGAGTTTTTATTTTTTGTTTAAAAAGTTTCTTTTATCTTGTAGGGATTTTTTTTTCTGTTTTTTTTTTTTTTTGTCGAAATTTTTTCGTTAGTATTTATTTAAGAGTTTTCGTTTGAATTTAGTTTCTCTCCTTCAATCAAGTGTGTTCAAGCCACATTGCATGCAGTTACTTTGTTCCATTTTATTTTCGGGATTGTTTGTCGAACAGATGGGTGTCGAGGGGCAGGTTTTGTTAAACCAAAACAGAAACGATAGAATGGAATTTGATGGAATTTGAATAAGGACAGGGAACGTGTGGAATGATGTTGGGCGGGGGGTGGGTCAAGGAAATTTGTGTTTAATGAGGAAAAAAAAAGAAATAAAATGAAAGCAGCTGCTGGCGAGTTAGAAGAACGCGCAGAATTTGATTGCCCAAAATGCTAAACCGAGGAGCTGAATGAGTTTTGGCAAAAGAACGCTACTCCCGCGACCTGAGCGTGTGGCCGTGTTATTGTTTTGGATTATTATTTAATTTTTTGTTTGTTTGTTTTGATTTTTAGATTAAAACAGGAAAACCAAAAACGGAAAGAGAAGAAAGAGAAAAAAAGGAAATATTTTGTAAGTTCAAATGGAGAAAAAAGTATTTAGAAAGGATACATAGTTTTTGAATAGAGAAACTCAAAAAAAGAATGAAAATATATATATTTTTTTTGTTGTTTATCTGTATAATTTATTTCAGTGACGAACTTTGTTTGCTAACGATTTCAGATACTTTCTACGGGACGAAATGTATTTACAAATGAATTTTGCTTTTTCCGAACTGAGGGCCTTTACTCTTGTTTCTATTTACAGATGTTGTCTAACCGACTAGCGGCCATGTTTTCGATTGCAAAGGTTAACTAAGGATGAGTCTTTAAGACATGTTTCTTTTGTTTTTTAATCGGTTTCTTGATTGATCACGCGTGTTATGTTCTTCTGATTCAGTATTGTTCGACAAATCATAAAGGAAACATTGTTCGAGGAGGACGGCCACCATCATCTCAGCTCGCTCTCTTTACAGAGTCTGCAGTTTTTAGGGCTGCCACAGCACCATCTCAACAGAGTCTCAAAATTAATCGGCTGCATTCCGAAAATCAGCGTTCCGTGAAAATATTTTTCGTGCGCATTGAGCATTATATGATGGGTATCATGAAACCTTTCATTATCGCCTTGACCATACGAAAGATCGAGATATGATGCGGGACCGATTAGATCCCTTTCCGCTCTCTAAGCCAGCTAAGATCACGAAGAACAGATGACTTAAACATTCAATTTGCTGTTGATGGTTTGCAAAATGAGTGACAGCTCAAAGGAAAAATTTGCGCAGAAGGAGGTTATTTCAAGGCTAGTAGGTAAGAGTGACTGACATGGTGGATCATGCTCTTGGACCAGTAATCCCTCATAATATGCCGACTTCCTCTAGGTAGGCAAAGGGCTAGAGAAGAACTCTTGAATCTTGGCCTTCATCCGTGTAGATTCCCATGACAATCTTCAGAATCGCGAATAGTCGGGAGCAACATGTGTTCGAATCTATATTCAGAAAATAAATGTCAGAAACTCTTCTTTCTGGCTTATTTAGGACGGGCGGCAGTCTTAAGAGCTTTCTAGAGGAGCCTCGGGGCGTATGTGTAACATTTTACATTAAAACATCGCGGCAGTCTTAAGAGCTGTCTAGTGGAAATAAAATAAAGCTCCCACCTTTCAAATCAATGTGATGCGCGTTATTTAAAGTTACAAAAAACAAATCTTAATGAATCACCCACTGGACTTGAACTGATAGATCCTAACTACCTCTACTGTGTGAACTGCCTGGCCACATGACAAGTTCATGTACAAGAATACAAATCATTCCAATCCCACGGGGGTGAACTACAAACACAAACTTTCAAAATCCCAACCCTACGATCTATTAAAAATGCATGCAAATGGAAGCCCATCACTTTTGATTTGCCTAGGTTATGCAACGTTACTGGAGATGCAATCATCGTAAAATAGACGGAATTAGTACGAACACCCAGCTTTTATTAGTGTCGAGAAATCAGATGGTGTAGTAATGGACGGGCCTGGTCTACACGGTCAAATTGCGTCAAATTCCGTCGCATCGGCTCGTAGACATGTAAGCAAAGGAAGCGAAAAGTGCGTTTGACTCCCATGCCACAAGGGTACAGAACTCATATCAGTTTAGAGAGCGCATCTGCTCCTTTCATCTATTTTTGTATTTTTTTTTCAGCGTTGAGTATTGAAAGCATGTAACACTTGTTTGAGAAAGACTACCAACAAAATAGTATGCTTTCGAAATTTGATAATTTGACGTGTGTAACGACTTCCACTGAATGTCGTAATTTGATGTGAAGAAATTTGGAGGTGTAAGAGCTGCCATAGCTGACGAATAATGCGCAAAACCGTTTTTGCGTTACTTGCAATGCTTCATTTGTCAAATGGCATGGGAAACATTTGCCCAGGGTGCGCTTACGATGAAAACCGTCTATTGGCGTGCTATGCAAGTAAAACCGATTAGTATGCCGTGACGGTAAGTGGCATGACACTGTCGCGCCATAACGCAATAGCATCGAATCACCGCTCTAATCTTCAGAAATCATTTCAAAACATGGGCTCTCATCGCGTAACTTTTCAGACGACTATCGTCCTTATGACTTCAACGATATCGTCGATGATTTGCTTCATGAAAGCCCATCACTATCGTCGCAGCTATCGTTACATTTTGAGTACTCTGAAAATTATATCTCTCACGTAAAAATGACATCCGTGCTTTTATTCCTCTCAAATTTCACAAACACATTCTCATGTCAGTTTGCGAACAAGACTAATACAAATGCGAGCTATCACTCTAAAAATGTCTTAAAAGTTTAGAAAAATTTGTGTGTACACAATTTGTTCTCATTTAATAGGAGACGATACTGAAATAGGTATCGCCAAAAATCAGTCGTCGAGACGACAGTTAATGACGTGAAGTTTTCAGGTTACGCGAAACAGGCAAAGCGACATCTCTCAGACGCTACCGTTTTTTATGCTTACATGAAGGGAAACTATCATCGAATCGCTAGCGCGAGACGATTGTCGTGTTACGTGATTGGAGCAAAAAAAGTAGGTCTGTTCCCGTACTTTCTGCACAAAATTGTGAAGACTGTAATTTTTTAAGGAGTGCGGGGAAAATCTCTCAGAGAGAAGCAAAATCTGAAGAAAGTACGGGAACGCAGTTTTACCAAATGTGTAAATTATGTCTTCGACTCCGAACCCGTGGGACAACGCAACAGAGGACGCCCGCGTTTAAGGTGGCGCACCCAGATGGAAAAGGACCTCAACCAACTTGGCGTGCGACACGGGAGACAGCTAGCCAGAGACCGTGCTAGCTGGGGAGGCTTGTTAGTTGAGGCCCAGGTCCACCCCGGACTGTAGCGCCAAATAAAGAAGAAGAAGTAAATTATGTCATTTATGAAGCGTCAAATCTGAAATCTCACATGCATACATACATGAAATTATCACAAATGCACAGCAAACTATTTGAGTATTTGACACATCAATTCATTTGACATAAAACCAAGAAACTGCCCACAGAAATTTCTTGTGTTAAAATGGGCACGGTGGGGAAATTTTTTACTCTCTCCAGAGAGCGCTTATTTGACATAAAACCCAAATTTTTGGCGTGCGGGAACAGACTTTCGTAGATTTGTGTTGTTTTGTACTGTTTTGTGTTTTTTTATTTTGGGTACGGGAACAGACCTAACAACTCACTTCATGCAAGCCCTTGTTGCAAAATAAGCGCCCATAACAATATGAGGCAACTTCTGGACACGATCCGTAATGCTGGATTGAACGCATCATTGGCCTTCCAGCTGGATCACATGTCGAAGGTAGTAAGGGACTGGTGATTGGATGAGGCAACTTTTGAACACCCACCGTAATGTAGATATGATGTCTCACATCTGTCAAGCATATCGTGATGGACAACTTGTTTTATGTGGTACCTATAATGTTGTACTAATTTTTGAAAATCTCTTAAAAAAGGCGATAATGGTGGTAGCGCAACTCAGTTTTTTAGCCGTGCCTTTGTATTAAATGTGTAGGGAGTGAAATTTCTATCGACGGGATGTATTTTAGGCATAAGGCTTGTGCTAATATTCACGTTATCGGCTTATAATCGAGCCATGTGGACTTCAACGTTAATAGGAAAATTACTTATAATGAATTTACCGTCTTCTGTACATAGTCGGGGTTATGCCTTGGTTTTTATTGATTGTCATTTCATGAGTCTACTCTCTTATTGTGCTTCGTAACTCATGACTGAGGTTTTTTTGACAGTTCTCTTTTATTATTTATCTCGTAATACTGAATTTAGTGTATATACATACATAAGTTTATTTCAATGTACAGAGAAATACGAGCAAGTATAAGAGAAGCGTCGAAAAGAGGCACCAGGCAGAAGTGAACTAATAGATATTCAACTTGTCCATCGACAAGGTTAAGGGATTTCTTAACATCTTAAAATGCGTCCATTCAAAGAAGTCACATGCCAATCGAATCCCCCAGAAAATGTATCTAGGTCGAAAACCCGCTTGCACAACCAATCGAAAAAAAAGTGGAGGAGCTGTCAAAAAGCTGTCAATCATTTACCGAGTTTTACGATGTCACCAAAAAAATAACCACAGTTTCACAAAGATCGTAGACACGCAAATGTACAGAAACTGCAAGCCTAGAAGGCTATTCTGGATCGAAGAGAGGTTGTACTTATAACGCATGGACAACTAAGCAAAGACTTTCCTACTCCTACTAAGCCTATGGGACAGACGCAACAGAGTTTACCCAAGTCTTAGATGACGCAAGCATATGGAGAAGAACCGCAAGCATGTGGAGAAGATATCCAGATCGCGCTAGCTGAAGAGACTTGTTGCTTTAGTCACAGGCCCACCCTGAACTGTAGCGCTACGCAGAGATAAGACAAGAAGAGAGGTAGAAGTTGAGCAGAAGTTGAGTTGTCATATTTAATTTCTTACAAGGGCACACAACTCAACAGTCTCCATCACTTGCATTAGGTTTTGCACTTATTGCGAATATTTGTGGGAGAAGATTTGGATTGAACGCATGATTGGGCTTCCAGTAGGATCAGATGTAGGTAAGGACTAGAGCTAGCATAGATCGAGCATTCGTAGAATATTATATGGATCCCCAGATCCGAAAATTTAACACATCCAGCAAAGAGTAGTGTAGGTCAATTACAAAAGGAAGACTGGGAAAAAAATTCTTGCCATATGAAAACTAAAGTTGTTTGAGTAAGCAGGTTCTTACGGTAGTCAAAAATCCCGTAGAATGGGTACAATGGACTTAAATTGTTGGCAAGCACAGTCGTCAAGGCACTTATACCTACCTAACCCAGAGGACAAAACTGTATTCTATCTCCACATGTCGGCAAGAGAGACTTCGAAACTGAGCCCGAGATGGAGAGGAAGACTGACTCTGGTATAAAGATCAAGAGACCGCGGGCTAGAGATGACTTGAAGCGGTGCGGACGGCTACGTCAAGGCCATCGCCACTGAAAAGCTACTTAAGCGACTTTAAACAGTGATCTGAGAAGCAGTTGCATATCCAATTACACAAGTTCTTGAAGAGGGATTTCGATTAAATGACGCTCGTCTAAGAAGCTTCTTCATGGAGTGAAGAAAACGCAACAGAAGATTGGCAATTGTTTCAGCAGTTCATTGCTAAGTGAATGATGTGCTTTTCCAAATGATCGCATTCCTTTTAGATGAAGACACCTACCGTCGCTTAGCCTTAGGCCTTTGATGAGTTGGTTGTAGGCTATTAGATAAGAATGGCGTCGTGGGGAACTGCAGACCAGGAATAAATGAGTAAGGACGGGTCCACCTTCGAACAAGCTTGCCTCTTGATTTCATTTGACAGCCTTTTCATATCACTTTTCGCCCCGTTCTTTTGAATACGTCTAAGCTATTGGGAACAGATGAGACCCGTCCCCCAATGTTAAAATTGAATCCGACTATTCCCTCGTTTTGGTCATAATCATGAACATGGGGTAATTCTGACTAAAACTGAAGCACACTTATTTATTTCCGCTGCTTGAGTGTGGAGCCTTCACCATCCTCAAAGAACAATGGAAGATTGTGTTTTATAAGAGCAGAGTATGATTTTCGGGACGTCGACTTGAATTCATTTCTTATTTTTTCAACATTGACTTTTTCAAAATTTGGCACGCACTTAAGATTGACTTTTCAGCAATTGCGCTTCATGTAAGCCAGGCAGTTTTCAAACCAAAATTAATCTAACTAATCGAACAAGAATTCAGAAATAAATATGTACAAGATCAGAGATGTCATAGTGTTCCAGCTCCGACTGCAGACTCGCGTGGGAATGTGTAACTTAACAGCCAATTAGAAAGTAAGAATTAGTGTCTATAACTAAAGGGCCCGATTCGAAAAGTCGTCACCACTTAAGTAAAAACAAAACAAACTTAAAAAAAAGAAAAGAAAAACTCTTATTCAAATCACGAGTTAGGTTATGTTTACATCGAAGGAAATAGAATCAAATGTATACAAGAGTTCTCAAGAGGTATTTACATACACATAAGGGAAACAAAAACCAAAGGTAAACGTAAACAATTATCACGTGCTGCAAACTACTTTTTGTATTTTTGATTAAAGATAAAAGTAGAAAAGTTGTTTTTAGGCACACAAGCTTAAATATACACCATCATCGACAATAATTTACACATAATTTGTTGGTTCAAATGGTCTTTCAATCGACAATCGACAGGGAAAAAATATTTAAGCTTGTGTTTTGGAGAATTAAAGAATGGTATTAATTTTATGTTTGAATATATTATATACAAAATATATATATAGGTATTTATAAAGTGTTCGTCGGGTTCAAGTTTTTTTCTGGTAATTAAATCAAATGTTTGTTTTCATAAAAAAATAAAATTAGTAAAAAAATTATGAAAAACAGGGTGTAAAGTAAAAAATGCAAATGTCGACCACTTGTGCGTTTTTTTTTTTTTTGACGCCAACCAAGCGCTGCTTACACCAATTTCAGAGTTACCGA
Source organism: Eristalis intricaria (assembly GCA_964034865.1). Classification (NCBI taxonomy): domain Eukaryota; kingdom Metazoa; phylum Arthropoda; class Insecta; order Diptera; family Syrphidae; genus Eristalis; species Eristalis intricaria. The sequence goes on from OZ035873.1 coordinate 132,591,029, forward strand.
CATTTGTTATTTTTTTGTTAAAAAAAACGAATACAAACCAAAGATTGGAAGATTTCATTTTAAGAGGGGGACGGGAGGGGGCTTTTAAAACGAATACAATTTGTGTTAAAATAACTACACAATTGAGATAATTTTGTTGTTTGGGACATTTGGAAAAAAAATATCAAAAACGAATACAGTACATAAACATTTTCTGTTTGAATATATACCATACCAACTCAAGGCTTAAAATAATGGGGGGAAAAAACAAAACAAAACAAAAGTATAAATAACGAAAGAAATTAAAAAAATGAACTGAACCGTTCGACTCACTCACGACTCACAGTGCATTTCGTCACTATCGTCGCCGGGACCGCAATTTTTGACGCCATCACATCTTAGTTTGTCCGATATGCAATAGCCGACGTTACATTGAAAATGAAACGTTGACTCGCACAGTAATCCAATGGCTGGTGGTCCTGGACCGGAGTCTTGAATTTCCGTCCATACGATACGAAAGCCCTGAAAAATTGAGAAAAAAAAATATTATTACCTCGAACAATCTGTTGCACGAAGAGGAACATCGATTATGGAGAAGTGTGGTCGGTCCTATGGGAGGAGTGTCGGTGTAAGAAATTGGAAACCTCGGACAATTTGATTTTCCCCCTAAAGTTTTACCTCCAGGAGTTTAAACAAAAGCAAGTTGACAAGCCCGCCTCGGGAACAACAAAACAAAAATCAAAACTTTCAAGTTCTTAGACGCACAATGCTTAGGGGCTACTCTTGGTTCAGAATTTATTTGTAAAATATGGGCGCTGGTCTGGCGAACCTTGGGAACAATGGAACAAGTGTCACCATCGAAAAAATTAAGCAAAATCAAGGACAGAAAATTTATAAGCTCATAAGCATAAGAATAATTGAAATAAATGAAAATAAATTAAATACACAGTAGACCTAAGTCGAATCCCTCTCTAACTCGCCATATTTAAAATAAATTTCTCTCAAATTTCCATACAAAAGCATCTTATTAAGTCAAACTGTCTCCAACTCGAACAAATTATGATATCCCGTGACAGTTCGACTATATAAAAAAAACAGTATGCTGAGTGACTTACAGACATTGACGCATGCCATCGTGGACATGAGAAGAATTTGTAGCCAGAAAAGACTGCAGAGCAAAAACAGCAGTCAGACTCGTAGTATAGGACTCGACAATAAGGAAGAACAGGGCTATCATGACAAAAGGTTCGATTACGTTCGGTTAGAACGAATGAAGCGGTCAATTCCCTAAGAACTTTGTGCTGTGTTGTCATTACTATTCTAAATCGAATGTGCCAGTTTCACATTGGATGCTATTCAAAGCTATAACCACTTGGGATCGCCGTGTCGTAGTGGGTTAGGTCGTCGACTCCTACGCAGAGGGTGCCAGGTTCGATACCCGAATTTACCACCTTTCATATTTCACGGCTCCACCTCTTTCGAGTCACTGACAATGCTCAAAGAGTATTTCCCGTCTAGAAAAAAAAAGCTTCTCAACTTCGCCGTTCGGAGTCGGCATTAAACTGTAGGTCCCTTCCACGCCTGAGAGAACAATAGCAGGCACAACACGAGTGGTTGCTGAGAAGCTAGGCCTTGGCCCTCTACGGGCTGTAGCGCTAGCGCCACCCATATAATTATATTAACCACTTGGGAACCTTACAATCTTACGTCTACCATTTTTTGTCTAGGTTGTTAAAGGGAACACGCGATGCTCAATTCATGACTTCTACAAGAGATAGATAGTTACCACCTAAAAGTAAGGTTGTTCCTCTTTCTCCGTGCTCTTACACCACCTGTAAAAGCAATTGTGGTGTAAGGGCATATATAATATAATATTGGTGGCGCCACAGTCCGAGGCGGACCTGGGCCTAGCATCTCAGAAACCACTCGTGTTGTGCGTGCTATTGTTCTTTCATGAGTGGAAGTTCATGATGTAAGGGCATATTCGTACCATATTCTTCTCGCTTAATTGCTCATACGGCCGTGACTAGTATTGAAAGACCCTATAGTAAAATACTTAAGCCTCTATCAGAACCGAAGGAAATGTGGCCAAAATCATACTCAAATTGTCAAGTATTCCTAAGTGCTAACTAACAATCAACGAATGCAATTATTGTACTTATAATCAAGGACTGTTCGGATTTGGATGTAATGTGTTAGATTGATTGATTAGCCGTTGCAATAGAGCTACGGCTGCAGGATGACACAATGTGCAATGACATGAAAATCCTAACTTCTTCAGTAATTGCACATGCTGTGCTTGGAATTGTATTTTCACGACTGAGGATGACTAAGGGCTGTTTGGTGATACTCAACTCAGCAAATTTAGTCTCAGTGAACAAGTTAAGATGAAATTTCCGCTTTGCACGATTATAAAAGTAGATCCTAAGGTCGGCTAAGCCTAACTTAAACTGAAATGAAAAATACCGCTTCATTAGACTTCAAGTTGTACTTTAATGCTGACTGTGACATAAAATCGTGGATAAATTTGTGAAAAATAATTCAACAGTACGGATTTGAAAATTATGTTTTAGGGCTTTACTTACTCGATTTGGAGATTTTAGAAGTTGGAGTTCCTCGCCATGTCTTCAACAGAGATGAATATCTTATAGTTTTGACGAGCTTTCATTCTTATAAACGTTTTTCAGATAGAATCAAATTCAGAATGTCCTGTCAACAGGTGCGGTTATTTTTCTTTGGCTAATAGGTCTGAAGAAGTAACGACAAAGTGAGTATCCGTGCGTATTTGTTACTTTGAATCTGAATACCCGTTACTTTGATATAGTTACTAGTTACTTTCGTTACTTTCTTTAAAATTGATATTTTTATCTTAAAATTGATGGCTTAAGGACCTCAAAGAGGAAGGTTGTATTCAACTGAATAAATAATAATGGTGTCGAAACCGGGTAAAGCCCCAACAGACAAAAAGTCTTATAGACCGATTTCACTTCTTCCGACAATGTCTAAAGTGTTTCAACGAATATTACTTAGACTTAGACGCCCGGTTGAAGAAGAAAGACGACTTATTCCTAACCACCAGTTCGGTTTTAGAAGCACGCATTCAACTATTGACCAAGTACATCGCATAACTGATGTTATAGAAAAATCGTTTGAACAAAAGCAAGTCTGCTCAGCTGAATTTCTCGATGTTTCTCAAGCCTTTGACAAGGTTTGGCACGAAGGCTTGAAACACAAGCTTCAACAATTCCTCCCTAGAAAACTTTGCACAATTTTATCGAACTATCTATCGGATAGAATCTTCCGTGTGAAATATGGGAAAGCATACTCTATATTTAAATCTATACAAGCTGGAGTACCACAAGGAAGTGTTCTTGGTCCCCTCCTTTACTTATTGTATAGCAGCGATATACCGCAGGACGTAGGCACAGTGCTAGGCACATTTGCTGACGACACCGCCATTTTGATAACTGCCAAAACGGTCGAAGAATCAACCAGAAAATTGCAATGTGCTTTAGACCGGATACACGAATGGACGAACACTCAGCGAATTGAGCTTAACGAAGCTAAATCCGTTCATATAAATTTTACGTATAAGAACGTGAATAACTTGCCCGTTTTTATAAAAAAAATGTTCAAATGCCCTTCGGAAATGAAGCGAAATACCTCGGAATGACTCTCGATGTAAAGCTTAACTGGAAGGAGTGAGGAGCTGCAATTATGATACAAAGACATGTACTGGCTTATTGGAAAATATTCCAAGCTACGTTCTGACAACAAATTGCTTATAGACAAGCAAGTGCTAAAACCCGCCTGGACGTATGGTGTACAACTATGGGGTTGTACCAAAGAAAGTAATAGAGACAGACTTTTCAAAATAAAGTGCTAAGGGCCATCGTCAACGCACCCTGGTATATACCAAACAACGATATCCACAGAGGTCTTGGAATTTCATCAGTCGACGATGAAGTTACGAATTTTGCTCGTAAGCATAAGCGTCGCCTGGAAGAGCACATAAACTCTGCTGTCCTTCCAATTCTCGACGAAAGAAACTCTTTTCGTCGTCTCCAAAGGACTTAAGCCCTTGACCTAGCACGGTGAATTCAACCCGCTCCTAGCTGCGGTGTTAGCAAGTACTCTCAATGGAGAATCTCTTGCCAAATGCGTCTAAACCAAGGCATTAAAACTACTGGATGAGTGTAAAACTTAGTTGTAGTGGACATATATTTTATTTGAAGGGAGGTGTTTTTACTCGGTCCCCTTAGTGTCTATTAATTAGTCATTGCATTTGCCGGGAAACATTTCTTTGGACTAGTTTCGTATCCACCTGCGCGTATCATAGTCGATATCATAGTTCAGTCCGACTTAAATATTTACAAGTACTGAAAAATAGGCTAAGTTGAATATAAGGTTGAAGTATAGCTTGGTTACGAACTAGATTTGAGAGCAGTATCAGCATAAAGGCAGTTTATTTGAATTACTTTTACTTACTCGAGAGAGACCCGAGAGAGCAGTGAATTACGAATGTTGATCGTACCGAGAATTTAATTCAGCGTATGAGTTAAATCTCTTGGATATAGATATAGAGCTGAAAGTAGATTAGAGGAATCTACCAAGCTGTCAAATTGACACAGTGGAGTACATAATTCAGACGAAAATGCCATTAACCTACTGTTGTCGTGATAAAAAAATAATAATCCTAACGACGCCTGATCGACGCGACTACAAAATCTGATTTGTGTCGGGGGAAGAAAATGATTAGGTTCAATTTCAAACATCTTATTAATTGGCTTCAACCCCTTATTGATGTCCGACTGGCGCCATTCATGTTCCTGTGGGTTGCGGTCGATTTGGCGAAATAGAAGGTAGATCCTGATTGGCCGACAATAGCTGTGTTTTTTTGCAAGCGTATATACGTCTTAATTTCAATTTGCGTGTAAAATGCACTAACAACGAATCCTATATCCGCTTAAGTTACTCATCATATCTATCGCCGCTTAAGACATAAGCGCGGATAAAAACAATGCTTCCAAAGATTATTTTCTGTGTGTTCATTCCTGAATTTATTCATTCTTTGTTTAGGTTGCTGTATGTGGCTTACATTTGCAGGTGTGGTTGATGTATTAGATAATTTTTATTTGTTTTGGCATCCACAAGTATGCAATTTTTGGTATACCCAGAGTGTCTCTGCTATACATTCCGTTTAGGTTTCGTAATCGATTATTTTCATTTGATGAAAATTTTTTTTATTTTATAATTATTAAGTGTTTTTGATTTCAAAGTGATGGTCACGCTACACAGTCACAAAACGATGATTGTGACCATCACGAGTACACGAGTACACCCCTGACTGCTTAGCAAATGTCATAAATGTCGTCGGTGCTGCCAAGGTTTTATGATGAATCATTAAGCGCCGATGATCGTTTTTTTGTGCACTTATAAATTAAGCGTATATACGCTTGCAAAAAAACACAGCTAATGTAATTCGGATCGGGATCTGCCTTCCATATATAAATGGGATATGAATGCCGAGAGGAGTCAGTCCGAGTTTTGTAGTCAGCGATAGATATCACCCCGAAAACATACAAATTTTAAACATACACTCTGTATTAATTTGTTATACTGATAGTTGATTATACTCAAAGTTGATTTTAATAAATAATTCGGTAATTTATTTATCTTTCTTTGTTTTGTCTTCACGTCAGTTGACACCTACATTTTTTTAGAATTATCCTCATCAGATCATTTGGCGATTTATTAATTGAGTAAGAACGCAAAAATAAAGCCATCGTTCTAATGAACATTACATTTCCAAAATGTAAGACACAACCTGAATGATTTGCGATAAAAGAAGGACAAATATCGAAAATAATCTCAGTGTAATTCTCAGTTGTAATTGCCAAAGTCCAAAGTGACATGACACACTCTCCCTTAGGACGGTTTCACGCCACAGACCGCCCCAAGACCAGAACTCTGTTTCTCTAAAACAAAAAGAGCTCATAAATTCTTTACGTCCTGCAAGTTCGCCAAGCTCACTAAAACCCTATCAGCTTCGGCTGATAACTTCCGACAGTGTTCTTGACATTTTCTCCGCTCCAAGAAAGGCTCCCTACATCGATTTACACTCCATAACCACACACACATACGTCCCCAACATGATTCCCCGCTGTTTCAGCTAGATTACTGCCACACAAGTGGACAGTTACCAACTCACCTGTGCACCGATAGTCTTGTCTGTGGTTGTGAAGCTTATTCTGGCCGACTGACCCGTCGATATGTAGTGCCAGTGCTCGTTGGGTGGCTTCTCACCGCACAGCTCAACGGGCGCAGCATCCGAGTCGACGTTCGTCCACATTCTCAGCACCGCCGCTGGGCAACCTCGAGCTGTTCAAAAAAAAAAAACCAAAACCATTGAGAGTTGGGCCGGAGGTGGGTGGTGGTTGGTGGTGGATAGGATACTCACTCGTCGGATCACCTTCGACGGAGAAATGCTCGAAATTGATGGACAGCTTGTAACCAGGGCGCGCTGTCATGTACCAGTTGCACGCCATCGATGCCATTCCCTTGGCTGGACTCTTGTAGTTGCTGGGGTAGTGCGGGGATGTTATGATGCCGGAGTCCTCGTTGGAGAAATTGCCGCCACAATCGCCCACCTCGGACTTGGCCGTCTCGAAATAGTAGCGAGCTTTGAAGCCGCTGGCCACATTTTCTTGATCGGTATGCAAAGTAATTCTCAGGCCGACCGCACCCCTTGGGCTCTCTACGGGGCCGGGCGCTGTTAGACCACAATATCGACCAAGAAAGCGGTCACTGTTATACTTATATATGACATACATCTCCAGCCAGTCTTCAAAGCAAGCCGACGCCCTGCAACAGAAAGAAGAACGTGGTAGGAGGATAAATGGGGGGCTGATGGCTATGTGTCACTTACCCGTATGCACCAGCTGTCGCATTGACATTGTCCGCCTTCACCTTGAAATGATCGAAGACGATGGTCACCTGCTCGTTTGGCTCGGGGAGAAATAGATACGAGCAATTCGTTTCGGATGGATAATTGGAAGGATACCGTGGACTGTTCAGTTCGCCTCGCTTCTTCGAACTGCTGACGTATGTGAAGCTGCACGTCCCGTCCGGTGCAGCTGTTCCGGGAATCTTGTATTCCGTTTCGAATGTGTACTTCCCCTTGAAGCCGCGTCCTTGCAATTCGCCGGAACTGAAGACCATCGCTAACCGTGGACCATCGCTGACGACTTTTTGTGTTTCATTGCCGCACAGCTCATAGTCGAACTTGTCGTACGCATCAGCTGTCTCCTGTCCCTTGAGATAGATTTTCAGATATCCATCTGAGCAGTTTGTTCTAAAGAAACGATAACAAGTGAGAAGAGTGTGAGAGGAAGAGAGGGATTCGATTTGACTTACTCGCTCTTGTCCTTGTGCTCGACTTTGGGTATGTTAAAGGCTGAGAACTCTAAGCGAACTCGTTCCAAATGTTGAGCATCCTGCATTCCGTAAATGAAGTATCTGCGGAAGAGGAAGGCGAATGTGTATCTACATGTATGTGGTGAGGGGCGATTAAAGACTTACCTACAAACCGTCTTCTGGATGTAGGGATAGGGATAGTTGGGAGACAACACAGATCCAGTTGACTCCTTTTTCGAAAGAATCTTCTGATCGCACTCTGAGCCACGTATGTGAATGCCATCGTTTTCACCTGATTGAGAATGAGAGTTGATTTGGAGAATTGAATCAAGACGTTGTAGAGATGTGAAGCCGCACGATGGACGAAGTGGGGAACGATTATGTATGTAACGAGGAAGTGTGACGACAGCGAGTTCATGGCATGGATCATTCTCAGTTGTTACACATGAGTTCCTTATCAAGGGAGTGGGACTACAATGTGGAAGGACTCTGCATGGCAAATGTGGCATGTATTATTCGCAAAGTGTGCTGAACCTGAATCAAAATCATCAAAAAATGAAAAGTCATTTGCTTTTAAGCTTTCAGTCATTCTTCGGGTAATGTAGTCACTGAAAGCAGCAGGAAAATCGAAGAGATCTCTCTCTACATCGAGTCAAAAATAGCTAAGGTGCTGTCAGGTTTCTGGCAGTGTAAGGGTGCTGGGAATTAAGTCCACTGAGGGTCTTAGTTCCCATACAAGGTAGGAACGTACTTCATTTCCTAATGGGAACTAAGAGCATACTCAAAAGTCCGCAGAGGAAACTAACTTCCAACGACTACAATTGAACATCTTTCTAAATTTGGCCTTATTTAGATTAGGGCTTTATTCAACCAAACTATTTTCTAACATAAACAGTAGAATAGCAACCGCCACGTTTGGGTCACTATAGCATTTGGCGTGGGGTCGAGATTCTGTGAATGAAAATTTAGGTAAGGTATGGAAAATACGAATGAAAAGAAGTTTTAATGCACAGAAGCTCGCACGTACTCCAAATCCAATTTTTAAATACTGTAAGATTTTAACATTAGCAGACGACTTCAAATTGTATTTATATATAAAAAGTTTAGCTGATTGCATTAAGTTCCAATTCGATATCCATACTCTGGTGCATTGGTGTAAGCAATATGGACTAGAGCTGAATATTCGAAAATGTAATATCCTTACTGCACATCGAATTACATCCCCGATCGTCTATGATTATTTCATAAGTGATCACAGACTTAATCGCTTGGGTGAAGCTTAAAATCTCGGTGTAATTTTTGACGAGAAATTAAATTTTTCGCTGTGGCGTAGTGGGTAAGTACGTGGACTTCTACGCAGAGGGTGCCAGGTTCGATACCCGAATTTACCACCTATCATAATTCGCGGCTCCACCTCTTTCGAGTCACCGACAATGCTCAAAGAGTATTCCTGTCTAGAAAAAGCTTCTCAAATTCGCCGTTCGGAGTCGGCATTAAACTGTAAGTCCCTTCCACGGTTTTTGGATAAAATTGCAAACTCTTCTTCATCAATCGTCATCGTCCCTTCAGGATTTCCTTCTTTTTTTTTTGAGGATTAAAGTTTAATCCGTCAAGGTATTCCTCTTCCGACGCAGTATTTTCCATTATTTTAAACTGTTTTTCAATTTTCCTCTCTTGAACACTCAACTTCTACAAGCGATATCTGAGCAAACTCCATCTTTATTCATACCAAAACGGACAGTCTTACCAGCTGAGTCAAACAGCTCAGTCTTACCAGCTGTCAAAATATGTGAGCGGAGAGGATTCGTAAAACTTAACGAAATAAATTGTTATTCACACCAGATGGAGTATTTCCTCCAGAATGCAAAGGAAATGCTCACACTCAGTTTTTATTCACACCACCCATTATCTGCAGCGCTGCAGATAATGCATTCGCAAAGATTCCATTCCGCTACTTCTGTACCTTCGCACTCAAGCCTTGGAACGATTCGTCGCCAGCGCATTCAAAAGTGCAAAATTCCTCAAAAAGTTTTCGACAATCGTGGTGACACCATTGAATATGAGGCTTCGTGCTGAGGCTTCGATGTTGCCACAGGCGCATGGAACGACAACAAAATTGTGCATATGGTTTCCATGATGGCTGAAATCAAACCATATTTATCGTCAAATGAAACGGCAGCGACCATAGTTCAGTGTTCAATAAAAAGTCAAAATCGGTGGAATAAGTTGAGTGCCTCAACGTCATGCACGAATGGGCGTGGACGTGTGCTTGGGTCGACGTCGCATCCGCCTCAAATCAGGCAAATGAACACAACGCCTTTTCTACCACATGTGCGATATGGTCATCATCAACGCTTGGATGTTATATCGACGCCACTTCGATTGTACAGTACAAACTACGAAGCCACTAAAATTGTACGAATTTATGATGGGCGTGGCCACTAGTCTTACAAAACCCGGCATTCAGTTGGCACGAAAATGTGGTCGTCCATCGAATTTGGAGTCGGAGATCGCAGCCAAGCGGTGTCGAGAGAATGTTGCACAACTGCCCCCGAAGGATGTATACATAATATTCTCTCTTTTATTGTGTGATGTGTCAAAGCAAGCAAGTTTCGTTGCGACGTGCGAGTAGAAGGAAATACGAAGAGAGATAAAAGAGAAAAGAAAATATTGAAACAATTTGCACACACACAGCCGGTATTGGCTTGGCTATCCCCGTGCGTCTATCACTCGCTTTGCCATCACAATCGTTTAGGATACACATCGAACACCGAAACCAATAAAGACTTGGACAATAAAACTCGACTTGCCCCATTCTATAATCCATACGTTTTGCTTTCGGTTCATCATCAAACCGAGGTCGTCAACCCGGGTTAAAACTCGGTCTGTTTTTATTTTAACCCGGGTTAACTCGGTTTGCAAAACGTTCGGGTTGGCACACCTCTAATGGATAGGTCACTTGCTGGTATAAGCTTTCACGCGAATACCAAACTGCTGCTTTCAGCAAGCTTCAAAGGCAAACCCTCTCCATCGTGCGGCTATCATCTGCATCCAGTTTTCTGCAATTCACTTACGTATAAAATCTAATTTAACAAAACTTTCGCTAAATTCATAAATTCCTTTAAAGCCACGATTTTGGGTATTTGCAGTTCTTGGCAGCGTATAAAAATGAACAAAAAGGCTCGATTCGCTTGAATATAAAACTAAATTTCTCTGTTGTCCGCAATATGTACCGATTAATGCTGACGAATTATCAGGACCATCGTACACCTTGACATAGTCAAATGGGCAGCTGCAATGATAATTAGATTGGAAACATTGAAGTGGAAAAAAAACCCTTTGAATACTCACTGTGGTCCGCCAAAAAATAGATCAAAATCACGAAATTCTAATCTAACTCTTTGATTTGTTTCACCGAGAAATTGATATGTACACGACATATCCTTTGGATAGGCACCTGGATAAGTTGGCGATATTAAAGCACCCGTTTTGTTGATACTCATACTAGGAGTAATGGTGTAGGAACACGGTGATCCAGCTATTGGTATACCAATTTCATATTCCGCTGCAAATAAAAAATATCAACAACATCATCATTCGCATCCGAGTTGTGGATTGTATAGATACTTACATGCATTTAAAAATCTATAGTGTCCTTCGAATAAATCAGGCTCCGATACATTTTTATTGGTAAAAAATGATATTGCTATTGCCCGATGCATGGATATACGGCGGCGTGGAGGTATTGTCCCGCAGAAACGTCCTCCGAATGGTGAATTAATTAAATCAGCTGGATCCGATGATTGCACCTCCGAGTATATATCCATGTATTCGTGAACACAACTGCAAGTGGAAAGGCGGAAAATTTTTAATTGAGTCGCATCAAGGCACGCTGCGAGTTCACAATGGCAAATAAGTGAACGTGCGAAAAGTGAATAAAATAAAATTGTGCATGCAGATGAGATGATTAACGTGGTTAATCACAAAAGCCACGTCGGCGGCCGTGGCAGGCGTTTTGTGGCTACCCGCTCAGGGTTGGCGCTCTCTGATGGGAAACGGGTGCGTGTTTTAAGTGGCTGGGGACTGGGAGGCCATCGCAGTGTTGGATTCCGAATTCAATCCGACGCTGACCTGAACCTTCGTCAAGTGGGGTTTACTTTTTTGGAAAAAAGAAATAAACTTTTAGACAGAGAGTCGTGGGTTGAGTGAGGCGTCAAGAGGGAGAGGCTATATCTGATTAAGGAGCACCCAATTTATGTTTATCCAATTTTTCAACTTCATTTGACGTGGGAGCGTAATTCGACATCATTCATTTCTATTTCAATCATCCATTGAAAGGGATGCCTGAGCTGTGTCGGGATGAAAATTTGATCTGACTTGTGATGGAATAATTTAACATTTAGACAGTTGAAGACTTGTGCTTTGGAGTGGAGCAGTACTTCAACCAACTGTTTTTTTTTCAGTCAGAGCGATGTTTTATTAGATGTTCCTATCGATTCTTTTCAACGTGTTGTGGTCTTCGTATCATTGCTGCAGAGGACGTTACTCTTATGCGCAGAATGGTAGAACGAAATCCTTCAGGAGTGAGTCAACTGTGCCAAGTCTGGATACATTTTGTAATCTGTGTTGATGACATCATTTTAGCGAGTACAAGTACAAAAGTGATGACAGATTGTGAAACAGTTTTGGGATTTACATTTAGAAGAATAGATTTTAGGCGAAATTAAAAATTACATTGACTTGCAAATTAAGCGCAATCAGAATGGAAGTTTTACACTTAACCAAAAAGAACACATAATTAAAGTATTAAGTGATTTTGCTATGACACATGCAAAAGTATTGAACGTTCCCTTGCTTGGTGGTGCTAGCAATTCAAAAAAGGGTCTCATTACGGACGCAAATTGGGCGGAGGACCTGGCACTACATAAGCGTAGATCAACAACAGAATATGTATTCAAATATCTAGATGGCGTAATCAGTTGGTGTAGCAAGAGACAAACCTGTGTTGCTAAGTCGTCTATGGAAGCAGAACACATTGCGTTATCTTAGGCTTGCAGTGAAGCACATATTAGCTGTGTTTATTTGTAAGCGTATATGCGCTTATTATATAAGTGCACAAAAAAATGATTCATCATAAAATCTTGGCAGCACCGACGACATTTATGACATTTGCTAAGCAGTCAGGGGTGTACTCGTGTACTCGTGATGGTCACAATCTTCGTTTTATGACTGTGTAGCGTGAACATCAATTTAAAGCAAAAACACTTAATAATTATAAAATAAAAAAAAAGTTCATCAAATGAAAATAATCGAGTACGAATCCTAAATGGAATGTGTAGCAGAGACACTCTGGGTATTGCATACTTGTGGATGCCAAAACAATAAAAATTATCTAATACATCAACCACACCTGCCGATGTAAGCCACATACAGCAACCTAAACAAAGAATGAATAAATTCAGGAATGAACACACAGAAAATAATGTTTGGAAGCATTATTTTTATCTCCGCTTATTCCATAAGCGGCGATAGATATGATGAGTAACTTAAGCGGATATAGGATTTGTTGTTTGTGTATTTTACACGCAAATTGAAATTTAGACGTATATACGCTTGCAAAAAAACACAGCTATTGTAGGAGCCAAGATTTTTGAAAACAATCAAAGGTGTCCAAAATTGATCAATGAAGAAAAATTGTCGAACCGGTCAAAACATATTGACGTTGATGAATATGATTAAAGATTACGTTGATAAGGAAACAATCAAATGAATTTATTGTCCGACAATATGGCCGCAGATCTTTTAACAAAACCTCTTGCGGGAATCCGAATCTCAAGATTGCGAAAAGAAGGTGGGATACTCAAGTTTGCATTCAAACAGTTGCAGGTTATTATTTCATTCTAGTAAACCTGTACTTGTATTCTAGTTCATTAGAGAATAATAATTTATATTCGTTGCTTAGCGTTGGCCTATAAGCCTATCTTTCTTTCTTGTGAAGCCACTGGAAACATTGATCGACGTATTCATTGGACACATAGTCACAGATATACTTTCGACCTCTCCGCATGCCTACAACAAGGATAAATCTGTCGAAATAGCCCTGCACTCGCTTGTTGGTACTATAGAACAATCCCTCGATTTCAAGGAAACTAGTGACTTTTATTCACCTGCTTCTCAATAACAGAGTGATAAGCTCGAAGCTTGGTGGTACCACGAACCGCAAATCTGTGAACAGAGGCACACCGCAGGGTTGTGTACTCACCCCTCTACTGTGGAACAAAGTGCTCAACGAACTGCTTGTGAAACTTGAGGGGACTTGGTGTAAGGTCATTGCCTATGCAGATATCTGGGAAATATGTATCCACGATCCGGGATATAATGCAATCTGCCCTATCCAAGCTAGTGAAATAAACTAGCGAATGCGGGCTAGGTCTCAATCTGCAAAAAACAGATCTAGTTATCTTGACTAGGAAGTATAAAGTCCCTAACTTTGACTCTCCCACACTATGCGGGACCCCCTTAGTATTAAGTGACAGCGCTAAATTCTTAGGTCTATATACAGAAACGAGGCTGAAAGCCTCCACGACTCTTTACTGCTGTAAAATTGCCATTGAGTGCAAATGGGGCGTGCAACCCCGATTGGTTCACTGGCTATTTACATCAGTAGTCAGACCCATACTGCTGTATGGTGTAGCAATTTGGTGGATCGCATACGATAAGAAAATCAACATCATCCCACTCGCTAGAGTGCAGAGGACGGCTTGCGTATGCATAACTTTGACACGTCACACAGAAAAAGAGAGGGTATTATGTATACACACAATGGCCACTATACGCGAAAAGATACCGAAATGCTCAAATCTGTTTCAATCTGTGTCAATCTGCTATGATGGCTACAACCCGAATGGGGGGTATTCGGTTCAGCCATCGGTTTTTCCAATTCGGTTTGAAATAAATGTTACTCGGTTTGAGTCGGTTAAGGTGTAACCCGGGTTAGTTCGGTTTTTTAACCCGGGTTGACACACCACTAGTCCAGACCGGAGTTCTTTCCAGACGTGCCACTGCACTCCACTGCAGATGTGTCTACCAACTAGTTCTATCGGTGGTAGGCTAAAGAATATGTTTAGAGCTTCGGAGGAGATCCTTAGTGCTGCGCTGATACAAACGCGTGGCATCCTATACACTCTGTCGAGTGGCATGCGGTTGATGTTATTTTCGAGCGCAGTCCAACAAATTCCATACAGCAGTATGGGTCTGACTACTGATACAAGTAGCCCGTCTACCATGCGGGGTAGTAGCCCCCATTTGCACCCTACGGTCCTTTTACAGCAGTAGAAAGCCGTGGAGGCCTTTTTGACAAACAATGGTTGATACTTGGTGATGGTGATGTCGAGCATATTTCTAATGAGACTCCAAATATGCAGGTACATGCAGGACTTCTCTTAAAGAGGCATTCCATGTCCTAATTCTTGTCAAATAAGGATGAGAAAGGGAACCATTGCTTGTCTCATTAAAGGAGGAGACCTAAAATGAATTTCTTATGGAACCTCATGTGCGTGTTGTTGTGTCGCTCAATCAGCTCATCTCCTCAACTTCTTCAAGGCCTGCGAAATGTTTGCACACTTTAAGCCACCTCCCAGGACCCAGTTGTTAATCAGACAAGCACACAACTTAATTGCTATCGTCATCAAGTAATTCACACACAAAATTAAGGAAAAATGATTATACTTACGTTGGTAATTCACCGACGGCAGATCCACTGTTTAATTGAAAGACAAACAAAAGAAGAGAACAAAATACGTCAGTGTTTGCTATGCAAAACAAGGCCCCCTTGGGCGGGCTAAAACCAACAGAAAATACTCACTCTGGTGGACTGCCTCTTAAATTAAAGGTCGTGAAGACTACTTCAACTCGTTGCCCGGGGCCTGCTAGGAAGATGTACAGACACTGTCGCGAGTGATTCCTTGGATTGTGAATGAGTGGGGCTGAGAATGTGCCATTCTGTGGACCGCCAACCCGTGACACGAATGTTTGATCGCATTCTGAAATGAGAAACAAAAAACAGACACACATTTGTAAATATTCAACAGCACTCCTAAAACGAGAAATTGAGATCTTCTACATAGTAAAACACAGTCATGACAGTCACCAACTACAACACCAACTATGACAGACTCAACTAGATACATAGCTCGAACAATGCATTCTCTGGCGCAAGCAACAAAGCTTGTCTTGTGTGTGTGGGTGTGGGGGTGTGTCTGGGCGTGTGTGGAGAGAGGGTGGGTAACGGTTGAGTGTTCCGATTTAGTGTTTTTGTTTGCAGAACAGAACATAAAACGATAACAACGAAAAATACGTAAAGAACGTAAACTTGGTCAAAATTTGAGGAATAACCTACTTGGAGATTTTGTTGGTCTCGGCAGCGGTTCCAGATATGCCACCACTGGCATCCAAGGATTTGGGTCTGGGTATGGTCCGCCCTTTAGCTCGGTAGCGTCGAAATTGGACGCCACTGCCGAGAGATGGACAAGAGGACATATGAAAGAAATACAAAATAACAAATATTAGTCACAACACTGTCTCTACAAAAACTACCACAGATAAACACACACATTTCTAGAGCTACAACCGGCAACAGGGGCAAATGGGCTTCCCAGGCGTGGAATGTTAATTTTTCAAGCAGTTTAACCGCTTCGACTTCACACGCCACGCTACTTAAGCCGCAATTAATCATCAACACTCTGCCGGAATGCTGCGTTTTATTTGCGGGCGTGACGTAGGTGTGGGAGGAGTAAGTATTTGCAGACGCCAGCAAAAGTTACATAACCGCGAGCAAGTGTTTCGTTTTTATGGTCTACACGCTGACGGTGTCATAAAATACACACTTCAAGCCATTCAGCGCTCATTACCGGCGGCGTGAAACCATCCCATCACAGTCAGTGCGGGGTGTGTGTTGAGTGCGTGGGCGTGTGGCTTGTTGTTGGCCTGTGCCCACGTTCTTGTCAATATCACAGCACCATAAGTGCGCAGTACCACTTGCAAAACACACAGAAGTTGTGCTCCTCTCTGAAGTGTCCTTGTCTCATTCAGGGATAATGCGAATTTTGAAATGTGCTTGCACACATTTCTTAGCTACGTGTTCCCTGATTGACGGTAATCAACTGTCAGTGTCTTTCCAAGCGGGGGTCATTTGGAATGACAAAGACAGTCCGAGGGAACGGTGTATAGTAAGGACATCTCCCTCGGTTCTGAGCTTAAGATAAGACAACAAGAAGAAACATTTAGTGATATATATGTAGGTGGCGTTGCAGTTCGAGATGAGCCTGAGGGTTTTGTAGTGACTAAACGCAGTTTGAGAAGCTTGTTAAATATAGATGAGTTCGAAAATCGAGCATTGACAGACAGATCATTAGTCGCCACACTCAGAGCCACACAAGCGGGTGATTATTATCGATACTGGTATCGAGGTTGCCAAGAAATTAGCCTTTGGGCACAAGTCACCGACCACAAGCCCGCTAGATACTATCATAGACCCCTTCCGGTGCTTAACCTTTAGGAGAAGAACGTTTTATTATGAGCTCTGTCCACACATTCCCTTGTGAGCATACAGCGAATCAAATAGTCTTGAAATAAATTCCGTCTCTGTTAAAAAAGTCTCACGGCTCACCAGTGGAATAGTCAGACTGCAGCGAACTTGGTCATCCTGGCCTTACAAGGCTACATGACATCCATGTTAAACCTTCTTTAGACGTTTCACTCACCACTTTACTTTAGTATCTACTTATATTAGACATCTATTTGTACATCAATAGTTTGTCGGAACACGATCCAACACCAACCATCACCCCCTTAACGATAGTGTCGCCATCTATCACAAATTGGACCTCACCAAAATACCGAACACTGACCATCACAAGCTGGGTAAGCAAGACATCTTTGCCAAAGTCATCGAGAAACACAGCCTGCACGACACCACATCCGATAACGGGCTCAGGCTGGTGGACTTTGTCACGGGACTTAATCTCTCTGTAGCTAGCACGCGGTGCCCACACCTCAACACCAATAAAGGGACTTGGCTTTCCACTGATCAATCAACCGCCAACCAGATTTATCATGTTGCGATCGACGTCAGACACTCCTCCAGCATTCTTGATGTCCGAACGTCCCGAAGAGCCAACATCGACTCGGACCATTTCCTTGTTGTAGCCAAGGTAAGAACTCGGATATCAAGAGATCATCGGAGTCGAGAAAGGATATCACGGCCTGACGTCGGAAAGCTACAATCGCAACGGACTGCTAGGATCCTTGCCGATCGAGTCTCCCGGAATCTCTCTCTAAGTTCGTCGCCACCTGCGCAAACAATCGAAGAAGATGGGATGCGTTGTCAATAAGCCATAAAAGATGTTGCCACTGATGTGCTGAGTTCTACGGCACCATCTAGAAAAACCCCATGGTTTGACAACGAGTGCAGGCTGGCACATGCAACGAAGCTGGAAGCCTACAAAAGCAACGCTGCAACGAACAATAAGAGCTGTTCGTGAGCTCAACGAACAGAGACAAAGGGACGAGACCCGGCTTCTCAGGAGAAAGAAGAAAGAGAACGAGAAGCGCGCGATAGAGGAGATGGAGAGGTGCTATGGCAGAAACAATGTCGCTGGTAGGCAGAGTGTCCCACTCAATATGGACGATGATCGGCGAGAATTCCGTCCCCCCGACTTAGACGAGGTCAAGATAGCAATATCAAGACTGAAGTCTAACAAAGCTGCCGGTGCGGACGGACTGTCCGCTGAAATCTTTAAGGCAGCTGGAGATGATTTGGTTGGCCGCATGCACCTGCTCATCTGTAAGATATAGTCGGGGGAAAGCATGCCCGATGAGTGCAATCTCAGTATCGTTTGCCCGATCCACAAGAAAGGAGACCCCTTTGACTGCGCCAACTACCTAGCGCCTCCTGAACATCGCTTACAAGATCTCCTCTGCCGTTTTGTGTACTCGCCTGAAGCCGTTTATAAATAACTTGATAGGTCCATATCAGTGTGGCTTCAGGCCAGGGAAGTCCACCATCGACCAAATCTTCACATTACGGCAGATCCTGGTAAAAACCCAAGAAATGCGGACCGACACCCACCACCTTTTTGTCGATTTCAAGGCCGCATATGACAGCGTGCATAGGGCCGAGCTATACAACGTCATGTCTAGTTTTGACATGCCTGCCCAGCTCGTCAGGTTGTGTAGGATGACGAGTGAGAATTCTCGCTGCTCCATCAAGGTCGGTAACGAACTCACCGAGACCTTCAGTGTCAAAAGGTTTTAGACAAGGCGATGCGCAGCCATGTGATTTCTTTAACATCATTCTGGAAAAGATCGTACAAGACACGGACGCCAACACTAGAGGCACGATCTTCCAGATGTCTGTACAACTGTTAGCATACGCGGATGACACTGACGTGATTGGCAGAACACAGCGAGCGTTTGCTGGTATTGAGGCGGAAGCGGCTAAAATGGGTCTAGCAGTGAATGAGGGAAAAACGAAGTATATGCTCACATCGAGAAAGGACGCACAACATCGACGACGATCACGAACTGTTCAGCGACATGAGTCTAGTCAGGCGTCTTAGGACCCAGCGCCTAAGATGGCTTGGCCATGTAGAGCGTATGGACAACTCAGCTCCGGCCCGAAGAGTCTTCGACTCCGAACCCTTGGGACAACGCAATAGAGGACGCCCGCGTTTAAGGTGGCGCACACAGGTGGAGAAGGACCTCCGCCAACTTGGCGTGCGACTCTGAAGACAGCTAGCCAGAGACCGTGCTAGCTGGAGAGGCTTGTTGGTTGAGGCCCAGGTCCACCCCGGACTGTAGAGCCAAATATAGAAGAAAAAGATCATCCATCGATATTTATCGTACTTCTACCACAGACACAAAAGAATGTGAGCTATGTATCTCGGAACACAAAAGACAGCGAAAAAGTGACTAGCTTGAATGGTGGCAGTGCGTCTTGAAACTTGCTAAATATGTATGTAGTTACAAAGAACACAAGAAAATGTAACATGGCTAAAAGCCGTCGGTTGAGTGTTGGCATTGCTTTTGTATATAATACAGAACAAAAGTAAATGGCTATTTAAGACAATTTTGACGCCAACAATTAATTTAGTCAAGGAAACAAACTCAATTTATGTTTCGTATTTTATTGCTTAAATATTCAAACCACTGTTCACGCTGAACATTCAACGAGCAATGCCATCTGCTCTCTTTTACCTGCAACACTTTTGACATGCTCTTCTTAGTGCTACCAAGTCTCGCCAGATGCAAGCATTACACAATACATAGAAGTTCGAAAGGGCACTAAGAAATAATAAGAGCACAGCACTAACTAAAGCTATTACGATAATTCAAGGCATGAATACAAGAACGTATAAGCAGGTTCCATCCCTCTGTTCCATTTAGAACATTCTTTGTTTCTTCAAGTGTGAGAGACTCTTTGGAGATGTACAGTAAACGCAATTCTAATAGTATTGGGACTGATCGCGATAAAGTGGAAAATGTCCTCAACCTCGTTACGATCGCAAAGCGCGCATATAGCATTGCCGTCGTGCCGATGTGGCATGTAAATGAGTCTCAGAAGTTGAGTTCTAGTCCTAAATATTACTCTTATTTAATTTGCTGAGGCTCTAGAGTGCGGTTTAAGAGTCTATAGATAAGCCTCGAAGAAGAGGATTTGGCTCTGTTTATGCAATCATTATACATATTATCATTGCGTGTCTTTATGCATTCATAAAGTTTATCTTGCCATTCATTGACCTTAGCCTCTGTGAGATTTTCTTTTACACAATAATGTTAGATTAAGTCGAAAGACATACAATAAGTCTCAGTTTAGCTTAGAGTACCCGCTAAGGGTCAGTAAGTTAGAATAAGTAACTAACACTGTTCGACCAACTAGTTTTAAGCATTTTGTCTAGTATTTAAGTTGTCATGAAGTACATAATAAAAATGAATTAAATTGAAAAAAATGATGCCTCTATGAGACCCAGCTTAATGTTATGCGAACATGCTCATTCCATTCTTTGAAAGGTGATTGATTGTACAGAAGCGCCGCCTTAAGAATCCTCTTCTGAAGACTCTTGTTCGACCTGCGCATAACTTTAATTATATAGTCCGCATTGTCTTTCAAATTTCTTACGTAGATTTCAGGAAGACCAGTTTCGACCCAGATGGCGTATGAAGGGCTTGTCGTCGGGAGCTTAAAAATTCTCTTAAAAAAAAAACCGTTCGACAGTTTCACACTCTTCAAAGTATTTATAGCCAAACACTTGGTTAGCGTAGCAGAGACATGCATTCATGTTGCCATTTGAAGCACGGCCGATTCGATGGTTGCCAAAGAAATTTCGCCACATTGGATTGATGGCTTTTTTAGCAGTTACTGATTTTTCATGAATATGTGCATTCATGCCAAGGTTCGACTTAATAAGACAACCTAGGTGGCTAAATTCCTTGACAACTTTGATCGGCTGACCCTCCAAAGACCAGTTTCCTCGGGCGGTTCTTCCACCCCTGCCAGTCTTTAAATCCAATTGGTTGCAGTAGCTTTGCAATTTGTTTATTTGCAGCTGAAGAGTATGTGGACTCAGCCAGAATGACTGGATCATCAGCATACAAAAGCACCTTGACTTCAACATCATCAACCTTAACACCTCACGGTAGATTTTTTTTTTTGCGAGGGTACGTGAAGATCTTCAAAAGACTCTATGGGGGCCGATCCCACATAGCGAAAGGGATTTTTACCCACAAAAAACACCTCCCTTCAAATAAAATATATTTCCACTACAACTAAGTTTTACACTTATCCAGTAGTTTTAATTCCTTGGTTTAGACGCATTTGGCAAGAGATTCTCCATTGAGAGTACTTGCTAACACCGCAGATAGGAGCGGGTTGAATTCACCGTGCTAGGTCAAGGGCTTTAGTCCTTTGGAGACGACGAAAAGAGTTTCTTTCGTCGAGAATTTCAATGACAGCAGAGTTTATGTGCTCTTTCAGGCGACGCTTATGCTTACGAGCAAAATTACCTTAGCACTTTATTTTGAAAAGTCTGTCTCTATTACTTTCTTTGGTACAACTCCATAGTTGTATACCATATATCCAGACGGGTCTTAGCACTTGTTTGTTGTCGGTACTTAGCTTGGAATATTTTCCAATAAGCCAGTACATGTCTTTGTATCTTAATTGGAACTCCTCACGTTTCTTTTTGACGTGCTCCTTCCATTTAAGCTATACATCGAGAATCATTCGCAGGGATTTCGCTTCATTGCCGAAGAGTATTTGAACATTTTTTTAAAAAAACGGACAATTTATTCACGTTCTTATACGTAAAATTTATATGAACGGATTTAGCTTCGTTAAGCTCAATTCGCTGAGTGTTCGTCCATTCGTGTATCCGGTCTAAAGCACATTGCTATTTTCTGGTTGATTCTTCGACCGTTTTGGCAGTAACCAAAATGGCGGTGTCGTCAGCAAATGTTCCTAGCACTGTGCCTACGTCCTGCGGTATATCGCTGCTATACAATAAGTAAAGGAGGGGACCAAGAACACTTCCTTGTGGTACTCCAGCTTGTATAGATTTAAATAGAGAGTATGCTTTCCCATATTTCACACGGAAGATTCTATCCGATAGATAATAATAATAATAATATGGGTGGCGCGACATTCCGAGGTGGACCTGAGCCTAGCTTTTCAGCAACCACTTGTATTGTGCGTGGTATAGTTCTTTCACGAGTGGAAGGGACCTACAGTTTAATGCTGACTCCGAACGGCGAATTTGAGAAGCATTTTCTAGACAGGAATACTCTTTGAGCATTGTCGGTGACTCGAAAGAGGTGGAGCCGTGAGTTATGATAGGTGATAAATTCGGGTATCGAACCTGGCACCCTCTGCGTAGGAGTCGACGCACTTTACCCACTACGCCACGGCGACCCACTATCCGATAGATAGTTCGATAAAATTGTGCAAAGTTTTCTCGGGAGGAATTGTTGAAGCTTGTGTTTTAAGCCTTCGCTCCAAACCTTGTCAAAGACTTGAGAAACATCGTTAAATAAATCTGAGCAGACTTGCTTTTGTTCAAACGATTTTTCTATAAAATCAGTTATGCGATGTACTCGATCAATATTTGAATGCTTGCTTCTAAAACCGAACTGGTGGTTAGAAATAAGTTGTCTTTCTTCTACAACCGGGCTTAAACGTCTAAGTAGTATTCGTTCGGACACTTAAGACATTGCCGGAAGAAGTGAAGTCGGTCTATAGGACTTACCCTACCCAGCTGACATTTCGAGGTGGACTTGGTCTGGACTTCTACAGCACCCACCCGTGTTGAGTGTGCCAGCTCCGAACGGAGAACTTTTGGGAGGCTTTTCTACACAGCAATACTCTTTGAGCATTGTCTGCGAAAGATGTGCAGCCGGAAGATGAACCTAGCACAACCGGCGTAGGAGTCGATGCACCAACTCACTACGCCGCGTAGACATATTTAAGTAAACAGATGTTAGTTGTTTTCTTCGATTCCAAAACGAAAGCATATTGGTAAAAGAGCCACTGTCCTGGTTTACAAATAATGTTAGATATCACATAGAGGACATCGCTATAAGTCCCTAAGCAACATCATGTTCAACTCAAAAACTTGCATTGATTGTTGTCTGGAGTCTCACATCAGGATGCGATACAATTACAACGACCCCACACAACTGGCAAGAACTCATCACCTGTCTTAAAATATAGTGTTGCGACAGATCTGGCAACGCCTCAGCCATACTTATGCCATAATCGTCAATTGTCAAAAGTAACATTTTGGACCACACGGCAGCGGACCTTTCTTTTTTGAGTGGTTTTGGCGTCAGACATATGCCGAAGAATTGGAGGTGAAACACGAATTTTTAAATGAATTAAATATATGCACATGAATTAAAATTGCGTGTGTTTCATTTTAGAACTTCAATATCCTAACACGTAGAAAATATAGCCAGCTCTGAATCTAAAACGAATAGTCTTCTGTCAGCGCAGAATAAGCAGATATCTGACACTCAGGATACTTCTCGGCGTCATAAACGGACACTGCGCAATTGTTATACTCGCACACAGGATGAGGGTCCAATACAACAAGTGACGTGATCTCCTGCCATTATAGACTTATATAACGAGTTCTTTTACCCCTTATTCGATGCTGGACCACACGCCACACGTCTACCACCACACGTCTGGTAGGAATCTCAAATACCAAGTTCGAGTTCATGCTTATGGACCTCACTCCACGTAGGTACACGTAGGACCCACGTGCTCTTTGGGTCGCAGCACACGGTTGAGATCTGCAACTCCACATAGATTTGGATCATATAACTTACACGTCCCGGAGTCACACACATCATCAACATGATAAACTGCAAGCCATGTAGGTATAGTTTCCACCTCTCCCCGCTTTGAGTGGTAAACCACAGCCACCACGATCCTCCCACTTGGGGGCCAACCTCAAATGATCAGGCCGAGCCTATGCGGGTCTTAGGGGCAATCCTGATCTCCCGTGGAACCAGATTTTAGAGACTACACATCATCCAATCTGCTAGTAGGTACTTATACCTTAGGGCCTAACATTTCAACAATCTCAAAGCAAACTGAACGTCTCCAATATAAGCCAGCCATACCGCTTTGTCGCAAGCTCGAAATGGTTGCAAGGTAAGGATTAAGTATGGTGTCACAAAGGGACCTGAAATGGCCCAAGTGAGAGGGCAATCTTCAGCCCGCCTACAACATAAGGTCTCGTATCTAAAAACGTATCTTTTGTATATTTCGAAACCAAACCACGTTACTTTTGCCTCTAGGACACACTTCTGAAGCTCTGTTAAGCCTGTGCCCTTCTATATGCTAAGTTAACACACACACACACCAATCTCCCGCGATCAGTACGGCTGCTTTAACACTCGCTAAGGTTCGTCGGCGATTCTTTCAAATTTCCTTTTGTGATCCCAAGCCACTTTCACACAGGAAATCTTTCAGTCTCTGCAATTGAGATCTCAATGCTGAACTTTTTCCTTTTTCTACCCCCTCTCACACATGCGTCTTCTCTTTTTCACACATGTACAGCATGTTTCCAATACCCAACGTATAAGGCAACTCAAAGAAAAAACGAAGAGAGACAAAAGAAAATAGAAAATCCAAAAGCAAACCCCGAGCACACCAGACGCGGGCTACCCCTAGCGCGTCTCACCTCCCTTGCCATGGCAAAATCGTCGACAAAATTTTTCTGTGTGAAAGCGGCCTACGGAATAGTTTCCCAAAAGGTCATTGAAAACGATCGCTGCACCAAATACATCGCATTCCCAAAATCGGTGCTGGACAATCTCAAGTGTACGTACTTACTTTTCAGGCTGATGACCCATGCAGGGTCCGAGCCTGAGCGATAGCTGCCTTCCATTCTTGAAGGTCCTGGGCACACTGCTTCCAGTCATCAAGGTCAAGCTGTCTTGCCTCCCCAATTACTTGGTCTTTATACTGGAGTTTCGGTCTTCCTCTCCTTCTCGAACCAGGAGGCTCGGATTCAAAGACCCTCTTAGCTGGAGCATCGTTGTCCGTGCGCTCGATGTGGCCGAGCCAATGAAGTCGACGGATGTTTGCCTTCCGGACTACATCCGCATCCTGGTACAGCTCGTAGAGTTCGCGGTTGTGTCTTCTCCTCCAATCGCCTTCCTCGCAGACGGAACCATATATCCGACGTAGAATTTTTCTTTCAAAGGCACCAAGAATCAGCTCTGCAGTTTTGCTTATCGTCCAGCTTTCGGCTTCATATAGCAGGACTAGCAATCTCAAGTGTACGTACTTACTTTTCAGGCTGACG
Organism: Eristalis intricaria; assembly: GCA_964034865.1. NCBI lineage: Eukaryota > Metazoa > Arthropoda > Insecta > Diptera > Syrphidae > Eristalis > Eristalis intricaria. The sequence continues at coordinate 132,616,294 of OZ035873.1, forward strand.
ACCCATGCAGGGTTCGAGCCTGAGCGATAGCTGCTTTACAAACCAGACGGTCCCGGGCACGCTGCTTCCTGTCATCAAGACCAAGCTGTCTTGCATCCGCGATTACTTGGTCTTTATCCCAGAGATTCGGTCTTCCTCTCCGAATGAGCTATCCCTTATCACCACACAACTCGCACCCGTATCAGCAATAAAGTCAGATGCGTTCAACGCCCACGAGCGTCAGCGACCTTTCCTCGCACCTAAAATCAATGCACGAGGCAGTTCATCTCCATCGTCCAGCGTGTAGATACATTTGTAAACTCAAAATAAATAAAAATAGTTGTACGGAAATAAACGCTGTGGCGTCTAATTAATTTGCTATACATGCAACATACCTTCAGCCTTTCCAAGTTTTGCTAAGAAAAGCCAATCGCTCAAAGCTTCAAACACGACTAATCACGCGAGAGAAGACGAAAAACGTAACATGCTTCAAAAACCGAGTAAAAAGCCATGCCGCCGCAGCTTCCCTGCTTGAGGGTAATAACTCAAGTCCCTCTGGATTCCTGGAATTCCCATTCCCCCGCCGCAACTGCTCGCAACGGAGCAACTTTCAGTTTTCAAATAACTCAGTGAACAAAAGGAGCACTTGTTGGATACCTCCTCGAACACCACGAGGTGTCCCTATCTCGAGTCCCTGCTGAAACTTTTGTTTTAATTACTCTCATCACTAAATCCTCATAATTTCGCCCCACACTCGACCACGAGCCCTTGCAGCATCACATAATCCGCTTCAGAGCCTCCTCCGCACACACATACACACCTTGAAGGGAAAAGCGGATAACTGTGCACGGAGTTTCAGTTTCGCATGCTCGTGGATATTTTAATTCCTAAGCAATTCGGGCAAGCTCAACTCAACAACTTTCGCTAAGGATATTATCCTCATTTGTGCGCCGTCGGTTGGCATGGGGACGAAACAAATGGCGAAGAGGGGGAATGGGGAAGGTGTCTCAGTGTACCGGATGTCTGATATGGATTACATTCTGCACCGGTAAGCACTGGGTTGATCTCAGCTGTCAGCACCACTCTCGGGTGGTTTATTCATTTAAGCGACCCTAAAGCCGGCTGACCAGCCCCCGGGCGTCTCCCCGTAAACCCATTTAATCACCTCCACGTCAATGTCAAACCCTGAAATACTTGTGGACAGGGTCCAAGTGTGTGTCTTCGCACATAACAATCAGTTTCAGTGTTTGTGGAGCAAATCCCTTGATTTACACGATCTCGTCCTTATCAGCGACGTCCTCTTGAGCGCGCTCTGAGAACGGAGGGAAGCCCTTTGGAATTTGCACAGTTGATTGAGAGAAGCGAACGAGTGCAGGGTAAACAAAGGAGAGGATAAACAGCACAGCAACTGCATTTACATCGAAGATTGCATTGTCACTCCATCTCCGAGTCGTGCTATCCTTGTTGGTAAACACCGCCCACACGATGAGCATCGGTACGTGGGGGTGTGTGCTTGCTCGTTGCTGGTAAGGTTGCCATCAAAGTCATGCTCCCAGCAATAATGTCATCCTTAGCAGAGTACTCGCTCTCGGCACACATTGCCGATGCTGGTTATGAACTCCTTTATGGTCGGCGGTAATGCGGTGGTGGCGTTCATCACCCAGCCCAGCCTCGCTTTCAATTTATTCAGATGTCCCGCTCCGATAACCCCGGCGGTGTCTTCGTGGTTTTGTACACCCCTGGGGGTGGCTGTCGCACCAAACACAGCCGCCACCCCCTTTCGATTGTTTGCGCCGTTCGAAGAGATAAATGTCACTTAGGCGGAAAAATGTTTTATACTTTGATACATTTTCTTTCGTTCGTTTTTTTTTGCGCCACAAATTTCCCTCATCGCAGCGCCATCAGAATCGACATCAGCATCAGCAGTTCCTTCTTGTTCGCTGTCGGGCCGCAGGGGATGATGGCGCTTCGATGGCGGTGGGTGACATCTGAAGAGACGTAATTGAATGCGGTAGGGTCTGTGGGATATTTGAGCAAAATTTCCATGCGAACGAGCAATTTGAGAGAAATTTGCGTTTTGCTTTTGGAATAAATTTTGAGCAAGACATGACAACAACAAAAAAAATTAAAGGTGAACCAGAAGTGACATAAGGTGCCAAACACACACACACACCGCACATTTGAAGGGAAGAGGTTGACAAGGGAGGTCTGTGAATGGAACATTATCTATTCATCATGACCTTGGGGGGTTCGCGTCAATGACATAAATGAATTGAGAACCACTGAACTGAATCCTTTGAAGATGAACATGTTGTCTTCCTGTTTATTTCATATTCAGCAAATTTCATTTTCTTCTTTCTTCTCTGCGGGCATTCATCAGAACATTGTCAGTTTATGATGGCTTGTGGTGTGCCTGTGGTCTCTCGTTCAAATTGAAGGCAAATTGGCATTCTTTTGTGGGAAGGTTGGAGCTTCTTGTGGATCTTGAACATCACTGGGATAGATTTTCTGCACAGAAAATGTTGTGCCTTTTCGATTTGGTTTGGGTGCGAGAAAGGCTGATTATCGTCGTTTATTGGAGGCTATACGGAGAGGAGCTTGGTTTCAAGACAGTCTTTTGAAGTGGGGAAAACGGATGAGAGGGACTCCCGCTGGAAATTACGTAGAGCAGGCAGGAACTTCTCCTTAAGTGAAGGTACAACCCAATGGTGTGGACAATTATTACATAATGTTTGTTGACTTTTAAACACAAGTGTGTACACTATGTACATAGCATCCTGCTACCATCCGATTGTGTGATCTATTCGCAGCAGTGATATTCCAATGGATTAACCACATAAAAGGCATTGTGTTGTGTGTTCTCATCATCAGTTCAGTACAGTCTATAAAAGCGGTAAGACCAGCCTTTCTTTTTCTTGTGAGTACTCCCACAATGGGAACCTGCTTTTCTACTCCTGCCACTTAACTAATAAGAAATTGACTATATCAAAAGCCTCGCTTTGCGTCGTTAATTGGGACCGGAAGAACACGACGCAAATCGAAATAACTTTATTGTTGCAAATATCTCTCCAAACTAACTGACTTTACATAAATCTAAAATTTAGGAATCCCAATCCCCAAAAAAAAAAATGGAAAAAGTAATAAAAGAACGCAAACCGAAATAATATCGACGCACCTTCGAAACCACGATCATTTTTAAGCGACGCAACTTCGAAATGACGCAAACCGAGGCTTGGTGTACATCGATTATTTTAAAGTGTTGTCGGCTGTATGTTAATATTCTTGAATGAATAATCGCACCCACACCAGAAGTAGGTGCTGTAGAGGCTAGGCCCAAGTTTACCTCGGTGTGTCGGGGTACTCATATTATTATTGTGTCACCTGTCACCTGTACGTGCTTGCCTTCATCCAATCCTAAAGGATAAGGATTCTAATTATTAAAATCCGAGCGGCCACTCAGAAGATAGAGCTACACAAACATCCTAACCTCAAAACCGGTTAGTTTGCTGATAGGAAATCAAGTACGAGAACCTTGAACGGTGTAGTTAACAATTTGGTGTAGACAAGTTTGGTGTAGAAGACAATTTGAATTCCTTTTCTACTGAAAGTTTTGAACTGAGCTTTTATTTATGTTGAAATGGAAGTGGTTCCAAGTGCACCAGTCATTAGCCTTATTGAGATCACATTGCAGTCTTAACGCATTATTAAGAGACTTAACGGAGTTGTAAGTTTTCAAGTCGTCCGCATATAAAAGACGGTTGGCTGTCGATATAAACGATGGTAGGTCTTAAATGAACAGAAGGAATAGGAGTGGTCCGATATGGCTGCCTTGAGGGACTCCCGAGAAAATATGAGTCTCTTTAGAGAGAGCTTCGGCTTACCAGGTATCCTCTAATCAAATTTAAAATATTGGAATGAAATGCGAGTATTTCGAGTTTTTTTTTAAGGAACATGATGGTTTACTCGGTCTAAAGTTTTCGAGAAATCTGTGTAAACACAATCGCCCTGTACATGATATTAACTCGTGAGGATAACTAAGTTGGTCTTGGTTGACGTACCACTTTCAAAACCTTGTTGCTGTTGACAAATATGATTGCGAACCAAGTTATAAAGGTTCTTCTTGACAACAGCTTCAAATATTTTTGGAATTAATTGTAGTTTAGCTACGGGTCTATAAGTTTCAATGACTTTTTTGAACCCAGACTTATGCATTGGAGTGATAAGAATGCTTCCAGTAATCGATAAACATAACAGTCTTAAGAGACATATTAAATATTGTCTTGAGAGGATAGGCTAGGTTTTTCTTTCACGCTTTAACAGGCAATGTGGTCGGGTGCAATAATGGTACTCCGCTCTAGCGACGATAATTCATTGAGTATTTCATCTTCAAATAAGGATAAGCACCCGATATTAGTGATAGGTTCACATGCAGGTAAAGAATTGGAATCAACAAACTCATTTACAAAATTTGATTGGAAAAATTAAGCAAACATGTCACATATTTTATTTAATTCATCACTATCAATTCCTTCATATGACATCGCTTTTTATTTAAAAAAAGACCAAAAGGCTTTAGGACTGCTCTTAATTTTCGTTTCAATCGATGGTACATATTTTCTACACAAAAATTTCTTCAAGAAATCGTATTCTTTTCGCAACTGCATGAATGCATTGCGTTGTTTAAGTTGATTTAACAACTAACTTTGCTTACTTTAGACATTTTAGTCATCACACTCTTTGACCTAGATAGGCTTTTAGTAAACCAAACTGGTTTATTAATAATAATAATATGGGTGGTGTGACAGTCAGAGGCGGACCTGGGCCTACCTTCTCAGCAACCACTCCATGTTGTCCGTGATATTGTTCTTCCACGAGTGGAAGGGACCTACAGTTTAATGCCGACTCCGAACGGCGAATTTGAGAAGCTTTTTCTAGACAGGAATACTCTTTGAGCATTGTCAGTGACTCGAAAAAGGTGGAGCCGTGAATTATCAAAGATGGTCAAATTCGGGTATCGAACCTGGCACCCTCTGCGTAGGAGTCGACGCACTTACCCACTACGCCACGGCGACCCACATATTGACTATACTTTCAAATTTCTTCAATAAATCGTATTCTTTTCGCGACTACATGAATTCATTGCGAGTTTTGAAATCAACTTTTCTTAATTTAGACATATTAGTCATCGCACTCTACAACCTAGATAGGCTTTACCAAATTGGTTTATTAGGGCGTTTAATTCTCTTGTTGCATCAAATCTGGAAATCGCATCATTAAATATGCTCATTAAGCAATGTCTAAATTATCCGTATCTAGCGCATTCCGCCTGTTTACTGAGGATAAATGATTATTAATAGCATCGTAGTCTAAGAAATTCAAAACAGGAAAATTGTAAAAATGTATCAATTTTATCGAGACAATGATTTCCAGTCACTGTTATAAACATATTGGCCGGTATATCGCTAATAACTCGTCCAATATTCTCCTCCAAGCCTTCAATTTACCCTAGATTTATCCCCATGAAAAGAATCTTAAATGCCGTGAAGTTGTACGATATAAGGCGTGTTTTATTGAAAATCTCTACTCAGCTCAGTAAGGATGCTCAATAAAACGCTCTTTACACACTTTTTACTCACTTTACTTTTTTGTGTCACAAGTTGGTTCGTGACTTTACTTTCACGTGGCGTACTAGACTTGATAATAGTTTTGGCAGTTTGTACAAATATAGTTTTATTTACTAGAAGTGTTTGTATACTAAACAAAGGATGGATTACAAATTGGGATACCTTATCCTATGTTCAGATTTGGAACACCAATGCTGATAACTTTGCTGTTTCTTCATGAATTCTTGTCAGCGGCATCTATGATTCAGTGGTGGTAGTTGAGGCGCCATCTCTGATTTCGATTCTTCAACGTGCTATAGTCAGTTATGATAACTGAGTAGATTTTATTCAGTAATAACTCAGTATTGCATTGTTGTTGCTTCGCATGTAAACGTATTACTGAGCTGAGTATAGATTCTCAATGAAATACTGCCTATAATTTGGCAATTCAACAGTTCCAAACGAGAGATAAATTACTGATCCAACTTCTTACTCGATTGATCGAGCAATTGGCATGTTGAGTGGCTTGATGTGGAACGATGTGGAAACAAAACTAGAAGTAGCAAAATTTTCACCTGCACACGTCTGTGGGTGGCTTGATGTCTTATACCTTGCTCAGTAGTTCGATTATTACGATAGACAAAGACATTGCTGTTACTTCAGTTTGCAATGAGCCGGGCTTAGCTTATTTCAACTTGAAAGCCATCGACCAACACGGCTTTGACTTTACCTTACCAGTCACGCGACCTTGCAACACTTTGGATCACAGCAGAAATAATGTTGAGAGGGGTCCTTACAAAAGAGACTCAGCTTCAACTAGCTGGTCCTGTCTATAAGGAGGACTCGGTGAACTCTACAAACTAGAGGATGTAATGGGTGAAATTAGATGTAAAATTATATCAATTCTAAGGTCGAAATAGTAAAGCTCGAGAGTCCACGAACCCCAGGCGGTTGGACAAGTTAATGCAGAAGCAAAAATAATGGTCTTGATTGGGAATGGGAGCAGCATTTAATTTGCTTCGACGAAAGCTTTCCTTTCATCGCTGTTGACCTCTTGGGAAAAGCCAAAAAGTAACAGCGTACGAATGCCTACTCACAAGTCCGTTCAACTCGGCAACAAGGCATGTCCAAAGGGATCAATTGAAAGGAGACATTTAAGCCCTAAGAATTTTACGAGAAAACTGAGCTTATACATGCACTGCCCACCAACACGACATGGCTCAGCGCATATCGCCAACATCCACAACACACCATTCCCAAAGTTCAATGCCGAGGACTGAATCAAGCGGGAGCCAGTCCAAGGCGACATACGGCGGAAGCGTCTGACAACATTTTCCATCAAACTTTTCGCATTTATTTTCCACCACTTTGATTCAGAAACTTTTTGCTCAAAATATAATTTCCTCTCCTCGCTGAGGCTGACGTTGTCGTTGTCGCCGTTGTTGTTTTCTTCTTGTTAAGACATCCTTCTGCCTCAATGCCACAAAACAAAACTCTCCCACGAGAGTGGAAATCTCCCATCCGTCGTCCGCGTCGTCGCTCCAACAAACAAGCGCCATGGAGGGAAAAAACACAAAATCAGCCAAAGCGTTCATTAAATTTTATCGCCTTCCTGCTCCCTGTGCGCGGCACCATAAATTAAAAACAAACATCCTCCCGTCCACACAAATACACACAATGAAAGAGAAATCTAAAACGAGGCGAAAGAAGAAAACGTCGTCCGCGCTAACGCTCGATATGGGCCCATATCCTTATTAACGGATGCATACACATTGATTACTTCTACTCTCACTCAATGACTTACCGAGCTTCCCGTGCAGAAGGTAGGGTAATAATTTACGGACTTCATGGCGGGGACCCTATGTGAGGCGAAATTCGATGGGAAACTTCAACAATTCCCTGCAAGGATACGGTCAGAGAGAGAAACAGAGAGAGAGGGAGAGGCATACACACCAACCACCGCCCACCCTAAGATCCGGACCAGGCCCTTCGTTGTGTAAATAAAATCCTTTTCTTTGCCTTCAGGCTGAAATGTAAATTTCATCATTTCGTATTCCGGGGGGTCTTCACGGAAACAAAGACGCGCTGGGTCCTGAGACCGCAGGAGTTGGAATATTCTTCGTGTTTTTCTTGTGCCTCGTTTTTGTTCAAGCGTTTGCAGCAGAGAAATGTGGTTATTGTCATGTAAAGTATTTGGAATCCTTTTTTTCTCCTTGAATGAGTCGATGGGAGGAATTCTAATGAAGTATCTTAGACGGGGAACTAACTTTGTCGTCGCTGTTCGACTGATGTTTATTCGGGTATCCGGTATTGTCATTTGAGTTGTTATGGCAAATATCTCAGTTTCCTCAAAGAATATGGTTTAATCATTTTGTACCACAACAGAAAAAAAATTCTCATTCGGGTCCCTCAAGGTTCCCTTCTTGACCCCGTACTTCTTCATGATCTTTATCAGCACATTTGTTGTAGCAAAAGTTGAAGCTTTGATGATTCCAACATGAATCATAAAATCTCACGACAGATCGGTATCCTCTTCCGAGGTGTAACCAGGGTGTCAACTAGCAACTCCAGCTAGAGCAATCTCGGATTAGCTGCCTCCAGTTGTGCTCACCAAGATGGTTGAGGTTCTTGTCATTCTAAGATGCAGGCGCCCTTTTTTTATCCCATACGCTCATAAACGAAGATTCTTCTGCTCGGAGTCAAGTTGGCTATGGTCCTTAAGGGCTGGGCACGTAAAAACCTGGGAAGACTCATGCCACAGTGGTCTTACAGCTCGTGGTCTCCTTCCGATGCCATCAATGCAAAGATGACAAAATAAGTTTTCTCTCGAAGAGACCAAAGGACTTTATCATTCGTTTTTGGAATTGTCATACTTTTAGGGCGCAGAAGATGAGTTCCTTGGACGATGCACAGTGGGTTAACAACGGCAAAAAGGTCTTTGGAGAAAGTCATCTGTAGCCTTCCTAGTTTTATGTCTGCATACTCTTACGTACTCTTAGATAACCCGGGCTTATCATTTCAAAGACTTTTTTAATATATATATAATAATAATATAATATCGGTAGCGGTACAGTCAGAGGCGGACCTGGGCCTAGCTTCACAGCAACCATGTGTGTTTCACGAGTGGAAGTGACCTACAGTTTAATGCCGACTCCGAACGGCTTAGTTGAAAAGCTTTTTTCTAGACAGGAAATACTCTTTGAGCATTGTCAGTGACTCGAAAGAGGTGGAGCCGTGGTATGTGAAAGGTGGTAAATTCGGGTATCGAACCTGGCACCCTCTGCGTAGGAGTCGACGCACTAACCCACTAAGCCACGGTGACTCTATACTTATTTACAAGTCCTCAAAGTCAACAAAATATTTATTCAAGTTGCGAGCCATATTTTCAACAAAAGTGTACATGTCTTTATCCCAAGCTTCATAAAATAAACTCTGTATTTTTATACGTCATTCTATTGGTCTGTGCTTGGCTAATTAAAATAAAATAAAATGTTTAAAATCTCCAAATATATCTTCGATAAGAAGCTTCAAACATAGGTGTCAAGAAAAAAACTTTTGATGACTCTTAAAGTTTCACAAAAATTTACGCCAAGCTACGCGTAGCCACTTGCAGCAACGTGTGCTTCATACTTTCAAGTTGCAGCACGGAACAAATTTGCTGCAACTTCTTGCAACCTTCGGAGTTATGTTCAAATTTGTTTCTCTGTATCAGATTTAAGAAACACGGCTTTGGCCTTGACAGAAGTCACAATTTCTTGGCTAATAATGGTTGGAATGATTGCAACTAGGACTTTAGTTTTAGAAGGAATATATGGCTTTCTTCAAAAAAAAAAAAATAGACCCATAAACGGAGCTCTGAGATATCCAATTTCTTCTTATTCTTATCTTAATTTAGCACAAATTCTATCGTTTGTTGGAATGTAGACAAAAAGTTTCAAGAGGCTCCATCGGGAGACCTAGTTTTTCTGAAAGTTGAAGACGTGCTCTATTATTGTACAATTGCCAAGAAATCTTTTCGCAGGTCAATAAAGTGATATTTTTATATTTGTTTGCTAATCCGTTTGAGCCACATCAACCATTATTGAGACACGAAAAGATCTCGTGGCACATGTACTATGTTTCAAATTTCATTAAGATCGGTTCACATATTTATTTCAGCACTCCCATACAAAGTGAACCACTGTCAGACGGTTCTATTCCTCAATTCATTCACAATTTTTTTATGCAACTATTTACCACGGATCCACGTTAGATCAACATCTGCTCAAGCTGTTCATATATATCATAATGGGTGCCCTTTCTTGAAGAAATCATATGTTTTCCTTAGTCACTCAGTCCACTTCTCAATGCTAGCGAAAAGCTAGCATTTCGGTAGGCTATTTTCATTCGGAAATGCTGGTGAATGTACATACACAGCAAGATCAGCTGTGTTTTTTGCAATACGCTTATATACACTTAATTTTCAATTTGCATGTAAAATACACTAACAACAAATCCTATATCCGCTTAAGTTACTCATCATATCTATCGCCGCTTAACGAATAAGCGCGGATAAAAACAATGCTTCCACAGTTTATTTTCTGTGTGTTCATCCCTGAATTTATTCATTCATTGCTTAGGTTGCTGTATGTGGCTTACATTTGCAGGTGTGGTTGATGTATTAGATCATTTTTAATTCTTTTGGCATCCATAAGTATGCAATTTTTGGTATACCCAGAGTGTCTCTGCTGTATATTCCGTTTAGGTTTCATAAACGATTCTTTTCATTTGATGAACATAATTATTAAGTGTTCTTGCTTTTAAATTGATGGTCACGCTAAACAGTCACAAAACGAAGATTGTGATCAACCATCACCTTTCACGAGTACACTCCTGACTGCTTAGCAAATGTCATAAGCGTCGTCGGTGCTGCCAAGATTTTATGATGAATCATGTAGCGCCGATGATCGTTTTTTTGTGCACTTATAAATTAAGCGCATGCTAAAAAACACAGCTATCGTGGCTTAAGTCATTACCAGTGAGTTTAACATGATCTTCCCCAGATTGATGTTGAAGAAGCGTTGTACTGTCTAATATCTGTTTAAACATTGAAGATTTCGGTAAGTTCGTTAAATTAATCAAGGAGACAAGAATCATGACTGAATGCTTCACACGAGTCCGCCTTAGACACGCAAATATTACAGACAACGATCTCACATCTCACACCATTCCCACATCCGCCGAAGGACCGACATACTAAACGACTACGATTATGATTAATAACATTAAATTCTCTCGTAAGAATATTCTTTCGCCCTGTAAGAAAAGATCACATATCGATCGTTACACTCGTTGTGTGACTTCGTTGATAAATGATCAAAGATATAAAGTTGCAGGTGATATCCATTCACGGTGTGTGTGCCCAGTGTTCGACATTGCCCTATGAAACTCGACATGAAAACCACACCTTTGTGCGGATGGAGAGCTGTTTCTCGAAGCAAATCTCGCTTGACCAATAGCGCATATTCTGTTTGTTGGCGAGGCCAGTCAGCCAATAATGCACCCCATCACTGAAGATGATTTTGAGATGAAAATTGCTCACCATCTTATAAGGAGGATGCAGATCAGGATTATGTCGTAAAATTCGCCATAGTGTGAACCACAATTCTTGGTTTCGACGCTTATGGTTCGTATGACGGATGACGGATGAACCAATGTACGCAGCGGCAAGGGGCCAGGGCCCGGTCATCCAGGTTCAGAGGTGGGGCATGAGGATAAGGAGGACCCTACTGCTGATGACCATGGACAACGAAATAAAAATAAAGACGATGGCTTTCTGTTCTTCACGTTGAATGTGAAGTCCCTTAACCGACCACAACCAGCCGCTGAACTTTCGGAGGCCCTACAAGCCTATAATTTGGACATCACCTCTATGCAGGAGGTGCGGTGGGATGGGCCGGTCAAAAAGAAGAAGAAGATTGCTTCAAAGAGAGCGAAGGCAGTGAATGTTAGGATGTGTGCTTGTTATTCGAGGCAGACTTAGGCAAGAAGTCTTAAGCTTTAAATACATAAGCGATCGCCTCACAACAATTCGCATCAAGGCTACGTTCGGCAAAATCAGAATAATCTACATCCGCGCCCCTACGGAAAATAAAGATGAGGAGGGCAAAGATGACATTTTTGATCTCCTAAAAAGGACATACTTAATGTGGGTTTCCGTAAGTGCGTTGACTCCTACGCAGAGGATCCCAGGTTCGATACCCGAATTTACCACCTCTGATAATTCGCGGCTCCACCTCTTTCGAGTCACTGAAAATTCTCAAAGAGTATTCCTATCTAGAAAAAGCTTCTCAACTTCGTCGTTCGGAGTCGACATTAAAATCTAAGCCCCTTCCACTCGAGGAGGAACAATAGTACGGACAACACGGAGTGGTTACTGAGAAGCTAGGCCCAGGTCCGCCTCGGACTGTCGCGCCATCCATATTTTTATAGAAGGAACATACGATCAATGAAATTTGAAAAAGCAATGAAAAGGGGGATTCTAATATTTTTAGAAAATAACAACTTCTTTAGCCAAAATCTATTTGGATTCAGACATGGTTTATCTACGGTGGAAGATTTGCATGATTTCTGTTCTTAAGGACTAGGCGACAATTGAATCTGTGCAATTCTCCTCGTTGATATCACAAAGGATTTTGACATGGATGATCATTCTATTCTCCTGAAAAAATTGTCCACGATGGTTTTAGAAATTTCTTTTTCAAATGGTTTGAATCTTATTTAAGTAACAGAACAAAAAAAGTAAAAGTATCTGAAGCTTTCAGTAGCTTAGCTAATATAAGTATAGAAGTGGCCGAAGGTTCAGTCCTCGGCCCTATTCTCTTTTTTATTTATCTTAATTCTATTTCCAATCAAAACATGAAAGGCGTGATCACAGAATTTACTGACGATCTGGGTATATCCCATGTTTCTAACAGTCCATTTGACCTTTTTGCTGGCATCAAACATGATGCGGATATCTTACGAACCTGGTTCACTGAGTACTAGTAATAAACCAAAGCGAAGCCAATCCCCTAGTGGTGGCCGTGGCGTTGTGGGTGTGCGTCGACTTTTTCTAAGTTTTCTTGACCAGTAATATGGACTGGAACGAGTGGTTGCTGAGAAGCTAGGCCCAGGTCCGCCTCGGACTGTCGTGCTACCCATATTATTGTATTATTATTATATTATATGGACTGGAAAAAAACAGAGAGTAGTCTACACGCCGAAAGGCATATAGATAAGTAAATTTAGATTATTTTAGAGTACCAGTGAAGAGTCAGTAGGATAGATTTTAAGAACATGAATTGTTTAGATATTAAGATAGATTTAATAATTTTTAACTAGTTTGAAGAACCATGAATTTTTAGATAAAAATTAATTTTAAAGGTATGTGCGTCGACCCCTCGCTGCCAGGGTTCGATTCCCGGCCGGTACGACCAAAATAATTTTCACGGTCCCACCTCCTTCGTCACTGACAATGCTCAAAGAGTAATAACAGTCTAGAAAAAGCTTCTCAAACTTGGCCATTCGAAGTCGGCAAAAAACTATAGGTTTCCTTCCACTCGTGAAAGATCAATTGCACGCACAGCACGGGTGGTAGCTGAGAAGCTAGGCCCTGGCCATCTATGGGCTGCAGTGCCACCCATATGCAGTCCCCTAGTCTCAGCCCCAAACTGCCACCGGATGTGGACATTGTCTTGTGGAAGACTAAAATCAGTCGATGGTTTATGTATTTATAAGAATAGTCAACTTTTTATTAATCATCTGCCATGTGACGGTGATTGTTTCGTAATCGAAGTTGTCAATAATTACAAGTGTCACCATCATCATCGTCTGAACATGATGTATCTAGGCGTTATTATAGATAACAAATGAAGTTGGTCTGATCACGTTGCATCTTTAAAGCAGTATTTTTTTCTCAACGTTGCGCATGTTTTACTAACTAAGGAATACATATTTTGAAAATTATTTATTTTAGAATATTCCATTCCAAACTGCAATGTGCAAAATGCTGGTGGGTTGTGCCTCTCGCAATAAAATGTCAAAATTACTGATTCCTCAAAAATGCGACATACGGGAAATTTGTAATAATATCCGTTTGCATAATTCCATGCCTTTGTTTATAAGCTGGAAAAACTTGCTTCTAAGGTATCTTTTCTATTAGAAGTATTAAGTTAGAATTGCTACCACGGGTAAACCAACGACCGTACCCTTTCGCGATCCAAAGACGATTGCCCATGCATGTCCTCTCTCATTCACCCGATCGTTGGCCACCCCATCTCTCACTCAAGAGGGTAGTTTATGTTAGCTGTGTTTTTTTGCAAGCGTATATACGCTTACTTTGAAGTGCACAAAAAAAACGATCATCGGCGTTTAATGATTCATCATAAAATCTTGGCAGCACCGACGACATTTATGACATTTGCTAAGCAGTCAGGGGTGTAATCGTGGAAGGTGATGGTTGATCTTTGATGGTCACAATCTTCGATTTGTAACTATTTAGAGTGACCATCACTTTAAAAGCAAAAACAATTAATAATTATGTTCATCAAATGAAAAGAATCGTTTATGAAACCTAAACGGAATATACAGCAGAGACACTCTGGGTATACCAAAAATTGCATACTTATGGATGCCAAAACAATTAAAAATTATCTAATACATCAACCACACCTACAAATGTAAGCCACATACAGAAACCTATAAATGAATGAATAAATTCAGGAATGAACACACAGAAAATATTGTTTGAAAGCATTCTTTTTATCCGCGCTTATTCCTTAAGCGGCGATAGATATGATGAGTAACTTAAGCAGATATAGGACTCGTTGTTAGTGGATTTTACATGCAAATTGAAATTTAGGCGTATATACGCTTGCAAAAAAACGCAGCTTTTGTTGGTTGAGTCGATTCAGTGAATATCGCTCAACATAAAGTTTTGCAAGTTTTCTTCTTAAAAAGTGCCTACCTAAATAGCAGACACTCTGATCGCCGTAACCCCAGAAGGAATCGCAGCTCCGATGTCAACATTCCATCATTTCAGACTAGCTACGTTCTACAGAAATATATGTTTTGTTATTTCATGTAGATTATTTAACCAGCGTCTAGGTTCAGTAAAGTCTATCCGGCCGTTGAAAATTTCAATTTAGTCATGTCTTTTGGAACGTGACCATAACAATAAATCTTTCGAATCCCATTGTGTAGTCTTACTGCAATGATTTTTATTTTGATGCACGATTATTTAACTGTTAAATTAATCAATAATATGTAATAACATCCTTACTTGGGTTTTCCCTGTGCTCATCTTTTCTCATTTTTTTAATTTAATTATTAATGCATTAGCATTTAATACTATATTTTCGAAACATAAAAAATTCATCAATTATTCTCTTAATTTTCACAGTATCTTAAATGCTGTCTCTATATAAGCCTTCTTCTTCTTCTTCTTCAGGTGGCGCTACAGTCCGGGGTGGACCTGGGCCTCAATCAGTAAGTTGGTTGAGGTCCTTCTCCACCTGGGTGCGCCATCGGTTCCGTGGGCGTCCTCTATTGCGTTGTTCCACTGGTTCGGAGTCAAAGATTCTTCGGGCTGGAGCAGTGTTGTCCATGCGCTCTACGTGGCCCAGCCATCTTAGGCGTTGAATCCGTAGACGCCTGAGCTCTTGCCGCTGTACAGCCCGTACAGTTCGTGGTTGAATCTTTTTCTCCAATAACCATCAACGCAAACAGGACGAAAGATTGAACGCAGAACTTTTCTCTCGAAAAGACCAAGTGCTTCTTCATCCGCTTTTGAGATTGTCCATGCTTCCGCACCATGGAGCAGGACAGGGATGATCAAGGTGTTATATAATGTTAACTTGGTCCTTCGAGAGAGGACTCTACTACTCAATTGCCTCTTGAGCCCAAAGAAACAGCGATTGGCAAGAGTAATTCTGCGTTTAATGTTTGTACTGGTGTTGTTCGTACTGTTCACTTGCGAGCCGAGGTAGACGAAGTCCTTCACTACCTCGAAGTTATAGCTGCCTATGGTGACGTTTTGGCCAAGTCATCTATGTTGTGCCTTGCATTTGTAAAAAAGGTGAGAATATGAATAAGATAATGAATAATGATAATTGATAGAAGATTTCAACGCAAGAATGGACAAGAACGACATCTTTGCTAGTGTCATCGAGAAGGACAGCCCGGACGTTACTACATCCGAGAACCGACTCAAGCTGTTGGACTTCATAGCGGGCAGAAACCTCTCTGTAGCCAGTACGCGGTTCCCTGATCAATCAACCGTCAACCACAGTGATAACGTCGCGATCGACATCAGACAATCCCATTATTCTCGATGTCCGAACATTCCAAAGAGATAAAGTCGGCTCCGATCACTTCCCTTGTTGTAGCCAAGGTAAGAACACGGACAATACGCAAAATTTCTGGCCGAATGAATTCAGAAGATCAAGTTACCCTGTTCGAAGAAATTTTGCTAGATTTTTTGGAACATCCACCGGATTCAAATGCAATTTTCTAATAATAGGTGTCGAGGAGAATGGTTCCGTAATGAAGAAATTCAACTTTTGGAGTGGCCAGCACGTTCACCTGACTTAAACGCGATTGAAAAACACGTGGGGATATCTTTCTCTTAGTGGTTATGCTGGTTGGCGTAAATCTGCTTTGCTAGAGGACCTACGAAAGGCTGTTACAATTTAATGGACTCCAATTCCCGCCCAGGAGTTCCAAAAAGTGGTTGATTCGATGTCAAGTCGGAAGTCTAAGTTTAATAGGGACAAACCATAATGCAGGAAGTTATGTCATCTGACGGATATTTGTTCTTGTCACAGCGCACCTAACGTTCGTACAGACATCCTATGATCGATTTTTTTAACCCACCACACAGTTGCTGTATGCTCCAAATGATATTTCCTGATTTCGCTCAGCTTTTAAAGACTCGCTCTCTGAAGTGAAAATGTTACGGTTCACCTTCCTCTCAAGTCAACAATCATAGCCGGTAAAGTCCTTGGCAGTGCACAATCCACATTTTCAGTCTCAAGCGATGTGTACTCCTCCCCTTCAGTGTGCACCCAGAAAAACAGAGTTTCCCTCCCCCACTTGGAGCGAGCACTTGTAACCATCCTTGTTACGCTGATATTCACTTACATCATTCGATTCAAAGTTCAATAAAGCGTAACCAAGGGCTCCACAATAGAGCCCCGTTCCCACGCCTCACTCGAGCAGACATCACCACGGCAGCAAGTCACCGAAGCACAGCCCACGTTGCTGCCTCTGACAGGCGTTTGCATTAATAATTAGACCCTTTTTGTCATTCATAATTGAATCCTTTGAATGAACACACAAAAACGTGGGTACGTATGCGAGGGGCGCACGTTATTAGCTCCCCCAGCCGCTAATCCACTCTCATCTCTTTGCTCTGCCCTTCGTTGCGTCGCCGTTTCATTGCGTCGTCAGTCGACGGGAGAGCTGAAAGCCAAACAGAATCCATCAGATCCCGATGTTACATCACGTCCCCAGATTGCGCCGCACACGAGTTCGCTCAAACGATTGTGTTTCTGCTCGTCGCGCATACAGACGCACGGCAGCAGTCGGGTTTATTGCCAAATATTTGGCTTGTACCTCTTTCAAAGGACCCTGCCGACGTGCTGAGGTCGTGCCAAGGATCTGCATACATATACTCTCAGCCCATTAGCAAGCTTGACTGGCAGCCCTTCAATGGACTCCTCAAGCTCCACCTCCCCCTCCACGTCTTCTGTCGCGATATTTAATAAAAAAAAATGACAAACAAAAAAAAAAAAAAAGATTGCGAAAATAAAGTTCTGAAAAAAGTTTTAATCCATTTTGGAAAACGAAATTATTCAGGACATCGCCGCTGCCTCTCGCCCATCCCCGGCCTTTCCCTTTTTGACGTTATTAAGTTAATGAGTCGAGGAATGGGGAAAAAGCGAAGAGGAAGGCTCCCTTCGACGGAGCCACACAAAGGTAGGGTTTCCCATTCGTTAACAGTTTCAGGGAAACTTTTTGTGCCTTCGAAATCAGGCAGTCGAAATGAGTGCACGATGGGCTGGAGGCTGGAGGTGGCAATTAGATGGAGGATGGTGGGTACCGGGACTAGGACTACGACTAGGATCGTTTTTCTAATCAGATTTGCAGTTTGTCACGATGGTGTCGTGGTGATGAGAATTACTGGCATAAAATGGTTGGTAATGGCTTTATCTGTGCTGGATCTGGGATGCGAATTGGGGGCGTTGACGAGGAACTATTACACGCAGTGAAGGCGTTTGCTGAAATGGGATTCTCTGAGGTTGGCTGTTTTTTTTTGTTGCGTGGCGAGTGGTGGGTGAGCGAAGGGGGACCTCGACAAGGAAGTTTGGTGGTTATTGGCTTAACGTGGAGGAGAACGTATCGGCAGATGGATTAAAAGTCAAACTCATTCGATTAAACTTATCTCGTGCGCCTCTTTCGAATTCTGGAGAGGTTTCTGACGACCTTCACCTCGCTGTAAAAGTGGGAGGCAAGAGGCTGCGACGGTGACTACGTCGTCGACGTAACCATTTGATTGGAAGCTTAACAGTCTTTCTCTGAAAATGTCTGCCATGATGGGATGTACCGTGATCGGGAAAAAAACTGCCGGCTTACGCGATGAAAGTGATTACGTCTTCTCATTTTGTTCGTTCTTACTCTGTACTAGAGCATGACTTAAAATGCAAAGACTCCCCCGACCAACCTTTGGAGCACTTTGAACAGTAACACTCTCGTGGTCCAACATGTCATCACTCTTAGGTTAGGTTGGGTAGGGGGGGCTGTTAGTGCAATCACCAGCACACTTAGACCCTATTGGTCCATCACACACGGCCTGGGCCAAACCATACCATCTATAATTTTGAGGCAGTGAAGGAGTTTGTCTACCTCGGGGCAAACGTAAACTTTACAATGACAGCCCAGTGGAGGTCCGACGTAGTACCGCCCTTAGCAACCGATGCTACTTCGGTTTGTCTAAAACCTTAGGTAAAATCTTCTGACTCGAAGGACTAAGGTCATGCTCTACAAAACCCTTATTTTGCCAGTCCTGCTATATGGAGCCGAAAGCTTGACGATAAGCAAAACAGCGGAGCTGATTCTTCATGCCATTCAGAGAAAAATTCTACGTCGGATATATGGCCCTCTCTGCGATGAAGGTGAATGGAGGCTGAAGGAGACATCACCCTGAACTCTACGAGCTGTGCCAAGATGTGGAAATAGTCCGGAAGGCATTACGTCGCCTACGACTCAGCCACATCAGACCATCAGAAAAGAGAGTCTTCTAATCCGAGCCTTCTGGTTCGAGAAGGAGTGGAAGACCGAACCTTTGGTGTAAGGAGTCAGTCATAGCGGATGCAAAATATATTGGTCTTGAAGACTGGAAGCAGGGTGCCCCGTATAGTCATCGTCAGGAAACAGGAAATATTCAGTCGTGACGTGTTTAAGAATGCCATGTAAAATTTGTTCATTTTAATAGTTGTTAATATTTCATTTTACACTTTCGATTATTTTCGTTACTTTTGTCAATTTGCTTTGTAAATTTACCCTATTTTTAAAATGTTTAAACTTGCTTGTGAGTCGCCGTGGCGAATTTCCAATCCCCAATCTTCCAACTTTCATAATTCACGGCTTCCATCTTTTTCGAGTCACCGACAATGCTCAAAGAGTATTTATATATGTCTAGAAAAAGCTTCTCAAAATTAGCTGTTATGGGTGGCGCGACAGTCTGATGTGGACCTGGGCCTAGCTTCTCAGCAACCACTTGTGTTGTGCGTGCTATTGTTCTTTCACGCGTAGAAGGGACCTACAGTTTAATGCTGACTCCGAACGGCGAATTTGAGAAGCTTTTTCTAGACAGGAATATTCTTTGAGCATTGTTAGTGACTCGAAAGAGGCGGAGCCGTGAATTATCAAAGGTGGTAAATTCGGGTATCCAACCTGGCACCCTCTGCGTAGGAGTCGACGCACTTACCCACTACGCCACGGCGACCCACTGCTGTGGCCTCATACAAGACAATATATTCTGAGATCATATTTTTTCTCAAACTATTGTCTAATATTCGTCACGATATGGGCGTGTTATTGCCCGATGTGTATCGATAAGTCATCGGAAATACCTTTCCACTGTTGAATAATGCAAGAACTCCCGTGGCGAACATTTGAATGGTGTTATATTCACAACGTCAAAAACCAATCATTTGTATTAAATCATTGAAATGAAAATGTTATCAAGTCTTTTTTTTTATTTCACTTGCTGTGACAGCAAACGGCATGACGCTGTCACGCCAGCAAGCCCACTCTACCATACCAATCATGACTTTTTTTTATTTCAGTTCACTTACCGTGACAGCAAATGGCATGACGCTGTCACGCCAGTAAGCCCACTCTACCATCTAACAATCATGAGTTTTTTGTTAAGCCCGCTCTACCATCTACCAATCATGAGTTTCCTTAAATTCAGTTCACTCGTCGTGACAGCAAACGGCATGACGATGTCACGCCACCAAGCCCACTCTACCATCTAACAATCATGAGTTCTTTTTTTTTATTTCAGTTCGCTTGCCTAGACAGCAACCGGCATGACGCTGTCACGCCATCAAGCCCGCGCTACCGCAAGGCAGTCAAGCCACCGATCATAGTTATTTCAAGATGTATTCCGGTAAATAGTGCGTGGCATTACATTTTTATTCGACATCGTTATGTGCTCTTAAAAATATGATTCAACTTCAAACCACTCTCCATAGCGTTACCATTAATGGTTCACATATGCCAGACGCTACGTGACGGTCAACTTTTTTCCTTATTTTCAAAGGCATTGAACTCTAATTTCGCTAAGTACACCGAACTCTGAAAAAATTCCATAGCAAACCCCTTTCACGATTCTACATCAATCCCAGAGCCTCTTATCTCTCACGTATTTAATCTTCAGACTAGGCAATGTTCCACGCCACGTCGCGTTAATTAGAATAAATGTGCATATACCCGAAACGAAATGCGACCACTTTCGGCAACTCTGCGGCCAATTTACGACCCAGTACTGCGCACACTGAATTCGAATGCTCGAATCAATCATTCAATTCCATTAGACACTAGCACTCTGCAATTCCCAGCCACATTTCAATAAACACCTCTCTCCGATGGACCATAAGACATTTCGCATGAAGCGCTTTCAAGTCATTATCATCCCCCGATACACTGCATCTACACGTACAAGTAATAAAAGGTACAGCAAGTACTCGTATCTGGTGTCTGGTCTGGGTGTCTCGTATTTATATTGCAAATGGATACACCATTTGGCCCCCCAAAACCACCACCTCAGACCAGCTAGTGCGGGTGCGGCATTGAATTTTCATTTGCTCCCGTGCATTCATTATGCAGATGCCCGTACAATGGCGGGATGGTGTTTTAAATGCATTTACATGGCACAGCCTCAGCGACTCTTGTGTGTGCGTGGGACTGGCATTGAATTTGTGGTTTTGTATCTTTTTACTGAATTGTTAGCGGTTCCAGTAAGTACATTCGAATAGACTGGTGTGGTTTGTGAGGGGCCCAGAATGAAACAAAACACAAGGCATCCTCGTGTTTATGATATGAAGAGGTCCTTGGGACTATTTGCGCATTGTTCCTGTGGCTTACAGGCTCCTTCAAATGACCTTGTTTAGGGTAATTCAGGTGCAATCACTCGTAATTCTACACGAAATGAAAAACTTTATTGTACGGGGTCGGTTCTTTTCGATTCGACAGCAGAGCATGTGTGTAATGATGCACGCATTGACATTTCCACTACGACAATGCATCTTCATGATCCTGGCCAAGGGCACTCTTGCAAATGTAGTGAATGAACGCCTGAGCCTGAATCTTCTTCTTCGTTCTCTACTTTAAGAATTTAAAGAGCAGCCCAATGACTTGTCGTAACCCTTGTGTCAACAATTAAAAAATTATACATAAACACGAACCGGAACCGGAACACGTCGTGTCCCACACGTCGGAAGGAGTTGGTTGTTTCTGTCAATTGTGTCGTAGAATTGTTCGAAATGTGTATCCAGTCAAAGGAAGAATCTATACTGGGTTGGTACTTTCTGGAGAAAGAGAAACGAATCATGGTGAATGAGTAGTCAAGGACTTGTGTTGCAGTCTTTTCCGTGGAAGGGCGTGACAACTTTCTTAAAAGCTATAATTTGTCTTCTACTTTGAGGGTACTTAGGCCACAGTGTGACCACAATATTGTACCAGCTGAATTTTCTAATCCAAAAGGAAGAGCAGTAAGATCACCACATGAGAGACTGGATGGCGGAGTTGGTAGAGTGCCTGCCCCTTGATCTTAAAAGTTCCATGCCGCATTTAATAGCGTACGCCGACAACCTAGTTGCGTACAGATCGGGTCCGAAGGTCGAGGTAAAAAACATCTTGTTGCAGCGTGACTTCGAGAAAATTCAGCGATCTTGTGACGACTGGAAGTTGGTTAGCAACTTCCTGAAGTGTTAAACTAATCTTTTCCGGACCCCGTTGTACACGGCACCGCGGGATACGCGCCAAAACTGTCGTCAGTTCGGCATAGTTGACCCGCATGGTCGGCCGTAGCTGTATACAGTGTAGTTAGATATCTAGGCATTTGGCTGAATCCATATCTGTATTTTGACAAACATATAGTTATTGCTCTGACGACAGCCAGAAAAGCCGTTGCTGCGGCAAGCAGGTTGTTTTTCAGCAGCCAACTTGATGCCAGAGTGAAGGTAATCTGCTACATGGCCCCAGTACGGCCAATTATGGTGTACGGTTGTTTATTGTGGTTCAATGTGAGTCCTTCCCAGATGGAAAAGATGAGGGTGTTCGAGAGGCAGTGTCTTAGGAGCTGTCTCCGTCTGTATCGTACACCCGAGTCGGAGTACATGAAGTACTATCCTAAAGGGGACCTGTACAACGAGGCAAACGTGAACAGGGTAGATCATTTTATTATGAAGCTGATCAGAAGGCACACTGCACGAGTTATGACCTCTTCCAACAGTCTGATATATGAGGCTTACTACCCCAATATTATTTACCATGAAAGGTTTCGCCTTAACGGCTTTATTCCTCCCGAAGCATTCCTCTATCTAGACACAATTGGCCTTATACAGGATCCACAAGGATGTCCTATCATCTTCCATGTCGTACGCCGAACAGTGGACAGGCGACTCCAATACGAACCGGATGTCGTTCGCACCCACGAGGAAGTAGAACGTTTGTAAATTCGTACGATAGTCTAGCTAGCTTCAAGTACTTTTGTCGAGGATGTAAGTTAAAATGTTTTAAATAAAACAAAATTGCCTGCCCTTGGTTAGCGGGGTCACGGTTCGAATCCCAGTGAAGGCAAAGTTAATACGCTTTTATCTGGTTTTCAAATCCGGTTCAGTCACCATTTGCCATTGGGATCAAATTAACGGCACTATCACCGGAGTAGTCAATCAGTGGTAGTAGTCCGACTAGGTGTATCAGAATGGACCAATATGGTCTAAGTGTGCTGGTGATTGCACTAACAGCCCTCCTACCTAACCTTACCTAACCGAAAATCACCAATCTTGCGATTCAGCAGCCACATAAGAACATATGTGCTCATTGACTCCAAAAAGAACAGATCGGTTGTGGTTCTTTCCACTTCTAATTATAGTATCGAAATTGAAGGCCCTGAAAGAGCCAGAAATGATACTCGACTACAACAGAAGCAAAGGAGGTGTTGACAATATGGACAAGTGCCTTGATGAATACACTATGAAGAGAAGAACGAAGCAATGCCCTTTGGACTTATTTCTGCAACGTTGTGGATGTGTCTGCATTTTGCAGCATTCGTAATTTAAGTAGGAAATAATCCCCACTTGAATACTACATCAAGGCATGGCCGAAAACCCGAAACCTTCAAAAAAATTCACAAATAATGGCAAATTGTCCATCACATAATGGAATTGAAAGCATATTAGGCCACATCTTTCAGTCAAGGCTCTAGAAGAACGTGACAATTTTGGCAGGATCAAGCAGAAAGTAAATTGTTGCCTGTGTCCCAGAAGAAGACCAATACGAAAACATTGGCGATTCATGGTCATATAAATTGGGTTAGCTAGATTAGATTATTAGCTTCAATGACTTACAACTTCACTTATAACCATAATAGGAATGTCGGCTCAACAATTGGAGCCCGACGTATTTTATTTGACATCTTTTAAAATTTGTATCATGTTTAGGTGTAAACGTAGCTTAACATCGGTCTGATTGCTAAAAAGCTTTTTATTTTTAAGTTCAACAACTAGAGGTCTCTCTTGTCGCTTAATTGCTAAAATCGGAACCCACTCAGCCATTTTTATAACCCTCATGTTTTCTTGGTCCTTCTTCTGGAACCAGACTTCATCGAGGTAAGACGTGGAAACAAAAAATATAACTCCATTAACCCACACAACGTGTTTTTATACTTCACTGCACGAGACAAATTCAGAACCAGCGCCTGGGTCTCCCACACCCCATCATATCATTTTACAATATTTTTCGACAAACTAAAATCTTGTGATTGAAATACGGAATAGTTTCATTTGGAAATTTGATTATGAAAAAAGGGGGTAAGAGGAAAAAAAAAAGAAGATACTTTCAGAGGAGACTACCCTCTGTAGTGTCCTGTGGTGTTCTTTTTGTTAACCTGCGTGGAGTCGGCATTGAATAGGTCATCAAAACCAGGGTGTGTGATATCAGTGGCGGAAAGGTACCGGTGACTGCGCTCGAGTGGGAGTCGTTGCAGCTCTTGTATGTGTTCATTCGGATGACTGCAAATATTATTTCGCAGGTTTCTTGAAAGTTGAATGACGTATTTGTCTATTGGCAAGATCTTTGCTCGGGATGAACTTCAGTGTCGAATGGTCTCTGTGGAGACCGATGCACTTTCTTAAGATCCTTCGTTCAAATAGACAGAATCTCTCCATTGCTGTGGGGTTTATGGTATCCAGGGTTTATGGACCAGGTCGGTCATCCGTAGGTTATATTACTGGCCATATGAGTTGCTTGTAGATAAGCACCTTAGTTTTCTGGGTAAGGCCAGTTCTTCTCCGGAGCAGTGGATCTACCAGGTGTAGGGCGAAAGCTGGCCGTTTGAGGATAGCATCCACGTGGTTCTTGAATCTGAACCTCTCGTTGAACAAAAGTCGCAGATATTTTGTGTTTTGCGTTGGAGTAATCGTTGTGTTGCTTAAGATTGTTGCATCTTCTGACCAGTGTCCTGCCCCAGCTTCATCGAATGTCTGCTACTGGTGTTCTGAAGCACATGAGTATACACTTTTCGCTGTTTATTTTCAGTCCCCACTTGATTTTGTAGTCCCATCATTGGCTGATGTTATGTGCCACTCACCTTGTGGGTATCTCCGGTGAGAGGGAGGTAGCGTACGTAATAGACTCATCGGCATACAAGATTTGGGTTAGCTACGAGTTCACAAAGACATTGCACCCTAAATAATGAAAGAAATTATGTGAATTATATTCTATCAATGGAACGCAACCTCTTACAGTTGGCAGAGGAAATAAGAGAATCAAATGCTTAAGTTTGTTCTTTTCAGTTTGTTCAACCCCGCGTGTCCTTGTCAAGAAGCTCAACAATACAAATAAATATGCGAATAGCAGCTGAACGCTGTTCCCTAAACAACAGTGTGTGCTCGGATTCGAAATCGCAAGGTGAAAACAATTCAGTCAAATTTCAACAGCAACAGTCTTAGATACACAAAGGAACTCCTAATGCAGCAACAATAAAACACGATACGGATGCGATTCAGTGATGGTGTGGGGATATATGGCAACTTCAGGGGTTGAAAACATGATCTCTTTGATTTGAGTTTGGATGAGGGTGCCCAGAAGCTGCGTCTCTAAGCAACTTGGATGTTTCAACACTACAAGTCCCAAATCCAAATGTTTCATGGACATCAATGTTCAATCGAAGAGGGTCTAGGCATCCGAGCCCTCTGATTGCACAAGGAGAGAAAGACTTAACATCCGGTATAAACACCAAGGTAAAGCGGACGCACGATCTTAATGACTGGAAGCATCGTGCCCAGGACCATCAACGCTGGAGGGTAGCTATAGCTCAGGCTCCATGCACCGCTGGTCTGATAAGTAAGTAAGTAAACACAGCGAAGGTTCCGTCAAACTTCCAGGTTGCAGGCATCCTCTCACATTTTTTTTTCGTACACGCATGTGGTCACGGTCTACTACACTTTTACAATTCGAATTGGAGAATATTTATGGAGAGGAGATGAAATTATGAGCCCCTTTAAGCCCTGGGGGGCAACCGATTTCATGTCTCAACGCTTCAATGCTCGGTTTCCTTTACATTTGAGCAGGGTGTATACAGCCAGCTGCGTGTAGCTTTTCGAAGCCTATTGTGGCAACGACTTCCTCGTTTCACGTGGATTGCTTTTCACAAGCCCTGCAATAGGCAGATGTGGTTCGAAGAATAGCAGCAATTCGTATATAAATGTTAACACTTTCCTTGTGACGCTTGAGTGAACGGATATGTATCCGATTCCTTTTCTGGTCCACTGTGAGCAAACGGGGGACCCATCTGTGAGAAGACAATCTGGCTGATCTTCCCCCGGCCACCTGATAAACCGCATGACATTTAAATAAATGAATTATGTTCGCTCAGAGATGTTTGATCATCCGCTTCATCAACAGCTCGCCTCACAAGCGCCTGTCTCTCATGAAGTGAGGGCCTAACCTCTTCAGCTCCCCTTGAGAGACTGCAGCAGAGTCTTATGCAAAATTCCAAGGCTAATTATAATCCTTTATCGCGCAACCGTATAAAATCAGCCGACTCATTCTCATATCGATGAGATGCACATCACATTGATGACTTAACCATTCACAATGTTCCAGTGGCAACAGTATCTCAAAGGACGATTATGAATCGCATTCAAGGACAATTATCTCATGGCACTCTCTCAACGTTTCGCACAATCTCAGCACTTCATATCGCTGCACAAGTGCACAAGTTTTACACAAAGGTCCTTCCACCTCGCCCCGCCGCAAGGACACCATCGCAGCGTCTCATCAATTATATGCATCTCACTCAGTGCATCCGCCATCGATTAAACTGCAGGCGAACAAGTGACACGACACTCTTGACCGTGGCACAAAAACAACCTCAATCCATCGTCGCTCCAAGTGGTGCACATTGATTTTCGAATAACTCCCAGATGATTTAACCCTGATCCAATGCCCTTTTTTTTCGTAGCCTGCCTGCGTCCCACCACCCTCCGATCTGTCACACGGTATTGTCGATGACTGAGCAGGGCTGCGGCCCGAAGGACTTGGCGACGAATGACTAAACCATCATCAGAATACACTTTGAGCGAAGAGAGTGTGTGAAAAAAAGAAAGCGTGGCACACTACATGCACAATTCATGTTTGAAACTTCCGCTTACTTGCGCTCCCATGGCAGCGACACAAATTAATTACTCTGCTCTGCCTTCCCCGTCACCACCCCAGTCGACACCTACCAGCGGTTGGTGGAATAAAAGGACGTAAAATCAATTCCACTTTAAACTGCCATAAGACGATTTCATTTCCCTGAATCTCTGTATCTCTCGCGGGAGTGGGGGTTGGTGGGTGGGTGGGTGTGTGTTGCTCAACTGATTTGAAACCCTGACCCCTATTCATTCACACCCACCCACGAACACCTCAAGGCAAGGAAGCAGTCAGATGAAAATTACGAAAGGATCACACACAGCCAACGAGGTGAGTATTATGTCAAGTGACCCGAGGTGCATGTGTTGGTGTGTGTGTGAGTGAGGGTTGATGGGTGGATGGATGGATGGATGGATGGCAAGCAAATAAGGACACAAAACGGTGTTCTTGTTATTGTATGATTGAATAGTCCTTGCACTTTACATAATCCCTTGTGACCGCTCTCATTTTCCATTGTCACCCGTTTTTCCGAGTTTCCGTTCTCTCTTTTGATTTCCATCACTTTCTCTGTGTTAGCCTACCCTGAACTTTGGGGCTAAGCGCACGAGCCTTAGACGTGGAGGCGTGCAGTGTACATATGTATACCTCGGTATACATAGCGAGGGACGTGATTTAAAATAAATTGCCAGCTACTTTCCCTTCGATCCATCGGTGAATGCCATTAAATATGAACCATACTCGGCGCAGTTGTTGATTTATCGATTCGTATCTCGGTATCATCTTCACATCGCCATAAGGGATCTGATGCCTTCGAAGGATGGCAGAGAAGGAGGATGAACACGATGGAGTGCTCATCCTTTTGTGTCACGAAGATGGCCATCTGAGACGGCATCGATATCTTTTTGAAAACTCATTAAAAGATAATGCGATCAACTTGATGGATGCAATCTCTTCGTCCTTGTTCGCCGGATGAATGTGGCAGTCGCCACGGGGCGATGGTTACGCGTACGAGACTAAGAGACCCGTTGGTGACGGGGGTAAATGGGAAATATTAGCTGCGAACTCTCAAATTGATGAGAGTGATTGATGCGGATCAGGGGATGTGGATGAAGATATTTTCGGATATTTACCATACATCCTTCGTGGTTTTAAGAGTTTTCGTTTCCCGTCTGGGGTCAGAGGGAGCATGATTGAGGAGTCTAACCCTTGAGGATGTGCTCAGGTGGCATGGTCGTTAATGGGGAAAGGGTCGTTGAACCATTTTTGAGAAGTTGTAGGGTACAAGTGGCCAAACATGGTGAGCAACCCTTGAACTGCTTGGAATTGGCGACTACGAAGTTCGACTCTTGAGACGGATCACTGGGTGAATTTTAGTTCCAACAATTTGTTGGGAACGCTGTTAAGTAGGAAGTGGATTATTTTTAAAACCCTCAGTGTTAATTATTTTTAATCCTATTTGGAGTACACGCGTACCCCAGCTTATTCTAAGATTTCCGCCAATCAGTAGCGGCCCAACTGAAATGTGCGTCCAACTTGTGTAAAATATATATAAATACAATAAAAATTATAGATAAATATTCTTTTGGGAATTTGTCAAATAATTCATTTTTTGGGGATCCGGTTGTACTGGCTGTGTAGATAAAATTTTAAACCTGGAATCCGAACTTGGCACGGAAAAAGTACTGGGAATGTGGTGGTGCACCTCATCAGATAGGATCGTCTTCAAGCTCACAAAGAAGCGCAAAATTCCGGAAATTCTGACAGGAGATCGTCGTCCTACTAAACGTGAAGTGTTGAGGGTAATGATGACCGTATTCGACGCATTAGGTTGGATTGCCAACTTTATTATGTACATCAAGGTAATACTGCAAGAGATCTGGCGATCGGGCACAGGATGGGATGAAGAGATACAAGACGAGCAGCATATATATAATATTGGTGGCGCGACAGTCCGAGGCGGGCTTGGGCCTAGCTTCTCAGCAACCACTCGTGTTGTGCGTGCTACTTTTTCACTCGTACGTTCTTTCACGCGTGGAAGGGACCTACAGTTTTATGGCGACTCCGAACGGCAAAGTTTGAGAAGCCTTTTCTAGACAGGAATACTCTTTGATAATTTTCAGTGACTCGAAAGAGGTGGAATCCGTGAATTATGAAAGTCGGTAGATTGGGGATTTGAGCCTGGCGCCCTCTGTGTAGGAGTCGATGCACTAACCCACTACGCCACGGCGACTCACGTCACAGACGAGCAGCAAAGCAAGTGGCTAAACTCGATTCGTGTACTGTCTGAAATAGAGAACCTTAAAGTTCCTAGATGCTACATGTCTTACAAGTTTGAAATTCAACCCAAGATGCAGCTTCACGTTGACGCCAGCGAAAACGATGACGCAGCTGTTACTTATCTTCGATGTTCCGACGGAAATTTAACCGAGTTGACTTTGCTGGGGGAAAAAACCCGAGTGGCTCCTTTGAAGAACCTATCAATTCCCAGATTGGAACTCCAAGCAGCGACTCTCTGGGCCGGGCTATCTCATTCAGTCACACTCCGTATCATTTACCAGGAGGGTATTCTGGTCTGACTCAAAAAAATGTTCTATCTTGGCTCCGATCGGATCATCGTAGATACAAGCAGTTTTGTTGCCTTTCGAATCAGCGAGATTCTAGATTTTTCAGACGCATCAGAGTGCCGATCTATTCCGACGAAGATAAACGTGGCGGATGATGCTACCAAATGGAAAAATCATGCCCAGTTCAACTCGTCCAGCCGATGGTTTAAAGGTCCGTCTTTCTTAACTCTGCCGCCTGAAGCGTGGCCAACTGAGGAGCAAACAGCTTTCAGAACTGAAGAGGAATTAAAAATGCAATATGTTGGTGTTCATTGTAAAACCAAAAATGTACGGTCATTAAGTTTTGAAATTTTTTCTTAATACATATTAGTCATGTTGAAATTTTCTTTTACATAATATTGTTAGGTTAAGTCGAAAGACATAGAATAATTTTAAGTTTAGCTTAGAGTACCCGCCAAGGGTCAGTAAGTTAGACTAGGAAACTAACACAGTTCGACCAACTAGTTTTAAGCATTTTTGTCTAGTATTTAAGTTGTCATGAAGTACACAATAAAAATGAATTAAAATGAAAATGAAAATTGTAAAACCAAAATTTTAGTCTTTAAACCAGAACGATTTTCTAACTGGAATAGATTGCTGGGGAGTAGCGCTTTGGTCTTCCGATACGTGCATAATTTGCTAGCCAGAGCCAGAGTTAATCTAAGGACAGCTGAAACTGAGGCATTAGATCCCGAAGACCTGGAAGAAAGAAAACGTAGAGCTACTGCCAACCGTCCAATTTGTCAAATGGTACTGAGGCCAAAAAAAAAAAAACTTTCCGGTGCGGAGAATGTTCTTTTTATTCTCCCACCATTGCATTGTTGCAAGAAATACGAAATTTTAGTTCACATACAGCCTCAAGCAATGGAGGCTTAAAAAATAACGAAATAACGAAAATAAGCTCGTGTGCCGATATGTCCTTAGATATTAAAGGGCAACTCATCGGATAGTTATCTTCTTAATTTCTTTGGGTGGCATTGCAGATTAACGTTGCAAGAGTATCCGACTACTTTCCCTTCAAGTGAGCCATTCCCTGTCTTCTCACTTACATTGGGTCTACGTACAGCATTAAATATCGTCCCTCGAAAAACGTGGCCATTGTGAATTCATTCAAGCGCCATTCGACTGGAGAATAAGGCATCTGGCAACTGATGGCGTTGAAATATTTGAAATATTTGTGAAACTATGGCGTTAAACTACTTTTAACTACCCATTTTTCAATCAACCTTCATCAGAACACCCGACCCACTCCTGTCCTTCCCTTTCGCAGGACAAATCCCGAAACTATGTCGAGGCAATCTGTTGTGCTTAAGACGACATGGGACATCTACAAAACTAAATCTTCCAAATGCGAACAAACGCAATCGTTCATGACACTGATTGATGATTCGCAGGACCCCCAGTGCTGAGGACGCATCTGCTTGACTGGCCCCACACGAGTGCTCACCTCCCATCGGTCTCTCGACAAAGGACATAAATAGAAGGCTTATCCTTGTTACTCACATACACACACTCCTCAAATCCCACACGAAGCACACAAAATCCAGCCGTGTTCCACCACCAATCATCGAAGGACTTTTCCTCCAGAAATCACCACCTGTCACGGAGGCACAAACACACACACACATAGCCAATTGAAATCCTCCTCTCCAGCACACATCCTCAGTTCAGACATTTTTTAATTTCCGCCAGATACACCTCCACAGCAGGCACACTCATCAGGAAACGCCGCCGCCAGCCGCCCGCCTTTCGTCGTCGGAATCGGGCTTAAGGACGAACTTCATGTTCGGTCCACTTAGCATCGAAAGCGGAAAATCATTAAGATTCGAATACATTGTATCTGGCACAAAGCCCAAGTGATACCATTTTGAGCCATTTTCACCCATTTCACGTCCTTTAAGCACCCTCCACTGTTCACTTCACTTCACTTAACCGGCATTCACTCACTTCGACAACCCTCTCACATCATTCCGGTTCCGCACACTGGCTCCCTGGGCGTCATTCAACCAAACCATTGACCCTCAAATTGGAACTGGAAGTAAACAGAACATCACAATCCGGCATTTAGCAATAAATACCCGGATTTACAGGCTCCACGTCGTCGGTCGTGGTGGGCCTCTCGAATCGTTCGTTCGCAGACTCTGCGGACAGCGGCAACGATTGCGGATACAATGGCAGTGGTGGCACATCGCCGATGCCCAGTGGACGGAGATTACTGCGGCTGTGTTTTTCATTTTCGACTAATAACTCATTCCTTTGATGGTCGACCGTGCATTGGGCACTCTCGAGTGTTGTTTGTGTGCGCGCCCCCATCGCGGCGATCTTGAGAATTCAATAACGATCGTTTCGAGATGCAAACGCAAACAAATAATGGCCCCACAGCTACTTGATCATGGGATCCCAGCCAAGTGGCGTGCGATATATTTAGGCACTTCCCGGCATGGCGTGGTAATGGCTCGCATTTTTGGCGCACCA
Organism: Eristalis intricaria; assembly: GCA_964034865.1. Taxonomy (NCBI): domain Eukaryota; kingdom Metazoa; phylum Arthropoda; class Insecta; order Diptera; family Syrphidae; genus Eristalis; species Eristalis intricaria. The sequence continues at coordinate 132,648,401 of OZ035873.1, forward strand.
TCGTCCGCGATGAGTGACGTGCAATCGTGCAGATGGTGATTCTCCGGTTAAATGCACCATAATTCATATCGTTCTCTGGCATTCAGATACATTTCCGGTGGCGGTGTGGGCTCAGACACACGCGCAGTAGAGATCACGACCTACTAATGGATGTGTGTCTCCACCGACATGGCGGCACGGCGTGCATGCCCCACAGCACTTGCCAATTCGCTGAGTGCTTGGATGTGAAAAGTGTGTTCCTTCGCTGCCGCAGGGAATTGCGAAGTGAATTCGAATTATCAATCGATTGTTGCAAGTGTGAGTCAAGGTGAGGCATTCCCAATTCCTGACAGCGACTCTGTCGAGGTAAGTCGAGACATTGATTGATGTGTGTGTTTGTTGGCGGCTAACATTCTGCAGACAGCACGTCAAGGAGTTCGAAAGTGTGTCCTCAGGGACATGGGTCGAAGCTAAAGAGGCTGGAAAGGACGTGACAATGTAAGTGCTAAGATGGCCGCGAAAAAATGCCAGTCTTTATAATACTTCATTTCTGGTCAAGACACAGCATAGCCCAAAGTTAGAGAGGGATATTAGCTAAGGGATGATACTGGTTAGAGTAACACTAGTATATTTTGTTGTTTAGAAACGTCGCAAATATAGACAACAATTTGGGAAATTTTAGTCGAATAAAATATCGGAAAAAACATCGATGCATCGGTGCTAATACCGATGGTTTTAACATCGATGTTGAAAAACATCGGTGTTTTTAAGAACGATGTTGCATCAATCGCAGAGAGTCCCAGGTTCGAATCCCCAACATACCAACTTTCATTATTTACGGGCCCACCTGTTTCGAGTCACTGACAATGCGTGTCTAAAAAAACATCTCAACTTCGCCGTTCGGAGTCGCCATTAAACTCATCAATCTTTATGGCAATCTCCAATTGGGGAATAAGCCATTTTGAAGGAAAACAAGTTTTTTAATGCTAAGCAACATTTTAAAAATAGTCGCACTGCAAAGAATTAAGCCGTAAAACTCGCCCGAAAATCCCTTCCCGTCGAGAAGAGCAACTTATCCCACCTCTAAAGAAATTCGTCCAAGCGCATTTGGCTGCGATGATAGTGGACGATCAGAAGACACAGTAAAGGCTTGGACGATACTGGGTTCTTTGAGAGTATCGCAAGAAACGAGCCACTTTCAACAAGAAGAGGTAAACGTTTGGACCATAGCTCAGTGACCATCTGACGGGAAAGCCACTGTACGCCTGGATTTCATGTAGTCCCATTTCAAAATTTTCAGCAACAATTAAAAAGACCCAACGACTGGAATTTTTGATCCTGCCCTTGAGGACACACAGGCTAGCTGGGAGAACATTCTAAAAAGGGTCTGCCAAAAGCTTGCAAAGCCTATCCCCCGCAGATTTCAAGCTGTAATTGAATATATTGAAGACTTTTTTTGTATATTCCTGAGGCACAATGCTATGTCACTGCTTATTCCTTTTGCTTGCCAAATATTGTTTCCTTCCGGGTTACAAAAGCCAAGGAAGAGTGGGTTAAAAAAGGAACCTCATATTGAAAGGCGCTTGGTACATTCGGTCGGCTCCTCATCGACAGCGTCCTGGCCTGAGTAACAGAGCAAGAGTGCAATCCAATTTCAGTCCCAACCCCTTCTTCTGTTTCGTGCCTCCGGTACTGAGACTTCTTTAATGAATATATTCAAGGAAGTCTTTGCCAAAAAAACATCCGATTCCACGTCAAGGAAACCCAGAAGACTGGAAAAGACGGAAATGCCGCGAATACCTCGCCAAATTCTCTTCCACTCCCCTTCATACATCGCATCGCACCCAATTTACCCCCCCCCCCCTCCCCCCCCCCCAGTCGGCGAAAACATCAAAAAACAACTTCAAAGGGTCACAAGCGAAGCACTTGTACAATCTGCAGCATTGAAAGAAAACAATTTCCAAATTAAAATTTCCACGCACCCCATCCCATGGCAGGCCTTTTAAGAATTCCATCCCAGCACAGAGAAACAGAAAACAAATGCGAAATTAAATAGCTATTGTGGGGGCACTGAATGACTGCTGCTTGGTGGCTTCTGCCGGCTAGGAGCACACGTCGATGCTGTTGACTTCCGTCATTACCAAGGAAGAAATCACGATTCAACGTCGCGCTTGTGTGTCGCACGCCACAGTCATTCGTCAATCCGAGTGCGCAGGGACATGGCACACACGCGCTGAATTTGATTAAATTGCTCCCCATCAATATTAGACCGTCAAATCAGCTTCGTTCGAGGTGGTTGCTGCTGGAGGAAACAAATCACCTGCGTTACTCAAACAGACTCCCTGCGCCCGGTTACAAATGGCTTGGTAAGGTAATTGTATTGAATTGGCTGTGGCGTGTCAGTGGCTGGCCATAAGTCACCGGGTGACTGTGCTGTGTGAGTGCTCTCTGATTTATTCGGCTTAAAAGTGATGCGCATGGTGTTGGAACTGCCACTTATCTGCGGGTTGAATAATTGACGATCCAGTGGTACGGTGACGTTCACTTTATCACTTGAGGGAAATCGCCTTGATTGAGTGCACTCGCAGCGGGGATGGGAGAAGGTAAACTAAACCAAATTAAGGACTTCGAATGTCAATTGTCAAGGTATCCTGTGTGTTGTTTGAATTTTTGCAAGAGAGGGCAGAGAGAGAGAGAGAGCTCTCGTCATTGAATTGTTTTCACATCAAGGATTGAACGAAAGTTTGACGGTATTCTAGGTTCGAGGACACAAGGTGCGCCGTTGTTCTTGAGTTGTGGACTTAGAGTAAGCTAGTGTGCACAAATGTGACAGAAATATGAAGTGGTTACGTTATTTAACCTACAGAACTCGGTACTTTTTATTTCAAAAGCTTCCGGGAACTTTCCTTTGTGACGATAATGACATCCTGCCCTTTGTAAGATTGTTTAGTTCTTCCTCATCTGGTGCTACAGTCTGGGGAAATATTGAGGGCCTCGCTGGCCCTGCCTCTCCAGGGGGCCCGATCAGCATTACCAGATTATTTTGTTCAAACCTGTCCCAGGCTTAGGACGAAAAACTGCTTAATCGGCTAGACAAAAACGAAAAAAAAATCCGCGATTTCTTATGTTTCTTATATACTTCCGGCGACCGTGGGGTTAAGTCTGTTCGTCGTCTTCTAAGCAACTGAACCCAGCAGTCTTGGTTCGATTTCCGGTACCGCCAAAATATTTTTCACGAACCACCCCACCTCTTTATTTCTCAAGCCTGTTGCAAAGTAAGACCAATCTCATATTTTCTTATGCCGAACCCTTAATCGTAGATGATGTATTCGACTATGAAATATTAATTTCAGAATTAAAGCCAGTCCTATTGAGAGCAAAAAATGGAAAAGCACCAGACGAAGATGGAATGCCTTATGAATTCTTCAAAAACGGATCTGAAGTTTAAATTGTCGCCTTTTAGAGCTCTTCAACAGGATTCTCACTAATGGTGAAGTGCCATCTTCGTTCCGAAAAACAGTGATATTCTCAAAACACAGGAAAGGCGACCCAAACTCAGCTGACAACTTCTCTCTGTCATCGATTGTCAAAGCATTCCAAGCAAGGAACAAGAAGGTATTTGCGTTATTAGTGGACTTCAAAGCTGCTTTTTATACAGTGAATCGAAATGCCTTATAATAATAATATGGGTGGCACGACAGTCCGAGGTGGACCTGGGCCTAGCTTCTCAGCAACCACGTGTGTTTCACTAGTGGAAGGGACCTACAGTTTAATGCCGACTCCGAACGGCGAATTAGAGAAGCTTTTTCTAGACAGGAATACTCCTTGAGCATTTTCAGTGACTCGAAAGAGGTGGAGCCGTGAATTATGATAGGTGGTAAATTCAATTCGGGTATCGAAACTGGCACCCTCTGCGTAGGAGTCGATGCACTTTTTTTTTTTTGTTTTTTTAACATAATTTTATTCAATTAATTGTGTTTACTTACTTGCTAGGCAAAATTATTTAAAACTAGCTTAACCATCTAAAGAATTACAAATGTTCTTAATACTAACCTACTGACCCTATGCGGGTACTCTAAGCTAATCTGATATACTTTCTAAATGTGCCTTTCGGCCTTATCTACGTTTTTTTTTAGTCATTAAGACGATCTTTTATTTCTTTATTAATTGCCAAGAAAACTTGTAAAAAAACTTGGCTAAACTTAACTACTTAAACTACCTTATACTAACTTACCCTAAAATAAAACTTAATACTATCTTAACTATGTCCGTAACAGTACGGACACGTGTACCAGGGCGTATATGTTGTGTATATGTCTAACATATATAATTTATACGCCGTGATGAAGATTTGCCGGAATGGACTTATCTTTGTCCCGGTTAGGGATCGGCTGAACAACAGCTGTTTTCCAGTTCGTGGGGTAATGTGCATTACTCAGCGCATTGTTGGGGAAGATGGCGAAGCACAATGTTCGGTATTCCATCGATTCCCACTGACTTTTTCTTCTTCAGCGAGTGGAAGATACCCTGGAGATCTTCTTGAGAAATCAAGATGTGATTCCCATCATTGGCGACGGCACTATGTGCCATGTTCTCGGCATTGAACCTGGTGAAACCTGGATTCTCTGATCGCCATTGACTTATCTCATTGCGGAGATAGAAGTGGTTTACCAGGGCTCTGTTCTCCAGATCGTGATTCGGCCTACTAACCTCGTTGACCGTATACACTCTCTGGAACACTGCACCAATAGCTGTAACCTTGTCCTGGGGAACTTCCACCGCAAAGAAGTCATTGTCTAGCACTGCTTCATCTGGATCGATGCCAACTGAAGTCAGTAAGTGTTCGTTGTCTGTCGTCCTGGGAAGTCTTACGATTTGAATGTCGTTTTGATCTTTCCTCCGAAATATTTTATTTACTTGCGGGAACATACCCGGGTTGTTGGATCGTACAGCCCGGATTGTATTGCCCCAGTGCAAGCTTATAGCCAAGCTATAGTTAATTCGTATTAACTGTTGGAGCTTCTTGATCTCCGACTTCAATGCTCTGACTTCCGCGTTTTGCCGATCTGTAAAACGCCTGTGCAAGAGTTTGAGTCTTGACAGCAGCCTACTTTTGTGCACGTGAAGTGCGTCGATGGTAGCATTTCGATAAACATCGCTGTTGTCAATTTGAACTACCTTCGGAATTGTTTTGTCCATCGTACGTTTGATTACGTCGTCCATTTGTATGAGGTACCTGTCAACCTCTTCGTTCGTCAGGTTTCTGTTTGTCGGCGGATTGATCCCACTCGTACGTAGTTCTGTGGATAAAGTCCTGGAGAAGCGTGGCCAGTGGGCCTTATTATAATTATAAGGGTGCCTCTGGACATACTCCTCCCTCGACGCACTTACCCACTACGCCACGACGACCACTAATCGAAATGCTTTAGTATACAAATTATCACAAGTGGGTATCTCTATAAGTTGTCTTCGTGTAATTAAAAGTATTTAAACAAACACTGAGGCCAAAGTTTGGGATGGTGCATGCTATCATTGGTTTAAAACTGATACGGGCATAAAACAAGGATGTCCGCTAAGTACTCTTTTGTTTTCATTGTTCTTAAGCGACATTGAAAACTATCTTCCTGGTGGAATATGAATTTCAGGACTCCAAGTAAAAGTTCTGTTATACGCTGATGACCTGGCCATTATATCAGAGTCAGAAGAAAACTTAATATTGTTTATAAGCCCCTTGGCAGATTACTGCTTAAGATGGGGACTTAAAATTTATATCGAAAAATCAAAAGTTATGATATCTTCAAGGTATCATCGAACTTCTTCTACAGGGAATTTCACGTTGGATGGGACGCGTCTGGAAGTAGTGCATGAATGTAAGTACCTCGGAGTGAAGATTAATTCACCTTACTGAAAAATCCGGAAAAATCACTAAGCATAATTAACTTTGCATGGAAAAAGATATTTTCAAATAATAATATAAGTCTGTCAACCAAGTACCAAATCTTCAACTCAGTTGTTAAATCTTCACTGTGTTATGCTGCGCAAGTTTGGGGAATGGATGAGAAACTCCAAGAAAATATTCAACCTTCCTATTAACACTCCAAATTATGCTATGCATTTAGAAAATGCACTACCAAAGCTTTTTATTGCTTCGTTAAAACTTCAAACTGACAATTTTATTAAAGTATTGGGTTATCCGGTGGATCGCCGCACAGTGGTCCCGCAGTGGAAATAAATACGAAGTGACATATTTTTCCCGGCCAAATGGTTTATGTTTTTCGATTCTACAAATATGAGAACCTAGAAAGCCAAAATTTTGTTGACTTTGGATCATCCGTTTGGCTGCACCGTTAGCTCAAAGTTGGGACTTTGAAAATTACAAAAATTGACGTATTTTTTAAGCAAATTTGATGTGCCATATTTCCTAAGATTATGTACATTGCAACCTAAAATAAATTTTTTAAAAAGGTCATACATCTTGCTTTTAAGTAAAGGCACATTTTGAGAGGTGCGTTTCAATGTTTGATGGACTATAACAAAAATGATCCAAGAGTCTCCAACGGGAGACCAACTTTTTCTGAAAGCTAAAAGTATTGTCTATCGATACTGAAAAAATATCACTTTTGAACACTTTGGGAGTACGAGGCATTTAAGTGGAGCAATGTCTTGCATTTTTCGGCATTTTCAAACGATTTCCCCTGCAATGCATGTATTGTGCAAACGCTATGCGAGATGCCGAGGATGTTTTTATTATTGTGAAGTAGAATTCTTTGGGTCATAAAATTGTTATAATTATGAAACTAATTGATTTTATCTTGTTTTGTTTGCTGTGTCATAAATGCATGTCGCAATGGGGCAAAAAAGGTGGGTAATTAGAGCGTTATTGGCGAATATCTATTTCTGACTTTGAGGCGTCGGGAATTAGTTTATGATTCCGAAAATATTGAAGATTTCAATTAGGAAGATGACGTTTTGCTTTATATAGATATCGAAAATACTTTAAAAATTGTAGTTGCATTCCAGCATTTGTTGTGTAAATTTGAAGTTTTTCGCGATGGCAAGTATTGTATTTGAATATAGATTCTTGTGCGATTACTTTTTTAGATATAATAAAGCAACCAACGATGGGAACAAATCTAGAAGATTTTTTGAAGACCCATTATCAACGGCAGAAATAACGTAAATAGATGTGCAACTCATAAAAAGGTGCAGTGTTATCCTCAATTTTTGGATCGACCCCGACAAGTTTGGAGCTAATGCCCAGGAAACCGCCAATGGCTACAAATTTATATCCCTGGTATTATATGCCAGCAGCAGTGCATACAATTCTGTTCCACGGAGCAGAAATAATATCATCAGCAGCCTTGCCCGTCGGATCATTGTCAGAGGAGGCGCAGGAAAGTCGGAATAAAGACTATAGGTACTATCGCATTAATAATAGTAGACAATTTTCTCGTTCGGCAACAGATGAAGATGTTATTTATCAAATGTTGGTATCATCTGATCCCTGGATTGCGTATTTAAGGCCTGAACCAAAAACCACTTAATACTGCAGCGCAAGCCTTATTATACTGAATTGCTTAGTTTCTTTAATTCCAAATAAAGTGTACGTTATCAAAACTTGTAAAATTGAATTTATATATATAAATAGTGATTACAAATTTAAGCTTTAAGTCCCAATTTCTAGACATCGACAATAATAAATAATTATTTTATGCATTTAAACAAAAAAAGTGCTTCAACTTAAGATTACTCCCTTATCTTATGAGATACATCAACCATTTGAAACATAATAAGATCTCGTAGTACTTGCACTATATTTCAAATTTCATTAAGATCAGTTCACGGGTTCAAAAGTTACAGATTTATTTCTCCCATAAAGCGGGACCACTGTGCGCCGTAGCGTAGTGGCTTAGTGCGTCGACTCCTGCGCATAGGGTGCCAGGTTCGATACCCGAACTTACCACCTTTCATAATTCGCGGCTCCACCTCTTTCGAGTCACTGACAATGCTCAAAGAGTATTCCTGTCTAGAAAAAAGCTTCTCAAATTCGCCGTTCGGAGTCGGCATTAAACTGTAGGTCCCTTCCACTCGTGAGAGAACAATAGCACAACACGAGTGGTTGCTGAGAAGTTAGGCCCTGGCCCTCTACGGGCTGTAGCGCCACCCATATTATTATTTACTGGGTTATCCGAACCAGCGCCTAACCAAAAAGTTGTTACTTTATGAAACAAGGAACAAAAACTGGTGGTTTGCAAAGTGGCGTCAATACGCGACTTACTTTACCGAAGATCTACAGATGGACGTAAGCTACACTCTACCCTATGAGACCAATTATATAGAATTATTGAAAAACAAGAAGACAATTTTCGGAATATCCTAATAGAGACAGCAGCTAAATCTGACAGCCGAATCATGTACAGCCAACTATCATATAACCTATATAAAGATTATTATTTTCGTGATGAGTTTAATGCCTGAAACACAATAGTGCGTTTGCGCTGGCGTTGACTTTCAACACACATAATTCAATGGCCAAGCACAAAATACAGCGTCAACCTGCGTCAGTGAATAATGGGAGAGATTGAGAGGATCGTAATAAAACGTAACACGTAGTACATCGTCAACATGTTGGATATTTTTTGACAGAGGGGTGCGCTGTGAGAGAGATTTTCTCCCAGATTGAGAGTTTTCTTCCAAATTGAGAGTATTTTGTGTCAACTGTCATTTAAGAAATGAAAACAGCTGATTAAAAATAATTTAACGACAAAAGTTATTTCAAATGAGCGTATGCAGAAAGGCGGCAATATTTTTCATCTAGTAGATGAGAGAGAGAACAGCTGATAAATTGAGTATTTATTTCAACGCAGTGCGTCATCGTAACATGAAGTCGGCTGGCGCAGCGCAGCCTTTGATTTTCAAATTTAGATGCGAAATATTAAACACTATCGGAAGGCCATGTAAAGGAAGTTTCGATCAATTTTAAGACATCAAAGAATCGCGTACTTTGGAAAAGCTTCCCTCTCAATGCAGGAGACAATCAAAATACTAAACGGACCTAACTGGAAAACCCTTGCCAATTACCTCAAAGAAATAATGAACTTGAGAATGCTAATAATAACAGTGCTCGAATATATTTAATATAAGACATAATACTTGCAAATTGTATGTGAAATATCTTGTGACTGTATTAAACATTATTAATTATTGCCAATTGACGGCACAGCCAATGCGTCTAAATTGAAATTCAAATCTGTCTAATGTATAACGAGAAATGTAAAACAAATTAATTACTTACTTACTTACTATTACAATCGACAGCTAAAATTTTCGAGGTAGTAAAGGAGTTTGTCTACCTCGGGGCAAACGTAAACACCGCAAACGACATCACTATGGAGATCCGACGTAGAACCGTCTTTGGCAACCGGTGTTACATCGGTTTTTCAAAACAACAGGCGTCAAAACTCCTGACTCGAAGGCCTAAGATTATGCTCTACAAAACCCTTATATTGCCAGTCCTGCTATATGGAGCCGAAAGCTGGACGATAAGCTAAACTGCGGAACTGATTCTTGGTACCTTCGAAAAAATTCTAAGTCTTAGATATATGGTCCCGTCTGCGAGGAAGACGAATGGAGGAGAAGACACAACCGCTGTACCAGGATGTGGGTGTAGTCCGGAAGGCAAATATCCGATTGCACTGGCTCGGCCACATCGAGCGGATGGACAACGATGCTAAGAGGGTCTTCGAATCCGAGGGTCCTGGTTCGAGAAGGAGAGTAAGACCGAATCTCCGGTAAAAAGACCAAGTAATCGCGGATGCAAGACAGCTTGGTCTTGATGACAAAAAGCAGCGTGCCCAGGACAGTCAGGAATGGAAAGCAGCTATGGCTCAGGCTCGGACCGGGCATGGGTCGTCAGCCTGATAAGTAAGTAAGTAAGTAAGTATCAGGGATTTGCTTGAGTGACAGCAGACAGCATTGAGTTTTTGAAGCATTGAATTAAACTCTATTGTTTTTTATGCTGTCAAGATCGGAATTTAACGCTTAACATAGACTGCCGTTCCAATTCTACGGCAGAAGGGCGGTATCGTGAGTCTTGGAATGAATATGAAAAGGTGAGGGTTCTGTCATCATCGCAGCAGACAAGAGATCATTTATAAAAATGAGGAAGAGTGTCGGAGACAGAAATAAGCCTTGGGGAACATCAGAATTTTTTGGTGGATATCAGACTTGAACCCATCCAAGACTGAATTAAATTGAACGGTTCAAAAGGTAAAATAAATTCATCGGTACCATAAGCACGCATTTGTCGACAAGAGAACTTGATGCCAGACTCTGTCAAATGCTTTACAAATATCCAGCGCAACGATCTTGCTTTCGCCTGCATTGTGCAAAGACTGGTTCCATTTTTCGGTGAGATAAGCTATCAGATCACCAGTGAACGTGTTGCGAAGCTTCCTCGATTCAAGATATTTCATAAGCTGACGAGTTATGAGCGTTTTTTGACCTTAGAAAGAAGGAACGTAAGTGCCTCCGTCCCCCGGGACGTAAGTGGGTCGGTACGAGGTGGGTGACGAAAATTCGTTTTTTAGGGATGTCCTGGACAAATGCTGTTTTCCATCTCCTCGGAAAGAAACCTGAAGAGTAGGATAGATCAAAAAGCTTACGGAGTGGTTGCCAATGCCAGCGCAGAAGGACACCTTTTCAGAAGTATAGGGGGAATACCTACCATCCGGCCCAGCGGATTTGTGCACGTCGAGATCTTTAAGTACTCTTGCAACTGTACGAGTGCGGAAGTGGATCTGTTCCATGGTGGAATCAACGCTCTCAAGTACAGGTGGAGACATATTGGAGACGGTCAGTGTTGAGCTGGCTGTATAATGAGGCCCAAGCAGTTTAGCTTAGTCTAAGGAGCTGACAGCTGGAATGTCATTGTAAGTGAGCGTGGGGATTTACATGGGCTTCGGTTCGGGAGCTCATCGTCTGTTCCTAAAGTTACCTCTCTACCTAGAAACTATTTTCCCACCCTTTTTTAAATCCAAATTGTCTTCAAGGACCTATCACAACTTTTTCCGTCAGAGTCAACGTAAGCAGTCTTGTCAAAATGTGAACGATTGTCAATTACCCAAACACACCGTGGAGATTTAATTTATATATGAGATTAAATTACTACCAGTTTCCTTCCCCTAGAAATACACGCAATGACCAAGCACATCGCCAGCTCTTAGGCAAACATTGCTCCTGTCACCGCGAGATGATGCATCACCAGTAGTGCCAATTAAAGGGTCAAAACCCATTTATCCCCGTCGTCCGAGACTGGCCCTGGCCCCTTCGCATAACTCAAACACACAAGCAACTCGGCAGAAAACAACCAACAGCCACTACAAATTAATTAAAGATACTTACGTCATCGAAACCCAATTACGTTTGACACATAACTACTTAGACCACCCCTCGACCAAACACCAAGACTCACCTGAAAAGAGACAGAGAAGAAAAAATAACTTTAACTCACGCCGACAAGATGGGAAAAACTTAATAAAATAAAAGTTCTCTCGTGGACCAGCACACAAGCAGCAGACGGTCATTAGTTCTCGCAACAATTACTCACCTTACATCAATTTGCGACGAAATGAAATCGAGAAACCCGCCCGAAGGCTCTCCAATTAGTTCGCAACGGCCTGAGTTCGGGGTCGGAGTAGGGCGGCCGACCTCCTAATCAAGTTACGCCACAAATCGGATTAAAAATCCATCGGATTAGCAGTTGCTACGCTGGAGATACAATTACCGAGCAAATATCGATATTTGAAGTGAATTGAAATGATAATTATTATCAACTGCATTCCCTCGCGCCCGCCACACCATGAAGTGCCCCTCTCCTCAGCCAGGCGCATGATGGATATGATAATGGGTTTGTAAACGTTCGTGCACCCTCGCTCGAGTGTTGACGTGTTTCGAGCGTGGTGAGGCTGGGAGCTAATGGCTCGTACTAGAAATTAATTAGCTCGCTGATGGCATGCACGGAGGATACCTCGATGCGGTGGTGTTGTTACAAATTGATACGAACACACACTCCACGGACGGGTGGTGTGTGCTGAAGCACTTTCAATTTTCCTTCGGAAATTAATCAATTTCGGTGTGAAATGGGAAAATCCAAAAAGTCAGCTTGAAGGCGGTGAAGTGGGCGACAAGCGGGACCGTATGCAGCTGCAAGCGAAGGATTGAGAAGGACCTTCTTGTGTTGTCTCGTGTGAGTTGATTTTGCTACACTTAGCAACAATTGAGAGCATTGCAGGGTCATTGGTGCTGCAACGAGAGCAGTCTTTTGATCAAAAACGAGAAGGTTAAGTGGATGTCACCGAAAAATCGATGTCCCATAACGTGGGGTGGGGAACCTACTCTTGACAGTCTTCTTCTGTAAGGACACATGACAAGATTGTGAGGCGTTTCGGGATTTGTGTAGGAAGAGATGGGAAGTGGAACCGATTTTTCACATCGGCAGCAATTCTCTCTTTTTCTTTAACACTTGAGCGACGTCTCAGTCTGTCGACAGAGTAATGAACAACGAAGCTAGTGAAATGGGAAGCTCTTAAGAAACAATTTCAGCTGACTTATAAAGGTCTGAACGAATCTCAACGATGTGAAGTACCGAGTGGTCTAGACTGCCTATTAAATACCAGTGCCAAGGTACGTGCATAATACAGTCTAATGTATAACACAGATCGAGCGGATGGACACTTGTTCTTTCTCAAGTCGCGCTGCAGACCAGGGTGGAATTGGACCAAGATTCTACAGTACACAACAGTACAGTTCATTACTCATGAACTTAATCAGTTTTTGTGTGGGAATGCCTGCGGAAGCTTGAAGAGTTGAGCAGAAGAAACAGAGTAAGACTCTGCTAAATACCTGGCAATAGAGGGATAGAGGGCTATGAACAGAGATAACCTATAATAGGGATATCCAACTTCTACCTCCCTTGCCCCTTGATTTCATCTGACAGCGTTTTGTATACGCTTTTTGTTCCCTGTCTGTGAATACGTGTATAGTCTTGAGAACAGATGATACCCTTCCCCACCTTAGTAATGGGGTGAATTCGAGTTCTTGTTTGAAAATTCGCTCGTTATTTGAACGTTTTTTTCAAATTTCGGTGTTCAATTTTCAACACAGTATGAAGGGGTAAACGAACGAACAAAGCTTATGTTCATGAAGTCGATTCATTAAAACTTTGAGCAATTTACAATCTGAAATACTTGGACATAGTTAATGAATGCACAACATAGTGTGAATTTTTCATATGAATAAAAATTAATAATACATTCACACGATCAGTTAACCAATAAAAATGTTATTGAAGTGTGCACAAATAAGAATTTTTGACAACCATTTTTATGCATTGGTAATAGTTGCAATATCTTGCAATTCCTCTTATCAAATTGTTTAAATTGAATTCATGAATTTTTCAGAATTCATGAATTAAGCGTATAAGTTTATGAATAGGCTGTATATAGACTTTAGAATTCATTTTAGGTCAAATAGTTCCAGTTAAATGGCCATTGCAATATTCAATTTGCAATTCACGAAAGTCCATACAACAATGTAAGAAAATTTCCTTCAAAATACTAGTCAACTTTTGAACACCCTCCGAACAACATACTCATGCATGTTACATGGAAAGTACATGAATTCCCACTAAATTCATGAATCTGCCGCTTTTTTCCCACAAAATTCACGAATCGGCCGCCATATTGCGGTGAATTGACGAGCGTTGTAAAAGTGTAAGTGAAATACAAGGGATTACCACTACATCGGGGTAAAAATGGCCAAAGTTGGATATCTCTATCGTCCATTATTGCTGGTTATGAAATGGCCGATTCACTAGCTAGCAAAGAAGCTTTGGATCCCTTCATGGGCCAAATACCATTCTGGGAGAATATATTTAGAAAATAAGAATATAACTAGAAAGAAGAAACCGGACAGAAACCTGGAGGAATGATCATGATATGAAGCAGGCCAAGAAACTCTTAGATCAATATAACCGAAAGAGGTTTGGGGCATGTATCAAGATGAACACATGATGAACATTCTTCCTAACGGGGCCCAGACAGACTCAGGGAGAACCTAAGGAAACTGAAATCCTTAGGATCAAGGCAAGCACCTTCTTTCAGAGGACGAAATCAGTTCAATACAACCACCTCTCAATCTTAGGTTTCTTAAGGTAACTGAAAAATACTTTAGAATAAATCCCTTTCACCTTCGCTAAACAGAAGTCCATAACCCTTTATACAACACTGAAGAGAACTGCATGTGAAGGGAACTATTACACTAGGGGTGCACATTTGTCTTCAATCGCAAGACTATTCAGTTGCAAAGTTGTACACCTGTACCTCGGTTTACACGGTACTCAGTTTACGCGGTTTCGAATTTACGCTGTTTTTAAAATCAAAAAAAAAAAATGATAGATACTTATAATAATATGGGCGGCGCGGCAGTCCGAGGCGGACCTGGGCCTAGCTTCTCAGCAACTACTCGTGTTGTGCGTGCTAGTGGAAGGGACCTACAGTTTAATGCCGACTGCGAACGGCGAAGTTGAGAAGTTTTTTCTTGACAGGAATAGTCTTTGAGCATTGTCAGTGACTCGAAAGAGGTGGAGCCGTGAATAATGATAGGTGGTAAATTCGGGTATCGAACCTGCGTAGGAGTTGCACCCTCTGCAGCGGTCGATTGGTTGGACCCAATTTTCAACGACTCAGACACACATTTCGGCCGAAACGCCTCTATCTCGTCTAATGATGGCTCTGAGTTCTTCCAACGTCGTCGGCTTGTTGGCATAAACCAATGACTTAACGTAGCCCCACAGAAAATAGTCAAGCGGCGTTAAATCGCACGAACGAGGCGGCCAATCGACTGGGCCATTTCTTGAGATAACAAGCTCACCACTCTTAATCTTCAAAAAATCGATTGAAACGTGTGCTGAGGGAGTTTTGTGGCACCATCTTGTAGAAACGACATGTCGTCCAAGTTCAGATCTTCGAATTCGGGCCAAAAATAACCGTAATCATGGCGTGATAACGCTGACCATTCACAATAACGTGACGATCATTATCGTCGACGAAATATTATGGCCCAATATCGCCGCCGGCATGCAAACCGCACCAAGCACTTATTTTTTGTGGATGAAGTGTGGATTTTCACCCGACCATATTTTGCTTATTGACGAAGCCATTCAGCCAAATATGAGCGTCGTCGAAAATTGGGGTTAACGCTCTTAAAGTTGCGGTCACCGACTCCGAATTTCGGTAGAAAATTTTTATAATTTCAAAACATTGTTCGTACGTGTACTTTAATAAGAAAAAAGTGTTGAGTTTACTGAATAAATTGACAGTGACAGTTTGGTGATTGGTGAAAGAGTGCGTTCACAAGTTAAATTCAAAGATGTCAAGTCCCTATTGTAGAACAATTTTTAAGGGACACCTCTCTTTACTGGATAAGTTGAATAAAACGATGTTCTTCGTTATCGATCCAGTCTATGTCGTTAAACTTCTTCTTCTTCATTTGGCGCTACAGTCCGGGGTGGACCTGGGTCAACGAACAAGCCTCTCTAGCTAGCACGGTCTCTGGCTAGCTGTCTACAGTGTCGCACGCCAAGTTGGTTGAGGTCCTTCTCCACCTGTGTGCGCCACCTTAAACGCGGGCGTCCTCTATTGCGTTGTCCCACGGGTTCGGAGTCGAAGACTCTCCGGGCCGGAGCTGAGTTATCCATACGCTCTACATGGCCTAGCCATCTTAGGCGTTGGATCCGAAGACGCCTGACTAGACTCATGTCGCTGTACAGCCCGTACAGTTCGTGGTTGAATCTTCTCCTCCAAAAACCGTCAACGCAAACAGGACCAAAGATCGCACGCAGAGCTTTTCTCTCGAAAATACCAAGGACTTCCTCATCCGCTTTTGAGATTGTCCAAGCCTCCGCGCCGTACAGCAGGACTGGGATGATCAAGGTCTTGTATAGGGTCAGCTTGGTCCTTCGAGAGATGGCTCTACTACTCAATTGCCTCTTGAGCCCATAGAAACAGCGGTTGGCAAGAGTTACTCTGCGTTTGATCTCGGTACTGATGTTGTTGGTACTGTTTACTGCGGAGCCGAGGTAGACGAAGTCCTTGACTACCTCGAAGTTATAGCTGCCCATTGTGAAGCTCTGTCCAAGACGTCAATGTTGTGTGTCCTTTCTTGATGACAGCATATACTTCGTTTTGCCCTCATTCACCGCTAGACCCATTTCGTTAAACTTAAAATGACTTATTAACAATGAAATGATTACTTGTGTGATTGCGTTGAGTTCAATGAGTGTAGTCTGAATGTGCCAAGAGAATGAATCGTGTGACGGAAGTGCAGGGTGAATGTACTTCGAGTACTGGAGTGTAATGTGTGTCGTAAGAATCAGGGGAGGTGCATTGTGGAAGTTCAATTTGGGGTTACGCCGAGTTGCTGCGGTTAACTGATATTCGTCATGGTCCCGGCATGAAGGTATTTGTGTATTTGAACGACTTCAAAACGGGCACCCTTGCATAACGCACAGTCATGCATATTCTACTGCTGTCGGCTATAGAGAAGTTTCTCTGTATTAGCATCGATCACTGACAAATGCTCCAGTCTCAGCCATAACATTATGCAATCGAGAAGAGCTATGTCACACAACGATCAATCAGTTTAGTCAACGAAACGTGCGATAAGCGCATAGTTTAGTGCAATGTGCTTCATCAGAGTTGAGGTGATTCCAAATCATGGGAAAAGCATATAAGCGCGCGGACGTCATTGAATTCGGCGGCGTGTCCTTAAACTAGATGAACAGGGTCTCGTAAAAGTGTTTTGTCACTTTGGCCGCTGATGCAGTCAGAAGAAGAATTGTGACCAGCATCTACAGCAACTACTCTTGAGGTGGAGGCTATCGTCCTCCGAATGCAGCAAAACCGGACTGTGTTTGACCAGCTTTACACGGCGGACATACCCTTTGAGTCGGTTTAGTGAATGTAGGCATATTGATCTGGACTCGACACCCACATTCCCTCGTATCCCATCAGCACTGAAAAACCATACCATGGCGAAAAAGGAGTAATCTCCGAATAGGCGCCCACTTCAGTGCCGAACCCATCTCATCTGTCCTCATTTGACTGGGTCATTTATTGCACTGCCTGGCTGTGGACATGACAAAACGAAGAGAAAAGACCTAAAAAGAGCCCAAAAATCCCCATCAAGTATCCCATTGACACCCACATTCGACACTTCCAGCGGACTTTTCGTTACCCACACCCCCACACTCTCTCCAACTAAATTCTGTTAATTAAACAGTTTTTGTTGAGTCCAATGCACATTCATTCATCTAACGAATGGACACCACTTTCCCATTGTTCCGTGCACTCAGAGCGAAAAAAACTAAAATAAATAAATTCCCTCAATTGCCTTCTGATTTGCGAGGACACAATTCAACAGAGAAGTGTCCTCACAGTGGACGCATGGATAATTAAATTCGAGCACGCACAGCCAAAGGGCTGCTTCATCACAAGTTGCATCCTGGCAGCAGTCCCAGTCTTTTATTAAATTCCATTTAGCGCCCCGCAACTAAGTTACTTTAATTAAATTCGAAAACGCAACACGCCAGGCTAAAACGGCGGCTGTACAGTTGGCTGTACAGTGTACAGTGTACATTGCCACTGCGTGACACAAATTGTTGATGATGAAATTGATGAGTTCGTGTGGCAACAGAATGTATTACGGATCGAATCACGTTCCACGGTCAGCACTTTCTAGAGGCGACTCTGAACCGAGTGGGCACAGGACAATCCGCTCATCCCGGCTGGATTATTTGTAAATCTAATTACGCCCACCCTGCGAGCACAGGCTGTGTGGTGGATGGCCGATGGAACTGAATTAGATCAACGCAGAATTTGCAAATCCATTCAACGAAAGTGGATCTGCCGCGTGTGATAATGAATATTGGTGCACTTAAATCGAATCAAGCCATCCACTGGAGGGGGATCCTTCGACAATCGGTGGACTCGCAGGCGACGCAACGTTCTAAACTCCAGTGGAACACCTCTACCTTGGATGTTAGAGGAGCTTGCAGATGGAAATCGACAACTGTTGTCTCAACGAATTGCTCAGTTGTCTGCACTTTCCACGTGGCTAGCAGTGATTTTTCGTGCTGCGGGCATGTGCATGCATTCAGTGCTGTCTGTCGGGGCACCCAAGTGACGGCTTCAAGGAGCGATGGCAAGTCAACAACGGAAGAGGTTTGAATGCATTCACAGCATCCATAATCGAATAGATTTACATAAAACAGGAGCGAGACACGCTGTCGATAGGATATCCCGATTCCCCGGGGATGGAGTGCTACTTCGCAGTTTCGTAACTTCTTTTCGCATCTCAACTGCTCCGAGCAGGCAATTTGCGGCAGATTGAAGGAGACTTCTGAATTCAAGTGATTCGGATGACAGAACAAATTGAAGAGGTTCTCATCTCCGTACTTCAGGTTTTGAAAAAGCGACGCTGACGTAACATCTGTTGATACCTGCCATGGGCCACATTTATCGTCAGAATCTAGAAGAGGACCAATGTCCCGAATTATCCGTATGACCGATTTGAGCTTTTGAGATTTTTTGGAAACAGAAGGAATATGTATATGGACAGGTGGTATAATGATTGTTGATCTAGGGGACCAATGATGATGCCACAGCTTGAAATCGACAAAACTTCCACAATGCATGGGAAATAGAATTTTGCCACTGAAATCCATAGGAGGCCCTCAATGTGCACGTTCAAGCCCCACCACTCATACCCCATGTCCAGCTTAGGTCGAACAAATGGAGTGATATTCACAGCTAGTGCTGGTTAGGATACGTATTTGAAATGAGTTTGTATGAGTGTGGTGGTACAATATCCCACATCATCTGAGGTGTAAAATCATGACATTCATACTTCATTATTTGGATGGCGCACACAGGGGCCGCCTGTTTGGGAAGAGTGCCTAAAATTCAAAATTTAAAATGAGTACTGTCATGAAGCTTGTTTTTCCGTTTGTACAGGTTCTTTCACATCATTTAGTAAGTATTACATCATTTTAGTATCAACTGCTGTGTGCAAGGAACGTGTTCAAAGTTGTGAACTTAGGGACGGATAAGGAAAGTTTAGTGCTATTAAATTTATTGTACTAATTGTTATAGGCATAGTTTCACTTCGGAAAAGTTTTCGCAGATACTGCCTGTCGAGTTTCATGTTAGTGTGGCTCCTCCCATTCAGAGACTGGGCGTGATAGTAGCGTGCCAGCACCAACAGGGGGCCATTGGTTCCCCGATCCTGTTTTCCATTTTCACTGCAGATCTTATAGGTTCCATGCCGCACTTAATTGCGTACGCCGACGACCTAGTTGCGTACAGATCAGGTCCGAAGGTCGAGGTAATAAACATCTTGTTGCAGCGTGACTTCGAGAAAATCCAGCGATTTTGCGACGGCTGGAAGTTGCTTATCAACTTCCAGAAATGCCAAACTAGTCTTTTCCGTACCCCGTTGGACAGGGCAACGCGGGATACGCGCCAAAACTGGCGTAAGTTCGGCATAGTTGACCCGCATGGTCGGCCGTTAGCTGTAAAAAATGTAGTCAGATATCTAGGCATTTGGCTGCATCAATATCTGTATTTTGACAAACATATAGATATTGCTCTGACGAAAGCCAGAAAAGCCTTTGCTGCGGCAAGCAGGTTGTTTTCCAGCAGCCAACTTGATACCAGAGTGAAGGTAATCTGCTACATGGCTCCAGTACGGCCAATTATGGTGTACGGTTGTTTATTGTGGTTCAACGTAAGTCCTTCCCAGATGGAAAAGATGAGGGTGTTCGAGAGGCAGTGTCTTAGGAGCTGTCTCCGTCTGTATCGCACATCCGAGTCTGAGTACAAGAAGTACTTTCCTAACGAGGTCCTGTACAACGAGGCAAACTTGAACAGGATAGATAATTTTATTATTAAGCTGATAAGAAGGCACATTGCACGAGCTATGACTTCTTCGAACAGTCTGATCTTTGGGGCTTACTACCCAAACGCTATGTACCATGACAGAGTGCGCCTCAACGGCCTTATTCCACCGGAAGCATTCCTCTATCTCGATCAAATTGGCCTAATACAGGATACGGATGGATGCCCTCTGATCTTCCATGTCGTACGCCGAACAGTGGACAGGCGACTTCAATACGAGCCGGATGTCACTCGCAGCCACGAGAATCTCCTCCGATTCAGTAAAGCGATCTCTACTCGGGACAGGAGAGAGTGTGCCAAAGAACGGAACTTTTATTGGTGGTTGCACCAGAATCGGTCTCCGCCGGCGTTGGCTCTTCCAAACGGCGATACAGTTGACCATGGTGGCCAAATTACATAGAATTAAGTTATTTTGAGAAAAAAACTATATAAAATCACAAAAAGGTGCACCACGGCATATAGATGTATATGTTATGCATATACATAACATTTACGCCTAGGTGCACACGTCTGTCTCTTACGGACATATTTCAGGTAATTTTAAGGTTATGTTAGGTTAAGTTAGGTTAAGGTATTAATAAGTTAGTTTTAAGTTATTTTTTTCATAGGTTAGCTAGGTTAAACCAAGTTTTTAAAGTTTTCTTGGTAAATAAAATTAATAAAATATTGTCTCTAAAGACTGAAAAAAAAACGTTGTTTAAGCCGAAAGGCACAAATAATTAAAAATTAGAATAGCTTAGAGTACTCGCATAGGGTCAGTAAGTTAGGATTAAATACATTAAGTTATTTAAGATATTTAAGCTAGTTTTAAGTATATTTTGTAAGTTAAGTAGTAAGTTTCTTTCATAATTAAATAAAAACAAAATTACATGAAAAAAAAAAAAAAAATAGCACTAAAGCAGTTGAAGGTTCGAGGCCAGTTCGGGCTAGATCTTATTTTCTTTTTTTTTGCAAACAATATTCTTTCAGGGAACGTACAGGAATGGGTAATCGGTAGTTTAGTTGGAGACTCAGGAGAAAATACGGTGATTAATCTCAGCTGATATCCAGGATGGCGGGTTGGGAGAATATAGGGATTGATTGAGGAGGTCAGTTTTTGTAGAGCGAGAGCACGGGTTGGACGATTTGTGCGTGGTGTCCAAGGAAAGTTCGGGCGGAAGGGAAAACGTGTGGACGAGTAACGGGTTACGGGCGACTTGTAAAAGAAAGGAAATAAGGAATTCCATTCCATGCGAAAAAAAAAACCAAGATACGGACTTAGTGAGAAGTGTTATTATTAACGAATCGAAGTTGGTGATTTCGTCTTTTCTCTTGTATTTCCTCTATTGCGGAAAATCAGATCAACACAAGAATCTGTATAGAAGCGCGAAGTACAAAACTCCGGGTCGTAACCTATACATATACGGATAGATACCTATATTGGAAGTGCCGTAAATTAAAAACGCAAGTGGGGTCCGAAATCTAACTCGCAGTAATAATACCCGAGTGCCACCTGTTCGAAAGTTCCTGCTCGTGCCTGTAAATTGCATAGTGCATCTACCCGCGAGATCACCAGCCAGCCGAAACAGCACAGCCAGCCGTGTAGAGCAATCCAGAGAGTCACCTTTTCATTATATACCTATACATACACACATATGAATTCTCCATCTAACAAATCATATACATAGATACTACATTAAATTTGAAGCAATATTGTAGTACATAGTTATATATTAACCCCTCCCCTGTGGAGCGTGCCCTCTGGAGCGTCCGTAATTTTTGTATGTATTAAATTAAGCTGCCAAGTAGGTATTAAAAAACAGTGAGTTAAGTGAGCTTTCTTTGGTAAGAGATCGGATCCGAAATTTTACGCCAAGGTTCGAACCCACTTGGTGAAGCTTTTATTTCTTTTTTTTTCCTTTTTCTCATTTTCCTTATTTATTTATTTATATTTATTTATATATATTATTTTATTATTATTTTTTCTTTTTTTGGTACTGCATGAATTATTTGGATTGTTTTGAATTTTAGTTTATAGAGTCTGTGTAATTTGAATTGGCAATCAGGAATTTTAATTGTATATTTAACGAAGTGTGAATAAATGGATCTCTTACATGATCTCTGAATTTTGAGAAAGTTGGTAGTTTCCTTTGTGTCGTTTATCGGTAGGCCAGGGGGACGTAGCTGCTGGAACTGGTTGAACTGCGAAGGTAAGGTGGTAGAGACAAGCGGGCTTTGAGGGCTTTTGAGGCATGGGGTTAATCGCGTGGCGCCCATTATTTTTTTTTTTTCTTGACCCACGGCTATTACTCCACAGACAAGCCGGCAATCCTTGTCCTCGATACCGCGGAGGAGAAAACGACGGTAACATAATTTTATCGAGTGCATTTTTGTTTTTATAAAATAAACTAAACTTGATTGGCAATGGACCGAGGTAAGAGGAATTGTTTTCACACAGATTTCATAATTTTATTGGACATATAACGGTAGATATTGAAGGTTGAAGTAAACAGTAGCTTGTTTTAATAAATAACAGTTTATTTTAAAATTGCACAACAGGCTTGTGAAACTGTTTATGCAATTTGATGCACAAATACGTCCTGTATAATAAACAGAAGTCCAAAGTAAAACCCTGCTGCGAGAATTTTTTATAACAATTTTTTTCTTGCGCATCCGACGAAAAGTTCAATGTTAAGAGAATAAAGCTTTTCGAAGTTTCTTTGATTGATTCTTTATTGTAGCTAAAAACTCGTGTTGTGCGTGCTACTGTTCTCACACGAATGGAAGCGACCTACATTTAGTTCCGAACGGCGAAGTTGAGAAGCTTTTTCTAGACAGGAATACACTTTAAGCATTGTCAGTGACTCGTTAGAGGTGGAGCTGTGAAATAGGAAACGTGGTAAGTTCGGGTATCGAACCTGGCACCCTCTGCGTAGGAGTCGACGCACTTACTCACTACGCCACGACGCACAGTGGTCCCGCAGTGGAAATAAATACCCGAAGTGACATATTTTTCCCGGCCAAATGGTTTATGTTTTTCGATTCTACAAATATGAGAACCTAGAAAGCCAAAATTTTGTTGACTTTGGATCATCCGTTTGGCCGTTGGGAGTTTGAAAATTGCAAAAATTGACGTATTTTTTAAGCAAATTTGATGTGCCATATTTCCTAAGATTATGTACATTGCAACCTAAAGTAAATTTTTTAAAAAGGTCATACATCTTGCTTTTAAGTAAAGGCACATTTTGAGAGGGGCGTTTCAATGTTTGATGGACTATAACAAAAATGCTCCAAGAGTCTCCAACGGGAGACCAACTTTTTCTGAAAGCTAAAAGTATTGTCTATCGATGCTGAAAAAACTAGAGACCACTTTTGACCACTTTGGGAGGACGAGGCATTTAAGTGGAGCAATATCGTGAATTTTTCGGCATTTTCAAACGATTTCCCTTGCAATGCATGTATTGTGCAACCGCTATGCGAGGAGCCGAGGATGTTTTTATTATTGTGAATTAGAATTCTTTGGGTAATAAAATTGTTATAATTATGAAACTAATTGCTTTTATCTTGTTTTGTTTGCTGTGTCATAAATGCATGTCGCAATGGGGCAAAAAAGGGCGGTAATTAGAGCGTTATTGGCGAATATCTATTTCTGACTTTGAGGCGTCGGGAATTAGTTTATGATTCCGAAAATATTGAAGATTTCAATTAGGAAGATGACGTTTTGCTTTATATAGATATCGA
The DNA here is from genome assembly GCA_964034865.1 of Eristalis intricaria. Taxonomy (NCBI): domain Eukaryota; kingdom Metazoa; phylum Arthropoda; class Insecta; order Diptera; family Syrphidae; genus Eristalis; species Eristalis intricaria. The sequence goes on from OZ035873.1 coordinate 132,672,115, forward strand.
AAATACTTTAAAAATTGTAGTTGCATTCCAGCATTTGTTGTGCAAATTTGAAGTTTTTCGCGATGGCAAGTATTGTATTTGAATATAGATTCTTGTGCGATACTTTTTTGATGGAAATATTTCCAACTTCTGCAGCTTTTTATCAAACATCGTGCCAAATTAAACAAATAGTTTTAGAAGTAACAAAAAGGTTTTTGCCACATTTTAATGAACGGTATAAGGTAGTGCGTCACACAAAACAAAAGAAACTTTTCAGTGAACTTTGCAAAAAATCGTGGCAATGTGTTTTCGGAGAATGTGTTACCGTTGGATAAAAGAGGAAGACCACATAAGGACTTTGAAGAATGCTGTGATAAATCAAAAAAAAAGAAAGTCCAAGAATTGAAATCCTCCACATCGCAAAAATTAATAAATTCTGCTGCTGATGCTCCAACGTGTTCCCACAGATCAGTTTTCAGTCCTGATGAAGCCTTGGGTTTAATAATTCAAACAAAATTAAGCAAATACCAATACGAAGTTATAAAAAAAGGAACAGATGACATTGAACATTCAATATTGCCGACATATAAGCAGGTCCTGAAGTCTAAAATACAGTGCTACCCAGAAAACATCAAAATTTCGCCGCGGCGACCCATAAATAAAACGATATATAAGAGAGTATAGAAACGGGATTATATGATGACCGACCAGAATTCTGCGGCCTAGAGATCTGCTCAATTCAAGAGCATCTGTATTCTTTCCGGTGGTAGTCCTCAGTTAATAGACACTGATTTGATCCGCAAGAAAATCTGGGTTTCACTGCCAAGGAAAGTACATATAACGACATTTCGAAGATCCGAAGTTACCTCACATTGAAGCTCAGTCGAATTGTAAGAATTTGCGATTGCAGCATTTAGCGCTCCTATCCCCAAGTAGGTTAGTGCCTGGAAACTCTTGCAGTTTCTGCTTACGTAGAGCAATGGTTTGGGTTGGGCCTCTTGTGGGCTGCAAGATGATTCCATCGTAAGACATTCCCCTACATTCTGATTTGTGTATTTGTCTCAGGAGGTTTTTCAGCCCGATGCCAACATTGTTTTCATTTCATTTAATTTATTTATTCTTAATATCTATCGCTGTACTTCAAGAATCATATGTTCTTTTACTAGTATTCAAGAACAAAAAACGATGTGGTTGCATACTACAATCGTACGCGTGTGTGCGTAAATGGCGCGATCAGACGAGCCGCCCACGCATTGGTCACTGCAACTGTGGTCTGATCAAGAAGCGCAACTGCACAAATGTGGCGCCATGCGTGTGGTACAGTGACGGAGAGTAATTTTGAGCGTGAACTGTATTCACAACTCAACAATAATATAAAAATTTAATAAACAAAAATAACAATAAGATTTCTAAACAACTAGTACAGGACTATTACAATATAACATATTATTTTGTGTGACATGATTGAAATTAGTGATTTCAAATTACTTCAATTATAATTTAAGAGTGTAGTTTTAAGATTTTAAAATTTAATGTTGTTAGAATACATACGTCTAGAGAAGGAGTTAAAACTGTAATGAGAAGGATTTATTTCAGCTCGAGCGGGAGAAATTGGAGAAACAAGCGTTACAATATTGTCTGTACCCGGTCTTCGACCGCGCCTGTGAAGGTAGGTGATTCCATAAATGAACAGCATCAATGAAGAAGTGGGTGCGTGAAATTAAAAAAGTATGATTGGAGGGTTTCAAGGTAATGTTACGACTTGATCGACAGAATGTTATCTTTTCATATAAATATTTTGGCTGTTTCTTGTGAATAATTTTGAAGAGTAATATGCACGACTGGACGCATAAAAATGCGTCTAACTGGCATCCTAGGAAAATGCGACGTTGTTCCGAGACATGATCAAATATGCTTATATTATACTCATGTCATACTCCCTTCATTGATAGAGCTGGACAATCGCATGGCAGAACAGTTTATTTTTTCCTCGTATTTGCTTGTCAAAAGCTCCTGGAATCCAATAATGAAATATGTGACTGGTAAATTATACTAAAATTGACTGATTCAATTCGCTTCCTCTCCATCGATGCAGAGGAAGGCAGGCTTAAACTAGAACTCTTGATACTCGCATAATCAGGAATTCATCCGGGTACCCGCATTTTTGGTTTTTACTGGGTACCCGTTTGGTGGTGTGGCATTTTTAATTCCGGAATTTTAGTTTTTTAATCTGCCACTTCAAAGAATTCAAATGCAATTGCTATTACTTTTGGGGGTCAGTCCACCAACGACCTTTGTTTTTCACCACTGTTTTCCATTTCGTCGCTGTGGTTTTATTCACCAATAAAGGTGTACTTATTGCCAGGGACTTACTGGGGTGCAGTATCCAAGAGTACATTAACGACAGGAACTGTATTTTCCTCCACAAATTGATTCACAGTCGTTGTCCGGATTATTTGTTCAACAGGCTTAATTTTACTCGTTCAAATGGGTTAATTAATCCAATAACTTTTTAAATTCATCGCGTTTATTTTTCATTCATACTGCTAGACTATGGAACTCTTTACCTTCTTATATTAAATCGATATGGAATCGCAAAGACTTTAAAAGTGCAATCATCCCCTATTTTTCCGCACTCCCATGAAATCATCCCCCAAATCCTATAGTTTTTAAGAAAAATCTGTAAAAGTTCTAAATTGTAAATACTAAGTACTAAAAAAGATGTAAATCTTAATGTACATTTACTTTTATTTAAATAAACTTGAAACTTGAAGTAATTAATTTCTGTAGGTTGAAGTATTTGTTACCGCGGGTACCTGTTACCCGATAATAAGGGGTAACCGGTAGCAAACAATGCCAGACGCCAACTTTGGTATTGCCCGCATAACCCGGGTACTCGGCTAGTTTTCGAATCGGTCATTAAACGGGAATCTTACCCGGACTAGTTTAACGAATTGAGCTCAAGCAAACAGCGCTTGGTAAAAGTTATTCCCCAAACTATGCAACTTCATGGACTTCTGACTAATTAATGAGAGCCATACTTAACATTTCAAATGGTTGCGGGTAATTCGAACTTGTGTGATTAACTCAATAGACCTATCTTTCTTAGCAATGGGTGCTCTAATGGGTATGACTACAATTTTAAATGAAGTTATCACTAAAAATGAAATTGTGTCAATCCGCTTACGCGGTCATCCATCTTAAAAATGTCTGCACACCTGAAGTTCTTAAACAAACAAAATTTTGGTTTAGTCGAATCACATTTGAGATATGGCGTGGGAAAGAGCGTCCCAAATGCAATCCCTAACACATGTGCGGCCGCAAAGAATGGTGCAAGATCTAAGACTCAACCGTGAATTCCAAGACCTCAACAATGTTTCAGAACATTCAACAGATCTACAATCCAGGTATTTTTGCGCACTTCTACAACGACATACAGAACTTTTACGCAACAAGCAGTGGACACTAGAGAAAGACAACAGAAGGCCTACGCAGTCCCGAGATATTGGAATGAGTACGGAAGAAGGACACTTAATGTTGCAGTTCCATCTTTGCTTGACGAACTTCCAAGATAATTTCGAAAACCTAACAAAAACTGAAATTTTAAGAAAAGCCAAACAAAAATTATTTAGCTTCCAATGTGTATAATCTGCTTGTTTTCTTTCTATAATGTAGATTCTTATTTTTTATATTGTATTATTGTATAAGGGTGGGTCGCCGTGGCGTAGTGGGTAAGTGCGTCGACTCCTACGCAGAGGGTGCCAGGTTCGATACCCGAATTTACCACCTTTGATAATTCACGGCTCCACCCCTTTCGAGTCACTGACAATGCTCAAAGAGTATTCTTGTCTAGCAAAAGCTTCTCAACTTGGCCGTTCGGAGTCGGAATTAAACTGTAGGTCCGTTTCACTAGTGAAAGAACAATAGCACGCACAACACGAGTGGCTGCTGAGAAACTAGGCCCAGGTCCGCCTCGGACTGTAGCGCCACCCATAATAACAATAATAATTATTGCATAAGAGTTAATTAAAATAATAGAGAAATTTAACGATTACACCACGTTTCCACCGAACGAAACCGTGAGCTTTTCCCAATTTTCTCCGAAACTCTGCAAACCTCGCGTTTTCTGATAAACCTCGTTGCAGCCACTTTGTTTTCAAGCCTATGCCTACAGAGTGAACTTCACTTAATTTTGGTGATAATTTTCTCATTCTATCTCTTTCTATCTGCTGATGTTCTCACACTATTATTTCCTGTACACTAAACAACAAACAGCTGTTCTGGAGGCCATTTAAAAATTGAAAGCGAGTGACATTTGTTTTTGCGGGCACCACAAATGAAGTATTACAGAGATAGCCGACTTCACAGCTGATGGCCCCCTAGTCCATCGATGAATTTAAGTCATTTTTTGACAGATATTCATAAATTTTTGACGGTTATTCACGAAATAACGTGAAATCTAGTAAATGACTTCTGAACTTTTTCTAGACGCACTATAAGTTCATATATAATGGACACCATATTACTGAACAATACTCAAGATACGGGCGGACAATGGACATATAGACAGATTTTAGGGCATATGGATTCGAAAATTCAGCACATGTTCTTTTCAAAAATCCAAGCATTGAATTAGCTTTTGCAACTATGTAGGCAATAGGAAATGTGAATGAAAGTTTCGTATCGAAAATTACACCAAGGTCTTTTATTTCCGTTTTCCTAGTAAGGCAAGTTCCACCTATCCGATAGTCATATATTACGGGTAACAATACCTGGTAAACTTGGCCGATCGGTTCATTCAAAATCTGTTGAAAAGCGAATGAAATCGAGTTAAATCGTCTTATGTCAAAACCGTGTACGAACAGTATTAGTTGCTCATTTTTTTTACCAAAAATCGATTCAAACAAATTGTAAAACTTACCATTTTAAAAATTGTTATTTACTTTGCGTAGATTCGTCTTTCTCTTGCCAAAAATATGATTCTTGTTTTTGTTTTGTTTTCCGCTCATTTTTGAAATCGAAGACAAACAAAAAAGTTGAATATAAATGCATCCAATTTATTGTAAACATTTGCACGATATTAAATTTCGATTGATTTCACTAAACACGAACGTATCCTTATTTTTATTTCTTCCGTTTTTTTTACTTAAAAGATTCAGTGACAGATGCTTAAAGTGCATAACACAGACGATCGTGGATTGGGATGATTCACACATGGGAATTCACACATCATTTCACTTTTTTTTTGTAGATTTTTTGTGTTTTTTTTTCGATAAAAAATAAGGACAATTAAAGAACAACAAGTTACAACAGCTTATAGAAAAGAATTTACTTGTACAACTTTACAACATTATTTTTTTTTTTTGGTTTTGCTTTTTTTTTTTAATTACACGAAACACTTATAAATTTGCAATTTTTTTTTTGTTTTTTTTTTTGTATATATTTATGTATAACACATTTTGGGGTTTGATAAATATGTAAGTATGTATATATGTTGTTAACTACGTGGTTTCTAACGTGTAAAATGTTCATCTAAAATATAACACTCAATAGACTTTTGTTTTTTTTTTTTTTGTTGGTTTTGGATTTTGTTTTGTCGTTTAAAACATTAAGGATATACAGGTTTCCATTGTTATAGGATACAATAAATACAGTTTGTTATCATATGCATGTATAGACACTTAAACTTAACCGTTAACATCGTATATAAATTTTTGTTTGTTTTTTTTAGTTTTTTTTGTATTTTATTTACAAAATATTGATTGTGTGTTACTTATAAATTATTATTGTATTTTGTTAAATTTTTTTATATTTGTTGTTGTATATATATCAAAATAATATATGTTAAAAAATATTTTGTTGTTGATGTTTTCTTATTTGTGATTATTTGACGTTTGTTTTACGTTGTTTGAGCGATGAATTGGCCAACGTTATTTTATTTTATTTTATTTTATTGGATGTATCTCTATTTCGTGGAATCCATTTTATTGTTTTTCTTTTTGGATGTAAATTCCAATTTTTGAGATAGATTTCGACTTTTTGAATTAACTAATATTGCTTAACGGAGAATTTCCTGTTTTGTGCATTCAAGTGATAACGTTCAGATATGTAACTATTGATGTGTTGTGTGTATCTTTTAAGAGGATAAATGGTTTCAGATGAATATTTTATTTTTTTGAGAATTGAATCGGTTTTAAACTGATATGGTTACAGTTTCAAAATTCAGATAAGATCGTTCGTTTGTTTTGTTTCTGTTTTTCTTGTTAAGCAAAGAAATCTATTCACAAGAATCTACTTTCAACATTTAGTACCTAAGCGAAGAATGAATTCCAGTCTTTTGTTGAAGAACGATGACGATACAATGGAGATAGATAGAGAAAGAGTGACAACAACACAATAGATACTGAGATGTCTATCTACTTATGGAAATATAGATTTTTGCCTTGTACTGAGTACAGTGAAAGGATGCAGATACATAGAATGAGCTGCTACACGGCGTGTGACGATTGAAATTTAATCATCATTAGAGAGTGGTTTTTGTTTTCTTTTTGCATTCGATGGTTTGTTACGGATCTTTGTCGTTTCCCTCGCCCATCTGTTCTCTCTGCAATTACATTTCGATGAACGAATGCATGTATCTGGGCGCAGATTTCTTTCTCTTTCGACGCTTTCTTCGCCTGCCACTCATTTTCTGGCGATAAACCTAAGCTTGTCCTTCGATCGGTGGTGATTGTTGTTTTTTGTCTGCTTTTATCCGCTCGTCTATGGATTATTTCTTCGTTACCGTGTGAGGATTTTTCGATATTAAATGCATCTTAGAATTTATTTGTTCTCACTTTCACTTTCATTTGGTTTTTGTGTTCACTATTGGGAATGATTCGCAAAAAAAATTTTTTTTTTCTGTCCCGATTCGATTTATAAAATGTATCTATGCACATGAATGATTTTTGATTTTTTTTTTGAAATATATAACTTTATCGAAAGGACACACTAACAAATTTGAGGCCTTTGTTATCCATCTGGGAAGTTTCCTGGTCCCAGCTGAAGCTTATCTCACTTCGGTTCACCCATTGTCTGGCCGACCACTATGATGATCACAATGAAGACGGCCAACAGGATCAAAATGCAACAAATAGCTACGGCAACCATTGCGCTATTACTCATACAAACGTTTGAAATGTAGAAAATGTTTAATGCAACTCCGTCAACACGATGAATGCTTTACACGATTATTTTCTTGTGTTTTCTCCTTTTTTTTTTGATTTAGCACTTCAGTGTGTAGGCTCTTTTAGGCTGCGCAGATACGTCTTGTCTCCTGGTGGATCTCTTTGCAAAATAAGCTCGACGAAAGAAGTTGCGAACCGAACAAAAATAGTTACGCGAAAATCAAACGAAATTAATTCCAAAGGAGAAGAAGAAACAAACGAAGGAAAGAAGCGATTGTAGAGAACGGAAAAAAGAAGATGTTTTCACTACTTGACGTCGTTCACTGAAGTTAGATTGCTTATCGATTTGAAGATTACTTTATTACGTTGCGTTAGAGTTGGATTAAGTAGAGAAGAGAAGAAGTAGAGTGAAAGAGTTGAATACTTCGAAGAGATTAACTATTAGCATTTTATATCGGTTTGTGTCATTTCCGGTGATGAATTGAGTTATTCATTAAATTGAAGGGGTTGTTAAGAGTTCGGTGCTTGATCTTTTTCTTTTTCTTATTTTTGAAGATCTGTTTCAGTTTAGACTTCTGTCATTTTTCATCTCTGCAATGGAAGTATGATTTAGTTGTGATCTTTGGGAAATTCGCAAACGACGAAGGAGATAGCAAAATCGATCGAAGGAAGTTGAGGTAAATTACGTCAAAAAAAAGTATCTCAAGGCTCTAGACTTTCTCACATTTGCAGAGGATCAGTAATAAAAGGCGTTTAACAAATGACATCACTTCAAATAAAAATAAAATACCCCAAAAATCGAAAAAAAAATAAAATAAGTTGAAATGTACCAAAATACGCTTTCCTAGTAAATCATCTATGGTTCCCATCAAATCAGAGTCCATCACCAATTCCTGGTCCGGATATAAACCGGGATGCCGCTTCATTAACACTCGTCAAACCGAACTGTGATCCAGTCTGCGTATGTTTAGTCTAACATTTGCCATTTCACAATATATTTGATGAACGTTTAAAATACAAAATGTTTAGCATGTAATTTACGTGCAGGTAGAGGTAGATCATGGTGAGTACATTCGCCCGTCCAAGCGTGCTCTACCCAAACAAATGTAGGCTGCCTCTGTTCCATAATGAACTCGATTAATGATTTCTCTGAAGAGTTAAAGGGATAAATTACTCTTGAGCTTTGTCTTAGAGCATAGACGGAAATTGAATGGAATAAAATCCTCAACAACATCAGTACCGAGATCAAACGCATATTAACTCTTGCGAATCGCTCTTTGAACTGAAGAGGCTCAAGAGGATTAGCAGAGTACTCTTCCAAAGAACCAAGCAAACACTATATAAGACCTTAATCATTCCTCTCCTGCTCTATGGCGCGGAAGCCTGGACAATGTCAAGACCAGATGAAGAAGCCCTTGTCTCTTCTAGAGAAAAGTTCTGCGTTCAATCTTTGGTCCTGTTTGCGTTGATGGTTTTTGTATACGGGCTGTACAACGGCATGAGCCTAGCCACGCGTCTAAGGATTTAATGCCTAAGATGACTGGGCCATGTAGAGAGCATGGACAACACTGCTCCAGCTTGAAGAGTCTTCGACTACGAGCCCGTAGAACAACGCAATAGAGGACGTCCACGGAATCGATGGCGAACCAAAGTGGAGAAGGACCTCAATTGTGTGCAATTGAAGGCAACTGGTTAAAATTCGTGTCAGCTGGGTAAGGTGCAGGTCCACCCCGGACTGTAGCGCCACCAGAAAAAGATGCAGAACATTCTTTCTCGAAGGCTACGTCTACATAATGTCCTTAAGAGGTTCTTTGTTGATTCAATAGGATCCGTCCCTGAACAACGAACTTTGTGTAGTGAAGAGGGGGGCTAGTTGTAACACAGTTGTAACTTCATTCATCTCTGAATTAATAAACACGCAAAAGAGAAAAACGTTTGTTATTTTCAAACCTGTCATGGTGTCTGCTTCAATGGCTCATTGAACATCGAGACGGAAAGATCTACTATCTAAGATGTGTGTGCCCAAAAAAGGCAGTTCTGTAACTTTTCTGTTTTTGTATATTTTTGGTCTACCCTCCCCGCTAAAGACATACAGTGCTGATTGTTTTTGCTTATCATGCGTTTTAGTATTAATTGCGTGAAAATGTAATTTTGTATAAGTTGTAGTTCCTTGTATGTTTTGTTTCTTGTGTAAGATTCCATTCCGAGGAAAATTGTAACATTTTCTCATTTTTAAATCCTACGGAAATAAAACCTTATCCGAAAGTAGGACACAGAAAGCGGAAAATTGCTGGGCAATCAAGAAAATCAGATAAATTAGCCGATGTGCCAGAAAAGGAAGCACTCGTACAGGATAAACTGAAACAGAAAACCAATTAACCGAGGACGCAGATGGGCAATCAGTGTGCCTCATCTGTTACAAACCATTTGCCCAAAGTGCATAAAACAAAAAGGGGCTAGGTTAGGTTAGGAGGGGGGATGGTAGTGCATTCACCAGCACACTTAGACCATATTGGTCCATTGTGATACAACACGGTCCGGGTGCCGTTAATTTGATCCCAATAGCAAATGCTGACTAGTTCAGATTTGAAAACCAGAAGGGCGTATTAACTTTGCTTTCACTGGGATTCGAACCGGGGACCCCGCTAACCAGGCGCAGGCGCTACTAACTGCGCCATCCAGTCGTTAAAAGGTGCCAACACACCCTAAAAACGGATTCATCACGTTTATATGTCTGTCTTAACCACGATTCGGGACGACACTTATTTCAAATCTGTTTCTCTTTAATTTTACTCTGAAATTAATTATAAGTGGAAAAAGACTTCCTATTTCTTTACGTTCGTGTTAAAAAGTCTCCCGGGCTATGTTTCAACATGCCCCAAATACGGGGTGAGTTTCTAACTGACTTTTCAAAATTGTACACTGAGAAGTGTTGAACATATTTTGCTGATCTTTTTTGATTAATTTGTAGTTGAAATATACGTTTTTAATTGAAATAAGACTTGGCTGAGTTATCCCCAAAATTGTAGGCATTTGTTTAGTATAGCATTTGTTTTAGTTTGCACCTCTCTCATAAATAAAACCACAACGACCTCGTTAGTTAATTCGAGTATCTTCTGTCAGATAGAGAGGTCATGTAAAAAGCACCGGCATGCAAGCACAAGGGCTGAAAAAGTAACGACAAAATGAGGACACATACGTATTCGTTACTTTGAATCTGAATATTAGTTACTTTCTTCAAATTTGATATTTCTATCTTAAAAATGATACTTCTCATGTTAGGATCTCAAATAGGAACGTTGTATTCAACCGAATTAAGTACTTAGGTAGGCATGAATGATATCCACCTTTTTTTTATAGTTACATGAAACAAACACTCATAATGGCAGTATGACCATATGAAAGATCACAACATTCGCACAGAAAATCAATCATACAAATAACCATGGTTGTTATTAGTAGAAAACTTTTCACTAAACCTAACTCTTTGAAAACCACGATGGATTTACTTCAAAGAAAACGTCAAGAGAGATTTTCAAGAGAAGCGTATACCAAAAAAATGTACAGAAACGTTACCATATCGCATCGATATCTACCGATACGAATAAATAAATCTAGACTAGAGGAGAAAGAGACGTCGGTTGTTGATATATGTAGGCAAAAAAGGAAACGATACCTTAAAAGTAACGATGTACCCTTAGCTATCAATCAAATGTGGAAAGGCTTTTTTGGCACCCCACGACAGTGCTTCAAAATTTAAGGTCTTTCAAGTCACTCTACACAAACCAAGTTTTCGGATGTAGATACGTCGATGAGCGTGAACTCATTTTTTAAGCGTATTTTCAAACTTCCCTCAACAACCCCTAAATATGCTATACATGACGAATCTGGCCTTCCGCAAATATACCTCCGACACCCGACGGCAAATGCCGACTACATAATCAAGCTGATAAACAGGCAAAGGAATAGTCTTCAAAGTAGTCTACTCAGGATTGCACTTCAGCAGAATGGATAAACTTGCTTCCTCACAAAACTGTGTATAGAAGGACAAATTCTATGAGTTTGATGATTATACAGTGAACTCCCCCTAAGTCGAATTGTCACGGGAGACCAAAATTTTGTTCGAGTTAGAGAGAGTTTGACTTGGAGAGAGGTTTTTGTATGGAAAGTTGAGGGAAATGTATGTAAAATATGGCGAAAAAGTAGTCGAGTAATGGAGAGTTTCGACTTAAGGAGAGTTCGACTTAGGGAGAGTCCACTGTATCTACGAACATTTTGTAAGTAGGGTGTCTTCATCGAGGCTTTTAAATAAACTTCTAAGCCACTCACTGGGAAGTGGTTCAACACTGACCTGATCACCGGTCAAACAAGTTTAATATTTAGAGCAAAGACTGAGGCCGAGCTTAGTGTGAAAGCCAAGTTAGCAGTTTTCAACTCAGTATTTGTTCCAACTCTCACCTATGGTCATGAAATTTGGCCGAAAGAATAAGATCGCGAATACAAGCTACTCAGATTTCTTCGTTCTGTTGTGGGAATTACTCGCTGGGATAGGGTGAGAAACACGATAGTGCGAGAGGAACTCAACGTTGAGCAGCTGCTTTTTCAGACGGAAAGAGCTATGCTTCGTTAGTTTGAGTACGTAGCATGAATTTCGCCACCATCACGACTTCCGAGGCGGGCCTTGTATGCGATTCTATCAGGTAGGCGACCACTTGGCAGACCCAGGATGAGTTGGTTGGACCAAGTCCATAAGCTCGCCCGGTTGCGCTTGGGCATAACCCCTGACGATTTAGAGTCGATGGTGGAGGATCGAGTTGCCTGGAGATCTCTCGTTCGTGGTGTAGGCGATTTCCAAAAAAAATAAAAATGTGTTACCTGCACTAACCCTGGTTTCAATTCATGCGCACCCTGTGCACGTACTATACTTCTAAAGTAAATAAGCCACCGTTAAATCGGTCCTAATGTTCTTGAGCTCTGTTCGCGAAATTCTCCCGTTTAGCTAATTTTATTTAAGATCGTGTAACACACATTGCGGAATAATAAAACAGATAACGCCAAGACGTGAAGTCTTTGTTTTTTTCGGTCAGTCTCCTACAGTGGTTTACCCCCGCGACCCGTTTCGTGGGTCATGAGATCTGAAGATGATGATGACTGAACTTTTAGGACTTAACTACATCCCCCATAGGCAACACCGCCATTGTATCTTCACCCTTTGCAATCGCAAATAGTGACCACTTTGTCGCAGTTTGCGAAATTTTACTCTACTTCTCCAAGGAATCTTTCACACTTGATGTAGCCAAACAAGTTTTAAATGGGACAATGGGATGGGATCAGCTTTTCTGGACTTATAACCATGTCTTGAATTAGCGAAATAGCTTTAATTAGTTGCTCTTCTTTATGTAGCGTTAATGTACTAGAATTTCTCGACTTAGCTCTGATTTTTTATATCGATAACTAAACTGAATCAGTTTCTTTTTATGCAGATATTGTTGCCATGTTAATCATTATTTTGATATTTAAATTTGTGAATGTGAAAGAATGAATAATAATAATAATATACCTTGAGGAGTAACGTTTCGTTACACGGTACTTAAGTGAGTACTCGTTACTCAGTAACGAACACATACATTTTGCTACAGTAGTAATAAGCACTGGCCGGAAGTAGAATTTGCCGGAAGTCTAAGACAATGTAAAAGAAGACCTCACTGCCAGTCACTTGCCCAGCTGGAGAGGGTACTCAGTCAGCTAAATGTACGCTCAAGGCAGCGCTAGTTGGAAGCCATTTTCAGCGAGATTTTCTAAGTGTGTTTAATTAAAGCTATTCTTGGAACCATTAAATAATGAACCTTTACCCAAAACCCACAAGTTTCCAATTCAGTCAACATCATCTAAAAATATACACAAATCCCATTGACTTTTGAAAATGCCCTGTCTGCTGCCACGACTCATTTAATTCAGCACACTTTCAACTTCCCGTTCCGGGACTCTGACGCGCTGTTGCAATTTCCACCCCGTCAGCATAAATAAATGGAATGCACAGAAAATAAATGGGAATTTCATGTTCCGCACACTCAATGCTGTCCGCTAATACCAAACCGAGATGTCAGTTTTTATCAAGCATTCTCGCTCTTGAACCGATGAAAATGGAGGACTCTTCTTTCTTTTTATATATCTATACCAATCTTTTATTTATTTTTGATTATATTTCTGCTGTGCAAGGATATGTGATTAAAATGCCGGTAGACTGGAGCATCGACGAAATGTCCCTCCTCCTACCCAATTACATTTATTTTAGAATCGAACCGCAAGGCATGTCCCCCAGCGAATTTTTTCACCGAAAGCATTGTCGCTTTATGATCTGACAATGTCTAGGAATTTTATCAATATTTTCGTACATATACAGTGGAATTATGGACTTATAGCCCATCCAATATTTATGGACTTTTAACCTGCCAATGGGCTTGTGGCCTGTGCACTTGTGACTTTTTTTTCCGACTGTAAACGACCTTAGCTTGGGAACAAAACCTACTACAGCTTTGAAATAAATTGCAACGGAGAGTGCAATTTTTAAACTAGAGGTTGGGCTTTTAAAGTGCAACACAAAATTAACCTCTTAAGACTCGCAAACTATGGGCATTAGGGGGTTAAGTTACACACCGTCTCCACAGGACATATTTCTGCCCAACATCACAACCACAAGACTGAACAGTCATCCGCCCTTTTTTCTTCCGTGGCAAGATATGCCATGTCGCTTCACTTCAACGTTGTCTGCGAGAGACTCAAAATCAAGTAGCGGGTAGTCAACTACCAACCAGCGAAGTCGATCTCACAAAAATGAGTACCAAAAAACTTTTACTCTATTTTCCTCTCATCTGTCACCACTCCATTCCAACAAATTCTTGCATGTATACGAAAACGTCAAATCTCAAGTTCAACTTTTGAACAGAGACCATGCCATGTCGTAAAATCGAGATTCTCCGACACGATGCTTGTGTGGACATGGATTTATGTGCCTCCACAAGATTTTTTCCACATCTTGTTCATATTCCGTGTTACCACTTGTCGCCCCTACTCCGGAAACCAGTTGGTAGTTTTAAATAAAGACACTTAAGTTATTGATATCTTTTTTCGAGAGGTGAGGTCGCTACAAGTGCAAAGGCTCGGATTGAATTCCTCCTCTTCCTTGGCTTTGCAACTTTCGCAAAAATCATTGTAAGACAAACTAAAGGCGTGAGTTAAGCTCAGTCTGATTAAGCTGCGTGATCTTTTCAGAGTACGTCATAATTATACTATTCGTGTGATCAATCTATTCAAGCATAGGCATGGATGGGAAATCTTTCCCCGGAAAGTCCGCTGAACTAGAGCTCTTTCCAGAAAGTTTGTCAGCTTCGCATTTTTTTGGAATTTCACAGACCCCCTTTCGTACATTGGAAAAGGCTTTTTAGAGAATTTGAACTAACTAAATTGGAAACTTCACACAGAAGAATTATGTTAATATCCATGTTCACTGGAGTCCCCCTCAGTCGACTTGTCACGATATACCATAAGTTATTCGAGCTTGAGGGAGTTTGACTTTGAGACAGGTTTTTGTATCGAAAATTGGAGGAAATGCACGTAAGATACAGTAAATAACTTCGAGTTAGGGAGCAATTCGACTTAGAGAGAGTTCGGCTTAGGCAGAGTCCACTGTATATAATTTTCAATTTCACACCCAAGAAGCATTTGGAAAATTATTCACTTGTATTATAAGATTGGATGTTTGTGGACCAAGCAGATGAGACAAGGTTTAGATGAGACGTACGCAAAAATGCGCTATTTAGTCCTTTCAGATCTGCTCATACTAACAGTAGAGTCCGTACTTTGTAATTCTTCATACAACTGGAGAACTTGAACTGAAAAACCTCCTGAGATTCGTATATAAATATGCTTGGTTTTAATACTACAGTAGGTCTCTCGGTAGCTTAACACGCCCTTGCATGGGTTAAACGGACCCAGCACGTTGCTCTTAATCAGCCATGGCCATAAGGCGGTCAGGCACCCAGTTACCTACTTACCTAGTGTAAATTATTGTTTGTTAACACAGAGAGATTAAAGGGAATGCTATAAAATCTAGGAAACTAGGGCAGCCTTTCTGATTTGTTCAGTTGAGATTTAGAACAGGTTATAAGCGAGGTCGTCTGAACATGATTGCCAGGAGATACCCTCGGGCACGTTCTTAAGGAGAGTTGCATTCAATTTCGGACCGTTGCCCACCAGGCTGAGTGTGCGTATATTGATAAGTGCTGTATCAGATAGACCGAACACTCCGAACCAAGATCTTACGGCGTCTGCAAGATATTTTTTTTCTTGACAAACAAGTTCAGCCCAATGTGCAAAAAGTCTTCTTAAAGGCAGATAGCAATACCAGCACAAGTTGAATTGAATTTGAACACGTGTCTCTAGATCTTGGAAAGGTATCTTTCATTTCAAGTTCCGCACTCAAAGTTCTTTGATTTGGAATTGGCTCTTGCGATTGAGGATGCTCCTCCAATCATCATAGCCAGAGACAGAACTTCTTACGACTCGCCCAATATATCCTGTGTTCCCCATATTTTGTCAGCATACTGAAGGCTCAAGTTCATGAAGAAGAAGCAAGAGTATATTAGCCTTGAGTTCTTCGACCTTAGCAGTCAATTTCACTGAAATTGGGAATCGTTCTTCACACATTGTGCCGAGTGGCGTGGAGATAGCGGACCTACAATATCAAATTAACTCAAGAACAGAAGTTTTTGGCTCTTTAGAAATGCCAAAACTCCTCTAAGGTCATCAGCTTATTGACAAGGCCTTTACCGCTCATGAATGTGGCGCGGTGAATGGTTCGGAACTTTCGACGTGGAATTGGATGAAAACAAGGGCGATGCAGTGCTTGAAAGCAAACAACAATGAGTATAATAAGCAAATAAAAATGATTTTGTTATATTCTATAGCCACTAGCCATAAGCCATAAGATATTAGGCATAAGCCACAAGACACAAGTCTAGCCAATTGCGACAGTCATAACACAAGCCACGAGCCACAAGTCTCAAGCGACCTGCACCAATAGCCAATAGGCACTAGCCGCAATCCACAAGCCACTAACCAGACGCCGCTAGCCACTACCCCACAGTCATAAGCCACTAGCCACAACCCAGTAGCCACTAGCCGCAAGCCACAACCGACTGGCCACATCCCAGTAGCCACTATTCACAAGTCATTAACCAATACTCTGTAGCCATTAGTCACAAGCCACAAGTCTCCAGCCACCAGCACCAATAGCCAATAGGCACTAGCCGCAATACACAAGCGACTAACCAGAGGTCGCTAGCCACTACCCCACAGTCATAAGCCACTAGCCACAACCCAGTAGCCACTAGCTACAAGTCATTAGCCACTATCCCTTCTTAGGCGGACACAACTTTTTGTAGGGTCAATGAAATAAAGCCATGAAACTTGGCCTTTTTTTATCTAGACTTCATAGCACTGCACAAACGTATGCTGACTTGCCAGAGGGATTGCTGCTATAGACGAGTTCATAATGCTCTCACCAGAGGCTTAATTCGTAACAAAACATGTTCTAAGCATTTTCATTAATTCAAATTGCATTTTCTTTCAAAATGTTTCATTTCAGTGCAATCAATAATTCAAATCCGGGCAAATCTATCCGCTTCCTCATCGTTAATCCCACTGGAAAGTTACATGCTCGTAATCTTGTTGCAGAGGAATACTTTTTGTTACTCAAATCCTCAAAAGCCGTTCAGTTTTACGACTAATTAGACAGGATTAACTAAGTGTAAGTGCCCAGGGCTATGAGTGGAGTTTCCGAGGAATTTTCCTTTGAGTAGCGTGCAGCAAACTCGCACGAACTCTTGTTGCTTGTTGTGTAACACACGATACAGTGTCGTGTGCGATGGGTGGAGAAGGATGAGTGAATATCTATGATCTCAGAGTGTTCGTGTTTAATGCGAGCACGCATCTGGATGTAATGCTAAAACAGAGTGCGTCTGAGAAAGAGATGGAATGTATCTGTCTACGGTTTTTTTTTTTTTTTAATTGCAATTTTTGAAAGCTAACACTTCACTGAGCGCGCCCTAATTCTGAATGGCAACACGGACTGAATATCCCCAAGAAAACACTAAAAATCGTGCTGCTGCAAGCCAATCGTTTGGCTGCAAATTCTGAACGTGGAGTCAAGCCATTATGGTTTTCACAATGCCTTATAAGACAGCACATCTGCAAGGGGCATCGTTCAGATCAATGTGAGCCACTCGTTTGCTTACTTTGGGTTCTGTTTGAGTATTTCTGGGACTGCATTCTGCCTGTGTGCTCTTTCCAAACATGTGTGTGCTCCTAGCACAGTTCATTCCACAACAATTCCATTCTCATTGAAGCCAACTGCACCATTTCGTGGGAGATGACAGAGAATTCGTTCACAACCTCAATTGAATTCAAACAGAAACCAAGTTACCAACCTAGACGGCACTTATTTGTGTGTACACACCTTGTGGTGACTGGTTTGGGTAACAAAATCCCACCGTCCTTTGTGTGTACCCACCGCATGCAAACCGAATCCCCTGCAGAGAGTCTTCTGAATCTCGAGAAATTCGAATGAGCGATGGGAGCGAGGCAGCACATGTGTTTACTTGCAGCACAATTGGGCAACCTGATGATTATTTGCTGGCAGACGTAATCCTCTGGCTGCCTCAGACCGATCCTTGCCAGTCCTCAGAGTCAGAGGAGCCCACAAATGAAAACAAGCATTGTTTGTTGTTATTCTTCGGCTTTGCCTTGCGAGAAAAACCGATTAGTTAGTGGGGAGCTTATGAACTATTCATTACGCTTCGCATTTGAAAGCTGAATTTCAGAGCTTATTTCCATGAATAGATATTGTATCGTCAGGACACACACTCCGCAATTCGCTGTTACTTCAAGTGGATGAGAGGGATAATTGCGAAGCGATAAATAGATGCAGCTCCCTGGGGGATTAGTATGTATGCACAAGGCTTGAGAAATAACAACACCCACTCGACGGCGTTGAGCAGATGTCATGTGGGCGGTGTTCCTGTCAGAAAGGAAGTCATTATCACATTTGTGGTGGAGTTTTGATTTATAAGTTTTTTCCTTTTTTAAGGTAGCCCTACCCTGCCCTACCAACAGAAAGGCCATCAGTAACAAGAAAAGAAGTATTCTTCTATTATGCGAGAACGGACTTTTCAAATATTCTGTTTCTGATTGTGCGGGTGAAGTAATTAAGTTTGTTTTAACAAAGCTTTCCACATTGGATATAAATGAGGACCAGCATATAAAAAGCTTAAGTTACACCAAAACGTTTGTGACACCAATTTTTCAAAAGTGATCTGCTTAATGTGTTCTTAAATTCAGAAGACAATTGGATATCCAAAGAATTTCAAATGCCCATTCAAGTAGAAGAAAAACGGAAAAATCTCAACTTGGAAGACCAGAGAAAATGTTTCAAGAAAGTGGATTCAAGTCTAAAAAAAGACAAAGCCGTGCACTCATGAATAAGTCTTCTGAAGAGCTGTCCTTTGCCATGGAATCGAAGTTAAGACAAGAAGGTAAACGTTCTATGGCCGAGGTCGTAAAAAAAGCTATTGGCAGCTCACCCAAAAGTTTAAAGAAACTTAATGTACCTGATACAGCTGAAGAAGCCTTAGCTCTTGTGACAGAATTGAAATTAACGAAGCAACAGTATAAACATCTTCAACAAAATGCGAACATATACCCTAGCTATGACTAGTACATCGAATCATTTAGAAACTTTGTCTAAAATCAAGCTACAGCGCTGACTGGATTTTACTGTACAGCGTCTTTCAGAAGCACAAAGTGAAGTATTTGATTCTTTATGTGAAAATAGCGAACGAGTGGGGAGTTGAAGGCAGCGGGGAACACTCCCGCTATAAGCAAAACTTTTCGGTTAATCCTGCCGCAAGTGATTCCGACATATTGTTAACATGCATTGTGCCTTTAGAAATCAAGAAGAAATCCGATAACGAAAGTACAAAGTTATGGTTAAATTCAAGAACTTCATCACCAAGCTACTGCCGGCCAGTAAGGTTTGAATTTGCTAAAGAAAGTTCAGAAACCACTATAACATAATTCAATCGAATGGAATCTGAAATCAATATGTTGCAGCCCACTAGCTTGACTATAAACGGAAGAACCATAAGACAGACAATGCTTGACGGCAAAACTTGTAACGCAGTTATGAAAAATAAGGCTAGTGCAGTTTGCTACAAAGCATATGAATGACTTGGAGAAGTGTTTAAATAAACCCTGCGATACTAACGCATTCGGTCATGGCTTACAAACTCTTCACGCACAAATACGATTCATGGAATCATTGTTCGATTTTTCGCACAAGCTTAATACCAAATGTTGGCAGGCAAGGGAAGAGGAGGTCAAAAAACTGGTTCAAGACAAAAAAGTTCATCCTTAAAACTAGCTCAGGAGTGAGTTGGGAATACTGGTAGATTTTCCGAAACAAAGAGGAGGTAAACACTGCACATGCGTTTCTTAAGGCTCAGCAAAAACAGCCGCTATCATACGAATTGACCATGAGCTCGTTCAGCGTTTTGGCATAGCTGCTGATTACTCTTTCATCAGGATTGAAATTTGACACACAAAAATTTCGAAAGTATTGCTCAGATACAGCCAAACTATTTGTCAGCCAATATAATTGGTATTAAATGCCTGTGAGCGTCCATAAAATACTTCTTCACGGTGCTGACGTTATTCAGAACTTGGCTGTTCCAATTGGCCAACTGTCGGAAGACGTTTTAGAATCCCGTCAAAAAGATTATAAGCTTTTCAAGAAGCTGATCACGGATAACAACCAACGAGGACGTTCTCCATAATTTGTTAATTTCGTCCGATCCTATCGTAAGCGATGTAAGGCATCTTCCAAAATAAAAATAAATCTTTTCCTCCTGAAGCATTAGATATGCTGTTAAAAGCATAAATAAATAACTTTTGCATTACAAAATTTAAAAAAAAAAACCAGCCAGCAACCATTAATCGACCACTGTGCGACGGCTTGAAATACAAACTTGGTAGGATATTTCGGAAAAATCTATATGGCATCTTAGAATCCTACCTCAAGAATAGGATATTTTGAGCTAAGCACGGAACGGAATACTCGGCATTTAAAGACATTGCCGCCGGGTTCCCGCAAGGGAGTGTCCTTGGCCCTACTCTGTTTTTGTTATATACCCGGGACATACCACAAACTGAGGGCACAATGCTAGCTACGTTCGCAGACGATACGGCTATTCTGGCTACGGAAAGCACAGTCGAGTCCGCTAACATAAAACTGCAGCACGCTGCAAATAAAACTTTGCGATTGGACAAAACCACGATCCACAGGAAAGGAGACCCCTTCAACTGCGCCAACTACCGATGGATATAATATTAATAGTATGGGTGGCGCTACAGTCCGAGGCGGACCTGGGCCTAGCTTCTCAGCAACCACTCGTGTTGTGCGTGCTATTGTTCTCACACGAGTGGAAGGGACCTACAGTTAAATGCCGACTCCGAACGGAAAATTTGAGAAACTTTTTCTAGACAGGAATACTCTTTGAGCATTGTCAGTGACTCGAAAGAGGTGGAGCCGTGAAATATAAGAAGTGGTAAATTCGGGTATCGTACCTGGCACCCTCTGCGTAGGAGTCGACGCACTTACCCACTATGCCACGGCGATCCATGGATGGATAAGTTTCCTTAACATCGCCTATACGATCTTCTCTATCGTTTTGTGTACTCGCCTGAAGCCGCTTATAAATAACCTGATAGATCCTTATCAGTGCGGTTTCAGACCAGGGAAGTCCATCAACGACCAAATCTTCACATTATGGCAGATCCTGGAAAAAACCCAAGAAATGAAGATCGCCACCCACCACCTATTCGTCGATTTCAAGGCCGAGTATGACAGCGTGCATAGGGACGAGCCATACAACGCCATGTCTAGCTTTGACATTCCTGCCAAACTCGTCAGGTTGTGCAGGATGACGATGGACAACTCTCGCTGCTCCAACCAGGTCGGTAACGAACTTACCAAGACCTTCAATGTAAAAAAAGGTTTTAGACAAGGCGACGCGCTGTCATGTGACTTTTTTAACATCATCCTGGAAAAGATCGTTCAAGACTCTCACGCCAACACTAGAGGCACGATCTTCCAGATGTCCGTACAACTGTTAGCATACGCGTTTGACATTGACGTGACTGGCAGAGCACAGCAAGCCGTCAATGAAGTGTTTGCTGGTATTGAAGCGGAGGCGGCCAAAATGGGTTTAGCGGTGAATGCGGGCAAAACGAAGTATATGCTGTCATCAAGAAAGGACACACAACATCGACGTCTTGAACAGAGCGTCACAATGGGCAGC
Organism: Eristalis intricaria; assembly: GCA_964034865.1. Lineage (NCBI taxonomy): Eukaryota > Metazoa > Arthropoda > Insecta > Diptera > Syrphidae > Eristalis > Eristalis intricaria. Next base: position 132,693,674 of record OZ035873.1, read on the forward strand.
TATAACTTGGAGGTAGGCAATGACTTCGTCTACCTCGGCTCCGCAGTAAACTGTACAAACAACATCAGTGCCGAGATCAAACGCAGAGGAACTCTTGCCAACCGCTGTTTCTATGGGCTTAAGAGTAGTAGAGCCATCTCTCGAAGGACCAAGCTGACTTTATACAAGACCTTGATCATCCCAGTCCTGCTGTACGGCGCGGTGGCATGGACAATCTCGAAAGCGGGTGACAAAGTCATTTGTATCTTCGAGAGAAAAGCTCTGCGTGCGATCTTTGGCCTTATTTGCGTTTATGGTTGTTGGAGTAGAAGATTCCAACATGAACAGCAACATGAGCCTAGCCAGTCGTCTACGGATTCAACGGCTAAGATGGCTAGACCATGTAGAGCGTATGGACAACTCAGCTCCGGCCCGAAGAGTCTTCGACTCCGAAGCCGTGGGACAACGTAACAGAGGACGCCCACGGAACCGATGACGCACCTAGGTGGAGAAGGACCTCAATCGACTTGGTATGCTCATTTGGAGACAGCTGGTTAAAGATCGTGCCGGCTGAAGAGGCTTACTGGCTCAGGCCCAAGTCCACCCCGGACTGTAGCGCCACCAGAAGAAAAAGAAGATTGGACAAAACTCTGGCGCATTGCCCTAAGCGAAACCAAATCCACGCATATTAATTTTGCGTACAAAAACATAGACAATATACCCGTCTTCATTAACTCGATACAAATACAGTACGCAAATGAAGACAAGGTTCTCGGGATGACGCTGGATGCTAAGCTTAAATGGAAGGCGCACGTAAAGAAAAAACGTGACGAACTTGAGAATGTACTGGCTACTTGGACGTCATTCCAAGTTAAGCGCGTATAACAAACCGCAATTTATAAGCAAGTGCTAAAGCCTGTGTAGACCTACGGCGTACAACTTGCACTAAAGCAAGTAACAGAGAATGAGAGTAACAGAAGTAACAGAAAAGGGATCGCAACCGTGGACGAAGAATGGTCATGTGGAATCATGGTCATTGTAACCATGCCATACTCCAAACACTGGACATGAGAAACCTCGTGCGCCGTCACCAAGAAATGAAACCGTTCGACTTAGCGCAATGAATACGGTTCCAGGAGGTGACTTTATCAAAAATGTACCTGCCTCACGCGTAACAAAAAAATTAAGTTAAAACTACTGGATAGGGAAACCTAGTTGTAGTAAGCAACTAAAACAATGGGAAGGGTGTGTTTAGCCAGTAAATATCTGACACTACTATGAATGCACGGGTATCATAGTGTCTTATTGAAGATTCACACTAACCCTCGTCTCGTCTTCAGATTTTTTGATTTTTTGGTGTTGACTGAATCTTATGCATATCACAGTGTTTCCAAGAATATCTAGGGGGTGAAAGGTTTAATATGGTTTCAAGTGCATCGGTGGAAGTCGTTCTCAAGGCTCCACTTATGCAGATGCATGCTTGTCTTTGTACCTTCCTTAGTATGTTTAGGTGTGTGTCGACATTGAGTATGGGCCACCATACTGTTACGCCATATAAGAGGGTGGGTCTAAGCACCGCAGTGAAAAGCCAATGTGTCATGTGTGGTTGAAGACCCCACTTTGGCCCGATGGCTTTCTTGCTCATGTATACGGCCGTGTTGGCTTTCCTTGCTCTTTTGGCAGTATTGAGCTTCCAGTTCAGTTTTCTATCTAATATCAGGCCAAGATATTTTGCCTTATTAGAGAATTGCAAACTGATGCCATTTAGGGTGGGAGGGTCGATGTGATATATTTCCTAGTGAAGAAGACGATCTCCGTTTTCTGTGCGTTTAAGCTTAAGCCATTGTCGGTCGCCCAGTTGTTGAATAGATTTAGACCATGTTGCATTAAATCTTTCAGTACCGAGGGGTGCTTTCGCGAGAAGTTGATAGTCCATTGATAGTCCAGGGATCTTGTGTTTTGTGGACCGAAGCTTGCAATGGCAGATATATGGCCTTGAAATCAACGAATAGGTACTGTCTTTAAGTACCGAGGGGTACTTTCCCGAGAAGGCTATGGTCCATTGATAGTCCAATGCTCTTGGTTCTTGTGGACCAATGCTCGTAATGGCAGATATATAGTCTTGAAATCAATAAATAGCTACTGTCTTTCAGTACCGAGGGGTACTTTCCCGAGAAGGCTATGGTCCATCGATAGTCCAGGGCTCTTGTTTTTTGTGGATCGAAGCTTGCAATGGCAGATATATGGCCTTGAAATCAACGAATAGGTACTGTCTTTAAGTACCGAGGGGTACTTTCCTGAGAAGGCTATGGTCCATTGATAGTCCAATGCTCTTGGTTCTTGTGGACCAATGCTCGTAATGGCAGATATATGGCGTTAAAATCAACAATTACGTACTGGGCCTCAGAAATTGCACTATGACAAGTCTAGACCTCGGTCTAGACAGCTTCTTTAGTCGGTTGAATTTTACAAACAATTTACCACAGCCACAGCCACTCATCCGCCAGACACAACTTCACGTCCTCTCCGATGGCAAATACCATTTATCTTGAAGAATTCCCCCTTCACAACCCTTAGTCTATTCATAAATTCGCAGCAATTCAATTAATTGATTAATGTCACGCTGTGCAGTCTACCACCCCCCGGGGCCCCACAGACACTGGCGCCCTGTCGGCGGACCTCTTTCACTAAAACACGCAAATTCATCAAAATAAAGATTCTCCATGAATTCCAAGTATTTACCTCACCCCAATAACGCAGCTCTTCAATCACAGCAGAAAAAAAACACGGATACACCAAAATGCCAACACAAAAAATAAAACTCAATAATTGATTGAAAGGAATTTTTTAATTTCTCGCATATTTGGTCGCACCGTCAGCGAAAATCTGAAAATCACAAAAAAACAAAAAAAAGATACAACGAATCGAAAATCAATCGATGCGCAACAAATTGTTTACGTGCCGAAACGAATTCGCTGCCAGAGTTGAGGAAAATTAATTGTTTCCCCATCGAGCGCGTCCGAATAAAAACTTCACCCAAGGCTGCGTTAAAATATTACAAACGTCCGCGTCCGCTGGACGGGTTCATAAAGAACCTGAGCACTCCCCCTGGATTGCCACTTCGGGGTGGGAAGCTTATAAACAAATCAAAAATTAATTTTGTTGTTAATTTACCTTGAATATTTTTTTATTGCATTCTTAAAAAAGTGAAGACATTGTTTATCTACGAGGGAGTTTTTTTTTTCTTCACAAAATAAAGAATAACATTTAGCAGCAAATAGACGCACAAAGAGCCTGCTCTGGCCGAAGTCCACTCGAGGCCCCACCGCGAATGGATCTGTTTACTTGCGAGTGATTCTGAATCTTAAGCTAAATACACAATCGTTCATATGGGGATTGCTCAGCTGAGAGATGAATGCCACTCAACGACGACTGTGAAGTCATTTTCCCCCTTGGGATTTGTGTGTGTGTCGAAAGCCATATTGGCATGTTTATCATCCAATGGCGGCGCGTAATTATTCTGAATGTGTATGCCCGCATGGGTGGGATGTCAGTGTCAATAAGTGAGAAGATGCACGGAAGTCGTGTTGCTTTTGACAAATAAATACGTGAAAAGGGGGAAACTGATTCGAGTTGTGATTCAAGGCCTTGACGCAAATAACTCAAACGCTTGGGGCGTGATGAAGGATACCAATCCTATCGACAGTGATTATCACAGTCTCTCTGTGTGCTTACATATGTGTTTGGCAAAATGCATGCGGTAATGGATGGTGATACAGTGTATCATTCACTGAATGTTTGCTATGCTTTCCATGCCACGTATCTTTAAATCATGACTATCCGAGTGCGTACTTTTGCAATAATCGTCATAAATGGATCACAATCCGTATCCTGTCGATGAAGAAGCTGCGTTTCCAATCAGACTGCAAACAGCACTCAAATGGTTCGAAAATCACAACTAACCTCTGTTTACTTAAATATGTATAGTCTCCGCGGCATAGTGAGGTGGTGCATCGACTCCCACGCCGGTTGTGCTAGGCTCATCTTCCGGCTCCACATCTTTCGCTGACAATACTCAAAGAGTATTCCTGTGTAGAAAAAGCATCAACAAATTCGCCGTTCGGAGCCGGCACGCTCAGCCAAGGTGGGTGCTGTAGAAGCTAGGACCAATCCCACCTCGAAATGTCTTTTAGACCGACTTTACTTCTTCCGATAATGTATAAAGTGTTCGAACGCATACTACTTAGACGATTCCTAACCACCAGTTCGGTTTTAGAAGCAAGAATTCAACTATTGACCAAGTACATCGCATAACTGATGTTATAGAAAAATCATTTGAACAAAAGCAAATCTGCTCAGCTGTATTTCTCGATGTTTCTGAAGGCTTTGACAAGCCTTGGCATGGCTTGAAACACAAGCTTCAACAATTCCTCCCGAGAAAAATTTACACAATTTTATCGAACTATCTATCGGATAGAATCTTCCGTGTGAAATATCGGAAAGAATACTCACTATTTAAATCTATAAAAGCTGGAGTACCACAAGGAAGTGTTCTTGGTCCCCTCCTTTACTTATTGTACAGCAGCGATATACCGCAGTACGTAGGCACAGTGCTAGGCACATTTGCTGACGACACCTCCATTTTGGTAACTGCCAAAACGATCAGAGAATCAACTAAACAAATATCTAACGCAAAAACAATTCTTCAAATCGAGCTGATATTTGCGGATTAGAAGGGAAACAAACAAACTGTACTTCAAAATAATACTGAGCCTGATAGTTCTGAGTCATATTTTGGTGAAACCTGTTAAAGCTTGGACGATCAACTACTAAATCTGCTAGACAAAAACGTAAAAAATGCTAAAAAAAAAGCTGCGATCGATTTCCGATCCCTTGAGGAATACGTTCATTTTTTTTTTTTTTTGGTTTAATTTGAGACAATTCACGTATATATTAAGTATACATTGCGGCGGCTGAGAGTTGTAGGTCAGTGCTTCGATTTCTACGCAACTGAACCTCGCTACCTGGGTTCACTTCCCGGAACGATCGAAATAAAAATGTTCCACGACTCCACCTCTTTCGCGTCACTACCCGCGTTTTTTATCGCTATCGATAGTGAAGTTAAATAAGATTTAAAAAAAACGATTTGGAGTGACTTTGATCTTATCTATCAAAATATATGGAAAAGAAATTTATTTGTTCTAAATTGATGTCATAATGTAAACAAAAATTTTTTAGTTATAATTAGTGATAGACAGTAGGTTGTTGTATGTGCTTTACGTGCGAAATCTTACTTCACTATTTATAGATTTTCGAAACAAACGCGGCTACTCACAATGCTCAAAGAGTACTAACTGTCTAGTAAAAGCTTTACACAGATGGCCGTTCGGAGTTGGCATAAAACTATAGGTTCCTTCCACTCGTGAGAGAAAAATAGCACAACACGAGTGGTAGCTTTAGAAGCTAAGTCCTGGCCCTCTACGGGCTATAGCACCAATATTATTAATAGAAGACGTTAATTTATAAAGGATGATCATTTCTAAGTTTACATTTACTCATTTTACAAAGTTATTTAATGAATTTTTTCCGAATCTTTATAAAGAAAATTCGAATTCGTTAAAGATTACATTTTATTTGTTGCAGTGATATTCTTCTTCTTCTTTTTCAGGTGGCGCTACAATCCGGGGTGGACCTGGGCCTCAACCAGTAAGCCTCTTTAGCCGGCACGATCATTTGCCAGCTGTCTCCAACTGCGCACACGAAGTTGGTTAAGGTCCTTCTCCACCTGGGTGCGCCATCGGTTCCGTGGGCGTCTTCTATTGCGTTGTCCCACTGGTTCGGAGTCGAAGACTCCAATGATATTAGCCATGTTTTTTCCATTGCTATCCATAGTGCAGTGAAGTAAGATGCGCAAAAACGATTCGCAGTAGCTTTGATGCAATCACGAAGAATTTTACTTATTTGCCAGACACGATCCTTGTGCCTGAGTTTTGGATTCGTGAATGACCTGACAGGTCCTTATCTGGCCGGGGAAGTCCCCTGTCGACCAAATCTTCACCCTACGCCTAAAAACCAAAGAGATGCAGATCAACATCAACCAACTATTCGTCGATTGCAAGGCCGCGGTTGACAGTTTACATAAAGACGAGCTATACGACAACCAGTTTTGAAATTCCTGCCAAACTCATCGGGCTGTGCAGGATGACGATGGAGAAGTCTCACTGCTCCATCAAGGACGGCAAAGAACTCACCGATCGCCACCTTAGAGGTTTTAGACAGGGCGACGCACTTTCACGTGACTTTTTCAACATTATTCCTGAAGGGGTCCTGAAGTCATTCGAAAATAAAAGAAATCTTGTAAAAGTTCGTGCAATTTCTGGCATGACGTTATTGTCCCAATACAGCAGTTTGCTGGTATTGTAACGGAGGCGTCCAAAATAAGTGCTGATCATCCCTCTCCTGCTCTATGGCGCCGCAGCCTTTAAAATCTCAAAAACAAATGAAGAAACCCTTGGTCGGTCTTTTAGCGCAATGCGCTGATGGTTTTGTGAGAATAAAATTCAAATACGAACTGTACCAGTTGTCCAGCGAAATGAAATGAATCCAGCTCGGCGTCTATAGATCCAAGCATGTAGATTGCATGGACAACACTGCTCCAACCCGAAGGGTCTTCGGCTGCAAACTCGTGGCACAATTCAATAGAGGTAGCTCATGGAACCGATGCACACACAAGTGGATCTCAACCAACTTGACGTGCAAAATTGGAGGCAGTTGGTTAAATACGGTGCCAGCTAGAGAGGCCTGTTGGCTGAGGCTCTGGTCCACCCCGGACTGTAGCGCCATTAGAAGAAGAAGAATCCAGACTTCAGTAATACATCAAATATTGCGCTGCGACATTTTTATAAAATACCACGAAATCGAAAGGAAAGTTTGAAATTCGACAACGATTTTACATCTTTGTCGTCTATAGCGTAATTGTCCAAACAGGGCATTCTAAGTCTCGGTACTGTTCGACGAAATCGCATACAGGACTGCAGAGTGCCAATAGATAAAGAGATATCCAGAAAAAACTCCACTAACATGTTGCAAATGCTGGTAGTATCGAAGGAGTGAAAATGTCCACAGTCGCCTTGAGGGACAGTAAAGTTGTAGGTTTGTGGTTGAGCTGCCCAAGTCACAAGTCTAAAGATACGACAAGGTGAACAATAGTTATGAGACCATTGACTGACCAAACATCATGTAGAATACAATTGATTTAAAGTGTAATAGGACGATACAAAATAAATTTTGGAAGCAAATACCAGTTCTTGGATCTTGCCATGTCCCATACGGCTGCTTTACAAAAGAGTACATAAAACCAAGAACCCGCAAGATACTCAGTTGTCGTCACCAGAGTTATACAAGTAGATAACTATGGTGTTGTGCAGGATTTGGATATAAGCATAATGGCGAGACGTTGAACCTGAAATTCAGGCCAAAAGACGGAAGGTCTAGCCCATGGGCATCATCATTTTTATCTGTCAAAATATATGAAGAAAACGCTGCCGATCTTATAGGCAGCTATAGACAGTACGCAGAGGGTGCTAGGTTCGATACCCGAATTTACCACCTTTCATATTTAACGGATCCACCTCTGTCGAGTCACTGACAATGCTCAAAGAGTATTCCTGTCTCGAAAAAGCTTCTCAAATTCGCCGTTCGGAGTCGGCATTAAATTGTAGGTCCCTTCCACTCGTGTGAGAACAATAGCACGCACAACACGAGTGGTTGCTGAGAAGCTAGGCCCTGGCCCTCTACGGGCTGTAGCGCCACCCATATTATATTATTATTATTATAATCGGACTTAAAAATAAATACCAAAGTTCAATTAAAATCATCATTAAAAGTAAAATTTTTTAAAACTTCTAAGAACTGCAGAAATTTTATGGTCAAATGAACTGTTACTCTGATAACGCAGCGACAATAATTATAGTTTTATTTCATTTAATTTAATTATTTAAAAAATATATAAAAAATATAGAGAACAACATCGTTTTGATGTTTCCAAAAAATCTTTAATCTTGGAGCATATCACACAAATTCACACTCTGCCATCTGACATAACTTCTTCTTCTTTTTCTTTTTTTGGTATTACAGTCCCAGGACCTGGGGCTCAAACAACCAGCACGGTCTTTGGCTAGTTGCCTTCAGTGTCGCCCGTCAAGTTGGTTGAGATCCTTCTCTACCTGGGTGCGCCACTTTAAACGTGGGCATCCTCTGTTACGTTGTCCTATGGGTTCGGAGTCGAAGACTTTTCGGTCCGGAGCTGCGTTGTCCATACGCTCTACATGGCCTAGTCATCTTAGGCGCTGAATCCGTAGACGCCTGACTAGACTCATGTCGCTGTTCATGGTGGAATCTTCTAATCCAACAACCATAAACGCAACAGGACCAAGGATCGCACGCAGAGCTTTTCTCTCCAAGATACCAAGGACTTCCTCATCCGCTTTTGAGATTGTCCATGCCTCCTCACCGTACAGCAGGACTGGGATGATCAAGGTCTTGTATAAAGTCAACTTGGTCCTTCGAGAGATGGCTCTACTACTCAATTGCATCTTGAGCCCATAGAAACAGCGGTTGGCAAGAGTTCCTCTGCGTTTAATCTCGGCACTGATGTTGTTTGTACAGTTTACTGCGGAGCCGAGGTAGACGAAGTCCTTGACTACCTCGAAGTTATAGCTGCCCATTGTGACGCTCTGTCCAAGACGTCGATGTTGTGTGTGCTTTCTTGATGACAGCATATACTTCGTTTTGCCTCGTTCACCGCTAAACCCATTTTGGCCGCCTCCGTTTCAATACCAGCAAACGCCTCATTGACGGCTCGCTGTGTTCTGCCAATCACGTCAATGTCATCCGCGTATGCTAGCAGTTGTACGGAATTCTGGAAGATCGTGCCTCTAGTGTTGGCGTGAGAGTCTTGCACGATCTTCTCCAGGATGATGTTAAAGAAGTCACATGACAGCGCGTCGCCTTGTCTTAAACCTTTTTTGACATTGAAGGTCTCGATGAGTTCGTTACTGACATTGATGGAGCAGCGAGAGTTCTCCATAGTCATCCTGCACAACCTGACGAGTTTGGCAGGAATTTCGAAACTAGACATGGTGTTGTATAGCTCGTCCCTATGCACGCTGTCATACGCGGCCTTGAAATCGACAAAAAGGTGGTGGGTGTCGATTTGCATCTCTTGGGTCTTTTCCAGGATCTGCCGTAGTGTGAAAATCTGGTTGATGGTGGACTTCCCTGGCCTTTAGCCACACTGACATGGCGAGTACACAAAACGGCAGAGAAGATCTTATAGGCGATGTTCAGGAGACTTATCCCTCGGTAGTTGGCGCACTCAGAAGGGTCTTTTTTCTTGTGGATCGGGCAAACGATACCGAGATTCCACTCGTCGGACATGTTTTCCCCCGTCTATATCATACAGATGAGCTGGTGTATGCGCCCAACCAGATCATCTCCAGCTGCCTTTAAGATTTCAGCAGACAGACGCACCTGCATTTTTGAAGACTTCAGTCTTGATATTGCCATCTTGACCTCGTCTAAGTTGGAGGGACGGAGTTCTCGTCGATCATCGTCCATATTGAGTGGAACATCAATCGACCCGACCGAACTTATGGTAGAAAAAAAGGGAAAACAAAAAAAATTAGACGGTTGGGAGAAAGTTGTGGTACAAAATGACGCCAAAACACTGGCATAATCAGCTACAAAAATGTGTGGGAGTAGACTTTCAGAAGTGAACTATTTAGTGTCCCCTTTTTAAAAGTAAAAAAACAGCCATAATCATCTCACGTATCTTGAAGTGAGACATGGGATGGATTTCATATGCAAAGTCTGTGTCTTTAACAGTTGACATGCCTCCACGATCTAACAAAAATCTCTCCAACCTCTATTCACTGGTCTATTTGGATTTGAGGGTGGTTGACCAACAAACTGACAGAACGATGTGAAGAGGAGAAATTCCCATACGGGCAAGACAATGGATCCGTCAGGACCAAAGTGAGACGTGGCTTACGCTTCCATCCGCTCCACTAACCAAACGAACAGATCGTCAAATGATGCAAGATTGAATTGCAATAAAAGCAATATGAACCTACTGAGGGCTTAATCAAGGTGGACATAAGTTTGGCTGAAAAAAGAAACGCTTATGTCGTACGGCGGTGTGGCCGACGACGCCACACCGGCCATCAACTTCAACACACCCAACAAAGCCAGCTCCCTTCAATTTGCTCCCTTGAAATTTGAGAACACAAATTGTATGTTTGCCCACAATGCACAATGCCCACAATCATTCACCGGGAAAATGTGCTTAAGCTCTGAAGAAACCTCTCGAGTTACCCTTGCCATGTGAGCCCTATTCATTGCCGCCATTAGCAAGAAGACCTTCGCCCCAGCACTTTCCACGTATTCCCAGGATTAGTCGAACTTTCATCTTCCCACCCCCTGGCCGGTGGGGAAAAAACAATTCAAACTTTGACCAGCTATCAGTCCCCTCACGCGTGTTTGTTTGTCAAATAAGCTCCGTTTCTCCAAAATAGAATCATAAACTAGCATACACCCCGCACCCGAGTCTCCCAAGCTGCTGGTCATTGTGCCAGACGCAACCCCGCCGAGGAGCCATCACAGCAACTCTCCCAAATACCACCTAATCCCGTATAAGTCCCGTCGACGCACACACAGCCTGCCAGCCTAAGACGGGTCAACACATAATTCCTGATCTCACGGCCGGATAATCCGAATGTGGATGAAAGGACTCCCCGACTCGACGGGGCGACAGCAGGCCCACTGCTGGCGAAATTAAAGTTTCATGGGTTTAATGATGCAGCCACCGACAGATGTTCGCTTCGAAAACTTCAGCCCGGCCACAGGGGAGGCGGCTCTCATTTTTTCGCATTCTATAAGTTAATTGAAAGAAACCCGCGCAGATCCAACTTTTTAATTGCCACGCAGTTTTTCTGTGCTTTGCCTTTTCCTTTGGCCACGGGATCGAGCCATAAAACAGCAGGAGTCGCTCGGCAAATGAGAAAGTCTTTCGGAGTCAAACAGATGTTCAGCGCGGGAGAGAAACACAAAAGTCCCCGGCTTGAGCAAACAATGAATCCCTCTCGTCCTGGCTGAGTAGCCAAGCGAATTAATTATTCCGGGCACGCAAACCCAATAGAAACCCGATCCAATAAGACGGCACAACGAAAGTAGGTTCCGGCCGTTCGAAATCACCTTTCAAACTCAGAATGATTGGTCAATCGACGCGTCGAGAAGGAAAGGCGAATGCAATTAAGCGTTAATGAAAAAATCCAACCACGCCACGTTCATGTGTCAAAATTGGTTCAGCCAGACTTGACTGGAGAAACTTTGTCCGAAACGGCAGCCATTTATGGTCGAGCATTTGAATAATGAAACCACTGAAACGCGCATTTGAGGGATGAGTTCGCCCGGAGCCACTGCTGCCAGTGTTCATCGCCCATCGAGTGAACAAGGCCATGAATCATTCAGCGCGGGCGGAGCTGGGGAAACACACTCGTAAACGTGCTTTCATGTGCTTGTAGGTGTAAATAGTGCGTTTGGGTAATGACCGCATTAAAGATTGAACGGGAACGGGTGTGGCGGCGATGGAAGTGGGTTCTTCCATTAACTGGATGACACGGCCTGGGATGCAGATGATGGCTTTAATTTGATACGAGAATCCGTCGGATTTGAGGTAGGGATGAGACGGATTTCATTACCGAATGGAACGGAGATTGGTAATGGTGATGTGCCGCAGTACTTATTATCTGAATACACATTCTCGGGTATGTGACGTGGAGCGAGTACAATTTGTCAGGCAAAAGTGTGTGGACATTTCTGATTCTCGGCTAGACAGTTGACTGGCATGAGATCGTGATAAGATCGAAATTAAATTGACTTGTCAAAGCTTCGACTTAGGTTAGGTTGGGTTGGGGGGCTGTTAGTGCTAGTACATTCACCAGCACACTTAGACCATATTGGTCCATTGTGATACCAAAAGTCAGACTACTACCACTGATTGACCAGTCCAGTGATAGTGCCGGTAATTTGATCCCAACGGCAAATGGTGATTGAACCAGATTTGAAAACCATAAAAGCGTATTAACATTGCTTTCACTGGGATTCGAACCGGGAACCCCGCTAACCAGGGGCATGCACTCTACCAACTGCGCCATCTAGTCGTGTTTAAGCTTCGACTTAATGGGACTTCAGTGATGTCTCTGTTAAGAGTTACATCTAAACTAGTGGACTCCAGCCGAGGAACTTTGTCGAACGTCTATCAGAAGACCAAGCGCATGGAGATAGAGATAGAAATATATATATATATATATATATATAGAGAGAGAGAGAGAGAGAGAGCGAGAGGGAGAGCGAGAGAGAGTGAGAGAGATTCTTCTGTTTGGATGAAAAGTGACGAAGGATTGTGAGGGGCTATATAAGGGTCATATAAAGGCCATAGAGTGAGTCGCCGTAGCGCAGTGAGTTAGTGCTCCTATGCACAGGGTGCCAGGTTCGAATCCCCAATCTACCAACTTTCATAATTCACGGCTTCCACCTCTTTCGAGTCACCGTCAATGCTCGAAGAGTATTTCTGTCTGGAAAAAGCTTCTCAACTTGGCCGTTCGGAGTCGCCATAAAACCGTAGGGGACCTACCACTCTCGAATTTCCACTCGTGAAAGAACAATAGCACGCACAACACCAGCGGTTGCTGAGAAGCTAGGCCCAGGTCCGCCTCGTACTGTCGCGCCACCAATATTCTATTATATATTAAAAGGGCTAGATCCACAAAAGACAGACGAACTCAATCGTATCCTCGCTTTTGAAGTTCAGACACTAAGACCAATGGGAAATCCACGAAAAAATTCTGCGTCGGATACATGGTCCTGTCTACGAGGAGGGGGAATGCAGGATGAGACACATCGACTACACTAGCTTCCCCCCATCAGATTCCAATGCTCCAGCAAATTGAGTCATCGCATCCGATCATCCTCGTTTGAGAAGGGTTTGCAACGCCAGACAGCTTGGGAGTGATGACTGGAAGCAATGTAGGTACTAAAGACCGTCAGCGATAGAAGGGAGCTCTCGCGTGTGAACAGACCAAGCAAGAGTCGCGTGACTAACAAAGTTGAACTTGCCTCATATCATCAATTTCATGAGAAACATTACACAATGAGAACTCTCCTTAAGTAGAAAGTAACTGTGAAGAGTCCGACGACACACGTTTGCCAAAGATTCGAACATGATAGCAAAACTAAAACTGTCCGATTAAGGGGTATAAGGCCGATTAAAGAAGAAAGCATCTAAATGAAAAATAACCAATCGAAAAGACACATAGCTTAATTTTGTCCACCAAGAGTTAAACACAACTCTGGGATTGTTCTCTTCAACTTCTGGATTTGCTTTCATTTACTCAAACTTTATGGTTTCAACTTTCAATTTACAACTCGTGAGTTTATCAACTCCTCAGAAGTTAAGGGATGAATGCCGAGATTTTGCTCTCTTTCGATCCTCCCAATAACGTAGCTGCCTTCCTGTGTGCAAACAAGATGGGGTGATGTAATTTTCATTATCGTTTTCGTCTCTCAAAGCGGCCAAAAATAATGGTGATCGAAGTAAAGCAGGATTCATTGCCGGGAAAAGAGAGCAGACACTGACTCTTTCGACTTGATTTGTAATAGAGAAGTATTTCATAGATTCATCTGTTAACAGACCCCACGAATTACGGAAAATTACACAATGGGTGGTGTGAATAAAACTGAGAAAACACCCCGAGTATTTTCGTTTAAGGAAATACTCAATTTGGTGTGAATAAAAAATTGCCTCAAAGTAGGTACTCTCCCTTAAGTTGACGCTTGAAAACTAGAGTTCTTGGCGTTTAAGGGTGAGTGCAAAGTATATGCAATAAAGTTTTTAAACATACAAACGCGAAAAACAAAGAATTATAACTCATGTCCTTTCGGGGACACAGGGGATAATTTCAAGAACGTGTATGGATTCGAGTTTGATAACATGGAATGGTTAAGTACTCATTTACTTTCCGAAAGTCCTGAAGAAACCGGCGGTGGTGCCATACCTTTGATTGTTTTAGGTCTTTTAATGTAATGGAAAGATCGCCGGTATTTTTCTTATCGCCTTTTGAATTGACAGGGGCCTTCATGTTATCAATTTTTTTCTTTATTTGCGAGATGTTCAAATTAATAATAATATAAAATAATAATAATATGGGTGGCGCTACAGCCCGAGGCGGACCTGGGCCTAGCTTCTCAGCAACCACTCGTGTTGTGCGTGGTATTGTTCTTTCACGAGTCGAAGGGACCTACAGTTTAATGCCGACTCCGAACGGCGAAGTTGAGAAGCTTTTTCTAGACAGGAAATACTCTGAGCATTGTCTGTGACTTGAAAGAGGTGGAGCCGTGACATATGAAAGGTGGTAAATTCGGGTATCGAACCTGGCACCCTCTGCGTAGGAGTCGACGCACTATCCCACTACGTCACAGCGATGTTCAAATTAAAGCCATGGATTTTTTGGATTTCTTCTTCCATAGCTTTCAACGCAATTATTTTTCATGTCTAGAGTTTGACTTTTCTCCAGCAAGCACGGAAAATTGCAAACACTTGATGAAATCGTCATTTATTTTTGAGGATTAAGGCTTAAACCGTCAAAGTATTCCTCTTCCGAAGCAGTTTTTTCCATTGCACACTCAACTTCCACAAGTGAGCTCTCAATTCATTCCATCTTTATTCACACAAAAACGGAGGAAAGACTCAGCTTTTGACAGCTGATGTGAGCGAAGAGGATTCGTTAAAATTAACAAAATTAATTTTTATTCACACAAGATGGAGCATTTACTCCAAAATGCTAAGGAAATGCTCACAGTCAGTTTTTTTTTTCATACCACCCATGCTCGGATCATTTTAATGGGCACAATGCGCATACTCGCTTGCGCTGTTCTCCATAACATATGTGACTGCAACTGAAAACCAAAGATAATGGAGGATAGGGATATCGAACCTTGAAACGTTCTCTCTTCAATTCTCCTTCTCATCGTAAATTCAAACCTAAAATGACATTGAATGTGTGAAGTCGGGATGTATGATGTTGGCAAAACATCGATGTCAGCATCAATACCTGAACATCGATGACCGATAATAATCGAACTCAAAACATCGATGTTCGTTATCATCGATGTTACAAAAAGAATTTATATTATTCCGATTACTAGGGTAAAAATCTATCTAGGGTAAAGGCACTAGTGGTCGTCCATATAACTTTTTTTTTCACTTTGCTCTTGTCCATTTACTTAAGTATATTATGAAAAAAACTTTAAAAGATGTTGTTGAATGCGGGTACAAAATCTTAATAGATGAATACAGAAGTTTCAATTTAGGACGTACTGGTGTTTAGAAAGTAACAAAAAAATGGAAAAAGTCATTTCCCTAGTGGTCGGCCACAAAATGTAAGTGGTCGGCATTAAAAGCTCTAGTGGTCAGCCAGGTTAACTCAATGAGTAAATAAAACACATTCAATGATAAAACTTAATGGTCTATTCACTAGCAAAACATTAAATAATCAATACTATATAGTATTGACTATAATAGTAATAAAATATAATATAATATGGGTGGCGCGACAGTCCGAGGCGAACCAGGGCCTAGCTTCTCAGCAACTACTCGTGTTGTGCGTGCTATTGTTCTTTCACGAGTGGAAGGGACCTACGGTTTTATGCCGACTCCGAACGGCCAAGTTGAGAAGCTTTTTCTAGACAGGAGTACTCTTTGAGCATTGTCAGTGACTCGAAAGAGGCGGACCCTTGAATTATAAAAGGTGGTAAATTCGGGTATCGAACCTGGCACCCTCTGCGTAGGAGTCGACGCACTTACTCACTACGCCACAGCGATCCTGACTATAATAATAAGAAAGTAAAAAAAAATGAATGAAAAACCCTCTAAGTTGGCAATAGTTCGTTAAAAAACCTAAACCGGTATCAGAGCATAGGCAGAAGTTACGTCATTAATTCGATTTTTGCTTGCTGGGTCATAAGTGAGGATAGTAAATAATTGACATTGGGCTTGAAGCAAATCAATACTAATAGCTTAAGAGATTGATAATGTTTAAAAACGAAACAACAACAAATTCACTCAAAAAAAGGTATTTACAGATAAATTTTCAATATAAAATAATCTTAATTGCACAAAATTGGCAGACAAAACCTGAGTTTGATGCATCTTTATAATAGTTCTTCCAAGAAAGTGTATTTGAAGTGGAAGCACAGAGGACAAGACTCACACCCTATATTTTTTAGGACATCATCACATATAAGTTCATCAAAATAGTGCTCGGCCATTAACGGCCTGAAATTCACATTAAATTGAGTGCTAGTAGTCGGCCACACATAACTTCCACTGATATTAACATTTGTTCAATTTTGCACCACTGTTATTAAACCATGCCGAATCATTAAAGTGTAATTTTTGAAATAGATTTTTTAAATTTACATTTTTGTAAATACGCATCCCTAATCAAAAAATAGGAAATCGCCACTTTCTTGCACATTCGAAAATGCCTCAAGGTAGATTTTTAGCCGTTTTTCCACATCATCACCTGACTACCAAACCGGCCGTGTTTGACCTACCGATGACTTCTGCGCACGTTTGGTGGTGTGTTCTTACGTATATTAATCGAATCCGAGACTTTGGAATGCGTAGCGCGAGATCGAAATTTTCTTATAAAATTTAAATACGCATCCCTAATCAAAAAATAGGAAATCACCACTTTCTTGCGCCTTCGAAAATGTACCCTGAGTGATGTGCATCTACCAGCTGAAGTAATTACGGAATATTATTAAATTTTTTGGCAGATGTGTAGAACATGTTCCTGCTTTCATCGGCGGCGTCACATTCGAAAAACTTCTAACGTTTCTTATATTACAGGACGAAAATAGTAAAAGTGGACGACCACTAGTGCCGTTACCCTATATGATGCATGTAATGAGTTCAACATGTATTCCTCACGTCGAAAATATAATGAAAGAATACACAAAATACCAAGAAACTCAAAGAATTCTGCCTACTCGGAAAAAATAATGCTGGACTCAAACTCAAGTCAAACAATCCATGAACCGATTAGAAGAACTCTCTAGATCAGTATTGTTTCTACGAAATACTAACATGTTTATAATGAAGGTAGATAGATAGATACATCTTTTATTTCGCATAATATTGATGACATAAGTATTGTTACCGCACATTTTACAGATTAGAGATATGATATTATAATATCTTTCTTCGATAATATTTTACATGTAATTATGCTAAATTACGTTTTTCAAAATAATATGATTATACTTTGGAGGAAAATACGAAAAGAAAACCTCCAATGTGGAAAAAAAACAAAAACAAAAGTAAATAATGAAGTGAACAATACAATTTTAGTAAAGAAACAAGTTATGTAAAAAGTAAAATAAATAATAAATAAATAAATAAATAAATAAGTAAATAAGTAAATAAATAAATAAATAAAGAAATAAATAAAGAAAATAAATAAATATATAAATAAATAAATGAATAAATAAATAAGCAAATAAATAAATATAACACAGTAACATTGAATAAACAATAGAGATCACTTAGAATATTAATAAGCGGGTTTTCAACAAAACTACAGCGTTCTTGGAATTTTAATTTCAGTTTCTGTATCCTATCAGAAATCAATTCAACATTCGCCCTTTTGTGTATGTCTTTAGTTGAGTGATGCCTAGGCAACATCATTTTTAGAAGTTTGTTTTGAGATACTTGCAATCTTTTTATGTGACATTTCGCACTGTTACCCCATACTTGACATCCATATATGTTTATAATGAAATTCCAGAAAATTATTCAAAATTCCCAATTAATAGTAGGTTTTCTTTTACTAACATCGAATACCGATGTTTTGCTCTTAACATCGATTTTCCGATGTAGTAACTTAAACATCGATATTAAATCATCGATATTTGGTCTCTGAACATCGATGTTTTGTGAAAATGGATGAACACCGAACATCTCTAGTGTGAATCGTCAAGAATATCCCAACTGAAAAGTGAAAGTTAGACAACTTATGGATTTTAAATTTCAGACTGTCACCCAAATTGCGAGTGTCAAATATCGATCAATTGACGATTGATACATTTGTCAATCAAAAACGATTTCCATATTGTGTAACTCGATTGAAAAAATTGTTGGCTATTGTGAATAAACTGACTAGTGTGACTGAGACATTTATTTGACAGATAAAAACAACAATTTCATTTGGTTTTATTTCTGTTGTTTTGAAAATTGTTTAAATAATCATGAGTTTCATTTGAATTAGCTTTGGTAGACGATGATGAAAATTTTGATGGATGAGGTTTTAAGGAGACGAACGCAGTTAGTCCTTCTAACTTTCTAGAACTAGGTGAAAGTATGTAGGTATGCTTATACACAGCTCCGTAATTAAAATGTATTCTTGTGGGTAATCCTTTTCAGTTTTGTGAAGAATTTTCGTTTAACGAATGCAGAGTTTTGCTGTTTATTGTAAGAAGTAGAGGGAAGCACGCCCGAAATGGATAAAGCTTAACTCCTCCAATGCTGACAAACTGTGGGCAAACCATAGAAAGAAGGATTTTGCAGTCTGATACATATCAAAAAATAACTCATAAATACGTTTAAAAACTTTAAAAGATTAAAATTTTACATTTGTTTCGAAGCCTTTGCCTTCGTCGTCCGAAAAAATACGATTGACTAGAAAATTGACATTTATCAAAAAACAAATTGATCTCTATTGACACTCATAATACCACTTTGGGTTCATTCACAATGGAAAAATTGATAACTATCAATGCTTCTTTGACAATTGACAATCGCAATACCAACTCGTCAAATTTTTTGATAAGTATCGTTTCTCGTTTATTTTTTGACAATCGCAATGAAATGGTAAAAAAAAAACAATTTTCAACTCTCCGGTTAAATTACGAGTTGAGATGAGACCAACTCCGAAGTTGATCAACTCCCAGTGTTCCGGCAAGTTGAGCAATAGTGAACAAAACGACCCTTAAACTATCGTGTCCCCAACAGGTTTTGTATTCACTGGAGTTAGGAGAAGAAAGGCCTGTTAACTGTGCCTGCAAGTTCAGCAAATCATCAATGTTCAGATGTTTCGATTGCCATTTTCCCCTATTTCTTCCATTATATGGGCTGTTGTTCCTGCTTCTGGTTTGTCCCTTGTTATAGCCTCTTCGGGGATCCTATCTTTTCTTCCATTCCATTGCAGCGAAGAATAATGAAAGATTCCACAACTTGGTCAGAGGCACTTACAGAGAGTTAGAGCGTTGTTATGTTTCCCATCAGTTCAGTCGTAGGATCATTTCTTGCAGTAGCAAAGCGTATCCAGAGGAAGACTCGCGTTTCTTTGGTTCGCTTCTTGCAAAAGCATTTTTTTGCAATCAGTTGTATTTTCGAAGTGTAGTAAACCCGATACGTGTCATATTGCGTCTGGCCCCAATTTACAGACGTAATCTAAGCCGCACTGTCATGGTGCTTGGGACGCAGACTTATCAGTAGTTCTCAAGAGTTTGGCAATGTATACGCCATCACCTGGTTGTGCTTGCCTTCACTTTTGGCAAGTGTGAGTAGAAATATGGAATAGATAACAGGGCAGTCCGCGATCTACTATCAAAGCTGAATGTTGTCGGTTGTTACAACAGAAGCATTGTCCCTCTAATTTTTTTCATTTTATTCATATTTCCCTGTTTAATTCTCAAACTTAAGAAAGTACATAAATTTATTATAAGATGACGCACCTGCTCCATGCCTTCTGCATGGACGGCCAAAACCTTAATAACAACCTCCTGCGGAAACTTCCGAAGTTTTCTTTGCATTTTAAACTTATTTCACAAATAAGGCAGAATGTCTCTACGGACTAAGTGAATTCGGGGTTTTTTGGATTCCTTTCCGCTGACCAACTTCTGTGCCATAACCAATCCCGCAAGAAGTTTGTGTCCACTCTCCGATGAGAAACCTTCAAAGTTCGCTCATAGTCAAAGAATTTCTTTGATCCTCCAACCTTGTTCTCAGCGCAACCATGGTGTTAGCTTAGGACAGCCAATAGTTTCCCAGTTTGCAATGAGACTGTGTCAAACTGCATGAGTACATAACTCATCAGTCGATGATTTGGTTCGTGATGGTTTGAGAGGAGTGGAAAATAATTCTGTAACGAAGAGCGCGCTGTCAAACTCTGACTGTTAATGAGAAAGGTTTTATATTTGTGGCGGAATAAAATGACAGTGGGTTTTCATGAATTTTCCCACTATGAAAAATTTGGTGTTTTATTTAATTAGACCCCTGAGTATCGACTTAAATAGCAGAGACTGCTCCCGGGCATAAAACAAGCCAGTCATTCATGCCGCAAGCAGTATTTTAAACAACTCGATTCAGAAAACTTCTCAAACCTCACACCTCGCCCAATTTACCACCAAGAGGATGTGTCGAAGGACGACGCTCAGAGGTATGTGACCAAATGAGAAAATCTCCCCTCGATGACAACGCTAATATTAACCAGATAATTGGATATCCTGCGACAGCCTACACCCATTAGCTCTCCCTCTCCAACGCAACCTTCAAAGCGATGGCAAAACCTTTCAGCCGTGTCATTGAGACCTCGCTTAATGTTGCGTAAAACTACTGACGTCATCTCCAGCTTATCGCATCGATTCCATCTCTCGCGAGGATCTTCGTCTAGAAGACCGTTCAAAAGCGATTAAAATCAGACTCATTCTTCCCCCTCATTGATTCATTCAGAATGAAGACGCCCACGTTGAGCTGGTGACTCGCGGTGTCAGCTCGCCCACCAGCTCTTGGGCTATTTTTGGCATATGCAAGACATGTGCAAGCGATAATCCCTCCTCGCATGAACCAGCCATTAACCCAGTCTCACCGTCACCTCGCACGGTCTTGGTGTAGAAAATGAATTGGAATTGTGATGTGAAGTTGAATGGTTGGACATACGCGACACAAGTGTGCAGCACTTCACAGAGAGCAGGGATAAGCAAACAAACAATAAAACACTTGCACGTTCCCCTAAAGAAGATCCTTGTTTACCGTCACCACGCAACACCAGCCCACCCCCTAGTAGCACCGCACCACAGTGATGACCTTCTTCCTTGCCTTTGAAATTTTCCTCTCTCTCTCTCTCTCTCTCGGCCACTGTTTTATTTCAGCCTCAGCATGACTGTAACCTCTAAATGTGATTACACAAATGCTTTCCACGAGGCTCCTTGAGAGACGCCACCCACTGAACCACTCACCCCCCCACTAAATGCAGATGCACTGGCTGAAGTAGAAACAGAAGCTCACTAGACCGGTGGGTTGTGTTGGCGAAAAATGCAACCAGATGTCAAATATCCATTAAAATAATTGCACTCTCCCCCGAAAGAGGTCACGGGGGTAGAGGACCGAGAAGGTTGAGCATCTCTCCTCCGTCCCGCTGAAGTCGTCGTAATTTGTGCAGAAGATTTGCTGCGAAAGATTTCCTGTTGCACGTTTGCAATCGCAATCGCATCCAAACCGCCCCCGGTTTGCTCTCCAGCACATCCTCGAGAAGGGGTTGGCGGGGGTGGGCGCCGTGCACCAGGCGGTTTTTATGCCTAAGTACATGTGCACTGTGGTCCTCGCTGTGTAGAATAAATCATTTCAATGTCGGACTGAGGCAAAATGCACGGCAGGCGGTGAGGGGGTCTTTGAGGACTTTCGGTGCAATGTCTGCGCTGAAAGAGATTGAATGCTCATTTGACTGGCGAGTGGGCGAGTGTTTGTTGAGCTCGAGTGTGAGTTGCCAGGCACAGGGCAACCCAATGCCCTCAAGTTTGTCTCAATCGAGAAGAAGGGACCAGGACTTAATCCGAAAAGTGGCATCATCGTTGCCATTACTTGCTGACATCGAGGACTGTCAGTGTCCCTGTGCCGCACTCTACCGAGGGGGCGGAGAATTTCGGGCAATGCTGTATCCATTCGGCCCATTGAATCGGAATCTGTTCGGGACGACGACGACGAGGGTGCTGCTTCCATTTTTCGCACAAATCAGTGAGATTGGTATCTCGTGTATCTTTTGTGTTTTCTTATCCTCGATATCCTTGTATTGTTGTGAGTCTACTACCCCCGCCCACACAGGCACCCACCCTCTAGGCACCCCTCGCTGACGACGGCAGAAAGAAGAAATGTCGGATTTAGAAATTAATTGCAGTAAAAACGAAATGAAAGCATTATCTGTCCCACTGGGGGGAGTACGAGGCGTCGACGTCAATTAATGGGATCTCAAATGGAGCCTGCATATTAATTGCGACAGTAATGAAGATTTAAATGGAATCCTGATTGCTTGGGCAGAGGACTAAACGGCACTCCCTCCGGCGATGGCTTAATGGGATCGTGTGTTGTTGGCATAGAGGGTGGGCATGTCCCCATCGCACATCGCCCATCATCCATCGGCACCGGCGTCAAATTGTCATGTTTAACATTTTGATGGTCTGATGATTTGGAGGATGGCTTTTCAATTATTGGATGTCTGGATGTTTGGCTTAAGGATATTCTGTTGGTAGAAGTAATGTGGATGCCATGTACTCTCGTTGACGGTCGTCACTCGACAACTCGGATAATTCTTGAGAAGGGCCAACAGAGGCGGATTTCTTTGAAGAACTCTTCTGGGTGAAGCCGAGACCAAAAAATGTTGAGTCAACAAGATTGGCGGACGGAAATGTGTGTGCGCCCCATAAGCCGGCAAGGAGTGCATTTAACGACTAAGCTCCTCTTGGATTACCGCTGTTCATGTCGCTCCTGGAAGGGATCCATTACGGACGTGTAAGCTTGCGCTGAAGTGGTGGAAATTCAATTATCTTCAGACTGCCAAGGCGATGGCGAAGAGTCCGCAACGGGACAGCAAACAAAATGTGCTATTAAGGCTTGCTGGAAAACTGCGAAAAGCAAGTGAGAACTGCTCGAGATTGACTCATGTCGCTTGAGAATTCATTCAGTCGACTTGGTCGAGGGTGTTTCGAGTGTCTGTCAATAATGGATTTCTGTTGACAAGTTTGTGGTGGCACGTTTGCTCCTAAACTGCAGGTAATGCCCAACTCATCGTGGACGTAAGATAGCTTGGTCTTGATGTCTGGAAGCAGTGTGCTAGGACCCCGTCAATGCATGCTCAGACTCAGACCCTCCATTGATCGCAGGACTGAGAAGTTGGAAGCCGCAGTATTGAAGCGTGGCAACAACAATGGAACGAGTCCCAAAAAGGGAGATGGACGTACCGACTAATCCCACGGATTGAAATTTGGGTAAATTGAAAACACGGCGAACTGAACTGTTGTCTTCCACAGTTCTTGACTGGTCACGGTGGTTTCCGGGAATATTTATTCAAGCGAAACCGTAGCTCCAGTCCGGCCTGTCCTCACTGCGTAAACGCTAAGCGATACGTAACGAAGCAAAAAGCCCGAATCCGACCCTCGCGAAGTAATACCTAGCGGTAGTTCCGCGAGGAAATAAACGAGAAATTTCCACGGGAGGTGGTTTTAGTCAGTAAGAATCTGACACTACCAATGGACGTCGGACCGTTGGGTCCTATGCTAGGTTTCCACCTACCCACGAGAAAAGAAAAAGGACTGAGAAGTTATGAGGTTCCTCAAGGTTCAGTCCTTGGACCTGTTATATTTATTGTATACACTTTCCGTTTTCGGCGCTACAATCCGAGACGGACAGAGACCTCACACTCAGACTGTTCCGATTTCTGGACTTTGAGCAGTTATAAGATATACTGGAAGGACTGAAAGATTGATTGTGAAATTCGAATGTCTTGAGTTGCCCTCTCATCGTTTTTATTGGGGAAGGTGCAAAAAGTCTTCCTAAATAATCTGGGGTTCCACAAGGAAGTCGTTTAGGTCCCTTGCTTTTTATCATTTTTCTAAATGATATCATGAAAGGCTTATGCACACATAGCATTAAACGTTCATGCAAATAGTGCCTTTGGGCTGGCATTGGCTTTCAACGCACACAATTCAATGGCCAAGCTGAGCATAACGAGAGAGATGAGAGGATCATAATAAAACGTAAAACGTAGTTCGAGTGCGCTGTGAGAGAGATTTTCTCACAGATTCAGAGTTTTCTTCCAAATTTAGAGTACTGTGTGTCAACTGTCAACAGTTGAAAAATGAAAACAGCAAATTAAAAATAATTTAAGGACAAAAGTCATTTCAAACGAGTGTATGCAGAAAGGCGGCAATATTTTTCACCTAGTAGATGAGAGAGAGAACAGCTGAAAAAATGAGTGTTTATTTCAACGCAGTGCGTCATCGCACTCTCTCCTTAACATAGAGTCGGTTGGCGCAAGACACTATTGTGTTTCAGAGATTAAGGTTTTTCTAACTTCAGACGATTTTAATTTTTTTTAAATACAAAGCATAAATGATTGTAATACTTAACTGGGTGGGGCGCTGCAACTTGCTTAAACCTTCTAATAGTAAAAATATGTATTGAACTCAAGCTTTTGGAAAAAGTGGAAAGAATAAAAGATCTCGGTGCCATTCTTGATACAATACTCACTTATGTTGCACATATCGAGTACATAGTTGCAAAAGCAAACTCGCCGGTTGGGCTTACCAAAAGAAATTCAAAGACATTTTCTGGGCGTACTTTGATGCCCCTTTTTATAGAGCTTGTAAGATCAATCCTAGAATATGCTGATGTCATTTGGATCCCAATTTGTCAAATCCACTCGGAAAGGGTAGAAAGACACGAAAGACGCTTTACAAAATATGTTTTCATCAAAAGTTGTCAATTGTTGCGGCAATTGACTCTTAGTGCAAGAAGATGCTCACATGCAATTTTCTTCATATGCTTGTTGATGAAATAAAATAAATAAATATTTGGTTCCACTATTGCACTCTCTACTTTTAAGCCTGATGACTAGGCTTCTGCATTTCAGTTGAGTCTAGAGAGAGCTTAGGTTAGGTAGGCTGTGAGGCTGCTAGTGTATTCACCAGCACACTTAGACCATATTGGTCCATTGTGATACCCTTAGTCAGACTACTAACACTGATTGACCGCTCCAGGGACAGTGTATCCCAGTTAATTGTATCCCAACGGCAAATGGTGACTGGACTAGATTTGAAAATAAAAGCGTATTAACTTTGTTTTGACTGGGATTCGAACCGGAGACCCCGCTAACCAAGGGCAGGCACTCTACGAACTGCGCCATCCAGTCATTTAGAGAGAGCTTAGTTTACCTGAAATCTGATTTTGAACTTGTTCATTCTTCAAGATAATTTAGTGCAATGTAGTTCAATGCTCAGGAAATTGAGTCTTGTGCGATTTTCGCCGGTTGCCATAATATCGTTATTGTAGAAAAACTCACATCAAAGATAGGAGTAAAACAGGATTAAGCAAATAGGGGCAGTACTGGTACTTCAATACGCATAAATTGAGTGTACAACACAAACAACTAATAAGCAAAACTTTAGCAGAAAAGATCGACAGCAATTTCAGAAGAAGGTTACACACGTTTGTGAACCCAGGTATAGGTAAGCATACTAAGGACTTCTTGGCCGAACGGTATCCCAAACGAACAGCTTCATCAGAGAACGACCCAGGAACCTATATACACCACTATTCAACGGTGCAAAAGCCAGGGCTCTCATCGCGTAACTTTTCAGACGACTATCGTCCTTTTGATTCACTTCGATGATATCGTCGATGATTTGCTTCACGTAAGGCCATCCCTATCGTCTCGCCTATCGTTACAGTTTGAGTGGTCTGAAAATAAAATCTTTCCCGTCTTGTCACCTTATGCGATTAGAGCCCAGGGGATTTGTCATACGCTTCTAAAAGTTCCGTAGTTCCAAACAGTTCCGTAGCAAAACATGCGATGCAGTGGAATCCACTTACCCAAAACGGCAGAAGAGGGTATCGACCGAGAAGTACATGGCGCAGAACAGTAGAGGGGGAGTCCCGACAAATGGAGCAGAGTTGGAGAGAGCTAAAACTCTTTGCGAGAAACCGCGCACGATGGCGCGAAGGCATAGCAGAGGCCCTAGGACCTGAAAGGGAATACAGGATCTAAGTAAACATGTATTCATTGCGCCAAACCATTTTAATAGAGAAATACCACATTTTCGTGCACATGCATTTTTAAAAGTCCCTTCACAAACACCACTGATTGTTCTGTGGTAGACAAAGCAAAGCACTCAATTTAGTTCAGTTTAGTTCGATTTAGTTAAGAAATTTTCACATGTATGCAGAGTAAGGTATACTTGAACTGTTGAAGTAAATAAAATAAAAAAAAATATATTGTCAACCAGTTCATTTAGTTCAATTGCTAGAGTCTTTTGGAAATAGCTTGATCGTGAACTAACCAAGCCTACTGATGACATTTAAATTGGTAAATGGTTTTGGTACGTTTGTCCTTAGGTTAGGTTAAGAGGGGGCTGCTAGTGCATTCACCAGCACACTTAGACCATATTGGTCCATTGGGATACCAAAAGTCAGACTACTTTGACTGATTGACTACTCCAGTGATAGTGCCGTTAATTTAACCCCAATGGCAAATGGTGACTGGACCAGTTTTGAAAACCAGATAAAAGCGTATTAATTTTGCTTTCATTGGGATTCGAACCGAGAACCCCGCTAACCAGAGGCAGGCACTCTACCAACTGCGCCATCCAGTCTTCTTACGTTTGTCTTTAAAAAAATATCAAGTTTTGACCAGAACTCTGTAAAGCTTTTATCGTAGAACTAGTTAAAGTTCAGCTACTCTTCTCTATCTCCCTATTTTATAAGCATTTATAAACATATGGGAGGGGCTTCAGCCCGTAGAGGGCCAGGGTCTAGCTTCTCAGCAATCACTCGTATTTTGTGTACTAGGGTTCTCTCACGAGTGGAAGGGGCGTACAGTTTTAAGCCGAGAAGCTTTTTCTAGACAATTACTACTCTTGAGCATTGTCAGTTACTCGAAAGAGGTGTGGCCGTGAAAAATTATTTCTGGGCGTACAGGCCGGGATTCGAACCAAGGCAGCGGGGTGAAGTTGCGTAAGGGTCGACGCACATACCCGCAACGCCACGGCCACGACATCCATTTAGGAATATTTTATTTCTCCCATTTTACTTAGTATGCATATGAAATGAGAACCTGGGGTGTTTCATAGTTCTGTCTTTACGAACAAAAGAACAACAATTGTGGCTTACATGTATCAAGTCAACTTTCTGTCTCTCTCTCTCTTCAAATTCCTCTTTAAACCACATTAAATTATGTATAATAAAATTAAATATATAGTAATAAAACATAAAAAATATAATAAGAAAAAAAATTATATAATAAAATGACACGACACGAAACTTTTCCAGCCCACTGTATTCTGTCCAACTCTATACTAATTCCTTTTGAACCCCCGTTAACTTTAACTCAGCTAGAATCACTCTCTTTTGTCAACTAAAGGATTGTAATAGAATGTAAAACGAACTAAACGAAGAAAAGAACAGAATAAAGTAAACTTTGTAACGAAGAGGTCATTTTGTTTTATTCTGCAAAATTCAACAATTACTGACTGACTGAATGTTTAAAACAATGGTCCATGAAATCAGAAAATATTAACTTTTTTTTTCTCGGGCTTGCCCCACTGTGATGAGCGTGGCCATAAGCAAAATACCACGCCATCGCTAAGAATCGCCCTTTAAAGTCATGTATTCCAAAAATACGCAACAATTTCCGAATCCGAATATTTGGAGGACATTTGGCACAAGATGCATATCAGAAAATTTTATAAAATATACGAGAACTCTTGTATACCCATTTAATGATGCATCTTCTCTGTGTAAACACACATTTTCCCAGCCACACACATCTTTGACAGCAGAGCGTTTCACAACCTCGTTACGTATTCTCAAGCGGTAAGTTCAACTGACACGTCCTCCTTTCAGTTGGCGGAGCAATGCCACATTTAAATGTGCGCCCCCGAAAAGCAAACAAAAGACGAGCTCCGAAACGAAATGAATCGCTGCCCCAGTTATTCGTCATCCAACTGCTTCCCATCAATATGCATGTGCGTCAGGTTTATTCCGGACGGTGTGTTGACAGCGTTGGTTCCGCGGCAGTTACACTGTTCCCCAACCTTTACCACGGTGTGGGTGTGGTTGTTACGTCTCTAAAGCCAACTAATTAGTCGTCCAAGGCAGCGCTCAAGTCGACTGGGTCGAATGAAAGGGTTTTGTGTTTTAAATATTCAATTAAATGATTGCATTTTTTTTTTAATTTTTCAAACCCAAAAGACTCCTCGGAATGAGCAGTTTTAATGTGAAGAGAAAAAACAACAACCTTAAACGGAACTCTTCAAAACAGCCGAGTGCAGTGCAATAGAGGGTCCTTAAAGCAACAGAAGAGCTGAGTGGGCAAAGAGCTTTGAATGTATCCTTGATACAGAATTGAAAAGAAAGGCAACTGCAATTTCGCTTGGATTTTGAGCGAAAGAGAGAGAGAGGGCGGGTGAAAAAGAAAAACTTTAAGCGACACAAGTGTGAAGTGCGGGGGCGATTCGCTGTGCAAAAAGGACATCGTTTGCTGATGATGAGATGGAGCAAAAGAAATTACTGAAATGAATGCAGTGAAATTTATCCACATTTAATCCTCTTGCATTCCTCGGGTCATTTTAAATCATTTTTAGGAAAGAAATTATGTTAATCCAAAAACACATTTTCTAAAGTCTTGAGATGAATATAATTAGGATATAATAATATAATAATAATATGGGTGGCGCGACAGTCCGAGGCGAACCAGGGCCTAGCTTCTCAGCAACCACTCGTGTTGTGCGTGCTATTATTCTTTCACGAGGGTAAGGGACCTACAGTTTAATGCCGACTCCGAGCGGCGAAGTTGAGAAGCTTTTTCGAGACAGGAATACTCTTTGAGGATTGTCAGTGACTCGAAAGAGGTGGAACCGTGAATTATGAAAGGTGGTATCGAACCTGGCACCATCTGCGTATGAGTCGACGCACTTCCCACTACGCCACAGTGACCCCCCACATAATTAGGATATAGTTTTTAAAAAACAAAAATATTTAGCGACTCGCTTACAAATTTCTTTACGTCTACAGCCCTCGTCTCAAATTTGACCCAACGTATGAATTGGGATTGTGCGTATGTTCCTTAACTTCGCTACCTGGTATCGATTCCCGGGCAGTATCACCAAAAATAATTTTCACGGTCCGACCTCTTTCGAGTCAGAAAAAGAAAAAGCTTCTCCCAAACTTGGCCGTTCGGAGTTGGCATAAAACTCTAAGTCAGTGTTCGGACTTTACTTCGATCGTCGTAGATCTACTTCGTTTTGGAGACAAAAATATTTGAGGATCTAATTTTGTTTAAAAGAAAATCTAAAACAATAAGTGAAAATACAGCGCTGAACACTGTCATTTGAATTATCATTGTTCCATTCAAGTCCAAATAAGAAAAAGAGTGTGTTGAACGCTTTTATTTCCTTCGTTTTTCGTTTCTACTCTGTTTCTTATTCCCTTCCTTAGTCGGCGACGAAGTATCGCTAGATCCCTTTTATATGACAAGAATAAATATGAAATGTGCGTGCTTTAAACTTGTTTCGCCCTTTTGTTGTGCCGCTTTAGTTAATCTTTGAATAAATGTCTCTCCCGACATTGCATTCTTTTAACAAAAATGGATAAGTATCTAGTAAAAAATGGAGATTGAATATCTATTTTAAGACTGTTTGAGGCATTCCCTTTCTCCAAAGTTTCTATTGACATCTAAAATGATGAATGGAGGTTATTTCGAATTCACGACATAAGTAAAATCGATCAAAGTGATTTGCCTATATTTTGGTCTTAAAAAAATTATCGGAGTGTACGTCCAATCCAACCGTTTTGCCTCAAAGCAGCGCTGCAGCCGAAGAAAATTCTTAGAAATCAATTTAGTGAAAAACAACCTTAAAAATAATTTAAATGTAAGCACGGTGGAAAATCTAATGGTTTCACGATCGCTTTCAGAAAATCGAAAAAATGTATACGAACCACCTTTCGAATTAATAAAATGTTTACAAGACTACAAGTTCATATATGGAAAATATATTTTAAAGACAAGCTGCCTTCCCTGTATATATACTTACTGCAGATGTTTAATAAACTTTTGAAAAAAATGTTATTTTTTTGTTATACTTGTAAATCTAGGTATCTTTCTTCCTGCATTTACTTCGAAATTTTCAGATGGAATTCCGAACCCTGCTGTAGATCCTTCCACTCGTGAGAGAACAATAGGACGCACAACACGAGTGGTTGGTGAGAAGCTAGGCCCTGGTCCTCCACGGGCTATAGCGCCATCTTATCATTATTATATGAATCGAACTTTATATGTAGTTTGATTTCTTATTACTCAGTATTAGTTGCTCAGATGAAATGATGAACTTACAACGCTTTGGATAAAGTTCAGGAAAGTACTCATTTCCGATTTTCTTGAAATTTTGTCTGTACATAGTCTACCACATAAGAAGGTTCAGTCCAAATGGGTTCTTACCGCAAACAAATGGACATTTTAAGCAAGGCTAAGTAAAGTAGGCTGTAAGTAAACTATATCTCAAATCAAAGAAACAAATGAAAACTTTCAATTGAGATACAAATCGTTAAGATTCATTAAAAGTTATAATTAATTTCGCAAAACAATGTACATCTATTTAAGAAACAAAATTGCTCTATGAAAGTCTGGTGCATTTAAAGTAAGAGGTGGGTGGCTCGCTTCGCTCGCTGACCGGATTGTAAGGGTTTAAGCTCTCACGAGACTTCGTCGCTCCGTCAACATCTGTGTGGCAGGCGCCTGGAGCTAAATTGTTTATAACTCAAAAACTTTTTAAGGGATTGTTACATCCTGCTTCATCTGAGGCATGGTTTATTTATATCTCCTTAAAGTTTAGAAGATATTTGAATCTAGATTTTTAATTTTAAAATGCCCTTTTCGTCCTTTGCGGTAAGAACCCATTAGAACTGAATCTAGACTAAACTAGTACTCTTCGGAACTGCAGCCATTTTGTTTTCCATCATCATCATCATCATCTTCTGACCAGCATGATCCACTAAAGGGGTCGCGGGGGTAAACCACGCACGAGAGATCTCCAGGCAACTCGATCATCCGCCATCGACTCTAACTCATCAGGGATTATGCCCAAGCGTAACCAGGCGAGATTTTGGACTTGGTCCAACCACCTCATCCTGGGTCTGCCAAGTGGTCGCCTACCTGATGGAATCGCATTCAAGGCCCACCTCGGAAGTCGTGATGGTGGGGACATTCGTGGTACGTGACCGAGCCAACGAAGCATAACTCTTCCCGATCGAAGAAGCAGCTGCTCAACGTTGAGTTCCTCACGCACTGTCCGTTTTTTCACCCTATCCCGGCGAGTAATTCCAACAACATCACGAAGAACTCTCATCTCAGCAGCTTGTATTCGCAATCTTATTTTTTCGGTCATTACCCAAATTTCAAGACCATAGGTGACAGTTGGAACAAATACTGAGTTGAAAACTGCTTACTTGGTTTTCACACTAAGCTCGGCCTCCATGATTACAGATCTCCCATGCTGTGTCAAAACTGACCGAGCTTGACCAATCAGTATTACTCCTCCCGTCACTCGTGAAGAAGACCTCGAGATACTTAAACTTCTCCACCTGCTTCAATGCAACTCCACTAACATGTAGACTGCATTGAACAGGCGTTCTGTAAATTACCATAACCTCTGATTTGTCCACATTAACCTTCATCCCAGCATCAGCACATACGGCCACAAACCTATCGAGTACACGCTGGAGTTCCGTCTGGGAAGATGTAAGAAGAACTAAGTCATCCGCAAAAAGAAGATAACTTATTCTCAACTCTCCGAATATGAAATATTCCTCGCTCCGGCTGCGATGCAACATCCAATCCATATAAACAATGAAAAGAAGAGGTGACAAGACGCACCCTTGGCGAAGTCCAACGTCCACTGGGAAAGGTGTTGATTAGCATTCTTTAGTTTGTTGTAACTTCGATATACAGACATTTTTACATACTTCTACTTGCCGCAACCTGTTGTTTTGTTTGACGTCTCAATCGATCTTGCAAACGAACATATACGAACGACTAAGGAAAAAAAAAGCAGTGAACATTTTTTCTCTTTTCTTACCTTGTCATAATCACATTACTCCATCTAACACAAAAACACAGCTGTAGATATTGGTACGCAATTATCCAGAAGGCGACACAATAGCGTATATGCGCTTAAATTATAAGTGCGCAAAAAAGAACGATCTTCGGTGCTTAATAATTCATCATAAAATCTTGGTAGCACCGACGATATTTATGACAATTGTGACAGTCAGGGGGTGGGGTCATTTAAGGTAATATCTTCGGTTTGCGATTGTGTAGAGTGACCATCGCTTTAAAAGCAAAAACAGTTAATAATTATAAAATAAAAACAATTTTCATCGAATGAAAAGAATCTATTACGAAACCTAAACAGAGTGTATAGCAGAGACACTCTGGGTATACCAAAAATTGCATACTTTTGGATGCCAAAACATTTAAAAATGACCTAATACATCAACCACACGTACAAGTGCATAAACAAAATCGATGAGGGGCTAATCTCATAAACCACATACACCAACCTAATAAATGAATGAACACACAGAAAATAATGATTGGAAGCATTGTTTTTATCCGCGCTCATTTCATAAGCGGCGATAGATGTGACGAGTAACTTAAGCGGAAATTTAAGCGTATATACGCTTGCAAAAAAGACAGTTAATGACTGAGAATGATCTTAACTGAGATCAAAGCTTTCTTCCAGTTTTAGATAATTTCGGGAAATACCCTTCATAACGAAAAAATCTACGACTGGTATTTTCGTGAAATCTGTAGGCCATTAGGAGGTAGGTGCCCCTGTCGAGTAAAAATCACAGCCGAGTTTCATACGGGTTTTGCACAGTGTTCTGCCTTTTTGGGAGATGCCTCTTGATCCCCAAAAGGAATGCTTCGCATTGAAGTCTTCACCGATTATAAGTTCGTATTGTTAAATTTTTACTGCGCGGTGGAGAAAAGAAATTTGGATCACAACGCATCGGCTGTGCATTTCAGGTTGTGTGAAATTCCATGAAACAGTTCTTTTCACTGCTGACGCATAGATGAACTTCACATTACCTGCAATCCAATCGAGTTCGTGAGCTGCAACCTGGTTTTTAACATTGATGTCGAGTTGTATCGTGCTCTCGCAAGTGGTCGATTGTGTCTAGCCGTACATCCTTCGGGGCAATGGAGCAACATTCACTCGACACCCCTTAGCTGCGATCTCCGATTCCAAATTCGATGGGCGACCAGTTTTTCATGAAAACAGTATACCGGATTTTGCAAGACAAATGTCCACTTCCATGACAAATTCGTACAATTTTATTGGCTTCGTATTTTGTACTGTACAATCGAAGTGGCGTCGATATGACATCGAAGCGTTGATGATGGCCATGCCGCACATGTGGTAGAAATGGCGTTCTGAACTCTTTTAACATTGCGGAAGGTTAAACGTAAATTCTCACTAAAAGGTACAGTCTATTAGAAATGGAGTGCATTTGAATCCGAGGACGTCACAGGTAAATCCCATGTCAAGTACAAATTTTTCTCTAAAATCGTTGGAGCTTCTGAGCGTGAGCAATACCTGCCTTCCATCATTGAAGGTTCTTGCAAAAAAACACACCGAATGTTGTAGGTACTTCTCTTCTTCTCATCGGTTTTTCAACAAAATCATTAAATTTATGAAACGGACTTAGATCAAATTTAAGAGCTAGACTAAGCACATAATTTATTACAACATAGGCACATTTTTTTTGTTCATGAAGTTTGACTTAAATTTTTTTTTGCCAAAATTGGATTTTATGGATGTACACGACAAGATGTTTCACCAGAACGATGCTGTGTCACACAGCTAATGCCGCGATATTCACACAATAAACCGTAAGCGAGCTGTGTCCTTAAAGTCAACATAACCGCTATCAATACTAAAATTTACCTAATTTCCGCGCTAAATCAAAATCAGCCTTTTGTACCATGAATTGCAGATGCAGTTATAGCAAGACATAACGACTGGATGGCGAAGTTGGTTAAGTGCCTGCCCTTCGTTAAGTGGGTACCCCGCACAGAAGTCGATTTATGGTTGCTAGCTGGACTTTTATGTGAAATGAAAGGTTTTTTTTTTAATTTTTGTAATGCAAAAGTTATTTATTTATGCTTCTTACAGCATATCTAATGCTTCAGGAGGAAAAGATTTATTTTTATTTTGGAAGATGCCTTATATCGCTTACGATAGTATCGGACGAAATTAACAAATTATGGAGAACGTCCTCGTTGGTTGTTATCCGTGATCAGCTTCTTGAAAAGCTTATAATCTTTTTGACGAGATTCTAAAACGTCTTCCGACAGTTGGCCAATTGGAACAGCGAAGTTCTCAATAACGTCAGCACCATGAAGAAGTATTTTATGGACGCTCACAGGCATTTAATACCAATTATATTGGCTGACAAATAGTTTGGCTGTATCTGAGCAATACTTTCGAAATTTTTGTGTGTCAATTTTCAATCCTGATGAAAGAGTAATCAGCAGCTATGCCAAAACGCTGAACGAGCTCATAGTCAATTCCTATGATAGCGGCTTTTGCTGGGTCCTTAAAAACGTATGTGCAGTGTTTACTTCCTCCTTGATTCGGAAAATCTACCAGTATTCCCAACTCACTCCTGAGCTGGTTTTGAAGATGAACTTTTTTGTCTTGAACCAGTTTTTTGACCTCCTCTCCCCTTGCCTGCCAACATTTGGTATCAAGCTTGTACGACAAATGTAACAATGATTCCATGAATCGTATTTGTGCGTGAAGAGTTTGTAAGCCATGTCCGAATGCGTTACTATCGCAGGGTTTATTTAAACACTTCTCCAAGTCATTCATATCCTTTGGAGATGCTTTGAATATGCAGCAAACTGCACTAGCCTTATTTTTCATAACAGCATTACAAGTTTTACCGTCAAGCATTGTCTGTCTTATGGTTCTTCCGTTTATAGTCAAACTAGTTGGCTGCAACTTATTGATTTCAGATTCCATTCGATTGAATTCTGTTATAGTGGTTTCTGAACTTTCTTTAGCAAATTCAAACCTTACTGGCCGGCAGTAGCTTGGTGATGAAGTTCTTGAATTTAACCATAACTTTATACTTGCGTGGGTCGCCGTAGCTTAGTGGGTAAGTGCGTCCACTCCTACGCAGAGGGTGCCAGGTTCGATACCTGAATTTACCACCTTTGATAATTCACGGCTCCCACCTCTTTCGTCATTGACAATGCTCAAAGAGTATTCCTGTCTAGAAAAAGCTTCTCAAACTTGGCCGTTGTTAGTCGGCATTAAACTGTAGGTCCCTTCCATGAGAGAACAATAGCACGCACAACACAAGTGGTTGCTGAGAAGCTAGGCCCAGGTCCACCTCGGACTGTCGTGCCACCCATATTATTATTATTATAATTGTACTTTCGTTATCTGATTTCTTCTTGATTTCTAAAGGCACAATGCATGTTAACAGTATGTCGGAATCACTTGCGGCAGGACTAACCAAAAAGTTTTGCTTATGGCGGGAATGTCCCCGGCTACCGTCAACTCCCCACTTCTAAATATATTCAAAAGTATCGCAATCCCAAGAACCATTTTTTATGAATCTCTCTAACATGCCTCACAACGCTGGGTACCAAACGAAATAAATCACTTTTGCCTTCCGTTTTGCTACAGCACTTATAGATAATTCTACTCCACCATGTATGCACACACCCAACGAGTTGTATAATGATTAGGAATGTGGGACAGTCCACTTGCAGCAAAGAGGAAATGAGCAAAAGCCACAAGCAATTTCTTGATCCAACAAAATTTTAAAGACCATCATGTGTTATGCACTGTTATGGAGAATTTGAGAATTCAGAGAAATATGTATGATTTTATTTTTTATTTTGGAAAACCATTCGGAACATCAATCGAGGTTAACGAACTAAAAATGTGATCACACTCGATAAAATCTTAATGCCAAGTGAAGTTGTCTGTAGCCAGCTCAACTTCAAATTCCATCTTTGACAGGTTGGTGTACGCCACTAGGT
This sequence comes from Eristalis intricaria, assembly GCA_964034865.1. Taxonomy (NCBI): domain Eukaryota; kingdom Metazoa; phylum Arthropoda; class Insecta; order Diptera; family Syrphidae; genus Eristalis; species Eristalis intricaria. The sequence continues at coordinate 132,729,880 of OZ035873.1, forward strand.
GTCGCTGGAGGCACTAACGATGGGGCTCTCGATCATACCGATTCGAACGAGTTCGATCAAACTTGGTCATAGAGGGACGTAGAGGAACGAACATTTGAGGAACGAGTTACAATCACATCATTACCCCAAACAACAACAACTCTTCATACCGATCATCAAGGTCAACAGCAGTGCCCTGCGCACGCCAACCAAATAAAGCATCGTAATCAATTTCTACCCTTGTGATTGCACAGGTTAAATAATTAATTGAAGAATCAGCGTCGGGGCATTTTCCGGCCACTTCAATTTCTTAGAATCACTTCTGCAAGTGTAGGTCTCATGTTAAGAAAACAAATTGTAATAAATCATTAATGTTTTTTACCAACTCCACGGGTTCCGACTTATAACTAACGCAATCCCATTCGACTGAACATTTTCTTTTTACTCCACGGGCGATAGCTATGTATCTATATTATCTGTGATAGAACCTTGGTAAACACATTGTCTTACAAAAAATTTACAATTTTACGTAACCTCTGTGAAATTTTATGTTAGCGTTACCCCTGATGGTCGTTGAAGTTAGATGACGAGCGAGCCTAGTAGATAAAGATATAGAGTTTGTTTGTTTCCCTTTTTCTCAGGAACTACCAGCCCGAACTGAAAAATTCTTTCTGCCTTAGATAGGTCGTTTATTAAAAAAAGGTTAACGAAATTTTTGTGCGTTTAAAATTACAATTTGAATTCAAACAAAATTAACTCCCACTGGCATGTCTTATTTCGATGTTGGCATGGCTCATTCGCAGCTTCACACATTTTAGGAACGCATGAAGGTTTGCCACAATAAATGGAAAAGAGAGGAAGAATATGTGCCGATTTTCATTTGCAACTTTCAAGTGAATCAGTGATTCGCATCTCTCTTACATAATAGCGGTTTTGTTTATGTCAAGAACTAAAATCAATGAAACCGCTTGCACAGAGGATGACTCATAAAGACAAACAATCGAAGATTTTTTACACCCTCCCGGCAAGGCACATCAATTACGGGCACCACTCGGGAGTACACTTAATCACAAGAAAGTCACCATACCGCCGACAACTCACATCAACATCAACATTGTCTCCATCTCTTCATTTCTCTAGACGCCATAATTTGCCCGCCACTTGGATTTTACGCTCTCCCCGCCCATCGAGGGAGTTGAGAACAAACAAAAAAATAAAAAATAAAAAAATACGAGCGTCCTATTAAAAAATATTAAAAAAGAAGGACCCCCAGAGCTGCAGCATTTACAGCGTTGCTAATGGCTACAAGGGATTACCACAACAACGACACAGCTCTGAGGCACGTCAGGACATCGTTTCAATGCGCACAGCGTACAGCCATTCCCCAGATCCGCACCGCAACGATTTCAAGCAAAATTGAATGGGAAGTGAGTCTGAGGGAGAGCGGCTGGTGATTCTTCTAGCCGCTGATTCTCTTTGCGTCGCTGGGCGAGGGGGGTTTAATCACAAGAATAACGGGTAAATAATTTGTGTTAATCATCCGTGTAATGTTCATTTGGCATCAGACGAATTTGAGATCCAATTAAGTCAGGAAGCAGTGGCTTTGAAAAATGCCACTCCGATGTAATTTAATGGCATCAGCATCGGGGTCCCTAGGGATGATCTTGAATGGGACACAAGGGGAGTGTGATGAATTTTGATCAATAACTCAATTAGGGGTTTATTTGGAAGGGACCTCTTAAAGCGTTAACTGCCGCCGGGGGCGAATTTTTATGAGCGTTTGTCTTTTGTCATCTGTGGTCATTGAGAGAGAGAGAGAGGGATTTTTATCGGCGACCTCAAGTGACTGAATATTCTCACGTTCGTACATCCACACCGCACGGGAGTTTATAAATTTTAACATGACGGTCGAATGAAGGACGTATTGTGTGCGTTTTTTGTTTTGTGTAGGAGTCAGTCAATGCGCCCGACTATGAAAAAAGATTGCCTGAGATGAACAAATCTGCTGAATTGTCGGAACCATTGATGCGTCGTGGAAGGCGTAGGACGGAGGAGGATGTTTGAATTATTTGCTTAAACAGATACGTTGTCTCATGTCATAAGAGAGTGGAGGATTGAGAAAACATATGCAATGTAAGGCGCTTTACTTTTTGAAATATCCAATGACCGCCTTGAAGGTTTACTATTTCATTTATAATAAGTATGTATGTAATATGTAATATGGGTGGCGCTACAGCCCTTAGAAGGGCCTATTTTCCGTCTTTCAAGTGCAAAGCTTTTTAAGACTACCGATAATAGTAACAACACTTCATTTCAATAATATAATGCATCATAATAGAAGCAATAAATAACACAAAGTTCTGAATTAATTTAGAGTAAATTTGCTACTCAAGAAAATCCATTGGCATGTATTTGGTCTGAACACTGGGTTAGCGCGATTGCTAAGAGCTGTCCTTTCTTGCGGGACCAAGGTGGCTTTATCCGCGCTTATTTCATAAGCGGCGATAGATATGATGAGCAACTTAAGCGGATATAGGATTTGTTGATAGTGTATTTTACACGCAAATTGGAATTTAAGCGTATATACGCTTGCAAAAAAACACACCTTATATAGAAGATATAAGACCACTTCGTGCAGAGGAGAGTTATAGTGGCAGTCGCCAATAAGGCCTAATGAAGCCTGTGTTTGGTTGGAGAAGATAGCCTAGGTACGGTAAAGGATGGAAGGCGTTTTTGGCTCCGATTCAGGTCCTCCGTGGGTCGGTGGTCTGAGAAGGAGAAGCCAGAAGGAAGGCAATGGAAAGCTAATTAAAACTACGGCTTCGATAAGGACAGTCATATCCCGGAGTCCAACCCGGAGATTATTTATTTCTAACTCAGTTGGTAGGAATGGCCACAACAGACACCGTGGTATGCGGAAGTTGAAAGGCATCAACATCACCATCACCTATAAGTGGGGATCTGGAAGATATCGCACTGGACGATACGTCAATTTCGTTGAGAGACAAATTCACCCATTAAGCTGAGATTGGGGGAGTTCTCGAAATGTGAGTAACCATTATAACAACTCTGGGGAATTGTTCAATCTTGAACAACTGACTGTTTGCTTTTATTGAGAATAGAAGCTAGCGTTTTCTCTGGGAATGTTAGGTGTAGCTGAAGACAATTCGGACAGATATCTTGAATGTGAGAAAGTTGCAAGAATTTAAATGAACTGAATCTTCAAATTCTGGTCGGTGATTAAGGTCAGTTTTGTGTGTTTGAAAAGTTGGTATCCTTTCGACATATGTTGGGTAGCGCTACAGTCCATGGTGGACTGTTTCCATTCATGTCATCCACCGTACTGTTCAAATTAAGAAGTCTCAGAGTTTAGAACATTCTGCAATGTGGAAGTCTGAGAAACTAGTTCTTGGTTTGAAATACAGTTCAACAGACAGTGTGATAATGTCGACAGACGATAGGTATAGGAGTGGACTATGTTTTATTGTAGCCAGCAGGAGTAGGTACAGCAGACCAAATATGAGCGTTAAACCTAAGCTTCGGACTGATATAGACTGTCGTGTATGTCGATTTTTTACCTCCTTCGGTTTCATCGACACCAGCGAGATTCATGAATAGTGGCTGATGGTTAAGCGTTTGCTCAGTGCCAGGAGGCGCACCAATTTCCAGTCTAAGACATATTCAATTCATCTCAATTGTTATTCCTTCAACTCATATTAAAGTCTATAACATTGGCAACTAAGTTGAATTTAATGCAAGCCTCGGCATAGCCTTTTTGGACTATGCCTCGAAACTTAAAAGAAATCTCTAGGCCTCAGACAACAAGACGGGTTGCTGCGAATGTAGCAAGGGGCAATCAGTGCCATCATAAGCGACGCTAGAGATCGCGTTATTTTAATTAATTAAATTTATTATTAATTAATTAATGTTTAAATCGTCAGCGTATAATAGGCACTTAGAATGGGAAATATAGGAAGGCAAATCATTAATCAAAAGAAGAAACAGAAGAGGACCAAGGTGACTACCTTGAGGTACCCCAGAAAAATAATGAAAATAACCCGTGACAGATCATTTCCTATTTGTACAAACTGTCTACGATTAGTACGATAGCTACTCATCCCTTTTAAGATTTTAGAATGAATACCAATCATCTCTGACTTCCCTATGAGCACAATATGTTGAACCCGGCCTTCGAGAAGTCAGTGCATATCGAGTCGACTTGAAGTGTCGCCTCCATGGAACGTGGTCGAATTTGATTTTCCGCTCACAATGCCATGTTGAAATTGTGAACGTGAGCATTTATTTTTTTTTCTTAACAAAACGAAAGATATTTTCGTCTGTAGTTGACAATAGAACTCCCGGGTCTCGGAAGGAAAGAATCAATCCAGGAACCTGGAAATACGTTGCGAGCCAGTGACATATTAAAAATAATAGTCAAGGGCTTGCCTAATCCATCCTTACACATTTTTGAAAAAGCGGGGAAAATTATCAGGCGCTAGGCTTGCCAGCACCAGATTTTCACACTACGGCAGATCCTGGAAAAGACACAAGAAATTCAAATAGACCACCACCACCTTGTCGATTTTAAGGCCGCATATGACAGCGTGCATAGGGACGAGCTATACAACGCCATGTCTAGTTTTGACATTCCTGCCAAACTCGTCAGGTTGTGCAGGATGACGATGGAGAGTTTTTGTTCTCCGTATTTTCCTCCAAATTAGTTTATGTTAAATTGTTTCTAGATTTTGACTATTTAGATAATATTTCAGTAGAAAGATGAATTTATTTAAATTTAATTTTATTATTTATTATTAATTTTATTATTATATAATTTTATTATTTTTATTACTTAAATTTAAATTTATTTAATCTCTGTAATGTAAAATGTGCGAGGTTAAGTCAAATTTATTTATAATACAAAGAAAGAATCAACTATCTATCGATCTTCTCAACCAGCATCCCAGTCAGAAACTACTGGCAGTCTAACTACCTCGGAAGTCCTCTGAGAATCTTCACAAATGGATAGAGGATGTACTAAGGCCTAGGTGCCGGTGTCAATTCGATGGATCTAAATATCCACTATAGCGCCTTTCAGGCAGGCAATATAACGATCAAGGAAGCTTCAACTTGATAGACAAACGACGATAAAGTCTCTGTATTCAGTCACTTTCAATTTGAAGACTTTATGGCTGGACTTGAAGGTCTAGGAGTCACCTTTTCTAGTCATTTACTTTTCCCGAGTGTATTTGATATGAGAAGATCGTGCAGAACTCACACGCTAACACTAGAGGCACGATCTTCCAGAAGTCCGTGAGTGACGTGAATGGCAGAACACAGCGAGCCGTCAATGAGGCGTTTGCGCAGTATATGCTATCATCAAGAAAGGACACACATCTTCGACGTCTTGGACAAAGCGTCATAATGGGCAGCTATAACTTCGACGAAGTCAAGGATTTCGTGTACCTCGGCTCCGCAGTAAATAGTACGAACAACATCAGTACCGAGATCAAACGCAGAGTAACTCTTGCCAACCGCTGTTTCTATGGGCTCAAGAGGCAATTGAGTAGTAGAGCCATCTCTCGAAGGACCAAGTTGACTTTATACAAGACTTTGAACATCCCAGTCCTGCTGTACGGAGCGGAGGCATGGACAATCTCAAAAGCGGATGAGGAAGTTTTGATCTTCGAGAGAAAAGCTCCTCTGCGTGCGATTTTTGGTCCTGTTTGTCTTTATGGTTGTTGGAGGAGAAGATTCAACCACGAACTGTACGGCCTGTACAGTCTAGTACAGTCTAGCCAGTCCAGTCAGGTGTCTTCGGATCGAACGCCTAAGATGGCTAGGCCATGTAGAGCGTACGGACAACTCAGCTCCGGCCCAAAGAGTCTTCAACTCCGACCCCGTGGGACAACGAAACAGAGGACGCCCGCGTTTAAGGTGGCGCACCCAGGTGGGGAAGAACCTCAACCAACTTGGCGTGCGACAATGGAGACTGCTACCCAGAGACCGTGCTAGCTGGTGAGGCTTGTTTGTTGAGTCTCAGGTCCACCCCGGACTGTAGCGGCAAATAAAGAAGTAGAAAAGGCTTGCGCTAAAAGCCAGAGAGGACAACTCAGAAAGAATGTCCTCATTCGTCAATTCTAATAGGCCTATGTATGTGATTGTATCTGCTCGAAGTTCTGACCTGAAACCCATCTCCGTCAACAAAATTTGACTGAAAATGTGGCGCAAACATACCGCGTATAAGCTTACGGTCATCAGTTGATACAGATGTATCATCATTCACAACATTCGGCCTCCCTCAGCCTTAAAAGTCTAGAAATTAGTCAACATGTATGCTCTGTAGCATGATGCTCAAGCTGTAGACAAGACCGGAAGGTCTGTGTGTTATGGATAGATTTTGTTTAGTCAAAGACCGTTTAAGCCATTGTGGTGACCCACAACAAACACAATTCACGAACATATCCCTGATGTTGCAAGAATTCACCACACTCCGGACATAATGCCAAAGTCAGTGGACTCTGAAAAGAACTGCATGTGAGCAGTGTTACGTCCCTTTTGGCAAGTTAGAGTACTCAACGCGTTGAAAAAAAAAAACGTATTCAAATGCATCCAAAGGTAGTATGTTTTATAACGAATCTAAAGCGGTTATAAGACGTTTAACAACAAACACCAGACAGAATTATAATGACAAGCAAGGTGAAGTTGGTTGTCGTTTGCTTGACTTTACACTTGCCCTCGTTTTCTGTCTTTGTGGATCGACCCACTCGGATAGGCTATCAGCAGCATTGATTAATTCCATATAACTATAACTTAATTTAAGTACCATTTAATATTAATAAAGTTTACGTGACGACTTGTACGTAACATCTTTAAACGGTCCAACCTTCTCTTCTTCTGCGGCAGTTCACCACCATCACTCTAGACAGTTTCACGAGTTTGGCAGGAATGTCCAAACTAGACATGGCGCTGTATAGCTCGTGACTATTCACGCTATCATATGCAGCCTTAAAATGCACGGATAAGCTGTTAGTGGCGATCTGAAGTTGGTATCAATTTGATGGTAGACTTCCCCGGCCCAAAATCGGACAATCGCAGCGATGGAACGGTTTCATGTGCTCATACACAACGGAGGAGGACTTATTGTAGGGGATGTTTAGGAGGCTAATCCCTTGATAATTGGCCTTAAATTGGAATCTCCTGCTTTACAGCTCAACATTGACGCCTAACATTAATGTCAACAAATTTGTGACGAAATAAATTTTGACGTGAATGTCTTTCCTAAAGACCAAAGCGCATACTGACAATAAGAAATGAGATATTACATAGATGCCCGACTTCTATCTCTGTTGCCCAGCGTTGCCGAAAGTGCTCCTCTAGGAGTACTGTACTATTTTCGTCACCTCCGTACTCCTGTACTCCTCATTTCGCAAACGTACTACTATTTTTTTACTCACTAGACAAATAGATATACAGTCAAGCTTCAGTAAATCGAACCACTACGTGCCACAAAGAGAATCGAGTTATCAAGTAAAATACAAAATTGATATAAATATTTATTTACCTGCGATATACGTAGATAAACTTAATTATAATTCAAAATAGTCTGTTACACATGACTGAACAGTGATTTTTTTATATTGTTGTAAAAAAATCTTCAATTGAATTTAAACCATTGTAGATACACATAATCAATTGTTGTTTTACGAGTCTTTTAATAATGCAACCAACTCGCTTGAAAGTTGTTGAATCAAATCATCCTCAATTATCGCAGTCTTTCGCTATTGCAACTTAATTTCGTACCGGATATTACAGGCTACCTTATTGAAACTTCATTCTTTTTTGGGCTCTTATTGTCGATTCACCGTAGCCAAAACGCCTCTCAACTTCAGTAAGTCTTTCTCCATTCACTAATCAATCTAAAATTGCAATTTATATTTCTAAGGAAATTGCTTTTCGCTGCTGCTTCTTTTTCTCCATCTTCAAACAAATTTTTATTTTGAAATTTAAAAAGTAAAGTTCTTAATCAGCCAAACGCGTCTTTACTCAACGAAAGCATTAGCTCAAGTGATAATTTATTCTTACACAAATAGCATTGAGTATATAACTATTGTATAGAAAAAATATTTAAAAAGGGGAATCCCATACAACATTCTATAGAAAAACAGTGCATAACTTCAAAATCTTGTACAAGAAAATCAGCATTAGATTCTCGGGGAAAAATAGCATAACTTCAAAACAGCTTGAAAGAAATCGCATAAAACGAGAATTGAGTGTATTAGTGTTATCGAGGTTCAACTTTGTATGTGGAGATCAATTTCGTTCCTTGATTGAATTTAAGTTTGATGCTAAATCGAAAACGATGTCGATAATCTTTCAATGCCGTTTAAAAATTGTACTTTTGTTGCTTCAGACAGATCAGGACTCAAAGTCAGATATCTGTTCGATATATTTTATGGAAAAGATTCTACTGTAGTTCTGAAGGCCTAAAATATCGGTACTACTATTTTTTGAAAAATACTCCCCATTAATGACTGCCGTACTATCTTGTAGAATCTCTCCGGCACCGCTTCTCTTGCCTCTTAAAATGTTTGACAACTGTTTTTATATCGTTTTCTCAAACCAAACTGACCAATCAGAATAACCGTCAAAAATTCATGAATATCGGCCAAAAAAGGCACTCAACTTCGTCGATGGACTAGGGGGCATTCAGCTGTGAAGTCGACCATTTCTGGTATAATTCATTTCTGTTTAGAACTGAACTGATAATATTTTTGCTAGCTTCTTTTGTATTTATTTATACAAATATTTTTCTCGATACGTGATTTATGTATCAAACCCATAATGTCATTGTAAAATGTACTGAATTTGACGGAAGTGTATTTGTGTACAAAAGCATAGGGGATTGTATCAAAACCAGCACAATTGTACCGAGTTTTTCATCCCTAACCTACGACGCTATTTGTTAATGCTTATAACTTTTAACACATTCCGATAGGATGACTAACTTGTAAGACTTGTAGAAACCTCATTGAACCAAGCACACCTAAGATTGACTTCCATGGAAGGCAAAACCATCCTAGGCCTAAATGAATCATCTCCAATCACAAGGATTGCCATAATTTTGATAACAAAAAAAAAACTTCTGAGAGAAGAAGTAAAAGTTCACTAACTGCCATTCATGCATAATTCATAATTAACTGGATTTAATAGAAAAAAAAACGAACGACTGCACCTTGTGAATTTCCAAGTGCGTTCGCCTCCGCTGTCGTTCCCTTAACGCAGAGTAGATGAGTCATTAGAGTCGTGAATAAAAGAATCATGTTGCTGGTGTCTTCCCTCTGCGTAAGAGGAGGAGACGACGTACGTAGTGAATATGCGTGAGGCTTTCGCCCATTTTGCTGATTTGATGGACCAAGTTTTTATTTCATTACATCATTCCTTGTGAGTCACTTGCATTGTACTGTCATTTCAAGTTCTTCAGTTACGACTTAACGACAATCGTAAATTTCGGGGTGTCTATGGGAGACGAAGAACTAGAGAAAAATGCGAGTGTTTGCGTGATGATGCGCAATGAAGCTGTTTTGGTTAAGATGTTCAGATGGTTACTTAAGTGGTTTCTCATTTACTTAAGACATTGTAGACTACTGCTTTTGAGAACCACATTTTCAATCAACGGGAGATGTCTCAGGTGAGTGGGGACTATAGTGGATAGTGATGTTTGTCGTGGTTACCAACTCTACTCTGTCTTATATGAGAAGACAAGGACCTCCATATTTTAACAGAGTGAAGAAAGATTATTAGTGTGATAATTACTTTGGCAAGGACTGCTGGCTGTTCTAGGAGATCAGAAAACTTGAATTTTTTGATTAAAAGAGCTCCTAAAATGCATACCTTTCCTCTCTTAAGAGTTCTCTTCACATGCAGCCTTCCTCCCCGGGCAACAATTTTACTTTTTTACAATTCTTTTTAAATTATATTTATCCGACAGAGATTCGAATTTCGCACTTAATAAACACACCCCCAATTCTCAAGACTTTCTCTGAACATTCTCTCTGTCAAGCAAACGACAACCAACTTCACCTTCTTTGACATTCTAATTCTGTCTGGTGTCTGTTGTTAAACGTCTTGTAACCGCTTTAGATTCGTTATAAAACATACTACCTTTGGATGCATTTGAGAACGTCTTTTGCAACGCGATGAGTACACTAACTTACCAAAAGGGAGGGAACGCTGCTCAGATGCAGTGCTTTTCAGAGATATATTGAGGTTTATGGACTCCTGGTGATGGTGTTAAGATGGAAGATGTTATGGAACAAAGATGGAAGAGCTTTGTTCCAGAGTATTCTCCCCAAGTCAGTTTCCTTTAGGAATCTGAGAATAACAGTTGGTTCTAGAGACTTCAATTGTTCCTCTGATATTAAGTGCTTGCCTAGATATCTTTTTGTCATGGAATCACAGTACAATCTCCACAGAATCTTCAGAGCCCTTCTTCTGATACTCCTAGTTTCCTGAGGTGTTCCCTGAGTCTGCAGCGCCCTGTCACGAAATGGAGGTTGCTCTTGCTCATCTTGATACATTCCTCAAGCCTCTTTGAGTTATGTTGACTCAAGAGTTTCTTGGCCAGCTTCATGCTATGAGCGTTGTTTCAAGTTTCTTGAATTCTAGACGAGGCCTCCTACATAGCCCTTCTGGGGCTATGAAGGGTTCCTATTGCTGGCTAGAGAGTCGACCGTTTCATTGCCTTATATCCCTGTGTGCCCAGCAAACTTTTACTCTGTAAAGTTTTCATAAACAGGCATGCTCCCTGAGCGTTGCCAGTGACTCGAAAAAGGTATCGGAAACTCAACCGAGACACCCAAGGTAGGAGTCAGAGTACGGTAATATTCACTAGTAATTGTTGCAGCACCGAATCTGAATGTCGCTGGGCCTAGCGGAGCATCACGCCGTTAATCAGCGACGATGCTTCTCGCCCTTGGCTCATGCATTTTAAGCAGAAATGAATTATTACAGAGATGGCCGACTTCACAGCTGATTGCCCCCTGTCGATGATGATGAATTTGAGTACTTTTTTGACAGATATTCATGCGTTTTTGACGGTTATTCACGAAATAAAGTAAATGTCGTCCTCTTATTGTTCGATTTGTTTAAGAAAACGTTCTAAGAACCAGTTGTCAAAAATCTTAAGGGGAAAGGGAGGTAAAAGTCGGCCATCTCTGTAATACTTCATTTCTGGTTCTAGACAAACAAATGTCAAGTGTGAAAAGTGTCTGTTTCGTTCATCGCATTTTGTTGGCTTGGGTTTAGTTGCCATTTATTTTATACCGTTACTTTCATTAATTTTTGGAAATACAATCTTCCCAGATTAACGTTTTTGTTTTAAACTTTGTTTGGAAATTGTATGTTTAAGGGAGCTTTTACTGACTTAGTTGTCAAATTAATTGAAAGAAAATTACTTGCCTCTAAATATGACTGATGGGAAATTTCCTATATTTCGAAAAATATTAATAATCTAATTTAATTAAGCTAATAAGCGTTTATAGACGATTTATAAACATAATTGATTTTGAAAATGATTTCTAGAAAAGTTTGAAGTATTTTTATCAATAATTAAGCTGCAACATCGCAGAAGTGACAGCAAGCCCAAAAACATCAAAATATATGTAGGATCAACGAAAAATAGAGATTTTCGAGAACATGCGAGAAGGCTCTTCACCTTCATCAATGACTTCTGCAGAAGTTGGAGGCAACCGATAATGTCCGGTATTTATTATGTGCCTGCACGGTTTTAGACACACTCAGACCAAGACACCTTGGAGTCCTTACTTTTGGACCATGCCACCGGCCTACGTGATACACAGTCCTCAATAATCTCTTACTCTTCATAGAAGGCTTAAATTTGGTCCTGTCTGCATATAGATGGTTTGACATATTCTCGTGGCGACGCCTATGGGCTTCAGCTGGACCACTAACTACCCAACTCGTTCGTTTAATTGCAATTTTCTTCTTAGGTGTGCTATAGGCCACCCCATCTTAGCAACCCAGTAGTAGCTGAGGCTTTTCACAGGTCTTGGTCAGTAGCGAAGGCTGACTGACACCGTGCCCAAGTCACACTTAAGCCGACCTAAATCCGCCCGCGATCCGTCAAAGCGATCAAGATGGCATAGTTGAACCCGGCTATTGAAGAGGGAAGCCTCTAGAGGACTTTTCGTTTGAGATGAGATTGCCCTTAACTCCAGGAAATGTTTCCTTGTCCTTTATGTTTTTTTGCAACATTCGCAGAAGTCATTGTGGGGCAGATCCCGTCAATAGGGGTGAGTTCCAATTTTGCCTAAGGAAGTCGCCGATAAGAGTCGCGACAGTATTCTACTCAATTTAATCGGCTGTGTGATCGTCACGGACTAAGAGAAGGCCATAACCGTTTCGTATTTCGGCAGAGGCATGAACTAATTGAAGAGTGCATGAGGATTCACAGCATTTAGAGACTTGAAGGAAGGTGTCTTAGAGTTTTGGCTAAAGGGGTATTCTCAGGCATTCACTGACCCATTGCACTTCCTACATGGTAACAAGTCTGATAGTCCTGTGTATGCTGGCGAACCGTCTCACATTTTAACAAATCTCGAACGAAAAAGGAACCCATTCCCTTTGAGCCAACTTCTCCTTAATTCAAACAAACGTCAGAAACAACAAACAAAATCTTTCTGATATGCAAATTAGAACATGGACCAGTAAGCTGTCGACCTACTCCCCCGACAGGGACTATCAATAAGTTACGACGAAAAGGTGTTCGGCAACAACCGAAAGAAAAGCATCAAAATAACGAACGATGAGCAAAGTTTACCCTAGCCGACCTTTAACACGAGGCAAATAGTGAAACACTCGCCAGTCAAACTGGAAAATAAACAAGATTTTCTCAGAAACAACCAGACCAACCCTTGAAGTTGAGAGGAATTGTTAAAACTTTGCCCCCGCTCCGCAAAGCGGAAGGCAAACTTTGCGGGGAATTGGTCATTCTTCCATTCTCAGAACTCCTTCAGAATCAGGATCAATAACGACATTCAACAAGGAAATTCAATTTCGCTGCAAAAAGAAAGTCACAGCCACTTCGATTGCCACCTGATTTTCCAAAGAACAGAGAAAAGCAAGCGGCCTCCCACCTCATTTCAGAGTAATCAAATTTCGGGACTCTCAGGCCACTAGGACACACCGAATGTGGTGCGAAAATTGAGCGATAAACGCCCCTCGAATGATTACGTCCTTATTCGCCTCTCCAACGGCTACACACAAGGAAACCCAGAAAATCCAAAAAAAAAGAACCGAAAGGAGAGATAAATAAAAAGATAAAACAAAAAAAAAATCATTTTCCCTGCCCAAACAATTATTCAATATTTCAACGAACATTGGGATACAGATAGAAGTCCTCTCGGTGGATAGGAGGTGGAAAACCGATGAAATAGAGCCTTAGCCCAGAGGCCGAGGTGGAAAATAAAGTCGAAAAGTTGATTTTTATTCAAGCATCCTTCAGTTTTGCATCGAAGCTGATCTGACGAAGCCACCGCCACCACGACCAGCTCGAGGGAGGCAAGGATGGCCTGTAAGTGGGCCGTGCCTGTGCGTTGTGCGGGCAAGGATATCACTCAGAATCTATTATGAAGACAAATGTGTATATATTTGAGATACTTTTTCTTCGAATGGGGGCTTAAGACATTTCTCCTTTTGTCTTCTGTTGATTTTGCTATCTCCTCCTCCTCTCGTCTCCCATTTTCCCCAAGAAACTCGTTTACTTTTTTTTTGTTTTTTTTTTCTGATGCTATTGCTTTTGTTTCCAACCACTAATCACTGATGGAGGGGGGTTCGGTCGTCGCTGATTGCAAGGGAGCTTACAGTTGAACCAAGGATATCGCGAAGAGACGAACAAACGAAAACTTTATGTTGAGCGAACAAAAATTAATCATCGAGATAGAAATAATTCAAAAAGAAGCTGACGGCGACGCGATTTCGTGTTTCTTTATATTCTCCTTTCTTTTTTTCTCTCTCTCTGTGTGTGTGTCTTTCTGTTTCGGTGCGGTACGCGTTTCACTCAGCGAACTTTGCGAAAAAACACTGAAGATACAAGGCGAAGGAACAGAACAACTAGACCGAAACGAACTTATAGACGAGACTTGGTTGAATTTGCGTATTTTTTTTTCTTTTTTTTTTTTTGAAGAAATCAAATAACTTGAGAAGAAAACAAAAAACTAAACGGAAAAAACTTTGGTTAGAATAAATTTGTTTTGATTTTTTGGCAAATAGAGTTTGTGAGTGTGAGGTGTGCAAGCGCGCGCGTTGAAGGTAGCTAGTATCTCGGCCGACACGAATCGACTGAATTGTCCAGTGAGTGGATTTTCCATTCACGGCACGGCACTTTTCCGCCGATGAACTGGGAAGGAAGAGCTGAATGATGCTTTTCGTGGAAAAATTCCACGTCGAAGTCGTTTCCCCGCCTTGCGCTGGAAGCAATTCACTGTGTCGTCTCTGAGCTTTTCACCGCTCTCTCTCCTTCCTCTCTCTCCGAATGTGTGAGCTTTCAGTGCATCCTTTCGGTCTGCGGACGAGAGGCTGTGTCAGAGATGGAGGGGCCGTTGCAGAAGCTTTTCCTGGTGATATTCACTGGACCGAAAACCAACTGATAAAGAGGACATGCATTTTAGACCAGTTTTCTGTGAATTATGGGCCTGGCGGGGGTACGTGGCTCTTGGTGGGGGGTGGGTTCTGATTTTTCGGCACAGTTTTGAAGACTTAATCTATGAATCATTGCAGAAGTTTGCTTTTTGGAAGTAAGTCGTGCGTCATTCATGGCATGGAATTACGCGATGCCAGAAGGCGGTGAGGTGGATAGGATACACTGCAGCGCAGTGAAGAAGAAATTTCAGATTCCATGCATGGAATAGATTTCTGAGAAAACATGTTACCCACGTCTTGGGGGCGGAGAGTGAATTTCATTCACAAGCTTGGGCCAATGTCTGTGAATGATTGTAAAGATATTTTCCCCAACAAAGTGTGGGACGAGGTGTGTTCTGGGAAGAGGAAAAATGCATGATATCGAAGTGCAATCAAAATATTGCAGTCATTGGATCGTTTCAGAGGAACCATCTCGGTGTTGATGCACTCCAGGGAATAATACAGCTGCTTGTGAAGGTCCACAGAATCAGATAAATTCTGGAAATTTCCTTGTTGGGTGCACGACCTGGCAGCGCTTGGTACTTCCGTTTCGTTCGGGGAATTTATCATTCAAAAGATGACACGGACAAGGGTTTTTTCAAGGAAAAAGGTGTGTATTTAAAGCCCGCTGAGGTCGGAGTGTGGGTAGCAGTTACACAGAGATCTGTGGATGCACTTCATTCACAAATTCATTGGGGAAATGTCAATATGGCCAGATTGCGAAGTCAATCCCTGTGAATATTATTTCAAAGTGAAAATAATGTTTCAACGAGAATTAATTCGACCACAAGCAGGTGAAAAATTGATAACGTTCTCATCCCTTTTGAACTCCGCAGCCTTTCTGTTTAAAGTAAAGAAGTTCAACTTTTGACTCTCTCTCGCTTTTGATGTACTTGTGAGGTGACAGAATAGTTTTTAATGTGTCCTCTTCACTGAACGCGAAACTAGGTGTGCTTATGGATTCCACATTAATCAATCAATTTAATGACATGGTGGAAGGGAGGAACTTTTGCCGTGGTCATGAGTTTATACAGGGTGGGGCATCTAGTACAGCTGATTCCCGCTCGAAATCCTGACGGCAAGCCACTATCATACCTCCACGGAACGACATGAGTGTCTTTTCGCTTGATCAACATTGGGAAATGTCGTTGTGAGTGGCCGTGGCGTAGTGGGTAGTTCGTCGATTACTAAGCAGAGGGTGCCAGGTTCGTATCCTCAATCTGCCGACTATCATAATTCACGGCTTCCACCTCTTTCGAGTCACCGTCAATACTCAAAGAGTATTCCTGTCTAGAAAAAGCTTCTCAACTTCGCCGTTCGGAGTCGGCATGAAACTTCAGGTCCCTTTCACTCGTGAGAGGACAATACCGCGCACAACACGAGCGGTTGCTGAGAAGCTAAGCCCAGGTCCACCTCGGACTGTCGCGCCACCAATATTATTATATTATTATTAACGTTGGGAAATACTGAAAACTTATGTCCGAAGTGAGTGAAGTCCGTTTTGCCCAAGCAGAAGTTCTGGCCGAAATGAAGCACCAAGTACGCAAATTTGTGCAAAAAGTCCATTGGACTGGTATACTGGTGGGCAACACTCATGGTCCCCGTCGTCGCACGATGCCAATAGATGAGAAAGTGGATTGTGGAGCGGTACCATCATTGAACCATTTTTCTTCGGAAATGAGGCTAGGAACAACGTTACAGAGCAATGTAAACCACCTTCATTTTTTACTGAAATTGAAGATTCAGCTCATGCCCAAATCGATCTTTTGCTCAACAAATACTGATACTTACTTATCAGGCTGACGACCCATGCAGGGTCCGAGCCTGAGCGATAGCTGCTTTCCATTCCTGACGGTCCTGGGCACGCTGCTTCCAGTCATCAAGACTAAGCTGTCTTGCATCCGCGATTACTTGGTCGTTATACCGGAGAATCGGTCTTCCTCTCCTTCTCGAACCAGGATGCTCGGATTCGAAGACCCTCTTAGCTCGAGCGTTGGTGTCCATGCGCTCGATGTGGCCGAGCCTGTGCAGTCGACGGATCTTTGCCTTCCGCACTACATCCACATCCTGGTACAGCTCGTAGAGTTCGCAGTTGTGTCTTCTCCTCCATGCGCCTTCCTCGCAGATGGGACCATATATCCGACGTAGAATTTTTCTTTCGAAAGCACCAAGAATAAGCTCCACAGTTTTGCTTATCGTCCAGCTTTCGGTTCCACATAGCTGGACTCGCAAAATAAGGGTTTTGTAGAGCATGATCTTAGTCCTTCTTGTCAGTAGTTTTGAGGCCAGTTGTTTTGACAAACCGAAGTAACACCGGTTGCCAAAGGCGTTTCTACGTCGGATCTCCACAGCCATGTCATTCGTGGAGTTCACGTTCGCCCCAAGGTAGAAAAAACTCCTTCACTGCCTCTAAATTGGAGCTATCGATTGTGATGTTTTGCCCTAAGTGCCGTTCGGCGGATCGTTTCTTGGTCGACAGCATATATTTCGTCTTATCCTCATTTACCTTAAGACCAGGTCGTTTTGCCTCTTCTTCAATCGCCGTGAAAGCCTCCACTACGGCACGTGGAACGCGCGACAATGCCGATGTCATCTGCATATCCCAACAGTTGGACTGACTTGTAGAAGATAGTGCCTTCTGTGTTTACAGCTGCTCGCCGCACTATCTTCTCCTGTACCAAATTGAAAAAATCAAACGACAGCGCATCTCCTTGCCAAAAACGGCTCGGAAGTCCCGACCCTGCATCGCGTATTTCTTAGTGTAGTGCGACACAACCGGATCAGTTTTCCCGGGATCGCGAATCCGGCCATCGCAACAAATAACTCCTTGCGATGAATGCTGTCATATTCGGTTTTATTATTAAGAGGTGGTTAAGAGGTGGTGCGTGTCGATTCGAAACTAGCTACTCTTCTCCAGGGGTCGCCACGGGGCGTATACGTAACATTTTACACGGATTATGTTAGGCAGTCTTAAGGGCAGTCTAGTGAGGCCATGGCGGCGTATACGTAACATTTTGCATCCCATGTATGGAATTTTTGTCAAGAGTCGTTTTGTCGGGGCGGAAGGTAGTTTTGGTACATGCCGATTAGTGCGGTGCAAAACGGATTTAGACGTTCACACAGTACGCTGGACAGGATCTTGTAGGCGACGTTGAGCAGGGATGTACAGTGGACTCTCCCTAAGTCGAAACTCTCTCTAACTCGAACTTTTTCGCCATATTTTACATACATTTCCCTCAACTTTCCATACAAAAACATCTCTCTAAGTCAGACTCTCTCTAACTCGAACAAATTTTGGTATCTCGCGACAATTCGACTTAGGGGGAGTCCACTGTACCTCTATAGTTGTTGCAAGAGCAGGGATCGCCTTTTTCGTGGATGGGGCATATGGAGGTGATATTTCAGTTGTCCTCCGGAATTCTACAGATGATCTGGTGCATGCTCTTTACCTTAACATCGGTACCGACCTTGAAGAGCTCTGATGGTAAGCCATCTGAGCCTGCGGCTTTGTTGTTTGTTCATCAGCGTTTCAGCGGCTGTGCCGACTTCTTCAAAGCTAGGTGGGAGGACTACTTCATTGACTGGAGTTGGGATTTCTTGTATCAGTGTCTCCTAGTCAGACCCGCTAAGCAGCTGTTGGAAGTGCTGCTTTAACGCATCGACTATTCCCTGCGGGACGGTAACAGGTTACCCTCACAGTTTCGAAGAGCCTGGGTGCCTTTCCTAAAGCCAGTGGCAAGGCTTTTGGCTTTTTTTAGAAGGCCCATATTTTATGCTTGTCCCTAGACTATTCGATGTCCTTGAGCTGGGAGGTTGCGAGAGATCTTTTCTTCAGGCGTAGAAGCTTTTTCTCCTCCTTTCTTCCAGTCCTCTCATGCACTGCCATAGTTTTTCGTTGCAGCACCTTTTGGTATGCCTCATCGCTCAACAAATTACCAAATCGTATTATCAGCCGTCTTGGCGATGTCAATTGGCCGCCTCCGAGCCTTTTTTTGTGGACAACCATGAAGGACCGATGTTATGCCAACAATCCGGAAATGATTCAAGCGCTGAAGACCAATGTCATCCAAGCACACCGTGAGCTACAGCCCGAAACCGTCACCAAGGACAGAATGCACAGCTGCGAAGCCAGTCGAGGTAGCCACTTGAACGACGTTGTATTTCATAATTAATGGGAATGTTTGTTCTTACTTATAAATACATGGGAAAACATTAATTTTGTTCATTTTTAAAAAGAGACTTTTATTTGGCCGGCCTGTATGCATTCATTTGTGAAATAGAAGACTTGAGGATGGGTTAGGATCAGAAATGAAGTATTACAGAGTTGCCCGACATATACTGTTTGACAACAGCTTTTTATAACGTGTTCTTAAGCCAAATTGACCAATCAGAGCACGGCTTTCACGTTATTTCGTGAATAACCGTAAAATTCATGAATTTCTGTCAAAAAAAAGTACTAAAATTCGTCAATGGACTAGGGGGCAATCAGCTGTGAAGTCGGCTATCTCTGTAATACTTCATTTCTGGTTAGGATCTTTTAAACGTTAAGTTGTGTTGAAAATTTATATTTTGCAACCGCACTCCATTTAATAGGATCAGCAAATGTCTTCTTTTTAAAACAAGTAAAGCTACCATCTGCAACTTCTTCTATGGGACTACGTTAGAACCTTAAGGCGGCGTTCGACACTGTTGATCAGTGATGGGACTTCTACCACTTTTTCCAATTTTGAAGAACCTACCAACCTTAACTCTAAATCTACTACATTTTGCCCATTGCTCATCATATCCCTGACTTTGTTCTGATCTTGTATTAAAATTCGAGAAAAATTTGGTCTGTTAGACGATAAAATTAAAATTTTAAAATACAGATATCCAAAAAGGTTGAACAATGCCACCCGTTATGGGACTTATCAGATTTTCTTTTCCACAAACCACAGTGAATATTTTTTTTTTTTATAATTTGTGCGTGCTCAAGGGATTGCTAATACCCTTATGTATCCGGGGTCAAGACACAGCACGGGCCGAAGGTATAGAGGGAGAAAGGGAGAGGAGGTACTTGTGTACATTGGTCTTAAATATCTGCGGGTTGTAGTCTGTGGGAAATTTTAGTTTGGGAAGAGCATTCCATATTCGTGCAGTGCGGCTGAAGAACGAGTCTCTGAAATTAACTGTGCGTCCGAAAGTAGGCTTAAGGGTATACTGATGGGCATTCCTGGCGAGACGAGTATTGCGGGTGAATTCATGGAGAGGAGGAATGCAGTTGGCTAGCTCACTTCAGCATCGTTTGTTGAAATAACGATAAAACACGGACAAAGAAGAGACGGTACGTCGATGTTCGAGCGAGTCTAATGACTCTGCGATATTGTTGTCTCCTATAAGTTTTATCCCTCGCTTTTGGATTCTATCAAGTAGGTGCAGTGTGGTCTTGGGGGCACCAGACCAGATATGAGCGTTATACTCAAGCTTGGGGCGGATGTACGCCTTATAAATTAAAGCCAAATCAGAAGGGGTGAAATATTTCTTGCATCGATTAAGAAAACCTAAACATTTCGCAGCATTTTTGGCGACTTCAAATATGTGATCGCTCCAACTAAGTGTTGTGTTGATACACATACCAAGAATGGAAAGTTTTCCGGTTTCATCGACACAAGCGCCATTCATGGAGAATGGCTGATTATCAAGGGTTCGCTTGAGTGACAGCAGACAGCATTGAGTTTTTGAAGCATTGAATTCCACTCTATTGTTTTTTCCCCAGTTAATTATGCTGTCAAGATCGGCATTCAATGTGCTTAACATACGCTGCCGTTCCAATTCTACGACCGAAGGGCGGGGTCGGTGGTCTTGGAACGAATATGAAAAGCTAAGGGTGCTGTCATCAGCGAAGGAATGGATTGGATTTGAAGTAGCAGACAAGAGATCATTTATAAAAATGAGAAAGAGTGTCGGAGACAGAACTGAGCCTTGGGGAACACCAGCATTAATTTGGTGGATATCAGACTTGAACCCATCCAAAACAACTTGAATTGAACGGTTCGAAAGGTAATTTCTAATCCATAGAAGAAGAGATTCATCGATACCATACGCACGCATTTTCGACAAGAGAGCTTGATGCCAAACTCTGTCAAATGCTTTAGAAATATCAAGCGCAACGATCTTGCTTTCGCCTGAATTGTGCAAAGATTGGTTCCACTATTCGGTGAGATAAGCTATCAGATCACCAGTGGACCTCTCGCTACGGAAATGTATTGATGATCTTAATGTAGAGTGGATGACATTTATAGGCGAATGAAAAATAATAGAAACGACCGATGATGATAATGTGCCTTAATGGAGCTTATTTCGAATTATTAAGGATGATATGGTGGAACATAACTAAGCAAACGCGCTGGCAACTACCTTCTTTAATAACCATTCGTCTGTTAACACTGGTGTCGCGGACACAAATATTGAAACTTCGGTCCAGCAATCAGTTAACCTTATTGATTCATACTTCTTGTTTGAGAATTATCATCCAACCTCTGTCGGCGAACTTAGGGGCATCATTCGCTGTCTGGAATCAAGGAAATCTACTGGACCAGATAAGATAAGAAACATATATCTCAAAAATCTTTCCGAGTTTGCCTTAAAGAAACTGACGGAAATATTCAACAACTGCCTTAGACTGGGATACTTTCCCACTGAAAGGAAAGTTGCCAATATTATACCTATTCTTAAACCTGGCAAAGCTCCTGATTTGCCCTCTAGCTATAGGCCTATTAGCCTACTAAGCTGTCCCAGCAAGTGCTTTGAAACGATTATTAAGAAGAGACTTGTCTTCTTTATTGATAGTAACAGTATCTTTCCAACGCAACAATTTGGATTTAGAGCCTTTCATAGTACCACTCATCAAGTCCATCGTATCACTAAAGATATAAAAAAAGATTTCAGAATAGGCAAAAGCACCGGAATGGTAATTTTAGATATAGAAAAAGCATTCGATACTGTTTGGCATGAAGGTTTGATACACAAGTTATTAAATTTCAAATTTTCCTTCTATCTGGTCAAAATCATACAATCATTCCTTAAGTCCCGAAGCTTCAAGGTATCTATTAACCAAAGCTTCTCTAACAGCCAACAGATCACAGCTGGAGTGCCACAAGGATCCGTTATTGCACCAGTCTTATTTAACATTTATACCTCTGATTTCCCCAACTTGAGAAATTGTAATACTGCCCTATTTGCTGATGATAAATGCATTTATTCCTCAGATTCAATTGGTTTCAATATTGAAACTAATCTTCAATCGGGATTAAATGACCTATTAGTGTATTGTGGCAATTGGAAAATTAATAT
This sequence comes from Eristalis intricaria, assembly GCA_964034865.1. NCBI lineage: Eukaryota > Metazoa > Arthropoda > Insecta > Diptera > Syrphidae > Eristalis > Eristalis intricaria. The sequence goes on from OZ035873.1 coordinate 132,751,888, forward strand.
TAATGCTTCAAAGACCCAAGCTATCTTTTTCACTCGTAAAAGAAAAGCTTGCTTACTTCCAAGCAACAACGTTTCTCTCAACGGTTCTCTAGTTGAATGGAAATTTAAACGCAAAATATCTTGGTATATACTTAGATAAAAAATTAACATTCAATCTACATGTACAGGAAATTATACAAAAAAGTTAATACCACTATTAGAATCCTATACCCATTTATATGTAGGAACTCAAAACTAAGCGACGAGAATAAGCTCTTAATTTTTAAATCAATTTTTCAATCCATAATATTTTATGGATCCCCAGTCTGGAGCAAGTGCGCGAACTGCCATCTACGCAAACTACAAACTGCTCAAAATAAGTTACTTAAAATGATCCTAAATCTGCCTTGGTTTCAGAATGGCCAATATAGAAACTATTTCAATTAGAAATGAACGACTTTACCAACGTTATATAAATTCCTGCTTAACATCGGACAACGAATTGATTTCAAACTTAGCTTCATAAAGAGTGTGTTAATTTATTCATCATATACCTTTGTTAAAGTCTTCAATTTGAAAGTTCATACCTATATTCATTCATGTATTCACTTATTAATATATTTATTTATTTATTTAATTACTTATTTATCTATCTATATATTTATATATTTAATTATTCACATATTTATTTATTTATTTATTTATTTACTTATTTATTTGTTTATTTATTTATTTATTTATTTATTTATTTATTTACTTATTAATTTATTTATTTATTTATTTATTTATTCTTTTTTATTATTTATTTATTCACTTAATTTATTTTCTCTATATATTAACTATGTCCATTTGTTCCGTTATTTTCAAACATTTATTAAATTGCTTGTTTCTTGTTATTTATTATGTTTCTCTCGAACTCATTACGAACTTGGAAATGAACTCATCTCAACACTTCTCTCTTCCCCCGACGAACTATATATTTGGCATTATTTCTGCCCTATTTTTTATTATTTTATATATTGTTGTTTAATGAAGGTTTTTAGTGGCTTTTCCTTCAAATCAACATAAAACTATAATATTTGCACATTGATTGACAATTTGTATTATTTTGTAGATGTAAGATTAAATAATAATCAAATCTCTGTAAGTAAATATTGTTAATAATTAATTGTTAAATTCATGCCACAATAAAATACATATATATATAAAAATGATATGGAAAACTATCTCTACAATCTCGGCAATGTGTTGCATCAGACATGTTGTTATTTACGGTACCTTATTCTCGGCAAAAAGGATACCTTGTAAGCATGAATAGATAGAGAAAATTGTTCAGTAAACTAGATCGACCTACAAAATGGTGCCGAAAAAATAATAAGACCGGGGTATTTGCTTTTAATTTTTGGTTTGTAACGGGTTATTTTTTATTTTATTTTTGAAGTAATTTGTTAAGCCCTACAGCCATAAAGATATCAATGTCATAAGATCCACCACGAAAAGCATGGCTAAAGGATGATAACCAAATCAAAGGTCTGCCCGTTAAAAGCCCTTTCAAATCAGCTACAGAGATTATGGTAAAATTAAACTTACTAGTCTAATCCCCAATAATACAAAAAAGACTTGAAGAACAAAATTTGTTCGGAAGATGTAGTAGAGTAGCGCCGGTCCTTACCAATAGCAGAAGACAACGTAAGTTTCAGAAATAAAAAAAATTCATTAGTCCCGTGAGACAAACGTGAATTTGGACTGATCTGATGGTCAAAGGTAAATATTGCATCAAAAAAATGCAGCATACAGACTTCAGCGTTTTGGAATGGAATCTACTTAAAAATATATATTCGGTGGTCCTATGTTTTTGTCTTAGTCTAGCGACAGAAGAAACAGAGATAGTCCTTCTGACGAAGAAAGGGATGCCGACACAAATTGACTTCGACATTGGTCCCGAAGTCATTAGATGCAAGGACGCGGTGAAATACTTGGGACTCAGGCTCGACACCAAGCTATCTTTCTGGCAACAGATAAATATCACATCGGAGCGGGCGTCAAAAGAGCAGAGTCAAAAGTTAAAAAAAAACAGTGTCCCTAAGCAGGCTAATGTCAAACATGGGAGGATGGCAGATGGCGACAACACACTCCATTCTCCTCTCCGGCAGCGAGATTTGGGCCGATCTACTACGACAAGAAAAGTATCGGAAGCTAATGGCAGCAGTGCAAAGCGCGTACCGAACAGGTCTCGGAGCCAGCTGTTCTAGTAGTTGCAAGCGTGACACCAATAGACCTCCTTGCGACACAACGAAAGTACGCACACGAAAAGAAAGCGGAAATTGGATTGGAAGCGGCGATGTCGGAAGAAAAATCGCTTATTCAACAGAAGTGACAGAAACGGTGGGAGTCCGAAAGCAGAGGGCGCTGGACTGCTTAACCGAAAACATGGCGAAGTGAACTACTACTTCACCCAGTTTCTCACAGGACACGGTTATTTCAACGCCTTCCTCCACAAAATCGGCAAAATTAATAATCCAGCCTGTCAGTACGGAGACTCTGCAACATACGATGTACATCACGAGTTTAAAGGAGTTTTAGTTTAAAAGACCTCCTGTCTCCCTTAAGGGGGAAAACATGTTTTTGTCCGTAACTGTACACATTCATTATATTCATTCATATTCATTCATCATATTTCATCATCAAATAAATAAGTCTTTTTTGTCTGTACTACCACTTTTCTACCATCTTTTTTTCGTCGACAAGATGCCTTCCGTCAGACATTTTCAAAGCCGTCTTTTTTCTGCCTGACCGCAACTCAAGCAACACCGCAACAGCATTTTCAATCGAAGTGATCCTAGCGATGCGCAAACATTATGGGTCGCATCGAGTCATACACAATTCAAACGCATTGAATGACTGTCCCACAAAAAATCAATGAACCCAAAAACATCGCACACACCTCTCTCTGCAACCGAAGCCAAACCAACCTTCTGCTGCTGATAAGAACGCTCTCTCAGGGCGTGCAAGTGTCCTTATTTTATCAATGGCATTTCCTATGAATACCTAGATTCATGAATAAAATGAAAATGAGAGGTAGTTTAACAACATCATGCTCAAAATTGTTCTGTGAATCAAGGAGCACTTAATAAAACTGTGGGCCAACAGTAATGCCTTTCAGCTTTGTTGCATGCTTAAGGGTCAACGATTGATAAACTCCTGTGCACGTCAAAGTCAACGTCAAATGTCGAGATAGCAGACGCTAAACATTGCGTTTCGTTAATCGTTTTCCTAAGAAGTTGCGGCGGTCATCGATGTTGAAATAAGCACATGACTTTGAAGTCACCTGGACTCAATTCAGACAAATGAGCACCGAAAGAATGTTCAAAATGACGGGACGACGAATTTGAAGTTCGTGTTGTGGATTACTAAATCTGGAGTCCAGTGAAAGGTAGCAAATAGAGCCATCCAATAGAATTTAGCGATTTTACTGTAAATTCTTTTTTTTCATTTCATTTCATTTTCATTTATTTATTTTAAATATATATCGCTGTACTTCAAGAATCATATGTTCTTTTACTACTACAGGAGCATTATAACATAAAATATTATTTTGTGTGACATGATTGAGATTAGTGATTTAGCTGCTACAGAGTGCTAGCTGCTTACGCCGGTGATGTGCCCAGACAGAGGATAATTGTTTCCTATTCCGGCCTATTCATGTACATAGCTATGACAGAACTTATAGCCGCTTGGCTGCTGATATCTCTGTTATGATAGCAAACACTCTAAAGGCGTCTTTTTTTGAATCTGTTTAGTGTGTTAGAAGTTTTGGATTTGAATACTCCCAGTCAGGTATGCACTGCAGAGTTGGGTGTTAACCTCCTAGCCAGATCATCCAGTTTCTTACTTTAATCACAATCAGAGTGTGTGGGCAGCCTGAGAAGTAGAGTGCCTGAATGGAAGAAGAATTGATCTAGAGCCTACAGCCAGTGGAGTTATTTATTGATTTACTTATTTATTAATATACCTTTTTTATTATTTACAATGGAGTTTTTGTTCTCCGTATTTTCCTCCAAATTGGCTTATGTTAAATTGTTTCTAGATTTTGACTATTTAGATAATATTTCAGTAGAAAGATGAATTTATTTAAATTTAATTTTATTATTTTTTTTTTTTTTTTTATTTTTATTATTTAAATTTAAATTTATCTAATCTCTGTCATGCAAAAAGTACGAGGTTAAGTCAAATGTATTTATAATACAAAGAAAGAATCAACTATCTATCGATCTTCTCAACCAGCATCCCAGTCAGAAACTACTGGCAGTCTAACTACCAGACGCAGGGAAGTCCTCTGAGAAACTTCAGAGGACCGGTGTCAATTCGATGGATCTAAATATCCACTGTAGCGTCTTTCAGGCACGGAATATAACGATCAAAGAAGCTTTAACTTGATAGACGAACGACGATAAAGTCTCTGGATTCAGTCACTTTCAATTCGAAGACTTGATGGCTGGACTTGAAGGTCTAGGAGTCACCTTTTCTAGTCATTTACTTTTCCCGAGTGTATTTGATATGAGAAGATCGTGCAGAACTCACACGCTAACACTAGAGGCACGATTTTGCAATAGTCCGTACAACTGCCAGCATACGCGGATGACATTGACGTGATTGGCAGAACACAGCGAGCCGTCAATGAGGCGTTTGCTGGTATTGAAGCGGAGGCGGTCAAAATGGGTTTGGGACGCACAACATCGACGACTTGTTCAAAACGTCACCAGAGGCAGCTATAACTTCGAGGCAGCGAAGGCCTTGGTCTACCTCGGAGAACAACACCAGTACCGAGATTAAGCGCAGAATTACTCTTGCCAATCGCTGTTTCTTTGGGCTCAAGAGGCACTTGAGTAGTAGAGTCCTCTCTCGAAGGACAAAGCTAACATTATATGCCAACTTCATCATCCCTGTCCTGCTCTACGTCGCGGAGGCGCGGACAATCTCAAAAGCGGATGAAGAAGCACTTTTCGTCTTTTCGAGAGAAAAGTTCTGCGTTCAATCCTTGGTCCTGTCTGAGTTGATGGTTATTGGAGAAGAAGATTCAACCACGAACTGTACGGGCTGCACAGCGGCATGAGCTTAGACAGGCGTCTACGGATTCAACGTCTAAGAGATGGCTGGGCCATGTAGAGCGCATGGAAAACACTGCTCCGTCCCGCAGAGTCTTCGACTGCGAACCACGGAACCGATGGCGCACCCAGGTGGAGAAGGACCTCAATCGACTTGGTGTGCGCAGTTGGAGACAGCTGGCTAAAGATCGTGCCGGCTGGAGTGGCTTACTGGTTGAGGCCCAGGTCCAGCCCGGACTGTAGCGCGACCAGAAGAAGAAGAAGGAGAAGAGTGTATTTGGCTTGCCGGCTGGAGTGGCTTACTGGCTGGAGTGGCTTACTGGTTGAGGCCCAGGTGCACCCTGGACTCTAGTGCCACCAGAAGAAGAAGAAGAAGGAGAAGAGTGTATTTGGCTTCAGGAGAACAATCTAAAAGCCTCTTCTTAATTTCAGAGATTCCAAAACTTACTGTTTAGAAAAAACGAGAAATGGCCGAGATGAATGCATAAGGATTCTTCTTACACGGAGCCCTAAAGTCACCCTTTGTCCGAGCACCTACTCCAATCATTCCAAACCACAACATTGATGGCTTCCTTAAGCAAAACTAAACACATTCGCCACAAGACACATGCCAAGCGTGAACCCATGACAGCACCCAATGGACATACAACTGTCAGCCGGAAATCATCGCTCGGTTCCTGCCGCAATTACTTGTCAGTACAGGACGACATACACTTCCACTTGCCATTACGACACTCGATGGGTCGTCAGAGCAAGCAGACTTCAACTGCTCTGCATCTCTGCTGGATCCATCAGCAGCAGACGAATGAAATGAATATCTTTGTAGCGATAAACTCCAAGAGCGGAACATTTAAGCGTCCGCCCCTTGGCTGGCTGCAGCCCTTTAGAAGAAAAAATTACCCTCCTCGGCTCCGCCTGACGCTTCGCCCGACTGAGCATTCATTCAAATTAATCCCGCATTAGCTCCACACCCCTCCGCCCCGCCGGTTCTCCTGAATGGGAATTCAAATTACACGTCGAAATCTTGCCACCAGTTCGTCCGTCGATCCCCCGGATTCACTGTCTGACTCCCCGAATGTACGTTCGTCTTTGTTCACCAACTACGACGCACGGTCCGATTCAGAACGGAATTATGCTAATTCCCAAGGATTCGCATTCATAACAGAGCTTCTGTTGGCCTCTCGCCCTGGTGCGCGTCGTCACCGTTATCATGCTAAGCCGGAGTGAGAAGTCGTCCTGGAGCCGACATGCACACCGTGTCACTGGGTGTGGAGCGCAAGCGACTACATCCCCTCGTCGACTGAAAAAGCTTCCTCCTCGACTGTGAAGGTGACTCGACTGGGGGAGTGAACTTCCGGCGCACAGCTTTCTCCCCTCATGCGCGGTGGCGCTGGTCTGTTCATCGCATTGGAAAGCGAAAATTCATCCATCCAGCCGGGGTTGATAAGGATGAACCCGCCCCATTATCAGCAAACGGCCTAAGCCGCGCAGGGACATTTGCACCTAGAACCAGCAGCAGCCCTCAATCCGGTATACACACGCGAGCTGGACGTGTATGCGACGTCTCTTGTCGCCACCCCACCCCAGGGAGGCATGCCAAATAAATTTTTATTCAGCCGACGTTATCGAAACGGTTTAGATCTCTTATCCTGCGACAGAGCCGGAACATGCCGTAGTGCCACATGAAGGGTTGATTGCTTTCACTTTTTTCCTATCGGTGCCCTTCTCTCTCTCTCTCTCTCTCTCTCTCTCTCTGCCGCGGCACATAGGCGCACGTCGCCGTTGACGGCGAGTGAAATGAAAAGTGCAGGGAAGTCAGAATGAATTAGCTGCTATTTACGAGGAAAATAAACACCAAATTGGGAGCTGCCGCTCTGGGTGGCGGCCGCGGCGGCAAGCGGCTTAATTTTGTCGTCAACGGGTTATGTGGGGACACTGTGAAAGCTTGACAATTCAATGATACGAGTCCCGGGGCTCGACTTGTAGGCATTCCACGGCAGGACCTGACACACATTGCCACGTGCACTGGGGGAGGGCTCAACAAATCGGGGACAATTTGGGGCGGTTTTTCTCCCGATTCCTTTGCAGGACTTCCGCTGCCGATGCTAGCCAGGGCGGGGGGATGAGCCGGAGCAATTTTATGGTGTCACATCAGCCGCAAGAGGTATTTACATGCCATGTGGTGGCTCGTCCCTCCCTGTCAGGACCAGACACAGCCAAGAGATAATACACTTCCACGCACAGCGGCTTAAGTACCGTCCCTGTTGTTTCCCGCCAACACCGTCGGTCAGTGCCGGTCGGCGGAAGCAGCTGCTTGACCAGAGCTGAGTAAAAGGTTGCTTCCCACTGAAGTCGGGGTTGCGAAGATTTACGGGAGCTTACTTGTCAGTGTACTTAAACGAGGCTGTAAACTTTGGATCGTTAAAACGAAGAAGTTATCGCCGACTTGTGTGTGCATATTCCGTGGGATAATCCAAGGCGTAAAGGTAAACACTCGGTAATAAACGTACGTGTGGGTTTATGCGCTCCTCCCTCCACGTCGTCGTGCCCGACCATGCCAATGCCTTCGAGGGGTAATTGTGAAAATGTGTGTTTGAGTTTTTCATTTACTGTGAGTAAGTGCGTTCTTGAAAGGTTGACGGCAGAAAAGTCAGAATGCCCGGCCGTTGGTTGGGGTGGTGACGGTGTTTGAAAGTGAGGAGTAAGATGTCCCGGTCCTCTTTTGGTTGAAATTATTCAGCAATTGAAGAATGCCCTTGCGGTGGAGAAGCAACTTTGTCGATGAGTGGCCTTTCACTGTCAATACGCAGTTGTCTGCAAATGGACTGTGGTTTGAGAGAAGAGACACAGAATTGAATTTTGAATTGTTTCGAAACATGCTCATCTTGTGACAGCCGACTTAATGTGAAATTCGGACTCTGGCGACGACGGTGTTGGTGTTGGTTGAGGCCCAGGTCCGTCCCGGACTGTAGCGCCAAATAAAGAAGAAGAAGGCGACGACGGTGGTCAACTCCAGTAACTGACGCCTAGACTGTTGTGTTTTACTTTCGGTTCATTATCAAACCGAGTTCGTCAACCCGGGTTATAACTCGGTCTGTTTCTATTTGAACCCGGGTTAACTCGGTTTGTAAAATTTTGGGGTTGGCATACCAGATTCGAATGAAGTATCCTTAATTTCATTGACTGGGATAGGGCAGACCTGATGTTGGAAAGATTTTGTTTCTTCCTCGTCTCAGCAGCTTCTGCAAAAATCGTTGTGCGCTATGTTCAGTCGCATTGCATGTGTGGACTCCTATTAGCGTACGAACGTCCCTGCGACTAAAGCCGAGCAATGATGGTGATCTCTTCTTGTTCGGCTTCGGCCATAGGGCCCTTGCTGTGGCTGCAGTCGTTTAGTCTTCTTCTTTATGGAGCTGACTAGAGTATAAGATGGCTACGGAGAGCGTTGTCTTTTGGCTGCTTTGGTTGATTTAACTTGTTCCATGGTTATTGTATCTAATGAAGATAAGATTCATGTATGTTTAACGACATATTCACTGCCCTGGCAACAAATATATCACTATTGTCAATGACTCTTATTCACTGTGAAATACATCCACCGTCTTCTGGTGCGATTTCATCTGGCATATACTGAGTGCCTTGAGGCACTCTTACCGACTAGAGGATTAAGCTTAACCCACCACTGTGGAAATGGGCATTGAATCCTCAAAAATGGCACTAAAATACATTTTTGATCTTCGAACTATTCTTAGTTCTGTGTTTGTGAACCGAGTCCCTGTTGAGTGTGACCTCTTTTCAAAGATCTGAACATCTTAACACCGCACAGTTCTTAGCAATCTACATAAAATCATAAAACGGCTCATAAGAATACTATCAACTGCCCCAAAAGACTAGGCGTTCGATTAAGAAATTAACCTAATAACTAAAGTTCAGGTGACCCTTTGAAGGGCAGAAAAACGACACTCTCAAAATGAATTTCTGCACTGTTCCTGAATAACTGATCACTACCAAAACTTTCATTTTCATTTCGAATTCTCCAAGCCACGTCCAGTCGATGTGAATGTCGCCGTCCACTCCAGCAGCGGACCCCCAAAATGTCCTCACCGTCACCACTGTGCGGCAAAGTTTCACCAGACGAACAAATGGATTCTTCGCAACCACCCCTCGCCAATCTCACGTGGAGCGGTGTGTTGGTGATGAGGATGGGAAGGACGGCATCCTGGCATCCTGATATCCTCCTATTCTCGATTACTTTCACAAGGTGGCGTTCGCACGGCGCTCACGTACCCATAAGACTGCGAGAGTAAATGTTTACTAGTTAAGTACCGAGAATGTTTGGAATTTCGTGATGAGATAGTGAAACGAACTGTTACAAATCACATACACACCACTTTCACCCACCCACCCACTTGACATTCGCACCAATGCGAACCAGAAATGGGAACAGGTTGGTGCGGGGGAGGGAAGCAGATATTAAGGAGACGTCAAGTCGTTTGAAATGAACGAGAGACTACAGTTTGTCCTGAAATGAAAATTGTACATTCTACATTTTAAATTGGATGCGCTGTGATATTGTCTAGTGGGGACTGGGACTCATTATGAGCTTTTAACAAGGACGCCTTGAGCTTAATGTGATAGCCCGGTGATTATTGTTATGACACTGGCAGGGAGTGCGCTTGGCTTGGGGGTGATGTGCTTGAATCTTGTTTACACCGTAATAATCCCGTCGTCACGTGGGGAGGACAAATCATTTTCGGAATTTAAGGTGGAGCCTAAGTCCTGTGGTTTTGTGTTGACGGGGAGGCAATTCAGAGTGACCTTGAAGTCCGTTTGGTGCGTGATGAGGGAGTGGTGGGGAATGTTGATGAAGGAGAACTGCTTGAGTTATTGAACTTCAACTCCGAACCAGTGGGACAACGCAATAGAGGACGCCCACGGAACCGATGGCGCACCCAGGTGGAGAAGGACCTCAACCAACTTGGTGTGCGCAGTTGGAGACAGCTGGCAAAAGATCGTGCCGCCTGGAGAGGCTTACTGGTTGAGGCCCAGGTCCACCCCGGACTGTAGCGCCACCAGAAGAAGAAGAAATGATTTCTCTTAGAGAAGTGCATTTGGATCTGATGCATTTCTGAAGGAGATGCCCCGATTCTTTGAAGGGAATCTCCTTCGAAGACTGAGAGATAGCTCCAGATGTCACTGTTTCCCCGAACTTCCGACAACCCGAGGCAGAAATCTTGCGTTGAACAGTGTACCTACAAAATCAACGAGATACTGTGTAAATTATTGAGACGCATTCAGGTCGCACAACCCACGCAGACAGCAATAAAAACTTACAACCTGATCCAGATCCAAAGGCAAGCGAAGAGGAAAGTAATGCCAAACTTTACCAAGTAAGACCATGGAATTCAACGAAACGTCGTGCACAGACTTCAGTGCCAAAAGGAGAAGGAGAGTATGACGGTGCTTGCTATGCGTTTATATAGATGTTAGTGACACTTCCCCGTTGGCACAGGTTCTGTATTGGGTTCACCTATGAGGTACTGGGAAATGTAAAGAAGCATCGATTCCTTGCCACAAAGCCAGGGTTCGGAAGACGTTTTTAACAATTTTTCAACTTGATAAGGATAGAGGGAGCAGACAAATTGCATTATCAGATTTATCGGCTCCTATTGATCAATTGTGAGTGTGCATTGAATATTTAAATGCGAGTAATTGTACTTTGTCAAACATTTATGTTTTCGTTTCATACATTGCCCCGGGCTCTAATAATGCAAATTATCAAGCTCATATAACTAACATTAAAAATATTGTCGATCATCTACCTTATTACCTGATTTAAAATGGATTTTCTCTGAAGAAGACAAATGTATGTTTGCTTATAATGTTACTCAAAATTTCGAATTTGAAGTCATCGACTCAATGAATGCTATGTACTTTAGGCAGGCTAATACAATTCGTAATTCAATGGAAAGAATTTTAGATTTAATTTTTGTTGATGAAGATCTAGAGGCTGTTGTCTTGGAAGTTGATCATCCTTTACTGAATAATAGTATGTATCATAAAGCACTGCTAGTTTCATTTAATATGATTGTATTTAATTCATTTGATTCTGGTCCTTCCGAAGATAAGCCTAAGTTAGATATCATAAAAGCTGATTACAATTTATTAAATAACTATTTCCTTTCAGTCGACTGGGATAAAACTTTTGACTTCCCAAGTTTAAACATAGTTTATACTAAGTTTCGGATGAAGATGCCATATCCAGATCTGTTCCTATTAAGATATCTACTAATTCCAAAAAACCCATCTGGTTCAACCGAAGCTTATGCAGACTTAAAAATTTTTTAAACAAGATATGTAACAGGTCTGCTAAAGACAATTCACTGCGTGGCGTATTGTGTCGAGGCAATACATAATTTCTCTTGAGTCAAGGATCAAACAGAACTCAAAAACTTTCTGGACGTTTATCAATACTAAACGTAATTCTGTTGGAATTCCATCGAATATGTCCTACGATAATGTATGTACTGATGACCGTAAGGTTATATGTGATATGTTTGCATCACATTTCCAGTCAAACTTTGTTGACTTAGGCATGGGTTGCAGGTCAGAAGTTCGAGCAAATACAATCGCAGACATAGGGCGATTATAATTGACGAATGATGATATTCTTTCTGAGCTGTCCTCACTGGATTCTAGTGCAAGCCTAGCGCTTGATAATCTTCCCCCGCTTTTTTTAAAAATGTGTAAGGACGGATTAGTCAAGCCCCTGACTATCATTTTTAATATGTCACTGGCTCGCGGCGAATTTTTGGATTGCTGGAAGGATTCTCTCATCACCCCAATTCATAAATCTGGACCTAAAAGTTCTATTGTCAACTACAGACCAATAGCTAAACTCCAATTAATACCGAAATTATTCGAAGCTGTTGTTAAGAAAAAAATATATGCTGAAGTTCGAAACCAAATGTCACAATTTCAACATGGCTTTGTGAGTGGAAGATCAACTTCGACCAATTTGGTTATATTTACAAACTTTTGCCTAAGTTCCATGGAAGCGAGACTTCAAGTTGACTCCATATACACTGACTTCTCGAAGGCATTTGACCGTGTTCAACATAATGTGCTCATAAAAAAGCTAGAGATGATTGGTTTTCATTCTAAAATCTTGAAATGGATAACTAGCTACCTTACAAATCGCAGACAGTTTGTAAAAATAGGTAATGATCTGTCAGGCGTAATTTTCAATTTGTCTGGGGTACCTCAAGGTAGTCACCTCGGCCCTCTTCTGTTTCTTCTTTTTATCAACGCTTTGCCTTCCTATGTTTCCCATGTTGCAAAATGATATCTCATCAGTACAGAATTGGTGCGATTTGAATGGACTACATTTCAATATTAGTAAATGCTCAGTTATGACATTTTTTAGAATTTTATCTCCTATAATCTATAATTATAAGATTGATAATACAATCTTAACAAGAGTATGTTCGCATAAAGATCTAGGGGTTATATTCGACGTTCAACTGACTTTTTCTATGCACATAGACTATATTATTTCAAAGGCCAACTCCATGCTAGGATTCTTGTTTCGAAATTCAAAAGATTTTCAAGACCCTTACACTCTTAAGTCTGTGTATGTTTCGTTGATTCGCTCTATATTAGAATACTTTTGTTTAATATGGAATCCTTTATATAACAATAGCGCTATTTGTATTGAGAGAATACAAAAGAGATTTACTAGATTTGCTCTTCGAAAGATGTCGTGGAATTCAAATATGCCAGATCATAATGCTAGATGTCAGCTTATCGATCTAAGGCAACTGCATGTAAGAAGGACTTATTATTCAGTTCTTTTCGCTCATGACGTCATTACTGCTCACATTGATTGTCCGGTGCTGCTTTCCATGTTCAGTGTTTACACCCCGTCTCGTTATCTGAGGCCTAGAGATTTCTTTTATGTTTCGAGGCATAGTACAAACTATGGGCAAAATTATCCTATAACTAATGCTTGCATAGAATTCAACTTAGTTGCAAATGTTATAGACTTTAATATGAGTAGAGATAAATGTAAAAATGAAATCTTAAATTTTTTGACTAGCAATTTACTCTAAATTACATTATAATTGTATGTTAAATTCTGCTTATACTAGGCATTATTATTAATAAGAAATGAAATGTTATCAATATTATCAGTAGTCTTAAAAAAGCTCTGTACTTGAAAGACGGAAGAATAAATAAATAAATAAACTTCCAAACGATCCTTGCGATGGCCGAACTCCGAGAAATTTGATTCGCTTGTGTGACATAGTGGGACATACTATGCCGTTCGGTTAAAGACATCCGAGCCTTGTGAAATTTGAGAAAGGATTTGCGTTGCCGTGAAGGTCTGAGGTAGAAAAGAAGTGGTGTTGTTCTACCTTGCCTCAGGGCAGATGTGTACGCCGAATTACTCTTGGCCGCTATATATCGGTCTGTTGAATCAAATGGACACAAAGCTCCTGTCTCAAAGGACCAAGGGTCGTACAAAATACGTGTTTTTGCAGTGCTATATGGAGGCGATAGCTGCAAACCTTCTAAAGGGGATCTTACGTCGTGTGTTAGGTCTGTTAGGCAGGTGGATGGACATAACCATGAACGCTGTGCCAAGATGTGGGTGCAGTCTGGTAGTCAAGAGTCTGTCGCATGAAAACCAATGCTCCAACATAAAAGGGTATACGAATCTGAGGCTCCTCCAGATCAAGTAATCTCAGACGCAAGCCAGATTGATCTTGATGACTGGAAGGAGTACACCTAGACCCGTCAGCAAAAGAAACCAGCTCAACAACACCACCCTCAACTCACCGAATAGGGAGGAAAACACAACCCTCTCTCAGATACTTCGACACGATTCCCGTACTCCAATCATGCACTGGGCGTTGCTTCTCTGAGAGAAGAAAAAAAAAATCAAATCTCTATGGGTTCTAGGTTAGGTTAGGTTGAGGTGACTGACTGCCATGCATACACACTTAGGTCAAGCATAGTCCCATTGTGTTAGGCTACCTATTCCGCAAACCAATTTGTGCTTTTGATAATGCGAAGAAGAGGGCTGATTCTGATCAGTTCGGGCAGATTAACAAGGAAATGGCCTCCCAGAATTCTGAATCTACGGGATGAGAGAGCACTGCAGCTACATCGCAAGTGTTCGACGGTTTCTTCCTCAACCTCGTCCACGCAGCTTCTACAGAAATCATTATAAGGAAGGCCTAGTCTAGAGGCGTGACTTCCGATGGCACGATGCCCTATTAGACATCTGAGGTTTGGCTTCCTTCATCTGATCAAGCTAAGCGATCGCTTGGGATCGATCATAGGCCAGAGTTGATTCGTAATGAGGCATCCTGTGCCAGATATCCATCGGCGGTTTGTTTGGGCAAGCGTTTCAAGCTTTAGCAGATGTTTTATGGTAGCGATTGGCGGGGAGAGTGGGTCTCCACCCGGAAAGAGTACAGAATTTGTGCCCTTTCTAGCGAGTTCATCAGCTTCGCAATTCTCTGGAATGTCACAGTGTCCCGGCACCCACATCAGTTGGGTGTTAAAATACTTCGCCATCTCGTCAAGAGATAGGCGGCAATTAAGGGTAGTCTTGGATTTAAAAAGGACTGAATTCAGAGGTTTGATCGCTGCCTGGCTATCGGAACAGATGCCGATATCTGTGCGCGATATTACTTTGTTTTTAGCCAGGACAGGGCTTCCTTAACCGCTGTAGTGTCAGCCTGAAAGATGCTACAGTAGTCGGAAAGATAGCTGCAAAATATAGATCCTTGGAATAGACAGCAGCACCCATACCTACATCCATCTTCGATCCATCTTCGAAGATTCGCAGTGGACCTTCCAGCGTCTGGTGTTCAGACTCCCTATAAGATCTGGGCGGCATGCTGGGTGAGAAATTCTTCTCGAAGAGGAGTTAAGGTAAAGTGATGTCTGTATCTATGGGTATAGAGGAATACCTGCGTAGGATCGTTGAATGTCCAGACTGGAGTTCTTTCCAGCTGCTCAGCGATCTTAATCTGATCGCCGTGCTGTCTACCAGTTTGTTCTATCGGTGGGAGGTTGAGGAGTATGTTTAGTCCTTCGGAGAAGTTACTTCTTAGCGCTCGGCTAATGCATACGCAAGCCATCCTCTGCACTCTAGCCAGTGGGATGATGTTGCATTTCTTATCGAGTGCGGTCCACCAAATTGCGACAACATACAGCAGTATGGGTCTGACTACTGATACAAATAGCCAGTAAACTATTCGGGGTTCCAGTCCCTATGTGTACCCAATGCCCCTTTTACAGCAGTAGAGACCCGTGAAGGCCCTCTTGACACGTTTCTGGATATTTAGCTTCCAGCTTAACTTCGTGTCTAGTATAATACCTAAGAATTTAGCGTTGTCGCTTAGCACTAAGGGGGTAGTGTGGGCTCCCTCGATATCGACAAGGGCACTGAGAGTAAATTCCTTGAAATCGAGGGAACTTTCTATAGTGCCAACAAGTGAGTGCAGATTTGCCCTTGTTGTAAGCATGCTGAGAGATCGAAAATTTGTCTGTGACGAAGTGTTGGATGAATACATCGATAAATTTTTCCAAAGTCTTCAGGAAAAAGTAGGATAGGCCTTTGTACTCAATGTTGTGATACATTCTGATGCTTGTAAATTGTAATGCCTTTATCTCGTTTCGACAACTACTGAATCTAAGGAATTACAAGGCATATAAAATACTTGGGCGTCATACTAGATTCTAAACTTACGCGGAAAGTAAAAACAGAGCATCGTCTTAAGAAGGCGTACGTAACCTTTTACGTAAGACGGTAATTAAGGCGGCAGTTGCATGCACAAGAATGGGAATGGAACATGCATTTAAGGTTCTATTAAAACTTCAGATCGCTTTCTTCAACTCGACTTCAGCTGGTTGGATGTGAATGCGGGACCAACCAAGAATTGTTACGTTCTTCAGAAATGAGTTTACGTAAAACTGGAGTCATGTTTTAAGACGATCTGAAGACGGCTCTGCCCAGACACTAGCATCTCGTGTTGAAGTCATCTGCAGAATGAAACAATGCCAGTGACTTTATTTTATTATTATCGATTAAACTCAAAATTCTGGGTGATGGATTTTGGTGTCAAAGTCAAGTAACCTTTCCCCAACATGTTGCTAGTTCTAACTCTCACTCTTGATCACAAGACCTTTTGAATGTTTGTAACTGTGACCGGTAATTTTGCGCAACTATGTTAAATAGGCCACCTGACAAGGGAGTTGTCTAGTGGTAAACCTTTTTTTCATTGAAGGTAGGTAGGCGTTCGTCAGTCCGCAATTACCAGCACTCACGCCATTACCTCGGCACCCCTGCCTAAACCCTCGAAGACTAAAGGCACGATCTTCCAGAAGTCCATGCAACAGTTAAGATACGCATGTGACTTCGATATAATTGCCAGAACACAGAGAGCCATCAATGAGGATTTGTTGTCATTGCGACAGAAGTTGCTTAAATGGCTCTGGTGGTGAATGAGGGCACAACATTGACATCTTGGACAGGGCATCACAATGTTACTTTATAGTTTCGAAGTAGTTAACTCTTGCCAAACGTTGTTCTTATAAGCTCAAGAGGCAATTGAGTCATAGAGCCTTCTCTCGAAGTAACAAGCTGACTTTATACAAAAAACCGATCAGTTCTGTATCACGGCGCGGAGTCATGAAAAATATCAAAAGCGGATGAAGAAGTCCTTCGTCTTATAGAGAGAAAGAAGCGACTGTGATGGCGCAGTTGGTAGAGTGCCTACCCGGTTCGAATCCCACTGAAAGCAAAGTTCATATGGTTTTATCTGGTTTTCAAATCTGGTCCAGTCACCATTTGCCGTTGGGATCAAACTAACGGCACTATCAGTGGAGTAGTGTGTGGTCGCCGTGGCGTAGTGGGTAAGTCCGTCGACTCCTACGCCGAGGGTGCCAGGTTCGATAACCGAATTTACTTTTAGTCACTGACAATGCTCAAAGAGTACTCCTGTCAAGAAAAAGCTTCTCAAATTCGCCGTTCGGAGTCGGCATTAAACTGTAGGTCAATTCCACTCGTGAAAGAACAATAGCACGCGCACACACGAGTGGTTGTTGAGAAGTTAGGCCCAGGTCCACCTCAGACATATTATATATTATCACTGGAGTAGTCAATCAGTTGTACTAGTCTGAGTATGGGTATCGCATTGGGCCAATACCCCCACAATATGGATTTATTCGAGACAGTACTTGAAAATGCCGTGGCATAACAATAGATTAATTAACTTAAGAAATGCAAAAAATAAAGCTTTTAAACTGTTCAAGAAATCAAGCTCAGAACTCAACAAACAACGTTTTTGTCTGTTGCGACGGGAGTATGAATTCTTAAACAAGTTTTTGTATAAACAGTTTGTCATGACCACTGAAGCTAACATTTCCAGAGATCCTAAAAGTTTCTGGACATTTGTAAATAGTAAAAGAAAGCGAAATGAGTATTTGTTAAATATTGAATCCGAAGATATTGTATCTCATAGCAGTGAGACAACATGCGAGCTCTTTGCAAAGTACAGTCTATGTAGATCACCCAAATATTAATACACCTTCTGACAATGAAGAAGGATGTAATATGAATCTTAGGTCACTCTATCTCTCAATTGAAGACATACTCGAAGGAATTCAATCCCTGAAGTATTTTTTAAGTCCTGGTCCTGACAGTTCTTCTCTGTCTTTGCCTTTAAAACTTATGTTTAATATGTCCTTGTCTTCGGGTACTTTTTTAGACGAATGGAAAATTTCATATATAGCACCGATACACAAAGCTAGATCCCGACAGAAAATTTAAAATTATCGAGGCATCTAGAAACTTTCAGCTATCCCAAAACTTTTTGAGCTAATTTTTACTAAGAAAATATATGTTTTGTAGTCAAAGAGCAAATATCATCACAACAACACGGATTTGTTTCAGGTAGATCCACTCTAACCAACTTAACGTTGTTCACAAAGTATCTTTTTGGTGAATGAGTCAGGGCATCAAGTCAATGTTATTTTTACCGACTTTACCAAAGCATTTGATACAGTTTGTCATCGCATTCTTTTAAATAAATTAAGGTCATTTGGTATACACTCAGTACTTCTTAACTGGATTTCGAGAAATCAAATGGTAAAAAGTCCAGAGCCATGAAAGTCCTTTCCGGTGTTCCCCAAGGTAGCCATATAGGTCCATTACTGTTCAATATATTTGTCAACGAGATTCCGTCAATCCTTGCTCATGTCAACTGTTTGTCGTATGCAAACGACCTCAAGATTTTTCTGCGTGTGAATGACTCTCAAGATTGTGTTAAAATTCAAAATGACTTAAATAAATTATTCAAATGGTGTGATGTTAATTATTAAAACCTGTAATATTTGACTATTCTATTTGTGAAGTTTGTCTTTCTAGAAAAACTGAAGTGAAAGACCTTGTTGCGATTTTTGATCGGAAACTGACGTTCTCCCTACATATTGACTATATTGTTGCTAAAGCTAAATCTATGCTTGGATTCCTCAAAAGGACGTGTTCAGAATTTTCGAATCCATTTGCCTTTAAATCTGTCTATATGTCTATCGTTCGCCAATATCTTGAATACTGTTCTTTAGGAATATAGCAATTCTGTGCAACGTCTCGAAAAAGTTCAAAAATTATTCACAAGACTTGTTATCAAAAAAATGGAACGGAATCTTGACAACATGGCTCCATATCCAACGAGAGGTGCATTGGTTGGGTTAGATACTCTGGAAAAAAGGCGAAGTGTTTATTCATGACATTTTTTCGTATCGTGTTAATTGTCCTCAGTTACTTCAAAATGTAAGGTTTTATGCACCGGAAAGAATTCTTTTTACGCGAAATTTCTTAGTCCAACCAAGCCACGTTCATAATACCGGCTTTAATGAACCGCTTAGTAAATGTATCAGTAAATTTAATTCTGTATGTTTAGAAATAGACTTGTGTGATGAAAGACGAAAATTTAAACTGTCTATCCCAAATATCTGACAAATTCTATAAATTCAATTTTGCTCTCTGTTATTTATTTCATTTGTTATTCTATGTGAATATTATTTATTTTGTTATGTATTTATTATATTATTCTTAAATTAAATTTTATAGTTGTTCTTAATATATTTATACAACAATTTGTGAATCCAAAAAATCGTGTGTACAATATAAAGATTATTATTATATTTCCGAAATCTGTAAGACTTAAACTCGGTAGATCGAATCAATAGATAAATAAATAAGGTCTAGGTGTGCTGGTGAATGCACTAGCAGTCCCTCTACCTAACCTAACCTATAGAGAGAAAAGTACGATCTTTGATACTCTTTGTGTTGATGGCATTTGAAGGAGAAGATTCAGGCACTAATTGTACGGACTTCACCGCGACAAGAGCCTATTCAGGCGTCTACGGATCCAAGGCCAGTGGGCCATGTAGAGAGCTTAGCTCCCACCCAAGGAGTGTTTGACTTTGTGCGACAGCGCAGCAGAGAATGCCCACCTATAATGCGTGCACTCAAGAGGAGGGTGACCTCAACCAGATTGGCGTGCAAAATGGCAGCCAGAGATCAGGGTAGACCACGGCCTCTCCAACAACCCGGACTGTAGCGCCACACAAGGGCAAAGAAGAAGTAGGTTCGGTAAAGTTTCGGCATATTTACCGGACTCTGCCTGATGGACCCAATACAAGAAAACAAAGACCCTCCTTTACCTGGGTCTACTTAGAGCTGGATAAAGACCGAACGACGGACTCGGGCTAGAGTATAAGTGGCATGTGGCTTCGTCGGTCACAACATGTCCTGAATCAGCAAACACATCTTAAAAAGGAGGTACAAAGCTTTCATTCTAAGCTATTGCAAGATTGTGATGGTATCTTTTGACTTGTTAAAGGAATGCACCCTTTATCTCTTAAAAACACGTAAATCTGCACATCAAACTGAAATGAATTAAACCGTATTCAGATGCGTACTCCATTTAAAACGTCTTCCTTTTCGTCGTAGCACTGTGCTGTGCTGTTGTGCCAAATTTTCCAAGTCGCGCAAATAATTCCATGGCGGAATATGCAACCGGAAGACAAGTGTCGTCGAAGCTAAACCTTGGGAGACACTCAACAGATCTAACTCAACGCACAAAGGATCCAACCAGGATCGCAGTGGGCTACAACTGCTACAGTGGTGGTAATCACCCATACCTAACCTAACTCAACGCTCTACGAGGGATCACAGAAAGCAAGTATGTACTGGCTGATTGATGGATAAGGTAGTGCTCTCAACACAGAATTTTACGCGATATTTGTTAGCAGCGTCTGATCACTCTTTGCACCATAGTCTGGCGAACATTTTTTTGAAAAAAATTACGTATACGCCACCATGTCCATGGATTGAAGTTAGGGAGCTCTCTCGACTTAATTAAAACATTTCCATTTGATTTGTAAACTTCATTTAAGCCTCTGGAAACTCATTCAGCTCTCAAGATTGAAGCTAGTGGCGTATAGGACACAAAAAACTAAACGTTTCAGGTCAAATCAAGTTCCCTTCACATGAGTGGAGACTGTGATACGAAGAATTGAATTTAAATCCTCTTACCTCTTGGTGGTTATGAAGCAGTCTGCTGAAACAATGATTGTAGAAGGAAGAAATCAATTACAACTAAGGCCATTAAATCCCACCAATTGACATTGAAATCACCATTTTTTACCCCCAAGTCCAAATCAATCAGTTTTTTCTCCACAGCAAAAGACAACAAAGCCTGCATCCACTGAAGTTGAGAGGTACATCCCCCCGAGCCCCTGAGCCCCCCGAACTTAACGGCAAACTGCAGCTGATGTAACGGAAACGTTTAACAATCACTTGTCACTCGACTTCTTGGGCAGTAAGACCAGAGCTCACATCTGCCATCATCCAAGTGGTTCGATGTCCGCACGGCTCACGGACTTCAGGACAAGCTGTCATCCCTCGACACAGCAAAGCACCGTATCCCCTTGACAGAGTCTCATGTCAACAGGGAATAGATTCTTTTAGCCAACTGGCCTGCTCCTCAACTAACTTCTCCCCGCCCGGTGTCTGTCACCTCGTCATCCGGACATAATTGGACAGAAACAACGCAGAGTGTGAAAAAATGAGCAAAAGATGCGGATACATAGACTAAATATTCAAATGACAACTGCAGGGATTTTTCGTCTCGTCTGCATGTTCAACATGTCAGCCTGCAGGACGACGTGCCCATGATGTGTGTCAGCCCACCCACCCACCTCCCTTTAAACGCCCACAGCAGCACAGGTACATATGTGTATGCAGACGATTATTGCTTGAAAATTGCCTTTCTGTGTTCAGGCCGAGGACAAGGGAACGAAAAGATACGAAGAACTTGAATTTATTCGCTTGACACACAGCCGAACAGACAGGCCAGTGGTGGTACAAGGAGACAAGGAGAGGCGGCTCCACACTCCACCATCGTCCTTGTCCACGCTGTGAATTCATCTCTGCCCACATTCCAGGGCATTTCACAAGTTTGCAGCTTTTTGTTTTTTTTTTTTTTCAAACATCCCTTCCCGGTGGGAGTTGGAGGACGAGGCGGCACATACTTTTTTATCCCCATTATTGCAGTCTTAGATGGTGCATCTTCTGACATTTAAATCCGGACGTGTGGCGCACTAGTTCTTAATTAAATATTTTCGGGCAACTTCCTCGTGTTATTACTGCGGATTTTCTTTATGAAAAAGTTTCCGCAAACAAATACGGTTTGTTTGGGAGAAAGAGAGGGCGAACGGAGAGCTTGAAAAAATTCTGCACAAACTTTTGCCGTGTGTCATTGGGGCTGGGTCCCTGGGAGCCGACTGATGAATGGTCTCGCGAGAGAGGGAAGGAAGTTTATTTAACAAATTTTTGCCATTTGTTGACTTTGAGTTGGATTTTATGTGATGGCCACGGTAAAGTGCTGGCGACTCACTTTTGAGATTTGTCCTTTCGGCCTTCATGCGGGACTCCTGAGCTGTGATTTAGTAGGGTAACTAACAAGTTGGAGTGGGAAGTTCCTGTCGTTTGTTTTTCGAGTGGAGAGACCGACCGGATACGCACTGACTGGGTGTGCTAGGTGAACTGGCAGTAAATGGATGCCCAGTCACGGGCGATGACTGAAAACCTTGGGATTGTTAATCCTTGCAGATAATTTGGAGGAGCTGGGTTTGATTTATTGTTGTGGATGCAAAATAGTTTGAGCCCCCTGACATCGATTCTTTGATAATTGTATCCAATACGGGTCCACTAAGGACTTGACAACTTTTTTTTAAGGATACGCTTAACCCTCGCGACCACTTTTGTCGTGTGGGTCAGAAGATTATGATGACGCTAAGCATTTGACTCATCTGAAAAGTGTTATTATTCATTCGAAGTAGTATACAGTGAAACTTCTCTTTAGCGGACAGCAGCGCGACCAACATGATTGTCCGTTGTGGAGGGGTGACCGGTCTGAAGACACTAAAATACACGAATACCTTCATGCCGGGACCATGACGATTTTTCTGTAAGGAGAGGTGTCCCTTATAGAGAGGTGTCCGTAAAGAGAAGTTTCACTGTATCATGAACACATTTGTGTTTGAAATTCGACGTCGTTCTGGAGAAGAACTATATTCTTACACACCTAACCAAAATACAAAGATCGGCCTACCAAGACCTGAGAAGAACTCCGACGGCAGCCCTCGAGGCCATCTTGTTATGCAGGACCAGTGAAGCCTCCAGGGTCATGAGCCTCAGATAGGCGGGATTTTGGAAGGACGAACCACGAGGTCACGGTACCACCCGAAAATTGGAAATAAGATCTGAATAGAGGACAAACTGACTAGCTTCCAGCAACCCTGGCGCCCGAGAAGAGTTTCTATCACGGGTTCCGTGCCGGGAACAATCGGCAATAACAGAAGGGGAGATCGCCCTATGCACCGTTGCGACGCTGATACAGAGGCAGGGATCTTCTGTGACTTCTTCGAAAAATCCCGGACTACTGCAGCGTTTCCTAAGCCGAAGAGACTGCCTTAGATGAGGCGGACACGCGCTAAGAGCCAAAAGCGTTACCGGCGAATCGGTCATCGTCTATTCTGATAGCCAAGAGGCAATAAAGGTACTTACCTACCTTGTCATGGCTGTCATGGCTGCTAGTGAATTCACCAGCACACTTGTTGGTCCATTGTGATACAATCAGACTACTACCACTGATTGACAACTCCAGTGCTAGTGCTGTTAATTTAATCCCAACGGCAAATGGTGACTGGACCAGATTACCAGATAAAAGCGTATTAATTTGCTTTCACTGGGATTCGAACCGGGGACCCCACTAACCAGAGGCATGCATTTAACTAACTGCGTCATCCAGTAGGCATTGAAAAGGCGGACAGTCTCGCGAAGAAAAGCTCGGAGCTGGGAAGATTTCTGGCAATTCCGCTCAACTCTATAAAGAAAAGCCTAGAACACGAATCTCTGGACCCAGCCAGTACTCGCTGGCTTAACTTGAATACTTCGGCTACAGCAAGGGCCCTCTGGCCGAAGATGTGCAAGAAGAGGACGACATCATTGATCGGCTTTAGTTGCAAGGACGTACCAACGCTAGTCGGACACTGTGCCATAGGTACGCCACAACCGCGCAAGTACATTTCCAGAACCTGCAGAGACGAGGAAGAAACGGAATCTATCCTAAATCTGCTCGGCTAAAGCCCACCTCTTGTAATGTAGACACTTTCTAGATAAACACCTCTTCATAGGCTTAAGCGGTGTTGGTTTGTAAGATCTCCGATAATTCTCACATAAATCTGGCTAGTTTAGTTTTTTTACAATAGTTCTCACGGCAGTTAAAAACTCCATATCATGAGCGCAATGTACTAACTGATCCGCGACGAGAAGGCCGTCCGGGCACTCAATTGACGTACCCACCTAAGTCCATTCGTTAAACCTAATTCCGTCCACACACTTCGACAGAAACAGCCGCTAGCTCTGTCAAAATCGTCTCAGAGGTCCTTTAACTACGCCAGTATGCTACCATAAACCAAGCGTTTAACGTGGTCGCATTGAAAAGGTCTAGAGGTGTTTAATGACACCATCTAGACGGCCAATCGAGATGACCATTTCGAATATTACCCACGTTCATCTACATGCGTATTATGTTGACAGTTGCACCCTCTGTATAGCTTGTGACACCGTCTTGTTGCAATCACATCAAGTACATGCATTTGACCAAACAAATATCGTTTCGACATGTCTCTACAGGCTCTCCACTATCTGTAACGTGACGGTCATTTCCATAACTGAAAAAACGGTTGACCCTACCACCATATAGTTTTTGTTGTGAATGAAGTGGAGGTTCTTGAGGCATACAAGGGTTTTCATCGGATCACCAACGCATATTCTGTTCGTTGACGAAGCCGTTAGTCACAAATGCAGTTCATCATTGAAGATGATTTCGAGGTGAAATTGATTACCTACCTCCGACATTGCTAGATCCGGAGCCGAGAACGGATGTTCCTTCATAGTTCACTTACAAGGATGCAAGCCAAGATCCCTTCTCATAATTCACGAGTGGTCTTAGCAATGCCCGATTCCTGAGAACGCCGTGGATTCGACTTTTTTGCTTCTTATGCGACGGACTCTTAAACGGCAGAAGAATCGACCAACCCCCGTCGCAGTCGTCCAGTTGGTAAAGAACATCAAGGAGCGAAAATTAAAACTAACTTCCAATTTGTTAGGATGAGATAACGACCAAAACTTGGCGTTAACTCTTTTAAAGTCGCCATCATTGACTGGAAATTTTGGTAAGAAATTTGAATGACCTGTAACCGCGATTCGTTCCAGAACTTCGCAATGATGTTATTCTTATTGAAAGTCGTGAATCTGACAGTTTGTTCATTTGTCTAAGGGTGCGTTCAGAGTGCTATTGGCAAACGCTTCACCAGACAACATCACTGAATGTTACGTTCAGATATCTTTGGAGTAAGGAATCGACTTTACTCTAGACAACTGCAAAGGGAGGGTATTTTAACCCAAGCCTTCATCTTCGAATAGGAAAGCCTCCGGGTTAAAGACCAAGTAATCGCGGACGCCAGTCAGCTTTTTCTGGTGTGACTAGAAGCTTCAATGATGGAAGGCCGGTATTGCTCAGGCTCAGAAGCTCAAGGAGTTTAGAGAAAAAATTGTACTTGAAATGGGATTTATCTGTAACGTCTTGATGCACTCCAATTCTAATAGACTGTACCTTTTAGCGAGAATTTACGTTTAACTTTCCACAATGTTAATAGAGTTCAAAACGCCTTTTCTACCACATGTGCGCTATGGCCATCATCAACGCTTGGATGTTATATCGACGCCACTTCACATGCACAGTACAAACTAGGAAACTACTAAAATTGTACGCATTCATCATGGAAGTGACCGCTTGTCTTACAAAATTCAGCATACTGTTGGCACGAAAAACTGGTCGCCCATCGAATTTGGAGTCGGAGGTCGCAACCAAGCGCTCATATACCCCCACGCCCCATTGATTCTTCATAGCGAGATACGCATCAACAGGTACCTGCAGACGCTCACCACCTAACTCGACAAGTGGAAAGTACGACCCAATGGAAGGAAAACCCAATTACTGGTAATCCAAGCCCCCAAACACCGCTGTACAAGGAACAATCTGAAGCACCACGCTATAGTCCAGATATACATCAACAACGGATCTTTATAACCAGGCAAAGAGATGAAGTACCTAGGAGTTACTTTTACCAGAAATTTCTCCTTCGGAAAGAACATCTCCAACCATATCCAGAAGGCCAAGATTCAACTCAACTACTGCAGGAAAGTCATGTGGAAGCCCAACACACTTTCCACCAAGATAAAGAAGATCTTGTATAAACAGATCAAAAGTCCATCACTAACCTACGCCTCCCCAGTATGGTTCCACCTAACACCATATCAAATGGAGAAACTACGACTTTTCGAACGTAGATGCCTCAGGACCATCACCAACTTCCAACCTACAAGTACATAAGGATGTCCACCCTCTACAACAGCGCCGACATAGACCATATTGACAGACGCATCCTCAAGCTCACTGTCAACTTCTTCAACAACCTCCGGAACATCCCGAACAGCCTCATAGGCGAACTATCTGGAATACGATCAAATCCCAGCGACATCTTCCTCACTACAAGCCACATCAGAAGCCTGTACGAGATGGGCAGAATTGTAGACGACTGGAACAATATCACATACCACAACATAGGAATGAAAAGCGCCACTTTCATGTTTAACAACACTCAGTGCCATGAGAGAGAGCTCAGCTTCTAGCCGTCCTCCTCAAATTATTCCTTCAATTGTCTATAAATATGTTTAGTTTATAAATATGTTTATTTAAGTTATTTTTTAAGTTAAATTAACACCCCTATTCTGGTTGTGATGTCGTCACAACGCACGAATGTCAGTGAGGCGAAAATTATGATGCTTACCTTATGAGGTTTCAGTATTCTGGCGAAAACATCACAAGAAAACACACAAGAAAAAATTGCTTTTTTTACAATTATTATATTCGCGCTTTATTTTTCTTACTATACGCTACAAAATAATGGCAGAACGTAGCTAACAAAGTAATATGAACATGATTTAACATATGAACATGATTTCCTGCAGTAGTTGAGTTGAATATTTTGCATGAACAAGAAAATATCAGCGTACATCCTAGGAGCAGTTGGACCATTATACGAATTTCGTAAATGAATCCCGATTTTCTCCTGGGCAAAAATGATCCAACTGACCCAAATAGGATGTAGAATTATTGGGCCGCATTCGTAGATGAGCTAAACGCCAAAATAAAATCAACATCTGTTTATTTTTCCTTGTGTGTGACAGTTCTTTTGTTGATTTTTTTATTTGTGATGTGCTCATGAGAACATCACAATTTTGACGGTTCTTGTGATGCTCACAAGCTGTGAGGTTTTGCTCAGAATACGGAAACCTCACAATTTGTGACTCACCATGCTCTTGTGAGGTAATTGTGACTTAAAACACATCACTGAGGTTTGCCAGAATAGGGGTCTAAGTATAAAATAAAACAATAAAGCAGGTTTTATGAACCTTTTCCTGCAATTCTATTCCAAAACATCAATTTCCAATAACACCCCATACATTTATACAACTTAGATAATATCTTGAAGATATATTAAGTATTTTCAATGTCTTTCAAACTTTAAATAACTTGGTTCTATAAATAAAATACATTTAAAGAAAAATAAAAATAAAAACCAAGCGGTTTCAAGTGAATGTTGCTCCACTGTCCCGAAGGATGTACGGCTAGACCCAATTGACCACTTGCGAGTGCATGATACAACTCGATATCGATGCTAAAAGGCTGGATGCAACTCACGAACTCGATTGGTTTGCAGGAAATGCCAAGTTCATCTATGCCTCACCAGTCAAAAGAACTGTTTCAAGGAATTTCACACAACCTGAAATGCACCGCCGATGCGTTGTGATCCAAAACTCTTTTCTTTAAATCATGTTCATAAAACTTTGTTCGTTTATTTTCAAAAAAAGAAATGTTCCATACAAATATAAAAATTTCCCATACGCTTCTTCTTCTTCTGGTGGCGCGAGGGGGACCTGGGTGGACCTGGGCCTCAACCAGTAAGCCTAAGCCACTCCAGCCGGTACGATCTTTAGCCAGCTGCCTCCAACTGCGCACACCAAGTCAATTGAGGTCCTTCTTCACCTGGGTGCGCCATCGGTTCCGTGGGCGCCCTCTATTGCGTTGTCCCTCTGTCTCGGAGTCGAAGACTCTTCGGGCTGAAGCAGTGTTGTCCATGTGCTCTACAGGGCCCAGAAATCTTAGACGTTGAATCCGTAGACGCCTGTACAGTTCGTGGTTGAATCTTCTTCTCCAATGACCACCAACGCAGACAGGACCAAAGATTGAACGCAGAACTTTTCTCTCGAAAAGACCAAGCGCTTCTTCATCCCCTTTTGGGATTGTCCATGCCTCCGCGCCGTACAGAAGGACTGGGATGATCAAGGTCTTGTGTAAAGTCAGCTTGGTCCTTCGAGAGATGGTTCTACTACTCAATGGCCTCTTGAGCCCAAAGAAACAGCGGTTGGCAAGAGTAATTCTGCGTTTAATCTCGGTACTGGTGTTGTTCTTCGAGGTAGACCAAGGCCTTCCCTGCCTCGAAGTTATAGCTGCCTATGGTGACGTTTTGGCCAAGTCGTCGATGTTGTGTGTCCTTTCTTGATGACAGCATATACTTCGTTTTGCCCTCGTTCACCGCTAAACCCATTTTGGCCGCCTCCGCGTCAATACTAGCAAACGCATCATTGACGGCTCGCTGTGTTCTGCCAATTACGTCAATGTCATCCGCGTATGCTAGCAGTTGTACGGACTTCTGGAAGATCGCGCCTCTAGTGTTGGCGTGTGAGTCATGCACGATCTTTTCCAGGATGATGTTAAAGAAATCACATGACAGCGCGTCGCCTTGTCTAAGACCTTTTTTGACATTGAAGGTCTCGGTGAGTTTGTTACCGACCTTGATGGAGCTGCGAGAGATCTCCATCGTCATCCTGCACAACCTAACGCCTTGGCAGGAATGTCAAAACTAGACATGGCGTTGCATAGCTCGTCCCTATGCACGCTGTCATACGCGGCCTTGAAATCGACGAATAGGTGGTGGGTGTCGATCTGCATTTCATGGGTTTTTTCCAGGATCTGCCGTAATGTGAAGATTTGGTCGATGGCCTGAAACCGCACTGATAAGGACCTATCAGGTTGTTGACGAATGGTTTCAGGCGCTCACACAAAACGGCAAAGAGGCTCGTATAGGCGATGTCGAGGAGACTTATCCCCCGGTACTTGACGCAGTTGAAGGGGTCTCGTTTCTTGTGGATCGGGCAAACGATACTGAGGTTCCACTCGTTGGGCATGCTTTCCTCCGACCATATCTTACAGATGAGTTGGTGCATGTACCTTACCAGCTCATCTCCAGCTGCCTTAAACAGTTCCGCAGACAGTCCGTCTGAACCAGCAGCTTTATTCGACTTTAGTCTCGATATCGCTATCTTGACTTCGTCTAGGGCGGGGGGATGGAATTCTCGTCGATCATCGTCAATTGCGTTGAGTGGAACATTCTGCCTGACAGCGGTATTGGAGTCTTCCTCGCCGTTTAACAGTCTACAGAAATGATCCTTCCAGATTCTCAGTATCGACTGCGAATCTACTACGAGGTGTCCCTCTGCGTCACGACAGGCTTCTGTCCGAATTTTGTATCCATTGTAACCATCCGGACATCATTTCTACCGTAACACCTCTCCATTTCCTCGATCGCGCGCTTCCCATGCTCTTTCTTTTTCTTTTTGAGAAGCCGGCGCTCTTCCCTTCTTTTAAGTTCGTAGAGCTCACGAGCCGCTCTCGTCCTTCTGTCCAGCGTCGCCTTGTAGGCTGCTTGCTTCTCGTTGTCAAACCAGGGGTTTTAAAAGGGTTAAAAGTGTATTACTTATACCGTCTCAACCAGGACTTTTTTTTTAGCTTCAAGTGTTTTATTTCATGTAGACTTTGTATACCTCAAAAAAATCACCCGGATATTACGTTAAATAATTTAATATCATCTGCAAGCATAAGATAATCCCAACAATTTAAGGCGTTATGCACATCATTCGTAAAGGAACTCTCCTCATGTGCAAGACAGAACAGAATGGAGCTGGTTTTGTTCACCAGGAGAAGGAAAACTCCCGATATTCACTCTCCCCAAGTTGAGACACGGATGGCTTAATATCTTGGCATCATGAAACGTGGAGGAAAGGATAAAAAAAGGATTAAATGTGTGGACACAGCCAGGAAAAAGTGTCACGTCAACAAGTTCGAGTCTCGTCCGCTATGATCTCGAGAGCATAAAAACCAAGGTTAGACGAGTAGACGTTCAATAAAGATTTTATATAATAATTAACTTTCTGGCTTTTATTCCATAACATCCACATTGGTGACCCCGACGGTGGTGAATGAACAAAAAGAAGCAGGGAGCGATGCAAATACGAGCAGAGCTAGCTTGGGCGAGGCAAGGGCGATCGGTGGAGCATATCATGAGC
This sequence comes from Eristalis intricaria, assembly GCA_964034865.1. Lineage (NCBI taxonomy): Eukaryota > Metazoa > Arthropoda > Insecta > Diptera > Syrphidae > Eristalis > Eristalis intricaria. The sequence continues at coordinate 132,782,095 of OZ035873.1, forward strand.
CAGAGATAGGAACAGTATCGGTGAAGATACCAAAGTTTTGGAAGGAGAAACCGGAGTTGTGGTCGAATAAGTTGGTCGAATAACGTCTGATATGCGAAAATATCACACAGTAGTGGCAGCTATCGACAGCGATATCCTGAACCAAGTCAGTGATATTCTTCTTGATCCACCCGTGGAGAACATGTGTCAAACCCTAAAATCTAAAATAATCGAGCGATTTACACATTCCGACCACCAGCGCTTACGCAAGCTCCTGCAGGAAATTGAGCTGGGGGACAAAAGACCGTCCCAACAACATGCGTTCCATAATATCTGTCAGCACGGAAAAATTGCCTAAATTGGCAGAAATATCTGACAAGATTGCTGAGGTGAACGAAACTCCGCAACTGTCCGCAACAAGACGTCACAGCCCATCTAGTTACAGTACCGAACTTCATCGGCAGATAGAAGACCTAACACGTGTGGTTGCTGAATTAAAATCGAGTCACGTAATCAACCGAATGAGGCGCAGTCATTCTCGTTCTCGCTACCGCAACGATAAGAACGTAAGAGTTACTATTGCAGAGAATCCCGGAGACGAATGCTGGTATCATCGTGCTTTCGGATCTGATGCTAAAAAGTGTCGAGCGCCCTGCAAGCATAATAAATCGTTAAACTAGAAGGCCAGTCGGTAGCGGCGACAACCTCTGGCCTGGAAAACTGTCGCCTTTTTGTTCGTGATCGTAAGAATCACGGTTTGAACTTTCTTATTGATACGGGCGCTGACATTTCTGTGATGCCCGTATAAATAACTCCACACTATTTGCTGCCTACAACTCACGAACTTCCACATTTGGCACCAGAATGACGGTAGATTTAGGTTTACGACGAGTTTTCAACTGGGAATTTGTCATCGCAGATTTGTCACGCCCTATCATCGGAGCGGATTTTCTCCGACACTTCGGATTAATGGTGGATTTACGTAATGGTGGATTACCTCCCTTTCCAGCGTCGGTTCAATAACCTCAATTCCATCCACGAAGCTAACGAACATCGACTACAAGGCCCCGTATCATGGACTGCTGCAGGAGTATCAGGATATAACTCGACCGTTGGTAAGAACAACAATCTGTAACAGTGCTGTTTTTCACTACATCGTCACCAAGGGACCACCGATCCATGCACGTTACCGACGCCTGAGTCCCGAGAAGCTCCGTGAGGCCAAAGCTCAATTCCAGCTGTTAATGGAGCAAGGCATTTGTCGTCCATCAAAAAGCCCATGGGCCAGCCGGTTGCATATGGCAAAGAAGGCAAATAACAGTTGGAGACCGTGCGGGGATTTTCGTAAATTGAACAGCATCGTTATCGCCATATCGTTATCCTATCGTCCGCTATGAGCTCGAGACTCGAACTTGTTGACGTTGTGTTGACGTGACACTTTTTCCTGGCTGTGTCCACAAGTGATTTTAAAATGCTTTTAATGCTTGCAAAAAGACCTTCGGCAAAAGATGGCGCTTGCAACCTTGGCTTGACACTCATCAGACCCATTCTAACTCCGGTTTCTCCTTCCAAAACTTTGGTATCTTCACCGATACTGTTCCTATCTCTGGCTCATGATATGCTCCACCGATCGCCCTTGCTTCGCCCAAGCTAGCTCTGCTCGTATTTGCATCGCTCCCTGCTTCTTTTTGTTCATTCACCACCGTCGGGGTCACCAATGTGGATGTTATGGAATAAAAGCCAGAAAGTTAATTATTATATAAAATCTTTATTGAACGTCTACTCGTCTAACCTTGGTTTTTATGCTCTCGAGCTCATAGCGGACGATACTCGAACTTGTTGACGTTGTGTTGACGTGACACTTTTTCCTGGCTGTGTCCACAAGTGATTTTAAAATGCTTTTAATGCTTGCAAAAAGACCTTCGGCAAAAGATGGCGCTTGCAACCTTGGCTTGACACTCATCAGACCCATTCTAACTTAACTTGGGCCCTTGTCTAGTGGACTGCCAGCTACACAAAGAGCTATAGGAACAAGCTCATGTACACCGACAGCTTTAAGAAGTACGCCGCTGGCTGGGTTGGACATGATACCTCATCTCGTTCCTCTGGACCTGTTCATAAACGGCTGCGCCGCAAAAAAAAACGCTCCCAGACTAAGGGAGTGCTCTCTGTGGAAGGAAAGCCAACTGTGAACATGCTGCCATTCTCAGAATAATAGACGACTTGGGGCAGAGACATGGTTCCCACAACAACTTTTCCCTCAAAATACCAATTCTGTTACCCGACAGGGACGAGTGGCTTTCCAAGCTTTCAGTGAGAGATTGCCCTTTTCACTGGCGGGTCGGATTCCACTCGGATACCTTGCACAAGCAGGAATCATTTAGGCTCCCTGACATGTGCAGTGTCTTCTGGCAATAGAGAAAGCAGCCAAACACAAACAAGAAACCGCTATCCCAGGACGACCCTGCATCCTGCAGGACGAGATCAAGGCCTGGTACGAACTTCCGCGACTCACTAAAGTCTGCTGGGTCCCGGGCCACAACTAAATCGCAGGGAACGAGAGAGCGGACGAATTGGCCAGACAAGGGTCTGAAATGGACACCAGCGAAGCGGACACAACACTGTAGCCACCGATCAGTGCACTACTCCGAACTATAAGTGACATCATTCTTAAGGAAGCCAACTAGACTTGGCTCGCAAAAGATGACTGTGCTCAACAACGGCGAAACAAAGAAGATCATTGGCCTGGCATTGGACCGCAACTCAAACTGTGTGCTCGTCGGAGTGATGAGCAATGCTCCGACAATGGAGTGCTTGATCCAGCGATCCCTGCCGGAGCTGCGGTGACGAGGACGAGACCGAAACGATGTAACTCCTGCTTTGCCACTGCCCAGCTCTCCAGAACCGGCGCCTAGCTTCGCTTCGGCCAAAGATTCTTCGCAGAGACTTCGCGGAACTAGAGGAGCACAAGGTGCTTCAAGCCATCACTGGACACAGGATAGGTTTATTCAGAATTTGCAGTCCACAGAGGAAGGGATTCACAATGGGTCCTAAGGCCTCCGAGTGGAAGTGATGTTCTACCATCACACTCCGCTTCCTTAACCTAACCTTACCTTGTGTGGGTCTATCCCAACTTGGCAGGTCCAAGACACCGTCTTCTTCATGCTGTCCATCCCTGGCATTCCCTGGCGGGGAGTGCGAGGACTACTCGCACCCTGTGGCCGTCTTAGGGCCGACAAAGTCCTTCCCTTGACAGTGAGCGCCTCGACTACAATCCCTGGGAAACCTTGTGCGGCTCTATACCACCTTGGCAGGTCCAAGACACCACCTTTTTCGTGCTCTCCATCCCTGGCATTCCCTGGCGGGGAGTGCGAGGACTACTCGCACCCTGTGGCCGTCTTAGGGCCGACAAAGTCCTTCTCTTAACAGTGAGCGCTTCGACTACAATCACGGTGCACCTTGGCAAGTCCAAGACACCACCTTTTTCATGCTGTCCATCCCCGGCATTCCCTGGCGGGGAGTGCGAGGACTACTCGCACCCTGTGGCCGTCTTAGGGCCGACAAAGTCCTTCTCTTGACAGTGAGCGCCTCGACTACAATTACGGTGCACCTGGGCAAGTCCAAGACACCACCTATTTCGTGCTCTCCATCCCTGGCATTCCCTGGCGGGGAGTGCGAGGACTACTCGCACCCTGTGGCCGTCTTAGGGCCGACAAAGTCCTTCTCTTGACAGTGAGCGCCTCGACTACAATCCCTGGGAAACCTTGTGCGGCTCTATACCACCTTGGCAAGTCCAAGACACCACCTTTTTCATGCTGTCCATCCCCGGCATTCCCTGGCGGGGAGTGCGAGGACTACTCGCACCCTGTGGCCGTCTTAGGGCCGACAAAGTCCTTCTCTTGACAGTGAGCGCCTCGACTACAATTACGGTGCACCTGGGCAAGTCCAAGACACCACCTTTTTCGTGTTCTCCACTCACTTTCCGGACAGGGATTGTTCAGTGTTTCCTGGCAACTTCAGTGACTTCACGATGTCCAGCCTCTTCTGTCGAAAAAAAACCCCCCTGAGAGCCCCGCACCCCTTGTTTTGTTTCCCATTTGCAGTTCCTCCTAAAGGTGAATCGGAATACTCAACACACGCCCAAAAAACGAACGTTAGCAAAGGCGCCTACAAACGTGTCATTGTCCACATGTGCTACTCTTTCATCATGCTTCTCTCCAAGGATTAACAATTAATAAGCAACCAGAGAGACCTTCGTTTTGTTGTATTTGTACAATCTATCCCCAAGGGAGCAGGTGGCGATCACTGCATAAAACAACATAAAACAAATTGCGGACTTGATGAAGATCAGACTCAGCACACACTTTGAAGACTGAAACAACATCAATTATAGACTAACCTTCCCCGAGCTTGTGCACTGGTCATGGTCTAAGAATAAGAATAAATTATTCACTTACCTGCATAAAGAAGTGGCAGCATGTTAAAGATGATGATAAGTGGAAGAATAGCTCGTGTAAGCCTCTGAACATCAATAAAAGCGCTGAGACTGCTCTCGCCAAGCTTTCGACCGCATCGACTGCGACTTGCGACGACAGCTGAGGGTGCTGCTGGTGCCACTGCTGGTCCCACCGATGGCATCGTAGGACTTGACTTACATTTGATGTCGCTTGTGTTTGCTTTTTCATTGATGTGATGGATGCTGTTGTTGTTGGCGTTGTTTGAGTTGTTGCATAGAGTCCAGTCGAAATTGGTGAATTTCGTCGTTCGTTGTTGTCGAAGTTGATGTTGTTGTTTTGCTTTTGCTGGGGGTTGTGATTGGTGTTGTAATGGTGTTCTAATAGATCTTCGTTCATTGTTGCAGCAACATATTTGTTCGTGTTGTTTTTTGGAAGATAATTGTGATGATTTTGTTGTTGTTGACCCTGATTGCGATAAGAATGAAGACGAAGCTGATGAGCCGAAGTCAGTGTCCGATGATTGTAACCGCTTCCAATTCCGTTTGTTTGTGTGTGAGTCCAATGTTGCCACCAGCGGGCGACAATCTTCGTTGGCGATTGTCTCACAACATTGCCCATTGTAGGATCCTGACGATTTATTTGATTTTTGGCAGGTAATTGGCTTGAGTTTGCACAGTTGTTGACAGCCCGTAGGAGTGTTAGTGTCGGCTTGATGACTGTCGTTCCTAGAGAAATCAATTCGCTTTTGAAGGAAACACGTTTGATCAATGCCCAGTGCAACGGTGACGCTAGAGTTGCTTGAGGCATTGTTTTGGCAGCATATAGCACAGTTTTTCGTTTTTCTAGTTGTTGTTGTTGTTGGTAGTGGTTGTGGTGACGATGAAAATGCCATTGGTGACACCGATGACGATGGCTCTGGTGTAGCGTAATTCTTTTCCCCTTCGTGTGATGTGGAGGCGATAAAATTGACACAATCTTCTGTAGTCCCGCCCGGCAACGGCCGCAGGGGGACATTCGTAGACGTAGGCCCCCTCGCCTTGGACGTGGCATCGCTCCGGTTCCCTGTAATAAAAGTGTCAATTCTCTGCGGAATACTTGAGGTTTGCTGTGCCGCAAATTCATTGTTGTTAGACTTTCCAATGTCGTCGTTACAAAATTCAGAAGAAGGTGCTGACGAGGATGTAGTGGGTAATGCTGATGCTGGTGATGTTGGCGCTTCGGACGGGGACTGCGGGGAGGAGTGAAGTGAGCGCATTTTGTATTTGAAGTGATTGTTCTCATTGGCATTGTTGGCCATGTGATTGTATTGCTGTGGATTAGATGTCGCCTTTGTTGTAGCTCGGCTGACTTTCGCTGGCGCTGGGGGAGTAGGGCACCCATGGTGGTGATGTCGCCCAGGATCGGCGACAGGAAGGGGTACTTCACAATCATCGAAAACATCCGCAGCAGCGACAGCAGGAGTGGCATCATCTTCTGGCGAAGGGGTTTCGTCTTTTCGAAAATTGAGAATATCCTTCCACCATGCTGTTGGTGTGTTTGTATTCTTTGCTTCGATGCTTTCGACGCTGTTGTTGCTTTTTGTGTTGCCGTCTGTGTCGCTGGCGCTTGAGCTGCACGAACTGATGGAAGTGATGGTCGTCGATGTCGTCGACGACGTCGTCTTCGTCCTCGGAACACACTTCTCGATGTTGTTGTTTGCAAATAGGCCTTGGTGGTGGTGCAGCTGATGCCAGGGAACTGCGATGCTGCACTCCGATTTGTTTTCGCTTGTGCTCGGGTTGTCTTCTTTGGTTGGCGACGATTGAAAGCAGTAGAAGTGTTCGCTAAGCTTTGGAAATGTGTTGTTACTTTGTGGCAGCGTTTGAAATTGCTTGCGAGGGATAGTAATCGACCGGCGTCCTTGTAGAAGGGGCTTACTACGCTGATGATGGTATTTCGATTGGTTTCCTTGTTGACTTTTGTGGTCCTTTGTATAATACAATTGAAGAATCTGTGCTGAGGCCATGTTGTGCCCTGGAAATACAAGAAACATCACACAAAGCTGAATTAAAGAATGCTTGCACAAAGGACATAGACGGGCGAATTGCGCCCTTTTCTTCGAGAAGGAAAAATAAATCGATTGTAAGGGTCTTTGATGGAGGATAAGAGGACTTCTTTAAGTCGTTAAAGTTACTGAATTTTGCGTTTTATTGCTCAGGTACCTAGCACAGTTTACTCTCTCAGTTACAAGTGAGACCATGAAAGCGACTGAAGTATGAGAAATACCGAGAACAACAACAAACGCGGGAGGGTTGCTCGGTTTATGATTATTTCACTGAGGAGTGTGAGAATATGGTGGGTTTCTTCATAGTTATGCTAACTTCCGAGACGTCAGATAAATTGATTATATATATGAAAATTTTGTTTAAGGATTTCGCTCAAACATTTGACGATTTTCTTAAGAAAAAAAAAATAATTTAACTAAACTCAACGACGGTCAAATATAGATTTTCAAAATGGCGCCCAATCAAAATGATGTGGTCTTTTGCTATTTCACCTTCCAGTGTTCTATTTTCGACAGCATCTATGTTTAGACACCAAGTAGAGAGAGTGATAGCGCAAGAAGAGAACCCACCTCCAGTCAATGAAGTCCTGTTAAGAAGAGCTCAGGTCGCGTTTCAAAAAGCAGCAATGCCGCTGGCTTTGATTGCCTCCTAGCAGAACGTTTCAAGCATGGTGCTGATGTTTTGGTAGGATGCATGCAACAAAACATCAACCACGTATGGATGGACGAACTCATGCCCGATGGTTGGACTATCTGGCTCTATATGCCCCATCTTCAAGAAGGGCGATCATATTGCTTACAATAACTACCGAGACATAACTCTGCTGCATGTCGCATATAGAATCCTATCCAGGCTAAAGTGTGAACGTCTGACACCTTTCTGTAACACACTAATCGGCACGTACCAGTGGGGGTTCTAGCCCGACAGATCGACGATCGACCAAATATTCACACTAAGACAAATACTGGAAAATACCAACGAGTTTCAAGTCGAAACTCATCTGCTATTTATGGACTTGAAGCCGCATCCGACAGCATCCATCATCTTTGATTAAAAGCCCAGCTCAGGCGTGATTCATGACCAAAAATAATTTTCACGGTCCCACCTCCTTGCAGTCACTGACAGTTCTCAAATAGTAATAACTGTCTAGAAAAAGCTTCTCAAACTTGGCCGTTCGGAGTCGGCATAAAACTGGAGACCCTTCGACTTGCGGGCACAGCACGAGTGGTTGCTGAGAAGCTACTGACAGGCTGACAGGTTCTCTTTATAATTCTTAATAGCAGTAGCAACTGTTTTTGCGGTTTTTATATACGTGACCATCCTGGGTGTGGTAAGTGACATTTAATAATATGTTGTCTTACTTCCAATTCAGATTACGTTAACTAACAAATAAAAATGGCGTACAATTTGAAAATAATAGAAGCATTTCCATCATTACAAAAAAAAAAAGAATTTAATTGATTTTTCTGTAATTTTTGCAGATCAAATTCGAAACATTACATTTTTTCGATGGCACTCCTTAGTTAGTGGACTCCAATATAGTTTTACTTATGAGGTTGTGTGTATTCGCTCACTCAACCATGCGAGATTGACACTAGCTCATGCACACCCATGCACATTATAGTTGATCCTTTACGATATTTTGCGTAGACCCCACAAAAATAGATATATAACATATGACAGTGTGACTTCGAGTTGTCTTTCAGCAGATGACTGTTCACTAACTATTGACGCAGGCTGTTCAAAACATTAGTAGTAGCAAAACATTTGAAAACACGTATTTACATTGTCCTCTCAAACAATTTACTCATATAAGCCAGTGTTGCCAGGGTGTGGGGAATACCCCATTTCGTGGGGAATTCGGGTATGAAATCTAGTAAAAGGGGAAAAGGGGAATCAATAACCTGTCAGAGCAAAATATGCAGAAACTCAAATAAAATCGAACTGATTTGTTTCAAAAAACTTGTTTACTTTTCTCAAAAATCCAGTTGTTGTCACTAAAAAAAGTTCAATGGAACTTTTAGTTTTGCAATTCAAAGTTCATATTATTTGGCTTGTCCAGATTTTGTTAGGATCATAAAGGGTGTTTTTAAAGATCTAGTAGGCAAACAATGAAACGGTTTTGAAAAAGTTTTGTTTCTTGTCACGGCATACTTGTAGAAAATCAGAATTGGAGTACGTTTTCTTAAAAATCTTCCAGAATTTAAGACTAAAAGTGTCCGAACTCAAGAATTGGGGTGAAAATTATGAATAATCTGTCCGGCTTACATAATATCTGTTTTTTTTTTTTTCAAAAACCAGATTTCACAATACCGACTGAAATGGTAGTGTGGCTTATTACGTCTTTGACTATCGGACATGACAATTATCTTGCAATATATAACGTACTGCACCCAAATTCTAGTTTCCCACATCTTTTAGAATATGGTTGACTGATATCTCGATTTTTTTTTATCACGTTAATGTAATACCCTTCAATTTAACTCTGGTAAGACCGAGTTAATCAAGGTCTTTAAAATCGCAGATCACATACATACGTACTATGCGATAGCTATATTGCATTAAAGCCATTGCTGCATCGCTTTAATTGATTCAATATCCTGCAACGAGGCCTCTGTTGCCAACGAGAAAAATATTACAACAGCTGAATTAATAAAAAAAATGTACCGTAAGCTTATAGCTTTAAATCCACCGAGATGGCCGACTTCACAGCTGATTGCCTCCTAGTCCATCCATTTTTCCTCCATTTATGAACCTTTAAGGCTTGTTCATGAAATAATAGCTGCGTTTTTTTTGCAAGCGTATATACGCTTAAATTTTGATTTGCATGTAAAATACACTAACAACGAATCCTATATCCGCTTAACTTACTCATCATATCTATCGCCGCTTAAGGAATAAGCGCGGATCAAAACAATGCTTCCAAGCATTAATTTCTGTGTGTTCTTTCCTGAATTCATTCATTCATTGTTTAGGTTGCTGTATGTGGCTTACACCTGCAGGTTTGGTTGATGTATAAGATCACTTTTCAATTTTTTGGCATCAATAAGTATGCAATTTTTGGTATATCCAGAGTCTCTGCTATACATTGCGTTTATGTGTCGTAATCGATTCTTTTCATTTGATGAACATTTTTTTATTTTATAATTATTAAGTGTTTTTGCTTTATAGTGATGGTCACGTACGTGGTTTAAAGACCATCAAAGATCAGAAATCACTTTCCACGACTACACCCCTGAATGCTTAGCAAATGTCATAAATGTTGTCGGTGCTGCCAAGATTTTTATTAAGCGCCGATGATCGTTTTTTTTGTGTACTTCAAAATTAAGCGTATATACGCTTGCAAAAAAACACAGCTATTGTTTATTGAAATAATCAGATAGATGCAAAATCGATACATGATCCTTTCAGGCCCAGGGCCACCCCGGACTGTAGCGGCACCTTATGTAAGTAAGATCCTCGCAGCAAACATCACTTACTTATAACAAAGCTAAGGGCATAAATACACTAAGAGAACGTAGTGTTTTGTGAATTCGGTGTGAAGAATATGATGGAAAAAATATTATGTGCATTATTTGCTAGAATAGTGTGACTTTACATAATATCACCTTGTCACATTATTAAGAATATTTCTGTAGACTCGGAGATGTGCTTCTGGCATGGGTTTTGGAATAGTTATTGTTTTGTTCAAGCTCATTGAAAATCTATTAGCTAAAATTGAAACAGACTCCCTTGTTGGAGTTGGTTAAGGTACATGCATTTCGACTCAAAAAAGTGTTTGATGCTTAGCACGAAAACAAGCTTGCCTTAATTTTTGTTTGAAATAGAGTAAAAATGTACGTAATACCGGCATTGTTCAAAGAAAAATCACCGTGGGGAGTTCATGGGGAAACTCATCAGAAAAAAAGGGAAAAGGAGGAATTTCGAGGTTGGCGAAGGGGAATTTCGCTCCTAACGTCTGGCAACACTGATATACGCCTAAATGAGAGAGAGAGAGAGAGAGAGAGAGAGAGAGAGAGAGAGAGATGTGTCCACGGGAATTCATTAGGTGCGACAAACACACAGTCCTTACGAGAGTTAATGAATAAGTTAATATACATTGTTTTGTTTGCAATTATTTTCGAATAATTGCTAATAATTAAGGCAGTTCGAATGTTCGACTTTTTTAGATGTATACAAAAGTGGATTGCACACGGAACTTCTTTATTGGGTTTAAAAAATGCGACCAGAGATAACCTATAATAGAGATATCCAACTTCTACCTCCCTTGCCCCTTGATTTCATCTGACAGCGTTTTTTATACGCTTTTTGTCCCGTGTCTGTGTATACGTGTTAGCTCTTGAGAACAGCTGTGGAACAGCTGATACCCTTCCGCTCGTTAGTAATGGGGTGAATTAGAGTTCTTATTTGAAAATTCGCTCGTTATTTGAACGTTTTTTCAAATTTCGGTGTTGAATTTTCAACACAGTACGGAGGGGTAGACGAACGAACAAAGCTTATGTTCATGAAGTCGATTCATTAAGACTTTTAGCAAATTAGTTAATTTCTCCGGTATGGTTTATGAATAAGCCGTATATATACTTAAGAATTAATTTTAGGTCAAATAATTCCAGTTAAATAGGCATTGCAATACATATTTATTCACGAAAGTCCACATTACAATGGAAGAAAATTCTCTTAAAAATACGAGTCAACATTTGAACACCCTCCGAACAACATACCCATGATGTTGCATGGTTCGTACATGGATTGTGTGCAAATTAAAAAATCTGCCTTCATTTTTCCCACTTAATTCACGAATCTGCAGCAATTTCCCACTAAAATCCACGAATCGGCCGCCAATGCGTGGTGGAACCATGGTTTGTGTAAGAGTATTTGTGAATTACAAGGGAATACCAATACTCTTGCGTTTTTCTCCGGTGTTGACAAGGGGAAAAAATGGCCGAAGTTGGATATCTCTATTATCCCTTATCTCTGAATGCGACGAATACTTAATTCTTCAAATACTAACTTCGTTCAGCCAAATTAATGATGTTGGAAATTCGAATAGCAATCAATTAAATATAATAAACACATCATACAATTTTCTGTTTCACAGATTCTACTGGAAGTATTGTATGATATGTTCTTTGTTGTATGATGTGTATTATTTTGGCGTTTAATTTTGAATGACAAATTTCATTGAAAACTAAATAGTGTCGGGAATTAAACCCAGACACCATAGAAACAAACAAAAACCTAAATAATGGAGTTCCTCAATAATGAAGAAAAATATGATTTCGAAATTATTGAGATTAATTCTATCATAAAACAATTTTTCCAAATAGTACATGATTTGAAATAAAAATTGCTTGACGAACTAGCATTCCTTGTTCCTAAATGTCTAATTTAAAAAAAAGATGAACAATCATTCATTATTCAAAAATCATTTTTCATTTTTCTCATTTCTGTAGTGACTACAGCAGTTTTAAGTGCTGTATGAAATGTATGTTCAAATTTGAAAGAAACTGCTGTATGATGTGTATGATATTTTTCTGTGAAACAGAATCATACAAGTTTCCCATATTTCCAATGTAAACTTTACGTGATACACTCGGTATTACAGCGGCTCAAACAACAAATTTAAGAAACAGAAATCATGCAGCGAAAGTGTCAGAATCATACAATGTATGAGATGTATGTTCTGTGAAATAGGCCCCTAAAGGCTTTGTTTAACATACTATACTGTAAAATTACCAATTCTTACAACTACATCTGCTAAGAGTTGGCAGTACTAAGAAAGTCTTCTCATAGTGTGGCAGATAAAGGAAAGAAGAAGACTTATTGAATGTGCGAAGTGAACAGTGGATATTGAATTGTAAAGTAATAAAGAAGAAATATGTTCCGTCTTTTAGTTTTATTGTTAATTAATAATTATTGTTGTTAAACAATTATCCACGGTTGATATATAATAAAAGATATAAGACCTCACTCGACTAGCCTTGCTTCCCTTGAAAATTCGCATGCAAGACCGTTTCAAAAGCTGCGTTTTTTTGCAAGCGTATATAGGCTTGAATTTCAATTTGCATGTAAAATACACTAACAACAAATGCTACATCTGCTTAAGTTACTCATCATATATATCGCCGCTTAAGAAATAAGCGCGGATAAAAACAATGCTTCCAAACATTATTTTCTGTATGTTCATTCCTGAGTTTATTCATTCATTGTTTAGGTTGCTGTATGTGGCTTACATTTGCAGGTGTGGTTGATGTATTAGATCATTTTTAATTTTGTTGGCATCCATAAATATGCACTTTTTGTTATACTCAGAGTGTCTCTACTATACATTCCGCTTAGGTTTCATAATCGATTCTTTTCATTTGATGAACATTTTTTTTATTTTATAGTTATTAATTATTTTTGCTTTTAAATTGATAGTCACGCTACACAGTAACAAAACGAAGATTCGGACAATCAAAGATCAACCATCACCTTCCACGACTGCAACCCTGACTGCTTAGCAAATGTCATAAATGTTGTCGGTGCTGCCAAGATCTTATGATGAATCATTAAGCGCCGATGACCGTTTTTTTGTGCGCTCATAGATTAAGCGTATATACGCTTGCAAAAAAACACAGCTAAAGTTATCGAAAAGGAATACCAAATCCATGCCAATTCCAATGTATTGGCAGCACTGATTCGGCAACATCCTAATCATCGCTGTAGTTTTTCCACACAAGTAAGTTCAGCCATTGAGTGGCAATGGCTGCAAAGCTTTTCGTTGCTTAATTATAATCATATCAATAAGCTTTATTAGAGCTTTACTATAGAGAGATAATAAGCTTTATTAGAGCTTATTTATTTAGTCCTTATTTGGTGCACAAACCCAATCGAAATTCTTTAAAACTTCCGGTACAAAAGTTGCCGAATAAATTTCCGGTTCATTCAAACTTCCATAAAAGCTCAACTTCAACGAAACTTTTGCTGCGTCCAGCTGTTTTGGCTTTCCAGAGACTTCACCACACACAGCTTTATTAACGTCGTGGTGAAAATAATTGTACATAAACCAACATTGAAAAAGAGTCCCGTTCGAGATGTGCTATCTACTGCAGTATATTGACAGATATAATATGGTTACTATAGTTAACATATTATATTTTGTAACTATAAACTGTGACATCACAGTAACGGGCGACGTCAAGACGCGGTGCTCGTGTCGATGGGGAAAAAGCAACCAACGGTTGTGCTAAAACTTTAAACGTAACAGAAATATACTAAAGTCAATTCATAATGGACAGAAGTTTCGTTAAATTTCTTCCACTTTTGGTTACTGAGTGAAATGAATCACTCTCTACTTTCGGAAATGTCAGTTGGTATTTGAATTTTGTTCTCAGAAGCAATTGCGGGTACTTTGAAATTCAACGCTGCTTCTCCTACTTCTCGTTCATTTTTGACATTAGCTTTAGTCAATCTAGGTTCATTACTTACTCCCTTTATTTTTTAAGCCTCACATCCAATTTATTTCGCCGCTTCTGTGATTTCTAGCAAAATAAAAAAGATGTGGCAAGACTGGGCGACCAAATCAACTGCGTGAACACTGTATGCGGGACAGAACTATCTCATGAATGCCAAGTTTCTAAGCCGTTCATGAGAAAGGTTGGCATTTTAAGATCCAAGGGGAACACATTTGTACGTTATCCTACGGGTTGGCTTCTATGAATCCAAAGCCTTTCTCGGCAATCTACAGCAAATAGACAGAGTCTCAAGTAGTACTCACCTAATGCCGCATAAGACCGCAAGGATTTGGACCCATTGTGCCCTTTAAATGGCCACAGTGAAATCAAGCCAGTCTTTCATGAATTTCAATCAAAATCAATGATTAGTGGCCATCTATGGACTTCTTTGTCCTTTTCCCTTAAGCTAGACAGCCTCTGCAAGAGACGTCTATAAAAGACGCTATGATGGTTGCCAAGAGGTAGTGCATGAGGGCCGTTGTCACAGTGCTCGGTAAGGACTCTCGCTAGTGTGCAAGCATCCTTCCCGCTGACGCTGATAACTAATTATCTGTTCTCAGTCATTGTTGGTTATAGGGCTTACGCCATTGAACCAATTTCTAGATTATAATACAATAATAAATGGGTGGCTCTACAGGCAAGGCCAGGACCTAGGATCTACAGCAACCACTGTGTGCTATTGTTCTGTCTCGAGTGGTAGGATGAGTCCGAGTTTAATGCCGACTCCGAAAGCTGAGAAGCTTTTAAACTTTTTGTACAATGTTGGTTACTCGAAAGGGGTGGGCCTTGAAACTTATTTTTGTCGTACCGGGAATAGGGATGCCAGACGTCCCGCTCAGCACGGAACCGTCACAATAAATGGCTTTTGTCCCGCTAGTGTCTCGCGAAACGTCCCAATTTCAGGTTGTTCGAAATTTATTATCAAACCATAAAATTATTTTTTCAAGCTACAGAAATGTAAAGTGCCCCTTAAGGTAATGACGATAGTTCAGTAGGTTCCCAAAGTTTGACATTTCACACCGATTTTATTCAAATATCTGAAATTGGAACTCTTCTTTGCAAGAAGGTACATGGTTTCATAGACTTATTTGTTCTTTTTATGAATAGTGTTTTAACAATATGCATACTGTACTTTTCAGTAATGGATTCGGATTCGCAAGAACAATCTTCCGGTAGCATTAATCAAAATGTGGACTGCGATACGGACAAAAAGAGTCCGGAAAGTGGTATATAATAGATTGTGGGAACCAAAATATAATTGGATAGCGCCCCATAAACACTCCCCTCATTTTGGCGAATGTAGGGTATGTGTTTTAAGATTTTCCATATCCGATGGTGGTGAAAATGACGTAACAAAGCATTTGCAAGCATCAACATCGAAAGGAATTTCGTCGCATTTCTTCACAAGATCGAGCGAGAAGACCTGCGCACCTGTAGCAGAAGCGACATTAGTTAACCAGGCTATCAAACACACTCACAGCTACAAGTCAGCTGAGTGTACAAATAAGCTGATGCCGTGCCTTTTTGCTGACTACAAAACCAATTTTATAGAGAAGTAGATGCATTCTATGAGAGCGCGCTTAATTATTTAGAAAAACACTTTGACTTTAACAGTAAACTTCAGTATCTATCAAGGATGAATTTACAAAATAAGCTAATTTTTGAAAATTAGCTTAAAATTCAAAACATTTCTTTCATTTTTTATAAATACTGAATTTTGAGGAATTTTTAACATTTAACAGTTTTTTTTTAATTAATGATGAATGAGAATGAGAAAAACGATGTAAAAAATTGGGTTAGTTTTTTAAAATTAATAAAGCTCCAAATTTGGAAATGCCTTGCAATTTTGTATTTTCTGTGCCAGTTTCTAATGCTAGCTCATGAAAAGTTCATGGCAGGATGATCGAAATCAGCTTTCTACGGCAGTATTGGCTGCATGGCTTGCATGGCTTGCAGAGATTTTAAAGAGTTTTGCGAAACCAAGTTTGGAAAAACTGAAATTGTTTCAAAAATAACTTCCGCTAGTTAGTACTGATATTAATAAATTAATTTCCGTAATTAAATAGCGTTGTAAATAAAATTAAATTTTAGTGGTGAATTAGTGGTCGCCGTGGCGTAGTGGGTAAGTGCGTCGACTCCTACGCAGAGGGTGCCATGTTCGATACCCGAATTTACCACCTATCCATAATTCACGGCTCCACCTCTTTCGAGTCACTGACAATGCTCAAAGAGTATTCCTGTCTAGTAAAATCTTCTCAAATTCGCCGTTCGGAGTCGGCATTGAACTGTAGGTTCCTTCCACGCGTGAAAAGAACAACAGCACGCAAAACACACGTGGTTGCTGAGAAGCTGGGCCCAGATCCACCTCAGACTGTCGCGCCACCCATATTATATTATTATAATAAATAAGATTAAGTATTATTTAACTTTCCAACAAATGGATAGACTGTTAATATGTAAGTATGTCCATACAATACAATATAAGTAATTGTCAGCATTAATGTTGTAACTCGTGAATTAAAAGACTTGAGCTTACCAAATGTTAATTAATTAAATTATTATATGTATTAAATAAAAAATTGAAATAAAGTTATAGAGATGATATGTTTTTTATATTTTTTTGTTCAAAACTTTTTTATGTGGGTGTCCCGACGCGGAATCAGGCATCGAACCTAGGTACCGTATGTTCAAGCGTGTAGAAGTCGACGCACAGTCGCACAGAAGACCAGTGCTTAGTTGCTTCGTTTCCTACTCTCTTTCAAAAAATTCATCCAAATCAGAAACTTCACTTGTTAGAATTCCGCCTCTTTCCCCTATATATCTGTGTGGCAGCTGGCCCGGTTCAAAGTAGAAGCTTTCGTATTTAAAAATATTATTTCACTTGACCCGAACAATTTTCGATTAAGATACAGTGGCTACCGCTTTATTGGGACAGCTGCTTAATGGGGACAAATGAAAAATAACGGAAACTTACTCCGCATTTCTTTTCGTTATTTCCTCATCTCGGTATTACTGAGAAAACCGCCTAAATGTTAGCCCGAATAAATCGTAATACACTGTATTACCGACGGTGCGTCTTTAATTACCGCATGTCTGTCGTTTGGGTTTTGATTTTAATGGACTCCCAGTCACCAGCTGAGCCACAGCTTGAAAGACGTTCTAAAGGACGAGGAAAGACGTTGCCATCAGTGTATTGTATGTTAACATCTGTCTATTGGAATCATACCTGCTCGTGCAACGAACGAGAAGGTTTTTGTAGTTTAGACAGAGCCTGGATTGACGGATAGTCTTCTTCAAGCCTGTCTCTTGTGGCATTTATCACAATGGAACGCACGCATGCTCTTAAGGTGTGTGGTACTAACTGTGGTACACCTACTTCCCTGAGCCTCAGGGCCGACAAGGTCTCCCTGTTGCTGCTCTCTCGGTTGCTGTCGACTAAAGCGGTCAAACTCACCTCGACAAGGCGATATTTGCATTATTGTCTTGATAGAAGGTATTTTCTTGCCAACTGCCAGGATTGGTAGGTAGAAGTGGTGGTTCGATGAGACCCTAATCAGCACAGTGTGCCGTTTTAATGGCACAGCTCGGACGTATTTGAGATATCTCTAAATCCAAATCAAGTGAGTTAAGGACGGGTTTATCAAGCGCTCGCTCTCTGGCTGTAAGAAATGTGTTACGGTCTCCCTCTCAACTGCCTTGTTGCAGCTGCGACAATGTGAGTTGTGTGGGAAGCCCTGTTTGACGGCATGGTTTCCAATCGGCCAGTGTCCTGTATAGACAGCCACTAGTCTTGAAATATTATGACGAGTTTGACGAAGGAGCTCTTTTGTTTTAGATTGTTTGTATTCATGCAATATTGTCATTGATGTTGTACTGTTTGTCAGTTTGATCCATCTGAGGTTAGCTATTTTAAGGAAGTGTGTAGAGATATTAGCCTTGACTGCTTGTATTGGGACGAGCACTTCGTCTGCAAGCAAGCACTGAACGGATGACCCCTGCCTAGCTGGTTAATCGGCCTTCTCATTTCCTGGGATATCACTGTGACCTGGAACCCAGATGAAGGAGATTTTGAGCTGGTCTTCTAATGACGCTAGCTCAGTTCGGCGATCCTGTACGAGCTTAGAGTGTGAAGTACAGGAGGCAATAGCTTTATAGGCTACTTGGCTATTAAAACAAATGGCCATCTTCTGCCTTGTATTTTGACTTGACGAGATGCTTCCCGGATTGCAAATAGTTCCGCTTGGAACACACTACAATTGTCAGGCAGTCTTTAGGCTTTAGAAATGTTCAGGAGTGTCCAGCCCATCTTAGAACCGTCAGTGTAGATTACCCAGTTAAAATACCTGCACACCTGCCGGCTCTGTCAATCCGATCTTTCGGAAATTGAATAGACAAAGTGTTAGATTAATTTTGGGGATACCATACAATCCGTGGAGGATGTTACGAGATCCCTTGGTACGAAATCTAATATGATACTATGAATATAGGGTTTTGATGTGCAGCACCCAGACTCCCCGAGCCTGATGGCGCTGTGGGCAGTAGCATTACCAACAGAGCGTGTGACGGAGTCGACCGTAGAGCGCCTGTGGTGCCAATGCATGCTATTCGTTGTACCTCGTTGAGCTTTCTAAAGTTGTATTTTTTGTTTACTAAGAGCCGGCTAAGAGGCTTACTGTTTGAGGCCCAGGTCCACGCCGGACTGTAGCGCCACCAGAAGAAGAAGGGCTGGCCACCATACTTGTTTTAGAATCGGACGAACTGCCGCCGTATCCCTCTATTGGGTCAACTTGGGTTGGGCCAGGATGGACCACCCACCCATGGTTCCAGGTCCCAGGTCCTGTCGAAAGCAGGATTGTATGTGTAACGATTTCACTTCATCTCAATTCATCACGAAAATAATGTGCCACTTGGACAAGTTCTATTCCAGTCACAGCCAGTAGCGACCAGGCCGACTGAAAAGTTCGTATCGTTCTCCGAGGGCGCCGTTAGAATTAAGTCTATGTCATTTTTAATTTTTACCAGCCTACAAGAGATATGTGTATGGATCTGCATCTGTTGGCCAATTAGATTGTTTTTTTTTATACAGATACTTCATGAGTTTCATGAGGAAAAAAAGCCGCTGATACCAAAAAGTGGATTGACGTTGTCTTATCCGGACTCTGTTACCATTCGTAAGTGGTTTGCTAGATTCCGTACAGGCCACGCGAGCACTGAAGACGATGACAGCAGTGGATGTCCAAAATAGGCTGTTACGGATGAAAAGATAAAAAAAACCCACAAAATAATTTTGGATGACCGTAAGTGAAGTTGTCTCTGCACATAACCCCCAACTTGGAGTCATATTCTTCAACCGTCGAACGAAGTGTCTGGGTGTATCCAGCATCGGTAAGCTTACTGAGGCTGTCAGCGTTCACTGTTGGTCCTAAGGCCCACTGTTGGCCCCAAGGCCATATATATATATAGGGCTCTTTCACCACCATCAATATTCCCTGGCCCCAACCTGGCCTTGGAAGAATCTTCTAGACCTGAGCTCCGAATATGTCGGAGTAGCTGTAGAAGGAGAATTTCGGAAGCCGCCGTTGGCCAGCTGTTCTCCAGCTCCTCCATCCACCATCCATCATAAAGACAGATGAGCCTGTGACAGACAACTGGTGCCAAACACTGTATCCACGACCTCAAGAGGCATTTGTGTAAGACAGCCATCTCTCGAAGGACCAAGTAGAATTTTTATAAGACCTTGATCATCCCCTTCATGCCTTACGGCCCGCAGGCATGGACAGTCTCTAAAGCGGATGAGGATGTCCTTGGTCTCTTCGAGAGACAAGTTCTGCATGTGATCTTTGTTTTTCCTTCTTTATTTTGATGTTTGTCTTTTCTGATTGCGTTAACGGTTTTGGGAGAGAAGATTTAAGCATCAACCGTATGGGCTGTACAGCGACACGAGCCTAGCCTAGCGTCTACGGATTCAATGCCTAAGATGTCTAGACCATGTTGAGCGTATGGACAGCACAGCACCGCCCCGAAGAGTCTTCAATTGTAAACCAGTTGGACAATCCAACAGAGGACGCCGGCATGTAAGGTGGCGCACCCAGGTGGAGATGAACCTGCAGACAATGCACCATGTCACAAATCAATGAAAACGATGGCA
Organism: Eristalis intricaria; assembly: GCA_964034865.1. Taxonomy (NCBI): domain Eukaryota; kingdom Metazoa; phylum Arthropoda; class Insecta; order Diptera; family Syrphidae; genus Eristalis; species Eristalis intricaria. Next base: position 132,802,220 of record OZ035873.1, read on the forward strand.
TAACTGCATCATCAATTGGCTTTAACTAGCATCCGTGTCCCCCGTATTGTCTAGAACAGCCCCCCTGCGTGTTTTTCTAGTTCTCAGACCTCTGAAAGAAATCGTCGATGGAAAGAAATTCAACGCCGATGAAAAGGTAATCCCCGAGAATGAGGCATATTTTAAAGCAAAAGACAAATCGTATGGAAAAGTTGAAAGATTGCATGAGTATATAACTCAGCACTCGATGATTTGGTTTCTGATGGTGTAAGAGGAGTAGAAAATAAGTCTGTAACGAAGGGCGCGGAGTCTAACTCCGACTGTGAAGGAGACAATTTTATATTTGCGACGGAACAAAGTGACAGTAGGTTTTTTATGAATTTTTCCACTTTAAGAAGTTTCGCGTTTTATTCAAATGTTTAATCTAGTGAAGGAAGATGGATCCCTAAGTGTCAACTAAAATACAGCTATAATCGGTGTACCACCGTCGATGGCAACTACGTCGTGCAATACAATCGAACGGGCTCTTCAAATCTGAGCCGGCTGGTTAGAGAAGCGAATGATGACCGAATCGATGACTGAAAGCAGTGTGCACAGGACTGTCGACGATGGAAGACAGCTTTAGCTCAGGGTCATACGCTAAATGGGTCATAGAGCCAAAAAGTAAGTAAGTCAGAACTAAATGTTTTCATTGCACTTCATCCCTAACCCGCCGCTTGTGCTTTTGAAAATTGCAGTCGTGATCGTTTCGGTTCGCAAAAGATTTGACGTGTATCCATTTTCATTCCAAATGGATGTCTGTGTCTGTGGCTACATTTGCAAATTAGTCTCTTCACAGAACCATCCCTTCCTACCACGAACATAACTCCATCACAGTTTAATCAATGAAGGTCTTGAGTCGGTTGAAGCTCCTGTCCAGGACACTCTCCCATGCCCCCTCGGCTCCTCCGCTTTCAAACTTCACAACTGGAGCAAACGGCCCACACTCGATTCAGCTTCTCGGAATCCTTTTGATCTGATAGTCTCGCATAGTTTCTCCACAACCGTCAAAAAGAGATTCGTGGAAAATGCCAAGCCCGCATAAATTCTTCCCTTGTGACATCCCCCATTGAACGCAAGTAACGTTGAGACTAGGTCAGTTTTGAGCAGTTCCCAAGTGCCAAGGCCGATGACAGTGGAACCCGCCAGTAGTGAAGGTGCGCCAAGGACTGCTCTCTACAACCCCTCCAGCGAGGTGAGGCTATGTGACATAGTTAATCAACTTCGCACCCATTCCCTGACCACCCTCTCCCTCTCTCCCTCTCAGTTTCCTGTAAAACACATTAACATGCATCCTTAAACCGCACGGAAAATAAAAGGACAACTTCATTTCATTGCACGAGAACGCTCAATGCCAACACTGCGGCGTCACTCAGGACCTTCTAGCAGCCCCTTGGGGGAGGTGAAGAGGACTATCCAAAAACCGCCATTTAAAATTTCCATTCAATTAAATTGCTGATGTTATACCTCCAGAGTGAAACGCTCGTCTCCGCTCGCCACTTGTCCTTGCCTCGCATTTAATTAACGAATCTCTGCTCGGCTCCTATTAGGAACGGAGTACTCAACTCTATGTACGAGTAGTTCTCAGGGATGTAGGAAGCGGGCAGAAACAGAAAAACGAGAAAGAAAAACATAAATAAATTCCAGGCAGAGAGAGATTGCTTCCATTCATTGTAACGTCGTTAAGGCGGATAGTTGTCTGAGTTTGTCCAAACGTTTATTTATTCCTACTCGCATATCCTTTTCGCATTCAGTGTGTGCCTTGTGGGAGGCGGGTGTGTACTCAACTAGGACAGCTGCCATCTGACTTTGGATAATAGTCTAAGCGACACACGAACACTCAAAATGGAGAAGTAAACTTATTGTGAATTCGACTTACTTTTTGCGTGACAATCACAATGTCGGGAGGGCAGACAACCCACGAAATGGAATTGCAAATGAAAGAACGGCAAGAGGGCATGGGTGGATGTAATGACCGCCGAATTATCGACTCAGTGAGAATGGATGTCTAGAATAATCGCCTTGAAGTTATTAACTTCTGGACAACCGTCGTCACAACGTCCTTCCGGTGCGCAGCCGCACTTACATTCTGGACAACCGTGTCCGTCGGGCTAGCCGTCTTAAAAGCCCGACATACTTTCTAAACAGGCTTTTCAGTCAGCCTATGGAACGAATAAGCACCTCACACACAGAAATGCCAACTAAGGTACAAGGACGCGGTAGGAAGCCAAAATCAATTTTGGTCCTCAGTTGGGATTCTTTGCTGGTTAAACGTAAACGTCGTCGTTTACAGAATTGTCAACTTTCCCTAGACGACGCTGCTCCCGCAGTTGTCCCTATTCTGTTGTTTTTCTACTTGTGGGCTGTGGGCTGTGGGTGTTGTGTGTGTGTGGAGGAGGGAGGTTGAAATCGAACTAAGAATGGAATGAGTCTGTCACCCAATGAATAGTAGTAGTTTGTAACATCCTTTGGCAACGGTATGGAATATGGTGGTTCTTTTTTGAGTCTTGAACAAACTGGAGCCAAACAACTTTTTAGTGGATATTGTCTGAGGAAATGTGCGAAGGAAACTGTTTTTTCCATGATGTGTCTCGTTCGAGGGTGACTTTAAATTGCGGTGGATGCGTTCCTCGAATTGTAATCGCGGGATAAAAATGTGTCCCACTTGAAATGCACAGGGGGACATACAGCCGGCCAATTCTTGCTCCGGATTTGTCGTCCATGTTTGAATAACAAACGGTAAAACCGAACTGTCACCCGAGACTGTGTTTGGTTTGTCGTCTTAGACTATGTGTGTCGTTCGACAGTCGATGAACGTGCTAAAATTGTGCAAGTTTATGTGATTTTTCACTACGTTTCGCTCATAACAAGCTACAGTATAAACTCGGTTCACGCAACTAATAGAAATTTCGGCGGTTGCAATAACCGAGGTTGTTGCACTTACTGCGTCACACTTTTTTGTATAAGAAATGACAGTCAAATGTCTATAGCTGTGTTCTTTTGCAAGCGTATATACGCTTAAATTTCAATTTGCATGTAAAATACACTAACAACAAATCCTATATCCGCTTAAGTTACTCATCATATCTATCGCCGCTTAAGAAACAAGCGCGGATAAAAACAAAGCTTCCAAAAATTAGTTTCTGTGTGTTCGTTCCTGAATTCATTCATTCATTGTTTAGGTTGCTGTATGTAGCTTACATTTGCAGGTGTGGTTGATGTATTAGATCATTTTTAATTTTGTTGGCATCCATAAGTATGCAATTTTTGTTATACCCAGAGTGTCTCTGCTAAACATTCCGTTTAGGTTTCGTAAACGATTCTTTTCATTTGATGAACATTTTTTCATTGTATAATTATTAAGTGTTTTTTTTAAGGTGATGGTCACGCTACACAGTCACAAAACGAAAATTGTGACCATCCAAGATCAACCATCACCTTCCACGACTTCAACCCTGACTGCTTAGCAAATGTCATAAATGTTGTCGGTGCTGCCAAGATCTTATGTTGAATCATTAAGCGCCGATGATCGTTTTTTTGTGCACTTCAATATTAGGCGTATATACGCTTGCAAAAAAACACAGCTAACATTTCCAAATAGAAAATGACAGTGAAATACAAAACACATTTTTGAAACCAAAGGAATCGTTATTGTTGAACACATTTTTATTTAATAAGAAAACAAGATGGTGGAAGCATATACAAAAATGAATATACATATGTGATACATTTTCTTCTTCTTCTTCTTCTGATGGCGCTACAGTCCGGGGTGGACCTGGGCCTCAACCAGTAAGCCTCTCCAGCCGATACGATCTTTAGCCAGCTGTCTCCAACTGGGCACACCAAGTCGATTGAGGTCCTTCTCCACCTGGGTGCGCCGTCGGTTCCGTGGGTGTCCTCTATTGCGTTGTCCTACTGGTTCGGAGTCGAAGACTCTTCGAGCTGGAGCAGTGTTGTCCATGCGCTCTACAGGGCCCAGCCATCTTAGACGTTGAATCCGTAGACGCCTGACTAGGCTCATGCCGCTGTACAGCCCGTACAGTTCGTGGTTGAATCTTCTTCTCCAATAACCATCAACGCAGACAGGACCAAAGATTGAACGCAGAACTTTTCTCTCGAAAAGATCAAGTGCTTCTTCATGCGTTTTTGAGATTGTCCATTCTTCCGCACCATAGAACAGGACAGGGATGATCAAGGTGTTATATAATGTTAACTTGGTTCTTCGAGAGATGACTCTACTGAATTGCCTCTTGAGCCCAAAGAAACAGCGATTGGCAAAAGTAATTCTGCGTTTAATCTCGGTACTGGGGTTGTTCGCCGAGGTAGACCAAGGCCTTCACTGCCTCGAAGTTATAGCTGCCTATGGTGACGTTTTGGCCAAGTCGTCGTTTTTGTGCGTCCTTTCTCGATGACAGCATATACTTCGTTTTGCCCTCGTTCACCTCTAAATCCATTTTGGCCGCCTCCGTTTCAATTCCAGCAAACGCTTCATTGATGGCTCGCTGTATTCTGCCAATCACGTCAATGTCATCCGCGTATGCTAGCAGTTGTACGGACTTCTGGATAGCGAGAGTTCTCCATCGTCATCCTGCACAACCTAACGCCTTGGCAGGAATGTCAAAACTAGACATGGCGTTGTATAGCTCGTCCCTATGCACGCTGTCATATGCGGCCTTGAAATCGACGAATAGGTGGTGGATGTCGATCTGTACTTCTTGGGTTTTTTCCAGGATCTGCCATAGTGTGAAGATTTGGTCGATGGTGGACTTCCCCGGCCTGAAACCGCACTGATAAGGACCTATCAGGTTGTTGACGAATGGTTTCAGGCGCTCACACAAAACGGCAGAGAGGGTCTTATAGGCGATGTTGAGGAGACTTATCCCCCGGTAGTCGGCGCAGTTTAAGGGGTCTCCTTTCTTGTGGATCGGGCAGACGATACTGAGGTTCCACTCGGCGGGCTTGTTTTCCTCCGACCATATCTTACTGATGAGTTGGTGCATGCACCTTACCAGCTCATCTCCAGCTGCCTTAAACAGTTCCGCAGGCGGTCCGTCTGCACCAGCAGCTTTATTCGACTTTAGTCTCGATATCGCTATCTTGACTTCGTCTACGGGCGGAATTCTCGTCGATCATCGTCAATTGCGTTGAGTTGAACATTCTGCCTGACATCGGTATTGGAGTCTTCCTCGCCGTTTAACAGTCTACAGAAATAATCTTTCCAGATTCTCAGTATCGACCGCGAATCTACTACGAGTTGTCCCTCTATGTGATACAGAGACTAAAATATATTTTTTTTTAAAAAGAAGAATATTTTAGACTAATTTTTTTCCGATTCAAGATTTTTCAGAACTGCCCTCTCTTTGTTTTTTTGTAGAGTTAAACTGTCTTCTATTGGAATGTTGCTCTCTTCGGCCCATTGTAAACATATGTTGAAGTATCGAACGGCGACTTCTTTCTTGATAAAGTTGGGGGCCGGGGCAGCTTCACCTTCACTTTCATTTGTGCTGAGCTCAACGTTTGCAGAAGACTCAACGTATTCGTGAAGCCAATCAGTGATATCTTCAATCGAGTTGCAAATATTGGCAACAATTTCATCAAGCAGATTGGAAACGGATGAAATCAATTCTCTTCCCCTTAAGATATTTGTAGACAGTGTAGATAATGGAAGGTCGTCCTCCTCATCCCAATTACTCTTGGTAGGCATTAAAATATTCCAATATTTCTTGATAGGATAGGGGTCTACTTTTTTCCATACATTTGCTAGTAAGCAAATTGCATCACTTAAGTTGAACGCTTTTATTTTTGTTTGCAAACCAATGCCCTCATTGGCAACTAAGTGCGTCAATAAACTTTTTTTTTGGAGTGAAGCTTTGTAATGTTGATAACATTTTGATCCATAGGCTGAAGAATTGCAGTGCAATTTGCTGGAAACGTTATAATAGTTATCAGTCCATCATCGCTTTGCATTTCATTTTGACACGGGGTATTGTCCAAAAGCAGCAGTGCCTTCTTCTCTAGAAAAACTCATTAACGCAAACAATTAACGAATACAAAATGTGTATTCTTTTTCGTACATCGGGAACAAACACGTTGTTGAACCATTGTTCGAATAAAATGAATGTCATTCACGCATTTTTATTTGCTTTATAAGTAACAGGCTTGTTCTCAAAATGTTTAAATGCTCTTGGATTGGCTGCTTTACCAATGACAAACAGGTTTGCCGTGTGCATCCCTGATGCATTTGTCCACGCAAGGAATGTTACTCTTTCCTTGTTTGCTTTTCGAACTGGCGCTGACGATAAAAGTAACAATAAAAGTAACAAGTGTTTTGTTTGGCAACATCCTGTAGAACAATCCAGATTCGTCCACACTGTAGATTTGGATCAGCGGTTTCTTTAAGTTCCTTTAAATTTTGTTGAAATTGCATTACGAACGGTTCAACAAGTCCACATTTATTAGACAACTTTTCGCCACAAATTTTTAACATTCGAATTCGATCCATCCGTTGCTAGTGTTAAATGATCGGTTGTCCCTTATTTCGTTGTGCAATTGAATTTCCTTTGATTTTATAAATTCATTAGAAAGCGGAATATGTTTAGCTCTTTGCTTTTGAAACCATCCATATAACGCCTTTTCCATCTGTGGATATTCAGAAGTAAGTGTAACGCGTTTTCCTGGTCCAGATTCAGCTCTCGCCACAAGTTGTCTAAGACTGCTTCCCTTTGCTTTTATCCGGCTTATTGTTGACTTGTGCACATTTTATTTTTCACAAAGTAGTGAAACACCCCTATCAACTTCGGATAGAATTTCACTTCTTTTTTTTAATAGATACTGTCGGAGATTAATGACCTCCCTGTCACCCATAACAACCCTGGTCTGGATAATATAAAACAACCCTGGTCTGGATAATATAAAATTGGCAGCCCTGCTCACTTATTACAGTTATACTTTTCGTCTACTATAACTGTATGATCACATGACACAGAAATAAAACGCATCAATCGTTTGAAGTGTACGGATGTTCTATATTCTAATCCGCTACAGATACTTTAGTAATATTTCTTGTAACACCTATCCTGAACGAATTTCGCGTAGTTACCAGAGATAAGGGGTAATAGAGATATCCAACTGCGGCCATTTTTTCCCCTTGTCCACACCGGAGAAAAATGCAAAAGTATTTGTATTCCCTTGTATTTCACAAATACTCTTACACAAACCATGGATCCACCACGCAATGGCGGCCGATTCGTGGATTTTAGTGGGAAATGCCCGCAGATTCGTGAATTTAGTGGGAAAATTGGCGGCAGATTTTTTTAATTTGCCCACAATCCATGTACGATCCATGTAACATGCATGGGTATGTTGTTCGAAGGGTGTTCAAATGTTGACTCGTATTCTTAAGAAAATTTTCTTCCATTGTTATATGGACTTTCGAGAATAAATATGTATTGCAATGCCCATTTAACTGGAACTATTTGACCTAAAATTAATTCTTAAGTATATATATAGCCTATTCATAAACTATGCCTGACAAATTAACTCAACTGCTACATGGCCCTCATCCGGCCAATGCTCACCTATGGCTGTCCCGTGTGGTTCAACGTGAGTGCAAGCTTGATGGAAAAGATTCGGTTGTTTGAGAGGGCTTGTCTTAGGGCTTGTCTTCGTCTTTATCGAACTCCAGAGTCCCAGTACATGAAATTCTATTCCAATGAGGTCTTATACAACAGGGCTAACCTGATAAGAGTGGACAATTTCCTGTTGAACTTGATTCGAGGTCATACCGCACGAGCGACGAACTCGTCCAATAACTTGATCTCAGGGGCTTACTACCCCAATTCACAATACTACGAAAGGGTACGGCACAATGCCTTCATCCCCTCAGAAGCCTTTCTCCATTTAGATAAGAACGGACTGTTACAAAATATAAATGCGGTATCGCTTATATTCCACATCGCCAGATCAACTGTGGATGGGCGACTCAACCACGACCGTTCCGTCGCACAACGAGCTGAGGAGGGTCTCCTCCGGTTCAGTACGGCGGTATCAAGGAGAGATGTTCGGGATGTTGCAATGCAACATCGAAAATTCTGGTGGCTGGGGAGCGAGGGAACTCCCTCGTCGAACCCTTTAGACCCGGGGTAGAAAGGGTAGTACAGATCCCCTTATGGGGAGTAGTCGGCCCTGTCTTGCAGTGGATTGGTGCATACCCATGAGCTGTAACCTACGGCCGACTTACATAGCTTAGGGTAGTATTAAGGTAAATTTAAGTTGTACATATAAATAATAAAAAAAAAATAAATAAATAAAAATTGTATACACAAACGTACATAAAGGGTGTACCCGTGTATACACACTGTATATAGTAAGTACATACATATATATATAAGTCTATACACTCGTATATACATATGTATATATGTATGTTGTTTAGCTTAAGTTAGTTTAGGTTATTTTAAGTTAGTTTGTAAGGTAGTTATAAGTTTTAAGATAACAGTACAGGCATTAAGTTTTTATCAACAAATTTTTTCTTAATATCAAGTTGTTCAGTATTGAACTCGTTTTTGTTCACATAGAAATATAATATTACTTTAAGTCGAAAGATATTTGATAACATTAAGTTTAGCTTAGAGTGCCCGCTTGGGGCCAGTAAGTTAGAAATAGTAACACTGTTCGTCCAACTAGTTTTAAGCATTTTTGTCTAGTACGTAAACATGTCATGAATTTTGGAATAAAAATGAAATGAAAAACAAAAAAAAAACAAATTAACTCAAAGAATGAAGTCCGCTGTATACGCTTAATTCATGAATTCTGAAAAACTCATGAATTCAATTTGAACAATTTGATAAGAACAATGGCAAGATATTGCAACTATTACTAATGCATAAAAATGGTTGTTAAGACTTCTTATTTGTGATTCACGCTTTAATAATATTTTTATTATTAGTTACCTAAGCGCGTGAATGTATTATTAATTTTTTATTCATATGCAAAAATGCACATGTTGTACATTCATTAATTATGTCCTAGTATCTCGGATTGTGGCTTCCTCAATGTTTTAATGAATCGACTTCATGAACATAAGCTATGTTCGTTCGTTTACCCCTCCATGCTGTGTTGAAAATTTAACACCGAAATTTGAAAAAACGTTCAAATAACTACCGAATTTTCAAATAAGAACCCTGATTCACCCCATTACTAACGAGGGGAAGGGTATCAGCTGTTCCACAGCTGTTCTCAAGAGCTCAAACGTATTCACAGCCACGGGACAAAAAGCGTATAAAAAAACGCTGTCAGATGAAATCAAGGGGCAAGGGAGGTAGAAGTTGGATATCTCTATTATAGGTTATCTCTGGTATGTACTAATGAAAGTGGAACCCATCTAAGGAAACACACTTGGATGTGTAAATATTTTTACAAAGAATGCAGTCTAGACGCAAACGAAACTAAATTACTGTAAGATAACGACAGACGTAACCAATCAACAGAGAATAGAACATGAAAATAAAAAACAGATGATCAAGTTGCACTGATCGAGGTAACCTTTTTGAAAAGTTGCACTGAATAGAGTCAATACGTGCTACGACTTTAGTGTTGTGAAAATCGAGGAGTTGCGCGAATCGAGGGTTGCGTTAACCGAGTTCGTACTCTATCTGTCGTCATTATCATCCTCCTCCCTGTAGGCAAACACAGATGTTCCGTGAGAACAGACGTGTTTTTTCTTGTGTCGTGAGTTAATATAATAATTATATGGGTGGCGCGACAGTCCGAGGCGGACCTGGGCCTAGCTTCTCAGCAACCACTCGTGTTGTGCGTGCTGTTGTTCTTTCACGAGTGGAAGGGACCTACAGTTTAATGCCGACTCCGAACAACGAAGTTGAGAAGCTTTTTCTAGATAGGAATACTTTTGAGCATTGTCAGTGACTCGAAAGAGGAGTAGCCGTGAATTATCAAAGGTGGTAAATTCGGGTATCGAACCTGACACCCTCTGCGTAGGAGTCGACGCACTTTTTTTTTTAATGTAAATTTTGTTTTTATTGGAATGAAAGAAATTTGCTTGCTAGGCAAAATACACTTAAAACTAGCTTAAATATCTTAAATAACTTATTGTATTTAATCCGAACTTACTGACCCTATGCGAGTACTCTAACCTATTCTAATTTATATAAACATGTACGCCTTTCGGCTTAAACAACGTTTTTTTAGTCTTTATGGACAGTATGTTATTAATTTTAATTACCAAAAAAACTTGAAAAACTTGGATTAACCTAGCTAACCCATGAAAAAAAATACCTTAATAATACCTTAACCTAACTTAACCTAACACAACCTTAAAATTACCTTAAATATGTCCGTAACAGACAGACGCGTGCACCAGAGCGCATATGTTATGTATATGCATATACATCTATACGCCGTGGTGCACCTTTTTTTGATTTTTTATAATTTTTGTCTTAAAATAACTTAATTCTATGTAAGTTTTCCACCATGGTCAACTGTATCGCCGTTCGGAAGAGCCAACGCCGGCGGAGACCGGTTCTGGTGCAACCACCAATAAAAGTGACGTTCTTTGGCACATTCTCTCCTGTCCCGAGTAGAGATCGCTCTACTGAATCGGAGGAGATCCTAGTGGCTGCGAGCGACATCCGGCTCGTATTGGAGTCGCCTGTCCACTGTTCGGCGTACGACATGGAAGATCAGCGGGCATCCCTTCTTATCCTGTATTAAGCCAATTTGATCGAGATAGAGGAATGCTGCAGGTGGCATAAGGCCATTGAGGCGCACTCTTTCATGGTACATATTGTTTGGGTAGTAAGTCCCAAAGATCAGACTGTCCGAAGAAGTCATAGCTCGTGCAATGTGCCTTCTGATCAGCTTAATAATAAAACTATCTACCCTGTTCACGTTTGCCTCGTTTTACAGGACCCCTTTAGGATAGTACTTCTTGTACTCAGACTCGGGTGTGCGATACAGACGGAGACAGCTCCTAAGACACTGCCTCTCGAACACCCTCATCTTTTCTATCTGGGAAGAACTCACGTTGAACCACAATGAACAACCGTACACCATAATGGGCCGTAATGGGGCCATGTAGCAGATTACCTTCACTCTGGTATCAAGTTGGCTGCTAAAAAACAACCTTTTTGCCGCAGCAAAGGCTTTTCTGGCTTTTGTCAGAGGAATATCTATATGTTTGTCAAAATACAGATATTGATCCAGCCAAATGCCTAGATATATAACTACACTTTTCATGGCTAACGGCCGACCTTTCGGGTCAACTATGCCGAACTTGCGCCAGTTTTGGCGCGTATCCCTCGGTTCCGTGCACAATGGGGTCCTAAACAGGGTAGTTTAACACTTCAGGAAGTTGCTAACCAACTTCCAGTCGTCGCAAGATCGCTGAATTTTATCGAAGTCACGCTGCAACAAGATATTTATAACCTCGATCTTTGGACCTGTTCTGTACGCAACAAGGTCGTCGGCGTATGCTATTAAGTGCGGCATGGAACCTACAAGATCTGCAGTGAATATTGAAAACAAGATCGGCGAACCAATTCCCCTCCCTGTTGCAGACCATTTTTAATATCAAAGACCCTGCTAGAAGTTACGTCGCCATTTTTCACGACAAACTTTCTATCTGTTATCACGTCATGGATCATGTATAGCAATGGTTTACTGATGCCAAGCCTGACCAGCTCCAACCATACGATGTCGAACGCTTTCTCCAAGTCAATCAGGCAGGCACCCGTGCATTGTTGTTTGCTTCTATTCCATTGAATGTCGGGCACCAGTTTTGACGCGGCATGCATGGTTTCATGCCCCGCCCTGAATCCGAACTGGTTGTCCGGTATGATTTTATTTTCATCAACCCATTGTTTCAGAACTCGCAAGGAAGAAGACTGATCGACCGAAAATTTGTCGGAATGGACTTGTCCTTGTCGCCACCACAGTTGTTTTCCAGTGCGCTGGGTAATGTGCATTACTCAGCGCATTGTTGAACAAGGTTGTGTAAATTTGGACCGCTTCGGGGGGAAGATGGCGAAGCAAAATATTCGGTACACCATCGATTCCGACAGACTTTTTCATCTTCAGCGAGTTTAAGATACCCTGGAGATCTTCTTGAGAAATCAAGATGTGATTTGCATCGTTGGCGACGGCAAGATTTGCCATTTTAACGTCACTGAACCTGGTGAAACCTGGATTCTCAGATCGCCAATGACTTATCTCATTGCAGAGATAGAAGTGGTTTAGCAGGGCTCTGTTCTCCAGATCGTGATTCGGCCTAGTAACCTCGTTGATCGTATACGCTCTCTGGAACACAGCACCAATAGCATTGACCTTCTCCTGGGGATCTTCAACGACGAAGAAGTCATTGTCTAGCACTGCCCCACCTGGATCGATGCCAATTGAAGCCAGTAAGTTTGTCGTCTTGGGAAGTCGAATGGTCAGTATGTCGTTTTGATTTTTCCTCCGGAATATTTTATTTACTTGCGGGAACATACCCGGGTTTTTGGATTGTACAGCCCGGATTTTATTGCCCCAGTGGAAGCTTATAGCCAATCTGTAATTAATTCTTATTATCTGTTGGAGGTTTTTGATCTCCGACTTCAGTGACCTAACTTCCGCGTTTTGTGGATCTGTAAAACGCCTGTGCAAGAGTTTGAGTCTTGACAGCACCCTACTTTTGTGTACGTGAAGTGCATGAGTCGACGCACTTACCCACAACGGCACGGCGACCACATGAGATAATGAGAGAAATGACCACGTGAGTTGCGAACCGGTTATTACATCATATTAGTTTCTCACCGTACCATACTCATGGTGCATGTGTCAAAGACCTGTCAAAAATGACAGCCTCATCCAAACAAGTGTTTCGCAGATCATCGTTCGCCCTTAAATCTAGGTATTCCTGCTGTCAAAACTAAATGTCATGCACAAATGTCAACCACACATAAGCCAACCACAAAAGTCATTTAGCATCCGTCAAAAAATAACCAATTTTGACTTACCATATCGTCTGCATTAGAGCGTTAGGGTACAACACGTCCTAATAACATTCGTCGCAAATCTGCAAAGACAAACAAAAAAAGAACAGTATTTAAATCGTTCATCTCTCTCAAGCACAAATGTCTTTAACGCACTTCCTTCCTCTCTCATCAGTTTTCACTTTCTTGATGAAAGGCAAGTGCAAAATCGATTCCACAAAATAGGTAAACAAAATCAAGCCAATTGGAGTAGACAAATTGTTGATTTTTCCACTCCGATTACATCTGCTGATGGCTGCCGCGTAACGGTGGCGCGGGTGTCAGAGGTACACGCGGATTACTTGGAATAAAAGCTAGACATTCTGCCATATAAAGTAGTGCAAAGCAAACACTCACGAGGCAACGCACAGGCACACAGTGAAAGCCTGTTTGTCGTGCACAAATATGAAGTAATCAGTGAAGCGAGTTTCGCCTGGAAGCCGGATGTTCTATGTCCGCGCAGCGTGCAATCTTGCCTCGAGCGACTCAAGCAAAAATTAGCTGAATCATGCAAACTTGCTCGGTGCATTGAAATGCAAAGTTTATTACAGAAAGGGATGCATTCAGTGAACGCATCCCATGGTGTGGGCGACGAGAGTGCACTGCAGCTGTGATATGCCCTGTGGGGCTGGCAGTAAGCACAAAGGGAAATTAGATATTTTCTCGGGACATTAGACGAAGCTTGAAAGTTTCACAATTATTTGCTGGTAGCAGCAATTAATCAATTCGATTGTTGAACATTCTTCTTCTTGAAGTGTTTGTTTTGTAGATGGCTGCACTGGGTTGGAGTTTTTAAGACTTTGTGAAGCTGTTTATGATCTCCAGCCTTGAACCATGGTTTCTACACATACTAAACTCCAATGCGTCGCTCTTGAAGCCACACTATAATGAACGAAAGGAGACTTGTGTCAAGTTCATCAAGCGAATAGAGCACTCATATAGGAAATTACATAGTGTGACTATAATAAATGCATCGCCATGTTAATGCAACCAGTGGAAGTTGTAACCCCCGTTCATATCGAAGACAGAACGCCAAGCGGTTTTCGAATAATTAAAGAAGAAAAAGTCAGTGGGAGTCGACGGGATCTCGAACATTGTGTTAAGACACCTCCCCATAGAAGTGGTTAATATGTACACGATCCTATTTAACAATGCTTTGAATAATGCACATTATCCGGAGCATTGGAAAACTGCGATTATACAACCCATATCCAAGAGAGGAAAAGATTCTTCGAATCCTTGCAACCTTCGGTCAATTAGTCTCCTTCCGAACATCAGCAAGGTATTCGAGAAGGTGATCAATAGGACTCTGATCAACTGGACTAAGGACAAAAATATAATTCCGGATAACCAATTCGGTTTCAAAGCGGGGCATGACACTATTCATGCCGCGTCGAAACTGGTGTCGGATATCCAATGGAACAAGAGCCAGAAACAATGTACGGGTGCCTGCTTGATTGACCTGGAAAAGGCCTTTGACACCGTATGGTTAGAAGGTCTTTTCTACAAGCTCAATCGACTAAGCATTAGCAAACCACTGCTGTACCTACTGTGTAACATGCTTACCGGTAGACGGTTCGTAGTCAAGAATGGCAACGTGAACTCCACAGGTATATGTGAGTTAAAAAATGGTCTCCAACAGGGTGGCGTTAATTCGCCGATCCTGTTCAACATTTACTTGACCGATCTGTAGCGTATGCCGATGACTTGATCGTGTACAGATCAGGCAAAAAGATCGAGGAAATCACTACCCTCAAGCAGGGTGATTTCGATTCATTCATGAGAAGTTGCGACGACTGGAAGTTGAGTATCAACTTCCGGAAGTCGGAAACCATTCTGTTCAGGACGCCGTTGTATAAAGCCTCGGCGGACACGAAAAAGAATTGGCGAAAGTTCTCAATCGTTGGAAGACACGGGGAACCCCTGGCGCAAAAGACTGTAGTCAGATACCTGGGGATCTGGCTAGATCAGTATCTGTATTTTAACAAACATGTAGATGCTGCTCTGGCCAGGGCCCGAGGCGCTTTTGCCCTTACAAAGAGACTGTTTTACAACAGCCAACTCGATGCGAGGGTGAAGGTTATCTGCTACATGGCACGCAATTGGCCCTCATCCGGCCAATGCTCACCTATGGATGTCCCGCGTGGTTCAACGTGAGTGCAAGCTTGATGGAAAAGATTCGGTTGTTTGAGAGAGCTTGTCTTAGGGCTTGCCTTCGCCTTTATCGAACTCCAGAGTCCCAGTACATAAAATACTATTCCAATGAGGTCTTATACAACAGGGCAAACCTGATAAGAGTGGACAATTTCCTGTTAAAGTTGATTCGAGGTCATACCGCTAGACCGATGAACTCGTCCAATAACTTGATCTCAGGGGCTTACTACCCCAATCCAGAATACCACGAAAAGGTACGCCACAGTGGCTTCGTTCCCCCAGAAGCTTTTCTCCATTTAGACAAGAACGGACTGTTACAAAATATAAATGCGGTATCGCTCATATTCCACATCGCCAGATCAACTGTGGATGGGCGACTCAACCACGACCGTTCCGTCGCACAACGAGCTGAGGAGGGTCTCCTCCGGTTCAGTACGGCGGTATCAAGGAGAGATGTTCGGGATGTTGCAATGCAACATCGAAAATTCTGGTGGCTGGGGAGCGAGGGAACTCCCTCGTCGAACTCTTTAGACCCGGGGTAGAAAGGCTAGTGCGTTCCCCTTTATAGGGCGCAGTCGGTCTCTGCCTTGTAGGGGATTAGATGGAAATCTATCAGCCGCAACCTACGGCCGACTTATATATCTTAGGTTAGTTTTAAGGTAGTTTCTTACACATAATACATATAAAATATATATATAAAAAAAAGGCAAGAATGTATATGTGTATACATGACGATACATGTATGAATTGTGTATATTAAGGATATATGCGTATACACATGTTTATAGGGGTATATACAAGTGTATATGCATATATACGTAAGTTAGTTTGTAGGTTTTATTTTAAGGTAGAGTGTAAGTTAGCTTTTAGTTAGCATTAAGTTTTCCAATTTTTTCTTAATATTAAGTTGTTATTTTTAAATTTTCATTTATACTTTACTCCGTTAGATTAGGTCGAAAGACATAGATTAAGAATAATTTTAGCTTAGAGTGCCCGCCTAGGGCCAGTAAGTCAGAAATAAAAAAATTGTTGGTCTAACTAGTTTTAAGCATTTTTGTCTAGTATGTAAGTTATTATGTATTCAATAATAAAAATGAAGTAAAAAAAAGAAGTGGAAGTTGTAAAAAAGTATAAGTACCTTTGAGTTCTTTTTACCGCAAATTAAAATATAGAAAAACACCCCAAAACAAAACTCTCAGAAGCAAACGAGCAATTCAATCTGGGATACTTGTATTCGAAGTACATATGTAGCACAGAGTTCAAAGCAAAAACTGTATAGATCCACCGCTCTAACCATTCTCTTGTACGCAGCACAAGCTTGGGACATTCTACATCAAACACAGACTAAACATTGGGATTACCTATCAACACTCCAAACCACATATTATGCCTAGAGACTGGCTGCTCTCCACTTATATTAACAGAACTAAAACTTCACATTAGCTGTGTTTTTTTGCAAGCGTATATACGCTTAATTTTGAAGTGCACACAAAAACGATAAAATCTTGGCAGCACCGACGACATTTATGACATTTGCTAAACAGTCAGGGGTGTAGTCTTGGAAGGTGATGGTTGATCTTTGATGGTCACAATCTTCGTTTTGTGACTGTGTAGCGTGACCATAGCTTTAGAAGCAAAAACACTTAATAATTATAAAATAAAAAAATTTTCATCAAATGAAAAGAATCGCTTACGAAACCTAAACGGAATGTATATCAGGGACACTCTGCGTATGCCAAAAATTGCATACTTATGGATGCCAAAAAATTGAAAAATGATCTAATACATCAACCACACCTGCAAATGTAAGCTACATACAGCAACCTAAACAAAGAATGAATGAATTCAGTAATGAACACACAGAAAATAATGTTTGGAAACTTTATTTTTATCCGCGCTTGTTTCTTAAGCGGTGATAGATATGATGAGTAACTTAAGCGGATATAGGATTCGTTGTTAGTGTATTTTACATGCAAATTGAAAATTAAGCGTGTATACGCCTGCAAAAAACTACAGCTATTGATGACATAATGAAAGTTATGAATATGAAAGAAGACTATTGGCGATTAGTTATGATTGTGACGTTAGGTTCAATCCAAGTAACAGTACAGCTTCATTGAATTATACATTTTAAACAATACATATGTAAGACAAGCACAATCGTCTCAACACATGGTGTACAATAGCACCTTTGAATATAATATACAAGATGATACAAACTGAACTGATGAAAGAACTTTCTTCATGCTGAGAGGTGAATTGGTTGGGTTAAATTAGATGCTTCAGGTCAGGTCTGCCTCCCAATAATCTGTGATCTATGTAATTTGAATGTGAGGGAGGATATATTTCATTTTATTGCTGTTTGTCCTATATTATGTGACATTCGAAGTATACTAAGTACACTTGGCAGTGGGGCGTTTAAGAAGATTCTGAATGATAAACGTGGATGGGACGTACTTTCCAAGTATACGAAAATTGCACTTATTAAAGAGCAAATGAAGAATTTTGAAAAACTTAAAGACTTACTTATTCGAATTTGTTATGCTCCATAGTTTTGCTTTAAGGCTTTTATAATAAATCTTATTGTTCAAATTATATATGTAAATTATTACAAAAAATGTCATTCTAGGAGACGGCTGATTAAAGGACTGTGATTAAAAGAACAGTTAAATATAGTGTCCAATTATAAAGCTCAATAGAAAGTCATTAAAACTAACTAAAAACTACATCGCTGAGTTTCGTTAAGTTTCGTTCAATTTTGTTTATTTAAATGGAAACAAACAAAAATGATTTTCGTATTTGCAACGTGAATCGCAATTGGTTTTGAAATGGTGTTTAAGTCTCCAGAAGCAATTAGTGGCAACTGGAAATTTGACAAAGCATGCGGCTACTTTTCGTTCGGTTCTAACGGAAGTTTATATAAGTCGACGTCGACGGTCGTAGCTGAACAATGGCTTACAGTGAGTTTCAACAGAAAATGCTAGAATTTGCCTTCTAGCTTTTGAACACTTTGTGCAAACAACATTCCTAGTGCCAATCAGGGCTGTCGAGACCTAGTCGGAGTTGATTTATGCTTTTTTCAGCTGACTAGCTGACTCTTGTAATTGACTGATTCTTACTGTCGGCGATGGACTTCTCTATTAGCATTCTTTCTCAAGCAGCGAGCGAAATTATAACCAACTATGCCGTCTTTTTTGTCATCCCGGATTCGAAAGTGAACAGACTACAATGTCTGCGTTTTAATAGACGACTTGGGAAAGAGACATGGTTCCGGTAGCCACGCGGCCACAACAGACTATACATCTCCCTATAATAACTTCTCACTCAAAATACCAATTCTGTTTCCCAACAAGTGGCTTTCGATCGCCCTTATCAAAGACCACGAGATTACCCTTTTCACCGACGGATCAAAACTGGACACAGGTACTGGGTTTCATTTAGACTCCCTGATATTAGCAGTGTCTTCCAAGATAGCATAGCAATAGAGAAAGCAGCCAAGCAGATTCAAACAACCGATATCCCACCATCAGACATCACCATCTTTGTGGATGCCTGGCTGCAGGAGTCAATAGAGTCAATAGGACCTGTACGACGAGATCAAGGGCTGTTATTAACTGCCGCAACTCACTAGATTCCATCAGTCACCAAAAGGTCAAGCTCTAATGAGTCTCGGGTTACAGCTCAATAGCAGGGAATGAGAGAGCGAACGAATTGGCTAGACTAGGGTTTGAAAAAAAAGCGGACACATCACTGACATCGGACCATAAGTGACACCATTTTAAAGAAGACTACTCGTCTTGGCTCGCAAAAGATGACTGTCATGCGACAAGATTAACGTGGCCAGAGCTTAAAGCTTCTGGTGTTGGACCGCAGCTCGAGCCGTGTGATCGTCGGAGTGATCGCAGGACACTGCCCCATCGGAACGCAGCTCCGGAAAAGTTATTCAGAATCCAGCGATCTCTGCCGGACTTGTGGTGACGAGGAAGAGACCGAAACGATTCAACATTTGCTTGCCACTACCCAGCTCTGCAGAATCAGCACATAGCCTCGCTGGGCCAAAGATGCTTCACAGAGATCTTCTAAGATTCGTAAAAAGGACGGTGTGGTTTGAGCCATCACGTGACACAGGGTAGGTTTTAGCAGAATGTGAACTCCACAGGCAGGCATTGATGTTCAATCATCACACTCCCCTTCCAAGACCTAGCCTAACCTAGCTTCAAAGTCTTCTTTCCTGGAGTTGCGTATTAAAGAACGCATTGATTTGTAGCCGATCAGTCTTCATACAAGACTCTGACTAGCGAAAGAAACATTTACAAACTCAGGTAATTGGTTTCGCAAGGCACCGCAGCGCTAAATCTCAGAATCGAGTCTGTCCCGTCAATAACCACGCTCCTCTTTCCCGTCTTTGTGTGGCGTTTGATTCCTTTGCGGTCCTGGAACCCGCGTTCTCGTACCAGCTGCATCCAATTACGCACACCATTGGCAGAGTCGAGGACAGGCTCAGCAACTCTTAAAGTTCAAACGTCCAGGAGACTGGAGTCAGACGTTGGGCGCCATTCAAAATAGACTCACTCACAGTCGCCCAAAGTGCCATTTAACTGCCGCTCTAGTCACTCGTAGTAAGCCACAACAAAAGCCTGAAATCCCGGCAAAGATCCAGCGACTGCAAATGCCACGCAGCCAATTAAAAATGAAACCCACAAATGAAAAACCGTTAATTCAAATGAATTTCAGTAGCCATCATGAATGGTCCTAGTTCTTTTTTTTCTCTCCCCTTTCCGCATTCCGTTACATAATTTCCCCACACAATCAAACGCTAATTACATTTCACTATCCCCAGGTCAGAAATGTAATCCTGTGGAAAAGAAGAATACGCAGCAAAAAAAAAAAAAGAAAGATAAATATCCGTCCTACTGCAGATACACATATCAACCTCGATTTAGAGTCCTCGTTGCCTTTTTATTTTCATTTTTTATTTGATTTTCTTTTTAGTGTGCCTATTGCTTTGTCGCTGTGTGTGGACAAGTGAATGGGCGCAGAGTGGAGGTTTTTCTATTTCAATGATTTGAGGTGGAATACAATAAACTTGGGGGGAAACGAGATACAGTTTCATCTCGGAGATACCCACGAGCCGGGTATCTATGCCCTGGCACACAACGTGTGCTCTGCACTCTCGAGATATTATTGCCGCATTCATGACTGTGTGGCGATGTGTGTGTGTGTGTGCCCGACTGTATGTAGGTTTAGTTAGTTTTTTATTTCTATTTTTTTTTGGCAGCTGTGTATTGCGCTCATTTTGCCGCAAGTAATCTGGTTTCCTGTTTGTTTTATTTTAAAGGGGATAGTGCTTATTCGAAAGAAGATTACATTAGGACCTGAAGCTTTGAAGGATGACTAGGAGTTCCAATTATGTGGAGTTGCAATTGATTCTGGATGCCATCAGGACGATGAGTTGGGCACATGAATATGGATGTGTATGTAATGTACATTATTTGAGATTAAGAGCACTTTTGAATTGGATTGCAAGTTAATTACGGTTTCAATGGAACAGTGTCGAGTGGGTTTCCCGTGTTGGGGAAGGCTTTTAGTGCAATTTTAAAAAGACAGCAATGCTACCTTCAATCGGCAATGGGCTGACAGTTAGCCAGCAAGCCTCCTTCAGAAAACCCTACTTCTTTTATTAGGCACTTGTCTTCACACCACCAGCAGGAGCTACACCCATAGGGTTACGAAAACGTCCCAACAGCTCGTAGACAAATTAAAGGACGATTAAATTGTTATGTTTGAGCAGGTGACAGAGTTAACAAATGGCATCCAACTGGCAGCAAATTCAATAAAGTTCCCAATTTCATCATGCATTGTTGCAAAAACCGTTAAACAAATGTTATCGACATTTCGTCGTAAGGTCGCACTGTGGGGTATTTGACCCAAAAACATGGCATAAATCTAAATGTTTTTTACAATTCAAGGAAAGTCTCTCTCTTAATTAAATACCGGAGCTATCAGAAAAACACAGAATCAACGTTATTTGGAAAGCAAATTCGACATGGTTTGAAATGGAATCGATTTATGAAGGTTCGTGCTAATAATAAATATATATTTATATTTAGTTGGATGTAGTATCAAAAATACAAATAAAAACCAGAGGAAAGACGTTTAATAACAGAACACACTTGTAACAATATTTAAAAAATTTATTTAAAAAAAAAATTAAGAGTCATAAACATTGGGTGGGAGAGCAGTCTCGTCGAACTGGGGATTGCTCTCTCAATCTCCATTGCATCCCTTTCAAGACCGATCGTTATCGCACTGTGAGCTCAAGTGGTTAGCCCCTTTTATTATCGCATACTATCCCACCCGAACTTAAGCGGATTTACTATTTATTTAACGATCGTTCAATTTGGCGATCGTATAACCTCAGTATCGTTTGGCCGATTCATAAGAAAGGACACCACTTCAACTGCGCCAACTACCGAGGGAGTAGGAAGATCGCATACAAGATCATTTCTGCCGTTTTGTCTACTCGCCTGAAGGCGTTTATAAATAACCTGATACGTCCATATCAGTGTGGTTTCAGGCCAGGGAAGTCCACCATCGACCAGATTTTCACACTTCGGCAGATCCTATAAAAAAACCCAAGAAATGCAAATCGACACCCACCACCTTTTTGGCGATTTCAAGGCCGCGTATGACAGCGTGCATAGGGACCAGCTATACAACGCCATGTCTAGTTTTGACATTCCTGCCAAACTCGTCAGATTATGCAGGATGACGAGGAGAATTATCGCTGCTCCATCAAGGTCGGTAACGAACTCACCGAGACCTTCAATGTCAAAAAGGTCTTAGACAAGGCGACGGGCTGTCATGTGACTTCTTTAACATCATCCTGGAGAAGATCGTGCAAGACTCACACGCCAACACTAGAGGCACGATCTTCCAGGAGTCCGTACAACTTCTAGCATACGCGGATGACATTGACGTGACTGGCAGAACACAGCGAGCCGTCAATGAGGCCTTTGCTGGCATTGAGGCGGATGCGGCTAAAATTGGTCTAGTGGTGAATGAGGGCAAAACGAAGAATATGCTGTCATCAAGAAAGGACACACAAAATCGACATCTTGGACAGAGCGTCTCAATAGTCAGGTTTTAACTTCGAGGCAGTGAATCACTTCGTCAACCTCGGCTCCGCAGTAAATAGTAAAAACAACATCAGTAACGAGATCAAACGCAGAGTAACTCTTGTCAACCGCTGTTTCTATGGACTCAAGAGGCAATTGAGTAGTAGACCCATCTCCCGAAGGACCAAGCTGACTTTATACAAGACCTTGATCATCCCAGTCCTGCTGTACGGCGCGGAGGCATGGACAATCCGAAAAGCGGATGAGGAAGTCCTTGGTCTCTTCGAGAGAAAAGCTCTGCGTGCGATCTTTGGTCCTGTTTGCCTTGACGGTTTATGGAGGAGAAGATTCAACCACGAACTGTACGGGCTATACAGAGTCTAGTCAGGCGTCTTCGGATCCAACGCCTAAGATGGCTAGGCCATGTAGAGCGTATGGACATCTCAGCTCCGACCCGAAGAGTCTTCGACTCCGAACCCGTGGGTTAACGTAGCAGAGGACGCCAGCGTTTACGGTGGCGCACCCAAGTGGAGAAGGACATCAACCAACTTGGCGTGCGACACTGGAGACAGCTAGCCACAGACCGTGCCAGCTGGGGAGGATTGTTGGTTGAGGCCCAGGTCCACCCCGGGCTGTCAAATAAAGAAGAAAAATAACCGCATCGTTATGTGGGACTATGACATCCTTATATGTTGGGGTGTGAGTATGAGTAACACCCGGGCCTGTCGTATCCGATATTGCTCGCGTTGACATGTATATGACTTGCTAGTGATGGGAACTATCAAATAAAAACTATCGACTTATTCGATAGTTAGGTTAGGTGGCAGCCTCCCTGCCAATGCATTCACCAGCGCACTAAGACCATGTTCGTTCGTGATACCCACAGTCAGACTACTACCACTGATTGAGCACTCTAGTGATAGTGTCAGTTAATTTGAAAACCAGATAAAACCGTATTAGCTTTGCGTTCAGTGGAAATCGAACCCGGGACCCCGCTAACCAGAGGCAGGCGCTCAACCAACTGCGCCATCCATTCGTCTGTATTCATTTATTCGATAGTCGAAAATCGTTCATTCATCCAATCCAATGAAAAAACCTTTCAAATGTTTTATTCGATAGTTTGAATGATTTTTGTGTATTCACTCTGGCGGCGCTGCTGTCAGAGAGAATGTTGTGTATTGACTGAGCTGTGAGAGAGAATTTTGTGTATGTGAACGATTTTTCACTTGTACGGACCAGAAATTAAGTATTACAGAGATGCCCGACTTCTACCCCTCTCGCCCCTAGAGATTTTTGACAACGCTTTTTTATAAGGTGTTCATAAACCAAATTGACCAATCAGAGGACGGGATTCACGTTCAGTCGTGAACAATCGCCAAAAATTCATGAATATCTGTCAAAAAAGCACTCAAATTTGTCGACGGACTAAGGGGCAATCAGCTGTGAAGTCGGCCATCTCTGTAATACTTCATTTTTGGTACGGACTTTAGTTGGAAAAATGATAAGTGTTTTTGGTAGCTTGCTTTTTGTAAATTGTGGATTTAAAATCAATCAATTGTAACGCTCACATCTGGCGAGACTTGGCAGCACTAAGAAGAGCTTCAAAGAGCGTTGCAGGAAAGGGAGAGCAGATGGCATTGCTTTGTGGTTTGAATATTTAAACAATAAAATGCGAAATATAAGTTGTTTGTTTTCGGAACTAAATAAATTATTCACGTTAAACAATCAATCTTTCAGGTTCTTATAAGTTTCAGTAGCAGTAAAAAATAAATCAAAAAACGAATTGTATCTCCACTGTGGAAACGAAGATTCGACCGCTCGAAAATTGTGCACACAGATGAATAAGGCATGAATGAATCAATCTATTCGATAGTTGAAATCCTTCAGTTACTAACTATCGATAGTCCAATTCAATCGATAGTTCCCATCACTAGTTCGTGCTGAACAAATAATAATAGGGTAAAGGCACTAGTTGTCAGCCACCTAACTTTTTCATATTATGAAAAAAAAAGTTTAAAAAATGTTAAAATTAATGAATGCGGGGACAAAATCTTAATAGATAAATAATACTGTTTTCGCTTAGATTTTTTTCTTTTCTCTTTTTATTTCGGTTTGAAAAAATTAGTTGTGAAGCAGATTGCATTTTTTAATTACATTCTATCAATTTTCTTTAAGTTATTGCTTTTGCATCCGTCAAAAAGGTTTCTTTCGAAGCCACTTTTATTACACTTTGGGTTCATTGTAAATTTTACCTTCAATGACTTGAAGTAATCCAAATTTGCATGAATTGCTTAACTAGTAGATTTTTTTCTTTTAGGTTTAGATTGATTTTATTATTTCGAATAATGTTCCTTTTACAAAAATT
The DNA here is from genome assembly GCA_964034865.1 of Eristalis intricaria. Taxonomy (NCBI): domain Eukaryota; kingdom Metazoa; phylum Arthropoda; class Insecta; order Diptera; family Syrphidae; genus Eristalis; species Eristalis intricaria. The sequence goes on from OZ035873.1 coordinate 132,826,900, forward strand.
TAAGCCAGATTCACTATAATTGATTATGTACAAGTAATAATTATTAGCTCTCCAAGTGGAAAAATTATAATTTCAAAAGATCCCTGTTAGGACATTAACTCTGTATTTCAGTGATATTTTGCAGTACTTAAACAACTTGCTTACGCCCGTTTCGTTTAGGGGTGATAGGATTTCTTGTTCCGAAAAGTAGTTCTTTTCAAAAAAAGGATCTCCTTGTTTCCCGTAGGATCGGACATCCCTTAGGATAGGACTTTCCTAGGAAATGCATGATATCTTCTCTGTCTTCCAAATTACACATACTGCAGAGTATAGGGAGATCCCCGCTATGCGGTACAAAATTCGCCTCTAAGTTTGAACATCACAGAAATTTCCTGGACGCTATGGATATCTTTAAAGTAATTTCGACTCCCAAGGTTGTGGTTAAGCCGGCTGTTTGTAATGTGATGTATTGATCCCGCCGCTTTTTCTAAGAACTGTATTCTTGCCTGCTCGTCGACCTGCTTTAATAATTGGCATAGTGGGTTACCCCAATAACCACCATCTGCGTTCAGTACTACTCCACTCCAATTTAATCCACTATTTGAACCATGCAGTTTTATTTCGAACGGTTTGCATCGCCACTATCTTTGGGAGTCTGTAGTCTGCCATGTTCATTACTCGGAGTATGTAATTCATTTGCATCTTTAGTGTTTTTAGTGGATATAGTGGAGATATGCCTGTTTTAACCATGAGCATGTAGTTCGGAGTCTTCGGCGGGAGCTTAAACATGTTTTTTAATAAAAAAGCGTTGCAATTTCTCCACCTCCTCATAAGGCCCCCAAACCTGTGCATTATCGTCTCGGATACAGCGTCGTATAATTTAAACTTACTGCTGTGCTGGATATTAGGATTGTTGAAGCATTTCTGCCAGGCTACAATGATAGCATTTTTAGCCTTTGTAAGTTTGTCGTTCAGATGCCTTTTTATATTTAAATTGTTTGTAAGCAGGATTCCTAGATACTTATACTCATTGTCGACCTCTAGGTTCATCCTTCTAAAATGCCACTTCTCGCTGGAGGCAACTCTCCCACCACCTTTTTTAAAAATGAGTATCTTTGGTTTTTCTAGCCTAAAGATTAAACTCCACAGCTTGCAGTACTCGCTTAATCGATTACTTGTATGTCATTAGCAAAATAGCAGTACACAATACAAGTTCGAAAGCGTTTGAAGGTAAATATTGGCTCTTCAAATTGTTCACGCCATGCCACTGGTTTCCATCCACGTGATAAGTCGCCTCTGCAGAATACTTCAAAAGATTTTGTTGGACGCGTTTGAAAACGATATGCCCAGATAGTTAGATGGATCCAACGCATAGCCTTTTTTATAGATAGGGAAGATCAGCGCGTCTTTAAATAATACTACCTCGTGGTTAAAAAATCAGTTGAACGCATTTTCGAATGATACCTTGGAAATGTCTACTCCTTCAACTAGAGCTCTATTGTCCTGTGATTCGTTGTTGGGTTTTGCTCAAAAGTATACCAATTTCGTGTCATTTTAAACCAAACTCACTCCACAGAAATGAAAACACACTGGTCTGTCGTCCACCTAAAGCAACTTTCTTCTTCGAAAAACATCCGATTAATCTGTGCGACGTCATGACGCAGTGCTGCAGGGCAATTCAACCACCCCCTCCCATCACAGTCCACTTGGGACAGAGTTAACTCCCGAACTGATGTACTCTTGGCCACAACTTAATGTCAACAAGTTCTGGTTGCACGCTGTGTATTACCCAGAAGCACATCCCTCCGGACATCGGTCTTAATTGATTTTCACACAGTAAATGTGCCTTAATCCCGAACTTGTGCATTTCTCCCTCGCTCCCATTTGTCCATGGCTTATGCGAAGTTAAACATTTTCACTTGACACATCCTTGCATCGCTCTCGCAGCACAGCTAAGTGGAAAGTTTCACAGGACGCAGGACAACTTAGGGGCATACTCTTCAGAGTCCATAAGAATTGTGCAACAATACCCGGTTCAGTTCGTCCTTTTGTCCGTCGTCATCGGAAAACTGACAAAAAGGGACGCAGAAGTTCTCTTAAAGTTGAAAGCGCCCCGATTCGATTAGGTCCACCCGAAAGAATGACACTTCCTTTGAGGACATTGTATTGCACACAGAGCAGCGTCTCCTCTCAAGACAAACGGGGCTCTCGACGAAAGTGCTTCAATTATTGATTTCACTTCCGGTTGAGTGTATATTTTACCGTTTAAGTGGAAATCAATAAGGACCAATTGTCATTGGCATACACAACCAGGGCGACTGGAGCGGCATGCTGTGCTAGCTGCAAGTGGTGGTATCGTACGTATTCGTATCTGCATAGGAGATCCTTTTCTGGACTTGGACTTGGATGATGGGTGTGTGTGTGTGTGTGTGTGTCCACTCGAATGCAGACGTCATGGTGCGCTTGGCTTGGTTTCAGACATAAAAGTGACATTGTTCCCGTTCACCTTGGATTTGTGATGATGCACACAAATACGCCTCCGAGTGGGAGATGAGCACATGCTGTCACATCTGGGTAGGCTTTCTCTCTCTCCCTGAAGAGTGTCTATGAGAAGTCTGACAAGTGGATTGACCTTTGCCTAGGATCATTGAAATGTGTTCCGCTTTAGAATGTCGGGCTTTTATTGAAAACAGGTATTGTTGGCGTTGAATGAACCAGGTTTTGGGTACAAGTGGGCCTCCGTGCACATAGACGAATTGAACTTTGGAGATGATGATGGGCTGGGGAATTGGAGCGGAATGAAGTGTCAAGGTAGCAAAATTCCTTGGGAACTTAGGACGTTCGAAGCCGTGTCACAGAGCACTGTGTAGACGATCTCCGGAACAGTCGCAAAAAGAAGGCGAGCGAGCGTAGAATTTGAGAGAGTTCCTGTCTTTAGTTCTGGAATTGTGCAATGATTATTATTTTTCTCGTTGGTCTTCGCCAAGGGTGGGTCTTGTTACCTCTTTTTTTTTTGGTCTTCGCCAAGGGTGGGTCTTGTCACCTCTTTTTTTCTTAACATTAGGCGTAGGAAAAATAAATCCAATAATGCACTAGATTTGGGGCTCCATTCACCAAATATGCGCCATTTTGCTGGATTTTTTGTTGCAATTTTGACATTAATGCCGTTAACCTTCTCTAGTAAGAGCTCTAGCTATTCACAAGCCTCTCTTGAGACGAATGTTTAACTAAGAAAATCGTTCGCCATACACGGACGTACGCCCAATCAGGCTTTTGGAGCCTATGGCGATCGCTGTCGATATATGTGGTCTGTCGTTGTCCTGATGGAACACAATTCATCTCCTATGGGCCAAAGCTGGCCGCTTCTGAGCGATTGCTTACTTCAGACGGTCCAATTGTTGACAATACAGGTCCGAATTTAGAGCTTTGCCATAGGAGCTCATAGATGATTGCCGTCAAATTCCAGAAAATCTTTTCTTTGTTCCTATTGTACAACCCATGCCGTGTAGGCAACGACAACGCTACCAGAGTAGATCCATTGTGTCGAAAGGTTGGAGTTAAGACAAAAGGCAAACCACTTCCCTGATGAAACATAGTCCGTCTTTTGTAGTGGACATTATTAATTCCACTGAAATGAGTATCTCCCTATGGAAGATATGTTTCCTTAACCAGATTATTGCCGGACATTCACACATGATCTGATCGGAAGTCTCAACCTCTTCGAAACAAAGACGAAAAATCCGTGTCTTGACACAGGTTTAGTTTGTTAAGGTGATATTTCAGGTTGCAGTGGCCGGTAAGCTATCCTTATTAAGATGAAGTATTTCCTTATATGAGTGAGGCCTGATTAATCTCTTGGACTGCTTAAGACCATGACCATGTGTCCACTGATCTAGGCGAAGTTTGTTTTCCCATTCGTTAATCAGAGTTGTAGCTGCTGTCCAATTGACATTGCAGAACGGTTCTGGACCGATGAACGCTGATTAAGAGCCAGCTACGAGCTCATCTGCGGATTCGTTGCCTGCAATCCCTTTATGTCCACTGTATGTTTCACTTTGTTGTGTATGGCAAGGGATTGCAAGGCGTTATAGCATCACCTGACTGTTTTGAAGTCCATTAGATTTGACGAAAGTGCCTTTAGTGCTGCTTGACTGTCTGAGAATATATGTATTATTGCGCCTTTTATACCTTTGTGGAGGTTATGTCTGGCGCAGACCTCGATGGCGTTGCTTTCGGCTTGGAGCACTGTAGGACTCGACCCCACTGGTACGGAAATCCTTGTATTGGGTCCAAAGACTCCTGCCCCCAACCCAGAATCCATCTTTGATCCGTCTGGGGTACTATTGTTCCACTTTCCGCGGTCCAGTATGTCAACTTCAAAAAACCTCCCGAAACAATGTTGCCTGACCATGGTATCCTTCTTCTTCTTTATTTAGCGCTACAGTCCGGAGTGGACCTGGGCCTCAACCAACAAGCCTCTCCAGCTATTACGGTCTCTGGCTAGCTGTCTCCAGTGTCGCACGCCAAGTAAGTTGAGGTCCTTCTCCACCTGGGTGCGCCACCTTAAACGCGGGCGTCCTCTGTTGCGTTGTCCCACGGGTTCGGAGTCGAAGACTCTCCGGGCCGGAGCTGAGTTTTCCATACGCTCTACATGGCCTAGCCGCCTTAGGCGTAGGATCCGAAGACGCCTGACTAGACTCATGTCGCTGTACAGCCCGTACAGTTCGTGGTTGAATCTTCTCCATGGTATCCGACATTGTACAAAACATGTCTCTATTAGAGATTGAGTTTTGTAGACTAAGGTGACCGGTTAGGTTACCTCGTTTGTAATTGTACTCTAGCTGCAGTCTTGTGGCGTGTCTGGCAGCGATCTTCCTGGCGAAGATCGATAGGGAGATAGCCCAACTATAGCTTCAAGAGCTGTTGTGGGGCAGGTGCGCATGGCACCTATTATTCCAAGACCGGCAATTCGTTGTACCTTCTGCAACCTGTTTAAGTGTTTTTGGCATTCAGACGATGTATGCGATCTTATCAACATTGTGTACAACCAGTGTATAATTTTGGGAGAATGACCCCAAGTCCTGCCGTATAGACGACTAGCCCACAGTGCTCTAGTAGCACGTTCTGCGACTGACTTGATATGTGAATTCCAGTTGAATCGCTCGTCCAAGATATTTGACTTCACTGGAATAGACCATTCAAGATTGATACATAGCATCCTTGAGAAAGGCACTAGAACGGTCTTTCTGGGATTAATTGAGAATCCTTCTAAGCTACACCATGCCACGACTTGTAACAATGCATTCTTCATTACACTAGTTAGTGTCGCTTCGTGCTTACCCGTAAAAGTAATAGCCAGGCCATCAGCATAACCTATTGTATCACGCAACGAAAAATGGAAATACCAAGGAGAAAATATTGCAATAGTTCGGGAGAACACATACTTAGGGGTAATAATCACGGCGAACCTTCATATGAGAAGACACTTTCAATACAAACTGGCAGAAGCAAAAAGAGTAATTTCTTCCGTGTGGATCCGCTGCTTAAATAATGGCAATGGTGAACATACAGTCAGTGCAAAAAGTCTCCGTACAAAGCATGAAACTTTCATTAAAATGAAAAAAACGATCAAACAAATTAAATCTTTTTCATTGAGTTAATTTAAGACAGTAGTAATTAAGTAATTCAAAAACAAAAAAACAAAAATAACTGACTCAGTTTTCGTAAAATGTGGATTGAAGTAACCCAAGGTCAAAAAAGAACACCCAAAAAGTCTGCATACACCATTTAAAACTAAACGAAAATAAGGAAAAAAAAAACATAATAAAAAATATTTCAGTATTTTGTTGGGTACCCTCTTCTGAATATGACTCCCGTCAGTCGTTTTCCCATTGAATTTACTAAGCGTTTCGTATCTTCAGGAGTTACTTTGGACCATTCCTCAAGCAGTTTTTCTTTGAGCATATTTTTGGACGAAACGTTAGGTTGACGGACGCGCCGGTCCAACAACTCCTACGAATGTTCTATGGGATTAAGGTCTGGTGATGGCGGAGGTGTATGCAACTGATTTGGAACATTATACAGTAGCCAAAGCTTTACAATGTACGAAGTATACTTGGGATCATTATCGTGTTGAAATATAAAATGATCAACCAAACCAACTAGTTTGCTGGCACTTTCACGGATATCCATTTTTTATAATGCTTAAATACTGGAATCTATCCATTGTACTTTCAATAAATTCCAAGTTCCCAACTCCTTTTGCTGCCATACATCCGCATACCATGAGCCCGCCACCACCATGTTTAACCGTTGGAAATAGGCTTTCTTTATTCCATTCAGTTGATAGTTTTCTCCACACAATACCGCGCCCATTTAATCCAAATATGCAAAATTTGCTTTCGTCCGAAAATAACACACTATTCCAAAAACATTCTTATATATACATATTGGTGACGCCACAGTCCGAGGCGAACCTGGGCCTAGCTTCCCAGCAACCACTCGTATTGTGCGTGCTATTGTACTTTCACGACCGGAAGGGACCTACAGTTTAATGCCGACTCCGAACGGCGAAGTTGAGAAGCTTTTTCTAGACAAGAATACTCTTTGAGTATTGTCAGTGACTCGAAAGAGGTGGAAGCCGTGAATTATGAAAGTTGGTAGATTAGGGATTCGACCCTGGCACCCTCTGTGTAGCAGTCGACCCAGTACCCACTACGCCACGGCGACTCAAAAACTTTCTTGCTTGTCAACATTCTCCTTGGCAAAAGCAACACGCTTCTTTAATTGATTTCCTAAATATAGGGTTTTCTCCTTCCGGATCGTCCATGATAACCTCCTAACAACTAACCGACTTTTCAAACTTCTCTTGGATTATCTTAACTATTTTAGGAGCACTTATTCTTGGACTTGCTTTTACTTCAGCCAAAACTGGCCGTTTTTCTCGGCTTTAAGTACTGCTGGGCGTCCAGATCTGTATTTCGAAGTAAAATTTTCAGTTTGTGCGCAGTTTTCTAAAACTCTTTGTATGGAAGAATGTGGTTTACCAATGGTTTCACCAATTTCTCTTAAAGTTTTATACCCCGAACGTGTTTTACTATTCATTTTCGAATATCCGCTGATAATTCCTTGTTCATAATTTTCGTTTAAAAAAAACTCTTAAAAGTGATAAAAATCATAGCAATTCATATGCCCTCAGATAATTCAAGCGCTCGACTGAATGAAAGAAGAAAATAGAAATATAAATTGAAGCGAGAAATGGACCGGAATTGGAAATTCTCGGGAAAAGAAATCTGACTAAAACATAAATGTACAGAGACTTTTTGTGCGGCATTTTCAGTGGTATTTTCCAGGAATTGAGATCTGTTGAGTTCCCGAGTGTGGAGAATTAGAAAACACTTATCTAACTATGAGAAGAAGTTTATTAGAAGAAGTTTATTATAGGCGTTTTAGCTATTTTTCTAGAAAGGGTGGTAATGTACGCCGACTTTTTACACTGACTGTAGTTTAAAAATGTACACTTTTCGTGCAACTGCTGGTTCAATATTGCTCTACTCTACCTAAGCTTGGCGATATTGCCAATTTGAAGAAGTAGAAAGATTCTTGTGGTATTTTTTAAAGCGGGTTTTTCGGTTGCCAGGTTGCACGCCCTAGTTGGGCGCAATTTAGAAACAACAGTAGCTGTGGTTTTTTGCAAGCGTATATACGCTTAATTTATAAATGCACAAAAAAACGATCATCGGCGCTTAATGATTCATTATAAAATCTTGGCAGCGCCGATGACATTTATGACATTTGCTAAGCAGTCAGGGGTGTAGTCGTGGAAGGAAGATTTTTGATGGTCACAATTTTCGTTTTGTGACTGTCTAGCGTGACCATCACTTACAAAGCAAAAACACTTAATAATTATAAGATAAAAAAATGTTCGTCAAATGAAAAGAATCGTTTACGAAACCTAAACGGAATGTATATCAGGGACACTCTGGGTATACCAAACATTGCATACTTATGGATGCCAAAACAATTAAAAATAATCTAATACATCAACCACACCTGCAAATGTAAGCTACATACAGCAACCTAAACAAAGAATGAATGAATTCAGTAATGAACACACAGAAAATAATGTTTGGAAACTTTGTTTTTATCCGCGCGGCGATAGATATGATGAGTAACTTAAGCGGATATAGGACTTGTTGTTAGTGTATTTTACATTCAAATTGAAAATTAAGCGTATATACGCTTGCAAAAAAACACAGCTATTATAAAAGCATTAATTATGACTGGAATGGCAAAAGGACAAAATGTTTCAATTCCCCGTACTAAAATAATGCCGTCTAATTCGCTCTTTCAGTTATAAAAAGTGAAGTTTCCCTTAAAAGCAGCATTTGCAATGACAATAAATAAAGCTCAAGGAAACGCTTAAAGTGGCAGGTATACATTTAGAAAAAAACCTATTTTTTCCCATGGGCAACTCTATGCAGCGTGCTCACGCGTATCGTGCCCGCAAAATCTTTATGTTTTAGCAGAGGATGGATATACAAAAACTGTAGTTGGTGGCGCGACAGTCCGAGGCGGACCTGGGCCTAGCTTCCCAGCAACCACTCGTGTTGTGCGTTCTATTGTACTTTCACGACCGGAAGGGACCTATAGTTTTATGCCGACTCTGAACGGCAAAGTTGAGAAGCTTTTTCTAGACAGGAATACCCTTTGAGCATTGTCAGTGACTCGAAAGAGGTGGTAGCCGTGAATTAGTTGGTAGATTGGGATTCGACCCTGGCATCCTCTGCGTAGGAGTCGACGCACTAACCCACTACGCCACGGCGACGCACTTTAAAATAAGATATTTACGGTAAATCACTGTAGTCTGCAGTTAGTATGTATAGTATCATTCGGTAAATTAGTATCCTAAAAATGAAAAAGGCTGCCCAAAGTAACTGTTCCACGCGGACGAAGTCGCGGGCAAAAGCTGGTTTTTAAATAATTGAGCTTATAAAATGCCAACTTAGGTTATACAATTATAAATTTAAAATTATGTTATGATCAATAAAAGTCATGAAACCAGTCATGAAACAACCACTTATCCACTCTCTATCCGACAATTTGAGCGGCATACTTAATCGACAATCAGGGCGAGCAGCAAAACGCCACAATACACAGTAATTGTGATGGGAAACACAATGCATTCCACCTGATATCGCAACTATGACCATATTCCGCTGTCAAGCACTCGCGCCTACAAACCACATCGTCCTTAATTTGCACAGATACCATATCACCCTGCACAGATGCAGCGGACGAGAACCATAAAACTAGCAATCAAAGATACCCGCAAGGCGTGTAGTTCACAAGCGCAATGCCATTAAGTTCGCCCCGCAAAAATAGGTTAACCAACAATCAAAATTCAGCCGTATTCCCGGGGCAAATCTAATGAAAAACATCCACATGACGACGTTAGCCAACTCCTGAAGTTGAATAAATTTGCAAATCAGTTTCTACTTGCCGTCACACATGACACATAAGCCAGAGCATAGCTCCCATAGGGCAGTCCCCAAGGCGACTTAGTTTCAAAGTGGCATTGACTCTTTCATGCGCCATCAAGTGCCAGCATTCCCCGCTGCGTCCCCAACCGCCTCAGCTCTCCGCACTGCGACCACAGCAATGTTGGATAATACACAAAAAACACAAAAAAAAATACCTTCACAGACAACACACACTCGCACCGAGCCACCCTAAGTCACCCCGGGAGGCCCATCGCCTTCCAGGCCCGGCCAACCCACTTGCCCCATTTGCAATAACAGATGCCACTTTGATGCAGCCTCGTTAAAAATGTAAATAACTGAAATTATTTAAAGCACACATAATTCCCGAAGAGGGAGCAAGAAACTTTTTGTCAATTCCAGAAGTGCATTGTATGGCTGGCGCTCTGCCCTGCCCTGCCTGCCACCCCAAATCGGCCAACCCGGCTCTATGGCTGCTATGGCTCCTTTGCCATAATTTATGCAACAGAATATGGAATTAAGTCGGTCATGCTCATACTCGGTGCGCTGGTATCTCTTGTTGTGTGTGTCAGTGTTTGGTGTTGGGTTGGGCGCTCCACCCTGCATCGACCACAAGAAACGAGAGTATCGAGGCATGACTTGCACATGCAGCATAGACGATGTATCACAGTTTTTCGCCAATGGATCAACCACCTTAACCACCGTCACCCCCCACACACACACACATGCATAATTTCCCTCTCGAGACATAAGCCTTTTATCCACTTCATCCTATTCGATTCGACAATGATGTAGGCATAGACAGCCTGCGGCAAGTGCATTGCCCACACAGGGGAGGCCCAGCCCTGTCGCCAGCAGCATCATCCATCCGGGCGGCGGCGGCGGCGGTGGTGGTGTGGTGAGAAGTCCTTGTCCGGTCGCATAATAGATTCCGAAGTGAAGTGGAAGCTGCCAATATGGGCGCACTTAATGCACTCAGTGTGCAACAAATTATTGTCCTTAAACTCAATTACTGTAGTTTACTCGATTATAATCGTTTTTGTCACCCAATACGTCAGGAGTGATAATTGAAATTGTGTCAGTTTTCTTTTCTTCCTATTCTGCTATGCTTTCCTGCCGCGAGAATCCTTTGAGTGGTTATTGATGAGCAAGCAAATGGCTAACGAGATGGGAAATGAGGAAATGAGACAGGAAGTCGGAGATGAACTTGATTCGCGGATAGGAAGAGGGTATGACTGCACAGGAATAGGTCTTCGTTGCAGATCGAGATGACGGCTGAGAGGATGGATACGGCAGAGGGGGCAGATGGGGAATGCAGCCAAAGCAGAAGGAACAGGGTGGATCCGAGATTGTATTCTGCGATACTTGGATATGCTGACATTTTGTCAAAGAGCCAAATGGTCATATACTGCCGCCAAAAGACAACTCTCAAGAGCCAAGGGTAACTGTCAGTGGGACAAAACGTTGGAAAAAAATACGAGTCTAAAGTCAGCGCTCAAGAAAGAAGGAAGTTGCAGCCAGGAGATAACAGCCAAGGGGTGAGTGTCACAAGCGAAAATTCAAGAATCAACATTCAGCGGCAAACAACTAGGATTCAAAACAGACAATGAAGATGCCAAAGCAAAAAACTAGGAAGAAAATTATGGAGTCGGGTTATAGAAGACGGTAACCAGACAATTTTGGAACAAGACTAAAATGTCTAACTAGAGGCGGATAACCGATAGCAGGGATCCTACAACGAGAAAACTTGATAGGAAGCAACAACCAAGAGCAAATGGCTACGATCCAAGACCAGCCAACGAAGATCCTTCTTCTTCCTTGTATGGAGCTGAGGCCCGTGGTGGGTATGTATATCAACCGACAAGCCTCTCCAGCTGGATCTGCCTCTATGGCTAACTGCTTCCAATAGAGCAAATCACGTTGGTGGAGTCCCTTCTCCACTTGGCTAACCATGGTGCCTTATGTTCCCACTGATTTGAAGTAAAAACAAAAAAAACCCAACCAAAAACAAAAAGGTAAAATTTAGTGCCCAAGAACCCAGCTGGCTGTAAAATCAACAAGCCTAGAGCTGGAAGCCACTATACCTATAACCCCATACAAAAACTCAGATCCATACGGAAACGTATTGACTGCAGTCAACACGCACCGGCTAAGAGCTTAAACCCATGACCTGAGAGCCGTCAACCGCAAGACAGTGGTTGAGACCATGGAATCATAAGCTGAAACTCAAAAGCTAATACCTGATCACGATGACTTAGTCAAAAATGTAACAAAAATCCAACCTAGGCGTCCACAGTAAGCAGGTGCCTATAAGCTCAAAGTTAGGACCCATAAACCGAGAGCTTAACAGCACATAATACCCTACAACCAGTAAATGAGACGCAAGGGCCAATACACGAATGCCAGGTCATAAAAACAAACAACCTGAAGTAACCAAGAATAAGAAACAAAGTGATTTCAGTTAACAGGCTAGGGGCTAAGATTAATCAGTGGAAATCTAGAAACCACAAAACGTGGCACACTGTTGGGATAAGCCGATCGTAAGAGAAAATCGCTTTAATCTAAAGTGCGTTAAGATCCATGACCCAATAACAATGAACTATAGAGTTCAAGAATTAATCACGAGAAGCGGGAATAGACATGAAGTAATAATATAAAACCGCCATTTATTAGGAACTCTTTTTTTATTTTTTTAATACTCTTTTCATATAATATTGTAAGTCCGCATCACCAATCGAAAAAAAAAATACTGTGGCAACATTGTTCCACTTAGAAAAAGCTTTAAACACTAAACTAACGGTACAGTAGCTTTATTCTTTTCTGAAAAAGCTAATTTTGCTCAGTATAAAAGGGCGACACAATCTCATTTCAAATCACTTTGTCCAGGTAAACACTGTCAGATCAGCAGTGAAGTGTATCAACGCGGGAGTGCCACAAGGATCGAGGAAGAGGCCCGCCCTATTTAATCCATATACCGCCAACCAACGCAAGTGGATGCAATACACTCTTGTATGCCGATCACTCTATTACGTACGTTACCTCCCTCTCACCGGAAATAGCCACAAGGAGAGTGGCACATAACATCAGCCAATGATGGGACTACAACTTGGACTGAAAATAAATAGCGAGAAGTCTATTCTGAACACCAGCAGCAGACAACCGAGGAAGCAGGTGCAGGACACTGGTCAGAAGATGCAACAATCTTAAAATAACTCTTCCAGACAACGATAATCCAATGTAGAACACAAAATATCTGCGAATTTTGTTCAACGAGAGGATCAGATTCACGAACCACGTGGATGGTATCCTCAAACGAGCAGCTTTTGCCCTACATCAGGTACACCCACTGCTCCGGAGATGAACTGGTCTTACCCAGAAGACCAGTAATAAACTACGGATGCCCGATCTTCTTCATCTTTTTCTTCTGGTGGCGCTACAGTCCGGGGTAGACCTGGGCCTCAACCAGTAAGCCTCTCCAGCCAGCACGATCTGTAGCCAGCTGTCTCCAACTGGGCACACCAAGTCGATTGAGGTCCTTCTGGGTGCGCCATCGGTTCCATGGGCGTCCTCTATTTCGTTGTCCCACTCGTTCGGAGTGGAAGACTCCTCTGGCTGGAGCAGTGTTGTCCATGCGCTCTACATGGCCCAGCCATCTTAGGCGTTGAATCCGTAGACGCCTGACTAGGCTCATGCCGCTGTACAGCCCGTACAATTCGTGGTTGAATCTTCTTCTCCAATAACCATCCACTCAGACAGGACCAAAGATTGAACGCAGAACTTTTCTCTCGAAAAGACAAAAAGTGCTTCTTCATCCGCTTTTGAGATGGTCTATGCCTCCGCGACTGCAGGACTGGGATGATCAAGGTGTTATATAATGTTTGCTTGGTTTTCGAGAGATGACTCTACTCTATTGCCTCTTGAGCTCAAAGAAGCAGCGATTGGCAAGAGTAATTCTGCGCTAAATCTCGGTACTGGTGCTGTTCGCCGAGGTAGACCAAGGCCTTCACTGCCTCGAAGTTATAGCGCCTATGGTGACGTTTTGGCCAAGACATCGATGTTGTACGTCCATTCTTGATGACAGCATATACTTCGTTTTGCCCTCGTTCACCGCTAAACCCATTTTGGCCGCCTCCGCTTCAATACCAGCAAACGCTTCATTGACGGCTGGCTGTGTTCGAATAATCACGTCAATGTCATCCGCGTATTCTAGCAGTTGTACGGACTTCTGGAAGATCCTGCCTCTAGTGTTGGCGTGTGAGTCTTGCAGGGTCTTTTCCAGGATGATGTTAAAGAAATCACATGACAGCGCGTCGCTTTGTCTAAAACCTTTTTTGACATTGAATGTCTCGGTGAGTTCGTTACCGACCTTGATGGAGCAGCGAGAGTTCTCCATCGTCATCCCGCACAACCTGACGAGTTTGGCAGGAATGTCAAAACTAGACATGGCGTTGTATAGCTAGTCTATCTCGTCTGTCTATATAATCGACAATTTTACAGAATTCCAGCTCAGTGTAATCAAGTCGTTACTATCTGTTGTCATACGATCTTCTCCGATTTTAAGAAGAGCAGTCTCATATTGCGCTGATTGTGCATCATTGTGCAGATGAACTCGCATATTTATGGTCAAACGGAAGTTTTTTACGTGTACTCATAATATAGACGCTTTAAACAGGCATTTATTTCATCTGCTGGTGTGCGCCGTAGTAATCACTCCACCAGCTAAAAGTACCACCATCCCTCCCATAAAACTCTGGTTGCTCTTAATATCTTTCATAGTGCGATCTAGTGCTTCAATTGCTCTTTTATGAGACATCGTACATTCATCCCAAACCATCGGTCTACACTCTTGCAACATTCATCCACGCTCACTGTTTTTGCTAATGTTACAAACTGGCATTTCCTCATGAGTCAAGTTCAAAGGGAATTAAGGAACTGAGTGAGCAGTTCGTCCCCCTTTGAGCAGCGTAGCAGCTATTCCAGAGGCAGCTACTGACACAGTAATTTTTTTATCTTTCCTGACTTGTGCTAATAGTAAATTTCAAAGACAGGTTTTTCCAGTGCCTCCTGGAGCATCCAAAAAGAACAAACCACCTTCGCCACTTTAAATTTTTTGAATAATTTTATCAAAGATTAATCTTGGTTCATCATCCTGTGCTCAAAATTGGAACGGCATCCATTATTTGGCCTTTTAAAGAATCAGTATCGTAATCTAGTTCTCGCATTAAGTCACGACTTACTTCCCCAATTCTTTGTGGTCTGCTCATTCCAAAATCAGATAAATTTTTTCCAGTAATAGCTATCACATGGACCTCAACCTTTGTTAAGGTGTCATTGTAAATTAAATTATTATAGGCCGCATTCAAAAATTATATTTGGCCGCACCACGCCGCAGTCTGCCTTGGTGACTATCGACAACAATCAATCAGCAGTGGCGACCGACCATAGGCATGGTGTGTGAGTGTGTAGTTTTAAGCACGCATTAACATGTTCAATTTGAGTATTTCGCAGAAGGGTGGTTTCTGTTTTTGTTACGATTTTAAAGAGAGCACACACACCCCATGTCAATAGACGCCACTGCTTGTTGATTGTTGCCGATGGTCTCTAATGATGGACATTTTTAAACGACAATTAGTTGCATTCTTTTGAGTATTGCTCAGCTTCAGGACAATGCAAAAGGATGGTTGATAGCTCAAATGAATAAGGGATACTTTTATTTTTTTTAGTTTTTCAATCCGATAAGCCATTAATGCGCCAGGATTGTGTGAAGATGAAAAAATACGGAATAATCCCTTAGACCCGGAATAAGTAGACTAAGTACATCACCAAGATCAAATCTATCTTCTTCTTCTTCTGGTGGCGCTACAGTCCGGGGTGGACCTCAACCAGTAAGCCTCTCCACGGCTCGATCTTTAGCCAGCTGTCTCCAACTGCGCACATCAAGTCGATTGAGGTCCTTCTCCACCTGGGTGCGCCGTCGGTTCCGTGGGTGTCCTCTATTGCGTTGTCCTACTGGTTCGGAGTCGAAGATTCTTCGGGCTGGAGCAGTGTTGTCCATGCGCTCTACATGGCCCAGCCAACTTAGGCGTTGAATCCGTAGACGCCTGACAAGGCTCTTGCCGCTGTACAGCCCGTACAGTTCGTAGTTGAATCTTCTTCTCCAATAACCATTAACGCAAACAGGGCCAAGGATTGAACGCAGAACTTTTCTCTCGAAAAGACCATTGAATGTGAAGATTTGGTCGATGGTGGACTTCCCCGGCCTGAAACCGCACTGATAAGGACCTATCAGGTTGTTGACGAATGGTTTCAGGCGCTCACACAAAGTGGCAGAGAGGATCTTATAGGCGATGTTCAGGAGACTTATCCCCTGGTGGTTGGCACAGTTGAAGTGGTCTCCATTCTTGTGGATGCCCGATCTGGTACACCATAAACCCCACAGCAATGGAGAGAATCGGTCTGTTTGAACGAAGGATCTCAAGGATGTTCACCGGTCTCCACAGAAGGATCTACGAAGAAGCAAAGATCTTGCCAGTTGACAAATACGTCATTCAACTTTCAAGAAACCTGCTAAATAATATTTGCAGTCATCCGAATCAAGACATACAAGAGCTGCAACGACTTCCACTCGAGCGCAGTCACCGGCACCTTCACGCCACTGCAATCACACACTCTGGATTTGATGATCTATTCAATGCCGACTACACGCAGTTCTACAAAAAGAACGCCACAGGACACTACTACGTCCCGTCTGAAACTATCTTTACATTTTTTTCCTCTTACCTCCTTTTTCCTTCTTAATCGAATTTCCAAATGAAATTTTTTGTAATTCAATCACAAGACTTAGCATGTCAAAATGATTGTGAAATGATACAATTTAAAAAAAATGTCAAATGAAATACGTCGGTCCCCTATTGTTGAGCAGACATTCCTATTGACCTATCGTCATTTGACTTCAGCACCCCTGGTGGCATTTTTTACTACCTCACTTGCGAACCCGAATTCCGTCAGCTCATTCGGTCGGAGCAATTTGTATTGGAATTTAAAATTCGTTGCATATCTATATTTGGTAAAACTTATATAAAATAATTGATTTTGAATAATATTAAAGGTGGGATACGGGGAAAAAGTGTGCCAGTTTTGTTATTAGTGCTTGTCAAGTTCTTGGAAGTGATAGTTTACTTGGAATCGCATAATGAGAAATGTAAACAAACCACTTATGTACCAGTAACTATTCATTGTGCATTTTATCATTAAGTGAATGGTGAATAATATTAGGTGTTGATTTACTGCATATTCATTGTTTTATAATAGAACAATGTCTGAAGTAGTGAAATATAGCTGAAATTCGCACATTACACACATTATTCCATATTACGTCCAATAATATAGCAACAATTCCAAGGCGCTTTCTTTGTGTAATGTACGTGAAGAGTTCATAGAAATTGGTTTCCGTTTAAAGCAATAAGTTAATTATATGTTATAAACAATTTCATATAATTAATTTAAGCAATAAACGCAACCAACAAATGTATTATTCTTTCATTTTGCACAAAGCAAATGGAATATTGTTCACTATTCAGTGTATATTGTGTTCAAGAATAATAAAACAACAACAATTTCATGTCAAACTGGTGTTTTGTTTACACTTTTCAAAGCAGCATTCCTCAAAAAATATCACACACAGACACTTGACAACAGCTTAAATCAAAACTTCTGCATTTTAACTCGGCATTAAAACATTTATTAGAATAAAATATAATTATTTAATATTTTTTCTAAATTTTGTTATATCCCACTACATTTCGCCATTTGTACGTAAATTCCTATCCCAGTTCTGACAGCTCAGAATCTATCACGCATACACGGTACCAAAATTATCCGCAAGAGGTATAGGTCGATCGGTCAATTGTAGTTATAAGTCATTTCTAATGGGTAATCGAAAAAGTCTTTTCGTATTTTGTCAATAGATGTCTTTGGAGTCGTCTATCTCCAGTATCACACAATCACATTGTGTGATACAATGTGGTGTTTAAAAGGTGACATTTTAAGCTTAATTCTACCCAAAAAATTAAATTCGGAAAAGTTTAAAAAAAATTACAGCTGTTCAAAAATGAGTGAAAATAATGAAGAAATTCGCTATATTTTGAAATTTTTGCATAAAAAAGGGAAGAATGCCACGCAAGCCATGAAATTTGTGAAGTTTACGGAGACGATGCTGCACAACAATGGTTCGCTCGCTTCCGTTCTGGAAATTTCGATCTGAAAGATACACCTCGCTCTGGTCGTCCTATCGTTGAAAAAGTCGATAAAATTATGGAAAATATTGACCAGTCACATAAGCAGCCATGACATCGCCAAGGAACTAAACATTCATCATCAAACCGTTTTCAACCATTTAAAGAGATTGAATTGTCGTTTTTTGTGAATGGAGCATATGGAGATGTCCAATCGTCAGGCTTGCTTTCGTCTATCCAATATCTGGTGCATGGTCCCTACCAGAACATCGCCATCGGCCTGATGGTAAGGGATCTGAGCTGGCAGCTTTATTATGACTGTCCAGTCATCTTCAAAGCTAGATGAGGGGATTCCTTGGTTTCCTGAGTGATATGCCTAAATGAGACCAGTTATTCGACAACTAGCTAAACGAACTTCACTCCACTTAACTTCGACATTTTCTACAAAGTTTCCATGCAATCACAAGACCTATGCACTTTCGAACACACTGCTCCTGCCTGAAAACGTGCAGAGAAATTCTTGACCCACAAGTTCTGTGGCAGACAAAGCTGAGACACAAGAAAGAATTTCTTCCGACAAAACCTTCCGCAAATTTGTTCACTTAAAGCAGGATGTCCATGGAACTTCCCGGCAGAGAGAGACCTTCTGCTGCGTTGCCCTACCAACTACCATCAAAGGCAAGAAGGAAACGAACAATTGACTCCCTCTCTTGCTATTTACACGGGAAAAGGGATTTAAAACAAAAGCGCTCTGGACGCGAAGAATGGACCAGGGACAACTCCTTCAATTCGCCAATTCAATTCCGTCACTTGCCTCGGCATTCATCGTTCATTCTTTCATTAGCGTAAAATGTCTCGCACTTCAAAGGCAACTAAATGTTCATCGCGAGCTTCTCCCATCAAGGCGCGTGTCCTTTCAGTCACCCTTTCATCCCAAGCCCACACTAGGACGTCAACCGTCTCTCGCGCGTCAATTACAATACGAATCTAGCACATTTAAATTGTTCTCAATCAAGTCCTTTGTGTGCAAGTTTTGCCCGGCAGGCAGCGCACTCCTTCTTCGAATTCAAAGTGCTCTCGCTTTAGATTCAATTAAGGAACCACTTTACTCGACAAAGCCGCCGAGAGAGAGAGACAGAAATTTATTCAAATTCCATTAAGCGGCTGTAAACACGATTACAAGCAGCCAAACAGCAAAAAATCCCCAACACCGAATTTCCATCATACCCCGGCCATCCCACGAGGATCATCCAACACCGCCACTCCTGATCTACGGATAGACTCATGTGGACTCCACACTCTACCACCAACCAAGCCAGAGCGTGGGTGTTAAGCCGCCGCAAACAATAAGACAATCGAGCTGAGCAGCCCTCGGAAAAACTGATTCCCAGTCATGAAACTGGAAGGTCCGCAGATATCAATATTTAAATACACATAAGCTTCCAGTGGAACCGGTTCCGGGGACAATACACAATGCACTCGTCCCCCCGTTGAGTCACCCGTTTGTACGGGGGCGCAAAGGGGAAAGCGAGAATGAATGGCAAATTAGAAAGAAACTTTCCCTAACGATGGGAATCATCGCGCGAACAGGATCCACACATCCATCGATTCGGGGAGCGGCCGCTCTGCGTGAGTGTGTCAACCGATGGAGTGCACTAGAGCAGCACGTGAACCAAACAGAAACCTACTAGTTATCGGGATGGGATTTTCTGCGGCTCCCTCATCTCCTGGCATCTGGTGGAATCTCGGATAAGGGATAATAGGGAGCGGCAGCCAGGAGGTGGGCGGAATAGAGAAAATAGAGAAAATGGTTTAGTGAATTGATATTAGGATCGTGATGTACATTTTTATTATTTGCCAGCTAATACCTTGGCATACACAAAGAGCCGTCGTCCTCGTCGTCGTAGTCCATCCACTCGTATCCTGACGCCGCACTCAATAGGCCAATGGATGGGTTGACCAAGAGCTCGCTCTCGTGTGTGTGTGGGTGCGTGTGCGGTTTGTGCGAATAAAAGGTCATAGACATGTACACAGGACTGTGTATCCTGGCTGCGTTGTCGCATTTAATTGAGAAAAAAAAATACAACAACAACAGCAACTTCCACACGCAAGATGCCAAAGGGGCAGAGACACATGTATCTGTACTTCAAAGTAACGAGCGTCGTCTTAGCTCCTGATGTGACTTCCTTTAAACACACCAAAGTACGTGTGTCTATGAGGGTTGCTTGCGTTGTGCTGACGTGTATGTATGTGTGCGTTTAATTTATGAAAGTAAAAGTCTATCAAGAATGCGGAAGAAGAACAAGAAGAAGAAGAAAAATAAATAAAAATGAAAACGTAAACGTAAACGTTTCTTTCACACTTACCGTCATAAGATCATCCAGTTGAAAATTTAATTTCATTCTCTATCTCACTCTCTTGGCGGTGTGTTTGGTGTGCGGGCGGGGCAGGGGAGGTTTGGGCGGAGTGACTCCCTTCGAATCGGGTACACTATGTAGGCCACTCTGGCGCGTGCACAATACTCGGCGAAGATGATCCTAATAGGACGACTTTTCTCGCTCAGATGAAAATTGAATTGAATTTAAATTTGCAACGAAACGAAGATATTAGATGATGTCCTGAAAGGAAACAGAAAATAGAAACGTATAAAGTTGAGTGACTTGAATTGAAGTGAAGCTAGGAATGGGGGTGGCGGTGACGGTGACGGTGGCAATGGCGGTGGAGTTCAAGTTGGAGACACACGCCCATTGATGCGCAGAGTGGAGATGGGAAATTTATGGGTTTGGTGGCATAGTTCACGCTGTCAAGGGACATGAATACTTCATTTGCACATCGAGGCAGAGAGAAGTTATTCATGTTCATTCGTTGAGTGTTTTTGATGAATTGCCGTTACTAATTGCAACCAATCAGGGGCTTGTGGAGTTAACCGCGTAGTTCTGACAGACCGGTAAATAGGCAAGTATAAGTACAATTCCTAGGCTAGAAGAAGGGAGGAGAAAAAGATTCTACGCCTGAAGAAAAGGTCTCTCGCAACCTCCCAGCTCAAGGATATCGAAGAGTGAGAAACAGAAAATTCGGGCCTTTTATAGAAAACCAAAAAGCCTTGCCGCTGGCTTTGGGAAAGGTACCCAGGTTCTTCGAAACTGTGAGGGTAACCTGGTTACTGACCAGCTGGGAATAGTGGATGTATTTAAGCAGCACTTCCAACAGCTGCTCAATGGGCCTGACCAGGAGAGAGTGATAGGGAATCAAGAAATCCCAACTCCAGTCGATGCAGTAGTCCTCCCACATAGCCTTGAAGAAAGAAACCGCAGGCTCAGATGGCTTACCATTAGAGCTCTTCGAGGTTGGTGGAGATGATCTGGTAAGGAGCATGCACCAGATCATCTGTAGAATTCTGGAGGACGACTGGAATATCACCTCCATATGCAGCATCCACAGAAAAGGCGATCCTACCTCTTGCAACAAGTATAGAGGTATATGCCTGCTCAACGTCGCTTACAAGATCCTGTCCTGTCCAGCGTACTGTGTGAACGTCTAAAGGCATTTTGCACCGCACTCATCGGCACGTACCAGTGCGGCTTCCGGCACGGCAAATCGACTATAGACACAAATTCCACACACCAGATGTAAAATGTTACGTATACGCCCCGTGGAAGAGTAGCTAGTTTCAAATCGACACGCACCATCATTTTAAAGCCGCATACGACAGCATTCATCGAAAAGACCTATTTGATGCGATGACCGAATTCGGGGTCCTCGGAAAACTGATCCGGTCGAGTTGCTCTACGCTAACAAATACGCGATGCACCGTGCACTTTTCGACTCGAGGACTTCCGAGCCGTTTGAAACCTGCACCGGATTTCGGCAAGGAGATGCACTGTCGTGTGATTTTGAGAGAAGATAGTGCGGCGGGCAGCTGCAAACACGTAAGGCACTAGCTTCTACAAGTCAGTCCACCTGTTGGGATATGCAGACGACAACGACATCGTCGCGCGTTCCCACGTGCCGTAGTGGAAGCTTTCACGGCGATTGAGGAACAGGCGAAACGAGCTGGTCTTAAGGTAAATAGGATAAGACGAACCATATGCTGTCGAGCAAGAAACTATCCGACGAACACCACCTAGGGCAAAACATCACAATCGATAGCTTAAACAATGAGGTAGTGAAAGAGTTTGTTTACCTCGGGGCAAACGTGAACTCCACGAATGACATCACTATGGAGATCCGACGTAGAACCGCCTTTGGCAAACGCTGTTACTTCGGGTTTCAAAACAACTGGCGTCAGAACTCCTGACTCGAAGGACTAAGGTCATGCTCTACAAATCCTTATTTTGCCAGTGCTGCTAAATGGAGCCAAAAGTGGAGCTGATTCTTGGTGGCTTCGACAAAAAAATGTTACGTCGGATATATGGTCCCATCTGCGAGGAAGGCGAATGGAGGAGAAGACACAACCGCGAACTCTACGACCTGTACCAGGATGTGGATGTTGTCTTGGTTGTTGCACTGGCCTCATCAAGCGCATAGGCAATGACGCTCCAGCTAAGAGGGTCTTCGAATCCAAGCTTCCTGGTTCGAGAAGGAGAGGAAGACCGAATTTCCGGTATAAAGACCAGGTAGTCGCGGATGCAAGACAGCTTGGTCTTGATGACTTTAAGCAGCACGCATAGGACCGTCAGCGATGGAAGGCTGCAATTGCTCAGGCTCAGAATCCCAAGGGTTGTATGCCTGATGAGTGAGTAAGTAAGTAGAAGTACAATTCTTTGGTATCGTGTAACTTCTCTGTGGGTCGCCGTGGCGTAGTGGGTTAGTGCGTTGACTCCTACGCAGAGGGTGCCAGGTTCGATACCCGAATTTACCACCTATCTTAATTCACGGCTCCACCTCTTTCGAGTCACTGACAATGCTTAAAGAGTATTCCTGTCTAGAAAAAGCTTCTCAACTTCGCCGTTCGGAGTCGGCATTATACTGTAGGTCCCTTCCACTCGTGAAAGGACAATAGCACGCACAACACGAGTGGTTGCTGAGAAGCTAGGCCCAGGTCCACCTCGGACTGTCGCGCCACCCATATTATTATTATTAACTTCTCTTTACGGACACACCCGTATAATGGAAACTTCTCTTTGCGGACATTTCGGCATGAAGATAGGGTTATTTGAGCTTATTTTTTACAACGGACCCCCTATATAAAGGACACGGACACACACTTCAGCGTCCTTTGAGCAGTTATATCCCTGATAACGGACACGCGAAGCAGAAACGAACAGGGATGTCAGTTGGTCAGCGAGACCGTATGGCCTTGGCAGAGCACTGCAACTCCTGCCTTAGCACCTTACTCCATCTCCCACAGACTACCAAAAACTTCGACAACTCGACGCAATGGCGATTTCCATGCAGAGGGGACTGGAAAACCCAATCAATCATCTCAGAATATCATTTTCTGATGTACACAAATGGATCTAAGCTCAAAGCTGAGCGGTCTTCTCGGTGGATTTCAACATCTCCATGCGATGTTCAGCAGACTTATCCCTCGGTAATTGGCGCAGTTGAAGGGGTCTCCGTTTTTGTGAAACGGCCAAACTATGCTTTTGGTGTCTTTCGACGAGCTACCTTTAAAATGTTTGCAGAAAGTCCGTCTTCCTCGCAGCTTTATTCGACTGTACTTTTGACATGGCTATTTTGACATCGTGTAGGTCGGGGGGATGGAATTCTCGTCGATCATCGTCTGTTGTTTGGAGTGGAACATTCAGCCCGACAGCGGTATTGATGTCGTCCTCGAAAGTCTACAGATGTGATGATTCCACATTCTGAATATCGACTCCGACTCTACTACGAGTTGTCCCTTTTCGTCCTGACAGGCTGTTGCAGAAGTTTATACCCATTGGAACTTTCGAACATCATTTCTATGGTACACCATTTCATTCTCTCCACCGCGTGCTTCTGATTCTCTTTCTCTTTCCTTTTGAGAAGCCGTAACCTTCCCATCTTTTATGTTCGAAGAGCTCAAAAACCACTCTCGTCGTCGATATACTGCCTCCTCCAGCATATCCCACAGTGCCACTATTCTCATAGCAATAAACTGTTCACAATTCTAACACGGTCAGTGATTTTCAAATGATTCGCATTAGACAATGGCAAAAATTAAACAAACGACAGTTTGGTTTGACTTGGATTGGATTACCTGATTTAATCCATAAATCAAAAGAAAACTTTTGAAAACATACAAATTGAAATAACATATGTAGTAGAATAATAGAAAATAAGAAAAATAAGCACAAGGAGAGACTAATAGACACACATACATATATCACAGAGAGAGAGGATTGCCGGTTAGGTCAGACTAGGCTAAGAATATAAGAGACAGTTTGTGAACAGAAGTGAAGGCGATCGGACGGAATAAAAAGAGTAAAATAAAAAAAACGGTGTGTTTCATTATTTAAAAGACCAAGCAGAAAGCTTAAACATATTTAGGTCAGACTAGGCTAAGAATATAAGAGACAGTTTGTGAACAGAAGTGAAGGCGATCGGACGGAATAAAAAGAGCAAAAATAAAAAAAACGGTGTGTTTCATTATTTAAAAGACCAAGCAGAAAGCTTAAACATATTTTTTTTTTGTATGTGATATTTTCCGAATTCAATGATTCTCCCCTCATTGAAGAAGATAATGCTGAAATTTACTCAATTAGTTGGAATCAAATGGTAAAGATATTGTGTTTTAGTGGTCTGTTCTGAAGTAATAAGTTTTAAAACGCTAATAATGAAAAAATAAAGTGTTAAGAGTATTAAAGTAATTATATTTTATAGCAAAATGTCTCGAAAATGTGTGAATAATCCCGACAATTTTTGTTATATTATGTGGTAAGGTAATACTTAGCAAACAAATGTGCTATTTAACCCCTACAATAAAAAAAAGCCTTTCATCACTACTTTAGAGAGGATATAAGACCTGGGTTTCCTCATTTCTGCGGTTATCCGTGTGCTACAGGTTTGAGAAATAGCCTGAATAGCAAAAAACGTCATTTCGTTTCGCGGTACCAATGCAGTGGATTAACAAATCAAATAACTGATTGTTATTTCTGTCTGACAACTCATATATTTGGAAAAGGCAAGGATATTTCTAAAAAAAAAGAAGAATGTCATAGTGTATCCAAATACATCATCAGCTACGCGTCCTCTGTCGCACAGCAATCTTCACCCGATTCCAAGACATCCCAACATATACGTCAAAGAAGATAAAATCACTCCTTCGCCATCAATTTCTTCGGTGTCAGAATACGAGGTACCCAGCACATCATCACTGCCACAAAGGATCACACAGGCTGAGTTAAATGATCTTGTGAGGGACTTAAAATTGCCAAAGAACAAATCAGAACTGTTAGGCTCGAGACTGCTACAAAGGAACCTTTTAGAAAATTGTGTGCATATAACTTCCGCCGTCTTCCAACGTCTTTCCGCACTAGACTAAAAGAGCTGACACAATATTTTGAAGTCGATGAAAGTTTAGTTTTCTGCAAACACGTCAATGGTTTAATGGGAGCCCTTAACGTTACATATAAACAGAGTGAATGGAGATTTTTCATACAGAGCTCTAAATTAAGCTTAAAAGCCGTTTTGTTACATAACACAAATATTTTGCCATCTATTCCTATTGGTCATGCAGTTCATATGAAAGAGTTCAGAGAGAACATTTGAAAACCCTTCTGCTGCAGATTAATTATGATGAACACCAATGGCAAATCTGCTGCGATTTGAAAATCGTTGCTTTATTGCTTGGCCTACAATTAGGCTATACGAAATTTTGTTGTTTTATTTGCGAAAGGGATAGTCGTGATAGAGAAAAGCATTACAAAAGAAATGTATGTCCTCATGCCTTGGCAAAAAATGTTAAATATAACCCTTTAGTTGATCCAAATAAAGTGCTACTTCCACCATTGCATATGAAACTATGGCTGATGAAAAATTTCGTGAAAGCCAGTAATTTCCAACATTAAGTGAAGCTAAGATCAAGGAAGGCATATTCGTCGGTCCTCAAATAAGACATTTATTTAAAGATGATAACTTTGACTCTCTTTTAGGCGGTAAAGAAAAAAAAAAGCCTGGAACAATTTTCGACTTGTCGCAAACAACTTTTTGAGAAATGAGAGGAGTGACAATTTTGAAGAACGCGTCGAAAATATGTTGTCATCATACCAAGAACTAGGCTGCAACATGTCTGTGAAAATCCACTTTTTGCATTCACATTTGGACTTTTTTCCGGAAAATTGTGGGGCTTTTAGCGATTCCATCAGGATATCACAAACATGGAAAAACGATATCAGGGCAAGTGGAGCGTTGCAATGTTGTCGGTTTGTTGCTGGACTACTCGCCGAGATGTTCCAGAAGCAAAATATAAGACGACAGCGAAGAAACCACGTCGCAATTCTACTGAAATATAAAAGAAGAATCTATTTATCCATTTTTTGCAAAAACATTGTAATATTTTTTTTCCAAAAAAAATGGAAACTAATTTTAAATAATTGTAAAAAACTACCAGTTCCGAAACGACGAGAAGCCTCGGATACGGATGACCCTACTGCTGACGACCATGGACAACGAAATAAGGACAACGATTTTCGGTTCTGCACGTGGAATGTGAGGTCCCTGAACAGACCACGTGCAGCCGATGAACTTGCGGAAGCCCTCGAAGCTTATAAGGCAGATATCACCACCATTCAGGAGGTGCGGTGGGATGGGCCGGGCAAAAAGAGGATGAAAAACTGCGATATTTACTTCGGCGATTGCTACAAAGAGCGAAGGCAGCGCTTATTCGGATGCGGGTTTGTTGTTCGAGGCAGACTTAGGCAAGAAGTCTCAAGCTTTAAATACATAAGCGAGCGCCTCATAACAATCCGCATCAAGGCTACATTCGGCAACATCAGCCTGATATGCGCCCACGCCCCAACGGAGGATAAAGATGACGACAGCAAAGACGACTTTTACGATCTCCTAGAAAGAACATACGATCAATGCCCCAGCTACGACACCAAGATCGTTCTAGGAGATTTCAACGCAAAGCTGGGCAAGGAAGACGTCTTTGCTAGAGTCATCGGGAAGCACAGCCTGCACGACAACACGTCCGAGAACGGACTCAGGCTTTTGAACTTCGTAACGGGGCGAGCACGCGGTTCCCTCACCTCAACATCCACAAGGGGACCTGGCGGTCTCCTGTTCAATCAACTGTCAACCAGATTGATCACATTGCGATCGACGTCAGACACTCCTCCAGCATTCTCGATGTCCGAACATTCCGAGGAGCCAACATCGACTCGGATCATTTCCTTGTTGTAGCCAAGGTAAGAACACGGATATCGATAGAACAATGGAGTAGAGCAAGACCAAAACAGTTCGACATCGGAAAGCTACAATCGCAATTGACCGCTAGCAACTTTGCCGATCGAGTCTCCCAAAAGCTCTCAGAGAGTCCAACCCTGCCACGCGAAACAATCAGAGAAGCTGCATCTGATGTGGTGGGTTTTAAAACGCCACCCCAAAAAAAACCCCTGGCTTGACAACGAGTGCAGGCAGGCACATTCAGCGAAGCAAGCAGCATACAAGGCGACGCTAGACAGAAGAACGAGAGCGGTTCGTGAGCTCTACGAACTTAAAAGAAGGGAAGAGCACCGGCTTCTCAAAAAGCGCGCGATCGAGGAAATGGAAAGGTGTTACGGCAGAAATGACGTCCGAAAGTTCTACCAACGGGTAAAACGACTATGGATGGACACAAAATTCGGACAGAAGCCTGTCGTGACGCAGAGGGACAACACGTAGTAGATTCGCAGTCGATACTGAGAATCTGGAAGGATCATTTCTGTAGACTGTTAAACGGCGAGGAAGACGCCAATACTGCTGTCAGGCAGAATGTTCCACTCAACCCAATTGACGATGATCGACGA
The DNA here is from genome assembly GCA_964034865.1 of Eristalis intricaria. Taxonomy (NCBI): domain Eukaryota; kingdom Metazoa; phylum Arthropoda; class Insecta; order Diptera; family Syrphidae; genus Eristalis; species Eristalis intricaria. The sequence continues at coordinate 132,854,545 of OZ035873.1, forward strand.
GAATACCGTCCCCCGACCTAGACGAAGTCAAGATAGCGATATCGAGACTAAAGTCGGATAAAGCTGCTGGTGCAGACGGACTGTCTGCGGAACTGTTTAAGGCAGCTGGAGATGAGCTGGTAAGGAACATGCACCAACTCATCAGTAAGATATGGTCGGAAGAAAGCATGCCTGTCCTGCTCTATGGTGCGGAAGCATGGACAATCTCAAAAGCGGATGAAGAAGCACTTGGTCTTTTCGAGAGAAAAGTTCTGCGTTCAATCTTTGGTCCTGTCTGCGTTGATGGTTATTGGAGAAGAAGATTCAACCACGAACTGTACGGGCTGTACAGCGGCATGATCCTAGTCAGACGCCTACAGATTCAACGCCTAAGATGGCTGGGCCATGTAGAGCACATGGACAGAGGGACAACGCAATAGAGGACGCCCACGAAACCGGTGGCGCACCCAGGTGGAGAAGGACCTCAACCAACTTGGTGTGCGCAGTTGGAGACAGCTGACAAAAGATCGTGCCGGCTGGAGAGGCTTACTGGTTGAGGCCCAGGTCCACCCCGGACTGTAGCGCCACCTGAAGAAGAAGAAGAATTTTAAATATTCATTCTAATTTTTTTAATCAACATATATAAAACTAATGAAACAAATTACTTTCCTTGAAGAATACTTGTTTAAAGTCAAAATTTGTATAACAGTGTAATGTGTGCATTTAATGACTTCGTGAACACTCTTCTGTCATTCGCTGAATGACCTGATTCAGAAACGTGAAATGTAAACACTTCCCAAACATCGAACTCAACCCAATTCACGATACCTAATAAAATGCGAAATTCCTCGAAAGCCTTCACACTGACTAATTAATTGCAATTGCAAATGCATTGAGAATTATTAATAACATGAGTGGAAATTCCTTGCACGAGTTCAGTCGAAACATCATTGTTGTGTCAACATTTGACGTGCTTTCTTGTTTCCTAAAGCTGCGTTTGCATTTGAATGTTTGATGAGAGGAACTATGCAATTAGCCTTTAACATTTACAGAGATAGGGAATTCGCAAAACTCTACCGAACTGAATGGTTATTGATTTTCAAGTTTTTACCTCGCATGGCATACGAATTTTCCAACAATTCTATCAGTTCCACGTAATAGTCGTTTGGTTTTGGATTGCGTACTGCGAATTGGGCAGGTCTATTTTTGGGATTCCATTGTGCGTGATTGCCTCAAATATTAAATGAAATATTTAATTTCAATCAATTCAGCATTAATTGCAAAATTTTACATTTTGGAAAAGCCATCGAACAGATTCATTTTAGGGTTCCGTTGCAGAATGCTACCTCCGGTGACCTTATGGATTTTATTCGTTGTCTATTTGGGGTCATACCTTATTTATCTGAAACTCTTGGTGTAAAGAATGACATTATGACTGACGATGCACCTGTCACAGAAATTCCCTAGAAATATTATAATAGATTACAGACTTGTTTTGGTATAGAATTACACTAGTACAATTTTCTTTTTTCACCTTATCAACTATAAGTTTCACAGTAAAAGCTTGAACCAGGTTTTGGCTTTATTAAGCTAGAAATAATGGTACTAATACAGTAGACGCTAGATATATTGAACTAACAAAGACCGGGCTTGTTCACTGGAACGAGATTGTTCACTGTAATGAGCGTTCGCTCCTAGAAGCAGATTTCATCAAGCTATGTATACTTATCGCACATTATAAATTTAATACATTTATTTAGTTAAATAAAAGGTCGCCGTGGCGTAGTGGGTAAGTGTGTCGACTCCTACGCAGAGGGAACCAGGTTACAACATACAAGATTTTACCACCTTTGATAATTCAAGGCTCCTCCTCTTTCCAGTCACTGACAATGTTCAAAGAATATTCCTGTCTAGTAATAGCTTCTCAACTGCAGGTCCCTTCAACTCGAGAAAGAACAATAGCACGCACAACACGTGTAGTTGCTGAGAAGGTTGGAGCAGGTCCGCCTCGGACTGTCGCGCCACCCATATTATTATTATTATTAAATTAAGATGTAGGCATTTGACAAGGTTTGGCACGACAAGGTAATTGCATCTTAAAAGCCTACCTCAAGAATAGGATATTTAGAGTTAAGCACGGAACGGAATACTCGGAATTTAAAGACATCACCGCCGGGGTCCCGCAAGGGAGTGTTCTTGGCCCTACTCTGTTTTTCTTATATACCCGGGATATACCACAAACTGAGGGCACAAGAGCAGTAGCTACGTTCGCAGACGTTACGGCTATTCTGGCTACGGAAAGCACAATCGAGTCCGCTAGCGTAAAACTGCAGGACGCTGTAAATAAAACTTGCGATTTGATAAAACTCTAGCGCATTGCCCTGAATAAAACCAAACCCACGCATGTTAATTTTACCTACAAAAACATAGACAGTATACGTGTCTTCATTAACTCGGTACCGTAAATACCGTCCGCAAATGAAGCCAAATATTTTGGGATGACGCTGGATGCTAAGTTTAACTGGAAGGCGTTAAGGCGTCATCCCGAAGTTAAGAGCGTCATCCCGACGGAAGGAAAAAATGTGACGAACTTGACAATCGGTATAGAGAAATGTACTGGCGACTCGGACGACATTCGAAGTTAAGCGCGTATAACAAACTGCTTATATATAAGCAAGTGCTAAAGCCTGCGTGGACCTACGAACCTAGAGAATTCATACAGTTATTCCAAAACAAAGTTATAAGGGCTGTCGTGAATGCTCCCTGGTATCGACGAAATAATGATATACAAAGAGATCTTGGGATTAGAACCATGGACGAAGAAATAATAAACTTCGCGAGGAAGTTAAGAGGTTGACTCCATGGTCATTGTAACCATGCCATACTCCAAGCACTGGACATGAGAAACCTCGTGCACCGTCTCCAACGAATGATACAGTTGGATTTAGCGCAATGAGTAGAGGCCGCTATAAACGGTTGCAGCAGGTGATCTTATCGAAAATCTACCTGCCTCACGCGTAAAAATAAAGAAGTTAAAACTACTGGATAGGGAAACCTAGTTGTAGTAAACAACTAAAAACAATGGGAAGGGTGTGTTTAGTGAGTAAAAATCGGACACTATTATGAATACACGGATATCATAGTGTCTTATTGAAGATTCACACCAACCCTCGAGAAAAAAAAAATAAGATTTACATCTTCTTTAGTACTTAGTATTTAACTTCAAATTAAATAGATCAATTTAGAATCTGTACAGATTTTTCTTGAAAACTGTAGGATGTGGTTGATGATTTCATGGGAGTGTGGAAAAATAAGGGATGATTGCACTTTTAAAATCTTTGTGATTCGATATCGATTTAATATCAGAAGATAAAGAGTTCCATAGTCTAGCAGCATGAATGAAAAATAAACGGCATGAATTTCAAAAGTCATTGTGATAAGTTGTTAGACCTATTTGAGGGATTAAAATTAAGCCTATCGAACAAATACTCCGGACTACGACTGTGAAACATTTTGTGGAGGAAAATACAGTTCCTGGCGTTAATGTACTCTTGAAGACTGCAGCTCAGTAAGTCACTGGCACAAGCAGAGATATATCGAACTGCATCATTAAAAACCACCTGTAGGTAAGGTTAGGCAGGTGGGCTGCTAGTGCATTCACCAGCACACTAAGACCATAATGGTCCATTGTGATACCCAGTCAGACTACTACCACCGTTTGACCACTTCAGTGTAACAGTGTCGTTAATTTGATCCCAACGGCAAATGGTGACTGGACTAGATTTGAAAACCAGATAAAAGCGTATTAACTTTGCCTTCACTGGGATTCGAACCGCGGACCCCGCTAACCAGGGGCAGGCAATCTACCAACTGCGCCACCCGGTCGTTTTTAAAAGCCACCCGTAACTTGTGCATGGAGAGCACGTCAGGATTACAATATATTAATTCACCGTTTCTTATAAGAGGCAGTATTAGGGCAGTTACAAGCTTTCTGCGTGTGTCTTGCGGAGTATAATAAGCACTGGATAGTTTACGAAGGCAGCCATAGGTGAGACCAACAATCATATTGATATAATGATGTAGTAAGCCTGATATCCTGATATGTGTCATATTGCTTCTGGCCCCAATTTCCAGACGTAATCTAAGCCGCACTGTCTGGGCGCTTGGGAACCAACCTTATCAGTAGTTCTCAAGAGTTTGGCAATGTAGACGCCAAAGGTTGTGCTTGCCTTGACTTTTGGCAAGCGTGAGTAGAAATATGGAATAGAGAACAGGGCAGTCCGCGATCTACTATCAAAGCTGAATGTTGTCGGTTATTACTACAATCATATCCAGATAGATCTTTGCCTATTACATATCCAAGACTCATTGTTTCCTGAACGGTTTTGATTTTAGAGGAACCTAGAAAGAGTTCGGGGATATGGTCTGGATCAAGCTTCAGTTTGGCAATATGTACTAGCAGTGACTACTTCCAATAGACAGGAATGGCTTTGACCCATTACTAATTTTTGTGATCTCCCTGAGAGAAAACTCGTCACTAAGGTAAATCATTGATGAACATGCAGAAGAGAATCGGACCTAGTATGGAACGCGGCGGAACACCTTGTTCTACTGCCAAAGTACAGGAATGGCTTTGACCCATTACTACTTTTTGTGATCTCCCTGAGAGAAAACTCCGCCCTAAGGTAAATCATTGATGAACATGCACAAGAGAATCGGACCTAGTATGGAACCCGGCGAAACACCTTGTTCTACTGCCAAAGTACAGGAATGGCTTTGACCCATTACTACTTTTTGTGATCTCCCTGAGAGAAAACTCCTCACTAATCTAACCGCTCTATCAATGAAACCAAAGTAATTCTGAAGCTTCCAGTACAAAATATTATGGTTTACTTTGTCAAAAGCCTTAGAGAAATCCAACAGACACAAATACCAGATGAATTTTTTGTCATAAAAAGTCGTTATCTCTTCGAGAGACGAGCTGTGCAGCAGCTGTGATTTGTTCTGAAACCAGATCGCTTATTGTAAAGGAGATTATTAATAGACAGGTGTCTTGTGATCTGATTCGCTATAATTTTCTCAAAGATCTTAGCTGAGCAGGGCAAGATACTAAATGGTCTAAAGTCATCTGTGGACGCAGGGTTATTTTTTTTGCTTGTCTACCGATTTTCCATGACTGCGGAAAAGTCGATGTAATAATACAACAATTGATCACATGCGTGATATGGGAGGCAATTTGTAGCAAAACAAGTTTGACGAATCGAATTGTTATTCTGTCTTCGCCAATTGAATTAGATTGAATACCAGTAACACAACGGACGATTTCATTTTCAGAAACAACTACAAAATCATTCAGTCTTGGAATTAAATTTGCACTGTCAACTGAAAAATTAACATTAAAATTTGTTGAACTAGGTATTTCCCCCCAGAAAGGCATGGTTTAGTTCATTTCATCAAAAAAAGTATGAAATTAAATTTTTCTTTCCAATTCACAAAACAATATGGGTGGCGCGACTGTCCGAGGCGGACCTAGGCCTAGATTCTCAGCAACCACTGATGTTGTACGTGCTATTGTTCCTCTCACGAGAACCGCCTTCGAACGGCGAAGTTGAGAAGTTTTACTCTTTGAGCATTGTCAGCGACTCGAAAAAGAGTAAATTATGTTTGTAAATTGGGGATTCGAACCTAGCACCTTCTGCGTGGGTGTCGACGCACTAAACCACTACGCCACGACGACATCAGATGATTATGGCCAGTTAGCACTGAAACAAACGCTTTAAAGAAGTTTGTCGGGTTTTACACCTTGGGCGAGATCAACCGAGGACTCTCACAATTGATTAGACAGTTTCACATTTCGTTTGTTCTATGATTTTGTCATCCATTTCTTCCTCACATCTGCAAGAGGTTGTTTAATTCAAAGGATCGCCTGGGATGGGTCAGTTTCAGCCCCTTTTCTGGCAATTTCATCCGCTGTCTTATTTCCGGCTATGTCCCTGTGGCCCATGATCATATAATCGAGTACTCCGTTCTCAGAACCTTAAGCTCTTCACGCAGCATGCGACAGCTTGATTTCTATTGCCGAGATTGGTTTACTCCCAACTAGTGATGTTGAAAAATGCATGTATTTGTTACTGAGTAACGCGTAACGAAACGTTACTCCTCAATGTATACCGTTACAATTAAGGTATCGTTACCTACTATCGATAACCGACATCAGTGCGTTCACTTTCTTCTCTTCTCTTCTCTTCTAGTAAACACTGTCTCTCTCTGTTTTTTATGTGCTGTTTCACATCACGCATCGATATGGTTTGATAGAATACCTTTTCCGTCCTGTGTGTATGTTATATCAGTCCTGAATGCAAAGAGCTACGAATACGATCGTATCGCTATGTATCTTCGATCCTCGCTTAGGTATGTTTGGGATGATATGGAGTAAGATTTATTTATTCGTATCTATAGATATCGATGCGATATAGTAACGTTTCTATACATTTGTGTGGTAAACTCGATGTTTGTGATCAACCCGTGTATCAACCCGGGTTAAAAAACCGAATTAAGCCGGGTTACACCTAAACCGACTGAAACCGAGTAACATTTATTTCAAACCGAATTGGCAAAACCGATGAAACGACCCTAATACATAAAAAAACTGTAGACGGTACAAACCGGCCGAACCGAAACCAACCCAAAATCGAATACAAATCGATTTGGCTCATTCGGTTCGTAGCCACCACAGCAGGCTGCAGAATTTCGGTAACTTTTCGCGTTTTGTGCTTTGTGTATTCATAATATTCTCTCATTTTATGTGACGTGTCAATCCAAGTAAGTGGCGTTGCGATGTGCGAGTAGAAGAAAATACGAAAGAGATAAAAGAGAAAAGAGAAAAATTGAAACAATTTGCACACACACAGGCGCTATTGGCTTGGCTACCCCGTGCACCTATCGCTTCCCTTGTCAACACATTCGCCTTAAGATACACATAGAACACCGAAACAAAATAGAATTGGACAATACAAATCGACTTGCCGCATTCCATAATCCATATGTTTTGCTTTCGGTTCATCATCTAACCGAGTTCGTCAACCGGGTTACAACTCGGTCTGTTTCCATTTGAACCCGAGTTAACTCGGTTTGGACAACTTTAGAGTTGGCATACCATTATTTGTGATCCTCCATATCATACTGCCATTATGAGTTTTTGTTTCATGTAATTAACAAAAAAAGGAGATATTATTTATGCCTACCTAAAAACTTTGTTCAGTTGAATACATCGTTCCTATTTGTGGTCTTAAATAGTATAAGGAAGTATAAATTTTATACAAAAATATCAATTTTGTAGGAAGTAACGACATTAACGGGTAATGATATTTAAGTATCCAATATTCAGATTCTAAGTAACGAATAAATACGGGTAATCAATTTATAGTAACTTTTATAGCCCTACTTTTGAGTTTTGGAAAAAAAAAACATTTAATCACTACTTTATCACTACTGTCCAGTTTATTGAGCGAATCAGAACTGAATCCTAAGAATATATAACAGATTTGTTTGGCTTATTTATTTATTATTTATTATAATAATATTTATTATATTATATTTAGTAATGACCGAAAGAATATGATCGCGAATACAAGCTGCTGAGATGAGATTTCTTCGTGTTGTTGCGGGAACTACTCGCCGGGATAGGGTGAGAAACACGACAGTGCGCGAGGAACTCAACGTTGAGCAGCTGCTTCTTCGAACGGGAAGAGCTATGCTTCGTTGGTTTGGACACGTAGCACGAATGTCCCCACCATCACGACTTCCGAGGCGGGCCTTGAATGCAATTCCATCAGGTAGGCAACCACTTGGCAGACCCAAGATAAGGTAGTTGAACCAAGTCCATAGACTCGCCTGGTTACACTTTGGCATAACCCCTGATGAGTTAGAGTCGATGGCGGAGGGTCGAGTTGCCTGGAGATATCTCGTGCATGGGTTACCCCCGCGATCATGCGGGTCAGAAGATGATGATGAAATTATATTTAAATGGCTTTCATCAATGTGACGACGATGACAAATAGCTGGCTCAGCACTTCTGCAGGTGCGGATAATATTATTGGGTGCGTTCTCAGATGTGTAGCGGATTCTGTTGTTTACTTTTGCAGTAGGCTTCTGGGTAGGTTGTCGCGGAGATTGTTTGGGATAATGCTTCCCGACTGTTGAATGAATGCTTTGAATCAGCTTTTTCGAAACAAAACTGAAGTACTGGACTTGGTTTAGGGAATGTGACATTTATCGTGTTAAATTGTGCTCATAGAACTGTAGTATAGAATTTAAATTTGTAACATCCCCGCCATCACAAATTATGCCACTAACACCTGACTGTGAATAACCGAACAGCTTAGCGATATGACAGGAAGAACTTAACGCTCCTCTGACATTAATGCCTGAAACATAATAGTGCGTTTGCGCTGGCGTTGGCTTTCAACGCAGACAATTCAATGGCCATGCACCAAATACAGCATCGGCCTGCGTTAGTGAAAAAAGAGAGTGATGAGAGGGTCGTAATAAAACGTAAAACGTAAGTCGATAGAACAAAATTTACTGAATTTTCGTCAGTTAATACATACCGCCTTTTCTTGTAACCTGTAATCTACTTTACTGCTAGTTGCCCATTCTCAAAGGTTGCATCTCAAGAGGACACTGAGCAAATCGGATGATCTACATCTCGCTCTTGTTCTTTTTCGTCTTCTTCAATAACTATAGATACCTGATCTTTCAAATCTGCTGCCGTTTAAGCTGTTCTTGTTATATAGCTCAACAGATTTATCATTTCCTCCATGGGCACTGTGTTAGCATTAGACGCTTAATAGCTGCGAAGAATACTGGCTACTACTGTATTTCATCGTCTTGTGGGTCTTCTTCAAGCAAAAGGACGGGTTTTCCAGCATTTTGTAATGACTGCAGCTCCTATTCCTATTACAACACAACACGTTTAGGCGCTTACTCGAAGCTAAATATTCGTATGCGTTGCTTCAGTATCGGCCAGTGACTGCGAAAATTACCTTATCGTCAATGGCGGCCGGTGTCACTCAATGATTCAGAGCTTGGTTCTGCCCAAACTACCCGAAACAGGTCGCTTAGTGATTCCAACAACACGCCACTACATGCCGTACAGCAAGCGAATCGGTGGACCAATTGATAACTTGGCTTTATACTACGTTTTTACGTCTTCAGATAATTTTATTTATAAGGACGCTTTAAATCACTCGTCTACTCCTGGAAAAAATTACTTAACATTGGACTCCCCGTTTGGATAAAATAAACTCTAAAAAAATAAACTGCTTTACACATGTACGCGTCTTCCGAACTGCGAACTTCTCTTAAATTCCTTACATTCACATAGTCGAGTAGACCGGGTAGAATTCCAGAATCTTATGTGGATTACGTTTGCCTCTTTGTGGATCGCGTTTTTAGTTTGACAAGTCGCCAAGGAAATGTCTAATTCATAGACAAAAAATGTAAAATCCTTTGTCTCGTTAGGAAAATTAATTGTTAACCCTCCGATGAGCGGTGGCATATTAGGCGGTCAATGGGGCCAGACCCATGTATATTAAATAAGTACATTTCAGGACAGGACACAAGAGATGACGAGAGATGTAGATTGGCAAAAAATCGAATTCCAAATCAACAGCACATTGAATATTATTTGGGTCTACTCAGACCCATGTGTACATCATTAACGAAAAGGGTTAAAAATAATTTTCTCCACTATAAACATATCGAAAACGTATTGAAAACTGTTCTATTGTGTTCACATCGGCATATTTGAAGAAGTCAAGGATTGCTGCTGCTCAGAAATACCAAGAAAAAAACGCGGTTAAGGTCATTTCAAAACCAATTTGGTCTGACCAGACTTATATGCAGTTTGGAAAGAGACTGTTGACATTGGCCAGATATCTCGAAAATTGGATTTGACTTACAATACAATCCAAACATTTATGTGTCCACTACGGGCACGATTTCAGCAGGACAATTTTCAAAGACTCGTTAACTTTCGAAATACACTTCGATGTTTCTTTTACTTGCACGGGAACATCCAAACCCGAAAGTTCACATCCCATGTGTACAGCATTCAAAAGCGTCTTCTTATTCTTAGAGCGCTACAGTCCGAGGTGGACCTTGGACTAACACGCCGCCCCGATCACTCGCCAGCTGTCTCCAGTTTTGCACACCAAGCCGGCTGAGGTCCCCCTCGACTTGTGTGCGCCACCATCTACGTGGGCGTCCTCTGTTGCGTTCGAACTCACTGGTTCGGAGACGAAGACTCTTCGGGCTGAAGCTAAGTTGTCCATACGCTCGACATGGCCTAACCATCTTAGGCGTCGGATCCGTAGACGCCTGGCTAGACGTATGTCACTGTACACCCTATACAGATCGTGCTTTTTTCGCGCCATAGACCAGGACTGGCATGATCAAAGTCTTATATAGTGATCTGAATAATCATGTCGAGAGATCTAGTAAAACTATTAAGCCGAAAAAATCAGACAATAGTCTTAAGCCTTGGATGAATAGAAATATTTTGAAGAAGGTTAATTTAAGGAATAAACTTGGAGTAAAATGTTTTAAGGATCCTCAGAATGTCACCTTAAGGAATCGGTACAAAGGCATTTGTAAAAATGTGTGAATTTGAGAAATACAATGGGAATTTGCGTAAGGAATTGAAATTAATCAATAATATGTTTAATCGTCGTTCTAAAAGGGAAAGACTTTTTACTCTTAAAATTGGTTCCTCTGAATCATCTGACCCTCTCACTATAGCTAATGAGTTCAATAGTTATTTTGCATCTGCATCTGTTTGCCGTGTCAAAACATGCAGTAATAGCTTTTTCTTTGACCAGATATCTTCCTTTGAAATTTAGAAAATAATAAGTTTAACGTTTTCTCAAACGTTTTTTATTCTCGCGGGTTAGATGGTTTATTTTATTACATTCTAAAGAAAATTGCTTTGAATGCTGTGGATGTACTAACGTACATATTTAATAAAAGTGTGCTATCAGGAGTATTTCCGAATGCCTTAAAATGTGCTATTGTGATTCCCCTATATAAAAAAAGGAATCGAAAAAATATATATATAATTATAGAACAAACTTCACTTTTACCGACTATTTCGAAAGTTTTTGAAAAGGCAATGAAAAGACGGATTCTAACATTTCTAGAAAACAATAACTTCCTAACCACGGAACGGTGCGGAAGATGCTTTGTATGATTTCTGTTCCTCCACTTTTAAAGGGCTAGATGACCAGAAGTACTGTGCTAATCTCTTCGTCGACATGATTGATCATTCTATTCTTTTGGAAAAATTGTCGAAGATTGGTTGTAGAGGTTTTATTTTCGAATGGCTTGAATCTTATTTGAGTGGCAGAACTTCTTCTTCTTCTGGTGGCTCTATAGTCCGGGGTGGACCTGGGGCTCAACCAGCAAGCCTCTCCAGCCGGCACGATCTTTAGAAAGCTGTCTCCAACTGCGCACACCAAGTCGATTGAGGTCCTTCTTCACCTGTGTGCGCTATCGGTTCCGTGGGCGTCCTCAACTCCTTTGTCCCTCTGGCTCGGAGTCGGGCTGGAGCAGTGTTGTCCATGTGCTCTACATGGCCCAGCCATCTTAGACGTTGAATCCGTTGACGCCTGACTAGGCTCCTGCCGCTGTACAGCCCGTACAATTCGTGGTTGAATCTTCTTCTCCAATAACCATCAACGCAGACAGGACCAAAGATTGAACGCAGAACTTTTCTCTCGAAAAGACCAAGTGCTTCTTCATCCGCTTTTGAGATTGTTCATGCTTCCGCACCATAGAGCAGGACAGGGATGATCAAGGTGTTATATAATGTTAACTTGATCCTTCGAGAGAGGACTCTACTACTCAATTGCCTCTTGAGTCCATAGAAACAGCGATTGGCAAGAGTAGTTCTGCGTTTAATCTCGGTACTGGTGTTGTTCGTGCTGCCGAGGTAGACCAAGGCCTCGAAGTTATAGCTGCCTATGGTGATGTTTTGGCCAAGTCGTCGATGTTGTGCATCCTTTCTCGATGACAGCATATACTTCGTTTTGCCCTCGTTCACCGTTAAACCCATTTTGGCCGCCTCCGCGTCAATACCAGCAAACGCCTCATTGACGGCTCGCTGTGTTCTGCCAATCACGTTAATGTCATCCGCTTATGCTAGCTATTGGCGTGTGAGTCTTGCACGATCTGAATAAAAATATCTGAGGCTTTCGGTAACCTAGTTAATATAACTATAGGTGTGCCCCAAGGTTCAGTCCTCGGCCCCATTCTCTTTCTTAACTCTATTTTCAATCAAAACATCAAAGATATGATCACAGCATTTTTTGATGATTTGTGTATATGCAATGTATCAGACAGTCCAATTGACCTTTTCGCTGATATCGGCCGTGTTTTTTTTTTTTCAAAAATCTATAAATAGTGAGGTAGGATTTCGCACGTAAAGCACATACAACAACCTACTGCCTATAATATCGGCAGTGAAAAGTGACTGCCTATAAAAATTCGAGTTCGAATTTTTTTCCATATATTTTGACAGCCATTCGAACATAAAAATTGTTGTTTTCATATATTTTGACAGATAAAAGTCAAAGCAACTGAGAATCGTTTTTTTGCATCTTACTTCACTTCATTATGGTTCTCTGAGCACAGAATGCTTGTTAGGAATAAAACAAAGCTAATGTTCGCTAGTCTCAGCTCCAAACAGCCACCGGATGTGGATATTGCATTTCATTCCTGTAAATGTGGAAAACTAAAATCAGTCGAAGCAATGTGCATTAATAAGGACAGTCAACTTTTTTTCAATCGTTAGCCATGTGACGGTGATTGTTTCGTAATCGAGGTTGTCAATAATTATAAGTATCTAGGCGTCATTATAGATAACAAATTATGTTGGTCTGATCACATTGCATCACACAAAGCAACTTGCGGACTTTTTTATTACTTATGGAATACATGTTCGTTACAGGTTTTGAAAATGATTTACTTCGGTATTTTCCATTCCAAACTGCAATATGGTATATGCTGCTGAGGCGGTGCTTCGCGAAATAAATTGTCAAAGTTACTGAATCTTAAAAAATGCGTCATACGGAGAATTTGTAACAAACCCCGTTTGCATAATTCCATGCCTTTGTTTACAAGCTTGAAAATACTTCCTGTAAGGCATTTGTTCTATTATAATCTTTTGAAAGTGTTCTTGTCTTGTCTAAAACCTTTTTTGACATTGAAGGTCTCTGTGAGTTCGTTACCGACCTTGATGGAGCCGCGAGAGTTCTCCATCGTCATCCTGCACAACTGGACGAGTTTGACAGGAATGTCAAAACTAGACACGGCGTTGTATAGCTCTCCCTATACACGCTGTCATATGCGGCTTTGAAATCGACAAAGGTGTGGTGGGTGTCGATCTGCATCTCTTGGGTCTTTTCCAGGATCACGGCTAAGCCCATTTTGGCTGCCTTCGTTTCAATACCAGCAAACGCTTTATTGACGACTCGCTTCGTTCGAGATTGTAGACTAGACTAGATTGTAAGCTCACGTGCTGGGCGTTTTCCCAGCTTTTCTGAATCGATTTTTCTGTCCTTTGATACCAGGAGAAACAGGGCTCTCATCGCATAACTTTTCAGACGACCATCATCCTTTTGATTCACTTCGACGATATCGTATCGCCAAAATGCAGTCGTCGACACGATAGATACTCACAGTTTTTAGCTTACGCGAAGCAGGCAAAACGGTATCTCTCAGACGCTATTGTTTTTTTATGCGTACATGAAGCGAAACTTTCGTCGAAACGCTAGCGCGAGACGATTGTCGCCTTACGCGATTAGAGCCCAGGCTTAACTTCGTTTCTCTAGAACATACAACTTCGTTCCAAGATGTTTGTGCCTTTCAAATACGTTTTCGAAGACTGTCTGTTCCCGTTTAAGTTTGTTTTTTCGGAACTTCACACGAGCGATTAATCTCCTAAGACGCGCAATGTTCCAACGGGAGATAGATAAAGCACACATGTTATTAATTTTCAAGCAGTCTCTCAGTTTCCAAGTCCCACTGTACTCCATGCAGGTCTCGGTGACATGCCCTAACAAATATGCAAATATCCCTTGAATGAAAATGATAATTTTTCATTGAAAGTTTCTCCTTACAGCGGCAGGGATTACAAATTCAAAAACACCCGAACAACAACAAATCCCGATGGAAAGTTCAAAATCTAAAATAGCTTTTGAACTTAATCAAAACTAACAAAAACATGAGGAAATTCTCAATTCCTTCCACCTCATGTATCACGTGCAAGAACTGTGCTAAACTTTCCCTTTCTTTGAACTCAACCACATTCTCGCACAAGGTAAACATATCTGGTATACCAAAAGATACACACACTCACACACACACAACCAGGCATACACACGCAGCATATCACTTCGTTTAGTTAATTCAAATAGTCACGACGGCGTTCAATTAAAAACTTTCCAAAGAGCATTATCATCCTAATAAAATCCATAGCATGCCACACTGCCGCACAAAACGGGCGGAGGGCAACGAGGCAAAGCCAAACGGAAAGTACAGATTCACCCAATCAACTCACTCACTCACTCACACGCCCTTCAGATAAATAGTTACTTAAGCGACCGAACCCCACCCATGGGCGGTGTGTGTGGTGGGTTTTTAGTTCATTTCGTTTTTTTTTCTGCTGAAGCTGAATCAAAACAAAAATTATGAAAAACTGCAGAAGTCATTTATCGCAGCGGTCGGTGGCGGCAACAGTGGTCCTGAGTAAATGTCACAAGATCGAGCCGAGGACGATGAAACGCGGCAACGAACGTCAGCCAAACAACAGAGACCAGTGGTCCAGTCCGTCCGCCAACACACCACGAACGGCACAAACAAGTCTGCGGACCAGTGTACACTCCCTTGAATTTAAATTCGCATATTTACACTTAAACTACACTACAGTACAGTGGTGCTATCGCATAAATGTGTTCGTTTGTCGTCATCGTCCTTATCAGGATAATAAAAATCAGAATAACCGTAATATCATACATTTGATTTGCACTCAAACACTCCTGCGAGGGCGTGCGTGCGTGCCTGTGTGTAGTGGTGGATAATGGGCTTTGGTATTTGAGAGGAGAGCCACAGGACTTCAGAAGGACATCGACGACGACGACGACGACGGAGGAGACATCTGTTAAGAGATTCGGCACAGTGCACTACAGAACTGTGCCACCAGCAGTAGTGTTACATTGACATTGTCACATGTGAGATTAACGCATGGTCTCGCAGAGCTTTCCCCATCTCCAATCACGAATCCACTCTCTTCCTTGTTCTCCTTTTGAACTCTTATTCGTGGTTGTCCTTCCGAAACTGACGACACGTACAGTCTCCAGGACGATGGTGTGGGAGTGACTCAAATGAAGAGTGATCCCCATTTTCGGAGAGGGAGAGACATCAGTCTCTCTTCTCTGTCATCGTCATCATCGCACTTTTTGGGTGTATTCCTTTGCGCTCTGTGTCACTCTCTTTCTCTCTTGATGTACAGATGAGGTAGTGGTGTGCGTGTATTTTCGAAATGTAAAAAGTATTATGACGTAACACATTGCCGACCTACACCCTTTATTTCCTCGTGGGATTTTAGGCGAGGCTCCTCTTTCTCTCTACATTCCGAGTTGCCTTTCAATTTAATTCGCCTTAATCGTCCTTTAAGGATTCTTTTCCCTTTTCTTCTTTCTTCTACATCTCTGTCTTTGCGTGCTTCTTTTTAGTTTTTTTTTTTTTTTTTTTGAAAAGATACGCAAACGATATCAGTGCACTGCAATGTTGTCGAATCTCACTTGGGTCGGTCTTGCAGTCGAGAGAAAGAAGCGAAAAACGAAAGAAAAAACGATTCAAAATTCTAAACCGTTTAAGGACACTTTTTCTTGGTGTAGATAATTTATGACACTTCTGTCGTAACTACTTCCTGGAAGTGCCTACTTTCTGTTCTCCCTCCATCCACCCATTTCATTTTTTCCTTTTTCGTTTTTTTTGTTGTATTTCGGAATGAATATGGGTTTGGTTTATTCGTAAGACATTAAAAGATGGTGGGAGCTGTGGTCGATGACGATGGTGATGGTTTGGTTAGTTGGTGGCTTTCCCATTTTATCCTTTTAGAGAAATTATTGATTAATGGAGAGTACCAGCGGCGTCGGAAGACGACTGTGGGTGGTGAAACTTTTAATCCATTACCAAGCATGTCACCGTTAATTTCCATCTAAATTAGAGAATCATTACCATGAAAGGCATTAGGGAATGCTTGTTTTTGAGGTATAGAGGTTTCGTATTAGCCATTTTCGCTCATTTCCGTTTATGTAACAAAGCAGTTGTGGTAATTCACAGCTTAGGCATGGGATTGAGTGTGGGGAGGGGCGGAGGCGATGCCTTTCATAAGGATCAGATTCTTGTGCGGGATGTCGGTGAACGTTTAGATTATGGACCAGGCTTAACAACGCAAAGTGATATCACTCTGATTTGCATTGATTTTATGGCAAACACAAATTGGGCACCTTCTGCCTGTGTGCCACTCAAAATTTGCGATTGAATTGGAGGTTTCAATGTAATGCTTGGATAGTTCCATTTCGAAATTCCTTTGAATGTGATGCTTAAATGACAGCACCAAGTACGAAGTAAATATCAGAAATGAAGTATTACAGAGATGCAAGACTTCTATCTCTCTTGCGCCTTTTTTTTATCGGGATTCACGTTATTTCGTGAACAACGGTGAAAAAATCATGAATATCTCTCAAAAAAGTACTCGAATTCGTCTATGGACTAGGGGCAAACAGCTGTGAATCGGCTATCTCTGTAATACTTCATTTCTGGTAAATATTCTACCATAAAATATTCTAGAAGACGTGTTAAGGAGCTTAAAGTTGCCTTCAAGTTGGACGAAAGCGGAGCTGAAGATCAGGATACAGGAGGCGGTCGCTGCATATTCAAGAGAGGAACTGATCACCCTTCTGTGTGAAAATAGTGCCTCTACCAGTTTGGCAGCAAATTCTAACAATCGTGCTTCGGGCGAGTCGCCCGTCGGTGTAGAAGATGAGCTGGATGACGAGCTTGAAAAGCTGAAGAGAGTATGTAAGAAGAGGGAGGAAGTAGCTAGTAATAGAAAATAGAATGTGGAAGAGGGATTAAGTGCGAGTTCGCCGACGCGGGATAACTTCAGCGACATCGGAAACTCAATCCCAACATTTAGTGGCGATGATAATTTCCCTATCAATCGTTGGATTGAACAGTTTGAGGAGTGTGCTGATATTTTTGGCTTTGACGACAAGACAAAATACTTTTATGCCAAACGTCTACTCAGGACTCAAAACTGGTTTACAAAACGAATTTTTGAAAGTGGTTACAAAGGCAGACATATATGAAGACCGCCGAAACAGGCTAAAGCATCGAGACGAAACAACACAACAGTATTTTCTAAGCATGAAAGAAATAGCTTCACATGGCACGATAGAAGAAGACGACATTGTGCAATTTATAATAAATGGAATCTCCGACAGTGAAACAAATAAGACAGCACTATATAGTGTAAATAATTTGACTGAACTAAAAGTGGCTTTGAGAAAGTTCGAATGATTTAATAACACTAATTATATGGACTTCTTCTTGTTCTGGTGGCGCTACTGTCCGGGGTAGACCTGGGCCTCAACCAGTAAGCCTCTCCAGCCGGCACGATCTTTAGCCAGCTGTCTCCAACTGCGCCCACCAAGTTGATTGAGGTCCTTCTCCAACTGGGTGCGCCATCGGTTCCGTGGGCGTCCTCTATTGCGTTGTCCCAAGGATTCGGAGTCGAAGACCCTCCGGGCCGGAGCTGAGTTGTCCATACGCTCTACATAGCCTAGCCATCTTAGGCGTTGGATCCGAATCGCCTGACTAGACTCATGTCGCTGTACAGCCCGTACAGTTCGTGGTTGAATCTTCTTCTCCAATAACCATCAACGCAGACAGGACCAAAGATTGAACGCAGAGAAGAAGAACTTGGTCTTTTCGGGAGAAAAGCTCTGCGTTCAATCTTTGGTCCTGTCTGCGTTGATGGTTATCATCCGCTTTTGAGATTGTCCATGCCACCGCGCCGTACAGCAGGACTGGGATGATCAAGGTCTTGTATAAAGTCAGCTTGGTCCTTCGAGAGAGGACTCTACTACTCAATTGCCTCTTGAGCCCAAAGAAACCGCGATTGGCAAGAGTAATTCTGCGTTTAATCTCGGTACTGGTGTTGTTCGTGCTGCCTAGGTATACCAAGGCCTTCACTGCCTCGAAGTTATAGCTGCTCATTGTGACGCTCTGTCCAAGACGTCGATGTTGTGTGTCCTTTCTTGATGACAGCATATACTTCGTTTTGCCCTCATTCACCGCTAGACCCATTTTAGCAGCTTCCGCCTCAATACCAGCATATGTCTCATTGACGGCTGTGTTCTGTGTTCTGCCAATCACGTCAATGTCATCCGCGCATGATCATCCCAGTCCTGCTGTACGGCGCGGAGGCATGGACAATCTCAAAAGCGGATGAGTAAGTCCTTGGTCTCTTCGAGAGCAAAAGCTCTGCGTGCGATCCTTGGTCCTGTTTGCGTTGCAGCGACATGAGTCTAGTCAGGTGTCTTCGGATCCAACGCCTAAGACGGCTAGGCCATGTAGAGCGTATGGACAACTCAGCTCCGGCCCGAATAGTCTTTGACTCCGACCCCGTGGGACAACGTAACAGAGAACGCCCGCGTTTAAGGTGGCGCACCCAGGTGGAGGAGGACCACAACCAACTTGGCGAGCGACACTGGAGACAGCTAGCCAGAGACCGTGTTAGTTGGAGAGGCATGTTGGTTGAGGCCCAGGTCCACACCGGACTGTAGCGCCAAATAAAGAAGAAGAAGTGTCCAGTTAGACAATACTTATACAATTGTATAATTTTACTAAAGCATATATTGTGATCAACAGTATTAAAAGCTTTCGTGATATCAATAAAAAGAGCCCCAGTTAGACTTTTGCAGTTAAGACCGTCATAAATATTTGTGCATAAATTTAACAGAGCTCCTTCAGTTGAAAAACCTGACCGAAAACCAAATTGGTACTTGCTAAAGAAATAATTTTTATCTGAGAATTTGATCATTCTATTCTTTGTCGCTTTCTCAAGAATTCTCAAGAATCAAATCTTCGAAAACACTGGAAGTAAAGAAATAGGCCTCTAGTCATTGAAAGCAGTTGTACACCTTTCTTATATAAAGGTATAACTTCTGCTTAAGATCTTCAGGAAAAAATGCCACAGAAGATGCTTTTGTTAAAAATATTACAAAGAATATAGCAAATGTTAAGAGCTATTTTTTAACATAATTATTTGAAAAACAGTTTGTTGTTGAAGAGTTCCAGTTTTTCAAAGAGTTAATAGTTCTAAAAAGTTAAAAGGACATAATCGGTTCGGCAAAGAAACTATGAGATTTATCGACAACTGTGCGAGAATTCAGAACAGCTATCCGATACTACTGTGGATCGCCGTAGCCACTACGCTACGTCGACTCCTACGTAGAGGGTACCAGGTTCGATACCCGAATTTACCACCTTTCATATTTCACGGCTCCACCTCGTTCGAGTCACTGACAATGCTCCAAGAGTATTCGCCGATTCAAATTCGCCGTTCGGCGTCGGCATTAAACTGTAGGTCCCTTCCACGCGTGAAAGAACATTAGCACGCACAGCACGAGTGGTTGCTGAGAAGTTAGGCCCTGGCCATCTACGGGCTGTAGCGCCACCCATATTATTATTATTATCCGATACTACTTTAGTGCCAATCGAAGCGAAATACACATCATCAGCCAACTCTTTGGGGTCATGGTCAATGGTGACATCGTTGCATTTAATAATATGAACAGGTGGGCTGACCGAAGATTTTTTTTTATATTTTGTTGATAATATTCTTTTTAAATACAGTCAAAACTCTTTATAACGAAATCGGTTAAAACGACACATAGGTTATAACGGCCAAATTTTTCGGTCCCGGCTGAGGTCCATTGGAATCCTTTTGAATAACATATTGTTAACAACGACATACCGTTTACAACGACCGATTCTTCCACGTTTTTAATATAAAATATTGGTTAGAACAACTAAAATCGAGGCAGCTGTGGGTGCGACTGATTTTTGTTTTTCTCCTCAAACGGTAAACAGTTTGTCTGCAGATGCAGTGCGTGGTTATGTGCCCATCGAATTTCGCATTATTTCGCTCTTTTTTGTTTTGTTTTGTGTCTATTATTCGTTTTGGGTTTTATTGAACTTAGTCATCATTCTTCTGTGTGACAAGTGATAGTATAAGTTTATTTTATTCGGTTGGTAAGTTCTATTAGAAAATGAGTCAAATACGAACAAATCCTTACGATGAGAGAAGACGCGATATCATTTTATTTTGGAGAAAAAGATCTTGTCAAAGAGTATTCCTTTTCACACTCCACTAAATCCTTTAAATGAAAGATGAGGAGTGTAAAATATATAAAGAAGCTATAGCACAGTGAGGTTCAAAAGGTTCTGCTAATTTGGTTTAAAACACATCGAAGTTCCGGTATCCGGTATCTACATCCCACATATCGGTTATAACGACCATATTCGACAGTCCCTTGAAGGCCGTTGTAGCCGGCTTTGACTGTAAATAGTCTTCATGTTCAAAAACATTAGGTATTTATTATATAAATTGGTCGTACATTTAAAAACAGCTATTTTTGGACGCTTCGAATGTGTTTACCCCCTAACGCATTTTTGGTTTTAGTGGCTTAACATATGGATCTCATCTAATTTAAACTTGTCGACTTATGGAGTGACCAAGGGAACAAAACATGATCGGACGGACGAAAAAAAAAGTGGCCCTATACAAAATATTACACCTTTAAGTTACGAGATATACATACCACACACTGTAATATTCACCACCACCATATATAGATACCACCACGAATTAAACAATTTTTAAAACTCTGTTTTAGACCTAGTGGCCATTGAGTCAAAAGTCAAAACATTAATCTGTTTTTCTAAATTAGGTTTTTTGTGTGTGTGCCACTTTTGTCTTCAGTGTGCGATACATATAGACTACAAATCCAGTAACTGTAGTCTAATTCTTCGTTCCGAACGAACCAAAATCGAGTGATTTGAATGAATTCTTACTCAATAGGCCATTCCCACCGAAATTAAGTGATTTCGAATGTCATTGGGTAGTGTGAATAAAAACTAAGTGTGAGCATTTCATTAGCATTTTGGAGCAAATGCTCCATCTGGTGTGAATAATAATGTATTTCGTTAAGTTTAACGAATCCTCTCGGCTCACATATTTTGACAGCTGAGTCTTACCTCCATTTTGAGTGTGCATAGGAGGAGACTTTGAGAGAGAAAAAAGTGAAAACAATGTAAAGTAATGTAAAATACTGCGTCGGAAGAGGAATTTTTTGACGGATTAAACCTTAATCCTCAAAAAAATTAGTACTTAACCATTCCATGCTATCAACCTTGAATCTATATACGTTCATGAAATTATCTCCGATAGGACATAAGTTACAATTCTTTGTTTCTATTATTGCATATACCTTGCACCCATCTTAACCTGACTTTGCACTCATCCTTAAACGCCACTTACTCTAGTTTTGGAACGTCAACTTAAGGGAGGGCGTCAAACAAGGTTGCGTACTTAGTACATTGCACTTAATCCTGTACATAAACTAAATAACGAATGAAGTCAGAGATGGAATAAATCTCAGTGGAACCAATATTCCAGCACTAATGTTTGCAGATGATATAGTTTTTCTCGCCGACTCAATAGATTACATTCAGTTAATGATCAACAGGCTAGATACCTACTGCAAAATATGGAATTTAAATGTTAATTTAGAGAAATCCAAGATGATCTTTAGAGATGGAGGAGGAAGGTACGCTCGAGGTAAAAAATGGATATTTCAAGGCCAACAGATTGAGATAGTTAAGCAATACGAGTATCTTGGTGTTTTGATTACGTCAGACCTAAATATGAACAAGCACTATAAAGTTAAACTTGCTAAAGGCTAAGCGTGCGATCTCTGCTGTGTGGGGAAACTGTATTAAGAATAAAAATGTTTCGCATGAGTCAAAAGTTAAAATATTCCGTGCCACAGCCTCTTCTATTCTATTGTAGGCAGCACAAGTTTGGGGTTACAGCGCTTTCGAAACTGTGGTACAGTTCCTCAGATATTTTCTTAGGTGCCTAATTACATCTGCATTTAGAGACTGGAGTTACACCCCTGTTCATGAACACTTTTAAGATACATTTCGATTATATCTATAAAGTCAATGTCATGAGGCAGGAAAAAATTCCGACGTTGGTACTTGCGCAAATGCATAGATATAAGGTGAAGTGTGGCCTAGAATGGGAATCACTAGGATCAGGATGTGGTTATAGTTTTAATTGTACACCAAGCGAACAACAGGAATCTTTACAACAAAAAAATCAACACCTTACTTTAGAAAACTGGTCACAGAATTTTTGACAAATTTTTAAATGAAGCCCAGTCATCCCAAAACAGAGCCTACTACAGCAAAATTAACCACAACCTACAAGAAAGGACTTATTTCTTGAATAGCTACTCAGTAGAAAAAAATGCATGATTTTTAAAATAAGAAAAGAAAAGCTTAATTTCATACCGCATCGCCCGGAGCTTCCAATCTTATGCGATCTGTGCAATCTTAGAGAACGGGAGGATGTGTTGCACTTCATTGCGAAATGCCGTATACTTAAGCAGTTCGGCATTAATTTTTTCGGTGCTCAGACACTTGAGTTGGAGGAAGCAATAAATATCTTGAATGGTGGCAGAGGTTGGGACTTACTCTACAACTACACAGTCAACGCATTGCGCTACAGGAACTGCATAACTGATGAACTTTTCTAAGCCAATTGGAGCATTACATAATGAAACAAACAGCATATATTTTTTGGTTTATATAAGTACTAGATTTCGTACCCGGCTTTGCCCGGGTTTGTTTCTTCAACCGGTACTTTACCTGTATTACCGCACTTTTTAATTTAAAACAATAATAAGACCGCTCGAACCAGAACTCAGAGAAGAATTTGAATTTTCTTTTGTCGTTGATGCATATCCCAATCTCTCATTCCCATCGCTACTCATAATGAGTACAATTCGTTGACTGTGTGCATACATGTTGAAGTTTGAATTATCAATGTGTGCTGCAGCAAAACGGACGGAAATTACGGTTTTCAAGGGAATATCAAGCGGTATCAAGCGATTCATAAAAAAAAAAAAAGTTCTTGGAAATCCCATCTATACCTGCGCGCGATGTTCACTTGTTGTGCAAATTGAAGTCAAACTTCATGAACCATGAAAAAATTAGCCTATCTTGTAACACATAATGTAATTAGTCTAGCTCTGAAATTTTATCCGTTCAGAAGTTCAATATTTCACAATTTCAGCAAAATTGAATGATTTGTGTGTAGCTGTGTACATGCATAGAAAGTTTGGGTACGACAAAATAAGAAAAGTGCGAAAATATTTATTGTTTCCTTTTTGTTTGGTGACTCAGGCAGTCGTTCGTATATGTTCGATTGAGACGTAGAAAAAAATGAATGGTTGCACCAAAGCTAAATACGAAAATTGTGTGTGTATATATGGAAGTTACAACACACTGGGGGATGGTTGACATCCACGACTACTCAACTTGAAATGGTTTCATACCGGATTGATGCAACCACCCATATTTTGAGAATTTTATTCCCGTTTAAAAAGTGCTCGTAACTTCCGAACCGTATGTCGTACCGACTTAAAAATTGTCACATTCAGCATCTAAATTAATTAAATTTGATTTTTGTTGAAAATTTCAGAGCTCTGAGACGTGTAGTTTTTGAGCCTTTGTTGGTCAGACACACAAACTTTCTGCTTTATAGTTAAGATTTAACGTATTTTTTCCTTTTAATGTCAATCTGGTAGAGGGCCTTTAGGCCAAAGCATATAGACTGTTATAATAATGAATATTGTAATCAATCATTTTTTTTTTTGTAATAAAATAGTCTAATTAACTAACAAACTAACTAACAACTTAAGGAAGGGTACCTAGTTTGAGGAAATTTTTTATTTACACCAAATTGAAAATACTCGACTCATGTGTTCTTACTCGAAGTCTTTTCTGAGTCTTAATCACCCCACGATCAGATAAGATTTCAGCTCTCAATTTTTGAATCATTCGCTCTCGTTTTATAAGAGACCACAGAAAAAAATTGCATTAGCTCTCAAATTTCAAATTGCCGCCAACACAGCAGTCTGTTGACAGGAAATAATAGTGTGAAAACACCAGAAAGTAGAGAGAGATAAATTGAGAAAATTGACACCAAAAAGAGGTTCTCAAAGCGAACAGCGTGAACTTCAGTCTGTTTGGGTGTATAATTTAGGTGTTTTGCCATCCACTCCAAAATAGACAGCCAATGACTTTCGAAAGCTCGGCGAGACGGCCTACTGAGGTTTCAGTTAAAATTTCATCCAAACCACACGATTTCGATTCGGTGGGGACATGTACGTGTAAGAAACGTGGTAGATCTCGCAAAGTAAATGCCATGAAACAGCGCCTCACTCACAGTCGTCATTATTTGCCATTTCATGTACACATCATTTTAAAGTGTGGTTTGAGAAGGACTTATGAAACAAAAATAACAATAAATGGAATAAAGAGGAGAGAAACGATGTGCGGGGATTTGGTAGATTTGAAAAATTCGCAAAATACAAGTAGATCTAGTACAATACTGCATACGTTTCCTCTGTTTACTCCAATCTTCAACTTCGGTTGCCTGTGCTATAAAGGGCTGTCTTTGATATAAAGCGTCTGAGTTGAAGTAGTGTGAGATGAACAGGAGCAGGGAGGATACAAGGCTTAAATGTTCAGCATTTAGCTTTATCTTGCAAGATTGGGATTATAAAGGATTTCTTCTGTCCTCAACCAAAATTTTCCGAAAATGGTAAAGCACGATTGACAGCTAGCGAGAGATGTTGTGCAAGAAATGCATTTCTCCCGAGCAGTGAGCTAAACATATTTGTTTTTCTCGAAATTGTTCCTTCGTTGGATTGAAGTTCGATTCAACTAAAGACATGGTCGTTTGAAATGGTTGTCATTGAACATAAGAGCTGATGTTGATCAAGTGAGTAAATTTGACAAGTTTTTATTCCGTCACCAACTCCGCTTCAATTAGCTTTCACATTAAATTGCAGAGTTTCCCCAGCGACCAGCTTTCATTTGATTTTGAGATTTCACTTGCCGACCATTATCAAAAAATATCTGCGGTTGATCTGGAGCGCACACTTAACCAGACAATCCGTGGCAAGTTTTAAGAGTCCTCGTCCTGTCCAATCTCTTAGGTCTCTAAAATCGACTAAAATAATGGAGGTCTTAGAAACTAGGTCAGTCGAATTCTACAAAAACAAACTCCTCCATCCATGACGAGGGCTTCATGTAAACTTTTACAACAAAAGCGAGGCAACTGGAAGCCAAACCAAGCGAACATACACAAAACCTAATAAGGACATTCAATCAACTTCCGAACAGTTTACCATTAAATGTTCAAAAGTGAAACTTTAAAAGCCACTTCTAAAGAAACTATTAATTTTTAATGGACTTCCTTCGTCCTTCGTCCTTCCACCAGTGACTGGGCCCATTTGGGGGTAGAACGACACCAGTCCCTGAATGTAGACACACTTCGAATATTTAAACCTCGACTCATGTACCTTAACGAGGGGTCCAATAAGTGCACTCGAAAATAAGAAAGAATGAATCCCCCACAAAAACACACCCTCCCTTGCTCTAGCCCATCCATCCCACGCCCTCAATGTCAACTCAGACTCAGACTGTATCGCCTCGTTGGTCCATCGTAAATGACAAGTTATATGCAAACATTAGGACCAAGCAAACACAACTTAACTTAAAAACAAAACGTAAACTGAAAACTTAAACACAGTCCAACACAACAAATGTACCCTCGCACACTATTAGTAGTAGGCTGAGGTACTTTAGAGGGGGCCCTTCGACTCCTTTGTACACAACTGCTTGCCATTAAGGAT
Organism: Eristalis intricaria; assembly: GCA_964034865.1. Lineage (NCBI taxonomy): Eukaryota > Metazoa > Arthropoda > Insecta > Diptera > Syrphidae > Eristalis > Eristalis intricaria. The sequence continues at coordinate 132,880,647 of OZ035873.1, forward strand.
TCTTCCGTGTAAATGCACCTCGCACAACGACACACGACACCTATGGAACGGCCCAAGAGGTGATGCCGATTTTCACGTGCAAACTATACATGATTTTCTTCTTTTCTCTGATGGGGGTGTTGTTGTTGTTGTGGTTGCTTCTTGTAAGGATGCACATAGGTACATGTACATGTTCTCTGTTAAATTTCCACATTTCAGGAAATAGTAAATTGAATACGAAATTGAAACACAAAAAGGACAACAGAAGGTAAACAACTCACACAATGTACACCACCCTTTGGGACGAGGGAAGATGGTTCTTCTGAACGCGCTTAAGAATCAGTTTTTCTTTTTCATTTACAGTTTTTTTTTTTCCAGCCTCACCGAAGGGCACTCCTCAAAATATTCCAACACACAAAGCAGTTTTGGATTGAAAAATAATTTAATTTGAGAAGAAAAAAAAAAATGAGTAGTTTTCGTTCTTTTGATAGCGGAGGCTGACACGGAGAAAGAGAGAGAGAGAGCGAACGAGAGGAATAAAGTGTGGGTGGACGGCAGCGGTAATCTACCCTATATCCCATCATAGAAGCACTTTATCGCAATTGTATCTCCACTCCATTCGCAGCAGAGTCCTTGAGAGCTTTCAACTGGTACAGAGTTGAAGGGTGTTTGGTTATCTTGATTTTTCTAAGAGAGAAAAAAAGGAGTTCCTCCCAAAAGAGCGAGAGCGATTGAATGAAGAGAGTCGAGGAGAAAGTCGAAGTCGTTTCAACGTTTACGCTTCTCCCTTTCTTCGTAATGTTTTCGTGTTTTTTTTTTCTCTCTCTCTTCTCTTGTCTTTTTGGTTGTTTCATTCGTCCTCGCCGTTGTTGTTGTTGTTGTTGGATCTAACTTACACACATGCACAAACACGCCCTTTTGTGCTTTTCCTATTCTGCCATTCGGGTGAAAAGGGATAATTTTACGTGTCATTTACAATGCAAACAAAATACTGAGGCACCACGAAAGTATATATCTCCGAACTCCGTTTAACTAATCCTTGATAGTTGATGCGATTTTTTCTTTTCTTTTTTTGTTCGTTGTTGTTGTTGTTGTTAACTCCTGATGGGAGTGACATTAAAGAAAGGGATAAGCACACACATAACGATACACTCGATCACTTGTCACTTGTACCGTTAGCAAAAGCAAAACAAACGAACGAACACATAGCAAATTTTACAACAGAACACACCTCTTTTCGGCGAAGGAATTTTTGTCAAACTAAACTCGAAATGAATGTGTCCCACATTTTCTGGGGATCCGTACCGATTAGTGCTGTCACTTCGTGATGTTCTGTGATGCCTTGCCAGTTTGAATGGATAATTGCACGCTCGCCAGGGTGACCGGAGGAGTTATAGAGCCGACAATAAACTTATCATTGAGCCGCAGCAGTGGGCGAGTATCGTTTTTCCTCTCCTATGTCGGCCACGCTGAAGCAAGCAATTTCGTATACACTGGGCGACGATTTCATTAGGTCAGTGGGGGTGATTCTTGAAGAAGTAAACTTTGAGCATAAATAAAATTTGTGTATGATGGAAGGGAAGAATTTTGGTTTTCCCAAATTTGTGTTTATATAAATACAGTAAGTTCTCGATCTCCTCGATTTTCACAACAGCTAAATTTCATTTTGTATCATTTTAGACTCAATAATCGCGTTTTCAAAAAGACAGAAACTCGATAGATGCAACTACCCCAGTTTCTATTAGTTGCGATAATCAAGAATGTACTGTTGCTTAGAACAAATATCCTGTGGAAGTTTTTTTTATAACAATTGGGCCTTGAAATTTGGTTGTTAGTGTTATTTAACACACCGTTTAAGAATTCATTCAGCATAGAAGTTTTCGATGCGCCTGTCTCGACCTGCCACTGAATATTTCAATAGTAGCCTGGATAAAAGTTAAGGGATAAAAGAAACTAAAATCATATTTTTGACTGATGTTTAAGTAACCATAATGAACGCACGTAGACTTGTCAAAACTGAACTGAAGTTAACTGAAATTTGACATTCTGTCAACTGTAATTTGCGTTCGTAGAAGGCTTCCGCTTAACGGAAGCTCAAGTGAACGAAACTTAACGAAGCGCTGTGGTTAGTGGGTATGGTCAAAGTGCGTGATTTCTATTTATTCGTTCAATTGTTTGAGTTGTCTTAAGTGTCCGTATGTCCATTACACTTGAGTATTGAATCTACAAGAACTGCAGATTTTCCGTGCTATCGTTCTATCTTGAGTTAATAAAATAATTACACGACTGGATGGCGCAGTTGGTTCAGTGCCTGCCCTAGTTAGAGGGGTCCCCGGTTCGAATCTTAGTGAAAGCAAAGTTAATACGCTTTTATCTGGTTTTCAAATCTAATCCAGTCACCAGACGTTGGCACTGTCACTGGAGTGGTCAATCAATGGCAGTAGTCTGACTGTGGGTATCACAATGGACCAACATGGTCTAAGTGGGCTGGTGAAGTCACTAGCCGCCCCCTACCTATCCTAACCTATCTTAAGTAAATGCGATCTACAGGGCCGACTTCGCACGCCGAAGTTTGAAAAGCTTTTTCCACACAGGGGAAGAAATCTTTAAGCATTGTCAATGACTCGAAAGAGGTGACGCCGTGATTTAAGAAAGCTAGTAAATTCGGGGATTAAACCTGGCACCCCCGGCGCAGGAGTCAACGCACCAAGGCACTACGCCATGGCTAGCACTAGAGAAGATGTAAGTAAGGTGACTATAGTAGAAAACTTGTTGACGGCAGAGACTTTGAAAATTGCTAACAGCTCCTAAACGAGGACTTTCAGTGCGTGTGAGTCATCTCGCGTTTGGATAGACTCCGAACGTCATCAGAAAATGTAATCTAGCTTTGTTTTATATGAAAATCTTTTGAGACTGTGCCGGGACCAAGAAGTTATAAGTTTTGTTTAAGTTATATAATTGTTTACATGTAATATTCCATCGATGTATAGTTTACATCCGTAGGAATAAATAAAAAATATATAATTAAATAAAAATAAACTTTTCATACCCACTGTACTCTGTGCAAATCAATTCCAATTCTTTTTGAATTCCACGTTAGATTTTACTCAGCATCACTCTCTTTTGAAAGCTAAAGAAGATTGTAAGTGTCGCCAAAGGAAGAAAGAACAGAATTAAGTGATTCGTCGAAAGGATCAGACGTGTTGTTTTTATTTAATTCTTCCAAAATGTAGTTTACACCTCTAGAGTCTAGACTGTTTTGTCCAAATTTTTCATAAGGATGCACAACAAGGAAATTAGAAAGGGTGTCTAGCGAACACACCTAACACGACCAAGTATGGAATCAAACATGCCAGGTTTTTAAAAGAGAAATGACTGAACCTTATGACACTCTGCCAACGTTTTCTGCAATCTAAGGAGAGGCTAATATGGAATCGGCTTATCGTAGACATTTGGAAAGACCTCGAGCTCAATTAAGAGACGCTTATCTTCCATTCTATCCATTGTTGTCATGTCGTGTAAAAGTATTTGCTGGTTTTTTGGGTGAACAAGTTTCGTACTTCGTGATATACAGTCGACTCCGCTTACAAAAAATGCAGAAAATGTGTTGCAACTAAGCAGAGTTTTCATATAAACGATGTTCGTATATAGGCAACTTTGTTGTACCGTGATAAATTTCTTGTTGCATATAACCGAAAGATTCGTTTAAGCGGAGTGCATACAAGCGGGGTCGATTGTAGTGGGTATGTGCTTCGTCTACCAACTTTGAATTCTCGACTGGATCAATTTTTACACGAGTAATTCGCGTTTACGACTCCTAAACATCTTCAAAAGAGCTTCTCAAACTTCAACTGAGAAGTTATGGATTTAAAAATGTAAGTTCTCACCACTCGTAAAAAGAAGGATAACACGGTTAGTTCCTATAGAAGCTAGGCCCAGGTCCACCGCGGACTGTAGTGTCAACCAAATTATTATTTCTTACTAAGCTTCGAATTTAATGATGTTCATGGTTTCCATTGTCAATGAATTAGGGTATCGTTTAAGAAGGACTAAGTGACCAACCCTTGACGTCAACTTCAGCTTAATTCAGAGACCAATGGAAAGTAGTCAGGAGCATATATATATAATTTCAAAATGCTTGTAATACCATCTGGGAGCTTAGGTTAGCTAGTGGGCCTGCTAGTGCTTTCACCAGCACACTTAGACCATGTTGATCCATTGTGATACCCACACCGTCAGACTATTACCACTCCAGTGACAGTGCCGTTAATTTGATCCCAACGGCAAATGGTGACTGGACCAGATTTGAAAACCAGGTAAAGGCGTATTAACTTTGCTTTTACTGGGATTTGAACCGGGGACCCCGCTAACCAGGGACAGGTACTCAACCAACTGCGCCATCCAGTCGTTTTTATCTGGGAGCTTACACAGAACTCCAAAATCAACAGTAGGTCATAGACGTACATTGAGAGTGATCAGTTTTGCTCCAAAAGTGAACGAAACTTAACGAAAGTGAGCCAAGGGCTTAATAATACCATAGCGTGTATGTTCTGAGAGTTCAGTCGATTACCTAAGTTGACCTAAGTGCTCGGCGTTAGTCACTTTTCAGGGTCTGTACGTTCCTGAACTTGAAAGGGAAACATGAAACTTGCAAGATGTGTGACTGTAGTCAATCGAAAATTTAATTGTTATTAATTAACAAAGTTTTAATGAATTTCCAATTTGTTTTTTTTTTTTCAGATATAACATTTAGTGCTGAAATTTATGAATAGGACGGAAATAGGAAGGAAACAGACGTTTATATGGTCAGCTAAGTAGAACAGATTCGGCCGGTCGTCTGACTAAACTCTGCTTTATTTTGCAAACATGTAAGAAGAATTAAGATCAGGTTTGAGTAGAAGATATCGTGATGAAGAGGAAGCTGAAAACATCCAACGCCGCTTCGCCAAGCTCTGGCAAGTTGAAGACTACGACAACTCGGATCCCCCGTCTAGGTTGATAAAGATCTGATGAACACGCCAACAGATTGCCAATGTCCTGACCAAATAGTTGAGGAGACTTCCAAATGAATCCACGTGACAGCAGTAAGCTGGACCAGGTAAGTTATAAGTGCATTCTTAAGCAATTAAAGCCAACCTACCAACGTAGTCCTGCTGAATGTCAAAACATGGATCAACTTGTCATTGAACCCTTAATGAATGAGATCTAAAGGACGATTGAATACCGACTGAATGGGGACAACAACCGAAAGTTCATATTCAAAGTTTGTTAGTTCATCTCCGATTTTCAGAACCAAGTTGATTGAAAGCAGGATTATTCACTAAGCACTTGTACTCATCAACACCCTTATGAGCATTCTCCTCTTTACGAGAAATGTATGTCCTTCAATGACACTTTTGTGTCGAGACCACAATTAAGACACTATGAAGTATATTCCACAAATAAAGGTTTGAACTCAAGTCTTGGCTTCTATAACAACTAATGTATTTATGTGGTGAATTACGAATGAAATTAATCTCTAATCTGCGAATGGGAACAAAGACGCAACGGACTCTTAAAAATAATCCAGACTCAAAGATCCATCGACTACACTGTTTCGACCACCGAGGGAATGATCACAAATGATCGAGCTAAGAGTGTCTTCGAATCTGAGTTTTCTGGTCCGAAACGAACAAGAAGATAAAGACGAAGTGAAGACTTCAGTCCTGATCACTGGAAGCAGGATACACTATCGAAGGCAGCTGTCACTCAGTCCCCGCATGGGTCACAGGACTGATTGGTAAAGGAGTGCATTTATTCATGTTTTCTTTTCCTCTTACAGTGAAACCTGTAAATTTGGGCACCCTGTGAATTGGATACCTGTCGAAGTTGCCAGTTTTTAGTAGCACCAAGAAGATTCCAGACTAAATACAGTTAACTTCCCCCTAAGTCGAATTGTCGCGGGATACCATAATTTGTACTAGTTAGAGAGAGTTTGACTTAGAGAGAGACCAGAAATTAAGTATTACAGAGATAGCCGACTTCACAGTTGATTGCCCCCTAGTCCATCGACGAATTTCAGTGCTTTTTTGACAGATATTCATGAATTTTTGACGGTTGTTCACGAAATAACGTGAATGCCGTTCTATGATTGGTCAATTTGGTTTAAGAAAACGATATAAAAAACAGTTGTCAACAATTTTAAGAGGCAAGAGAGGTAGAAGTCGGGGATCTCTGTAATACTTCATATTAGGTTTCGACTCTCCCTAAGAGTCCACAGTACTTCTGCATGTTGTAACTTGGCCACACTTTTTGATATATTACAATGAAGGCTCCCATAGACGGACGGCGACGATCGCAGCACCTTTGTCCGGCTAAGGGAGTCGTACGTCCATGGGAATGTATAAAAATCGTGAAACCGCTCAAGGAGATTGTCCGCTTAAGAGAGTGTCCGTAATAGCAGCTTTCACTGCATTTTTTTCTTTCGTACTACACAACCTGCGAAAGTTTGGCTAGCAACATAGTCGTCTCTTGTGGCGTTTGCACTTTGTTCGGTGTGTGTATATAGCGGTAAAATTATTTACGTGAAACGTCAACTTAAGCGAAACGTCAAAAAAATGTTTCACTTAAGCACGTTCTTCAGTTAAACGAACGTCGTAGAAAAAAGTTTCAGTAAAGCCGTTCTTGGATAAGTGAAAAATAAATTTCATTTAATGAGGTTCTTTCCGATCAGAGAAGTAAATTTTGTGTGTAACATGGTGTAAGGATAATCACGTGTGCTGGACAGCTTTTCAAAACCACCATTTTTTGTTTTGTGACGTCACTCAGGGTCCGTTTTTGACTTAGACTGACAACAAATTTGATTTTGTACATAACAGAATGAAATATGAAAAAACGAATTGCATTGTAAGTTTATGTAAAATGAAATAATTTCATTCATTTATTAATGGTATTGAATTGGAAAAAGTCCTTCCGTGCAGCGAATTGTTGCAGAAGCCGTTATGAGTAGGAACATACTGAAAAGCAATTCGAAAAGTTTCTGTTTTCAAGTCTGTGAATAATGTTCATTTGTTTCCGCCTTTCAGTTTCTCCCGATGTCACACAAATTCTCCCGATGACGTCACGCAGGGCTTCAATAGAACTGTCCAGTACATCTTATTATCCTTACACCGTGATATGTAAAAAAACAAATTCGAAAATAATCTGTCATAACTCAGCATTGACATTTGTCATGTTGAGTATTGGATGACAGTGGTGGAGGTGAATATAAAATTAAACAGAGCGTATTTACAAAAAGTTTACTGTTTTAAATTTTCACTTACACCCCTATTCTGGTTGTGATGTGGTCACAACGCACGAATGTCAGTGAGGCGAAAGTTATGATGTCTACCTTGTGAGGTTTCAGCTATTTGGTATTCTGGCGAGAACCTCACAAGAAAACACACAAGAATAGTCACCATGGTGAGGTGAATTCGTTGCCATGTTAAAAATTGTTGTTTTTTTTTGACAATTATTATATTCAATAACTAAAATATATACAAAATAGAGGCCGAACGTAGCGAACAAGGTAATATTGTGTATATTAATGAAATATGTATAAGAATTTATTAATAATGAATATTTTGCAGCAACAAGAAAATATCAGCGTACATCCCAGGAGCAGTTGGACCATTATACGAATTTCTGGCAAATGAACCTGATTTTCTTCTGGGCAAAAATGATCCAACTGACCCGAATAGGATGCAGAATTATTGGGCCGCATTCGTAGATGAGCTAAACGCCAAAATAAAATCAACATCTGTTTATTTTTCCTTGTGTGTGACAGTTCTTTTGTTGATTTTTTTCCTTGTGATGTGCTCATGAGAACATCACAATTTTGACGGTTCTTGTGATGCTCACAAGCTGTGAGGTTTTGCTCAGAATACGAAAACCTCACAATTTGTCACTCACCATGCTCTTGTGAGGCAGTTGTGACTTAAAACACATCACTGATGTTTGACAGAATAGGGGTGTTAAGAGGGTTTAACTGTAATATGTATAGATGTCTTTATTTTTACAGTCTGTGAACAACTTCAGTGTTTCTCTTGACTTTCGTGGAACAAAAGAAAACACACAGTCTTATAAGTAAATGCTTGCACCACAGCTGGTCAACTTAGGTTAAGTTAGGTTAGGTTCACCAGCACACTAAGGCCAAGTTGATCTATTGTGCTACCCACAGTCAGACTACTGGCACTGATTGACCACTCCAGTGACAGTGTCGTTAATTTCATCCCAACGGCAAATGGTGACTGGAGTAGATTTGAAAACCAGATAAAAGCGTGTTAACTTTGCTTTCACTGGTATTCGAACAACACTGGTTAACAAACTGCGCTATTCAGTCGTTCAGCTGGCCAACTTACGCATGTTTCACTGTAGTTCCTGTGGGTATACATACATAATTAATCTCAAGATCATCGCGAGATGCGCGAGTGCAAAGCGAAGTATTCTATGAAACCCCCACCCTAAATTTGATTGTATCGTAGCCTTCTTTGTTCCCATACAAATTTGCAGACATCCCGGTTTAAACAACTGAACTAACACTGCAATGTAAGATATAAATTTAAAAGAATTAAGAAAGTTCTAAAAAATTTGTCGCTGACAGCAAGAGTCTATCTTTTTAGAATAACTTTTTATATAGTATTCAAATTTGTTCGAACGAATAATATTATTTATCCAACCGCGATAACTGATATTCACGAGGACGAAGTAGCGGGGAACAGCCAGTGAAAAAATTAGAATCGCAGAAGATTACGATTTAAAAATTATATATAATATATAATATTGAGGGCGCGACAGTCCGAGGCGGACCTGGGCCTAGCTTCTCAACAACCACTCTTGTACGTTCTATTATTTTCTCACGAATGGAGGGACCTACAGTCTTATGTCGACTCCGAACGGCAAAGTCGAGAAGCTTTTTCTAGACAGGAATACACTTTAACCATTGTCAATGATTTGAAAGAGGTGGAAGCCGTGAATTATGAAAGTTGGTAGATTGGGGATTCGAACCTGACACCCTCTCCGTAGGAATCGACCCACTAACCCACCACGCCACGGCAACACGATCTAAAAAGTTAAGCACTGAAATATTCCCTCAGACGATTTCACTCAGAGTGATCGCAAATTTGAACAAAATTTGAGTAGAAAAACCAAAAAAAGGAAGCTTCTTTTCAACATTTGAAGATATAAGAAATAAAAATTTAAATTAAAATTAAAAATAAAAAATAATTTAAAATTAAAAAAAATTGCTCTATAAAATTATCTTGAAGACTTTAAGAATGTTCATAAGCTAGCTGGACTCTCAAAATGTCCAAAAGATATCCACTTTTGAGCATGACACAGTGCTTTGGTTTAAAGAAACATTTTATACGGATCGATAATATGCAAAACAAAGTCAATGCGACAACAATGACGCCCCTGTCCCTTTGATGTTTCACAGAATACCATCGCAACAAAAACACCAAAGCATCGCCCACACAAAGAAACACAAACATTCCAACGCAACCTTAGCCAACAAATTCAATGACCTTATGAAAACGCCCTACACTGTATACATTTGCAAATATTTAAGTGAAAATATCAAGAATGAACTGCACGAATAAAGGCAAGCAAGTGACACCAGTGACAACAGCAAACAAGATTTTCCATTCAAAAGATCCACGAGTCCAACTATCTCAATTACTTATTGACCATAACTGTATGTGGTCAATCAGTTGCAAAGGCACCTCTCCTCGGAAATGATACGACACAGTGTTCGCATACAACTCGTATCGATGTAAGAGCATCATCCAGCGAGGTCTTTGAATTAAATCCAAGATAAATGTTGTATATATCATTTTGCTTTTGTTTGAAAAAATAATTTCACTGACGACAAATGACGAGAGAGGTTAGGTTCACGTTGGAAGACGTGTCTTGAGCATCTTCGCTTTGGCAGCCTTAGAAAACCGAGAGAACGAACGAACGAACGTTTATATAATACGAGTGCGAGAGCAGGAGACTGCGACTGGGACTGGGCACTGGGGCTGGGACTGGAATTAATCTTAATTCATCAGATTTAGACGAGATAACTTAATAAAATAAATTTTTCGTATGCATTGTGTGCGATGGTCCGATGTATGGAGTGGAACAAGTATCTATTTATTCAGAGATGTTGTTAAGTATATTGTGAGGGGATAGATAGATAAATAGTACCTTCAGATACTTTGTGGGAGGTCAATTACGGCGACGAAGAAGACTAAAGAAATCACTGACACACTGGAAAACAGCAATGAAGACGAACGGCACGACATTGTTGAAATGCTGATGTGGAATCTATATGTACGAATCTTCTTTCTTTTTTTTGGCTTTTCTTGGAGGATTTTCCTCTTTTTTTTCGATTCAATGACTTTACAGAGCCTCTTTGATTTTGTTTTGAACAGCAAGCACTTTATCTAGAATATTTAAGGATTTTTGATTTTTTTTTTATTTTCTTACTTTCTTCTTTTTTTTTTGTTATCTGCTTAAGCACTCATACACACGGAATCACAAACGCACAACACATGAACACACGCACATACACATTAAAAACCCGAGACGAGGATGTTTGTTCCCTTCTCACTGTGTGATGATGGCGATGATGATGATGCCTGAACAACTCTAATGTCCCTTGTCGTGTACCATTTCAGTTTTGGGAGCGGCACCCTATTTTCATTTTTCCACACACTTTGTATTCGGTTTTTCTTGGTTTTCCCTTTTTCGATTTTCTTCTCTTCTCGGCTGTTTCTTTTTTTTTGCTGTTTTGCTTTTTTGTTTCGTTTCGTTTTATATTATTATTTTTACAATTATTATTTTTTTTTATACTTTTCACGGTTTCTTATGTACACTCCTCACATGTCTGACAATGGAATGAAGGCAGATTGTTGTTGGTTATGTTGTTGGTTAAGGAAGGCTGTTCCTTTTCTTTCTTTTTTTTTTTTGCTATGTTAATTTAGTTTATTTTTTTGTTCACTTCCTTTTAATGGAATGTTGTAGCAAAGATGATGAAAGTAAAGGAAGAATTAAAAGAATATACAAAATAACAAAAAGAAAATTTCACACAGATATGGAGGAAAAATAAGTTAAAACCTTCATCTGTGCTCTCGATTTTCACACTGAAAATGACGATTTTGCAAGGACTTTGGGGAGCTTTTTTTTCCCGTTGTTCATCGTGGTATCCTTAGATGTCCAACGTAACACATTATTGATGGGCCAGGGGAAACGGTGTAGTGCCAACAGAAAGACAGTGCCAAAGAAGAGAAAAAGAGAGTGCGTGTGTGGAAGCGATAAAAGGGATGACAGAAGGAGAATGCTATAAAGAGAGATTGGGGTTTTTTTTTTTGGATACAGTTTTGATGACTGACAGCATCCCTTAGCGGGCATGCTCTCTGGGCGAAGGAGGATGATTTGTTTACTGTAAATTCAAGCGAAGAGAGACGGACAGAGCTTATGCGCAAAAGTCGAAAAGTCAGAAAGGGTTGTGATATAAGACATTTACCTACATTTGATTAGCTTTGGTGTGAAGGATGAGTTGGATGATTTTATGAACACTGGACTTTTGTTTTGACAGAACTGAGAAGTACAGGGAGTCACTTCAAATTATTGTCTTTCAGCAGATTCTAGGTGACTGCCATGGTATAGTTACTAATTAACCGTTTCGATGAATTTTTGAAAATAAGAGCCGTCATACACAGAATACCTCAGAAAAATAAGAATATGTATATGTATGTTAAACAGATTTTTGAAAAGTATATTCGAATAAAACAAACTTCAGTTTTTAGAAAAATAAGTTAATGTAATTAGGAAACAGTATTGGTCCCAACACAGTTCCTTGAGGAGCTCCTAATTTCCAAAATTTTATGTCAATTCTAGTACCATAAAACTTGAGTCTTCGATATTTTAGATATGTAAGATCTGAACCAGTCTAGCATGAAGTGCAGAAAGATTAACCATATTAAACGCCTTTGTAATATCGAAATGTATCATATCATATCGGAATGTACTGTACTTCAGTACGACACTGTCTGAGACGTATTGCATAGCATTTGTAAATGCTAAGTGAATTCGTCACCTCTTGAAGGGACGCAATATACGCAGAATGAAAATGACTCGAAACTCGGAGAATCTCCAACAATCTAGTTAGCACATACGCCGCTCACAAGATCAGAAGACGAAGCTCTTGATAGAGCCAGAACCCGATGGCTTGGTCTGAGTATTAAGCCATAAAGCTGAGCAAAAAGAGATCAGTATCATTGGTCGGCTTTAATAATAATATAATAATATGGGTGGCGCGACAGTCCGAGGTGGACCTGGGCCTAGCTTCTCAGCAACCACTCTTGTTACGCGTGCTATTGTTCTTTCACGAGTGGAAGGGACCTACAGTTTAACGCCGACTCCGAACGGCGTACTTGAGAAGCTTTTTCTAGACAGAAATACTCTTTGAGCATTGTCAGTGACTCGAAAGAGGTGGAGCCGTGAAATATGAAAGGTGGTAAATTCGGGTATCGAACCTGGCACCCTCTGCGTAGGAGTCGACCACGACGACGTCGTGTTGTGTGCGTCGCAACAACTTTGTAAACATCAGAGGTAGGTATCAGAACTATTAGAGTTCGCCCTCAGGGAGGTGTCTTATCCCCACTTATTTGGTCGATTCTATTAGACGAACTTCTCTATGTACTTAATAGTATTGGCATCACAGCCATCGGATATGATATAACCATCATCATTAAGGGCAAACATGAAGAAGTTACAGCTAATTTTCTGCAAAAAGCCCTCTCCATCTTCAAAAAAACATCATTTGATTCACTAGTAGAAGGACAAAATACCTTCACACTCTTTAAGTCAAAGAAACAAATAACAAAAGGAAGATGTGATTTTCCCGAAACCAGAAACTCTCCTGGAATGCTCACATCCACAAAACAACATTAAAGCCCTAAATCAGCTTGTAGACATGACGTAGGGATTAAACCCAAATGGTTAAACCAATCATACCTTATGGCTCGTCTGTATGGTGGGAACAAAATGTGAACAGAATAGTATCATAAACAAGTTCAAAAAAGTACAAAGGAAAACGTATATCTGTTCAACTGGGGTATTTAGAACGACGCACGCCGACCGCAGGATTTGAAGCAGTAAAGAACATCCCACAACTACATACTGCCATACAGGCCGTTAAAACTTGGCAGCACCTTTAACTACAAAGAAGGCAACCTTGTTGGCTATACAGAAATTCTTAAAAATGTGGACAACATTTGGGACTTCACTGAAGTAAGTGACCTAATGTCTCCAGACTTAGACATTAAACAACGCTATGAAATACTCATACCGAGTAGAGATGCAGAGGATTGGAACAACAACCCCACTTGGTTGAAGGATGGCGTTCAAATATGGTACACAGATCTGTCGAAATCCGAAAACAAGGGGGCTTGTATGAATGGACCGAGATGCAGTCAACACATTCCCCTTTGCATAGACACAATAATATTTAAAATTGAATTGTTTGCAATTAATGTGGCGGCGCATCGCATAAGCGATTGAAAACCAAAAACCTACAAATATATTTTTTCTAATACCACGTTTCCATCGAACAGAAAGCGCGAGGTTAGGATGAACATTTACTAAAACCTCAATAGGACGTTTCCACCGAGCTTAAAGTAGTTTCGCTCTCAGTTTTCGAGTCATTTGCTCTCATTGAAAAAGAGACCGCCAAAATGAATGTCACTCGCTCTCAACTTTTAAATGGCCGCCAGGACAGCTGTCTGTTTACAGAAAATAATAGTGTGAAAACACCAGCAGATAGAAAGATATAGAATAAGAAAATGATCAAAAAAATAAACCGAAGTTCACTCTGTAGCAGGTGGTAGAAAAGAAGAAAAATGTTTCCATATTAATTCACTTACATATTTATTTTAGCAAAATAAACAAAACTGACTTAAAAACAAACATTTTTGAGAAAGTTCTTAAAGAAGTAATCTTAAGACATATTTCTGAAAATAATATATTCCCCAATGAACAATCTGGATTTAGAGCACACCACAGATGCACACATCAAGTATTAAGAATCTGTAATCACATTAAGTCAAACCGTGCTATAGGCAAATCAACTGGAATAATTCTGCTTGACATAGAGAAAGCATTTGATACTGTCTGGCACGATGGACTTTTGTATAAATTGATACATTTCCGGTTTCCTCCTTATATATGTAAAATTGTCCAAAGTTTCTTAACTCGTCGCCGTTTCGTAGTCCAAGTGAATAGTTTCTGACCTAATTTTGTTGTTCATTCGGATGTTCGACAGGGCTCAGTTCTACCTCCAATTTTATATAATACTAGATTTCGTACCCGGGTTTGTTTCTTCAACCGGTACTTTACCTGCATTATTACGGCACTTTTTATTTAAAACAATAATAAGACTGCTCGAACCAGAACTCAGAGAAGAATTTGAATTTTCTTTTGTCGTTGATGCATATCCTAATCTCTCATTCACATCCCTACTCATAATGAGTACAATTCGTTGACTGTGCGCATACATTTTGAAGTTTGAATTATCAATGCGTGCTGCAGCAAAACGGACGGAAATTACGGTTTTCAAGCGAATATCAAGCGGTATCAAGCGATTCATAAAAGAAGTTCTTGGAAATCCCATCTATACCTGCGCGCGATGTTCACTTGTTGTGCAAATTGAAGTCAAACTTCATGAACCATGAAAAAAATTAGCCTATCTTGTAACACATAATGTAATTAGTCTAGCTCTGAAATTTTATCCGTTCAGAAGTTCAATATTCACAATTTCAGCAAAATTGAATGATTTGTGTGTAGATAGTTTGGGCATGACAAAATAAGAAAAGTGCGAAAATGTTTATTGTTTCCTTTTTGTTTGGTGACTCAGGCAGTCGTTCGTACTTGGGTATTAATCTAGATTCGAAACTAACTTTTAATGATCACATTAGTAAGACAATTAAAAAGGTCGGGGTAGCAACAAAAATGTTCTACCTATTCATCATTAATAGGAAATCGTTACTTTCATTTGAAAATAAAATTATCATTCACAAGGTAATTTTTCAAGTTATCATGCTATATGGGTGTCAAGTCTGGGGTAACTGTTTGTTCGAAATGTCACATTAAAAGATTGCAAGTATGTCAAAATAAATAATATATTCCTCAATGAATAAATATATTTAAATAATAATACTTAAAATGATGCTAAATTTAAAAATACAGAAACTGAATTCAAAGGTTCAAGGACGCTGTGGTTTTGCTGAAAACCCTCTTATAAATTTTCTAAGTGATACTTAATCTTTATTGTTTATTCAATGACACTGTGTAATATTTACTTCCAGTCAAAACTTGTGTGTTTGCTGTCATTCAATTGTTCATTTATTTATTTACCTTTGTTTTTTCCATTTTCTCACATTGGAGGTTTTTTCTGCGTGTTTTCTTCCAAAGTACAAACAGAAATTTGCATAATTTGTAAATTGTTATAGAAGAAAAATATTATAATGTCATATCTCTAAATTATAAAACGTGCGGTAATAATACCTATGACTTCAATATTATGCGAATAAAAAATCTATCTTTAATTATTAAAAGCAAACAAGTAACTACATTATTATTACATATATATGAACATAAATAAATATGTACAGTTACAGTCAAAATAATAGAACCCCAAATATCTTAAGTAGATTCCATTCCAAGACTCTGATATATCTATGCTGCGGTTTTTTTTTATGGCATATCTACCTTTGGCCATCAGATCAATCCAAATTGAAGTTTGTCTCTGTCAGACTTACGAATATTTTGTATTTTGTTTGCTTTTTGAAACTTATCTGGTCTTCTGTGAATGTAAGACTGTTTTACCTGTGCTTTTTGGTAGCCACCGGCGCTACTCTGGAACATCTTCCGAAGAAATGTTGTGTTCTTCAAATCTTCTTTTTATTGTAATTTTTAATTCAACCATAATCTCAGCAGCTGACTTGAAAGGACCTTTCATATACAGACCTGTATGATTCAGATTTTGATGGCTGTAGTGCATTAAAAATTACTTTAAAAATAAAATAAAACATAACGCACCACAAACGAAATATTAAGAAAAAATACCCCTGTCTTATTATTTTGTCGGCACCATTTTGTAGTTCGATCTCGTTTACTGAACAATTTTCTCTATCCATTCATACATGCATGGTATCATTTTTGCTGAGAGCAAGTTACCGTTACCAATAATGGAAAATATGCAGCCATGCTTAATACTTAGTTTGCACTTTTTCATCTAGTGAAAATGTTAATTTCTTTAGCTTTTCCTTACCGATCTCAGTGTTTTGTCGGTAACTGTATTTGTTTGTACATATTTTTCAGTTTTACATAATTATATGTTTTTTTTTCTCCTTATAACATACATCTGACAAAATAAATCCAGCCGCGTCATTCCGAGGGATCTTTTCTCTTCCTCCTCTTTTACAAAAGTTTCTTTGGTTACCAACCATTTATGAATAGTTGTTGTATTCAATTTCTTTGTTCTTCATGTTTTATCATTTTAAACTGCGAACATTTTCTTTCAAGAGGAGCGCTACTGTGCGGTAAACAACAAATTTGCAACATGTTACATACCATCTTAAATTATTCGAAATAAATTCCATTAAGGTACATTGTCATCATCATTTTCCATTCGTCTATAAATTTCCTCCACTCTGCATTAAGGTCTTCAATATTCACTGTGTTTTGTGGAAGAAATCTGGTAAGTCCCATAACTGTCTTGCATTATTTCAGCTATAGACTGTAGGCTTGTTCGGTTTGACAACCTCGCATGGAAGGATGAATACAAGGGGGTTGCAATGAAGTTTATCAGAAAGCGCGAGGTTTGCAGATGGAACCTGGTAGATTCCGAGATAATTGATGAAACTTAGCGGTTTCGTTCGGTGGAAACATGCTGTAAGGTAGCTAACTCTAAGGCTGTTTGGCAACGTCACATAAACGAAAAATAGGCAGGCACAAAACAACAGATTGAAACTAATTTGAGTGCCAGAACATGCAAACCATGAAGGTACTGAAAAGGCTGATATACAAGCCAAGGCAGGTGCTCAGATACCATTCACTGGAGCCTCCCCACTTTATGGTTTCCACTGTACGGACACTAACCTTCACTAAAACAGTCACACAAGACCAGCCTTGGAACACCCAAGAGGTTATTAAGCACTCAAGAATGTTCATGGAACAAAACTACAATCCCAAACCAGCCAGAGAAGCTCTAGAACTTAAGAAAGCAGACCCAAGAGTACTATGTGTAGCACTAACTGGACACGAAGTATGTAATTAGCACCTTCATAAAATGGGCTTTACCAGTACAGAAATCCTTATTCACTGTGGCTAGGCAAAGAAACTATGGAGCGCTCCACGACTTGGCAGAGAACGATTCAAAATGATAAACAAAGCATCCGTAACAGTGAAAGGACTTCCAAGAAATCCCATCTAGGGGAGTTGTCACAGTTCTAAAAGCATCTTATGCCCTCGCCCAAAAAAAGGGGTTACAAGAGCTCTTTATGGGCGCAGTAGAAACCATTTTTGTTGGGACTCAAAAAAAGGCAGTATATTGACAGAAATAACAAAGTGAAGTATTTGATGTGTTCAGGGTCTTTCTACCAGAGATAGCCGACTTCACAGCTGATTGTCGCCTCGACGAATTTGAGTGGTTTTTTGACAGATATTCATAAATTGTTGACGTTTATTCATGAAATAACGTGAATGTCGTTCTCTGAATGGTCAATTATAAAAACAGCTGTCGAACATTTTAAGGAGCAAGGTAGAAGCCCTTCATCTCTGTAACACTTCATTTCTGCTTTCTACCTAGCTTATGTCAGACGAATTTACTCTCAGATCGATTCACAAAAAGTATTATAATAATAATATGGGTGGCGCGACAGTCCGAGGTGGACCTGGGCTTAGTTTCTCAGCAACCACTTGTGTTGTGCGTGCTATTGTTCTTTCACGAGTGGAAGGGACCTACAGTTTAATGCCGACTCCGAACGGCGAATTTGAGAAGCTTTTTCTAGACAGGAGTACTCTTTGAGTATTGTCAGTGACTCGAGCTCAAGGACGTAGGATAGGCGAGCGAGTCAAATGAAACAATTTGAGAGGAGATGTGCTACTTACGACAGTTTATTGAGAAGGAAGAAAATTGACATGACGGGTTATATTTATACTTTCATATGGAGCGGTACGCTTATGTAAAATAAATGAGACAGTGTGAGAAACATACGATATGACAATAGTTTCTTACCTTCGGTTAATATTTACTTCTGACAATCTTAAGTATGTGTTATACGAGAACACTTACAGTAGTGTACAAAAAAATGCCTACAGAAATAATTTTGATTTAAAATAAATGATTTCCCAATCTTTTTGTATTAATAACGTGAACAAAAGAACTCAAAACAAAAAAATCTCCTTCTTACTACGCCAGGGTTCGTGCTCCAACTTGCTTCAGAGAAAATATAAAGTCGAACTTCGACAACTTGAACCACCACTTGCCGCAAAAAAAATTCGAGTTATCAAGTAAAATACAAAATTGATTTAAATATTTACTTATTGGCGATCATAAAACGTAGCGGGGTATAATAATAAATTAAAATAGTCGGTTACACATGATTGAAGGGCCAATTTTATTTCTTTCCTTCTTTATATCTTCAAGGGAATTTAAGCCAATGTAGGTATACAGAATAATTTGTTCTTTCATGAGTCTTTAAGTATAAACGCAAAATCAGCAATTAATTTGCAACCAACTCGTTTGAAGGCGGTTGAATCAAATCATCCTCAATTATCGCCGAGTCTTTCCCTATTGTATCACTGCCGCTGTCATCTGTATTGTCGAACTGAGAAGGTTCGGATTCACATCTAAATATCTCGACATTGACTATATAGAAGCGCCTAATTAACAATATCGCCATCCATCTGCAGAATCATCATACCTTTTATATTTGTGGTGCTTTTTCAAGCTTCAAATTCCATTTGCAGTTGAATTCCTATCTCATTTCTTTCTTTTGGGCCTTCAGTTATGAAAATCAAAGGAATTTCATCATCTTTCCTCCGCTTAGAGTATTCATCAAAACCACGATTTTGTATATACTAGGTCAAGGGAACATACAAACGTAGTGCCCCGAAAGCGATTCCTTATAAAACAGACTTGTAGAATACGCAGAATGTTGGAATTTCTTTTATCAAAGACATTACAAAAGTAATCGAAGTTCGAGTGTATGTTAAATGCATTTAAAGCAATGTTATATAACAAAATTTAAGTAAATATCATAAATACATGAAATTGTTAACACAAATATACTAAAAAAAGTTCACTCGAAATAAAAAGACCAATATTTACTTGCAGACGTGAGAAACACAATAATAAAAAGTTCCAATTAAAATTTAATCACAACGGCAACTTCAAACTGCCTCAATTTTAAGTCATACCTCTAAGGACGCTATTTACATTTGTTTCATAGCCAACCTATGAAATCAAACTCGCCTCCTCTCATTCACAGCATCCAACGAGCTTTTCCCCTTCAAAGCTCATTTATATAAACTAACCACCAATAGATGGAGACACATATCAAATTCAAAATTTAAAACGTCTCATTTGATTTCAAAACCATGAAAGAGGGTGGAATAGATATATAGCTTGCTTAGAAAAAGCGCAAACCCAATTAGAATTCCAATTAGAGCCCCGATAGTTATCAAATGTGTTTGCTTTTCAAAAAATTGCCCATCATTGCGAGTCCTACACTTCTTCATCGGTTTTGTTTTGATTCCCACCTTCGGAACAATCCTCCCGTGTTTGATTATCTGATATCTCAATCAGGAAAAAGCACTTCTTCTACACAGCACAACTTCCACTTTAAGTCGACATCAAATTTTTCGAATTAAAGTAAGCCGAATGCAAAGTTCTCTCACAGTTGAAAAATAAATCAAACATTCACAGGAAAAAACAAATTCAAAAAGGCAACAGATTCAAATTTCTTCTGGAAAAGGAAAAAACCAAAAAATTATCTTAACTTTGGTGCAAAAACAAAAGAATAACCGAAAAAACATCTGTTGGTTCGTTTGTGATTGTGTTCGTGTTGACACGGTTTTTTTTTGGTTTCTTTTCGCTGAGAATCGAGACTTTTGTTGTTGGTTAAAATTGTGTTAAAAATAAAAAATTCATTATCTTGTGACGTTACATAAATTTGCATTTGCTTGAAAAGTCTCGACATCTGTCATTCAGTTGGGTGATCCTTTTTATCGTGCCAACATTTTGAAGAAATTGTAATCGGCCAGCCACGAAGCATCTGAAAGGTGAGTACGAATGAATGCGTTCTTTTGTTATGTACTGAGTCTAGGAGTACCTATGCAATTTGCTATTTCTGACATGTGCCCCACAAGACACAAGCTCCCTGGATCCGAGTGAAAAAGCATGAAGTAGTAGGGACTTAGGACAGAGTAAGGGTTCAGTGGAATGGATCGAATTTAGCGTAAAGTGAATCGGTCGGAAGATTTGTTGATGGGCTGGTCAACGGTGTCAGGTACAAACCAACATACAACAAAGAAACACGAGTCTCTGTTGAGACGTTTACTCCTTTATTGTTTTTTCATTCAATGATGAGTGCGTCGTTTTAAGCGAAGTAATTTTGATTTGGGGAAAAACTGTTCAAATATTGCAAGACGTTGCATGGGGTCGTGAGTTGAGTCTGAAAGGATACAGCATACATTTGGAATAGCTGCAACCTGTTCGCTTTTCGTTGTTCTTTTCTCAAATTCCATCATTCATTCGCTAACACCGTCACCCACAATTTCGAGTGTGCAAATTTTAAAGGCACCGACATGGGCAGTCTCGGTCTCAGGCACTTTCAGTCGAAAGGAGGTTACCATCTTGTAAGGATAATAAGGTGTGCTGGACAGCTTGTCCAAACCACCATGTTCTTGTTTATTTTTTTATTAATGGTACTAATGCCATTATATGTAGTGAATTATTTTAGAAGCTGTAATAAGTTGGAAAATGTAGGAAAGCAATCCGTTTTTGTATTTTGTTTGTTTGATTTGTTTCCACCTTTAAGTTTCTGTTGACACACAAATTCCCGCGATGACGTCAGGCAGGGCTTCAATAGAACTGTCCAGCACACCTTATTATCCTTTCACTATGGGCCGTTACAAACCGACATATATATACGGTAAACCCCAGTTAGTTGCGTTTGCTAAAATTCATGTTTTTAGACGCAATTCACGGAGGAACACAATTACAAGAACCCCGCTTATTTGCTTTGCAGACGCAATAAAGGAAACCACACTTAAAGCCAATTTTAAAAATTAAAAATACTGTTTTTTGCGATGAGTGTCAAGTTTTGTTCCGTGCAGACATAGTGACCGAGTTCAAGGCAGTTCTTGAGGAAGGTCGTTAAAAAGCTTGTTTGAGAGCACAGGGACTAGAGAAAACGAAACTCAGCCATAGTTACCGAAGCCATAACCGTACCCCTTTGATCGTTATGACTTTTGCTTGAAACACGGTACAAAAAGTGACGTGTTACAAGGAGGACCAAATTCTACGACGTGGACCTTTTTTTGACAAACAGAAGACCGTCCAAGGTCTGATTGTTAGACTCTCATTTCAATTGCGAAGGAATTCTGTGGTAGAAATGTTTCTCTTAGAAGGATTGACATAAAATACCATTCGTAGGAAAGAAATTGAATTCATTGATTTGCTCATATAAATCTGTCCCTAACTGAAGTGCTGGCAGCTGTCTGTGTTCCAATTGAAGATGTTTATTAAAGCTCCTTTAACACGCAGTCGTTAGTTAACCATTAGTCGTCAATATTGTTTAGGGTTTCCAGCAAACTTACACTCGATACATTAGTGTCATTCTGACCTTTCGAAATGAATATCAAACATAATGTGTAGTCGAAAAAGTCTTTTCGTATTTTGTCAATAAATCTATCTCCAGTGCTACCAATCACATTCTGTCATACCATATGGAAAGGTGACATTAGCTGTGTTTTTTTGCAAGCGTGTATACGCTTAATTTTGAAGTGCACAAAAAAACGATCATCGGCGCTTAATGATTCATCATAAAATCTTGGCAGCACCGACTACATTTATGACTTTTGCTAAGCAGTCAGGGATGTAGTCTTGATAGGAAGATGATGGTTGATCTTTGATGATCACAATCTTCGTTTTGTGACTGTGTAGCGTGACCATCAATTTAAAAGCAAAACCACTTAATAATTATAAAATATAAAAAAAAATTTCGTGAAATGAAAAGAATCGTTTACGAAGCCAACACGGAATGTACAGCAGAGACACTCTGAGTATACCAAAAATTGCATACTTATGGATGTCAAAAAATTGAAAAATGATCTAATACATCAACCACACCTGCAGGTGTAAGCCAGATACAGCAACCTAAACAATGATTGAATGAATTCAGGAATGAACACATGGAAATTAATGATTGGGAGCATTGCTTTTATCCGCGCTTATTTCTTAAGCGGCGATAGAAATGATGAGTAACTTAAGCGGATATAGGATTCGTTGTTAGTGCATTTTACACGCAAATTGAAATTAAGACGTATATACGCTTGCAAAAAAACGCAGCTATTTTAAGCTTAATTTAACAAAAAAAAAAAAATTCGGAGAAGTTGAAAAAGAGTTACAGCTGTTCAAAAATGAGTGAAAATAATGAAGAAATTCGCTATATTTTGAAATTTTTGCATAAAAAAGGGAAGAATGCCACGCAAGCCACCAATGAAATTTGTGAAGTTTACGGAGACGATGCTGTATCAGTTCGTGTAACACAACAATGGTTCGCTCTCTTCCGTTCTGGAAATGTCGATGTGAAAGATGCACCTCGCTCTGGTCGACCTCTCGTTGAAAAAGTTGATGAAATTATGGAAAAGATTGACCAGAATCTTCACATAAGCAGCCATGACATCGCCAAGGAACTAAACATTAATTATCAAACGTTTTTGAACCATTTAAAAAAGGCTGGCTACAAAAAGAAGCTCGATGTTTGGGTACCACATGAATTGTCTGTGAAAAAAGTTTGATTAGAAATACGAAAAGATTTTTCGACTACCTATTATAATGGATGGTTAAAATTCTGATGTACGTCCGATGGCCTGTCTGCACCAGAATTGAGCAAAGAAAGCCTTTCTGCCTGCTTTTTGAATTGGGTGTTGAAATGGCGATTAAATGCAGTGTAATACCACACTGTGGGGGTCAAAGAGGGCAATATTATATCTTCTGTTGAAAAGTACTAAATCTGAAGAGGTCTGTTTGGTCATAGTAGCGCGAGGTTCCTGGAAATATATGGTTCTTGCCTGTGACGACGGCGAATGAAGGAGAAGATACAAACGCGAACGAATATCTGAATAACAAAAATCCGTCAACTGCACTGGCTCGTCGACAACAATGTTTCTTTAAAGAGTCCTCGATTCCGAGTCCCAGTTCGAGAAGGAAAGGCAGACAAAACCTCCGGTAAAAAGACCAAGCGGGGACGCAGGACAGCTTGGTTTTGATGTCTGGAAGCAGCGTGCCCAGGACTGTCAACGAGGAAGGCAGCGAAATGTCAAGCTCGGACCCTCTGCTCTGTAAGTAACTAGCTCAAAGTCTATTGATAGTTGTCTCAATTCCTACGCTGACCGTTCTGATTCAATCACCGAGTTAAGCTTATTTTTACTTATACTTTTATAATTCGCTTTTCCACTTCTCTTGCGAGTCGCTGACAACGCTGCAAGAACATACCTAGAGAAAGCTAGTCTAAAAAGGCTTCTCAAACTAAGCCGTTCAAAGTCGGCATTCAGTTGTACATTCATTGCATGCTTATACTGTGCGCTGTAGTTGTTGTCTGCATATCTCTGTCTCTGGATTTATTTTGAAGAAGGTATTCTGTGGGAACAAATTGTATACACCCCTGTTCTCTGAGTCGTGTCACATGTCACTGTGACGAATTATAACTACCTTAGTCACCTTATGCGACATTTAAGTGACTAATTGAATGCAAATTTGTTGCAGTGACATGTGGCACGACTAAGAGAATAAGGGTGATACATACCGTCCGGCCAATATGTTTACTGTTTCCTTTTTGTTGCAAAGAATTTAGTGGAAAGTGAAAACACAAATTGTTTGGGTACACATTAAAAAAAATATTCATTTGGATGCGATAGCGTCGGATTCGAAATGAGAACTAAAAACTGTATGCGTGCAGTGCGTCCTGTAGCACATATACATAAAACTTATAGATAATAGCAAACATGTTCTGTCACAGATATCCATGTACTTAAAAGTATAAACAGGCACATTGGCAATTACATTCAACACTTCTAAATCAAGCATTTTCTCCGTTGGTAACTCTAGAAAGGATCATGTCTCTAGTTGGTACAAGAGAATCGTTACTCATCGAACCATGTCCAAACATAAAACTCACGGATTTTGTCGACGTCTTCATCCAGTTCTCTCGCCAACAGGATCACACGTTCCACAAATCTTTCTTTTGAAGAAAATATGACCACCTCTGGTTTACTTTTCTGACAGACAGCTGTTGTCTCCAGTGTTACTCGTCAAGTTGGCCGGAGAATTTGTCTACTATTCTACAGCCATTTATCGTAATCGTTATCTGTTGTTCTCTGTGATAGAGAGTAGCGTTGTTAAGAAGGTCATTATGGCATAACCACATTTGGTAACTTGCCTTACTGCACTCGCATTGTCGAACAGCCCGCAAAGCTTATGTAATTAATTGTCTCTTCACAGTAATTAATATAAAAGGACTTAAATTAAGTAATAAGAATAAAATGAATTTAAACCCAACCCGCGCTACGAGCTGTTTCTCCAGTTGATTACTGCAATACCGTTCGACGAACGAAATCGAAGAGGTTCACTCTGATCGGCGCCGTAGAACTCTTGGTTGTCGTCGAGAAGTTAAGTTCGCAAGCACATCTCTCTGTTTGCTTACAAATAACCTCACTTAACCAGTTCCGAGTAAAACTACAAAAAAAACTTTGCATTTGCAATTTGTCTAAAAAGTTTATTAAAAATCGTATGAAATTTCATTTGTGAGCAATTACAATTACAATTCTCGATTATCTACAAATACAAAACTGTATATCAAAAATCTATCTGAAGTCATATTTCTAGAGTTCGTATAAAAAGGCACGAGTGTGATACACAAACAAACAAGAAACAAAAATAAACAAATACTTAATCAAATACATTTGGGACACTGACTTAAATCTATGGCGTGTGTTTGTGTAAAAAAAAAACTACCCATCAACTCAACACTTACAAGAAACCAAGAAAACAAGACCAAAAGACAAACCGTATGGACGGCGAAAGGCAGAAGTTCCAACTCAAGTATGATTCCGTCGCGACGGTGGTAGTCCTATGATTTTTTAGGATACCATTGACATATGTGTGAAAATGATGGGACCCTAAACAATATGAAACCCCACGTTAATTTCCACTCGCTGCAGTGTAGCAGTGTGTGCTTCAAATAGGCGACCGCCTCTGATCAGCCGTGCGTTGTGTACACAGGGCATCTTTGGAATCAAGTATTTCTTCTGGTGACTGGTTTGATCACAATTACTGCCGCCGTTTTTTCTTCACCATCATCAAGGCGAAAAAGTTCTCAGGGTAGATAATAAAAATTTCAAGTAGAAAATGGCAGGAAAAAAAAATACACAGAAGAGAGCGCATGTGGAGACAAAAAAAGGTATCATACAGTTATTACCAAGGTGAGCACCAACTATTTGATCATCACTCAGTCCTGACATGAAAAAATATCATCTATCGACTCGATGAAAGAGCAGCACAACGAAGAAGGGGGTTAAGGCGGCGGCACTCTCTCGATCGGTTTATATCTGGGAAGCACCTTCTATGAGTTGTGTGCAGTATGATTGTGTAGGTTTGCGTACGCAATATCGGGCAGAAGAAGCAGATTAATCGTGAAAGAAGCAAACTGGGAGTTGATGGCGAAAACGAAAAAAAAAACCCTCGTAAGGGTGCGCTTTTCTCTTCTTTCCTTTTGTTCCAATTGAATTGGGTTTGCATTTTAATGTTAACAGGTTTTACACTCACTGCTATATGATTTTTTTTTCCGTTTGCTTTTGCTTTTTTCGGTTTCTATTTGTTCTGGTGTGGTGGCTCGCTGTGAACCAGTAGCGGCTGGAATGCGAGTGTGTTGTGTTGGTCCAGCTGTTGTGTGCTTTTCATGCACATTATTATAAGAATTCTGCAACTTTTTCTTTTCGATTTCTTTACATTGTTCGTATGTATTTTTCCTCCCCTATCTTTGATGTCGGTGTCGTCATCTTGTCGTCGTTGTTCGTCTTCGTAGTAATTCGAGATCAGAGGCGGTTTTGGGAATATTATTCGGAGAATGACAAATAACTAGAATCACTGTAATAGATTATGTCTACAACTTAATCGCCTTGAATTATATTCTCCTCGTTAAACGGGCTTGCACACGAATGGGAGTGTGTGTATGCTGCTGCTCTTTCGATGGCGCGGTTGGTTGGTGCTTGGTTTCCCTGAAATTCTTGTAATCATTGCTTGAGGGATGGGATGACACACGGGTTGTGGGGGCTTTGTAGGTATTTGAATTGTTTAACATTTCTTAAATATAATGTTGCTTTTGCACTTTATCTTGCTTTTTGTATCGTTTTGTTTTTTGTTTTTTTGGACGGATATGGTTTACTTAAGAGATTATGTTTGTTCTTTTGACCGCTGCACGGTTGGACGGTTAAGAGATTCAATATTACCCTAAGGACGGAAGGTTTTGCTTATCTAAATTTATACATTAAGATTAGTGTGAATCCCAGCAGGGATACGATCAGGGATGCAACTGCATGGATTCCCGACGCACCGGCTAGACGGCATCGGAACATGTCGTAGCGGGTCTCCTTGTCAGCGACTATATTCTGGAATTCAGCTTCAACCAGCTGACCATCGTAGTATGTGATTGGATCTTCGAAGGGATACTCATAGCCTTGGAGGCATTCGCATTTGTAGCCACCGGTGTCGTAACCACGACCGAGAATGGGAACACACTGAAAATTAAAGAACGGGTCAATTGGATTTGCCTTTGATTCGAAGCGGTTTGACTGCACTTACGTATGAAGATTTCTCGTCACATTTGTGCGTGTTCTTGAATGCGTTTGGTTCGTAATACCAGTCGGGGCATTGATTGATGTCAAGTTGCAGCATATCCATGGAAACTGCTACCACTCCCCTGAAATATGAACAACAAAGAAATTATGAAAATTGTTTAAGAAGGAAATTGCTGTTATATACTGTCTGAAATTTAACTCTGAAACCCTAGCCATCACATGGAGAAACACTGGTGTCAAGAAAACTCAACTACCCTGGCCTCTAGATGTTCCAGAAGTTGCTACAAAGGCCACTGCACTGCACTTACGTTTGAATGGTTCATAACGAGATGCCTACTACCTATGGATACTCCAAAATCCTACACGAACAAAACCTCACCCTAAATCACTTACTAAACTACGACACTTCCAGGAGAACAACTTCGAAACCCTGATTTCGGACAGAGACATGTGGTACGGCGGCACAAAACCGTATACTTTAGCACAGGTGGATCCAAGACGAAAGATCGAGTAGGGAGTAGGATCGAGGAGGAGTGTCTAATCCATTCGTCTTCCCAATCACTACTGCAGTGATTCTGCCATGAATTTCCAAGCGGAATGGCGATTAGCGAAGCCCTGTCCTGCCTAAGGTGGAACGTGATATCCAGCCGCGATATCTGCACCATTGCAGATAGCCAAGCAGCAATTAAATCCGTGGCATTGTTCTCTATAAACTCTAAAATAGAAATCGACTGCCGCGCATCTCTTAACGAGATATCCGAGTATTTCAACATTCGCCTGTGTTGGGTGTAAGGCCATTGGGACATCCAGGGAAACTACTAAGCCGATGAACTCACTAGACTGTCAGTTGATGAATTCTCTCGTAACATAGGTAAGCCTATAGCTACCTTCAAGTTATAGCTGAAGACTGCTCCAAAGAGTCCAAGGCCTGGCTCTCAAGCTCTCTACTTCTGCGCACAGAGAAGCAATGTCAGATGGTTGGCACGCATCACCTGTCGAACCGCAATACAAAGTCTTACCTCATCTTTTGTTTGAATTCCCAAAATTAGAACTGCAGTGGGAACAATTACCGGGCACTGCCGTTCAGGCCCCCATGCAAAAACACTAAGCATATTCTCCAACAACGTCCATAAAATCTGTCTAGACGAGAATGAGGAGGAAAGCACCGAACACGTTCTCTACAGATGTTCGGCTCCTAATTCTATGATATACTAAAGGACTTCAGTGAAATACCGGTCAACTCACTAATAAAATTTGTTGACAAAACTGGCTGCTTGTCATAATCACGGGAACCCTCTCCAAGTTGAAACCCCCATGTGGCGGTACAATGTGCCTATTTTGGGCTAAGTTAATTCATGCCTGCCTACTGCTGTCTTATGACATTAACTTGAAAAGCGCGGCGCCACTGCACTTTTCATAAAATATTCACGAAAGTTTAGTTTTGGCGATGGCCAGAACGCCTACATGTAAGTGCAGTCCCATAACGACTGGTTGGCGCAGTTGGTTAAGTATCCTGTACCAACATGGTCTAAGTGTGAATTCGCTAGCAGAGCCCCTCTACCTAACCTAATCTAGTCGAGTCCCATTGATGCAGGTGGAGAAGATGTCTTCTCCACGAGTGACAGGAGGAGTAATGCTGAGCTTTCCTGTAGAATTGGTCAAGCTTAGTCAGTTTGGACACAGCTTAGGCGATTTGTAATCAGGAAGGCCGAGCTTGGGGTGAAAGCCAAGTTAGCGATTTTCAACTCAGTATTTGTTGCAACTCTCGCCCATGGTCATGCAATTTGGGAAATGGCCCAAAAATAAGATCGCGAATACAAGATGTTGAGATGAGATTTCTTCGTGCTTTTGTGGGAATTTCTAGCCGGGATAGGGTGAGAAATACGGCAGTTCGCGAGCAACTCAACCTTGAGCACCTGTTTCTTCGAACGGAAAGGACTATGCTTCGATGGTTTGGTCACGTGGCACGAATATTGAAAGGTTGAATGCGATTCCATCAGGTAGGCGACAACTAGGAGGTGGTTGGACCAAGTCCATAAACTCGACTGGTTACGCTTGGGCATAACCCCCGATGAGTTAGAGTAGATGGCGGAGAATCGAGTGGCAGGGAGATCTCTCGTGCGTGCAGAAGATGATGATGGCGACTTAGACTGTTCTTGGATTTCGATGAAAGCTCACAAATCGCCCGATGAAAGGGTGGCTGACTCGCAGTGAATGAAGGGGGGACATTTTCTGGTGGCTTCTGTTTATTTAATTGCTCCATTTTCAACGCCGACTACCAGTCACGCGGAGGTTTCTGAAGAAGTCCACATTATGGCCGTCCAACGCGGTGCTTGTTCTTATTTGTAGCAAGACTAAAGCGGCCCAACAGGTAGCTGTTCAGAGTCGGTATAAAACTTTAGGTCTCTTCCCTCCGTGAGAGAACAATAACACCCACAAGACAAGTGGTTCCTGTGTAAGCTGTGTACGAAGTGTAGCGCCACGAATAATATATAACCCTGTACAGAAAACTGTATTGGAAACTCAGTGTACATGAAAGATTTAGGAAAGCGGGCTGCACCCTTACCTGAGCGACAGTATATTCGGAAAAAAAATTGAGACCAAACCATTTAAGCCATCCTGTGGATGTACACAGGGATTGTCAGGCCAATCTTGAAACATGGCAGACCTGCATTAAGTTCACCAACTTAAAGTTGGCAACAAGAATACAGAGACTTGAGTGTCTAGGTGTCACGGGAGTACGTCCCACTTAACCAACGGCGAGTCAGGTTTGGTTCTTCCACTAGACCTCAATATGCAGACGACTGCTGCAAAGAGTGCCATTAGGATCATCCAAATCCGAGGGCTGGCTGGAAAGACTACAAATTTAGTCGAAAGCTCCTATTCTCATACATTCCTTGACTTCAACCCTTCTGATGCTATTTTCTAACAAGGGAGGAGTGGACCACAAATGAACTTATTAATAATTCGACCAAGAGATGATGAAGGAAGGCACAGGCGCGGGCATTTTCTCCGTACTATTAAATATGCTCTGCTCTATCAGAACCCCTGACTATAACAGATGGGGTCTTGGTTGTCAAATCAGCGGCCGAAATGATATCATTGTTGGATATACCACCGACTGATAAAACCATCAAAGGGTTTATTTCTATTTCCGAGATTAAAGAAATCTCGGAAATAGAAATAAAGTCCAAGCTGGTCCCATGGTGCCGCGAAGAGCTTAAGGTTCGTAGCTCTCTACACATCACTCTTTTCTGTCTGGGTGCCAGGTCATAGGAACATAGCCGACAATGAGGCTGCGCATGAATTTGCCGGAAAATGGGCTAAAACCACGACCCCTCAAGTAATCTTATGAATAGACGACTAGATGGCGTGGTTAGTTGAGTGCCTGCTTCTGGTTAGCGGGGTCCCCGATTTGAATCCCTGTGAAAGTGAAGTTAATACCCTTTTATCTCGTTTTCAAGTCTGGTCCAGTCACCATTTGCCGTTGGGATCAAATTAACGGCGCTATCACTGGAATAGTCAATCAGTGGTAGTAGTCTGACAATGGGTATCACAATGGACTAATATGGTCTAAGCGTCCTGGTGAATGCACAGCATACCCCCGTACCTAACCTAATCCTATGAATTCAACCAAGTCTTGCAGATGTGAAGAAGAAAGTGGACGACATAATCATTCAGCTGGCAAACGAAAGGTGGAGTTCTCCAACCACCTAAGAGATCACTCGGATTCGGTGCTGTGAAATAACGCCGAATCTTGGAATTCGGCATTATTTCGCTCAGCGTTATTTCACTGCACCCTCGGATTCTATGACCCAAGTTCAATAGTGCAAAAACAAACGAAATCAAAGTCGCTCCAGGTGGTAGTTTAACCGTTAACTGGCCATAATCATCTGAAGAACCAGGGAAGCAATATGGGGCTCACTCTCTAAACTCTAGGAACTAAGAAAATGCATCCCTAACCTCTATTTTCAGGTTTATTAGGATTTCGGTATGACTTGACGGGTAGGAGGAAGGTGTGAAGAAGAAAAAATTCCTCCTATGGACATCACAATGAGTGGCTTGCGCGTCCTCCCGCTAACCTAACCTAACCTTAGGCTAAGGCTGTACATACACCGCACACTAGTGACGGTGTACAAATTCTTACAACATAGATGGTAGAAAGCGACACCGGTGTTTACACCAAAGTATGCGCACAGGCCGTCCATCGTGCACTCTCTTCGTAAACGACAAACAACATATCAGTAAAGTCTAGAAAGAGATGTGGTTGGCTCTCCAAAAGACTGCCGCCTGCTTGTCTACTACACAATATGTACATTTAAAACTGTGCATTCTATTGGCAAGAAGAACGCATGCGTGCTCTCTTTGGCGTTAACGTTGATGCCACCCATTCCATCACAAATGTGATCCACTTTCTGATACATCAATTTTTCACCACCAAATCAAATATCTCACCAGAGAGCATGGCCTTCGTCACTTCAACATATTCAAGCTACACTTTTAAACTTCCGCCGTCCTTTCAAATAGTCACTCCCTATGGCCTCTGTCCTAATTGCCTCGTCATTGCCCTCCAAATCCTCTATTCACAACTTATCCCATCAAGTTCCCCCTTAAATGGGACAAAATCCAACCCACTGCCGTCAACATTCTGCAACAGGCCAATAAATCTGTGTAACCCAATATCCCTTATCCGATGGTGACTTAATTGACCCCTCTTGGTGGTAATTATAGCAAAATCAGTTCCGACTTCTATGACCACACGGTCGCACAGTTAATTCATCCTGTAATTGCAAAAAAAAAAAAGAACACCGTCCCTCGAAAGAGCTACACAGAAAAATCAAAATTTCCATAACAATACCAATACACCTGAAAACTGGCCCAACAACTTGCCCCTCCACATCAACAAGACACCATCCTGCCGAGGTGTCCCCTCAGTCAGCAGCAATCCGGTTAAACATCTCTATTAATGGGACAGGTAATGTCCGAATTGGGTCACCATGTTCACCCTAAAAAACCGAACCCCTTTTGCGACATTTCACCACCCTTGCCAACCCTTTTTTGCAGTGCCCTAACTCCCGTCCCCTTTTTTCCCGGCAATATACTACTCACTTGAATTCCAGTTTCACTTTTAGGCTATCCCATCCGAAAAACGGTACCGCATACGTAATCAGCCACTTCTTCACATAGCCGTCGCAGTCAAATTGTGGTTGAGTCCAGTAGCCGTGCTTGATGTTCGCTGCGCGATATGAGTTCGGGTAGTGTTCGTACTTCTGGAGGTATTCACCGGTCTCGTTGTGACGGATCTTCATCTTCATGTAGAACGTCTCGAGATCATCGAAATTCGTGGACCATCGTTGCTTGAGGAATTTAAAGAATTTCTTTTCGGTGTACAATTCGTGGGTCTTGTTCAGGCGAGCGACATCTTCTACTTTGAATTTTCGTGTATTCAGCTGGGTCTTGTAGGCAAACGGGGCGAAGTATGTGCGATTGGTGAACTTATTACGTTCCCAATAGGTGCCGGCCGACCACACTTTGGTGTCACCCAAGACAATGGCCAGCGTTTCGCCGATCATTTGATCTTCGGTGAGTGGCTTGTCTGCAACTCGTTTGCCAGAATACACTTCATTCGGATCGGATACCTATCGGATGGCAGTGAGTGAATTTTGGTTCACTTATGTTTATGATTGGACTTACCTGGAGGAAAGCGCTGATGAAGTTTGCCAGACGCACTGCCATTTTGGCTTCGTTCTCGAACTGCTCCTTAGCCCCGAAGCCCACGTCGCCTCGTAGTATTAGATCTTGAGGGTGGAAACTGAAAATAAATACGATATTAAAGCGAATTTAATTTCAAGTGTGTATTTTGTGGAAAATTACTTCATACTCGAATGTACACAGATCGGTAGGAACGAAGAGAGTGACAGGGAAAGGATATGTTGGGAAGCATTAGCTTGGAATCTCACAAAGCTCAAGGAAGGGAACCCCAATCTACAGCGGAAAAAACTAAGGACTCTAACTTATTGGTGATCGCCACATTATAAAATTTCGTGGATTGATTGTGGCGAAAGCGATAGCAATTGGCAAAGCAAGAACTTATCCTGCGTGATATGGTTGATGTCGAAGGTGGATCTTCAAGCATTGCACTTTGGTGGGTCTTCTTATTTAAGGATATGCTGGTAGGGGGTCGCTGTGGCCTTCTTCTTAGGGCGCTATAGTCCGGGATGAACCTGGGCCTCACTCAGCATGCCTTTCCAACCGGCCCGTGCCTCGCCAGCTGTCTCCAGTTTCACACACCAAGTCGGTTGAGGTCTCACTCGACTTGACTGCGTCATCTTGTACGTCGGTTTTCTCTGTTGCGGTGTTAGGCTCAGAGTCGAAGAGGTCGAAGAGGTCTGAGCTTTTTGTTTGGCCTTACTCCAATCTTATTCTTTCAGTTTAGAACAGACTCAAGAGCTGGTCCATTGTCCTACCAGGTTTGTTGGAACTTCTTCTATGATGAACAGCCTATATCATCAGTCCTCACCTAATCGGCATGAAATAACTCCCACCTGATCCGAATAAATGCGGGCAGTGGCAGAGGAAGTGGTCTGCTGTGCCGTCGGCCATAGCAGAGGGTTCCATCGTTAAAGCCAAGCACACTTTGGAATTTTGTGATGGTGTAGTGGTCCGTTAGTACACCGGCAAGTCGTCTGCAGTCTTTTCTATCAAGAGATAGCATGAATACCACGAATTTCTTACAGACGTTCTGTCCACCTGGAGAGTGATCTCACCCCCGGTTGTGCTCTAGATGCCCAATCTTAGATGCAAGGCCTTAACCAAGGATGTATACAGTTCCAGCGATGGCTCAGGTCATGAGAGTGAACCTTGTCTATCAAGTTCAACGGCGATCTCATTTCCCGTGATACCATGGTGACCCGAGGCCAAGACAAGTCTTAGAGAATTTAGACTGCTGATCAAATTCAGAGAAGACTTGCATTCCTGAAGTGTCCTGGAAGTCGTTAAAGGGAAGAGTAATGCCCTTAGAACACCTTGGCTGCCGCTAGACACAACTAATTCGCATCTTCCATATGTTCCTCACAATATGGTTCGTGGCCATTTGGACCACAAAGGTCTTCGCTTGGAAAACCGACGTAAATTTACGTAATAAAGAAGATGCAGTGTAGTGTAATATTGTCGCCCTCACGAAGGCGCCAGATTCGGATCTAGTTTAGCCTGATCTAGGATCTGATTTGAAGATAGTGAGGGTAGTAGGTAATCCAAACCTGGGTTAGGTTAGAGTGGCTGACTACCTTAAAGGTAGCCACACTGAGGCCAAAGGTAAGCCCGTTGTGTTACCACAAAGACTATTAGATCCTAATCCGTGAACCATCTGGGGCTTTTGATAAAGCGATGAAGTTGACATACAATTACAAACAAGGTGCGAAATGGTCTTAATTCCTCCTCATCTCTGCAACTTCTACAGACATCATTATAGGGGATACTTTGTCTTGAGGCGTGCATTCCAAAGGGACATTGTCCGGTTATGACGCCGATGACAGTTCCAAGATGCGATCTACTCATTCTGACCAGTTCTTGAGAGCGTTTTGATCGATAGTAGGCCATACTTGCTTTCTGATTAGGCACCCAGTGCCAGAAGACCATCTACGTGTGGTGTGAGTAAGCGTCTCAAGCTTTAGATGTTTCTTATTAGCGATAGGCATGGACGGCAGTTCCCCGTCGTGAAAGAGTGTTGAAGTGGTGCCCTTGCTAGCGAGTTTGTTCGCGTGGCAATTCTTTGGGATGTCACTGTGTCCCGGCACCCACATAATTTGAATGTTGGAATACTTGGCCATCTCGTTAAGAGATTTAGGCACGTTTTGGAGTTAAATGTGACCGCACTCAAAGATATGATCGATACCTGGCCGTCCGAACAGATAACAATATCTGTGCTTGATATTACATTGCTTTTTAGCCAGAGCTTCTTTAATCGCTATAGTTTCTGTTTGGAAACCTGGAGGTGATTCATTTTGAACTTATTCGAGCTAAGTTTGAACAAGGCCACATTGGCTTGTGTGTTAAACTTTAATTACTTAAGGTCCTCAAGTGACAGGAACCCACATTAGCTGTTTCTCAATTCGCATTCTTGTCAGTGAGTCTCTGAATGTTTTTGTAATGAGGACATTTTTGTTGGAACTCGTTGGAATGCATATCGCTTTCATGAATCCCATCTTTTTGAAACAACTTCGGTTCATTTTTGAATGACTAGTGATAACAGGTTAGATCCATGTAACTTACGATGAAGCCCCAGATCAGGTAGGAAGATGAAACAGTGCTACACTACATTAGCGCTTGCCTCTAGAAGATTACTACGTAGTTATTATTTTAAGAACCTTCAAGATTTGAGAAACGTCAATATAAAAGCCGTCCTAAAATGCCCTAAAACTATCAACTGGCGATAGGATACGAAGCTGGAAAGTGGCAGCATAATGGACTCACATGGGGCCTAGGTGAAATACATAATCCATGAGAATCCATGTGAATAGTAGTTACATATGCTTAGGCATGACGGTGAAGGATTTGATGTAACTCGCTTTGTCGGGGAAAAACTAAACCCCGGTCATGCCATGCTCTATTTCCATGTCTCCTGGTGATTTCCTGTGATGAGTGATTGGCTTATTTTCAGTGTCAAATAAATATTTTGCCAATTCCTAATAGTTTCCTATGCCTTTGCAAGCAAATAGCTGAAGAAAAAATTCAGAAAGAACGTCATTCAAGAAGAATTTTTAGGAAGCACTCAAACAATGTAGAAACCTTGCAGAATAAATACTCATTTGTGCATGATTCGCGTGCATTCGTTTGTGTCAAGAGGGAGGCTTGTTCATGTCGATAAAATATTTTTAATTACTGGGGCCTATTGTCGTGCCGTCAAATTAGTTTACCCGAACTTTGGTCAAGGCGTGTTGCCGACTTCACAGCTGATTGCCCCCTAGTCAATCGACGAATTTGAGTGCCTTTTTGGCAGATATTCATGAATTTTTGACGGTTATTCACGAAATAATGTAAATGCAACTTAAGCCATTAAGAACACGTTATAAAAAACACTTGTCGAAAATCTTAAGGGGCAAGAGCGGTAGAAATCGGGCATATCTGTAGTACTTCATATCTGGTAACACATCAACAACATTCATTACTCTGCTCACGATATGCTTTCACCGAAAAAAGAACTGTGCTTTGCACTTGCACAAAATAATTGCGCATTTTTAATTCTCTAATGAAAAATGCAAAGTTATACTATCGATAAATCTCTCAAAGGATTAGTCTACCTCACTGAACCGGTCAATCAAAGTCGATCTGGGCTTCTAGTCTGTCAGTGTAGAGAGTTGTTGGCCACATCTGCTCCAATCTCCATTATTAACTGATGACCGAATTCTCGTTGTCTTATATTCGTTTCTAGGATAACGTCCTAGCCCATCAGATGTTTAGGAAGGCGAATGTGATGGTTGAACATCAATTCCACTCTTAGGCCTTAGGGCCCATTGTGAACCCCTTCATTTGTGGAGTATACATTCTGTAAACCACCCCGTGCTCGTTACGAATTTTAGAATTACCGTTACATCTACATTCGTCCCCAGTCCCGGTGAAGAATATTTGGCCCAGCGAAGCTAGGCGCCGGATCTGGAGAGCTGGGCAGTGGCAAAGCAGATATTGGATCGTCTCGGTTTCTTCCTCGTTGCCGCAATTCCGACAGAGATCGGCCAGGTAACATTTCCGAGCAGTGTCCTATGATCATTCCGACGAGCACTCGGATCGAGCTACGGTCCAACGCCAGAAGCTTATTTGTTTTGCCTTTGTTAAGCTGTGGTCTTATCACAACGGGCCTACTTGGCCTTAGTGTGACTTTCTTCTTACAATCAGCCACTTCAAACTAAACTCTGGCCACGTTGATCTTGTCGTTTGACGTTCATCTCCTGCGAGCCAAGACAAGTTGGCTTGCTATGGCACAGTATAGCTTGTGGTCTGGTACAGTGCGCCGATTGGTTGCAGTGACGCGACGCTTATCTGGCCAATTCATCAACTCTCTCGTTCCCTGCTTTTGACCTGTGGCACGGGACCCAGCAGAGTTTGGCCTTATGGCGACTGATGGACCTTAGTAATTCGCGGCAGTTCATAACAGCCCTTGATCTCATTGCACAGAATCCTATTGACTTCAGTGTAGCCTGGCTGAAGGTGTTCGAGGCATTTCAAATAGGGAAGCATTTAAAGCTTCCAAAACTCAATGGTGCCTACTGTCCTACGAGAAAAATAGGAACGCCCACCTATTGTCCATGAGTGGCACTTGGCAAAGTGAGCGTTCTCGGTATGAGAAGTGCATCGCAATTGTGTGAAGGAATCTCGATTATTAAAGCGATGCAAAGTAATATATTACACCTTTGCTTTTACTCCCAAGACTTTAGTGTGACTCTCGTGTCGGGGCAGATGACTCATCAAAGAAATCCTTGACAATCTACTCGATGCGAATTTAAAACGAGCGGTTTCAACTAATAAATTGCCGACTGGATGGCGCAGTCGGTAGAGTGCCTAGTCCTGGTTAGCAGAGTCCCGAACCCCCGTGAAAGCTGAGTTAATACGCTTTTATCTGGTTTTTGAATCTCGTCCAGTCACCATTTGTCGTTGGGATCAAATTAACTGGAGTAGTCAATCACCCCCTAGTCTGACTAGGGGTATCACAATGGACCAATATGGTCTAAGTGTGGTGGCGAATGAATTAGCAGCCCCCTACCTAACCTAACCTAACTAATAAATAGTGTGAATCAAGTATAGTGAAGTGAAGTCTATCGATGCCTTGGAACATCGTTGCACTGTCTCCAGCCTTTCATTACCATGAAATACCCACCCGCATTACACCTTTCAACTGCAATTCACGCACACAAAGGAACATTCATCCGTTCACCCTTAAGCTCAATTTCGGACGTACCGCGTATTGAATTTCTTTCCTCTTCACGAATGTTGCTCAGAACTTCCAATGCGGTTTTTCCTCCAAATAACATTCCCGGTTGCTCCACTGTCTTTCTTATATCATCCCTAATCTCTTCCGCTCGCGTCAAGTTAGCTCATTACGAGGGTTAGCATATACGAGGGCACAGAAACGAATGCAGATTACAGTCTTATCGAGAACTGCTTTCCATATCAATGTGCACAAATAAGAGGAGCTATTAGTTGCACTAGGTATGGGGTTATACGATTACGTAACACCACTGACAAACAAGCAAGAAATAAAAATCAACATTTGAGAAGACACTAGCACACCATGTGATCATACGTTCAGGACACAACAGGTCTAGCAAGGGAAGTGTCACTCATAATGTTCTCGTCGAAGTGTCGCAAGAATACGAATAATCATTGCCACGTTTTTAAGCAGAAATAAATCCAATCAGAGATCAGTCAAAGACCTATGAATGATTCCATGTTAATTCGTTCAAAAGTGTATGTATGTCTAATCAAAGCGTTACAATACGCAACTATTATTTCGAAGTTGTCAGGGACTAAGGCTCCTGTCTTGAAGAACCAAGCTGGACATATACAAGGCATTGATCATCTTAGTCCTGATCCGCGAAGGGATGAACAATTTCGAAAGGCGGAGGAGGAAGACGTCCTTAGAGACATTGTGGGTGTCCCCTTTGATTACGTTGATGAGAGCTGAAAGAGCAAATTTAAACCACGAATTGTTCGTGCTGTACAACGATATGAGTATACGGATCCATTGCATATGGTGGCTGGTCCATATAGAGCGAATGGACAACTTGACTTCGAGATGAGAATATTTTTTCGAACCTATGGGTCAACTAAGCAAAGGATACCAGCGTCTATGGTGGTGCGTACACATAGAGAAGGGCGTCCATTAACATGATGTGGGAAAACCGGAAGCAGATAGCCAGAGATCGGGGACAGCTGGAGAAGCATTTTGCCATGTAGATTCAGTGGCCACCCCTAACCTAACATTCATCCATGTGTGATATCTCTGTGACGCTTCTGAAATTGTTGAGCGGATGATGAGAGAATATATAATGCGAGCACATATCAAAGGACCAAGAATTCATGAATAACCCATAATGCCACCTGTTTGAATGAAATAAGGGGTAACGAGGACGCCCCACATCGGACCACTTTGTCGAAAAGGTTCGTTCAAATAACGTGGATTTAGAGTCATCATCGGCAACCAAATGTGTGATGGGTTAAGGGGCACTGATCCTTCCATCCTCCCGCATAAAAGAAAATGTGGGAAGGAATTCTACTACGGACCAACCGACTGCTCTATTACAATCAACACCTGTCAAATATTGAAAACTTTCTATTTTTATAAAATCGGAGACGAAGCCAACAAAAAGCAAAAAATTCTGTTGAATAAACTGCGCCCATTGAATTCATCAACAGCATCGAAGCAGAGGCTACATTCAACAAGTATCAAAAGCGAACAAAGTCCTTTACATTAACGCATCTCAAGATGTTTTTAAAACTAAACAAGAATTAATTTCTTGCCCACTTTAGCAACTTGGAAACACATCGCGCTACAAACACTCCATAGAGCAGAGACGCTCGTTTGAGCACCGAAATTCCGAAAAATACAGAGGATAAGCAAGAAAGTCTGATTAGACACCCACAATCGACTGGAAAAAATGCAGCTACACTTACTCTTTGCATGTCCGATGAGTCACACTACGGATGAACTTCAGCGTCTCGTCAATGTTAATGTGTTCAGAGTGCATGGCCCGCGAAGCCTTCGAGTAGTTTCTATACTCGGTATACATATCCAAGTACTTCTCCCGAATGTGGAACGGAGCCTTTTCCCATTGAATTGGCACCTTTTGAATCCCTAGACAAACGAAACAATGAACAATCGATTAGAATTTTGCTCATCCACCACCGCAAACTCTTTCACTTACATCCAATTTTCATGCAGTCGTATCCATTGTAGTACTGCTCAGCGGAAGCACGTTCAATCACCTCACCCAGGTAGGGTCGCCGCACGTTGCTCGGCAGTCGATTCCCAGGCGTACAACGACACTGATAGCCACCCCGTCGGAAGCCCCAGCCATGCAATGGCTCACATTCAGTAGTTTCCTTTTTACAGCGCGCAGTGTCTGCGAAGTGGTTCGGTCCCTTGTTGCCCTCACCGCGCGGACACTGATTTATATCGATCCTTTCAAAATCCATCTCCAGCACCGCAATCGCCGTGTATCTGTGAAAAACCGAGGCAGGGACAGCAATAAAGGATAAAGGATTGCCACAACCACATCTAGTGTACTTGAACTTACTTGGGATACTCGATATGTCGGAACTGTGTGTGGCGCGGGTAGATGTCTGCGATGGGCACGACTGCCGACACAAGCCACTTATTGGAGCGACCGCAGTCGAAGTAGGGTCGAGTCCACTTCACGGGGCCTGGGGTTTCGTCAGCACCAGGCGGCCCGTGGAATGTGAACGTTTCATTGGTGTTGTTTGCGTAGCGAATCTCCACTTGGTATGTCGTCTTTGTGTCGTGCCTCTTCTCGACGTTATCTGGCAGCCAGGTCTTGTACCACTCGTTGATGTGGTACAGGTCCGATGTGTAATCCTTGGAGATGGCGTCGGGTGGAGAAGCGCCCAAGTCTCTCACGTCAAACGTGTTCATTGTTGAAATTTTCTGTAGATGAATAGGATCGTTAAAGTCGTCTAGACGGAACGTACGCGGCGCAAATCTGGGGAAGGTCTTGTTGAAGAACCCACGATATGAGGACGTGTACGAGCTATTCGGTGAGAAGTAGATTGCCGAAGCGTTGATGTACGGATTGGCTGACACATCAGCCACCGTCGACAGGAAGTAGTACATCATTCCCGGATCGTATGTATCGTTGATGGCTGGACGAATGAATCGACTCTGCAGAATGTAACTCCAAAAGAAACTTCGACTCATAGCCATGTTATGCAGATGCAACAGCGCCGTACGATTGGGAAAGATTGGATTGATGTTGATTTCCTTGATGTCTGGCTTATGCGAGACTGTATCCTCGGGCAGGTACAAGTCGCTGACATGTTGAATGGGGCAATTATCGGGCGAGACTTTGTCAAATTTGATTTTAATTTCATCGAATGCGTCCCTCGCTTGCCACTCATACTGGGCCAACACACCCACTACGGTCACGAGCAGAAAGAACACATAGCTCCGACCAAGAATTGTCGAGAAAAACATATTTCCTCCTCCACTCTGGCGATTAAAAATAAATATTTATTCGAGTCACTTAAGTTATTGTTAATTAGTTTTTCTGCTGGGAATGAGATTTTCTTGATGACACAGCCCCGAAACACATTTACACCGAACTACGCCCTCTTCGTGATTGAAGGGAATTTCACTGGAGATTTGTCACTCGCACTCATTCAGCTCAACGGCGGGTGGGCAATGGGAAATGTCAAAAGATATGTTGTTGTTTACGGGTGCGGTAGCTGAATTGAGTGTGTGCAAGCGAGACGAATGCTGCTGTGGGATGTTTTGTTTTGAATTCGGATGACGGTTGTGTGGCTGGTGTGTGTGTGAGGCAACAAGTTGTTTGAGCATTTTATTAGGGTGGGTGTTGAAAACACTGGATAACAGGTGTGCGTCTTGGAGTTTTATTGAACATTACTTGTCAAACTGTGTTTTCGATGGATTAAGGTGGAAGCAAATTGGGTGAATTTATATTGTTTTTGTCGAATTCATTATTTTCTTTATTTTTTTGTGTCGGAGGGCATAGAATAGGGAACTGAACTCAATTTTAAATAATCCTCAAAGTGTGACAAGTCATTTAGCTAACGACGGCTGTCAAATAAAAACGTAAAGGTCTGTGGATGCTTAAAGGTCTGTGCACCGTTGGGTAAAAGTTCTTAAATTCTTTAACTATTTTCTTACGTTGATTCAGAGTCGATCAATATTCTGTCAATGTTCCCAGAGTTACCTCACACAGAGCAGTTATGGCTTTCACTTCGCTTGCTTCTAAATGACAGGTCCTGCTGCCACGTCAGTAAATTTCTCAAATGCGAACATTGGACATTTCATGGCAATTGCAACCTGCAGGCGACAGACACAAAACATGTCGTAACTTTACTTCCTGACAAGGAGTAACCATGTCAACAGATAATTAAAATTCATTCCCTAGCGAGAGCTGCCAAGCATTAGCTCTGCCATCACAACCGCAATTTAAGAACAAAAAAAAAATCAAACAAATCATCTGCTTTCCAATTAAAAAAAAAATGAAAATAATAATGCATCCTGTTTCCGTTTTGCACACAACTACCCCAACCCTCCACCGCGGCTGTGCTGCGATACAAACAGGCGACGCAAACTTCCTTGTCGCCAATTCAGCATTTATTCCGTTTTGTCCTTCGTTTTTTCTTCGAGTTGCAAGGGTCCCTCCTTGCTCTCATCTGGCAGTCCTCACAGGCCAAAACAAAGGGCAAACAATTCTTGAACTGTGCCCGAGCGACGGCAACACAGAGGAGAGTGCTGCAGAAAGTCAGCCCCATTGGCGGTTTCATCTCTTGGGTCAGGAGTTGAATGTAGCCATTACCCTCAGGTGCGCCCTCCTCAAAAAGTCACAAGAAAACAAAAAATTGACCCAAAAGTACAGCATTCTGGTGTTATGTGTCCTCTACACACATATGTATCTACACACGTCCATGCCGAGCACATGCAGAGAAGAAAGGACCTACGACAATGGTTACGGTTGGATGGGCATGAGAACATGCTGCTGGTGCCCCAGGACGAGTGACCAGCATTGATGGCTGTGAAAAACAAAAGCAAAAAAAAAGACAATCCTTGGAACAAATGGCAGGATGACACCGGTCTCCGGTTTGTTTGCCATGGAACTGGCCTTTCAGCGCGTTCCACTTAAATTTCCATGACAATAGACGAGGCGGCCAGGACGGGAATACCTGAATACACGGCATCGCACTTGGTGCACGTGGAACGTCAATGGGTGAGAGGGGCAGAGAGCAAGAGCAAGCTCTTCATTCACGGGCTGTGTGTTGTTTTAAGTTAAGCAGTAGCAGTTGTAACCAGTTCGGTTCAATGAGGGTCAGAGGACGCACCACCCAAGGAGTGCCTGCAAACATGCCTCCTATCCTTGTCGACATGCATTCACCTCTCGGTACACGATGTGACACATGGTGAGGGAAACAGAAGCGATAGCAAAAAACTCTGGAGAGTATCAGGTGCAGAGCAGTTCAGGTTTACAGGTCGAAAAAGTGCACGACTCCTTGGGACCGCTAATTTGCGGTCGACGAGATGAAGAAACAAACAAAACCCCGAACAGAGGTGGTGTGTGTGTGTGGGCACGGAAGTAGTTGGCAACTGAAGCAGCAACCAATCACTGCCAGGCCCTGGGATTGATGGTTATCAAATGCCAGTTGTTTCCGTTCCACTTCGCTCTTTCCACCCGGCCACAGGACGCTTGACAGCGGTAATTCATGAGACTTGGAGCAACTCCAGTTGTGTTTTTTGTTCTTCCCTTGCTCCGCTCAAAGTATGAATGCTTGTTCCGTTCACTGGGGGTTTGGTTCCTTTGTTTCAGTTTTTGACTGAATGCGCAAAATCTCAAGCCACCGTGAACGGGGGCGAGATGAACGAGGGTACTTTGGCAAACACATCCGTTGGGGGGGATGGATATCGATTGGGAAAATGGCAATTGCTGCATTTGGGGAGCGACACACAGTCACACACTTGAACGCCTTCAACGACGGAGCCAGCACGTGGAACTTTGTGTAAACATCCGGTGCCTTGCACCCGCGGGGCGTTGTGTGTGCGGGTGTCATGCAGTGAATCGGGAATAACTGACACATTGTTCATCGTGTTAATAGACTGCGCAATGTCAGTGGTTGGAGGCATTTCGGCTGTTGAAACGAGAGGATATACATTTTGAATAGCCGAGGGAAATAGCAATTGCCACATTTCACCGAGCTCGTGGCGGTTGACATTCTGATTGGCGTCATTAACTGGGGACGGTGCTAAGAGATGCTTCTTTCTGTTAGAATTCAGGAGAAAATACAACGTGCAGTGAATTCACAAAAAGGGACTCAGATCACTCGATACAGCAATCAAGTCGCACTGAAAGGATCGTAAATCGGAGGACAACAACGAATGTAATGTTCTAAGACCTATAGAATACGTGCCACTATTGCAGCTCCTGCAGCGTGATCTTCAGACAGAGGTGTTCATTTTCTATTTTTCTCTCAACACCGTTATTTCCTGTCCAGCCAACAAACAGCTCCGTTGACACCGACTTCAAAATTGACAGCTAATGGCATTTGAATATACAGTGGACTCCCCCTAAGTCGAATTGTCACGGGATACCAAAGCTTGTTCGAGTTAGAGAGAGTTTGACTTAGAGAGCGGTTTTTGTATGGAAAGTTGAGGGAAATGTATGTA
Organism: Eristalis intricaria; assembly: GCA_964034865.1. NCBI lineage: Eukaryota > Metazoa > Arthropoda > Insecta > Diptera > Syrphidae > Eristalis > Eristalis intricaria. The sequence goes on from OZ035873.1 coordinate 132,925,183, forward strand.
AAATATGGCGAACAAGTTCGAGTAAGGGAGAGTTTCGACTTAAGGAGAGTTCCACTTAGGGAGAGTCCACTGTACTTAGAACTTGGTGGGAATGGTCTTTTCAGGTTTCAGTAAAAGTTCATCTAAACCTCGAGATTTCGGTTGGATGGAAACATAGCATAAGTGGAGTATCGACGTAAGGGCACCCACCTACCTTGTGGAATGGCCGAATAATTTCTTTAAAGAATTGATGACTTTTTCTTGAGTCTTGTCAAAATCTGTCCGAATCTTCTCAGCTTGACAATAATGATGACAGCGTTAGTGATGTAATAGGGAAAGACTTGGCGATAATTGAGAATGCTTTCATTCGACCACCTTCAATCGAGTTGGATGGGATTGGCGGGATTGCTATGCATCGTGTAGGCCTTGAGGGACTATCTACGTGACGCTAAAACGCGTTTCGCACATAAAGGGTTGCAGTTCCGAAAAGATCTCGTACCTACATATTTAATTTGAATTGCTGTTCCTGTTGGCTCAGTTGGTTGAGTGCTGCCTGCCCCTAGTTAGCGAGGTCCTCGGTTCGAGTCCCAGTGAAAGCAAAGTTAATACGGTTTTATCTAGTTTTCAAATCTGGTCCAGTCACCATTTGCCGTTGGAATCAAATTAACGGCACTTTCACTGGAGTGGTCAATGGAAGTTGTCTTACTGTGGGTATCACAATGGACCAACATGGTCTAAGTGTGCTGGTGAATTCACTAGCAGCCCCTCTACCTAAATTAACCTAACCTACTCTTGGCCCAACTTTTCATCATTCAAACACGAAACTGCCTTAAGCCTGAGTGATATGTCGGCTGACAAGAACAATTTATTTCGTTGGACGTGACGCTTATCTGCGATCGTCGGATTTCTGCTCACAGAATTCTACTATTTCTACGAGTACCGAAAGGCCCATGTTTGAAGCATTTGTTTAAAGTTCAAAGTTCAATTTATTTGTAGTTCGATTTGTACAGTTTTAGTTACATCTAACATGTATTGTTTTAGAGATACAGAACAAAAGTTCTTTACAACTAAGGTAGTTCAAAGTATATATAATAGGAAAAATTTAATACATTAATAGGAAGAAACACTACTATTGGCATCACTTCTAAACCATAGCGCCATCTGACAGCAAAGAAGCGAGAGAGACTGATTTGACATGAGGGATGTTTTCAACGATTCATTCCAATTTGAACACCACAGCAAGGAGACTAAATTTGAAGCCTCTCTTCATTTTCTTCGTTCGAATCATACTTCGTTTGTTTTAACTTCAATAAATCGTTATTGTACTACTTAAATTATAAAGTTATTATCGTTTGAATTTGAAAGTCTACAAAAGTCTTCTCTCGGAATTATTAGGAAAGTTATTCCCAACAACTACAATCAAAACCCCTATTATTACTCTTACAACTAATGACTCTTATAGCTAAGTTGCACCTAGGACCAACTATGCAACATGCAGAACGATATAACTACGTATAATATTATAGCTTTAAGATATGATTGATTTTTCCTTAATTTAAGATATTACGAATAAGCTCACTCTCAGAATGAGAGCATTTGCTTAAAAAATTCTGGTTTAATTTATCAATGAGATGTGACATGGTATTTACATTTGCTTTTTCGTGGAGCCCCAAAGTAGTGAAATGCCAGGGCAGATTTAACATTAGCTTTAGCATGTTTGTAGTTTTTTAATGTGAGATTTTGCACAATCGGCCCACACAGGTGCACCGCACGTTAAGACTGGTTGAAAAATCGACGTCAAAATTAGTAGTTTGTTATCAATACTAAGTTTTGATTTACGATTAATAAAGGGATATCGGATTTTGATGATTAGGTTTGCTTTCTGAACCGTTCTCGATATATGTTTTTCAAATGTGAGTTTTTTTTTTTTCGAAACTAACTCCTAAATACTTACAGCTTTCAGACCACTCGATGCTGGTTGAGTTCAATTGTAGGTTTGTTTGAGATAGGAATTGCTGTTTTCTTCGTAAAGTAAACCACAAAGCCTGAGACTTATCTGCATTCGGTTTGATTTTCCATCTGAATCATAATAGCTGAAACGCATCAAGGGCATTTTGAAGAGAAGTTAGAGTGTCCTGTGCTAAGATGTTGGATGAGAACAGGGCTGTACCGTCAGCGAACAAAAGTAGGAAAGTGTTACCATTAGGTACTGGTATGTCGGACATGAAAATATTGAATAAAATGGGAGCCAATACCGAACCTTGAGGTACGCCAGAGTGAGTGGTATATGATGATGAACTTTTTCTTGAAATTCCTCATCAACGATTGCTCATAACGAAAAGGTAGGTAGGTAGGTAGATGTGACTGCCAAAGCCCTCATGGGAATTTACCTCACTTAGACCTTTAAGGTCCGTTGTGCTGTCACTATTCGGCTTTTGCCGCCTCTTCGTTGACCTACTACACTCTTTCTGGCTTACCTCTCTTGGTGTCTGTAATTGTACCTATAACCAGTTAGTGGTTTTAATGAACTTGAGGATGTCCTTTATGTTGGTAGTTGCTAGATCCTCAAGACTATTGAGGAAGTAGCTACCCATATATTTTCTTCTTGTCTCTGCAAGGGCTGGCCAGGTTTCGAGGTAGTGCAACACGGTTTCCTCTTCGTCCTCATCCATGCAGCTTCTGCAAAACTCGTTGTAGGGTTCGCCAAGTCTTCTGGCTTACTTGCCAACTAGGCAGTGGCCAGTGATTACGCCTTACTGATGTGTCTCCTGTCTAATTCTAGGAGAGCTTTAGTTTTTTATAGATCTAGTGTAGGATGACGATGGAGAATTCTCGCTGCTCCATCAAGTTCGATAACGAACTCACCGAGACCTTCAATGTCAAAAAAGGTTTTAGACAAGGCGACGCGCTGTCATGTGACTTTTTCAACATTATTCTTGAGAAGATCGTGCAGAACTCGCACGCTAACACAAGAAGCACGATCTTCCAAAAGTCCGTACAACTGCTAGCATACGCGGATGACATTGACGTGATTGGTCGAACACAGCGAGCCGTCAATGAGGCGTTTGCGAGCATTGAGGCGGAAGCGGCTAAAATGGGTCTAGCAGTGAATAAGGGCAAAACGAAGTATATGCTGTCATCAAGAAAGGACGCACAACATCGACGACTCAGCCAAAACGTCACCATAGGCAGCTATAACTTCGAGGTAGTGAAGGACTTCGTCTACCTCGGTTCGCAAGTGAACAGTATGAACAACAGCAGTACCGAGATTAAACGCAGAATAACTCTTGCCAATCGCTGTTTCCTTGTGCTCCAGAGGCAATTGAGTAGTAGAGTCCCCTCTCGAAGGACGAAGCTAACATTATATAACACCTTGATCATCCCTGTCCTGCTCTATGGTGCGGAGGCGTGGACAATCTCAAAAACGGATGAAGAAGAACTTGGTCTTTTCGAGAGAAAAATTTCTGCGTTCAATCTTTGGTCATGTCTGCGTTGATGCATATTGGAGAAAAAGATTCACCACGAACTGTACGGGCTGTACAGCGGCATTAGCCTAGTCAGGCGTCTACGGATTCAACGTCTAAGATGGCTGGGCCATGTAGAGCGCATGGACATCACTGCTCCAGCCCGAAGAGTCTTCGACTCCGAACCAGTGGGACAACGCAATAGACGAGGCCCACGGAACCGACGGCGCACCCAGGTGGAGAAGGGCTTCACTCGATTTGGTGTGCGCAGTTGGAGACAGCTGGCTAAATATCGTGCGGACTGGAGAGGCTTACTGGTTGAGGCGCAGGTCCACCCTGGACTATAGCACCACCAGAAGAAGAGGAAGTGTAGGCCAGATCGTTTTCGATGGCCAGTTCCGCCCATCTTCGGTTTGTATTGATTATGGCGTCTGTTAATAGCATTTTTTTTATTGCTCTCATTGGAAGGTAAGGTGTCTCCCTTCTTGCTAATTCGTCGGCTCTTTAGTTGCCCAGAATACACATGTGCCTAGCGACTCAGCATCTGTCCGCTATCTCCCTCAGATATAGACGGCAGAGTTTTACCATCTCAGAGTTGGTCTATGGTGTTTCTAGAGCCTTTATGCCCGCCTGACTATATATTTAAATAACAATAGATATTCCGTATATCGGGGTCATTGAAAGCCGGAGGGTTGCCTCTTGAATAGCTGCTACTTCTGCCTGGAAAACACTGCAGTGGTTCGGGAGCCGTATGGCTACTGCTAGCTCAGGCGAACTGGCGTATACACCAGAGCCTTCCGACTTGGAGCCATCAGTGTAAATTCCTCCGTGACAGGGGAGTTACACACCTTTGTTTGGTGCTTGATTTCGAAGTCCTCAAATGGTGTTATGTAATCAGATTGTTTGGGAATCTTCGAGTTATGAGGTATCTCCATGTGCCCTTTAATGTGGACTTTCCCGAGCTTACACTCTCTCAGTCTGGATGCAGCATGATTGGCAATAAACTTCCCGTAGATCTCCAAGGAAGAAGATTGAGTAAGATGTTGAGGGCCGCCGTGGGTGTTGATCTGAGTGCACCTGTGATACAGATGCGTGCCGATCTTTGTATTCTGCTTATCCTAGGTTTTGCTGTATTTGTAGTAAGTACTGGTCTTGCTATTGCCGTATAGAGTCAGTGTGTTATTTTCGGTCGGATCCCCCATTTTGGTCCGATTTTTTTTTGCACGTGGATAGTGCAATCGATGCTTTTCTGATGCGCTCTTGGGTAAAGGTTATGCCTCCATTTTACTTTACTGTCTACGATAACACTTAAGTATTTCGCCCGGTCAGTGAAAGATAGTTCTTTTCCCCTCAACTTTGGCGGAGTGATGTTTGAAATTTCATGTTTTCTTGTGAACAGGACCAGCTCGGTCTTAGATGGGCTCACATCAAGTCCGACGCTGTCCGTCCATCTTGCTAAAGGTTTTAGTCGCTGTACAGCTCGTACGGTTCGTGGTTGAATCTTCTCCTCCAGAAACCGTCAACGCAAACAGGACCAAAGATCGCACGCAGAGCTTTTCTCTCGAAGAGACCAAGGACTTACTCATCCGCTTTTGAGATTGTCCATGCCTCTGCGCCGTACAGCACGACTGGGTGATCAGGGTCTTGTATAAAGTCAGCTTGGTCCTTCGAGAGATGGCTCTACTACTCAATTGCCTCTTGAGCCCATAGAAACATCGGTTGCCAAGAGTTACTCTGCGTTTGATTTCGGTACTGATGTTGTTTGTACTGTTTACTGCGGATCCGAGGTATACGAAGTCCTTGACTACCTCGAAGTTAGTGACGCTCTGTCCAAGAAGTCGATGTTGTGTGTCCTTTCTTGATGACAGCATATACTTCGTTTTGCGCTCATTCACCGCTAGAACCATTTTAGCCACTTCCGCCTCAATGCCAGCAAACGCCTCATTGAGGGCTCGCTTCTTCTTAAGGATGTCATCAACTGCAATAATCCAAAGAAGGGGAGATAACACTCCCCCTTGAGGTGTGCCGCTGGAAACTCTTCTTAGTTGCCTAGTTGAGATTCACTCTTGGATACAGATTTCCACATCCAGGTTCCGGAGAGCGTTTCCTATCGCTTCGAAATGGAAGTTGTAGAAGGCCCCCTCTATGTCGAGGAAAGCTACAGAAAAAAGGTTGGCGTCTACATCAAATGAATTTTATGTGGAAGTCCTGTACGGTAACGGATAGAGTGTCACATAATCTATTTATGAAAGGAAACTTTCGATGAGCGCATACTTAGAATGATTCTTCATTTCATCGACCACCCCCAAGACGTAGTAAGAAATGCATAATTTTTTGCGAAACTAAGTGAAGTCTCTATGTACATGCTAACTGCGAACTTGGACACTTTATTGACATAGAATTTTCTGTATCTGTGCCTATCAGGTCTTCCCCTCCTTCTCGAACCAGGAGGCTCAGATTCGAAGACCCTCTTTGCTGGAGCATCGTTGTCCATGCGCTCGATGTGGTCGAGTCAGTGCAGTCGACGAACTACATCCACATCCTGGTACAGCTCGTAGAGTTCGTTGTTTCTTCTCCTCCATTCGCCTTCCTCGCAGACGGGACCATATATCCGACGTAGAATATCGATGCCATCTGCTTATGCCAAAATTTGGACTGATTTATGGTTGATAGTGCCTCCCGTGTTTGCAGCTGCCCGCCGCTGTATCTTCTCTAGTACCAGATTGAAGAAATCACACGACAGCGCATCTCCTTGACGAAGGCTGGTGCAGACTTCAAATGGCTCAGAAGTCCTCGCGCCAAACTGCACGGTGCGTCGCGTATTTGTTAGCGTGGTGAGACTCAAGCGGATCAGTTTGCCCGGGATCCCGGATTTGGCCATAGCACCGAATAACTGCTTGCTATGAATGCTGTTTATCATTTATCACCGGTCCATTCAAACAACATCTTGCACGTATATGAAGACGTCAAAATCGAGATTCTCCGACACGCTTTGACGTGGAATTTGTTGTCTCCACTAGATTTTTTCACATCGTGTTCATGAACCGGGCATGTAAAGGGTGGTCCAACGAAAACGCACGATGATAATTGTAAGTAAAACAAAAAGTTTTCAAAGAATTGTCTTTATATTTTTTATTATGATAGAAGGATCTATGACAATTATGTGTGAAACAAAATATTGATTAAATGCTCGCCACTATGATCTATATTTACAATCTCTGTGACATAATTGATGTTCAATGTCATTAATGTGCCTTGTGTCTTCTTGGCTTATTGACGTACACTTTGTCTTTGAAATATCCCCAAAGAAAGAAGTCCAACGGTGTCCAATTAACATCGCCACGACGTGAGATAACACAGCTATTGAATTTTCTCTCGCAAAAGAGCCCTTGTTTCGTTTGCTGTATGGCGAGTGGCACCATCCTGTTCGAAGCACATGTCGTCCAGTTTCATATCCTCAATTTCTGGCCACAAGAAGTCCGTTATCATCTCGCGAAAGGAAACACCATTCACGGTAACTGCTTGGCCGGCCTCATTTTCGAAGAAGTACGGCCCGATGACGCCACCAGCCCATAAACAGCAATGTTTGCCGCAAAACGAACTGGGCGAGCATGCACGGGCGTGTTCACATTTCGCACAATTCTACCGATTGTGAACACATTTGCGAATTTTTATTTCAACTTCCATTTTCGTAAAAGGCTTCAACAATCTTAACGCACTGCTCAATTGTATACCTCTCCATGTTTGAATTTTTCAAACACTGAAACAATGAAATGTCAAATTAAATTGGGCAAGAAAATTTGACGTTAAGGTGTGACTTACACGTGCAATCTAGTTGGACAACCCCTTATCATGTCTAGCGGAGACCCGGAATTAAGTACTCTCTTACTTCTAGATTTTAACACTAGAAGAGCCACATCACAACACTACCCAGTGAATCGTTGCGATTAATTAGTCGATTATGCGCGCATACATATATAAAGCAATGTGTCTCATTTTTTGCGACTAAGTTATGATCCAATAGGTAATCGCAAGTGCGTGCTCACCCACATTTCGTTGCGACAACGATTTTTTTGATCGCAATGATTTAAACGCATGTATGTGGACACTCTTTCAAACTTGTGACAATCGCGACGCCAGAAAAATGGGACAAATTGCAGACATTTAATCATTGCGATTGTGAGGCGTCATGTGATCAATTCGGTGAGCGTCGAATGAAACCTTTCCACTGGCGAATTTCCAGTTGAACTTTTTGCACACGACGTATGAAAAATTATGTCATACAAGTCAACGAACTCTTTAAAGAATACTGAAACGAACTCACTACCGTTATCGGACACGATTTTTTTTGGGACACCATGGTGTGAAAAGAAGTGTTTTAAGGCTTTAATTAAATTTATGCTGTTCCTTGCTGAGAGCTCATATGCACAGGCAAACTTACTAAATTTATCGATGATGGTTAAGAAGTTTTGCTTATGGACTGAATATATATCGATATGTATAATCTCTAACGGTTTCGATGGTGTCTCAGATACTTGAAATTTTAAAGGTTGTCGATCACGAGCATACTTATATTTTTGACATATTTCACAATTATTTATAAAACGTACAATTGAGTTCTTCATATTGGGAAAATAAAATTCTCTCTTTAAATGCTCAAATGTTTCATTGATCCCCCTATGATTCGATTTAATGTGGTAGTTACTTATCAGTCTATCTTGTTCATCTGTAACAGTTACATCCATTAGTCTTTTGGTGCATCTGATTAGTTTCATTCTTGAGTTAGCGAATAATTTTGAATAAACGACTTGTACCATTTTGAATGTACTATCGTCTGTCAAGATTGCTGTGAGACCTTTTGGAGCTACATGGTCTTCAAAGATGTTAATTACTATTTTCTCATCGCTTATGTTATTATGTTTTATAATATACCTCTTCTTTGTTCGAAAGAGTATTTGCAATTTCACGTCTAACTTAGATTTACTATTATTTCTCTCAAGAATCAATTGGTTTGAAAATTCGTTGATTGGACGTTCCGAAATTGGAATACCATCGTCAAGATTTTCTTCGTTCGAATGAATCGTAGAAATGCTATCAAGATCACCGACATGATTTACCATAGAAACATCTTCTAACTCCTCTGCAGAATGTACTGCTTCGTTAGCGTTAATATCGATTCTAGACAAAGCATCAGCATTCGAGTTTTGACTTCCTTTTTTGTATGTAATGTAGTAGTCATACTCCTCTAACTTTAGCCGCCAACGAATCAGTTTTGTATTAGGTTCCTTAAGGGAGAAAAGCCATGTGAGTGGCTTATGGTCAGTAATAATTTGAAATTTCCTCCCGAAAATGTATGGCCGAAAATATTTTGTTGCCCATACAACTGCTAGCAGTTCCTTCTCGATAGTGCTATAATTTTGCTCAGTTTTGGATAAAGTTCGACTTGCGTAGCAAATCGGCTTATCCGAGCCTAACTGCCCCTGCGATAGTACAGCGCCGATTGCAACATTACTTGCATCCGCAGTAACATTGAATGGCTTTGAGAAGTCGGGATACTGAAGAATGGGGTCATTACACAATAAGGTTTTACAAGTCTCGAAACAACTGATATACTTTTCATCAAGAACAATTCGTCTTCCTTTACGAAGGCACTCCGTCATAGGCTTGGTTAAGTTCGCGAAGTCCTTTATGAACTTTCTATAATAACCAAGAAGCCCAAGGAAAGATTTGATTTGCTTGGGTGTTTTTGGTATTGGGAACTTCTCAATAGCTGTTATTTTGTCGGGGTTGGGTTTCACCCCATCCGTTGTAATTAAATGCCCCAAGAATGAAACTTCCTTCTGAAGGAACGCAGATTTTTCGATTTGAATTTTCAAATTAGCCTCTTTTAATTTATCGAAAACTGCACTTAAACTCTCTATATGCTCTTGGAGTGATGTAGAAAATATGATAATGTCGTCCATGTAGACAAGACATGTCTTTCCCTGGAGATCTCGAAGAACATTATCCATCACTCTTTGGAAGGTCGACGGGGCATTTTTCAGGCCAAAGGGCATTCGAAGGAATTCGTAATGCCCATTTTCGACAGAAAATGCAGTTTTTGGGATATCTTCTGTTCTGACCTCAATTTGGTGGAAACCTGAGGCAAGGTCTAAGGTGCTGAAATACAAGCTTTTTCCTAATTTATCTAATATATCTGCGATGTTAGGGATGGGATACTTGTCATCGATTGTTTTTTGATTTAATTTGCGGTAATCGATGACAAGTCGCCATTTTTGCTTACCATTAGCATCTTTTTTTTTCGGCACTATCCATATAGGGGATGACCATGGTGAAAAACTATGTCGAATAATTCCCTGATTGAGCATATTTCTAATTTGAGCTTGAATTTCTTCCTTGTGAATAAAAGGGTATCTATATGATTTACTATAAATGGGTGATTCATCATTCGTCTTTATTTCATGTTTTATTTTATTAGTGAATGTCAAATTTTGTCCCTCTTGAAAGAAAATATAGTGGTACTGCTTACATAATTTAAGTATCTCTAATTTTTCTTCAGAATTCATGTGATCTGTTTTAATATAATTTTGAATACTCTCCTTACTTGTGAATTTACATGAATCATGATTAATGGAAAAATTATGAAACTCGGAAAAGTTATCCTTGTTCATGACATGAGTCTTTATTGGTTGTTCGATTACAAAGTTCAACGCGGAATCAGCTGTGTTGATCACTTCTACGAGAGCATACCAATTATAAGACTGATAAAGCCCCTCAGGTATTATCAAGTTATCTTTTATTTTAATTGGTCCCATATAAAAACTACCATTTTCTGTGTCAACAGGAACCTTACAGACTATTTTGTTTGATCCAGGAACAGTATATATTTTAGACATTAAATTGGGCTTGTACATTAAGATTATTTTCGTATTTCCGACTTCCAAGTACGATTTACCGAGATCTATTTTAATTTGAAGGTCCCTCATCATGTCTACTCCGATTAAGCCATCAAAATAGTTATGGAATTTAAACAATATGAAAATTTGTTCTTTTTTTGTGTTAAATTCTTTCAGACCTTGTATTCTTATTTGTTTATTTACCTTATGATTCAAAGAAAGTGTCTTTATTTCAATAGGGGTAATTTCTTCTATTAGTTTATGGTCAACTACTCCTGGATCAATAAACGATTTGTTGCTTCCGGTGTCTATGAGAAACTTTAGATTCTTACCAAGGTAGTTGATGTGAATATATGGTAGTAAATAAGAACTGTAGGTATTTATATCGATATACCCAATTGATTGTCCAAGGCTTGTTAATGAAAATTTCGATCATCAATATCAACCCCCAAATAATCCTCCTCACTTTGATTTCGTGACCTATTTTGTTGGCAGTTTGTATCCCGATCGTGGCTATTAACTTCTGTGTTATAGAGCTCCCTTGATATAATTTTTTGTGGATTAGTTCTGTTACTGAATTTACTATAACGGCTATTTGTTCTTCCACTCACGACATCCATTGGCTCTGGGAGAGGGAACTTTTCAGCAGAGTTTTTGTTTGCAAAAGAACCGGGTTGTAGATTATATTGGTTCCCTCTGGAACCTGATGCAAATGTTCTATTTATTTGATTGAAATTTGGTTGCTTATTGTAGGACTGAGGGCCAGAATTTGGTTGATATTGCCTTTGTTGAGATCGAAAGTTATTGTGTGGGAAGTGTATTTGAGATGTTCTATTGAAAGAAAACATTTGTCTTGAATATTGTCGAGCGTCTTGGAAATACGAGGTGTTCTGTTCTTGAAGACAAAAATTTAAGGCCTGAGCTAATTTGGTTGGTCTCATAGCTCTTATCGTGAATCCCAAAGGCTCGTTTAGACCCGACAAAAATGTGTTAAGACACATCTCTTCATAGAGAGTTTGTTTTGCCTTAATGACATTATTATTAGTTTCGTGGATGCGAATATAGTTTATCATGGTTGATAAAATTTCAATTACTTCTGAGTAAAAGCTTTGAACAGATTTACCCTTCTGACTTAATTGATGCAGGTCCCGTATTAGACTGGTTTCGTTTCGTTTATCAGAATAGTGAAGAATTAGATTAGTTTTTACTTCCGTCCAGTCTAAAGAGGTTCCATACATATTCAATATTTCGTTTGCCGGACCGACAATCTTATTTCTAATGGCACGAAGAATTATACCGGCATAATCCGTACCACTCGCGTTTTTAACTAGAGACAATATTTCCTCCACATTACTTAGAAAATCGTACAATAATCTAGGATTACCATCAAAGGTCGGTAAATCTTTAACAATATCCGGAATTCTTAGTGCGCCAAACATTTCTTGTATATTTTCAGGCGTCATTTTTAAAGCAATACTTTCAACCAGCAGAACACGACTTAATTAAGTATGTGTGAATGCAAATCCTTTTTTTTTTTTTTTTTTGAAATTGTCTCTTTTAGTTTATGTATATTATATAAATCAATTCACCATCGATGTGTGCGTGGTATATATAAACACAGTATAGGTTAAGTATAGGTGTAAGAAAGTAAGGTATAAAGATAAAGTGATCGGTATATCTATCAATATGGACTTACCATAGCAATAATATTGATCACAATTCTTATAGGTATATGTTCCCTGTTGTTGTTGTGCTCTTTCTTCTGGTTACTTCCGCAAGTCACTATGTTCAATCGTCTTCTTTTTTGGTTTATTGATGTTTCCTTTGTTTTAGGACTGTATCGTTGATTTCTATTTGATTACAATTCAGTTTTTGGTTTTTCACTTAATTGAGTATTTATTTCCTCAATAATTTTATTTTATATGTTCTCTCTTCACAGATTCTCGTTTTAAATGTATCTTTTCTCCTTCTCTACTTTATGTTACGTTGTGGGATTCGATGATTTATTTATTTATCTTTTTTTTTCTAGAACTTTTTCGTTTAGTTGTATTATAGAAGTTCGGCTTTGTTTTTGGCCGATCCTACCGACTGCGCCAGTTATATTTATGAAGAGAAGGACACAATTGAAATGCAATGTGCTTAATCTTTAACACAATTTTTATTATAATCAGAATAATTTACTGTTTTGGTCAAATATCTGCAATCGAATGAATTGTGAAAACTAGAATAATAAAGGAATACAAAAAGACGCTTACTAGAAACAATAAAGTGATATCTATGTACAGTGAACAATAACAAGTGTTTGGATACACGGTTGCTAAGGTGGAAGGTGCAGCGACATGTTGCGACATGTAACTCGCGCATACATATATAAAGCAATGTGTCTCATTTTTTGCGACTAAGTTATGATCCAATAGGTAATCGCAAGTGCGTGCTCACCCACATTTCGTTGCGACAACGATTTTTTTGATCGCAATGATTTAAACGCATGTATGTGGACACTCTTTCAAACTTGTGACAATCGCGACGCCAGAAAAATGGGACAAATTGCAGACATTTAATCATTGCGATTGTGAGGCGTCATGTGAGCTCGTTCGTAGCTTGTTCTACTTCATGCGACTGAACAGCCGTGCGATTAAAAACGCATGCGAGTCCCTAACCTAAAACAGGAAAATCGTCTATCAAATGTGGCTTTTCGCATATTTAAATCGCTGCGATTACTTGGTCGCATATGAATGCATTCATGTATAAAACGATCTCATTTTGCGACTTAATTATGATAGGAAATCGCATGGGTGTGCGCATTGTTGCGAATCCTGTTCTTAATCGCAGCAATTTGAATCACAAGTATGAGGATACTCTTGCCAGTACTTGAATTTGACAAATTGCAGATTTTTAATAGGTTGCGACTGTGAGGCGTCATGCGAACTCATTCCTGCGTCCGAATAATCGTGACATTGAAAACGAATGTGTGCGCCTAGCTTAAGACGCTTTGTTTGACGCGACTTTAGGAGCCGCATAAGCCTACTGAAACATCGCTGCATCGAAAGCTGAGTTGAGGGTGTAACAAGCAGAAAATAAGTGAATCTCGTCCTCTGGTTCTACCGAGGAGATGACGAGGTATTGTGTCTTAGCAATGACATCCGATGTCGAGGCCAAAATTATGACATACCAAAAGTGAATTCAATTTATTTTTCGCACTTTTGCTATAAATATTTCAATGCTGAGTGAAAAGATGGGCTCTGCAGCTTGGATTGGGTCCAAAACTTACCGCTCCTTGGGCAAAAATACCTGAACAAGGTAAACAAAATGCCCGTTCATCATGAACTTCCATCTGATCCCAGTACAATACAAAGCACAATCCAAAATCAATTTGTTGATTTTTTTTTTCAAATCAGACATTTAGAGGCTGTTATTCCCCTGAACCGGTTTGCTTTCCCTTTAAAGTTCTTTGTATGCTTCTATTTACCTTCCCCACATGGCGCTCGTACCTCGTGCACGACAGTTCATAACCTCAAAGTGTGATGTGAGGAGGAGCTGCAGAACATCAAACGTTTCAATTTCAAAACTTGAACTCGATCGAAATCGACCAAATCGAATATTCATTGTACGTCAATCAATGAGTGTTCTTTCGTGTTTAAAACAATGGCATGGCAAAAGTGTTAACGAGTTCGTAAATATCCCCTTTTGACTCATGACTCTCGAAGAATAATAAACGCTCACGCACACCATGTTCGGAGCACCGCTAACTGGTGCGTTGCTCCCCCCGACACTGCAACACGATACACGGCATCCGTTGTGGCGAAAAGTTCCTTAACATCGCAGAGACTCTCTGTGAATTCCAAACACACAAATGCATCAAGTTCAATGAAACCTGATATCCACCAAAATGATGTGTACCTCTACACTCCAGCTCCCTCCCTCCAACGCACACACGCACACAAACGGACGGCGTTCATCCAAGTAAAAAGAGAGAAACCCAGGCGAAGGGAAAAGAAGCACAAAGCAAAACAAATTCGCATCGCTTCCAGATAATAACCCTGCAGTGTCAAAATGTGATTACTTATCACCTAACCACCCCAAAAGGTATTAAGTCTCGGCGCACACAAAGACGCTGTCGTCGCCGCCGCGCCGCCAGTCCGTGTGTGTGGAAAATGCAAACAAACCGTCTCGACACCCGAAATACACAAAGCGGAACGGAGCTTTCATATCGTATCGCATTTATCCTTGACCTCGCATGCCGCATGGTCTACGCAAGCTATCTATGGCATTCGCCGGCCTAGATGTGCGAGTGTGCGTTGCTTGTGTTCTTGTATATCTACGCCAACGACGACGACGCAACTCCTCTCCTCTTGGGGAAGCGACAGCGTGCACTCCAGTGGCAATGTCTGCTGTCTACCCGCCCGTTGTGTGCCGGCCGGCGACGATGTGTGCTGCACAACTCTCGTCCTCTTGCGGCGCTCCCCGGAGAGACAAAAATTTGGTGGTTCGGTGTTAGATAAGCTTTCTGTGAGCACACACAGAACACCGGCAGCAGACAATCAGACAAAAACGCATTGCCGAGAGCAGACTGCATTAGATGATGTTGGGGAGACTGCGTGCGTGTGTGTTTGTGGCGGAAATGTGGTGTGGGAATGGCAGGAGGGAGAGAGCAGTCGGATCAGGAGGAACATCAACAAAAATATTTCACTCTTAACGTTCCGTGGGTTATTGACCCTTATTCCATGATTCGCAATTCGCATCGCATCCAAAGCTCTCTTTTGGAGACGAACGACGGCCGACGACCGACGACCGACGACGTCGGGCGGATGTTTTTGTGTCTCGCCCTTCCGTGTGTATGTGTGCCCGGTTGTTTGGATCTCAATTTTTTGATGTTTTTGTGCGCTTGGTCCTTCTGCCTGGCCGTTTGATTATCGGCCCTGCGAGCGGGGTGCATCCAACATCCATGGAGGGTGGAGTAAAAAGGGGGCACGTAGTTATTATTTTCACTGTTCGGCTCTCATTTTTGGCTGCGGCAATTCTTTTTGCTTGTCACATGTTTTAACTCATTTTTTGCCTGTCTGGGGAACGATTGTTCTAAGGCTCGGCCGGAGCACGGAGCAGTCGAAGCGCAGCACACACATGAACTTCACATGGTTTGTTTATTTCTGGTCTTTGCGCACGTTCAACAGCGCCTTGTGCTCTTGTCCCGGACGCGCCGCTCCGCTGTTCGTTTGCTTTGTCTCATGGCAGACCTGAAATGATGCGGATTCCCAGCGTGTAGTGTGAGGAGCACATTTCTAATGCAATTCGTTCCAAAAATCGCCGACTAACTAATTCGACTTGAATATGACGGCTTTTGTTTTGTTTTTGTTTTTGGGTTTGCTTTGAAAGCGCTCTGTGTCCCTCCCCCGGTACCGTGACGACGTTTGACGCGCTGCATCTGTGTGTCACAGCGAATTGTACGGTTGTGGTTTCAAAATGTATCGGCGGGGGGTGGTGGTGGGGTGACGAACGATAAGGAAATTTTTGTTGCAAACACTTCGTTTTTTGTTTTTGCGAATGAATCAGTGAGCGAGCGAGCGAACGGCGAAGGCATTGAACTGTGTAATAAAAGTGAAGGTCGAAGCACGAATGGCGAATGGTGGTGTGGTGGTGTGGTGGTGATGGTGGTGGTGGTGACTTTTTGGAATGCGTTCAGTGTGCGGGTTGCGCCATAGACTGTAGGATAATTAAAAAAATGTTTTGTAAATAAATTGTTTGCTTTATTTTTCTCCCTTTTCTTTTTTTTTTTTTTTGGTTTTTTGTTTGCTTTTCATACATGTGGTTATTGACTGCTGTTGGTTCATTGGCATTCAAATGCGTATTTCGACAAGGGTGTCAGTGCACTTTTGGAGATTTGGAAATGTCGAATGAATTGAGTTTCACGAAATGGATTAAAATTCAATTTATGCATGCTTTGTGAGCTGAGCGATCAAATTTGTGCAGCGGGGTTGTGGAACTGTGGAACGCTTTTGTTAGAGACAAGGCATTTTTCACGTGTGCATCAATCGCCAGGGGTTAGTAGTGATTAAGACAGCGGGTATTTCACTTGGACAATAATGCAGTCCTCTTTGGGTTGGAAGAGGGGGTTCTTGTGAACAGCACACTCTGTACAGATATGAGCTGCTGTTTAAGCATTTCATTTGATTCCGACAGTGGCCTCATTCAGTTTGGTCCTCGGCTGACAACTTGCATGCACCTCAATTATTACTACTCACAACCCCTACATATGACGTTGTGGCAAACCCCTGTAACTCCAACAACAAAAAAAGTCCTTGCCTACATATGTAGGCAGGTAGGGTATGTTCACAAGTAGCCGGCCAGTCACTAGTAGGTAAATTAAAATTAACTTATTTTACTTTTCATAAAAAAATGTTTTTTTATTCGAACTGGCAGCGACTCTGCCTACTTCACAATTGAACTTAAAATGATTTCTTACTTCTAAATAAATACTTAAAAACTTATTGCTGGAACTGCACTTTCGTCATCCGTGCTATTTGATCCGATCGATGGCAGGTTGAACGCAGACCGTGGGAAAGGTGCTTCATCAGCAATTTGACTTCGGCGCGTGTTGGACTGTCTGCGCATGTTACCTGGGTGGAGTGATATTGTGTTGCGTTAACTTGTTTGCTCTTAACTTAAACTGAGATTACAACTAAAAACCGAATAGAAAAGAAAAGGTGTTAATATGGATCCCTGAGGGACACCTGCGAGTTGACACTGAGAAATGTTGAAGTAGGACGTCCACTGACACTGACAGACAGAAGTAAAAACGATAATTGGTCGAAAAATCATTCCAGATTGTCGAAAGCAGAATCCCTAGACTTTTAGCTCATTCCCCAAAGAGAGTATAGAAACGGGAATATATGATGTCCGACCTTTAAAAGGGGAGTAATTGCAGAATTCTACGGCCAAGAGATCAGCTCAATTCAAGAGCATCTGCTTTCTTGCCTATGGTAGTCCTCAGTTACTAGGCACTGATTTGATCCGCAAGAAAATCTGGGTTCTTCTGGGACTTCTCGAAGGTGCGAAGATACCTCACATTGAAGCTCAGCCGAATTGTACGAATTTGCAGTTGCAGTTAGGTGAACTGCAGCACAATCAAGACTTTAGCGCCCCTATCCCCAAGTTGGTTAGAGTCTGGGAGCTCTTGCAGTTGCTGTTCACGTAGAACAATGGTCTGAGCTGGCCCTCTTGTGGGCTGCAAGATGATTTCATCGTAGGACATTCTCAGGAGGTTTTTCAGCCCGATGCCAAAAGGTTTTTCATTTCATTTCATTTATTTACTTTTACTATCTATCGCTGTATTTCAAGAATCATATATTCTTTTACTAGTACAGGAACATTATAACATAACATATTATTTTGTGTGACATGGTTGAAATTAGTGATTTCAAATTACTTCAATTATAATTTAAGAGTGTATATTTTAAATTTTGAAATTTAATGTTATTAGAATACACATGTGTAGAGAAAGAGTTAAAACTGAAGTTAGTAGGGATTGTTTCAGTTCGAGCGGGAGAAATAGGAGAAACCAGCGTTACAAAATTGTCTGTACTCAGTCTTAGACCGTACCTGTGAAGGTAGGTGATTCCATAAATGAACATCATGAATGAACAAGTGCCTGCGTGACATTAAACAAGTACGATTGGAGGGTTTCAAGGTAATATTACGACTATTACGACGAATATAATCGACTAAATATTTTGTCTGTTTCTTGTGAATAATTTTGAAGACTATTATACACGACTGGTAGCATAAAAATGAGTCCAATTCGCATCCTAGGACATCCTGCGACGTTGTTCCGAGACATTATCAAATCTGCGAAAGTTAAACACATACCCTGCAGATCCATATCAAGGCAAGATTGGCACTATGAGTGCTCTGGCAAGTTGAAATTATACGTTCACAGGGAGAATATATTTGCTGATTGATCAAATCTGCTTATATTATCCTCCCTTCATTGATAGAGCTGGACAATCGCAAGGCAGAACAGTTTATTTTTTCCTCGTATTTGCTTGTCAAAAGCTCCTGAAATCCAATAATAAAATGCGTGACTATTATAATAAGATATAATATGGGTGGCGCGACAGTCTGAGGCGGACCTGGGCCTAGCTTCTTAGCAACCACTCGTGCTGTGCGCGCTATTGTTCTTTCACGAGTGGAAGGGACCTACAGTTTAATGCCGGCTCCAAACGACGAATTTGAAATGGCGAATACACTTAGAGCATTGTCAGTGACTCGAAAGGGGTGGAGTCGTGAAATATGAAAGGTGGTAAATTCGGGTATTGAACCTCGCACCCTCTGCGTAGGAGTCGACGCACTTACCCACTACGCTACGGCGACCCTCTATTGACGTGACTATTAAGTTCAAGTAAAACTGACTGATTACGATAATATTCGCTTCCTCTTCATCGATGGTCAGATGGCTTAAACTAGAACTCTTGATACGCGTATACCCAGGAATCCATCTGAGTACCCGCATTTTTGGTAATTACTCCGGTACCCGTTTGGTGTTGTGAATTCTTTTGTTTCTACGTATCCGCAATATTTCCAGAATTTTAGATAAAATGAATCTGCCACTTCAATGAATTCAAATGCAATTGCTATTACTTTTGGGGGTCAGTACACCAACGACTTTTGTTTTTACCACAGTTTCCCATTTCGTCGCTGTGGTCTAATATTCACCAATAAAGGTGTCCTTATTAATTTCTGCAGGTTGAAGTATTTGTTACCGCGAGTACCTGTTACCCGATAATGACGGGAAGCCGGTAGCAAACAATGCCGAGTACACGCCAACTTTGGTATTACCCGCATAACCCGGGTATCGAGTAATTTTTGAATCGGGCGTTAAACGGGGATCTAACCCGGACTAGTTTAAGCAATTGAGCTCAAGCAAACAGCGCTTGGTAAAAGTTATTCCCCAAATTATCCAACTTCACCGACTTCTATCTAATGAATCTATCTTAATGAAAAATCAAACTAAACTTTTAAGGGTAATTTGAACGTGTTTACCTCAATGGACCTATCTTCCATCGCAATCGGCGCTAATGGGTATGACTACACTTTTAAATGGAGTTATCACTAAAAATGAAATTGTGTCAATCCGCTTCCGCACTCTTCCATCTAAAATATATTTGCACAACTCAAGTTCTTAGACAATGCCATTTTGGTTTAGTCGAATCACATCTAAGATATGGCGTATTAGCGTGGGGAAGAGCGTCCGCACCCGAGTTGGACTGTTACCTGGCTGGAGTGATATTGTGTTGCGTTAACTGGTATACGGCGACTTGCAATTGAATGGTTAATATGCCCCTATTAAGAAAATTTATCATTGATTATTTGCATGAACAAATAAATTATGAATACAACACCATTCACCATTTAAAAAAAAACTGTGTATCCTAAAGCCTGTACAAAATTACTTAACACTATTTTATAAATTGGTTTTTTTGTTTTTGAAAGTGAAAAATAAACCGTATATCTATATTTTTGTGATTATAGCTGTTTTCCAAAACACTTCCACATATTTTTTTTACTGACTTACGAAAACTTAAACTGCACTTTAATTTTTACCAAGATAACTAGCAGCTGCATCGGCACAGAATTTTGCATCCAGACAGAAGAACATTCAGGCTTTTAGGAAAAAACCCATGGAAAATGAACTTGGGAATTATACTATTTCTTCTGGAATAAATAATGAAGTGGCTGACTAATGGCGAGGCCCGACCTTACCTACAATAACCCTTTCCACATTTTTGCGTGAAATAAAATTGTATACGGCGACGGGTCACCACTGATTTAAAAAAAAAAATGACTGATTTAAAAATTCTATTTGAACGAAAAAAAAAATGATTTTTAACGCTCATCTCATCCTTGCGTAGAAAACTACACAAGAACTACTTTTTGTCCCATTTTCTTTTTCAAAAACCACATATTGGAAACTTTCGAAATTTTCTGACTATATTACAATCCTTATTTTACGCATTGCCTCTTCTGTAGAATTCTAAAAAAGGTTTGGAAAAAAAGTCATGGAAAACACAGTAAAATCCCACGTGCTACGCACAATTGAGGATGAGATGAGAGTTAATTCTCGCCCAACAAAAGTAGCCCAACTGATCCCGATGACCAGTGCTTACATCGGGTTTTTTTTCAAATCCGTGTGTTTATCTTTGCTGGGCATTTGGTCAATTTTGGATTGGGTGGTGGTGTGGTAGCCGATTTAGCCTCAATGATGATTGCTTATTGATCGATGTACTTGGGAAGTTTTGCTCGCTTAGCAGATTTAGCGCGTTGAGGTAACGTTGTCCGGGAATTGTGTTTCTTTGATTCCTGATTGCCTCGTTAGGATGATTGTTAATATCTTGAAGCTGCATTTTGAACAGTGCACTTTGTAATACGTGAGTTACATCTTGGCAACCATGCCAAGACTCGGTAACATCGATCAGCCAGCAACAACTACGCTCCTGCCTTCATTCACATTGTCTTACGTTAATATGCTTTCCTTATCCTCTCAATTAATTGCGCATTAAGCGTATTTTCCTAAATTCCTCTTCACCCACATATTTGGCGAATCTGTTCTAACCATTGTCGTGTTCTGCTTTTACACCTATTATGCGTGTTGATGCTTAGTGATTGTATAAATCAAGCCTAGTACATCCAAATAACTAGTTGGTTACAAGAAAATACTTATAAAAAATAATTAAACGTGTTTCCCTTACATTAGCGATCTAACTCGTGCTTCGTCGTAAAGCTTATTACAGTTGTGGTGCCTTTGACGGACCAGTCCACGTCGAGGGTGAGACCGGTACATATTCGCAGTAATCTCCTTTCGAAAATTGCGAGCTTCATGCTGGTCTTAGAGATAATGTGCCATATTGCTTCTAGCTTCTAGTAGAGAAGCAATTTAGTCATCTGGCTTAATCCATTTTGCTTGTTGTGGATCAAGGGATATGTAGGAGCGATGGAAGCCTAGGTTGACCGTCTTAAGAACCTGCTTCGAGTGGGTGTTGAACTTCAACCTTTTACGGGTCACCACTATTGTTGTCCAAAGCTTAAAGTACAACTAGGATGGAGTTCTTTTTCTTAACGTCTTACATATTTTTTAACGTCTGACCCCAAACATCTTTAGACTCGTGCGTCGTCCCAAAGTATTTTTTGTTTCCAAAAATCCGAGGGCCTTCCGACTTGCCTCATAAAATTTTTATTTGCTACCTTCATAGGAGTAGTTATTTCTTTGCATCAAATTTAGTTATTTATATTACTGCCCTGCCGAAAAGAATCAAAGTCTCTTTAGTTTCGCTCGAACAGCGACGTGTACCATGTCTTCCTTGTCCCTGTTTTATGGCGATGTCAAAAAGCAATTCCAAGTGAGCTAGTCAGTTGCATTCCTCCTCTACATAAATCCATCCGCGATACCCGTCTTGCCAAGAATGCCCACCAGCTTAACCCTAAGTCTACTTCCGGACTCTCAATTAAATTTAGAGACTCGTTCTTCAGACGCACTACACGAAGATGGAATGGTCTTCACATACTAATATTTCCCAAAGACTACAATCCGCAGATATTTAAGGCCAGGGTGCAGATGTACATACATACCTTCTCTCCCTTTCTCCCTCTGAACCGTAGACGTACCGTATAACCGTTAAGCAACAACTTACAACATAATATTAAATTCAAATGGAAACGCACGGTTATTTTCGTTTTTTAATTCTTCGCCTTCTTCGGTTCGTCGTTTGACATATCTGATATATTTAATAAATCTACCTCAAAATTCAATCTATTCTCCCATTCTCGATTTCAAATTTTGACTTTTTGATTTTCAATCTGCTGGTAAATGTTTTCATTTAAATAAAAAAAATATTCTCTAGGCTTGTAACTTTGCATACATTTATTTGACGACTTTAAAAAAAAATAAATATTTTTTGTGATCCTACAAAAGCCCTTCTTTTCGGCGGCGCATGTGATTTCCGCTCACTGGAACATCTGAAATCAAAAATTCCAACGGGATTAGAAAGAGTAGATGTTTGGCTCTGGTAAGAACTACGATTATTGATATCGCACAATAATTAACAAAATGGCCGACATTGGAATGTTTTTTTTTTGAATCGCCTTTTTTTTCAACATCAAATCAAGTTAAGAAGTAAAGAAGATCTTCACCGATTTGATTTATCCTACTTCATAACATAGCTATATATGTATAGAATAACGGTAAATTTGGAACCTATTGGATGCCTGTCGTAAAAACACTGTTTCGAGGAAAACGCGTTTAAAGTTTTGGGAAGCAAATTTTTGGGCATAAAACTTACCTACGCTTCCAGCATAAATCGGCTATATCTATTTTCACTTGAAATTTTAAGGGAACATTCTTGAATAGTTATAGGCTCAAATTAAATAAAATCGATTTTTTGAAACTGAAAATGGGCCCCCCCCCCACCTTAATGTTAATTTTCTGCAGGAAATTATGACATCTTTGAACAAACTCTAAAAAAATGTTACTTGATTTCGGACAGTCAGATCGGAGTTTAATCGTCCATTATGTTCCGACCCTACGCGTTGACTTAATCACAAGATCAAGCGAAGGTCCTAAATGAGAGAGCTGTCAAATCAAATAAAAGAAAGTGACATTAAGTGGTACAATAACGCTACTTACCTTGAGAGCAAACTTTTGTCGGCGAACGTGCTCCAAAAAGCCCAGAACGGTGCAACATTCTCTACTTTGCAGAGTCGTTGAAATATCGTTTGTAAAAGTGTAGGGCGCTAAAAGGAGAGACAAAAAAATACATAATTTCAAAGTCAATGACTTTTCGAAATCAATTTGTTTTTCCCAAAGCACAGGTTTCATGGCTATTATTTATATTGAAGCGCATACAGTCACGTATACGTAATTAGAAATGCCAAACAATGTTTCATAAGAATGCGTGGTATTGCTTCACATTAGATTAGATTATAAGCTTTATTTATATCCTCCGTGTGAATGGCGAAGTCAGAAATGTTTATTATAGCATGTAGTTGAACGTGAATATTGTAATCAACAAATCAGAACCATTTTTGTGACATTGGGTGAGATATGACTCAGTCACTCCTCTTGACTCCACTTGTCGTTTAACGACATGTCAGCAAACACTGTTTGAGATCGGTATTCCGGTTGTCGTTTTACATCACTAAGCGAGAGAAGTCATTTTAGCTCTGTGGAACGTAATTTTTCTCCTACTTTCCTCATGATTTGGTATGATGGTTGTCGATTAACTGTCACAAAAAAACTACTTAAACGACAGAATCAGGCGTTTAGGATTTTTTAACGACTACAAGTGAGAGATAACTGAAAATGTAGGGCAAACTACCCAGTCCCAGTACCAAGCCCGCTTAAAGTAAGGTTTGACTTCGTTGATCTCTTAAATTGAATTACTTATATATATGAAAACAATTTTATCATTTAAGCATAGCTTGATGTATTACTGTTTGATATAAAAAATATCTTTTTGTTAGTATAGGACTCAGCTTTAATAAATTTAAATATATATAAATATTTTTTATATATATATATATATATATATATATATATATATATATATATATATTTATATATAAAATATATATTATATGTAAACCATCGTCATTGTACTCTTAATTGATTAATTTATTTAAAAGTTAAAAAAAGAAAATATATTGTTAAATGAATTCTCGACAGAAACTGATGAAATCATACTGCACTGTATTCATCAAACGAAAGGGGTTCCATAGTTGAAGATAATTTGCAGAACGGTCTTAAAATTATATTCGAATATTTTAAGCATTGGAAAGTAAAAATAAACGCTGAAAAATTCCAAGCTATCTTTTTCACTAGAAAAAGAAAGATTTGTCTTTTACCCTTCATCAAACTAAAACTGAATAACAATGAGATTCCTTGGGGCAACTCAGTGAAATACTTAGGGGTGCACTTGGACAAAAGATTAACCTTTACGTATAAAGTCAATCTTGCAATAAAAAAGTTATATCCGATAATAAATAGAAAATCACTATTGAGTAAGCAGAACAAAATTATAATTTTTAAAGTCATTTTCCAAGCTATAATGACATACGTATCACCAGTCTGGGGAAATTGTGCCATATTAAAAAAATACAAATCGCTCAGAATAAAATTTTGAAAATGATGATACGCCTCCCATGGGACTATTCAACGATGATATTGCATGAGCATGCAGGTGTCATTCAAGTTGCAAGGAAAATTGAAAAACTCAATGAAAAATTGAACAATAAATGTAGATATTCTACAAATACTCTCATTAATGAATTATTAAATCAAACTGCTTAAATGCGCTATGTATCTATTAACCAATTGTTTGTCTTTTTTCTCTTCTCTATTTATTTATCGTATATTTACTTATTTATTTATTTATTTATTTGTTTATTTATTTATTTATATGTATATTGTTTAATTTATCTGCTTCCTTAAATATATCTTTATCTATTAATTCATTAATCAATTTATTTATTTATATACATATACGCTTACTGTACATTGAAGTACGTAGTTTTTCACCAAATGAAAAAATTCAGGGTTATTTTTTATTATTATATTTATTCTCTTAGTTGTTCCTTCGTTACTGCATTTATCTCAAAATATTGCATTATTCCCAATAACAACATAATGATAATTTCAGTAGTAAGATTACATTAAGTAATCTATCGTATCTCTGAGCAAGCTGAGTCAATAAAATTGTAAAATTATTGTATTTATCTATGAGTAATAATAAATATGTAAAACTGTTTACAGAAACTAATGAAAGCAGTCAAAACCAAAAATGAACACAGAACATTTATTTTATCACTAAAAACATAAAAAAACGATAACTTCATTACATAAATTTATCAAGTTAAGTTGAAACATAAAAATATACAATATTAACTATTCATATATGTATGTATATTATATATAGTTATGTATGTAACTGTTGAGCCCTTAGCGTTCCAGTAACGAGCCCCCCATATAAATCATAGCATATGAATGAAATCGTAGTCATTTGACAGTTAATTTATTTAAAAGCTAAAAAAGAAAAATATATTAATAAATAAATTCAGAAGCCCGCTGACAAAAAATAACAAAAGCAGTCAAAAACATAAAAATTTAGCAAATAACGTTATATTTTTTTTTGGGTCCATTCCTTTCTCGTTGGTATTTCAATAGGTTTTGAATGAACGGATGGAACGATAAAGTCTTCGCTCCAAAAAATAATTGTATTTGAAATATTAACTATACAAATATTTATACATATGTGATTACACGTTAAAAACTATAACAGAAAACATAATTATTAAGTATCCTTGTTCTATATGATTCTGTAGGAAACAACATCAAAGAAGACCATTAAAAATTTGGAAAAAAATAAAGGTTTTCATATGTAAACATCAAAAGTTTGCGTGTCCATTGACTGGCTTTTATAAATATCTAATTTGATCTTGAATCTAAAATGGTCGGTCAGAAATGTATTGAATTTGAATATTGAATACAGACTTTTACAGTTCTCTACTTATATTTAACATTTTTCATGGCAAAGCTTGTAATTAATATACTTACGTTCAGTTCTTATCACATATTGCATAAAAACAATAATAAGAAATGCAATTGTAACGCTTACATGTGGCGAGACTTGGCAGCACTAAGGAGAGCTTGAAGAAGTGTTGCAGGAAGAGAAGAGCAGATGGCATTGCTTGTTGAACTTACAGAGTGAACAGTGGTTTGAATATTAAAGTAATAAAATATAAATTGAGTTTGGTTTTCTTAGCTAAATAAATTGTTGGCGTTAAGCAATTAATAAAAAGTTCATCTACATAAAATGCCACATTTTATTTTTTGGTTGAAAATCGGCTAGTCTCGTTACTGGAACTTGATTATTTGACTTGATTTCTCTGTAATGCAGCTTATTTAACAACACAGCTGGTGTTTTATGTATCAAAATAACCTCTCTATAGCAAATTTTTTTAAGCAAATTTGTTTCCAATGAATTTATGCGTGCACCAATATTACGGTAAAATACGTTACATTTTGTCTGCCTGTGTATTTCGAGGTGGAAAAAATCATAGACAGTAAGTAGAAAATCTTAGTGTGAAATAAGTTTTGTGCTGCACTGTTTTTTTTTAAATTAAGATGTCAAGGCGAAAATGTTCTTTTGAAAAAAAATGTCTTATAATTTCGGCAGTATTGCAAGGAAATAGAAAAAAAAGGATATAAAGGATATTGCTGAAGAGTTTGGAAGTTCTGCAACTACTTTGTCAATAATTTTGAAGAATAAAGATTAGATTCAAGAATCTAGTTCTTCTGGTGTAGATAAGAAATTTAAGAAAGCTAGATCCTGTGAGTGTCCTGATATTGATGAAGCTATGATTTAGTGGATCACCGTTTCAAGGCATAAGAACATTCCATTTTCCGGACCTTTAATTAGAGATAAAGCTGTGGAGTTTGCGAAGGCATTGGGACATTCCGATTTTGTTTCTAGCGCTGGTTGGCTTGATAAATTTAAACGAAGACATAACATTGTTGGAAAAGTTGTTTGTGGGGAAAGCGGATCCATTGATATCCAAACTCGAGATAATTGGATACATAATATATTACCTTCCCTTATTGAAGATTGACAAAAATGACATATTCAACGCTGACGAAACAGCATTGTTTTTCAAATGTTTGCCATCCAGAACACTTGCTTTCCGAAATGAAAAATGTGTCGGTGGTAAAAAAAGCAAGCAAAGGATAACGGTCATGGGAGGTTCAAACTGGACTGGAACAGAAAAGCTTAAACTGTTTGTCATAGGAAAATCAAAAATCCTCGTTGTTTTAAGGGATTACAATATCTTGAAGTGGATTACGAGAATAACGCAAAATCTTGGATAACGAGTGAGTTATATGAGAAATGGCTTCTGAAATTAGACATTGCTACAGCTATATATAATAATATTAAAATATTAAAATTGTACTTTTTCCACCCAATATGACATCGTTACTACAACCAATGGATCAGGGAATAATACAGAATCTCAAGCACCATTATAGAAAGCGAATTCTAAAGTTTAAAGCAAACGAAAATAACGGCGTTCTTTCATATTAAATAAGTGTAAAATATGTGTCAAAATATGTACCATATAAATGGAATAAAAGGTTTATGTTTACATAAACATGTACAAAAAAAAATGGTTTCTCTATAACGTAGAAATCGGCGATCCCCAGTGACTACGTTATAGAGAAGTTCGACTGTAATATAATCTACATTATTATTGTTATATTTAGAGTTAATTAGGTTAGTTTTGGGTAGGTTTGGGCGATTGCCGCCACTGTAGCAGTTGTGGCCCACTTAGATCCTGGTTGGATTCTTTGTGCTATCACTACCCAGTGCTTTCCACCGGCTCCTTTTAAAAAGGGTCTACACTAACGAAATTGAAATAAACCTAGGGACTGCCTAATGGTATTGTAGTGGCCTACTTTGACAAGTCCATTCCTATGCTGATTTACAGTCAATTAGTTTTCGTGATAAACTTGGCTATGTCTTGTATCTTTAAATGTGACATTTCCTTTAGGTTTCTGAAAAAGTAGTTGCCTAGTATATCCTTATTTTATTTATATTTTTATCTAGTTTTTGCAAGTGCCGAGGACATGAAGCGTATTTTCTTCCTCCTCCTGGTCTCTACAGCTTCTGCAGTAGTGGTTGTGGGGGCTCCCATTCTTCTGGCATGGATACCGAGAAGGCAATGGCCGGTGATAATGCCCACTACGTTCCTTGTTACATTCCTGTTTAGTTTTATGAGTGTATTTCGTTTTGTTTGGATTTAATGAGGGCCAAATAAGCCTCGAAGTTCTACATCTAATTCCATCCATCTCCGATTAGCGGAGTCGAAGGCATCTGTAAGTAACAAAGTAACATGGTGCTTATTACTTGGAGTGAGGGATATGGGGTGTCCTGATTATTTGACAGTGGCCATAATCTGGCTAACTCGTAACCTCTATGCCCCGGTAACCAGCATAGGGTTAGGTTGCATCTAATCGCTATTTCCCTAAGAGATAGGGGGCAAAGTGTTACCATCTTTGATTTAATTGATGGTTTATTCAGAGCCTTTATGGCCGCCTGACTATCTATGCAAATGGCAACAGATAGCCTGTCTATCGGGGTCATCGACAGTGAGCGGACAATGGTTGGCCAGTCGAAGGGACAGGGAAAAGGATAAGTCCGGCAGTACCGCGAATACTCCTAGTCCGGTGCCCTCGTCTTTTTTTGGAGCCATCTGTGTAAATCTCCAGGTAGCCTGGTTTTTGTACCAGATCTTTTTTCCCAATCTTCTCTGTCCTTGATGAGTGTTTTGAACCCAAACTCGACGACTAAAGCGAGTGTTGTATAATCTGTATGCCTTCGTAGTCCCGCATTTCTGATTATCTCTGTATTACCTAAGCTATGTGTGGCACTCCCGTAGCCTTAACGCTGCCTTGTTGGCTACCAGCTTCGCAAAGATGTTCATGGGAAGTAGCCGTAGCAATGTTTCCAATGCGGCTGTGGGGGTAGGTCGCAATGCCCCTGTGATGCAGATACACGCTGATCTTTGAATACTGCTTATCAATTCAAGGATACCGTATGTTAAGATGGGTCTAACAACGGACGTATACATCCAGTGAGCCATCCTTTTTTTAATTCCCCATGTGGGGGCAAGGATTTTCTTACATGTGTAAATAGCTGCCGCCGCTTTCTTAATACGTTCCTTAATGTTTGCTTTCCAGCTTAACTTGTTATCTAAGATTACTCCTTAGTACTTGGCCTGACTAGTGAAGCTGAGTTCATTTTTCTTCAGCTTAGGGGGCTCTATCGGAGGTGTGAAGAGAAGACTTTTGCTTCCATAATTCAGAATTTAAAAAAAAATTGTTTTATTACTCTACATGTACATTATTATTCTGTACATTGTTAGTAGAAAACAACACTTTTTTTAATGAAAAACACAAAGGAATAAATGGCTTCTTTACAACTTTGGAACATGCCACACAGCTAACAACAGCTCTTCATCGAATAGTGCCAGCGTTTGCTCTTAAATTGTATTCGTTCTTTAATACCCTGGATTACTAATTTGGATAATAATAATAAAATCGGTGGCGCGACAGACAGAGGCGGACCTGGGTCTAGCTTCTCAGCAACCACTCGTGTTGTGCGTGATATTGTTCTTTCACGAGGGGAAGGGACCTACAGTTTAATGCCGACTCCGAACGGCGAAGTTGAGAAACATTTTCTAGACAGGAGTACTCTTTGAGCACTGTCAGTGACTCGAAAGAGGTGGAGCCGTGAATTATCAAAGGTGGTAAATTCGGGTATCGAACCTGGCACCCTCTGCGTAGGAGTCGACACTAATCTACACAAATCTAATCTCTATGTGAAATAGAAGTATTATTTAATAAAAATGTAACTTTCGTTTTATTACTTTCTTGTAAAACGAATGTTTACTCTGAATTTCCCCATTATTTTGAACAGTGTATTTGGAAGTAGTTTCAATCATATAGTGTTAAAATTAAATATGAATATGAAATATAAAAAATCCTAAGGAAAACATTTTCGTAGTGATGTGCCAAAATAAACGAAACATTTTAGTTACCTGTTTGGTTTCAAATATTTGATATAATCCTTGTAAAATATTCTACTTTACTCTTTCCCTATTATTTTGAACAGCTCTGTATGTTTAGCTTATGTTAGTTTAGGTAGTTTTTAGGTTAGGAAATAAGTTTTTAGAAAACAGTACAGACATTAAGTTTTTGATAAACAAATTTTTTCTTTATATTAGGCTGTCCAGTATTGAAATCGTTTTTGTTCAAATATGAATGCAATCTTTTAGTTAAAGTCGAAAGACATTTGATAAGATTTAGTTTAGTGCCCGCTTAGTGCCAGCACGTTAAAAATAGTAACACTGTTCTAGATGGAGTTAGTAAGTTTGTCATGAATTGTTGAAATAAAAATGAAAATGAAGATGGCGTTTCGAACAAAGAGAGTGTTGGATCAGATTTCATATTAATATACACAATAATACAAAATAATATACTATACTATATATATAGTATCGATTTATTCAATGTTCATTTTCATTCAATATATTTCAATTAAGATTAAAATTTGAATTTTGCGCCAAACTCCATAATTGTTTTATACCATTTAAAATTGAAGTACTAAACCGACTATTGTCACCAGACTGAAGTGTAAAAGAATTGAATAAACTCTCTTGTATTTTGACCATCGAACGAGTTAGTTGTCTTTCGCTTTCCTCGCTTTTCTTTCGCTCTTTTCGATTTTTTCGCTAATTTCGTAATCGTAAAAATCGTAAAATTGAGTACATTTTGAAGTCGCACTGTTTCGTATCTTTTCGCAAAATTTCTAAATCCTTTGAGGAGAAATATATTACATTTTTAAAGTGAAAAAGTCTCTAACAAAGGCGAGCGAACTCATCCGCTCGAACAGAGAGTTTCCTCATACTGTTCCAAAAGGACTGTGTTGCACGTGTCTAAGATATCCATATCAAATTCGCGCCGTTTTGAAGTGCAGATGCATCTATACACATACACACACACAATATTTGTCATAGGAAACCTTTGACAGGATGCACAAACGCCAGGCATTGCACCAGGCCATTGACCTAACTCTCACGCTAAGACTGGTTAACGCGCGCGCATGCACTTCGAGTTCGATTCCAAGCCGTATCCCTCTGCGAGTATAATTGAGGACCTAATTTATGCTTAGCGTCCATTTAAAAGCAGCCGCAGCAGCAGCAGCAGGCGCTTTTATTTTAGTTCTCCGAATTCAATTACAAAAAAAAATAAAGAATAGGGCAAAAAAAAGCAAGTCGCATGCATTATCAATAGGCCAGCAGAGCTAAGCCACGCACACAGAACAACCCCTGCTTTGTTCGCCGATGCAGTGCAGCAGCACTCGCGTCCATTGCGAAATTCCCCATCGATAAGTGCACACAGATCCTTGAGGCCGGGCGGGTCATTGTCCTTCGATGAGTGACAGCTTCATGTGCGTAAAATGCGTTTTGTATCGCAAATGCTCTTGAATGCAAATGCAGAGTGCAACCGCCCCGATGTGTTGCACAATACCGAGTTATCGTTATCCATGCAGTCCTTGCGCCTGCTGCTGCTGCAAACGTTAACGCATTTCCATTTCCGTTGCGATTTGATTTGAAAACCGATGCCAAATGCATGTGCGAATTCTGAATTGACCGCCCTATTCTGAATAGATCCTGGCCCGGCTTGGTTTGCATGGCTCTTCCCAACGAGAGAGAGAGGTATGCGCGGTCGCCATTGCCGCCGTCATCGTCGCCTGGCACTTCTTTGAACTTGATATTCCTTGCTTCAATCTTTCCAGATCGAGGGCGAGTGAGAGTGAGAACTGTGAACTGAGAACTGAGAACTGAGAAGAGTGAGTTAGCGACGCGGGTTGTGAGTGTGTATGGCGACGACGTTTGTTGTTTTTGAAAGAATGCACAATGCTGTCTCGAAGGACAGCCAGGGGTAGCAGAGCAACCCCGCAGTCCTTTCAAACGCACGTACAAACAGAGCCAAGCTGCTGTTGCTGCCGCTGATGACGGTGATGATGATGATGATGATGCTGTTGCCGCTCTCCCTCCGCATCGGCTGCCCACAGTGTCATGACTTGAGGAGATTGCGTCCATTCCGAGCTGCGCCATGGTGGATTAAGCAAAGCAATTCATGCACCAACTTCAAATCCAATGAAAGGACGTTGATTCTTTTTGTAGAAAAAAAAAAGAAGAAGAGAAGTGCACAACATAAACAGGAACAAAACCGCGAACAAAACACCACCGAAGCGAGCCTGGTGAAAGGACACAGGAGCACAGGCGTAGTTCTCCTGAAAATGCGCGCAGATGCATCACGGCTTGGTACGCAAATTTCTGTTGCACAGATTCGATTCGGTTTTTTTGCTCAGTTCTTAATGCCTCCTTATCCTTTCGTCTTTCGGTGGATTTCAAATAGTAAGCAGCGCTGCCTTTTATCTTGTCTTGTCCTTTGATGATCGGAAATCCTTGAGTAGATCATAGAGGTCGGCTTCATTGTGCATCCATGGCCATTGTTGAATGGAGACTCTCGGTGAGACTGCGAGAGAGGTGTGTAGGGTCTGCGTGAAGGGGGGTGATGTTCAGTTCAGTGTGCACCCTTGCACGGCCAGCGGTTGGAGAGTATCCTTTTATTAGGACTTTCATTGTGATTCGGTAAATGAAACGATCTAATGCAATTTGAATGCAGGTTTTTTTTTCCTTGTCCATCGTCCTTTTAATCCAATTGATGAATGGATGGATGGATTATTATTTCTGTTTTTTCTTCTTGATGGTTGGCATGATACCAATTATATTTTCCCCTTGAATGCTTATTTGATTCACATCAAAACAGGATTGAGTCTGGAAAGGATGCAGTTTGAGGAAGGTGTTCTTCGTCTTTTCTTTTCGAAATTGCATGCCCGGCTGAGGCAACAAAGGAACAAGAGTTGCATTACGTTCTGGTAAATGAATTTTCAATGGGGTTGGATGGTACATAACTACATTGTTTGCTTGCTCTTGAAGCACGCGAATTTTCTCGATGGACTGTGAGGAGCTTGTTGCACAATTTCAAAGGGAATCTGTGCCGTCAACGACCGTTCAACTGGTTTAT
This sequence comes from Eristalis intricaria, assembly GCA_964034865.1. NCBI lineage: Eukaryota > Metazoa > Arthropoda > Insecta > Diptera > Syrphidae > Eristalis > Eristalis intricaria. Next base: position 132,958,218 of record OZ035873.1, read on the forward strand.
GAGTTGATTGGATCTGGGATTATCAATTCGTTTTTATTCAAATTCATGCACCGATTCTTCAAAGGCGGAGAAAAGCACTGACTAGGGAATTCATCAGAATAGCCTGAAAATTCTCTGGCACTCCGTTCGCCAAATTCACTGCAGTGAACTCCAAGCAGAGGTAGAATAACCACCTCACGCCTACAGTCATTGCGTCCAGTGGGCAGGATATCTATCGTCTACAATCCATCAAAACTTTTCCGTCTTTATCGGAGATGATAGCAGTCAAGTGAGTGTTTGAATCATCGAGTCCCAATCACCCCGAGATCCAGAGTCCGGGTATTTTTTCCACATTTTTCTGATGTGTCCAACTGAGCTTTGAAGAAAGTTTGACAAACCCACTTATGTCCCCCTGATCAAAGGCAATGGGTGCTGTGAATAAAAACTAAGGGAGCACTCCTAATGAACACTCACAAGTGAAGTGTTTTCGTTTTCGTCACTTCAAGAGTACCCCCAAAGTACAGTAAAATCCCTTTAATTCGAAATACATTAGTCTAAGACCTACATACAGTGGGTGTCATTAATATTCGGTTTTCTACTCGAATGTGTGAAAAATTGCAGTTACAGGTTGAAACCAAATGGTTTTTAACCCAATCTTTTCCTGCTTGGTAAGTTCCTTAATTTTCTTCGAGATTAGCAATTTTTTGAGTAAAAAATTCTTGCCATTACCACAAGATATTGAATTTAAACGAAAAACTATGATTTTTTCATACCTTCATTAATATCCTGTTTTTTAACTATTTTATTTAGTTTACATAATAAAAATTAAAATAATCCTTTATTCTCCAAAACTTGGGATAATCGCTGTGGCATGTTGGCTATAATTTTTTTTTATTTATTCCGGACTTATTTTAGTCCATTCTTCCTGCAACCTAAGCTTCAGAGCGTTTATGGAAGAAACAGGGTTCTCCCGCACTCGCCAATCCCAATTTTCGATGGGGTTGAGGTCACGTGATTGAGCCGGTGTTGCTATAACTTTTGGACAGTTGTACAGCAGCCATTCGCCGACAGTACGGGCATAATATTTAGGGTCATTATCCTGATAAAATTTGAAAGAACTGAAAATTCCCATTTTTCTAACGCTTTCTTTTAAATTTTCTCTTAGAATCCTCAAATAATGCTCCTTATTTATGATATCACCTATAAATATCAAATTGCCCACACCTATAGCCGAAATGCACCCCCACACCGTAAAATGACCTCCCCCATGCTTCACCGTTGCCTTCAAATGAATGCATTTTAGCTCTTCTTCCTGCACCACACCATAACCTTTCCATCAGACCTGAAAAGGTTGAACATGCTCTCATATGCGAGAATTCCATCTTCCCACCATACTGGATCTTTTTCTGTGTAGTAATCTTCAGTAAATTTTTAACAAATATTACGGTTGCGCAAGTTGATAAAGGGCTTTTTCCTAGCTACTCAACCGTTGAACCCTTCCGATTTGATAGTTCTGCGAAGCGTAGACTCTGAAGCATACTTTCCGCATTCAACCAACAGCTGACTTACTTTCCTAGGTGCACTAAGACGGTTGATATCTTCAATTTTTTTTATTATTATGCGTTCTTCGCGCTGTGTTAGCGTCTCATCATGTCACCGACTGTATTATTCTTCATTTTCAAATTTTACGCAATTTCATTGTAAGTTTCACCTTTTAAATGGTGGCTTAACACCAACTCGCGATTTTCCAGAGAAGTGTTCTTTCCTTTGCGGCCCATCCTATTTCTTTTTGAACTTGTGGACGATTTTAAACAGGCTACCAAATAATGTTATAGAAATGATAATTTCAAATAGACATACAAATCTGAGCACAGGGTTACTTTTTTCAGAGTTTTTCGTGTAAATTCAATATCTTATGGTGATGGCAAGAATTTTTTTACTCTAAAAATTGGTAATCTTGAAGAAAATTAAGGAACTTACCGAGCAGGAAAAGATTGGGTTAAAAACCATTTGGTTTCAACCTGTAACTGCAATTTTTCACACATTCGAGTATTTTAATTTTTGGTTGAAAATTGGCCGGGCTCGTTACTGGAACTTGATAATTTTTTTTTTTAACCAATAACGAGCAAACTCCTTCTCGATATTGGGTTTCCTCATTTTTTCGCCCAAGTAACGGGCCCCCAATATATTTTAATAAGTAACTATTTTTTCTTACTTCTGCTTCTGAAATACTAAAATATACATTATTATTGTTACATAAAGCTTTTATTAAGGTAACTCAAAATTAAAGAAAATCACTTACCTTCTTAGTCAAAATTTCTAGTTTCTTAAGAAATTTCACAAATTACAATGATTTTTCTCACTTACGGAACACTACTGAACACTTTGAATTTCCCTTACCAATAAACCTTGAATATTCCTAACTGAGGACAAATTACCTGAGAATGAATAACAAAGAAAAGTTTGTTTCGGTTAAAATACCGTTACTGTCTGAAAAGCAGCGACTTAGCTTTTCGACAAAATTCATGAAGAGGGCTCGAATTAGGGTAGTTTATCCTATGTGCCGTGCAAAATTTGTGTGTAGTTTCTCCCACCGTATGTGTGTAACCACTCTTGGTTTCCGTCTTGGCAGAAGAGGTACTTTATCTGTGAGGTACAGCGTACACACGTGATGATACAGAGAGGAGATATATGATACAGAGAAGATTAGCATGGCCCCTGCGCAAGGATGACACGCAATATGGCAAATTGCACACAAAATTGCGCTCACACGTTTCTGCAAACCTGAGTCGGAACTATCATGTATCGCGCCCATACATATATTTACATCCATGCGAACGTAGCCCTCAGTCCATCACTTCTTTTCGGCGAAATATGAATAGAACTATTAGTGGCAACAACATGGTCCCGAAGATCTATTTGAGCCTCTTATTTTTTTTTATGGTTTGAGCCAATGGATGTGGAATCTTCTTCAAGATACTGGTAACCCCAGCATGAACGATTCACCGAATATTAATGAAGGTACATTTTCATAGTTTTTCGTGTAACTTCAATATCTTGTGGTAATGGCAAGAGTGTTTTACTCAAAAAATTGCTAATCTCGAAGAAAATTAAGGAACTTACTGAGCAGGAAAAGATTGGGTTAAAAACCATTTGGTTTCAACCTGTAACTGCAATTTTTCACACATTAGAGTGTAAAACCGAATATTAATGACACCCACTGTATATAAAAATGTAACCTCAAATGTTTGTCGCCGGTTGACACCTTAACGCATTTACCGATTTCAACCAAACTTTCACACATTTATGCAATTGGCAAAATGTGTAGGATCACTAGGATCAGAATGCGGTTATAGCTTCAATTTTACACCAAGCGAACAACAGGAATCTTTAAAACAAAAAAATCAACGCCTTACTTCAGAAAACTGGTCAGAATTTTGTAAATGAAGCCCAGTCATCCCAAAACAGAGCCTGCTACAGCAAAATGAACCACTATCTACCAATCTACAAGAAAGGTCTTATTCCTTGAATAGCTACTCAGTAGAAAAAATAAGTATGATTTTTAAAATAAGAGGCGAACTTTGTAAGCTAAATTTCATACCGCATCGCCCGGAGCCTCCAATCTTATCCGATCTGTGCAATCTTAGAGAACGTGAGGATGTGTTGCACTTCATCGCGAAATCCCCTATACTTAAGGAGTTCCGCATTAATTTTTTCGGTGCTCGGACACTTGAGTTGGAGGAAGCAATAAATATCTTGAAACGTGGCAGAGGTTGGGACTTACTCTATAACTACACAGTCAACGCATTGCGCTACAGGAACTGCATAACTGATGAACTTTTTTAAGCCAATTGGAGCATTACATAATGAAACAAACAGCATATATTTTTTGGTTTATATAAGTACTAGATTTCGTACCCGGCTTTGCCCGGGTTTTTTTCTTCAACCGGTACTTTACCTGCATTATTACCGCACTTTTTAATTTAAAGCAATAATAAGACTGCTCGAACCAGGACTCAGAGAAGTATTTGAATTTTCTTTTGTCGTTGATGCATATCCCAATCTCTCATTCACATCCCTACTCATAATGAGTACAATTCGTTGACTGTGCGCATACATTTTGAAGTTTGAATTATCAATGCGTGCTGCAGCAAAACGGACGGAAATTACGGTTTTCAAGCGAATATCAAGCGGTATCAAGCGATTCATAAAAAAAGTTCTTGGAAATCCCATCTATACCTGCGCGCGATGTTCACTTGTTGTGCAAATTGAAATCAAACTTCATGAACCATGAACAAAATTAGCCTATCTTGTAACACATAATGTAATTAGTCTAGCTCTGAAATTTTATCCGTTCAGAAGTTCAATATTTCACAATTTCAGCAAAATTGAATGATTTGTGTGTAGCTGTGTACATGCATAGAAAGTTTGGGTACGACAAAATAAGAAAAGTGCGAAAATGTTTATTGTTTCCTTTTCGTTTGGTGACTCAGGCAGTCGTTCGTATATGTTCGATGGAGACGTAGAAAAAAATGAATGGTTGCACCAAAGCTAAATACGAAAAATGTGTGTGTATATATGGAAGTTACAACACACTGGGGGATGGTTGACATCCACGACTACGCAACTTGAAATGGTTTCATACCGGATTGATGCAACCACCCATATTTTGAGAATTTTATTCCCGTTTAAAAAGTGGAACCGTATGTCGTACCGACTTAAAAATTGTCACATTCAGCATCTAAATTTTAGAATGATTTTTGTTTAAAATTTCATGCATCTGCAACGTGTAATTTCGGAGCCTTTGTCGGTCAGACACACAAACTTTCTACCTTATAGTTAAGATTTAACGTATTTTTTCCTTTTAATGTCAATCTGGTAGAGGGCCTTTAGGCCAAAGCATATAGACTGTTATAATAATGAATATTGTAAGCAATCACTTTTTTTTTTTTTAAATAAAATAGTCTAATTAACTAATTAACTAACTAACAACTTGAGGGAGGGTACCTAGTTTGAGGAAATTTTTTATTCACACCAAATTGAAAATACTCGACTCATGTGTTCTTACTCGAAGTATTTTCTGAGTCTTAATCACCCCATCTCAGCTCTCAATTTTTGAATCATTCGCTCACGTTTTATAAGAGACCACAGAAAAAAATTGCTTTAGCTCTCAAATTTCAAATTGCCGCCAACACAGCAGTCTGTTGACAGGAAATAATAGTGTGAAAACACCAGAAAGTAGAGAGAGATAAAATGAGAAAATTAACACCAAAAAGAGATTCTCAAACCGAACAGCGTGAACTTCAGTCTGTTTGGGTGTATAATTTAGCTGTTTTGCCATCCACTCCAAAATAGACAGCCAATGACTTTCGAAAGCTCGGCGAGACGGCCTACTGAGGTTTCAGTTAAAATTTCATCCAAACCATGCGATTTCGATTTGGTGGGGACATGTACGTGTAAGAAACGTGGTAGATCTCGTAAAGTAAATGACATGAAACAGCGCCTCACTCTCCTTTCTGTTCGCACTCGTAACACAGTCGTCATTCGTTGCCATTTCACGTACACATCATTTTAAATTGTGGTTTGAGATGGAGTTATGAAAAATACCAATAAATGGAATAAAGAGGAGAGAAACGATGTGTGGAGATTTGGAAGATTTGAAAATTCGCAAAATACAAGTAGATCTAGCACAAGACTGCCTACGTTGCCTCTGTTTACTCAAATCCTGAACTTCGGTTGCCTGTGTTATAAAGGGCTGTCTTTGAAATACGTTTAAGTAATACGTTTTTAAGTAATTGGAGCATTATATAATGAAACAAACAGCATATATTTTTTGGTTTATATAAGTATGTAACCTATTTTTTCCTTTTAATGTCAATCTGGTAGACATAATCATATAGACTGTTATAATAAAGAAAATTGTAAGCAATCACTTTTTTTTTAAATAAAATAGTCTAATTAACTAACTAACTAACTTTTTGCAATTCGTCTATATATGGTTTGTGCGAAGTTTGGTTAAAATCGGTACACGAATGTGTGTATTTCCGCGCATTAGCCGTGTTTTTTGCGTCGGTGCATACAGGTACATATGTATAGATATGTCAAAAGTTTTCAAAAAAGCGATTCGCAGTTGCTTTGATTTAAAACATCAATTAGTTACAAGTGTTTTTCCAAAATGATCTGATGGAATTTTTTAATTCCTTGCTTTGCCTGGACTGCCGCCTCATCGTTTACAATTGAAGATTGGTGCAGCCGTTCTTCTTCTAATGAACATAAATCAGCTTCTATTGTGGAACGGAACAAGATTGACCCTCAATAAGGTCATGAATAATCTTATTGAAGCAACGATTTCGAAAAGAAAATTTGAAGGTGTCTAAGTGGACTGATTCCGTGTATTCCGATGATTCCACCAGATTTGTCTTTGGATTTTAAACGTCTTCAATTTCTAATTCGCCATTTCTATAAATAAACCGCAAGGCCAGTCTTTGAAAACTTGTGGTATGGATTTTGAATTACCAAGCAAAAAAGTGACTTCAACAATAATCACAATTGACTTTTTTACAATCAAGCCTCGTACCCTTATAAAGTTTTGTGTGAGTTCACTTTCACTTTTACAAAGATTATGATAGTATGACCGGCATCCAAGACAATCCAATACATTTTGAAATTCTGGGGATTAATTAACCTTCATTGGTAACAGTATCAACAGACTTATACGAAACCAATTTATTTATTTTATACTTATATTAGCATGTTTATTCTTGGCTGCCAAAATTACACCTTCCCTCAACAAACACTGATTTTTAAAATGGCTGTGCTAAGTTAGGGAATACACCGTCAATCCATTCGTCTTTCGATGGTGTTATACGACACCGTAATCAGTCCAGCTTCATCAACTGGCATTGCAGCATTTCCAATCGTCAACAATAGCAATGAAAATTCAAGAGCTAATATATATTTGTGTTGTACGAATGTTTGTTGCAAGTGTCTCCACAAAAACGACGACTTCAAGTAAGCATAAATTTCATCTACAATGACATTCCAGCTGGCAGCTCCTTAGACAAGGTTTATCTGCTTGCGGCTCATTTTGCAGCCAGCTCAACACTGCCAGATTCCAATATGTCTCCACCAGTACTTGAGAGCGTTGATTTCACCATGGGACAAATCCACTTCCGCACTCGTACAGTTGCAAGAGTACTGAAAGATCTCGACGTGTTCAAATCTGCTGGCCCGGATGGTATTCCCCCTATACTTCCGAAGAGGTGTTCTTCTGCGCTGGCAAAACCACTGCGTAAGCTTTTTCATCTATGCTTCTCTTTAGGTCTCTTTCCGAGCAGATGGAAAACAGCATTTGTCCAGCCAGTCCCTAAAAAGGGCGAATCTTCGTCACCCACCTCGTATAGCCTTCGTCACCCACCAACCCATAGCACTTACGTCCCATCTTTCAAAGGTCATGGAAACGCTGATAAATCGTCAGCTTATGGAATATCTTGAATCGCGGAAGCTTCTTAATGACCGACAGTATGGTTTCCGCAGCAACAGGTCCACTGGTGATCTGATAGCTTATATCAGCCAAAAGTGGAACCAGTCTTTGCACAATGCAGGCGAAAGCAAGATCGTCGCGCTTGACCTTGTGCTTTCTAAAGAATTTGACAGTGTTTGGCATCAAGCTCTCTTGTTAAGAATGCTAATGGTATCGATTCTTCTCTAGATTATAAATTACTTTCGAACCGTTCAATTCAAGTTGTTTTCGATGGGTTCAAGTCTGATATCCACTAAAAACCTGCGGGGTTTTCCCAAGGCTCAGTTCGATCTCCGACACTCTTTCTCGTTTTTATAAATGATCTTATGTCTGCTACCTCTAATCCAATCCATTCCTTCGCTGATGACAGCACCCTTAGCTTTTCACATTCGTTCTTAGACTCACGACCCCGCCCTTCGGCCGTAGAATTGGAACGACAGCGTATGTTAAACACATTGAATTCCGATCTTGACAGCATAATTAACTGGGAAAAAAACAATGGAGTGGAATTCAATGCTTCAAAAACTCAATGCTGTCTGCTGTCACTCAAGCGAACCCTTGATAATCAGCCATTATCCATGAATGGCGCTTGTGTCGATGAAATCGGAAAACTTTCCATCCTTGGTATGTGTATCAACACAACACTTAGTTCGAACGATCACATATTTGAAGTCACCAAAAATGTTGCGAAATGTTTAGGTTTCCTTAATCGATGCAAGAGATATTTCACTCCTTCTGATTTGGCTTTAATTTATAAGGCGTACATCCGCCCCAAGCTTGAGTACAACGCCCATATCTGGTCTGGTGCACCCAAGGCCGCACTGCACCTACTTGATAGAATCCAAAAGTGAGCGATAAAACTTATAGGAGACAACAATATCGCAGAGTCATTAGACTCGCTCGAACATCGACGTACCGTCTCTTCTTTGTTCGTGTTTTATCGTTATTTCAACAAACGATGCTCAAGTGACCTAGCCAACTGCATTCCTCCTCTCCATGAATTCACCCGCAACACTCTTCTCGCCAGGAATGCCCATCAGTATACCCTTAAGCCTACTTTCGGACGCACAGTTAAATTCAGAGACTCATTCTTCAGCCGCACTGCACGAATATGGAATGCTCTTTCCAACCTAATATTTCCCACAGACTACAACCTGCAGATTTAAGACCAATGTGCACAGGTACCTCCTCTCTCTTTCTCCCTCTATACCTGCGGCCCGTGCTGTGTCTTGACTCCGTCTTGACCCGATACATAAGGGTATTAACAATCCATTGAGCACGCGCAAATTATAAAAAAACTCAGCAGGAGTTGATCTTGGTATAAAAGACTCCATTAATACCTCAGCAAAAAAATCGGAATTATTTCGTGAATCCTTCAGCGTTATTTCCAAAGCGTCTACTAATTTTTTATTAGCCATGGTGGCTCGCCCCTCATAATAAGCCCGCAGCAAAACTTTGGCCATCCGAGATGTTTTCGATATATTTCATCTTGGTGTTTCATTGATTTACATATTCAACGGCAGTTTTAGTGAAGAATGTGCAGTTCGACCATCCTCAAACAATCTGGATGCAATACCAGAAGATGCCAGTGCCCCGTGAGAAATCCATTTCCGGATTGGAATTGAAATGACATCTGCTATCATACACAAAAAAAATATATTTATAATATTTAATTTAGAAGTAGAATATTTTAAGAACATAATTTTTCAAGCCTGAGAAAATTCAATAATTGTAAGTCGCTTAACTTAACTGCATTTTGTTAGAAGGAACAGCCCCTTGTAAATTTGCTCAGCGAAGCGGGTATGGAGTTGATTGACTTCAAAAGATTGCAATTTCCAAAAAGTCTTGCGTTTGCTATGACAATAAACAAGGCACAAGGACAAGCGTTGCACTTGTGCGGAATTGACTTTAAATATCCATACCTCTCATCTGGATCATATTCACGTGTAGTTATGCTATTAGTTCTGTTTATTTATTCCACAACTCCAGGCAAACAAAAATGTAGTTTACGAAAGGGCTCTGCGAAATATATTAACGTGATATGAGCAGGCACAGGATCCGCTAGTACATGTATAAAAGTTAAAGCAAATCTTCAGAATGTCTATTCGGGGAGTCCCTTCAATTCACGGGAAAAAAAACCCTTAAAATAAATTGTATGGGGGGAATTCCAGTTCTTTCTTTTTTCTTGCATTTTGTTTATTTTGAGTGCATAAATAAAATCACTTATTAATTAGAAAAATTCGTTTTTTCATACTGATCCCAACCATTTCGATTTAACGAGCTTATACTGTATGTTCTTTCCCTCAAGTTGACATTTCAAAACTAGAGTGGAGATCTGTCAAATTTGTTTGTCAACATTCTTGCAAGTTAATCAACAAAAGTGGTTACAAAAGAGATGAAGTTTTAAGAATGAAACATTCGAACGCAGGTTGTAGACGGCAATGCTACCCGGTTGGTCAACATGTTTCAAGAATGCTTAGATTTTGGTCGCGTACCCAGAATCGGGAGATCGATCACCAAAGACAGGGAAATGCTCTCATGCCAAACCATAGGATCTAACATAAATCGATCATCATTTCTTTTAAAGAGCCTAGACGACGTATTCATTCGACACGCAGTCGTAGAAAAACTCTCGATCGCTCAGCATGCCTATAACAAGAGCAGATCTGTCGAAATGTAGGGCTATTTGCTTGCTTATTGGCACTATAGAAAAATCCCTCAAGCATAAGGAATTTACCCTTACTGCTTTTGTCGACATTGAGGGAGTCTGCAATTACCCATGAACCTCTGGAGTCAACAGGTTCGGGATCGGAAACTCCTCAGTAGCTTTGATTCAGCTTCTCAAAGGTGGGATCAAGATCTTCAATCCGATAACAGAGGTACGCCACAAAGCGGTGTGCTCTCGCCTTACTTGTGGAACGTTGTGATGAATGAACTGCTCGTGACATTTGGAGAGACTGGGTGCAAGTGCATTGCCTATGCAGATGATATGGCCAATGCAGTATCTGGAAAATTTGTATCCACGATCAGGGATAATATATAAGATAGTGAACCGGTCCTAGACCTATATACAAAATCCCTAACTCTCTCGTTATGCGGGACCTCCTTAAAGCTTAATGATAGCGCGAAATTCTTAGGTCTTAGACACGAAGCTAAGCTGGAAGCTTAACGTGTCAAGAACGGGGACCATAAGGTACAACTGGGGACTACAACCCGGTATGGTCAACTAGCTTTTTGTTTTAGGAGTCAGACCCATACTGATATATGGTGTCGGTGGACTGCACCCGAAAAGCAAATAAACCTCATACCACTTGCAGAGGATGGCATGTGTATATATGAGCCGAGCATTAAAAACTACTAAACTCTAAACATACCCTTTCACCCCCGCCGATTGAACTAGTTAGTTGGTAGAAGGCAGCAATACGGCGGTCAGACCTGCAGAACATCGTTCTGGATCCTCAGCAGCTCTGGTTTTATACCCATAGATGCAGACCTCTATACCTATACTCCTCTTCGAGAAGAATCCCCGCCGTAACACTAGAAAATGGATCCAGCGCCAAGATTGGTAATCTCCCGGATTTCGCCTCAGTTTTTACAGTAGAAGCATTTGCTATTTGTCAAGTCATAAAAATAGCAAACAGCCCTCACAATAAACGCATTGTATGCACTGATAGCATATAATTTATCAATGCAATAAAGAACCCCAACAACAGCACTGACCACATTTCTGAAATCGCCAAACTCGAGGAAGTTAATGTGGATCCGTGGACATGCGGGGTTCCAAGGCAACGAGCACGCCGATAAAGCAGCCAACTCAGCCAAATACAGTCCTGTACACAGATTTAACATTTTCACCAAACTAGATCCGACGAAACACATAAAAATCAACCTCAAACGCCATCAAAACCCACGACTGGAGCCTATACCACCACGACTACATGAATATCAACCCTGTTAAAACCGAGCCTAAATACCCGACAAACTGGTCCAAACTACAAATCTCCAACTTTCTACAGCTACTACTTGGAGACACTGCAGTCACTCACCAACACTTGCTGAATATAACTAATCCTCCAACATGCGCCACCTGTAATACCCGCCTAGACTTACAACACCTTCTAGAAAACTGCCCAGTACAACAGTCAATAATATTCTTCAAAACCTATGACATACTTAAAAACCCACATTTCAATAACATTGTTAAAATCAATAATTTTCTGTCAAAAGCCAATTGTATTTTGTAACTTCATAATAGAGCCAATAGTCTCCGCAGCTAGGCTCGTTAAACTGTATATTATCTTGTATATTTTAATTCCCTGGTAATAAATAATAATAATAAACGCTTTTTTATATTTTTGGAGAGAAGTGGTTTTTTCCTTGCGATGCGTCCAAATATGCCACCTAGCGGCTAGAAATACTCAAGCCAAATTCCTCATGGATTTCATTGTACATGACACGAGAGAGAAAAGGAGACTTAAAAGGATCATTTTGGCTCTTCCGCACAATGGTTCGGTCCATCAGAATTGTGGTTTTTCTTGGTCTTGGATGTGGTTTTCTATTACAGTTTAGACGTATCTGGTCTTCTTTTACCAATTTAACGGCGTTATAAATCATTTTCCTGGACCATTTCAATTTTCGCTATTTCAGCTGGTTTTCTTGCCGTCTTGATACAGAGCATAGATTAAACTCATTTTTACAAAGTGCAATGCTTACCTCTTCCCACTGCAATAAACGATAAACGAGATCAAACACGATGCGAACATGTAATGAAACAATAGAAAAATATGGCCGCACGAATTATTATAGAGATATTTCAAAAACCACGATGTGTGCTATTCTTGTGTCCAGGCGCAAAGATTCAATGAATTTGATGAGTGAAACAACAAATTTGACGTATGACGTTGTAGCATGCATACAAAATTCCCTTACATCGAATAAAATAAAAGGAGTACACAACGGCGCAGTCAAAATGGAACACAAATATTTATTTAAGGTCTGTGCTATTTATCTGACCATGGCTGTACTTCGATTTGGAGAAAAAAAATATAATCTACTTATCTACGACACAATCTGGGGATCTACTTCTGTTAAAAAAAAAATCTAAAACAATAAATGGAAATACAGCGCTGAACACTGTCATTTGCATTATCATTGTTCCATTCAACTCCAAATATGAAAAAGTGTGTCTTGAATCAAGAAGATGTATACAAGATTGCGCCTTTATTTTTTCATTTTTTTTCTGTGACCTAGGCCGGAGCGGCGTGATTTGACAAATGGCTGGATTTGATATGTGTTTACATACAAATTGCTGAATGAAATATTTAAGTTTTCAGTTTTTTGTTAAATAAATTAAGTTTTTGAAATAATATTTCTATTATTCAGTATTTACCCTAATTAAGATTGACAAATTAACCCAAACAAGAAGACTTATATATGGTAGCAACAAGAAAAATGTGTTTGGAGTGTAATGAGAGACTCATCACCTGTATCGTCGCTGCGTCCACCCGGATCTCTGGAATTTGATCCCCCAACTAGGGCCAAATATAACCTGCAAGGTTCTCCAGACCGTCGTGTCCTATCGAATCCACTTCAATGTTCTAGTTCTTACCATGGTTTTTCTATGGTGACTTCTAAATTTTTATATAGTCCTCTGTTTCCTCCTCCCAGGTCACTAGAATCCATTCGTTGACTTTGCCAAGAATATGTTCCTTTCGAAGTCATCTGGAGTAAAATGTGCAGAGCAAATCCGAGAAGCATTTGGATTTAAATTGTCCTTCCTTCTGCAAAAATGAATCCACTGCTTCCGCAATATATTGTCTTTTGGAAAGACATAAGATCGTAGATTGGGTTTTTTTTTATTATTATTGCTAGTTAGTCAGTCTAGAAACTAGAGCGACTCTAGAAACTAGACTGACTAACTATCGTCACTCTTGTTTCTAGAGTGACAACTAACGTCACTCTAGATTCACTCTAGACTCACTCTAGTTTCTAGAGTGACTTTCTCTAGATTCTAGAAACTAGCATCTAGCCCTAGATGGTGACAACTATCGTCACTCTAGATTCACTCTAGACTCACTCAAGCCCTAGATTTAGCGCTAGAATCTAGCCCTAGGTTCTAGGGTCTCTAGGAAGATCTAGGGAATCCTAGAATCTAGGGATCTAGGAATCTAGAATCTAGAAATCTACATCTAGGGCTAGCGCTAGAATCTAGCCTCAGAATCTAGAATCTAGCCCTAGAATCTAGTCCTATAATCTAGTGCTAAAATCTAGATTCTTATTCTAGGGCTAGAAACTCGAATCTAGCCCTAGATTCTAGCCCTAGATCCTAGACTTAGATTATAGCCCTAGAATAAGAACCTAGATTGTATCTAGCCCTAGATTCTAGCCCTTATTGTAGGGCTAGATTCTAGATTCTAGGGCTAGGATCTAGGGCCAGAATTAAGGGCTAGATTAGAGGGCTAGATTCTAGGGCTGGATTCTAGCAAAAGCCCTAGATTCCAGCCCTAGAGTCTAGAGCTAGAATCTAGATCCTAGCCCTAGAATCTAGCCTAGCCCTAGAATAAGAATCTAGATTCGATCTAGCCCTTATTCAAGGATTCTAGATTCTAGGGCTAGATTCCAGGGCTAGATTCTAGGTCTAGAATCTAGGGCTTGATTCTAGATTCTAGATTCTTGGTCTAGATTCTAGATTCTAGGGCTAGAATCTAGGGCTAGATTCTAGATTCTAGGGCTAGGATCTAGGGCTAGAATTTAGGGATAGATTCCAGGGCTAGAATTTAGGGCTAGATTCCAGGGCTAGAATTTAGGGCTAGATTCTAGCGCTAGCCCTAGATTTAGGTACTAGATAAGACCAAGATTTAGGTTCTAGCGCTAGAATCTAGGGCTAGGATCTAGGGCTAGAATCTAGGGCTAGATTCGAGGGTTAGATTCTAGCGCTAGTATCTAGCTCACTCATTCTAGGGCTAGATTCTAGTTTCTAGAAACTAGAGCGAATCTAGAGTAACGATAGTTGTCAGCCTTGAAACTAGAGGGACGATAGTTAGTCGATCTAGAAACTAGAGTGAGCCACTCTAGAAATAAGAGTGACGATAGTTGTCACACTAGAATCTAGAGTGACTAACTATCGTCATTCTAGAGTCACTCTAGAAACTAGAGTGAGTCTAGAGTGACGATAGTTGTCACCCTATAAACAATCAGTCTAGAAACTAGAGTGACGATTAAAAACCGCACCTCATTTTTGAAAAATAGTTTATTTCTTGAGCTATTCACAAAATTTTGGGGATCGCCGTGGCGTAGTGGGTTAGTGTGTCGACTCCTACGCAGAGGGTGCCATGTTCGATACCCGAATTTACCACCTTTGATAATTCACGGCTCCACCTCTTTCGAGTCACTGACATTGCTCAAAGAGTATTCCTGTCTAGAAAAAGCTCCTCAACTTCGCCGATCGGAGTCGCTATTAAACTATAGGACCCTTCCACTTGTGAAAGAGCAATAGCACGCACAACACGAGTGGTTGCTGAGAAGCTAGGCCCAGGTGCGCCTCGGACTGTCGCGCCACTCATAAAAAAATATTTTTTTATGCTTTCTTGTAAATCGTTACAAATTTCATTTTTATTTATGTATATTAGAGTGTATAAACATTATTTTTAATAAAATTATTAAATTATTTGATTAATTGGTTTCGATACAATAAGATAACGTTTGTCTGATATTAATATTCTGGCTGTAGAAAAGATTCGCTCAGAAGCAGCACTACTTGCTGGTGTAGCTAATACTTTAGAGCAAACTTTGAATAATAACGGGAATGCAATTTTTGTACAAATGCTACCACTGTAAAAGTCACATTTACTTTTTTATATGAGCGATAGTTCGTTGCTTTTATTTTCACTAGAATTTCTATTGGCTGAACAAAGTCAGCAAATAAATCTATATTGTCTGGCGCAAGACAATCCAACTCTTCGTTTAAGAATAGTTCAAAGACTTGGGCTTCCTATTCAGGTACTTCATTTGCATAACCTTGCATTAAATTTTTACATCATATTTTCTTCAGCTTCATTAGGTTGTATCAACTTATTAGCGGGAGGAAAAAGAAATAAAGCAATTTTGTGATATAGTGTAAAAATTTGTAAAATAATGGAATCTAAAAAGGAACTTAATTTTGTTTTGAAATTTCTGATTACTTCCAAATCTTCAGAATCAATAGATAGATATTTTTCGCCTTCTTGGATTTTTGACGTTTTCTCAAAGGTGCTAACAATTTTTATTAATAAACCTTCTTCTTCTTTATTTGGCGCTACAGCTAGCACGGTCTCTGGCTAACTGTCTCCAGTGTCGCACGCCGAGTTGGTTAAGTCCATGTCCACCTGGGTGCTCCACCTTAAATGCAGGCGTCCTCTGCTACGTTGACTCTTCGGGCCGGAGCTGAGTTGTCCATACGCTTTACGTGGCCTAGCCATCTTAGGCGAAGACGCCTGATTAGACTCATGTCGCTGTACAGCCCGTACAGTTCGTGGTTGAATATTCTCCCCCAGAAACCATCAATGCAAACAGGACCAAAGATCGCACGCAGAGCTTTTCTGTCGAAGAGACCAAGGACTTCCACATCCGATTTTGGGATAGTCCATGCCTCCGCGCCGTACAGCACGACTGGGATGATCAAGGTCTTGTATAAAGTCAGATTTGTCCTTCGAGAGATGGCTCTACTACTCAATTTCCTCTTGAGCCCATAGAAACAACGGTTGGCAAGAGTTACTCCGCGTTTGATCTCTTTACTGATGTTGTTTGTATTATTTACTGCCGAGGTAGACGAAATCCTTGACTACCTCGAAGTTATAGCTGCCCATTGTGACGCTCTGTCCAAGACGTCGATGTTGTGTGTTCTTTCTTGATGACAGCATATACTTCGTTTTGCCCTCATTTTCCGCTAGACCCTTTTAGCCGCCTCCGCCTCAATGCCAGCAAACGCCTCATAGACTGCTCGCTGTGCAATCACGTCAGTGTCATCCGCGTATGCTAACAGTTGTGCAGACTTCTGGAAGATCGTGCCTCTCTTTTTTGACATTGAAAGTCTCGGTGAGTTCGTTACCGACCTTGAAGGAGCAGCGAGAGTTCTCCATCGTCATCCTGCACAACTTGACGAGTTTGACAGGAATGTCAAAACTAGACATGGCGTTGTATAGCTCGTCCCTATGCACGTTGTCATACGCGGCCTTGAAATCGACGAATAGGTGGTGGGTGTGGTCTGCCGGATCTGCCGTAATGTGAAAATTTGGTCGATGGTGGACTTCCCCGGCCTGAAACCACACTGATAACGACCAGGTCAGGTTGTTGACGAATGGTTTCAGGCGCTCACACAAAACGGCAGAGAGGCTCTTAAAGGCGATGTTAAGGAGACTTATCCCTCGGTAGTTGGCGCAGTTGAAGGGGTCTCCTTTTTTTGTGGATCGGGCAAACGATACTAAGGTTCCAATCGTCGGGCATGCTTTCCTCAGACCATATCTTACAGATGAGTTGGTGCATGTACCTTACCAGCTCATCTCCAGCTGCCTTAAACAGTTCCGCAGACAGTCCGTCTGCACCAGCAGCTTTATTCGACATTAGTCTCGATATCGCTATCTTGACTTCGTCTAGGGCGGGGGGATGGAATTCTCGTCGATCGTCGTCAATTGCGTTGAGTGGAATATTCTGCCTGACAGCGGTATTGGAGTCTTCCTTGCCGTTTAACAGTCTACAGAAATAATCTTTCCAGATTCTCAGTATGGACTGCGAATCTACTACGAGTTGTCCCTCTGCGACACGACAGGCTTCTGTCCGAATTTTGTATCCACTGGATAGTTGCTTTACCCGTTGGTAGAACTTTCGGACATCGTCTCTACCCTAACACCTCTGCATTTCTTCTCATGCTTTTTCTTTTTCTTTTTGAGAAGCCGGTGCTCTTCCCTTCTTTTAAGTTTGTAGAGCTCATGAACCGTTCTCGTCCTTCTGTCCAGCGTCGCCTTGTATGCTGCTTGCTTCGCTGAATGTGCCTGCCTGCACTCGTTGTCAAACCAGGGTTTTTTTTGGGGTGGCGTTTTAAAACCCAGCTCATCAGATGCAGCTTCTCTGATGGCGTTTTGACAACGGTTCCGGTTAATTGTTTCGCGTGGCAGGGTTGGACTCTCTGAGAGCTTAAGGGAGACTCGATCGCCAAAGTTGCTAGCGGTCAATTGCGATTTTAGCTTTCCGACGTCAAACTGTTTTGGGCTTGCTCTACTCCGTTGTCCTATCGATATCCGTGATCTTACCTTGGCTACAAGGAGGAAGTGATCCGAGTCAATGTTGGCTCCTCGGAATGTTCGGACATCGAGAATACTGGAGGAGTGTCTGACGTCGATCGCAATGTGATCAATCTGGTTGACGGAGACCGCCAGGTCCCTTTGTGGATGTTGAGGTGAGGGAATCGCGTACTGGCTACAAAGAGGTTTCGGCCCGTTACGAAGTCCAACAGCCTGAGTCCGTTCTCGGACGTGTTGTCGTGCAGGCTGTGCTTTCCGATGACTCTAGCAAAGATATCTTCCTTGCCCAGCGTTGAAGTCTCCTAGAACGATCTTGGTGCCGTAGCTGGGCCATTGATCGTACGTTCTTTCTACGAGATCGTAAAAGACATTTTTGCTGTCGTCATCTTTATCCTCCGTTGGGGCGAGGCCGCAGATCAGGCTGATGTAGCCTTGATGCGGATTGTTATGAGGCGTTCGCTTTAACAGACAAAGCTTAAGACTTCTTGCCGATGTCTGCCTCGAACAACAAACACGCATCCGAACAAGCCCTGCCTTCGCTCTTTGTAGCAATCGCCGAAGATTATATCGCAGTTTTTCATCCTCTTTTTGCCCGGCCAATCCCACCGCACCACCTGAATGGCGGTGATATCTGCCTTATAAGCTTCGAGGGCTTCCGCAAGTTCATCGGCTGCACGTGGTCTGTTCAGGGACTTCACATTCCACGTGCAGAACCGAAGATCGTTGTCCTTATTTCGTTGCCCATGGTCATCAGCAGTAGGGTCATCCGTATCCGAGGCTTCTCGTTGTTTCGGAATTAGTGATGTTTTTTTACACGGTGGGGAAGTTAATCCCACGCGCAACCCCATCTCTGGAGGACCGGGTCCTGGTTTAAACTCCTGGACAAGGGGGCCGATGAATACATTAGTTCACCTCTAAGTGCTTACTGTAAAGGCAATCCAGAGGGCGCCACGAGGTTGTATGTCAACTTGACCAGTGCACATTTAACAGGGATCGTTGCTGGCATCTCGCCAAGTTGAGAGCAGTCAACAACTTTGCCCTGGATGCACAGGCCTATGCCCTCCGTATTACATACCACTGGTGTTTAAATCCTAATTGTTCCCTACATTTACTTCGAAATTCTTAAATGGAAGTCCGAACCTTGTTCATGAGTTATGACATGCATCTTAGCTCTTATCTCTGGTGTATTGTGTGCATGCTCAATCTTGTCTCAGTGCAGTTGTAATCTGACAACCAACAAGTGGTGAGACGACACTACAGTACCCACAGATTAAAAGATTAGGGGGTATCCAATCACTTATGGGTACCCACTATTATGTCCTCCGGGTAATACCCGAGGATGCGGGTACCCGAGATATTCCCCGGTCTACTGGCAAGCTAGTGACTAAGGTTTCTTGGAGTGGAAGAGTGACGACACAATGGACCAAGGAGACTAGGTCTAAGGAGGAGACTAAACATAACCTAGGTCAATCTAGATTAAATCAAGGTGACCAATTTAAAGGATTTTTAAAATTAAAAAAAGCTTCAATAGAGAACTAAATTTGTGGCTACGTACAATAGTTTCAATACAAACAAGAAGCTGGTTTGCCGTCCTGTCAGATCATTTATTCAAATTTACAACAAATTTATCATCAGACAGTCACTTCCCACACGGCGTCAGGCGACTTCACTTAACGACACGTCCATTAAAGGCTTAGACAGTCTCTGACGTCGGACTTTACCTATGTCAGTCGATTGGTTGGTCGAATGTCAGCCACAACACAGAATCCAGAGCAGTGCACACGCACGCACTGTTGAGCCAGAAAAATGATGTTTTCCCCGCATGAAGAGATAACAATTTCTGAGAGCCATTGCCAAGCCACAAGTTCTCGTGGCTTCAATGAAATCGAAACCAGAACAGCACCGGCAGCGGCGCCCAGCTCTATTCCATTCCAATGGCTGCCCTGAACGTATACTCACTCGTAAACCAATTATTGAATCACAGATATTTTTTTTATTTAATATTGATTGCGGTTGATGCACATAACCTTGGCAAGTGATTCGTATTCGCATTCCCCATGGAGCAACACAAAAAAAAAACGAAGTCACACAAGCGTCAGATTCTCTACGATTGTTTGGTGAACGTTACGAGCAGCAGTACATAACAATGTCACTGCAAGGTATTAAATTTAAGCGAGTATGCGAGCTGTCTCTCCTCCTAGGTACTTGGCGCATGGAGGTGCTCTGTGCTAACAATGAGGAGAGGCAGTGTTTTTGACGAGTGTCCCGAATTGGGGCTTGTGCACATCCGGGGAAACGTCTTGTCCAACTGTCATGCACATGAGGAGACTTTGTCGTAGTCACGTTTTCTATGTGGGTCAGCACAAGAGAATGAGAGATAATCATATTCCGCCTTGTTTTATATTGCTGGAGATTCAATTAGTGAGTCACGAGTAACCATTGGGGAAACGCGAATGCACGAACTTATGTGGGAACAGGTTGTCAGCGGGGCTGACGCCTGATCTAGAAGGGCAAATAACCCGAGGAGTGGAGTGAGTGTATGCAAATGAGAACGTTGTCTAATTCGAAAACTTCTACAGCAAAGTTTGCAACGTTTGGCAAAATAAAAAAAATATTTAACACTAAGGCCCATATCCTACTAGATGTCTGAAATTCTTTCTTTCACTTCATTACGATCGCCGTGCCGAAGTCGCTTAGTGCGTCGACTCCTACGCAGAGGGTGCACGGTTCGAATCCCCAATTTACAAACTTTCATTCACGTCTTCACCTCTCTCGAGTCACTGACAATGCTCAAAGAGTATTCCTGTCTAGAAAAAGCATTTTTCAAATATGTTCCACCTGAGGAAGGTGGAATGTGGATGAGGAAGTTGTAACAGTTTTTAGATTAACTTTGGTGTGTCGATGTTGAAGTGGATTTCAACAACATTGGCAGAACATCGATGACCGATTATAATCGAATTCAAAACATCGATGTTCGTTAACATCGATGCTGTAGAATGAATTTATAAAATTGCAACTAATAGGGAAAAAACTACATATATGTATGCATAGACCGCACAGGCCGACCAATAGGGATGCAGTAAAATGGGAGGGTTATGACCTCCATAATTCGGATCATAAACTCGTCGAAAAAGAAAAATAGAAGAATACATAAAATACCATGTAACTCAAAGCATTTTGTACACTTGGAAAAACACATTTTTTTATCAGACTGAAGAACAACCAATTCCATGAACTGATCAGTGGTCTTTCTACGAAATGGCTACGTCATTATGTGGAGTTAAGGAAAATTATTCAAAACAGACAATTAATGGTAGGTTTTCCTTTGCTAACATCGAAGGCCGATGTTTTGTTTTTAACATCGATTATCGGATATTTTACGAACATGAACATCGATGTCAAAACATCGATATTTGGCCACTCAACATCGATGAACATCGAAGATCCCTAATTTGGTGCACTTATGTCTTTTCCGCGAAAAATGTAACGAGCTTCTTGTTCTTAGGTTGACATAATCTGTATTACAAAATTTATTTCCAAAAATAAGTATGTACAGTGAAGTCTCACTTAAATGAACTAATGATTGTTGGGCCAGTTCATATAACTGAAAAGTTCATAAATTAGAACCACGTCTAGTATGAAATAAATGATTTTTTTTAGGCTGGAAAATTAAATTAAGGTACATATTTATTTAATTCAGTTAATGTACAACACTTAAAA
This sequence comes from Eristalis intricaria, assembly GCA_964034865.1. NCBI lineage: Eukaryota > Metazoa > Arthropoda > Insecta > Diptera > Syrphidae > Eristalis > Eristalis intricaria. The sequence continues at coordinate 132,979,713 of OZ035873.1, forward strand.
TAATTTATTTGATATTTTTCTTCTTCTTTTTTTCCGAGTTAAACTCGGTTAAAAAAAAGAGTTTTCGTAAGTCCGAGATCGATAACTCTTTCACGGATTTTTCTCAGCATCAGCAGTTCTTCGTAAGGAAGTTCATTTTCTGAGCCCCAATCTATCAGTGTATTAAGAGCTGTCATTGCCTCTGACAGCTGAACTCTTTTCGGTGGTTGATCTTCTGGAGTATCATGGTTGAATGGTTCATCATCATCCGTATCTTCTATGATAGGCATGGGATCCCCTGCTAGCTCTTGCCATGCATGATTGCCGAAATTTTCACCAGGGATAGCTTCTCTTATCATCGCTAAGCTTTTATGAGCAGCGTCAGCTAGCTCGGGATGAATTGCTTGAAATTATCGTGATAAAGGCACATCATCTTCTTCTGTGAAGTCTTGATCATCAGGATTGCAAAATATCTCACGCCAGCATTTTGCATTTGCTTCTGCTCTGATTTTCTCCCACGCATTTGCTAAATATGAAACAGCATCTTTCATAGTTATTGCTTTTAGAAGGTCGTATATACTCTCCTTCTGTCTTGCTATAATCTTATGCAGCAACAAATTGCGGTAATACAGCTTTTTCAGTCTTATTATATTTTGGTCCATGGGCTGTATAATTGAAGTGACGTTGGGTGGTAGAAACATAACTGTAACCTGACCATCTTCACTAATGAGTTCATCGGCAGGAGGATGACTGGGAGCATTGTCCAAAAGAAGCAATGCTTTTGGAGGATATCCATTTTCCACGAGATGTTTTTGGACCTAAGGAAAATTGGAAAATGATTAACTTTTTAAGAAGTTAAGATTTTAAAAAAGTTTTGCACAAAAAGAAATTGTGAAACCAATTTTTAAATATTGAAGCGTTCATCCAATCTGATTTCGAAAGATCATAACAAACTGGAATTTCAAAATGTTTTAATACTCTTGGTCTTGTGGCCTTTCCAATAACTAAAAGCTTTAATTTATGAGTTCCAGTAGCATTAGTACATGCTAAGAACGTTATGCGCTCTTTTGCAATCTTCCTCCCGGGGGCTGTTTTTTCATTGGCAGACACAAATGTTTTTCCTGGAAGCATTTTGAAGTAGAGTCCAGACTCATCTGCATTATAGATTTGCTCCTTTTCTAGTCCAAGTTGTTTCATTTTTCGTTCAAGTTCAAGCTTGAATGGAGGAACAAGTTCAGGCTGAGCCGATAGCTTCTCTCCGCATACAGCCAATAATCGGATGCAAAACCTCTTTTTAAACTTTGTTATCCAGCCGTTATTGGCAGAAAATGTTTTTTCTTCTCCGTACTTGAGTTTAAACGAAATTATAGCTTGATTTCGTAAGATTTCGCTTGAAATAGGCACATTGACTTCTCTCTGCTTAAGAAACCACTTGTACAAATGTGTTTAATTTAAAGATTTAACTTTCGCACCGTTTTTTTTTAATTCCAACAATGGTGGACTTGGCAATATTGAATTTATGTGAAGGGAGATTTAGCAGACTGCCCATTTTCTAATGCCATGATAATTTCCCCCTTTTGCTCCATATTTAAACACTTAAGAATTTTTCGTCGGCTCCGAGCGTGCATCAAATCAAGACATTTTTTTTATAAATACAAACAAATTAACTATCCACACCGAACGATGTTGGCTCTTCGATAAAAAAACACTAACTGTCTTGCACGTGCAAATGCAAATGGAAACGCAAATTTGCTTAACACAAAATAACTGTAAAAATTTCAACAGAAATTCACTTATATGACGATTTGTACTGTACACGAGTCATTTATTAGAGCATCAGTTCATATAACTGAATTCCAGTACAAAAATTTTATTGGAATAATTCATATAAAGTGAGACTTCACTTTTTTTTTGAGAAATAATTTTGGTAAATAAGTCGACCTAAGCCTTGAAACAATTGATATTAGTTTGGAAAAATTGATTTGCCAGAACGTCAAAGTCAAAAAAGTATTACTTTACTTACCTTATTATTCAATCTATCACAAATAATTATTTGTATTACAGTGCTCCACAAAAGTTTACGTACAACCATGAAATTTGGAAAAAAATGGCTTATATCCACAGAATAAAAGTTAAAGATTTTGTTCAAAGGTATATTCCACAAAATAAATTACATATTTTTATTCGCTAGAAAATACAAAACCAAAAGAAGTCACAAGATTAACTCCACAAAAGTTTGCGTACAGTTAAAAAAAATGCAAGGAACGCTGCTATAAGTCAGTAAATAATCTCTTCATCTTATTTTTGTTGGTGCTATTATTATCTTATTCTCATGAAATTCTTTAACCGGTATTACATGGATGCTACCAGCCTTGTGGTGTAAGAAATGCTTATATTACTTCACTCAACTTAAAAAAGCTTATTCTCTCGATTATTGGTATCGTATGTGTTCTATGGGCATTAGGACTGGGCTCTGTTGTAGGGTTCGTAGTAGTGGAGGGTCAACCCGGGTTAAAAAACCGAATTAACCCGACTCAAACCGAGTAACATTTCTTTCAAATCGAATTGGCAAAACCGATGAAACTGTAGACGGTACAACCCGGTGTGAGCATATGATGCCGAACCGAGACCAACCCCAAAACGAATACAAATCAATTTGCCTCATTTCATATTGGTTCGGGTCGTAGCCACCACAGCAGGCTGCAGCATTTCGGTAACTTTTCGCGTATTGTGTGCTTTGTATTTATACATAATAAGCTATCTTTTTTTGTGTGATGTGGCAAGGCAAGTAAGGCTGCTTTCACTTTTTTCCTTTTGTGATTTCAAGCCACTTTCACACAGGAAATCTTTCAGTCTCTGTAATTGAGATCTCAATGCTGAACTTTTTCTATTTCCTACCCCCCTCTCACACATGCGTCATCTCTTCCTCACACATGTACAGCATGCTTCCAATACCCAACATTGTTCTCAATGTAAGAATAAAGCAACTCAAAGAAAAAACGAACAGAGAGAATATCCAAAAGCAAACCCCGAACACACCAGACGCGTAGCACGTCTCACCTCCCTTGCCATCAAGATGGAAAAATCGCTGACAATATTATTCTGTGTGAAAGCGGCCTAAGTTGCGTTGCGACTTGCGACCAGTGTTGCCAGATGTGATGAGCGAAATTCCGCTTCTCCGAGCCCAAAATTTCCCTTGTTCACCTATTTTCTGATGAGTTTCCCTATGAATTCTCAACGGTAATTTTTCATTAAACAATGCCAGTATTACGTACACTTTAACTCTATTTCAAACAAAAATTAAGCCATGTTTCGAATTAAGCATGAAACACTTTTTTTTGGTTCGAAATGCCTGTGCCTTCATCAACTACAACCAATAAGGTGAAATCTGCAGATTTTCTACAACGAAGTCTCTTTCAATTTATGCTAATATATTTTCAATGAAAACGAACTTCCTAATATATTCTAAATAATGGGACACGGTAAGGTAGTCAATATTATGCAGAGCCACACTATGCTAGCAATTAATGCACATAATATTTGTCCATCACATTCATCACAGGGAATTCAGAAAACACTATTTCTCTTAGCGTATATAAATTAAACAATTAAATGTTTTTTTTCTTTAAAAAAATAATTTTTATTTTTACTTCACGCCTTCACGGCTTCTTAAAGACTAACTACAAAAATTATAATTTCTTAAAACTAAGTGCATGTCCAATGCAGCCAGACGACAGGTCAGCACAAACGTTGGTGGCTCAGGTGTCCGCACGTTGTCGTCTCCTATATCCGGTGGGAAGATGATGCGCTGCATTCCGTCACGTACGAAGCTGATGTTGTCGCTCGTGGGAACCGTATCATGCATTGTTCGCATGATGGAATGTTTCGGGTGTTAACTCCTCCACCCTTAGAATCGAACGTCCTCGTGAGATGTAGTTGACGTCACTAGGTGAGGGATGTCTTCGAGTCCTATAGTTGTTCGTGATGGCCTGCTGGTATTAGAGCGTTCGCCTTTGATCATACCTTTATTTCTTATCATTTTGTATGCGAAGGTTGCGATGATTAAGACTGCAACTATTAAGATGATGTTCACGGTTAGGTTGATCTTATGTTTTGTTTCAAGCAGCTTGATTTCTTTAGTTCGATTAACGTAAAGATCCTTGATCATTTCGAGGGACAGTACTTCTTCTATCTTGTCAGGCTTATATGATGGTTGGAGTATCGCTGGTAAAGGTTGATGACTTGTGACTTCTTTGGACATGATTGTTCTTCCTTCAACTTGAATGGTGGTATTGAAATGTTTGATGATGAATGTTCCATTGAGCATGACAGTGTCGTTGTTGATGAGAACTGGGCCACTAAACTGATTTAGAAGTAGGATTCCTGCAGCTATTTCGTCTACGTCTGGAACGTGTTCATTGTTGATGATGGGACACGATGCTTTTTGGCTTTTTATGAGCATTGGGATGCACGATGAGTTACTTAAATTAACAATGTTATTTTTATTACAAATTGATATACTATTGTATGTTTTACATTTGTTAGTAATGCCATAAACTTCTTTGTTGCATTCTAGTATTGAATCATATTTTATTTTATTAATAATTTTGTTTCTTTTAACAGGTTTTATTAATGAAAAATTACATAGTTCTTTTGTAGTTGTTGGTATGCTTAAAATATATATTAAGTTATTATTATTTGAGGCAATCTTAATTTCTGCAAATTCTAATGCCTCATCTATATTAACATAAGGAATGTTTTCAATTTTCATAATTGTTTCCATTGTATTTATTTCATTGTTTGATAATATGAATGAATTTATTATGTTTAATTTCGCCCAATGGATGGCGTATACTACATTAATTATTTCTTCCTTAATTACATCTAACTTATATTTAATTTTCAAGATTTGTTCGCTATTATTAAGTTCGTTTTCCTTGAAAGACTTAATAATTTTATTTGTAATATTTGATAATTCATTAATCTTATCTAATGACATTTTGTTAATTATTATTTGATTATTATTATTTCTTAACACATTATTCATCTTATTAGTAATTATTTCGTAGTCGTGGTGGTCCGGGTTACCCGCGATCCATTTCCACGCTGAGCCTATGAAATCTAGTGATCTCTTATTTCTATCATTTATCTTAAGTCTATCTAGGTATGTTCTTATACGGGATATTTCAAAGGAGAGGATAGGACTAAGAATATGGGTACTAGTAGTGGATGTCCTTATCGTAGCTTCCAGGTTGTTTAGTGTTGTTTCGTAAATCTCGATGTCGATCAAGTGTATGATCTTGAACGATCCGTTCTGCAATTTTGCGCGACCCGTATTGATCTTTATTAGCTGTGAATTCGAGTAATCCAGTATTTGTGCTTCGCCATTGCACAGTGGTAATAATGTTATTAATATAATCCAACGCTGGTGAAGGGGCATCATTCCTGTTTACTTGTCGTTACTGGGGGGCCTTTCTTCACACTCCCTCGTTGGCAGCAGAATCCACAGATGCTACTTTTGTCCGGGACCCAGTTTCTTTTCACCACACACAGATTTTCAATTACGCGTAACACACTCGCGGCGAGCTTCCTTGAAGGTCGACTTATACGCACACGCGGCGAGCTTTCTTAAAGGTCGACTTATGCGTTTTTTTCCTCTTTGGAAATAAATTTACGCGATTACACTTTATGCGGTGATTTTACTGGGCCCCACGTTGGGCGCCAATTAAACAATTAAATGTTTTTTTTCTTTAAAAAAATAATTTTTATTTTTACTTCACGCCTTCACGGCTTCTTAAAGACTAACTACAAAAATTATAATTTCTTAAAACTAAGTGCATGTCCAATGCAGCCAGACGACAGGTCAGCACAAACGTTGGTGGCTCAGGTGTCCGCACGTTGTCGTCTCCTATATCCGGTGGGAAGATGATGCGCTGCATTCCGTCACGTACGAAGCTGATGTTGTCGCTCGTGGGAACCGTATCATGCATTGTTCGCATGATGGAATGTTTCGGGTGTTAACTTATATGCCCTGAGCTAATAAACTGATGTTTGCTGTCAGGATCTTATTTCCATAAGGTCCGGGGTGGACCTGGGCCTCAAAGTGATTAAAGATCATTTACCGATCTTGATCTCTCTGATCATTTCAATAAGCAATAATTCTACTTCTAAAACCAAGGAGAAACATGCATTTTTAAATTCAAATCGAAATAAGCTAAAATCAATTTCGTTCAATTGCTTATAAAAATATTCTTATGTATATCTATATATAGGTTCTTGCAACCAAAACTTGTTCAATGTTTTCAATCGAAGAGTATATTTCCCATCCGAACAGATCTGTGGGAAGCGTACATATTTATATAGTACGATTGTAGAGTATTTGTATGATAATTAATTATGCCGCGAATAAAAATGACTGAAGATGCCTTCCGCTTGAAACTTAAGGTTTGCAAGTCAATGATCTTGCACCTTTCGTCATAAGGACGAAAACTTGTCAAACATGTTTAATTTAACCTCTCGAACCATAGTCCTTGAACACTATATGGGGAATCCCAAATGATGAAATGAAACCTTGTCAACGAGCGCTATATAGTTTTAAATAGAAATAAAGTACAGGTGTCCCTCGTATAACGCGGTACTTCTACAAAGCGTTTTCGATATACCGCGATTTAAAAAAAAAACAACAACAAGATACCTGTGAAAAAAAAAAAAACAAACCAATTCTCGGGCGACGATAAGAACACCTAGATAGTGCTCAGCCATCAACGGCGCCGGCGACTGAAATTCGCATTAAATTGAGTGCTAGCAGCCGGCCACCCATTACTTCCACTGATATTAACATTTTTTTCAACTCTGCACCACTTAATGCATATAGCTTATGCTTTTAATAACCATACGCAATCATTAAAGTGTTATTTTCGAATTCGAAGTATTCAAAGCTATTAACTCTGTCAAATCTAATGCCACAAGATCTGATGGCATATCACCTCGATTTCTTAAGCTTATTCTAGGTCATGTCATTTGTTACATACATCATATATTTAATTTCTGCATAAGCAGCTCACAGTTCCCGGATAGTTGGAAAAACGGCTAAAATTATTCCTACAACCAAAAAGACCAGTCCTAATTGTCCTGCCGACTTTAGACCAATTAGTATTTTGTGTTTTTTGTCAAAAGCTTTTGAAAAGATATTATCTCTGCAAATTCTGAAATTCCTGGATGATAATAATAAACTATCGAAATGGCCGTCAGGTTTTCGAAGTAAGCACAGTTGTGAGTCTGCTGTTTTAGAAGTGTCTACTGATCTACGATCTGCTTTAGATCGTAATGATATTTGTGTAACAGTTCTTCTGGACTTTTCCAAAGCCTTCGACTGCATTAATCACTCTTTGCTACTTACAAAGATTAAAAACCGCTTCAATTTTTCGCATTCTTGCGTCAATCTACTAAGCTGTAGATTGACAGAACTTGGCTACTCTAACCCTAAAGTAATTTTTAAATGTGTTCCACAAGGCTCTGTCCTGGGCCCAATCCTGTTGAAATCCCAGGTATTGTTAAGAATTGCAAAATTCACATGTACGCTGCTGATATTATTTTATATTTCTCACGTCCTATTGGATTTATAGAAACACTGTGTTGCTAGGGTAAATTAAGATCTCGATAACATTTCCAACTGGTCTAAGGGTAATAAATTGAAACTGAACCCCGACAAAACAGTGTCCGTCTTTTTTTTCCAATAATGCGGTTCCTCCGTTACTATTCTGTAAATTCTGTTAAATACCTCGGTTTTCATATTTACTCTTCACTTACCTGTTGTGATGCGGTAAAAGATATGATGAAAACAGTTTATGATGGACTTCGTAGATTGGGTTACTCGACGAACTACTTGCATCACCTCGATTAGTGACTCGTAATGCCTTACATTTTGTTTAATTGTTCCGTGTTTCCTTGTCTTGACTTAAGCATATGCTTAATGTTGCGTTTAATGACGGCATTATTTATAATATTCCTAGGTCGAGGAGTGTGTCCAGAATTGCATCCTTAATTTACGGTCTGTAAATTACTCTCAGTATATTAAATCTATTTAAAATAATATTTAACAAACTAAGTCGCCTTGTTATCTTTTTGAAATCTTAGTTTTTGCACAATCTAATAGAGGAAGAAAACTAATTATACTCTCATTCACACGTTGCATTGGAGAGCGATCCTTTTTTGTATCTGCAATTTGCGCCGAAGTTGTAGGTAATTCAACTCATATGCCGTCTTTCAGAAAAAGCTTTTTCTTTATCTTTCCGATAACCGCATCCTAACTTAGACATGACTTTTCTTTTCTATTATTTATTATATATATGTATAATATTATTAATTTAATTTTTAAAGTATTTATTTATTTATTTATTCCTCTTTTCTCTCTTTTATAAAAACGTTTGCTATCTGAATTATACCTAATAATAATAATAGGATAATAATTCTGTTACTATCTTTTAATATACTTTTAAAAGATATCCAATCTTGACGCTGACACTCACGCGACGGATATAGTTACTCAACTTTTAAGTTTTCTCTCCCCTTCGGCGTTGACAATCCTCACATTGTGATATTTGAAGGGAGTTTGAATTTTATGTTAAAGTTTGGGAGTTGGGTCTCGTTGTAGCAACGTTCAAAATAGAAAAAGTATAAATAAATGTTTATAATTGAGTATTATTTATTTTAAATAAGCAAAACAACTTGAATTTTCAATTCAAACTTGAAACTGTCAAATGAAATCAGCTGTGCGTTGAAGTATTCATTGTGGCATCCCTTTGCGTCAGATACTTCCCCGTGTACTCTGACGCTACGCAAGTAAAGTATTTTATGTGCCTGAGCCTTTATATATTTATTTATTTATTCCTGTTTTCTCTTTTCTCTCTTTTATAAAACTTTTGCTATCTAAATTATTCTTAATAATAATAATAGGATAATAATTGTTAATTTTTACTCACGATATGTAACGTCTGGAAAACTATACATTTACATCTTGGAGTATCCTTGTAAATAAAATCCAAACACAAACACAAATACAAATATATTTTGTCCACACACAATTGGATATCACCAAACAATTTCAAAATGTAATCATATCTAACGAGCAAATTAAGAAGAGGTACAGAAATACCTTCCAATTTTTTGTCGCTGAAAAGACTAAATGATAATGCTAAACAAATTTGTTTACTAGACATTTCTTTAAAATAAATCAAAAACCAACGATTTTGCAAGTTACACAAAATATTTAACTTCCGTCAATTTTTGACAGAATACATGTAAAGGTGTCCCCTCGTATAACGCGGTGCTTCTACAACGCGTTTTCGATATAACGCGATTTAAAAAAAAGTTCTGTTAATAGTAGATAATGCTCCAGGACATCCAAAAGACTTGAATCATCCCAATGCAAAAATAGCTTTTCTACCACCTAATACAACGTCTATCATTCAACCTTTAGACCAAGGCATAATATCTACGTTCAAAGCGTATTATATTCGGCAAACATTTCAACATATTCTTAATAAAATGGATTCTACTGCAAACATGACGGTTACAGAATTGTGGAAAACATTTTCAATTTTAAACTGTACTGAAATAGTAGCATCGTCTATTAAAGAATTGAAATAGTCCACGTTAAGCGGATCTTGAAAAGAGCTATGGCAGGAGGGTGCTTTAAAAGATAGCGTGGTAACAACATTGAATTTGGAAATTAGCCGGATATTAAATGTGGGCCACCGTTTTAGTGGAGAAGATTTTGATGATTTGACCGAAGATGATGTTAATGAAGAAGAGTTGATTCTATTAGCAACTGGATCTCAAACTGCTTCCAATATAGCATATGAAAATGAAGACATCGATTCTGAGCAAGATATCTGTGAATCAATTCAAGATCTCACCCTAAAGCGCATACGAGAGGGCTTAAATTTGGCTGAGAGGATGAACTCTTTTTTTTCAGATAATGAGCCGCCAATGACGAGGTAAACCAAATTCAAGAGGCAAATAGAGATGAATCTAGCGCCTTATAACGAAATCGAAAAACGGCTTAAAAAAAAGCAAACAAAGGCTGATAACTGACTTCACAATCGCACAACCACTGGGAGAACTTCCAACAATTTGTTTCTTATCAAATGACGAAAACTTTGCCCAGGAAATTTCTTCTGATGAAGTTATACGCCCAAAGCGCTCACTATTGTATGCTGTTCGAAGACAGTAACAAACCAGCCAAAGCACAAAAATGAAGTTTGTTAATGAATAAAATTTATGTTTTTCGATTGTTTTTTTCATTGTTTTTTAATTTTTATAAAGTATGAATTTTGGGTTGCCGTGGCGTAGTGGGTTTGTGCGTCGACTCCTACGCATAGGGTGCCAGGTTCGATACCCGAATTAACCACCTTTCATATTTCACGGCTCCACCTCTTCGTTTCGAGTCACTGACAATGCTCAATGAGTATTTCCTGTTTAGAAAAAGCTTCTCAAACTTGGCCGTTCGGAGTCGGCATTAAACTGTAGGTCCCTTCCACGCGTGAGAGAACAATAGCACGCACAACACGAGTGGTTGCTGAGAGGCTAGGCGCTGGCCCTCTACGGGCTGTAGCGCCACCCATATTATTATAATTATAAATTTTGATTTTGAGGTGTAACCATACATATATCTTTAATTGAATACCTATTTTATTTTGGAAAAAGATTATTGGAACATAACCCTCAAATTTATATGAAAGCTAAGTCTTCTATAACGCGAATCACATAACGCGGAATTTTCCTCGAACGTAACCACCGATTTTTTCGAGAGACACCTGTATTACAGAGGTGTCCGACTTCTATCTCAATTGCCCCTTAACATTTTTGACACCTGTTTTTATATCGTTTTCTGAAACCTGAACAGAGAACGGCATTCACATTATTTCGTGAATAAATGTCAAAAATGCATGAATATCTGTCAAATCAGCTGTGACGTCGGCCATCTCTGTAGTTTTAAGGCTATGAACTTATAGTATGTTTTTTTATTAATTCAGCTATTGCAACATTTTTCTCCTTGGCAACAGAGGCCTCGTTGCTGAAAACTGCTTTGATGCAATAGAGGTTTTGCATAGGAACCTTGTATGTGCTTTGCCATTTTATAGGGCTTGATTAACTCGGTCTTACCCCGGTTATCAGAGGTGAATTGAAGGGGATTACATAAACGTGAAAGTCAGATTGATTCAAAAATCGAGATTTCAGTCAACCATATTCTAAAAAAAAGTGGGAAACAAGAATTTGGCTAGAATACGTAATATATTGCTAGATAATTGTTATGTCCGATAGCCAAAAACGAGACAAGCCACTCTACCATTTCAGTGGTATTGGACAAAAAAATGTACAATATAAGCCGGGCAGATTATCTATAATTTTCACGCCAATTCTTGAATTCGGACTCTTCTATGGTTGAAACACAATAGTGCGTTAGCACTGGCGTTGGCTTTCAACACACATAATTCAATGGCCAAGCACAAAACACAGCGTCGACCTGCGTCAGTGAATAATGAGAGAGAGAGATAGAAAGCATCGTAATAAAACGTAAAACCTATCCAATCGCACGCCATTATTCTACATGTTGGATATTTTTTGACAGAGGAGTGCGCTGTGAGAGAGATTTTCTCCCAGATTGAGAGTTTTCTTCCAAATTGAGGGTATTTTGCAGAAATGAAGTATCACAGAGATAGCCGACTTCACAGCTGATTGACCCCTAGTCCATCGACAAATTTGATTACTTTTTTGACAGACATTCATGAATTTTTGACGGTTATTCACGAAATAACGTAAATGCCGTTCACTAATTGGTCAATTTGGTTTATAGACACGTTTTAAAAAACAGTTGTCAAAAATCTTAAGGGGCAATAGAGGTAGAAGTCGGGCATCTCTGTAATACATAATTTCTGGTATTTTGTATCAACTGTTATTTAAGAAACGAAAACAGCTGAATAAAAATAATTTAACGACAAAAGACATTTCAAATGAACGTGCGCAGAAAGGCGGCAATATTTTTCATCTAGTAGATGAGAGAGAATACAGCTGATTAATTGAGTATTTATTTCAACGCAGTGCGTCATCGTAACATGAAGTCGGCTGGCGCAGCGCACTCTTGTTTTTCAGGCATTAGTTTTTTTTAGAAAAAATACTCCAATTCTGATTTTCAACAAGTATGCCGTGACAAGAAACCAAAACATTTAAGAAAAACTTGTTCAATGTATGCCTACTAGAAACTGTGCCTTCCAACATTGGTTTTGGGAACAAACTCTTTAATCGTTTAAGTTCCGCATGTGTGACCACCTTTAGCCAAATGCCGGTGGTTTCAAGGATTACAGCTGCTCTTTGGATTGTGAGCAAATTAGAGAATTAACGCCGGATAGATGATCCCGAACTGGGGTCATCAAATGGGAAGCGGCCTTATCCTAACCCAACCCAACTGACAGCATCTTCACGATATTCACTGCCACCCCTAGTCCCAACTCAGTTCACCACTCAGTTGACTTTTGCCATCACGAGTGACTTCATTTCCGATTAGCTGCACAATAGTGTGGTGACATAACTAATCCGTTATTTAGTCAAACGAACTGTCGCCCAGCCAACCGATGAAGACATAACGTCTCGTGTTTCCATTCGCGATTGTTGCACCTCACACAGCCATCAATAAGCTGTCAAACGAACTCGAACCAAAAATGGCATCGGCAACTCACCGCGTTCGCCATGAACTTCGTAACAATTAAAGTAAAGCGTCATATTTTGGTCTACCAGATTATAGATTCCCCTTTTCCCCTTTTAACAAATCCCCCGCCGGAATTCCCCCAAATTCTGAAAATAACAATTTTATTGTAATTACCAAGTTGTGACGAATACTAGTTCTGCGAAGAAATAAATATGTAACGTTTGAATGGACCGAATTTAATGAGATTTTGAAACGTGGAAGTGCCAAGAAATCGTTTTTCTGGACTCTTTGTCTTTCTCTTTTTTCAAATAAGCTTACTCCGTTAATGTGTAATACGTTTGAGTTACATCAATCACGAAAAGATCTTGTGGCACATGTACTGTTTCAGAGTTCATTAAGATCGGTTCACGGGTTCAAAAGTTACATGTTTATTTCCGCGCTCCCATTCAGGCGTCTACTGCTCAGGCCCTCAAATACTTCACGGATCGCACACTTGATAAGGAAGTTGTAATACATGCAAAAATCAACAGAAGGTTCTTAAATGATCCCCAATCCTAGGAAATATCGTTATCCACAGTAGCCAACGAACAAACGCGTCCTAAGACAGGGCTTGAATTTTCCATGAATGAAATCCCACGCCAGGAAACTGTCTTGTTCCGGTCATTCCAATCAAACATTTAATTTCTGTCTCCCTGCACAGATTTCCTTGCATTCACTCCAAGCCACGTCTGAAAATGAACTTCGACCCAGTAAGTGAAACAGAGCATACATCCTTTAAATTTGTTCTCAATGTAAACATGAGTCCGGTCGTGTATCCTTTGCATTGCTGTTCTCGTGTCAGCAGCTGTCAAGAGATCATTTATCGATACCCAGGAGGACGTCGGTCAATTTTTCTACCACAGCCACAGCCACAGTCAGGCAAATGCACTTCCCCCATGCAGCCGAATGAATGGAAGGAGCCCAGAGGAGTAGCAGACCTAGCACAACATATGCCGTTCAAGGAAATCGTAAACTTGTACGATACGAGTACCTACCCCACCATCACCACCACCACCACGACGACGAGGCACGTCAAGCTGAAGCGGCGACCTCTTGTTACCTACATTTTATTCCGTCCAAAAAGAAGCACTCTCTTATCCGGTGTTGTTGTGGTGTAACATAAAGCAAGGAAAAAAATTACTGAAACAATAAACCTTCACACACAGCCCACCACAGACTGGACCTACACCAACATGGGCCAGCCATTAACCATGCCACCAGCCAACAGCCACCAGCCACCAGCCACCACCGGCTTGTCTTACGACTCGATTGTGCGTCCCTGCTGCTGTCGGACGCTTGATGGGAAAGACACAGAATGTCGTTGGTTGGCTTGGCTTGTAGGAAAGAACAAAAACAAGAACAACAGAAAAAAAACAGCACGTATTGCAACCACATGCATGCATTTATAATAATCTGCCCCTGATGGCTCCGGCGTTGGCTTTGCCGGTCTGTTGGCCCCACGCCGGCAACAACGCCGCACACTACTGAACTAATTGCCGATCCGAGCGAGGAAAGTCCTTGAGGTGCAATAAGTGCAGCGTGACGCATTTCAAAATCGCAAGTGTGTAGGTCTTGTGTTTGTGACGGTTGTTGGCCGGCAGGGCCATAGTCGATAACGCCGGCAACGGTGCTGGTGATGAGTTTGAATAGTCCTTGATTGCGAAGAGAAGAATTTGAGGTTATACTTTGTTTATTCAGAAACACTGAAGCGTTTAGTAGTTCGCCATCATTTCCCCCGAGTGGTTTTGTGCTGTCGATTGGTGCATCAGAACGCATTTCGGCCCCTTTTACCGGCGAATCACTCAACTCACTGGCGTGGTGGTGGTGGGTTCTGGTGGTCGGGCGACATGCAAAATCCACTGCAAGCCGTGACAAAGCCCAGCAGAGGGGGACACGTGAAGGCGATGTAAAGTTTTTTATCCGTTGGATATAATTCTGGTTCTTGGCGGCTCATCACACCATCGCACATATGCGGAAAATCGATATCAAAGCAGAAGGCTGTTTTCGGGATATCGAATGAATGCATCGGTTTATGTTACCAAGTGCATTTTGAGTGCATCGCCGAAACAGGCGCGCGGGCTACATGGGTCGAGTGTGAGCGAGAGCGAGAGAGTACGATGGATGGCGGTTTCGTGTTTCATCGGATGGTTATGCCTCAAGTGGAAATGGTTTTGCGAGGCGTTAATCACCGCCACAGAGCAACTGTAAGGTGCTAACGAAAAAAAAATGCATCAATAACGAAGCATTCCTTTCTCAATAGATTATTAAGTTACAGTTTAAGGCTGCATGGGGGCTTAACGACTAAAGTGTGAAAAGGTTTATGGAGCATTGAACCGCATTTCGTGCATGCAGTTGGTTATGTGCAAATTTGGTGCGATATCCCGCGCAACTTTGGGGAGACTCTTTGGTGCACGGACTGGGCAGGGCCAAGCTAAACGAAGCCGTGAAGGGATATTCAATGGATTTGTTCAAAAGTGTTCACTTGCCAAGAACGTACTGATTTATTTCTTCCTTATTTATTTTGCCATGAAATAAATAAAACAACGTTGGTTTTTGTGTACACCTATACACTTTATGTAATCATTCATAAATACAATAGACTAGAAAGAGATATTAAAATTAAGAAAAAAATTAATAAATTTTTAATATACAATATTTTGTTTGGGTACATCCACCAGGGCAGTCGAATACTTCGTCATCTTCCGTTAGTCTGAAGCAAAATTCATGGTACCAAACACCACAATTCTGACACTGTCTAATATCAAGGCCCTTTCCATATCACCTGACGACCATTTTGCCCACTTTCTGTTCCCTAATTTTTTCGCCTTTAACATTTTGTCTTAAATCGACACGACGAAACAAATTTAATTTCTCATATTCCTAAGAAGGTATCTTATCGATGGGCCTTTTTAGGTACACGAAAAAACATTTTCTTTACAGAAGTTTTAACGAAAATCTTCTTAACGTATTCAAATAATACTTAAGCCAAATTAAAAAATAGTTAGACATGTATTGTATTTAGTGCGAAGAAGACTTAGCCCAATTATTATTTGCATTAAAATTAATTGAAAAAAAACACTTTCTTATAAAAAGCGCGTGAGTGCACATGCACTAACTTGTAACGACTAGAGTCCGACCGAACATTCGGCTTCGGATTCGGCTCCGATCACCTTCGGCTAAAAATATCACCTTCGGCAAAACATTCGATTTCGGCCAAATGAGGCCGAAGATTTTGCCGAAGCCGAATGTTGAATTTTCTGTGAATTACCGTATATTCCGCATTTTTCTTTGTAGGGTAAATGAGCAAGTCGCGCCGTGTTTGTTTGATATTGCAAAATTTGCTTGTGTCTACAGTAGCAGAAGTGAAGTTGCAAGGAGCGGTGCGTTTTTTGTTTTAATATGTGTATTTTGAAAGTTCCATTTGTTCGTCAGCTTTAAAATCACCATATTTTGCATTTAAGTTCGATTTGTTCGACAGCTTTAAAATCACCATATTTTGCATTTGCATACTCGTAAATTATTAACTGGTCTGCATTTTTATGCATGCAATTTATTTGTACTGGTTTCATGAAGGAAGAACAAAAATGCCAGCTACAAACCCAATTTGGAGCTATTTTAATAAAAACGATGTAAAAGCAACTGTTGTGTTGTCACTTGGTAGTTCGCTACCAAAAAACAAATATGTACAATCATTTAGAATAAGTTCATAAGGAGGAATGGGAAAAAAATATATTGAAGAAGCAGAAATCAACAATTTGATTAAGGTCAGAAATATCGAAAATGTTAAATCGCCTAATGAAAGAAATTTAAATGATAATCTCATGTAATGGAGCGAAAGATAGCAGTAGTATGGTCATCCTATTTCGATGCGTATTGATAAAAGAATCAGGGACCTTATAATAGTCGACATGCTGCTGTTGTCGACCATTTGTACTTCTATTGTTTTTTTTATCATCAAAGCCAATGAGTTACTTTGCTGACCAATTTTTATTCCATGAGCCAATAAATGAAATATTAATTAATTGAAAATAAAATTAAGTGATTTTTATAAAATTTTTATATTCTTCAGTATTTCCTTATGCCATCATATTCAGCTTCGGCTTTGGCCGAAGGTGATCACAAAGCCGAAGTTCGACCGAAAAAAAAACTAGTAACGACTGTAAGAAAAAAAAACACGATTTCGATTTTTCGATTTTCAAACATCGATTTTAGTGTTTAGCCACTGCTACATATCAAATATAATCCCGGTTGCTTGTCGGTTATGACACTTTTTGCACAGTGGGCCTTATTATGTACTGGGCCTTACACATAATATACTATTTGAATACTTCGACAGTAATATCAAAGAAGATATGACAGATAAATAGTTGCTTATTTCAATATTAACGAATTTGCAACCAACTAGTTTGAAGATGGTTGAATCAATCACCATCATGTCAACACATCACTGTAGCTTATTTATT
Source organism: Eristalis intricaria (assembly GCA_964034865.1). Classification (NCBI taxonomy): domain Eukaryota; kingdom Metazoa; phylum Arthropoda; class Insecta; order Diptera; family Syrphidae; genus Eristalis; species Eristalis intricaria. The sequence goes on from OZ035873.1 coordinate 132,996,900, forward strand.
TTTTTTTTTCAAAAATAAAAAAACTCAATTTTGAGTTCGTACCCAGTAATGTGTATACTAACAAGAAATTCGACAGTCCCTACTCACGCATAGCGCAATCACGATTTTCTACACGTCATAGGCACGTAGGTAAAAACACAGTGTCCCCGAAAGCGATGCTCAGAATTCGACTTATCGAAGGTGACGCTAAATAATCTGTTCGACTTATCAAGACATTCGAGTAATGGAAGTCAAATGACATATGAATTTCAGTTTTGGCGCTATTGGCAACCAATTCCATTCGAGTTATCGGAGTTCGACTTATCGAAGTTTGATTGTACAGTGCTCCACAAAAGTTTGCGTACAATAATGCAATTTAGAAAAAAGGAGCTGTCATTCACATAATATAAGTTCAAAATAATTTGGAAATGTATATTCAAATAAAACAAGGTGAAAGGCTTCAGTTTTCCATAAAATAAATTATATATAACAAACCATATATATAACAAAAACTAACTGATGCCTTTCAACTTGTTTTATGGGAATGTACCTCTTGATAATATTCTTAACTTTATTATGTGAATGACAGCTTTTTGTTCTTTATTGCAGTATTGTACGCAAGCTTTTGTGGCGCACTGTACAGTCAAACTTCGATAAGTCGAACTCCGATAACTCGAATATCTGATAACTCCAATGAAATTGGTTGGCAATAGCGCCAAGACTGAAATTTACGTCATTTGACTTCGATTACTCGAATGCCTTGATAACTCGAACATATTATTTGCCGTCACGTCGAATTCAAAAGAGAAATTTCCAAATACTGCGTATTCTACAAGTTCGTTTTATAAGGAATCGCTTTTGGTGTAATGCGTTTGTATGTTCCTTTGACCTCGTATAAGCAAAATCGTGGTCACGGTGATTATTCTAAGCGGGGGGAAGTGTGGTGAAATTCCTTGGATTTTCAGAACTGAACGTGCAATCGAAACAAATGAGGCAGAAATTCAACTGCAGATGGAATTTGGAGCTTGAAAAACTACCAGATATATTATACACGGTGTTACGTCTGATGATTTTCTGCAGGTGGATGGCGATATTGTTATTTAGGAGTTTCCCACAGATGTGGAGAATCCGAATCTTCTCAGCTCGACAATAATGATGATAGCGGTCTTGATGTAGTAGGTGATTTGATTCAACTGCCTTCAAACGGGTTGGTGGTAAATTCATTACTCATTTTGTGATCTTAGTTTAGATCATTCTCCCATGTACTATGTATAAACGATACCCTTGTAAGAAAGGAAGTTCCACCTACTTTAACTAATAGACGTACGAATTGGAAAGCATTTCGAAAGCACTTACAAAATAATACCGAACTCAGGGTACCGCTGAGAACCCCAGACGATTTAGAAATAGAACTCGATAAATTTATAGAAGTAATACAGTGCGCTGCGTGGAGCAACACACCTCTCGCTAGAAAAACGACGACGGAACATGTATTGCGATATACACCGGAAATACGAGAATTAGTAAGAGAGGCAGCAGATTCGTGCGTGGCAGCATAAATCACGCCTCAACCAACTGTCTAACCTTCTGAAAGCGAAAATCAAGTCGCTTAGAAATAATAATCTTAATGCCTATTTAACAGGCTTGTCAGCGAAAAAAGATACCAAATACTCACTCTGGAAAGCAGCCAACGGTTCAAGAAAATCTCAACCCAATTCGAAATAAACCAACACGAGTGGGCCAAAGAAGATAAAGAGAAAGCAGATCCCTTCGCAGATCATTTGGAAGCAACGCTTAAATCACGCGATGGATAAACACCCTCCTACGGTTTGGACTCAAATAATGACAACTTTTCTATAAGAAATGCTACTTTGACAGAACTTAAGGAAGAATTGAAAAAAACTCAAACCCAAGAAAGCTCCTGGTTATGATTTAATCACAGGAGAAGTTCTGAAAGAATTACCTAAGAAAGCTCTTCTTATGTTTCTCTACATTATCAACGGCACCTTTAGACTAGAACATGTCCCTAGTCAGTGGAAAGTAGCGGAAATAATAATGGTGCCGAAACCGGGTAAATCCCCAACAGACAAAAAGTCTTATAGACCGATTTCACTTCTCCCGACAATGTCTACAGTGTTCGAACGAATACTACTTATATGTTTGAGCCCGGTTGTAGAAGAAACACGACATATTCCTAACCACCAGTTCGGTTTTAGAAGCAAGCATTCTAGCTATTGACCAAGTACATAGCATAACTGATGTTATAGAAAAATCGTTTGAACAAAAGCTAGTCTGCTTAGCTGTACGACGTTTCTCAAGCCTTTGACAAGGTTTGGCACGAAGGCTTGAAACACAAGCTTCAACAAACTTTGCACAATTTTATTGAACTATCTATCGGATAGAATCATCCGTGTGAAATATGGGAAAGAATACTCCCTATTTAAATATTTACAAGCTGGAGTACCACAAGGAAGTGTTCTTGGTCCCCTCCTTTACTTATTGCATAGCAGCGATATACCGCACGGCGTAGGCACAGTGCTAGGCACATTTGCTGATGACACCGCCATTTTGGTAACTGCAAAAACGATCGAATAATCAACTAGAAAATTGCAATGTGCTTGAGACCGGATACACGAACGGACGAACACTCAGCGAATTGAGCTTAACGAAGCTAAATCCGTTCATATAAATTTTATGTATAAGAACGTGAAAAACTTGACTTTTATAAATACTGTTCAAATACCATTCGGCAATGAAGCGAAATACCTCGGAATGACTCTCGATGTAAAGCTTAAATGGAAGGAGCAATTAAGATACAAAGACATGTCCTGTCTTATTGGAAAACATTCCAAGCTTGCTTATATTGCAATTGCTTGTCAAGTACTAAAACCCGTCTGGACGTATGGTATACAACTATGGGATAGTACTAAAGAAAGTAATAGAAAGATACTACAAACTTTTCAAAATAAAATGCTAAGGGCCATCATCCACGCACCCTGGTAATTACGAAACAAGATCCACAGAGATATTGGAATTTCATCAGTCCAAGATGAAGTTACGAATTTTGCTCGTAAGCATAAACGTCGCCTGAAAGAGCACATAAACTCTGCTTACAATTATCGACGAAAGAAACTCTTCTCGCCGTCGTCTAAGGAATAAACCCCTTGACCTATCATAGTGAATTCAACCCGCGCTTAGCGGCGGTGTTAGCAAGAACTCTCAATGGAGAATCTCTTGTCAAACCAAGAAAGCAAAACTGCTGGATAAGTATAAAACTTAGTTGTTGTGGAAATATATTTTATTTGAATGGAGGTGTTTTTACTGGGTAAAAATCCCTTTCGCTATGTGGGAACGGTCCCCATAGTGTCTTTTGAAGAATCTCACTTACCCCCGCAAAAAAAAAATAAAATAAATTTGCGTTGGTATTCAAAGACTCATGAAACAACAAATGATTCTGTGAACCTACGATGGTTTAAATTCCATTGAAGATTTGTTTAATAAACAAAATAAAAAAATTCCGCTTTTCAGTCATGTGTAACAGACTATTTTAAATAATAATTATGCTCCTCTACTTTTTATGTGTTATATCGCAGATAAATAAATATTTGTTTCAATTTTGTATTTTACTTGATAACCCGATTTTTTTTGTGGCAAGTCGTTTGACTGTAGTTAAATATCTAAATATTGCTTTAATTTCAAAATAGTGTGCAATTCTACTACGAATGTGAAAATTTCAAACTAATGAGGGTGAAACTTTTGACGCGTAAACCTCCAATAAAATACCCCACTTCTTCAAAGGTTTTCGATCATCAATGAGCTTAAAATCATTGCAAGAATAGTGTCGACATCTCACAGGTTTACCTCGAGGTCCGACTTCGCTTAATCAATGAGGGCTAGCCTTCACATCGTCCGATCCGCAAATTGCACATTAATTGGGGTCACCCCACCTCTTCGGCTTCAATTGTTGACCTCATCTGTTCAAACACGTTCTCCTCTTTGTGCCTCATAAAAATCAGAAAATATCGATGCAAATCTGAGCTTCGGCAGGGCAAACATGTTTTGCACAAACTTTGCAGTCCAACTGCATCCGCAACACTCCACCAGGCAAGAGTCTGTCTTAAGTAATTGACTTGAATTTTTCACCTTTTCCCGAGAACTTCAAACGCCCTGTCGAGTACGTGAGAAACACGTTTTTCACTCAGCAATTGCATCATCACCGCTAAATTGCATTTCCCGCCAAAAACTCGTGAATCTTGTATCATTCTTTGCGTTTTCATCTGTTTCCTTCAATTTATCCTCGTCTCTGATCACTTACTATCTCCGTTCAATTGAGATAAGCTCACTTGTGTGAGTGCGCCCGTGTGAGAGGCGGATGGGATTAATGAATATATGTGGAGCCCATGGATACAAGCGACGCATCTTGCATTTTTAACGACACGGAGTCAGTGCAGTTCATGTGGTGTCTGGAATTTGAATATCTTTCAAATGTAAGTATTTTTGCATTTCACATGAATATTGGACGCATAATTAAGCCGAATAACTGTAACCGTTTGACGCGATGAATTAACAGCTAATGGGCACAGACAACAGCGGCTGAGGGACGGGGCACGATGAGACCCTTTCGTCCGGTCAAGGAATGACACATTTGAATGAATTCGCGAAGAGACGCTAAATTGGTGTGAATGTGTGCGTTGCATTGGCGTCGACTGCACAGTACACTGACTTTGAGGTCAAACATGACGTCTTGTCTTGCGGATAGCAGGTTGTGCTCCATCGAGAGAGACTGGTTGAGCATATAAAAAAGCAATGCGGTGCATTGCAGCCAATTGAGGAATAATTTCGAAAAACTTTTCATGTTCGACCGTTTTTATTGTACTTATGGTTGTACACATCGTCATCGGTAGCAACTGTCGTCGTTATGAGTATTAATTGAAAAAAAAATGGAAAAGATTTTACAGAATGTCTCAATGTCTTCCAAGAGATTTAGTTACAGTCAAGTGCACGTATTAGATTAATGTTTTCTTAAAAACACAAGTGTTTCCACCTTAAGGAATTGCAGTATCTTCATGAAATATGAAACATATCTTTCTTTTTTAATGTAGAATAGAGTGCACTAATTGCATAAGTTCGTGTACTTGCATAAAGTAGTAAGTTTTCTACGGCAGGAGACGAAAAGTTGATTAAAGTGGTCGTGCACTTAATTAGAAACGCACTCACAGTTTCTGTTTTTGTGATCACTTTAGTAAGGAAAGGGTTGGAATATAATAAATATAATATACAAATATAATAAACTGGTATTTCAAAACTTAGCATTTTTTTATTAGAAATAATGTTAAATAAATAATAATAGGCAATTGGAAGAAAGGCATCCGAAGCGTCGAGACCAGAGTGCTCATTTCAAATCTGTACGACGATGGTAGAAGTTAGGCCAAATTGCAAAAACACTGAAATGTTCCAAAAATAAGCTTTTAATGTTATTCAACTTCTTCAAAATAATGATATTGCGGAAAATTTCAGCCGTGTTCCTCGAAAAGTACTCGAAAAGTACTACCCACCGAGAAGACCAATTTCCTCACGCCACCGCTAATGAAATACGGACAAAAGTATTTGGCGACGATGATAGCGGACCATCTATAGTCACGATTGCGCGACGCTGTACTCTTTGGGCATATTTCAAGAAAGAAGCCACTTTTAACTGAGCGATATCGCAGGAACAGGAACAGGAACAGTTTGCTAGGAAATACAACCATTGGACCATGGCTCAGTGGAAAAACGTTTTGTTCAGTGATGAAACAAGAATAAACAGAAATTCTTATGACGACCAAGCCTTTGTACGACGCCCAAGGTCCAATTCATTTGACCCAAAGTACACCCGCCCAAAGCACAAACATGGGACCAAAAATTAGTTGTTAAGAACATTCCACAGAGCGTCTGCCAAAAGCTTGTTGAGTCTATGCCTCGGAGATTGCAAGCAGTAATTCTAAATAGAGGCAATGCTACTAAGTATTAAAGTACCATAATTGTTTCAATAAACATCAATGAGATTTCTTCAAAAAATGGCAGTGTTCCTAATTATGTGCACGACCACTTTAATTACCTTTTCGTTCCTTCTCATAGAAAACCCAAGGTAACGGTACTTTATGCAAGTACATGGACTTTTTCAATAAGTCATCATAAGGTAACGGTACTTTATGCAAGTACATGGACTTTTTCAATAAGTCATCATCAATTTTCATGAAGATACTGCAATTCATTAACGTGGAAATAACTGTGTTCTTAAGAAATTATTAATCTAATTTTTGGTGTTTCTAATTACATGCACGTGACTGTATGTATACAATTCTGATGTTCAAGAAATTAAATGGAAACAAAATTTGTGGTTTTCCTTATCGATAATGTCAAGGAGGGATTGTTGTTTTTCTGACTAATCTTAAAGATTACCCTAACTTTTTGTCCCTGTTTGAGATCTTTAAGCTGTCTCTAAGCTGACAGGTCCGCAGACTTGGAATGGTGAGGTTTTCAAACTGTTTTGCTTCCTCGAACTGAGTTGGCAATTTATGAGTGCTTTGTTAAAAATGGGTACCAGATTTAAGTTTGGTAACACATTGTATAGAAAAATGTTAATCCAATTGAATTGCCATGATTTAAACACCAAACTTAATCATTTAAAATCATTTTAACAATACACCGTCGATAAGGTAGAGTTTAAATAGCGCCTTACTTCCTCCTCTCGATACAATTTCTTTCATATCGTATCGAAATACTTATTTGTTAAAGTCGATTTCCGAAAATGATGCAGTTTGTCCTCAATCGTGTCGAAGCCTGGTGCAGGGCGTAACCGTGATTACCTGATTACTTAATAATGGTTGTGGAACGACATGAGTTGTTTTGTTTAGTAGAAATGTGCAGTTGGTGCATTATCGTGGAACAAAAACCTTATTGCTCATAAATGAAGGAGGTTTCTAATAGTAAAACACCAACACTTTTAACTTCCTTGTCGAGTTAATGATATTGGACGATCTTTGTCTTTTTGTCTTCAACACTTTCGCTAATCTCTTTGAATTCTTTGTACACCCTCTGTAAAAATTCTATTGCGACACAGAAGAACCGTGTACTGTCTCATACATACAATGACGGACCAAAAAAAAAAATGCACTTGAAGCTACTGCACTAAATGTTAGAATAAAATGTTTTATAAGTTATTAGCTTCAGAAAACATGTACCTCAAAGATTGAACTCTATGCACACTTCGCATAGTGATAAGAAACAAATCCATTTGTTCCGGAAATACTATGTCGCGATGCTATAGCTGGAGTTATTGTTAAAAATGTTAAAGAGAATATAATTCAAGGCGTGGATACAAAAAGGAGCAGGTTCCATCCCTCTGTCCATTTAGAACATTCTTTGTTTGTTCCAGTGTGGGATACTCTTTAGAGAAGAACAGTAAACGCCATTCTAATAGGTATAGGGCAGATCATGATAAAGTGGAGAATGTCCTCGACCTCGTTATGATTACACAGCGTGCAGATAGAATTGACACTACGCGGATTTGGCATGTAATTAAGTCTCAGGTATTCAGTTCTAGGTAAGATGTATCCGTTGAGGAAGTATGCAACATACTAAGTGCATTAAAAAGCGACAAATCGGCGGGAATAGATGGAATACGACCAAAAGATCTGAAGAACATCGCTCAAACTCTGTCTGCAATACTCACAAAACTGATCAACATGAGCTTAGATCAAACATCTGTCCCAAACAAGCTTAAAACATCGATAGTGCGACCGATTCACAAAAGTGGCAAGAAAAATGAAATAATGAACTACAGACCGATCTCACTCCTTTCAGTGGTCGATAAGGTTCTGGAAGAAGTGCTGGCCAGAAGGTTATATGCTTTCATAGAAAAATATAATATACTCAACCACAATCAATTTGGATTTCGGAAAGGAAAAAACATAAACAGACTACTTGGAGAGTTCACTGACAAAATGTACCAAAGTTTGGACAAAAACAATAGCTCAGTAGTTCTGTTTATTGACTTTAAGAAAGCCTTTGATACCTTGAGTCACAGACAAATCTTGACTCAGCTAGAAACGATTGGTGTACGCGGTCACATCTTGAAGTGGTTTGAGAGCTACTTAAGCAACAGATTGTTCCAAGCTAAAATTGGTGACCACACAAGCAGTGAAGAAAAGGTCGAGTATGATGTTCCACAGGGCTCAAAACTAGGCCCGCTCCTCTTTATTATATACGTCAATGATCTACTGTCTGTGCTGAAGTACAGTACGGGGTAAGCGTATGCGGACGACACAGCGATCGTAGTTAGCCATAGGAGCGTTGACGAAGCTGCGAAACTTATGCAATTAGATTTTAACAGAATCGTAGCTTGGTGTCACGACCATGGACTAATTATCAACGCACTTAAGACAAAGGTAATGCACATTCGCCCGCCGCATATTCCCAGAACAAAACTTAAGATAAAAATGCACAGCGTAGATTGTTTGCACAGACGTGGCTGTGATTGAATAACAGAGGACAACGATGACTGCACCGAATACATAAATTATGTGTCAAAATATAAATATCTAGGGCTGACAATTGACTACAATTTTAAATGGAACAACCATTTAGAGCTGTTGAAGAATAAGCTGTGCCAATCTGCGTACGCCCTTTTCCACCTGCGCAAACTCTGCACACCAAGAGTACTGAGGCAGTGCTATATGGGCTTGGTGGAATCTCACATAAGGTACGGCATTCTGGCGTGGGGAAGAGCTTCTCAAATGCAATCTCTGCAGAAAGTGCACAGAAGACTCCAGAAACTTGTGCTAGAAGCAGGAAGCCCCAGAGATGTTCAACCAACACGTCTGCTCAACATCAGCCATATATACAATCTGGAAATCTTGGCCAACTTCGGTGACGACAACACGTACAGGACCCAGACGCAGCAAATGGTGAACACCAGACGACGACAGCAGCAGCTATGTGAAGTTCCGAGGTACTGGAATGAGTATGGTCGAAGGACTTTTAAGGTCACAACTCCAACCATCCTTAACGAACTCCCAAGGGAAATTCGCAACCTACAAAAAAGAGACATGGTTAAACAAGCAAAAGAAATATATTTAAACTCTTAAAAGTAAAATGTAAAATGTCATTGTAAATCCAAAAATCGTCATCTATTCTATTCTTGCGTAGTATCTGTAAATTGAAACAACTCTTAATTGTTAATTGTAATGTATTCAAAACTGTTTTACTTGAATTTCAACATATATATTTGCAACATTTTTGTGACTAGTCATCTGTAGACAAGCCATTCAGGCTTTGCAGATAAACAATGTAAAAATTGCAAAATGAATTTATACAAATAAAATTGCAAAAAAAAAAAAAAAGCCGTAAATATGACGCTTATTTGCTTGCTTGAACAGTCTGATCTAAAGTAGTTATTGGGCCCTAGAGTATGATTCAGGAGTTTATAAACATGCCGCAAAGAAGAAGACTTGGCTCTATTTATACATTTGTTATACGCTTAATCCTCTCGTTTCTTTATGCATTCATAGAGTTTACCTCCCCATTCATTGACATTTGCCTCTGTGATACCCAAGCCAATGTTATGAGAACATTCTTTTCTTTAAAGATGGTTTATTGTACTGATGTTCCATCTTTAGCAGCCTCTTCTTAAGTGTGTTGTTCGACTTTCGCATTACTTAAATTGTAGTAGATTTCAGGAAGAGCAACTTAGACTCAACTTAAATTGCATATGAATCTGCTTGAAGAAGAATCGTTGAACATTTTCATACTCTTCAAATTATTTATAGTCAAACACTTGGATTGGCGTAGCAGAGACATGCATTCACAGCGGCATTGAACACTTTGAACTTTGAAGCACTACCGATTCGCTGGTTGCCAAAGAAACTTCGCCACTTTAGGTTATATATCACGGTTTGATTTATTAAGAAAACCTAGATAGCTGAATTCCTTGACAACTTCGATTCGGCTTGTCGCCCGTAATTTTTTGACATTTCATTCAGGAAAATGTCGTCGCGAATATTAAAATAAAATAAATCTAAATAAAAGAATACTGATAATCTACGAAATCGAAAAAAGACTCAAAAAACGTCTGAGGTTGTCAAGAATTTTCGTATTCCCCAAAGTACATAATAAACTGAGCATATGTAGTTTCTCCAGAACAACACAATATTTGTTTCCGTGACTGATCGGCTTGACGAAGTTCGACTGTAGCTCACATAGCTGTTGTTTAATTTAATCTTATGTTCCCTTCACCCTGTTTAACATAACCGTATTTCGTGAAAAATCACAATCACACCATATGTCGACTCTGGGCAATGATCAGTTAATTTAGTAATCTTTCATAGCACCAGGTTGGCTTGCGTACAACCCTGTTTGGTTCAGGGATGGCACTCTTACGATCGTTTGCTGATACAACACGTAAATCCGCTTCATAGCCACACTTAAAGCTTAAGTTCAACTTTACCTGCATAATCTGCGTTGCTCGTAAATATTTAAGCCGGGCTTAGCTAAGATACGGTTTTCTTTAAATGCAACCAACTTTACTTCGATTTTAAATGTCAAACTCGTTATTTTTGTAAGTAAGTAAATGTTCAAATTAGACTGTTATTGTTCTTAGGGTTCCACAGATGGCGCCAATCACTAATGGAAACAAGGCTATTAGAGCAAACAATTTTCTTGGCATTTATCATAGTTGCGCCATGTCATAGATGTGCCCTTTTAGGTTTAAACACTCTTAATGTTCAATGCGTATTATTTGTATAAGATATTTTGAATTTCAATATTAAGTCGGATGAATTACTCGCTTTAATAGCCTGGTACCTACCAGATAAACATCTAAGAAATAGAGATGCAATTTTCGTACTAATTATGGTCAAAATATTCCTTTTCGTCGCTCTCTTAAATTATATTTTGCTGTCTCATCGGAATCTCGATATCTCAAAGACTAGCGACTGTTTTAGAAAATGTTGTTAAAAACCTATATTCTTAAATAAATCCTGGAAATAAACTTTTTGAATTTTATGAAATTAATTTTCTACATTTTTGTAATCAGCAGATTGTAAATCCATTGATGATAAATAAATAAATAAATAAATAAACTAAATAAAGTTGCCTTGGGTAATATTTGGATTCACTCAAAACGTGCATTCCCCCAAAATAAAATCCTTTTTGTAAATAAGTTCTTATCGCCTAAAACATCAATGTGACAATAGTTGTTTTGTGAAACGAAAGTTCCTCAAACACAAAAATATTAATTTGGTAAACATATCTGTCACTTCCACATTATCTTTGAATAATTCATACTCGATAGTATAATTTTCAAATTCAGTGTTCCGTTTTGTTTTTATTCACAATTCTCCACGATTTCACATCATTGTCAGGAATAAAGTCCAGCTTAAAGTCTTATGATCCACTATTTCTTTCATTTAGCTGACATTAAGATCTACTTTTCGATTCGAGCAAACCGATAAGTCGAGTATCAGCAATCGGCCCTTAATGATGTAACATACTTATGTAAGTAAGTGTAGGTCAGACATGGGAGAAGGGGGATAAAGGCATGGCTATCTCGTAGTCACGAATAAAGCACGAGTTTGAGCGGCAACTTTAAGCAGCTAAGCAGCATCTCGATACAATCAATACCATTTCAACGGCTGAAATCATTAAGATCCTTGTAAATGCATTTGTAAATGCATTTGCCCGCAAATGTTCATCCTCTTTCAAAGGATGCACTTCTCCTTCCTTTTTCATTTCGCGGGCCAACTAGACCGTACGAAGTTCCTCAAGCCAGAAGACGAACCATGGTGTAACGTCCACATCTACTTTTTGATGGAAGCAGACAATTATCCCTTGGGAAAAGTTTCCCTTTGGCCAGGGATCCGATAAGCAAGAACAACAGCAGAACACAAAAAACAAAGAACTTTCCAATTAGCCAGCATCAGTGGTATAGTAGAAGAAACTTTTTCATTTCAAAGTTTGCAATATTAAAACACCGCCATTATTTGCATTCGGATGTCTTGCGTAAGAGTTCAATGAACTCCCTGTCGCCACCCAAAGCAGAAGACAACACACACACACACCATAATTTGTACCTCAAAGGGATCGCTGACGAGAACTCCCCCGCAACAGTTTCCACTCCCAGAGAGGACATTTGTTCAATCAAAGCCCTTTGGTTCTGGTTTACACAAGGCTCATCATCGCCAGTGCATATGGCGGGGAATGAGACCTATCCGCCGTGGGCATGGCGTCATTTCTTTCATTTTCATTAGTCTCTCTCCTCTCTGGTGGATGTAATTTTTGCGGCAGACTTTGTCTTTGTCATCTTCTTACAGGAGAACGAACGTCAGTGCAGCTTAGCACGGTCCACGGTTGGCTATCCTCCAAGTCCGATTCCAGTGATTTGTTTGCCTTCAAACAGAGAGCACAAGTACCCAGGCACTGGTCATTCAATGAGTGGAACGTTTTTCTCCTCTATCCTCTCTCCCCAAGGAAAGTTCGGAGTTATCCCGAAATGATTAGACGAGATGCGGCTGAACAGCAGGAAAAAATAAAAAGTTTTTGTAATTCGCCATCATCATGTGGCCAACCAACATTACTACTGGTTGCGGACAGACGGACGTACTCCACCGCCAGCACTTCGGGTGAACGGATTCATTTCCATAGAGCCTGGTCGTCTGATCGCCTGAGAGTGGATGTTTGATAAATTAATATTCGAGGAGCAAAAGGACGAAGAAACAATAAAGAAAAAAAAACACAGACACAAGAATACACAAAACTAACGCAACAAGAGGAGACAGAGCATCATATAGCCAACAGCCAACTCTCAGAGGATGCAAGGGCAGGAATCCTGTTTTCATTCCCACAGATTTTGAATAATAAGATGACATCCAACACTTTCGTGTCGAGCGGAGAGAAGCCAGAAAAAACAACCACGACAAGAAGAGAAAAGGAAAAGGGTCGTCCTGACAGTCTGTGTACATTATTCAAATTGTCTTCGGTCCGCGCGATCTGTTTTCGTGCGACGAAGGATCCAAAGGCGAAGTGCGCGAGCAACAGAGACAGATTGACGCATCGCAGAGTGCAGCGCACACATCCTTGATCGAATATACTGTTTTTTTTCACGTTGATTCTACTGGTATTTCAATTTAACTACAATGATTAATCGATTTGTTCGGAGCACAAAAAAGAGAAGAACTTTCGAAGAGATCAGTGGACAATCCAGGACAAGGGCGAGCGAGACGCGAGGCACTGATCCTTGGAGGTTTTTTTTATCTTGTGTTCCTTTTTTTTTTGCTGAGACTATGGGCGGCACAATGGACAGACAATGACCAAGTAGGCTGAAATAAAGGGGTGGCAGGCTCGCTTTTTGTCATCTCGGGTGTAATATTAATTTTTTTTTTCCTTCGTCTTCTATTTATCCTTTTTAGATGCTTGGTGTCGCATCGTCAGAGGTCTTATAAATGCGAAGAGGACCATACGAAATAGGATGCGCGGGGAATTTATTACTTGCCGGTGGTTGAGGCGCGGCAGAGGCGATACTGTACGCCGGTGGTGGTCACCCCATCGGGGTGCCGAGTGTGGCTGGCTATTTGAGCTTAGGGGTGTTGTGTTGTCTTCGGTGGCCAATGTCGTCGGTGGGAAAAAATCTCACTGTTGGAATTTTTCCAATTCAGATTCCTTGGGGTCGCGGTCCACAGCATTGTTGCGATTTTTTGTTTGCTCGGTTTCTTTTCTCCGCTTTTTTTGTATTTCTGCTCGGCCACAAAGGAAGTGTGGATGAGTTTTGATTGTAGAATATGAGCTACGATTTTTAAAGAGAACAAAAAAGTGTAACGACATTTTGCGATCGTCGCGGTGTTCTTGGTCAGAAGGGAGCAAGAAACGACCCACGATTGGGGTTGGAAAATGCACAATCATGAACTTATTAAGTTCTTCTTCTTTACATGCCAGCGTAGACCTTGGCCTCAACCAACAAAACTCCCCAAAGGGCACAATCTCTGGCTAGATGCCTCCAGTGTCGGGCGCCAATTTGGTTACGGTCCTTCTCCACCTTAAACCCGGGTGTCCGTTGTTGCGTTGTCCCACAGGTTCAGAGTCGAAGACCGGAGCTGATTGTCGACATGACCCACCCACCTTAGGCGTTGGATCCGTAGACGCCTGACGAAGCTCATGTCGCCGTATAGTTCATGCTTGAATCTCAAAAATACAATTAACGCAAACAGGACACACTATCGCACGCAGAACCTTTCTCTCGAAGAGACCAAAGACTTCCTCATCCGCTTTTGAGATTGTCCATGCTTCCGCGCCGTACAGCAGGACTGAGATGATCATGGTCTTGTAGGAAGTCAGCTTGGTCCTTCGAGAGATGGCTCTTCTACCCAATTACCTCTTGAGCCCATAGAAACAGCGGTTGACAAGAGTTTACTCCGGGTTTGATCTCGGTATTTATGTTGTTTGTACTGTTCGCTGCGAAGCCGAAGCAGAGGAAGTCCTTAACTAGCAGCTAAGATAAAGTTGTCCACTGTGACGATCTTTCGAAGATGTCAATGTTGTGTGTACTTTCTTGAGGAAAGCATATATAGTAGAAGCTCGGAAAAGTTGATCGAAATGTTCCAGAGCTTGTCAACTTCTCTGGACATTCTTCAAGATCTGTAGAAAATTACTATTTCGTTCATAAATAGTCCCTTTTATTTGGATTAATTAGTTTTATTTTATTTATTAATAGCAAAAAATTAACAAATGTTAGTGATGTTTAACTGGCTTGAAGAAAGAGTGGATTACATGTTTGTTGGTATTTTTGCCTCACTACTTGATCAATGCATTCACGCTTAGTGATAGGTCGGTCCACCAACTCGAGTTGATAAACCGAGTCAACATCCGAGTTACCTCCAAACCGAGTTGAACCGAGTTAAATTTATGTCAAATCGGCCGCCTCGGGATTGATTGGAAATTACGCACCATACGCAGTTCTCTTGCATCTTTTTTTCCTCTTGTACAATCCATGCGTGTAGGCAACGACACAGCCACCAGGATAGATCTATTGCATCAAATGGTTGGAGTTAAGACGAAAGAAAAACCACTTCCTTCATGAAAGACAGTAAATCTTTTGTAGTGTAGTTTTTTAATTCCAATTGAGTATCTCCCTATTACAGATACGTTTCCTAAGCCAGATTATTGCCGGACATTCACGCATGATGATTCCGAAGTCTCTCCCTTCGAGGCAAAGCCGACAAACCGTGTCTTGACACAGGTTTAGTTTGTTAAAGTGATATTTCAGGCTGCAGTGGCTGGTAAGCTTTAAGATGGAGTATTTCCTAATAAGGACTGCTTAATCTCTTGGACTACCTAAGACCATGACCATGTGTCCACTGGTCTAGGCAAAGTTTGTTTATCAGAGTTGTAGCTGCTGTCCAATTGACACTGCAGAACGGTTCTGTACCAATGAACGCTGCTTCAGAGCCAGTTCTCGCGAGCTCATCTGTGGATTCGTCGCCTTCAATCCCACTATGCCAAGGACTCAGCCAAGTTGCACTTTGTTGTGTATGGCAAGGTATAGCAAGGCGTCATTGCAACACTCTGCTGTTTGGAGTCCATTAGATTGGACTAAAGTGCCTTTAGTGATGCTTGATTGTTTGAGAATATTTGTATATTTTGTATATGTCTGGCGCAGATCTAGATGGCGTGGATTTCGGCTTGGAACACTGTAGGACTCGACCCCATTGGCACTGATATCCTTGTGTTGGGTCCAAAGGCTCCTGCCCCACTCCAGAATCTATCTTCGATCGGTCTGTGTACGAAACCAGACTTCTAGGATCTAGGGGTGGGATAGCATTCTTCAACATTCCGCGGTCCAATATGTCAACGTCAAAAAGCCTCCGAAACCTGACCTGTATTCGGCATTGTACAAAACATGTCTGTATTAGGAATTGAGTTGAGTATACTAAGGTGACCGGTTAGATTACCTGGTTTGTAATTGTACTCTAGCTGCAGTTTATAGCGTATCTGGCAGCGATCGGTAGGGGAGTTAACCCGGCTATAGCTTCTAGAGCTGCTGTGGGGCAGGTGCGCATGGCAACTTTTATTCCAGCACAGGCAATTCGTTGCACCTTCTGCAACCTATTTTTCGTTGACTGCTGGAGTGTTTTTGGCCACCAGTCTTACCAGCATGGGTACAACCAAAGAATAATTTTGGGAGAAAGACCCCAAGTTCTGCCTTATAGACGTCTACTGGCCCTGGCCAACAGTGCTCTAGTAGCACGTTCTGCCACTGACTTGATGTGTGAATTCCAGTTGAGTCGTTTGTCCAGGATTGCTCCAAGATATTTGACTTCACTGGAGGAGACCAGAGTGGTGTTGTTCATTATTATGGGTTCAATGTTGATACATAACCTCCTTGAGAAAGGCAGTAGAACGGTCTCGCTGGGATTACTAGTTAATCCTTCTAAGCTACGCCATTCCACGACTTGTGACAGTGCATTCTTCATTTGCATCTTGATAGCGTCCTTAATCAGGAAAACCCACGAGTAATTGTTGAGAAACAAATGCATCCACAACTCATGTGTTCTTTTTTGTTTGGCGTAGACTTTGGGCTGGATGCATTATCGACCCATTATTTTTCAAAAATGCAATGTAACAATTAATGGTGTTCGTTATCGTGACATAATAACCGTGGTGGCCATTTATCCAATGGGATATTCCAAACATAACTCCAATTTGTATACTCTATGAATATAGAAATGTTCACCATTTTGCGTGAATATTAGCACACCCTTTACCGAGTTGTGTTTAAATCAATTTTCATCAATTTTGGCAATCAATAAATCAAATGATTTTGTTTGAAACCCAGTTAGCCAACTCTAGTTGCAACAATTCCAACTCGGATTAACTCTGTACTACTGTACTTCGTTTTGTCTTCATTAACCGCTAGACCCATTTTAGACGCTACCCTCTCAATGTCAGCAAATGCCTGATTGACGGTGGCGTCGTGTATGGCAGCTATTGTACGGACTTCTGGGAGATCGAGCCTCTACTGTTCGTGCGACTCCCTTGCAGCATCTTCTCCAGTATTATGTTGAAGAAGACACACGACAGCGTGTAGCCTTGTCTAAGCCCTCTTTTGACGTTAAAGGCCTCGATGAGATGGAGTATGACAGGAGTTTCAAAACTAGATACCTTTTCTCTGTGGATGATGTTTTCTGTGCATAATTTTTCTTCGCTCTCTTCCAAGACCTGTTGTTATGTGATCTGTTCTGCTGTGGACTTCCCTTATGTGGCGCCAATCTGATAAGAAAATATCAAATTATTGATAAACGTCTCCAGACGAGCACAGAAAACAGCAAGCTTGCACTTTTAGGTGATGTGAGGGAGACATATCTTCCGATACAAATATCTAATTTCTCGTGGATCTGGAATGCGATACTGGGACTCCACTCGACGGAGTGAGCATCCCTTCCTCCGATGAGCTGATGCATGCGCCCAAGAAGATCATCACCATCCTTTAAGAACGACAAGGGGACAGTCCGTCCGCTTTAATTTCGATGGTTTGATTTTAATATCCTCTAGGTCGGGGGTGGAATTCTCGTCTCTCGTTGTTGTGTGGTAGGTTGGGTGGGGTTAAGTGCCTTCCATCGATAGTGCGATGGAACTGAGTCTGCCACTGAGTCGGTTACCAACCGTTACTCCTGGAAACATTTTTTTTTTGGACGAATGCCGAAATTGATTTGACATCCTTTTCGGATATATCCGTTAGTTCATTTATGTACTATTCTACCAGGGTTTTTTTTTTCTTGATGGAGGCCAGGGCAGGGCTCTTGCAGAGTAGATGTGAGTTTTTTTCCTCTGCTTGCTCATCCATGCATCTGCTACAGAAGTCTTTGTATGGTTATCCTAGTTTTGCGTGTCTACCCACTGCGCAGTGTCCTGTGAGGATTCCAACAACGTTACATTGGTTTTTCCTGTCTAGAGTGAGATTGGCCGTGGTTCTCAGGAGTTCCAGGTTTGGCCATTTCGCATGCGCCCAAGGCACGTGTTAGGATTATTCCATCTTTCACTGGGACTGCCGATCGCTTGCTTTGTGATCTTTTGTTTTTTTGAGTTTCTATTGGTACCCAGATGTTTTCAACCTTAGGTCCAATGATTCTTGTTCCGTTTCTGGAACCCAGCACATCGTTAGGCTGCAATGTTCGGACATCTCGTTAAGAGATATACGGCAGAGTCTTGCCAATTTTTATCTTAAAAATTGTGATTCGAGTGCCATATTACTGCTTGACTGTCGCTGAAAATTACGATGCTTTCGTTCGATATCGTCCTCATTAACACCCATTCAGCAGCTTCACGAATAGTCGTTATTTTTGTCTGGAAGACGCTACAGTAATATGGAAGTCTAAAATACCTGTGTTGTATATTCTGCATGAAATTAGTATTTATTGCGGTATCTACTGTGGCATTTGTATCAGTTGCCCTATTTCCTTTTATCTCCCGACAGTTTCTCTGTCCGAACTTATTTCCATTGGCTACACACAGTACCTCTCCAGTCCCCATCCTCTCGATCACGCACTTCTACTTGGGGTTAAATATTTTTGACATCTAATGTCAGAATGACGTATTAATGTCAACATCCGCCATCTTTGTCCCCTTTGTCACAAATCCGAAATAATCGGCGTAAAACCACAATGTGCACATTAAACTAAACTTTTTCGCACTTGTGACAAAGCGGTTAAAATGGCGGACGTTGACATTAATACGTCATTCTGACATTAGATGTCAAAAATATTTTACATCGTTCTAAGTGTAACTAAACTAACCTCGTTCTCCTCCGTGTCGATATAGTTTGCTTGTCTCAACAAGCAATCGCATTTGAATGTAATGAGTGCTATAAGTCAATACTCGAATGCTATCATAAAATGATAAGTTGAAGTTATGCCCGCTAATGAAGCAGCAAGCTTTTGTCACATTGCAGGCAATCACTGTGAATATTCAATGCAAGCATGCAGTCGCTTTCTTTGGACACACAACTGCAGTGCCGCATTGAAAGGAAATAAAGAAGAATGTCCTTAATGTCCTTCCACAACGGTAGAGACCGCAACGTCTGCTAAACAGTGGGTCTGCGCATATTTATGATTGCAGTTGCAGTCCCTTGTGTCACTGATTGCTTTTCATTAGTTTCATGCTGAAAGTCCACGTCGTTTAGGTGTTTTCAGTTATTTGTATGATGGGACGGCCAAAGAGCTGTGTGTGATATTAAAAACAAAGTTTTACTGCTAATGGATTTCTAACAAACGTACAGAGGTGGCAATTGAATTTTTTTGTAAACAAATTTTTGGGCAAACTATGGGGCGGGAGTTGTGGGCAGGTTGAAGTGACTGGAACGCCATCTACCATTACCCTCCTCATCGGGTTGAATGTTATGAGAAAACCGTAAAATGGACTTGAATTTTAAATAAAAATTCACGGATCTGGTCGTTGAGAGAGAGATTGCGGGGAATATTTCCACTTAAAGAAAACTGGACTGGTTTTAGGGGCTCATCTTCTGTTCCATTAACATCGCATCTAAAGTTTTTTTGGGAGCCGAACAGTCTTTAAATAGAAGCAAGGTTGCCCTGAACAGTTAAGACTACTTGCTGTAAGAAGGTCGTGGCCGTAGGATTTTTCAGATTAGAGTACCCGTACTGAACAGTAAACTAATAATAAAAGGGAAGCAAAGTGTTTTTTGAAGTAAAAGGTTTTCTGTAGAGGAGAAGAAAACTGGCAACATTGTTTTCTGTGACATATGGTTTGATGGTTCTCGGTTGTTTTGAGGTTATTTGACTAACACCAGAGCGACTTTTACAAATTGTTAAAGTTTATTTTGAAAAACTTGGTTCAGTTCGTGACATTTTCGAAACAAATTTACTTATTTACATGTTAGGCCTGCGCTCCATGGAGGGTCTGATCCTGAGAGATAACTGCATTCTATCGATAACGGCTCTAGGCACGCTGCTTCCGCTCATCTAGACGAAGTTGTCTTGCGTCCGCGATGACTTGGTCTTTAGAGAGATTCGGTCTTCTTCCTCTCCTTCTCGGACCAGGAGGTTCGGGTTCGAACGCATTAGCTGAAGCATAGCTGTTTATAGGCTTGATGAGGCCAAGCCATCGCAGTTCACGGATTTGTCTTGGTGTAGATGGACGGCTAGATGGCGCAGTTGGTAGAGTGCCTGGTAGAATCCCATGCTTTTATCTGGTTTTCAAATCTGTTCCATTTGCCGTTGGGATCAAATTAATGGCACTGGAGTAGTCAATCAGTGGAAGTAGTCTGACTATGCGTATCACAATGGACAAATATGGTTTAAGTGTGCTGTTAAAATACACTAGCACCCCCTCTACCTAACCCTAACCTAACCTTGGTATAGCTGGTAGAGCTCGTGGTTGTGTCTGCTCCACTACTCACCTTCCTCGCAGACGTCTCTTTCGAAGGCCCCGAGAATAAGTTCTGCTATTTTGCTTATCGTCCAGCTTTCGGCTCCATATAGCAGGACTGGAAAAATAAGAGTTCTGCTGAGCTGGGCTTCTGCTGGTTCTCCGAGTCAGGAGTTTTGAACCCGAAAAACCGACGTAACACTGGTTGCTAAGGGGGGTTCTACGATGACGATGTCATCCGCATGCCCCAAGTATCATCTTGAATACCAGATTAAATAAATCACAGGATAGTGGATCTCCTCGCCGAAGTCTGTTTTCGAATGGCTCGGAGGCCCTTGAACCAAATTGCACGGTGCATTGCGTATGTGTGATTTGACACAATTGGATCAAATTTCCCAGGATCGCAAATTTGGCCATCGCTTCGAGAAGTTCCTTCCCATCAATAATTTCGGCTTTAAAATCGATGAAAAGATGGTGCGTATCGATTTGAATGGCAAACAAATGCAAATGCACTTTTGTGCATACAATTTTTTAGAAACACTTGCCGAAGTTAACATACATTATCATTAGGCTGGGAAAATGGTCGGAAGAAGTTCAACTATTCAGACAATAATACAACAAGTATAACGTTAGAGGACACGTGGCGGACAACCCCCACTCTGGTCACCCAAGAAGAGAGGTTATTGATTTTTATCCTAACTATCTTTCGTAAGGTAACAAAAAATACTCGTATTTGTATTTGGCCAATAGTTTGGCGGCCATAGTTCAAAAATTGCATAGAAAGTATGTGCGGAGTAGTGTCTGAATTATTCAGGGAGACTGTATCTGTTGCTAAGCACACTGGTCGCCAAGTACTATTAAGTGATTTCAATAAGACCACATGCCACTCAGCCCGTGAAGCAGTTCAATTATTGCATGAGACATTGCCGCGTCGTGTTATTTTGTGTTATTTTGAGACACCCAACATCCGCCATCAGATCTGAAGGATTTAGTGGAAGAATGTAAAACCAGAAACTAAAACGCCTTGAGTTCAAGAGGCACTACATTTAGGAAGACCAGAACTTTTGGAAAATACTACTTTTCAAGGTCGACAGTAACGCTAAATCAGGAATGGTGTGTGACTTCTCCTGTCCTGCCATGAGCATTAACTTTTATGCGAGACCACCGAGGAATACTCACTCGTCTCGTGAGTTAAAGGGGAAAAATAGCATAGACTCACGCGATCATGGATGGAGTCTATAACAGTAATTACGTCCGAAAGAGTATGAAAGTATAAGACGAGGACATAATCAATATAATGCAGTGAAAGAACGGAGGATCAAGCTCTTCTTGTTCACACATAATAAATCACCTACTGGCCTACTTTCAGGCATCTCCGTTCACAATTAAGATTCGTAATGATTAGTTAGAAGCGTTAAGGGGGCCAAATGAAATCAGACAGACGTATACAGTTTGTTGAGTATATGCAAATGGTCTTGAAGTAATATTTTTAAATTTGCGTAAAGGAATGAACCGGTGATAGTCTTCAGTAATTTTATGTCATTTTTATTTACTTACTTAATAGGCCCGGGATCCATAAAGAGATCATATATGAGAAGCAATTGACCGGCTCGATTAGTTCTCTCAAATTGTTTGGATGATCAGATCAAGACTTTTATCAGCACAACTACGCCTAATTTTTTTTCGGCGTGGCGGTCAACTACTGTAGGGGGCCGACATTAAATGCCTTCACCCTACTAAATCCTCTCCTACTCCTACTTACGTTGAAGAAATACAGTCAGATCATTTTCTGAACTTGCCTGTAGCTGTTTGAATACTCGATGGTTGCCTCTGGGCTTTACTAGACACGCCCAATAGTCTGTCAAAGGATATCCAATGCATCCAAATGTGACAAACTCGTGTTTCCAAAAATCAATTTTAGTTAGACCAACTTTAATTGAAGAATGAGAATAGTTTCCTTGAAGCTGATTCCCATTGCATTTGTTTCTGAAGACGGACCAGATGCCATGGATCCTCTGTCAACCACAGCACATCAACACAATCCTTCGTAACCGTTCAACATCCTCAACGCCTGTCCGCCAGTTGGCACGTGTGATTACATCCCGAAAGCATGGAAATCTACCGAATATTGACCGTCTAGCATCGGCCCATATCCACGTCCGAGGAAAAGGGCAGCAAAAGTTCCCATTTACTGTTAAGGAAATCCATCTGCAAAACCCCGCTTCAGTCTAGACAGGCGATTACATTGACACCACCTCCTTGGTGTATTTGCATGCCGCACACTTTTGTTGCATTTTTTTTTGTGTGCTCCGCTTTTAAAGGCGACCTTTGTATCTAACTACCACACCATATCGTGATTTTTGCCGTTTTCCCTTGTACTTTTTTTTGTAAATAGTTACTATGCATGGTATCTAATGCAAACATTCCCGCAGCCATGCACCATGCATTCACCTCAGAAGCTCGTGTGAAGCAGGGCCGACGCTGAATAGAAGACACACCACCACATGTACGACGAGGTGAGCAAATAAAACGTGCTCTCTTTCCCTTTTGATGGTATGCCAGCGCCTTTCCACGTAGTGTGGTCTGGTCTCTCTTCGCAATGCGAAAGAACCTCATGGCAACGTCTTCATCGTGTCTGTTTTTGCATGAAAACAAAACCAAAAAAAAAGCTCAAGACAAGACTGTTGAAGGTGTGTGTGTGGAATTGGGTATACGTTCACAACTGCAATTTATCGCACCGGAGAGTGGGTCTCGTTATTCTCGTCCCAGTTTTGGTTCCACAAGCACACAACGACATATCTCACATACAATCACAGCACACAGAGAGAGAGAACGGAAAGGGGGGGATAGAAAGGAAAACAAGAAGAAAGAGAAAAAAAAACTAACAACACACAGTGCTCCTTGAGGAATAGTGTGTTTTGGAAATGCGCCCAGTGTCTGACCCTTGAGGAGTCTGTGTTTTGTCCCTATCGAAGTCCTCGAAGTACGTAACCAAATCGACTGTCGTCCTTTTGGGATAGAGTTTGAAAAACAACAGTGTGCTCGAAGGTATCTTTCGCTGAAAAAACTATTGCAATAGTTTACGGTACGATCTTCACGTGCAAAATCCAGGGAATCTGCAGTTTGTGTGCCGGAAAATAGTGTTGCCATCGGTTTTTTTTTTTTTTTCTTAAGTGAAATTATTCAAGGGATTACTTGGACTACTTACTGTGCAGAGCGAGGTAGGTACTTTTTTTTAACTTTTAAGTCAGAATTTTAATTTGTATTCACATTTTATTTATTGACAAATATAGCGTCTTAAAATTGTGGTTCAACCGTAAGAAGTGGATCAACGTTTATCGTAAGTAAGTTAACTTAAGTTCCTGTATGAGTTCATTTCAATTCTAGACACTATTCAGAAGTCTTAAGCTACATTCGATGGCTTAATGACTATCATCATTCACATGTGTATGAGGACTTACTTGCGTCATTTATATGAATATTCAGAGGGCACTGAGTTTTATAAGGCTTTCATGTGACATTTGAACAGCCTTCAGAGGCAATTATGACATGAACTAAACTCCATTTGACTTATAAATGACTCGCAGACCCACTTCTTAGACTCCATCTTGACTTGGTCTTAAGGTCCAACCACAAGGAATAAATATAAACTTAGTCTTGAGTCAAAATCGAGAGAAAACATTACCTACTCGTACGCATGGTCTACTTTGACAGTATGCACAATGGCTTCTGAGAACTTGAACTTTCAACTGACTGAATCAAGTCGCTCCTAACGAAAGTGAGCGAATTTCCAATTATAGTCACAGTGTATCATATCTGTGCACTTTCTTGGTTTCGTAGGTTGGCATTGAACTACGTAAGTCCATTATAGTTGGTCGTCCCATGTTGCATCAGAATTGAAACAGTATTTTGGAGGTGAATCACTGACGTAAACAGGTCAGGCATGATCTCAATGGAACTGCTGGACTCTCTTTTCCAACTTAAAGTTTGCGATTACGTCTTCTTGTCCCGATGCTTTGTAAATGTCAATTCTACTCCCTGGTCTATCATCCGGCCTTCAACTCCATAAAGTTTGTCAAGACTGTCAAGTTTGTAGATCATAATAGATCTTCGAGTCATGAGTTTGTAGTTCGAGATCCGTGGCGTTCTCGTTTGTTCAGTTCGTACTTGACGAGAAGTGAGTAAAAACACGGAGGCGGCTGTTTAAAGATCCGGGGCCAAGTGTCTGAGGCCAGAGTCTTCCAGCTGTAAGCTGTAGCACCATGCGAAGCAGAAGAAGATATATACGCTTTTACTTCAATCGGACTGGTTAGTCAGATTTCGCGTGTCTGACTAGTTCTTCTCGTGGGTACATCTGTCCACAGCACTCTCTGCCACGGTACCGGAATGAACAACTCCTTGTTAAGGTCTGGTAAATGTCGTGAACAAATCTTCCGACTTGTCCTCAAATGTCCTTAAATGATACATTTCTTAACCATTTCGAATATACTAAATGGAAATGCATCCAGACGAATGCCCAGCATGAGCAGAAAAGTGAAGCTAGGTCCAATAGTCATTGGTAAGGTACGCTTGACCGGACGGGGATATACATAGCTCGTTAGATACTGCAAGAGGTTAAGCGGAGAAACACAATTGATCCAGCTAAGAGCGTCTTCGAATCCTAGTCTCTTGGTTTTCGACGGGCACATGACCAAGTGATTGACGACGCACTGCAGCTTGGCCTTGATGATTGGAAGCAACGCTCCGCTATGAGCTAACTGCGAACCTCCATATGAAGCTGGCCTAAGAAGTAAGCATGTATTGCAATCGAACGTACTTACTTCTCAGGACAGCTACACACGGACTTAGCAAGGTTACCTAGTTTGGGTTCTCTGACGACTTTGTGACCATGGCTCACTTAGACCAACGTGTTGGGTCCCTAGGGCCCACGTAGGATCACCATGATTGTGGATGGAAATCATTATTCTACGTTCAGTGAATAATCACTTCGACACTACTCGCCTCTAAAGACATTGTATGACAATTCACCTGACATTCCAGCTTCGCTCATTTAAACTGACTTTGTCCGGATGCTGGAAAAAATGAATCTATTGTCTGCCTCTCATCTTGAAATCCACACCCTCTTACCTTCATTCGAAGATCTGAAGTGCAACTGTATGATTTGGCTTTTTCCAATCACAACTGCAGCAGCATGCGTTGAAAGCTTAACTGACTCAAGTTTGCATCAATTGAAAATGAATACTCATTTACTTTGAGTCAAGTTTGATTTTTATCTGTTTATTATGAGCAAATAGTGTACCCTTCCTTCTCAACCGCAAATAAAATAAAATACATTTACAAAAAATAGATTAAAGCAATGGAACGCACTCATGGCCACGTATGTACACAAGTCGTCGTCGTAATCGCAGAAAATTATTGTAGAGCGCTTCGAAATCTTATTTGAATAATTGTTCTACGCGAGGATTATTTTTATTTAAGTGGATGATGGCTGTATTTGTTTATTTCAGTTAAATTCGCAATAAGTAAGAGGACACTGGTGACTTGTGATGATTTAAGGGCTCTGTGGGTTGGGTTAGGTTTTGGGAGGGGAGTGTGATGATTGAACACCACTTCCACTCGGAGGTCTTAGGGCCCACTGTTTGATGAGAACACCTTGTCTACCCAGTCACGTGATGACTTTAACCACTTTACGAATCTTAGAAGATACGACATATCTGCATTCGCTAAGTCCGCAGTCTTTGTGAAGAATCGTTGGCCCAAGCACCAATTTTGGAGAGCAGGGCAGTGGCAAAGGAGATGTTGGACCATCTCTGTCGCTTCCTCAAAGCCGAAGCTCTGTTGCCTTTACATGTTTTGATTGATTCCTTGCGTACTTAGGTCGAAATAAGTTAACAAGATGTTTTAGGGACACATACAATATTTTTTAAGAACAAAAGAATTTGTTCAGGGGTTGAGAAGTAAGCGCAAAACAAGGGAGACCCAAATAGCGAAGGAATTTCTGCCTTAGATTCTCTTCCAGGCGATATTTAATTTTTATTAAATATATTTATATTTGTAAAATGTGTAGAGTTACGGTGCCTTTAATTGCATTAGCATAAATATACGAGAGCTTTCTCTAAAAAGCCCATTCGTAGAATGTAGTAGATTGATCTAGGATCGACAAAGAGAGTTGTTTCATCTTTATGCCTTAAGGCATTTAGAAATTTATATAATATCAAATAAACCGATTCACATCCGCACTAGTGGAACAATGGAATAGAGCACTCCCACGAAACCGGTAGCGCACACAAGTTTAGAAGGACCTCAATCAACTTGGCGTACTTGGCTTATTGGTTGAGACCGAGGTCTAAATCCGACTGTAGCGCAAGTGGTAGAAGAAGACATAGAACGATGGACAAACAAGAAGTACACTTACTTAGGTGGCGCTACAGTTCTAGGTCAAGCCGGGCCTCAACTAAGGCCTCTCCAGCTAGCACGGTCCTCTCCAAGCCGGTTGAGATTCCCTTAAACTTGCGAGCGCCACCTAAGGCGATGCCCTCCTCTATTGCGTGCTCCCTCCTGGTTAGATTCGAGGAGTCTGTGGGCCGGTGTTCATTCGCTCTATATGTCCTTACCATCATAAGCGACTGATGCGCAGTTTTTTTTTCTTTTAAACTAAGTCGCTGTCGCTGAACAGGTCGTACGTCCTTCTCCAGAGCCCGTCAAGGCATGCGGGATCATATATTTTTCGAAGAATTTTTCTCTCAAACCGACCGAGAATATCCATGCTTCAGCGCCATAAATTAAACCTGCGAGGATCAGGGCCTTGTATAGGATCACCTTAGTTGTTCAGGATATGGGTTTACTACACAATTGCCTTCTCAGCCCAAGGAAACAGTGATTGGCAAAAGTAATTCTTCGTTATATCTCTGCCAAGATGTTGTTGTAAAGTTTATAGCAGAGCCGAGGTAGACAAAGTCCCTTTCATCCTCAAAGTTAAAGCTGTCGATTGTGACGTTCTGTCCACTTCATCGATGTTGTGAATTCATAACTAGTATAAGGTTGAATGACTCTTGCCAACCGCTAGTTATTTTGGTACAAAAGTCAAGTGGCAGTGTTGCCAGATTGTGGGGAATTCCCCTTTTCGTGGGGAATTCTTGTTTAAAATTTGGGAAAAG
The DNA here is from genome assembly GCA_964034865.1 of Eristalis intricaria. Lineage (NCBI taxonomy): Eukaryota > Metazoa > Arthropoda > Insecta > Diptera > Syrphidae > Eristalis > Eristalis intricaria. The sequence continues at coordinate 133,024,448 of OZ035873.1, forward strand.
GGGAATATAGAATCAGTTAAAACAAAATATGGGGAATCTCAAATAAAATCATCGAACTGATTTTTTGGAAGATACTTGTTTGCTTTATTCAAAAATATTGTTCTCACGGCAACCTTTGAAAGAGAATTTAAAGTTTTACAATTGATTTTAGCTTATCCGGACTTGTATTTAAAAATTGTGTTTTTAATTTGGTTATAGATTGTTTATTCAGGCAATTTGTGAGATGTGTATTCGGTGGATGATGGGTGGTGGCGCAACAAGCATGTGTTACATACGGCGATACTGAGGGCATATACTAAAAGAACGTAGAGTTTTGTGAATTCTCTACGTGTGATGGATGGGTTGAAGATGCTTAAGTTGAAGTAGACTGCCACTGCACGTTTTGCCTTTTAATTGTTGGTGGTGAAGGTACAGACAAATGTCTTCGATTCTGGGCTCGAAGCATGATTGGCTTAGTTTATGTTTGGAATAGATTAAAAAATGTTCGTAATACAGACATTGTTCATAGAAAAACAGATATGGGGAATTCATGGGGAAACTCATTAAAAAAAGGAAAAAAAAAACATCTGGCAACACTGCCAGCTAGGTGATAGATCTTTCTCTCTCTCTCTCTCTCTCTCTCTCTCTCTCTCTCTCTTTCCGTCTCAAAAGACTATATACTTACTGGCTTTGTCAACAAAGACGTCTGTTGAATCTGCTAATTAAATAACTCGGAGTGTGTCAAGATAGATACTAGTACTGCGACCATAAAGATCTATTGCACCCCCTTCTTTTGGTCTAAGATTTAAGAGCTGCCTCCAGCAATTTGACAACTTCTCTAGATGGGGCATGTCTTGGAAGTCTCTCCCTGTCACGGATTTTCTGTTTATGATTTTAAATGTTTCTCGGGCAAAGCTTGGACAGTCGTCTAGTAAGTGTTCCATAGCTTCTATCGCCTGGGCACAGTGCCTACAGATTTCTGTAATTATGGAGCTGGTAATTTGTACATATTCCGTTTCCTGTTAGAGATCCACATTACGCACTTAAGTTTGCCTTATTGAGTTCTACAGCTCCTTTGGCTCGTTTGTGATCTTATCTTCGCCCTGTATAATCTTCCTTTCTTTTTCATGAACGCCCTTGATTGTTAAATACTATCATTTTTCTTCCAAAATTGGATAATTCATTTCAATGATTAATTTGTGTAGGACGAGGGTGTTGTGGCCGTGTTGTTGAATCCATAAAGAGGGTGAATCCTAATCACGGGTATCTGAGCATCTTCCTTGGCTTGTGTGCCAGTGTTCATTAACTTCATGGTCTTCTTCTCCTGGCACTGAGATCAGCTGTAGTCTGTTATTTTTTATGTGTTTTACTAGACACTACCAGAGAGCCGAGATAAATAAGTAACTCTTTAGAGCTTTAAGAGCTTACCGCTTCTATCTATTTGAGAATATGTATATTTTGGTATTGGTAGGTCTTCTGTCATTAATACGATGTGCAGCTTCGTTGATTAAAAATACTGCTGCTTGGAATAATGTCCTGTTTTTTGATTTCGACCCATCTGTATACCATTTTCAGGCTCCATCCTTCATCCAATCGAGGTCCATTGCTCTCTACATGATATGCGTACTTAATAGTATTTTTTAAAGTTCAATTTAGGGGACATAAAATCAAGGACCTCTGTAATTTCAGTCAAAACCTGTGACCCAGAAGCATGGATCAGTTCGAAAGCACAAGATGAATTCCATGATCATTTTGAGACAATAGTAGTGTGACATCGACTAGACTGTACAGCGTCAGACTGCATTAATTAAACTGTGTACAGTTTAGCTCAAATTCTATCAGGCAACACACCAGAGGGAGAGCACATTGGATGCATATAAGTGGAGTAGAACTTCAGATGGAGATACCGAAACACTTCTAATTTGAATTGCTTGAAATTCCCCTACGGCTAATAATACCATTCTAATTGGCAGTGAGGCGGCCATAGAAATCAAGTCCAAGCTGGTCGCATGCAGGCGCGAAGACGTTAAGGTTTTTAGTACGCAGCACTTCATTACTCTATGCTGGCCCCAGGTGGCAATGAGACAGTGGATGAACTTGCAAGGAAAGGGGCCGAAACTGACCCATCCCTGGAAATCCTTTCCATTAATCCACCCCTAGCAGATGTTAAGAAGAAAGTGGATGACAAAATCAGAAGGTTACAAAACGAAAGGGGGAGATCTCTAACCACCCGTGAGACTACTCGGATGCTATGACCCAAGTTCAATGGTTCAAAAATCGACAAAATCTTACAATGGGAGAAAAAGTTGCTGCATCCCGATGACTCTGACTATACAGAGGCTGTTGTGATGAAGAAGAAATAGAGGATGCAACACACTAACTTTGCTTCCTCAATTCCTCCAGAGACTCAAGAATCTAAAAGGAATCCCACTAGACTCTGTGAAAGAACAATAGCACGCACAACACGAGGGCTGGCTGTAGAAGCTAAGCCCAGGTTGGCCTTCGACTATCGGGTCGCCCATATTATTAGGCTTTCGGGATGAGTGAACAACATGACAAGAACGACGTAGACGATTACATAGAAATTTTGAAGTTAATTTTGCCCCCAAATGTAGCCTACCCACGTCGACTCACGCATCTAACCTAACCTAATTTGAGCTCAATCTGCTGGGGTTTGTTCTAAGCACATGCACATGAAATCGTAGAAACCTCTTTAGGTGATTTGAAAATCAGTCCCAGTTAAGCCGCTAATGCCTAAAACCGCCTCTAAGCACGCAAGAGGTTTTGCAAGAGGTAACAATACCTTTTTTTTGTAACCTTAAAAGCTCTAGCTTAATCATTTTACGCTGTTCATGGCTACGCACTACAGCCGTGTTAAGTAGAAGTAAGTTCGTTTATACTCGGAAAGTCTATCTTGTGGGCGCAGATATATAATAAAAATATGGGTGGCGCTACAGCCCGTAAAGGCCAAGGGCGAAGCTTCTCGGTAATCACTTGTGTTGTGCGTGCTATTGTTCTCTCACGAATGGAAGGGACACCTAAAGTATTATGCCGACTCCGAACGGCCAAGTTTGAGAAGCTTTTTCCAGACATTTATTGCTCTTTGAGCATTGTCAGTGACTCGGAAGAGGTGGGACCGTGAAAACTATTTTTAGTCGTACCGACCGGGAATCGAACCTAGGCAACTAGGTTAAGTTGCGTAGGGGTCGAGATACATACCCACAACGCCACGGCCGCCACTAGGACTAGATATTCAACAAAAACAAATGAAATTTTCTTAGATAAAAGTGAAAAAAACAAATCATACAACATTATTAGGAATACTTTGCTCTTTCGTCCCATAACAATACAAGGCGGCCTCAAGGCAGTTTTAGAATTATGACCTATTTTTGCCTGCAAGAGGTCCGAAATTCAATTTTTCGAATTAATTTTTTCAGACTCTTAGTTTTTGGGTGCACACTATTTTATGAACAAACAACACAAATCGAATCCAAAAATAAGATTTTAGAGGGTTAAGCGGCGATGATTCTTCGCGTCGGTATGATTCAAGTCATCCACAGTCGGCTAATAGATGCTCCCTTTGTTTCTTGATTGTGTCCACATTGTCCGCAAATATCTGCTCTACAGATGTATTCTGTGTAAATCGTGCATGCAAACTATCAAGTAAGTGCACGGCATGATAGCTTCAGATTCGACTTGAGTTTCAAGGCTTTATTGCTCCTTTTGGGGCTTTAGCTTACGAACTTTTTGGAGTATTTCATTCCCTCCTAATTCCGTAAATTTCAATATGTGAGGGACCAGTTGTGAAGAGACCAGGGGCTATTGGTCTTTTCGAGAAAAAATTGTATTTTGCGATGATGGCATTTGGAGAAGAAGGTTCAACCACTAACTATAGGGGCTGTATAGCGTCATGGGTCTAGCCAGGCGTCTACGGATCGGACAACTTATCTCCGGCCTGAAGAATCTTCGATCCTAAACCTCTGGGACAACGCAACAGTGGTTGATAGAGCAAGACAGACAAATTGATGGGAACCTCAGCCGGCATGGTTTGCGCAACTGGAAACAGCTGGCGAGTGATCGGGCCGGCTGCAGAGGCATGTTGGGTCAGGCCCAGATCCACCCGGACTGTTGCTCCATATGAAGAAAAAGAAGAAGTTGTGGAGATGGTTTCGAACACCTGCCCTTGTGGAACCATTGATAGGTAAAGATCATGCAGATGAAAGTTCCTCTGTTTTGCTTGAGCGTCCATCTTTTCGTTGGTCTTTGCACCCAGATTAGTCTTTACCTGGCATTCCCAGCCAGGCTATTTAGTTTCTTGTGACTTTTCCAGACTATATAAAACTCGATTGATCCTTATTAAATATTTGACTGTCAGAGAACATCGTTGATTCTTTTTTCATCCAATCTCCTGCTTAGTTTCAGCTCGCCAGTTTGTGGATTACTTCCAGAAGGGAATGGGTACCTGGTATCTAGTCTTGACATACCTACTCCTACTACATCACACCATCCTTGGCGTCCCTGCTCATGGATTGTAGGTTATTCCATAGACCCATTAGAACCGCACGAAAGCCACCCGACACAGATAAATTTTATACTTCGAAATTATACTTACAAGGTGGCGTACAAGGTTAAGTTTGATACTTCGAAATTATACTTCCCCTGACGCCCAGTCACTTAGCAGGTGTAGTACTCCTTCTAAGTTGGCGATATCGTCTGCATTGATTCAAGTTTGTGGATGTCATTACACAAGATTTTAGAGTACAGTGCTCCCCGGATATTGGCACATACGCATGGGCATCAAATTGTGTGACTTATAGAAGGGGTTTTCAAAGAAATTCGTATCAAGCGGGGAACATAAGCAAGCTGAGGATTGGTAATCGTTGGTAAATCTCAGCTGAATATAATTTGTTGCTATTAAAAGGGTTTTGCTAATAAATCGGTTGCTTATATCCGGGAAATACTGTATCTGGCGTGTAGAACTACTTGAAGGGTGCTTGAAAGTCTTATTTCCAGTGCTCCCGTAATTAGTTGGAATGCTGGGCCGGAAAAGCGTTCGATATTTCCAAACGCGCCATCATACCAAAAATATTACCATTTTCCAACACAACGGCAACATTTAACACTTCCTTCGCACAATCTTAAAATGCAAGAGGGAAAAAAAATCCGAAACACCAAAAGGAAAGCATAAAAACAACTAAAAAACGTAATAGTCTTCATGCCTTGCCGCTGTGTGCCACGACCCCAGAGTGTACATTCCTCGTATTGTGCAGGGTAGTGCTGGCCAAAACGTATGCGTGTCCCTCTCACTTCGCCTTTTTTCCCTGCAGTTTCTCACATTCAGATACAACATTTCAGCTATTCCGGAATACGCCGCCAGCCACACGAGAACAACCACGACGAAGACGTTCAACGTCTGCAGTGGAGATACACTTTAAGCCGGTTGCCATGTGTAAGTTTGAGTTCGCACATTTTTTTCCTCGTGTTTTTCCTTTCCCCTCTTTTTTTTCAGTTTATTTCTTTTATTCGCGCATTATTTCGTACCTTATACGAGTATTCGCTTCCAAAAGATACCTTATTTTTTCGGCTTACAATGTGCTTGCTCCACAGAGACGCTCTCGCATAAATCCTTCGCCGGAGCACACACACAGTGGGGTGCGGCATAGGGATTGTGTCGTGCAGTTTAGTTGCCCGCGAACACGTTGTGTGTGCATTAGTTGATGGTTTAGAAAGTTTCAATATCCCAGACAACGAAGAGAGACTATTTTCATAATAAGACGATCTAAACAAGTATCCAGTACTCTCTACTGTCTCAGGGGAGAGGAAGAGTTTGTAGTCTTCCTCTGTGGAAGTGTCCGTATGTACAGACGATTGAAATTTTCTTAAGGAACTTGTTTCATTTAATCCGTTAAAAACGTTTAAATTTTGCAATAAATCGAGAGAGAGAAACGACGGCAAAAAAGTCCAAGTCCACCACGGCTACCACCACTAGCGCAGCGAGCGGCACACACCAGTCGACCGACCGACTCGATTTTGCAAAGAGAATTTTTGCATTCGCTTTGGGGTGCAGATCTGTGAACTGTGTGTGAATGTGTTTGTGTGCGAGAATGAGTTGGGCATCTGAATGAAAAGCATATATGCAAACAGAGGAAAAAAAGGGGTCCATCCAAACCATCCAAAGCGGCGAAATCATCCACCAGCAACAAAAAAGCAACCTAACAAGTTGGCAACATAAAATACCAGACAACCCTACCGTGTGTGCACCACCATCACACCACTACCAACCAACAGTCGGCCAAAGCAGCAGCAGCAGCAGCAGCAGTAGAATAGCGCACCACTTCTCCTCAAATATTCACTTTTTTTTTTCTTTTTCTGCTTTGTGTGCTTATAGGTGAGCGGGGCTCAGATCTTGAACGAACATGTATACACGCAGTGTGCATTTGTGTTCGTTGAGATACGAGCTCTAGACTGTGATATTTCACTCTTCTGCTACTCAACTCTGATGTAACGTGGTGTGCTGCTCTGTGCAAGCTTTCATATCGTCGGCTTTCCTTCAATTCATTTCACACTCGGATTGTTGCACTATAGACGTACTACTTACCCTTTACGCCAGACATTTTTTCTCCGATATCGCGGACGGTTGAAAAATACAGAACAAAAAAAAAATAAATAAATAAATATCACCGAGAAACAAATCCAACTTCAATTTGATAGTTAAATTTATTTCCTTTAATCCAATTGAAAGTTTGTTCGTTTACTTAGTTTCATTATTTTTCTTTTGTATGTTTTTTGTTTGGGAAAACATTCAGATATACGAGTATCGAAATAGTTACACGCCGCCGCTAGAAAATTAAAGTCCGCGATACTTCTCAATTGGACTCTAGAAAAGAAAATTCCTCCGTTAACCAAACCAACATCAAAATCAAATTCAAAATCGGAAAAAAACAAATCACCAAAATCTGTAAGATTAAAATAGTGAAAAGGATAAAGATTCAAATTCAAATTCACATCCAAACGATACAAGTGTCTTGTGCCACTAGTGAATTTCAATTTTCATTCTAAGATCTCTGATGAATTTCAGTTCATCATTTAGTTTGGATTTTACATAACAATCTCAGAGTGTAAAAAGGAGTCAAAGTTCGTTTGCAACAGCAAGTGTCCTCGCATAGGTTCTCGGGAAATATATCCTTTTCGGTTGTCTCCTCTGTTGCATTGCATTGATAAATTTAAATTGTTTTTATCCAATCAACGCCGACGATAATTGCGAAGAAGAAAAAAAGTGCATTTAAGCAAAAAAAAAAAAAAGGAAGAAAGTTCAGTTTAATGAAAAGTGTGTACCTTTGCGCGGAGTTTCATCTCTGAGAATGGAATAAGTTAATTGATGTTGTTCAACACAAGCACAGGTGGAGAATAATAAGCCAAAACTAATCATAATCGGTGTTTAAAAAGGGAAAACTAACAAACAAACAAAAGAAAGAAAAAAATCAAATCCCGGGCGCTAACAACGGAAAATGCATCACCATTCAAAATTAGTGAAATTTTTTAAAGATATTTGCGAAATAAGCGAAATTAATACAACCTGAAATTGCGAGATAACACTCCACTTCAATTGTATCTGCAAGAGGATTTGTGTTTTTCTTCTTCTTCTACTCAACAAAAAATCAAAAAAAAACACGAAAGACAACAGGAGAAAATTCATACCCCGCGATCCATGCATTTAAAAATGCACAAATACTACAAGACAAAGAAAAAGTGTAATTAAATTAAATAAGCAAAAAAAAGTACATATATATATATACAAACAAATTTTTTACAATAGTTACAATTCAAGAAAATTAAATTATTGCTGAGAAGAAAACAAAAAGAACGAAGTAAAGTTTTATATATTTTTGTAAGAAAAACAAAGTAATTCTTTCGCCTTCTCTACATACAACGTGACTGCGTCTAGCCGAAAAAAAAAACAAACAAATGTTCTTGCACCTTAGAAACTTCATGTAAAATTAAAATCGGATTTCCTTTTTGGATTCAGAATAACTATAATTAGACAAACGAAATACCCAGACACACACTAAACTCCGTTTATCCACAAGGAACGCAGTCTTTGCAAAAACTTCAGCCCCAAAACTAAGCCTATCAAAACCGAAAAAAATCAAAATTTTGTTTCCTTAAGTTAACAAAAAAAAGAAAAACGCAAAAAGCTCGTGCCTAAGCATATACCTCTGTATATACATATAAATTAAAAATTATGTTCATATAGCAAAAAATTCTATATCAAAAAGCATTTATATTAAAAACAAACAAACGAAAAAGAAAAAAATTGAATTGAATTTCTTTTAAAGTGCCGTGGACTTAAACTTTTCTGCAATTCATTTTTCTTCTCTACTAAAAAAAGGCCGAGAAAAATATTGAATCTTTTTTGTAATTGAAGTTTTTTTTATTTATATGTGTGCTCCCCATTTATTTTTTTTTTGTTGTATAACATTTTTGTTTTTCTCGTTGGATTTGGAGAAGAACCTTTTTCTCCTTTGCTCTCGCTCTCATTTTCTGTGAGTGCTGTTTGTGCTGCTCACAATACATGCACGTGAAACAGAGTAATCCAGTTTCCCCGCTGCTGTTTGAAATCAAATTGAAAGAATAACGAACTGCTCTTGCTGTGGGATACTACTTGATATAATTCCCCGGGTGGCTAGTGTGTGCAAAATCACAAACTATACTCACTTTCTCGAACACAAGCAAGCGAGTTCATCTTTAACCATCAATCTTTGCCCTTTTTTTTTTGTTTAGTATCCCGTGCATATATGTATTAAATGTTCGCTTATCTAAAAAGGAAAGGATAAAAATCTACGAAAGAAAAATTAGTGATAAAAAAAGGGGAAAATTATTGAAAATTTATTTCCTAACTGATTCTGTGAAAAGTGAAAAAAGAAAGAAAATTCAATTATTGTTCAGTGAAATCAAAAAAAAGTTCCAGGGAACATAAATAAGAGACAAAAAGGAGAAACACAAGAACCCCCCCAACATACAGTGTGTGCGGAAAGTTACAAAATCAATTCGATCGATTTTAAAAGGAAAACAAAATATTCGCTGGGATCCTCGCCTATTTTCTAATAAAAGTTAGCAGTTAAAGTTACTTTAAATTAATTTAGTTCGTTTTTGTTGTTACTGCAACGTCGTTTGTTTTTACTGACGTTCCGAGTGTGCCTATACGCCACCGCCTACTGTCTGGATCATAACAAATCTATACACACCAATCGACGATATCATCATTAAGTAAGTTTATTTACCTTATTTCTCTGCATTGCTTTTGATTTGTGAATATTTTGAACATTTTTATATTTTCGACGAGATTTCTGTCATCGCTTGAGTGTAACCTCAATCATTAAAAGGTCTTTGGAACATTTCCTAATGAACACATTGTTTGAATTGAACTACATCTATCGATATGTCTTACTCAGTGAATGTCAATTGGAGTCGTTTAGGTGGTTTTTTTTAGATTTCAAGATCCCAAACTATAGGCTCCAACTCTTTCTGTTAATGGACAGCAGACACAAGTACAAACATTTTGAACAGTAGAAACCAAGTACAAGAGCTTCTATCTCTCTTGCTCCTTGAAATTTGTAGACAGCTTTTTTACAACATTTTTGCCGGACCCCTCTGTCCAATCAAAAAATATCAAGTCCATGACTTCGAGGTTAACTTTAAAAAATTCATGAATATAACGTGATTAACTGTCAAAAATTCGTCAGTGGGCAAGGCTGTCAGCTACAAAGTTGGATATCTGTATAAAACAGTAGACGGTCGATATAGTGAACTACGAAATAAAACCGTGTCTTGCTCGCTGCAACGAGCGTGTACCTAATTTCGTTAAAATGTGTACGCCTTTACATATAATTCATCAAAAGTGGAATATAACTAACTGTTCCCGCGACTTCCACCGCGTGAATATCAGTTATCGCGGTTGGATAAATAATATTACTTTCTACCAAATTTGATTACGCTAAGAAGATTACAGTGAGTGAATCTTAAAACATAGAGATATGCTGTCAGGACCTTTTTTCGAACTTTTAAAGAGGAGCAAATTCATCATACATGATTTTTGCCTCACTTAAACCGTTAACGCTGCGGACGCAACGGAAGCTCTCAAAAACGAATACTTTTTTTCCGGTTTTTGCAACATTTTTCATTGATGCTTCGCTCCTATTGCTCGTAGCGTGATGTTATAGAGTATAAGGCCTTCCTCAATAAATGAGCTACCCAAGGCAAAAATAATTTTTGAATTCAAACCAGCAGTTCCAGAGATTAGCGCGTTGAATCAAACAAACTTTCCAGCTTTTGAGGTTTCAATTTTTTTTTTGCAATTACTAAAATAAGCCAATACAGTACATTCTCGATTATCGCAACTAATAGAGACTGGGGTAGTTGGAATTATCGAAGTTCTGTCTGTTCTGCTTACTGCGTCAATATTGATAAAAAATTTAATTTAGCTGTTGCGAAAATCGAGAACGTACTGTATTTATAAAAAAAATTCTTCGTTTGCCTCTTCTTTGAAATGATATTAATAAATATTGCCTTTTCTTGTAACAATTTAAGGACCAAAAAATTCCTCTAATCCACTTAGCTAGTTGCCCATTTAAGTGTGTTCTCAAATTATTGAACAGCATCAGCTCTAGAACTTACTACTTCTGGTTCTTGTTACTTTTGCCTTCGTTTTCGTCTTCTTCAGCATCTCAAGATACCTGATCTTCGTTATAATCATTCAAATCGGCTGCACTGTAAACAACCCAAAACTGTGAACCACGTACAAACATAATCGTGCAAGATTCTCGCTCATCTCAATGGGTGTAGAACAAACTGGCAACTGCATAAAACAATAATGAGTTTTAGACGTGTTTTTGCATGCTGAAAGGTTCAAGTTCCAAAGAAAAACATAGGCTCACTGTATCGATATTTTTGTTCACTATTTGGAATAACCTGTGTAAAATGTTATATGGATTGTTCACTATGTCGAGCGTACACTGTACTTGATTTTTGATTGGAATTTAGAGGAAAGGAAACTGTTTTGATTTTTCATTACTTTTACTTGTACTCCAGAAATCTGCTGTAAACAACAATCGAAGCAGATTTCGTGAATCAATGATCTTTTAAACGATTTCATAAGATCGGGTTGGAATTTAACCGTGTTTTTTAATGCGGCATACAGCTAATTAGCGGTTCTTTTATCCACCACATGATGTCCTTTGCCCATGTCAACACTCAAACCTTCATCCTACGTACAATATTTTCAAGAGGACTTAACGCATACTGATTTATGACGCGGGCCTGGCAATTGCAAATTTCTTATCATCTGTGTTTAGGCATTTGCCTTTTCTTATCATGTAAATAGCCTTTGCGAACTTTTAGAAAAGCCATTTGGAATGCCTTAAAAAATTGTCTACATTTCATGTTTTAATCGCTCGCTAATAGTTTAATGCACACACTTAATTAGCAGTGAATTGATTGGATTTTCAAGTGATTTTTATTTGGATTACAAGCAGTGATAGCGAACTCAATTAAATAGATCCAATGGAATCTGTTCGAAAGACTTACGTTTTCAATTTGTTTCTAAAAACCTCTGACAACCATAATATTCCGAATAAAACTACGTATCAGCTTATAACGCTTCGTTTAAAATCGAATCATCATCTGAAGCATATGTCTGAACTGAACGAAAAGAGCCAGAAGTATCGCCGAATTTCAAAGTGGCCATAATGACTTATGGTAAGTGACTCAAAATTATAACACCAAAAGTCACGTGCTTTCACAGACAGCAATTCAAATTCCTCTCAGCTAAGTAAACAAAATTTGACTAAACTTAACGAAAGTGAACGAAGTTGAGTTAATATATGTATGTACACCGAATCTTAGATTGGTGTTATAAACGGGCATTGCGCCATCGTTACGACTTCTACAAAAGCTACAGTGATGAAGGAGGAAGAAACCGTCGTACATCTTCTATGCAACGGCAGCGCCCTCTCCCCTCGTAGATTCAATCAATTTGATTGTACTTGAACTGTACTTGAACGGCTTGATAGAAATAAGCAGCATTAGTATCAGTCTTCTTCATCTCATCAGAATAGAATCAACTGGATCCTCGTTGTAACACAACTAGCCTACTTCGGGCTCAGTGTGACTGCTACCAACGGCAGTAAGCCACTCTAACCTTACCTAACCTATGTGATCATCACAGTGAATCATTTATTTCCTAAAGTTCTTTCGGTCCAGACTTGCGTCCGTTGTGGTTGGGCCTTAATCCTCGAATAAAGTCAACATTCTGAGTTTAAGCTAAGCAATGTCTGTCGAAGTTTTATTTTTGAAACTAATTCTATCTGCCTGTGCGCTCTTACCCAAATGTCTTCGTGTTCCGTCTTATTCTTTAGTTGGCGAAACTTTCCGGGTCGGACCTAAGTCCAATGAAGCGTGTTCAACGAGCGCGTTCTCTGACTAGTTGTTTCTAGTTTCCCATGCCATTTTGGTTGATGTGTTTTCACCTATTCCAGGTCTGGCTTCTGGTGCAGAAGCCAATGGTACTCGGTACGCTGTTGTTTTATCAGTAGAGACCTAGAGTCCCTCAAACAAAGTCTGATTAGTTTAGAACATCGTCAGTTGCTTAGAGCAACAGATCATTACCATATTTGCTCCGGCATACTGTTGCGCATTTAAGACACGCCACTTCACCAACCACAGTGAGCAGCAGTAGGCAGAACAAAATGAACTCAACTTAATGAACCGAACCGATATCGCGAGGTTTGGATGAATTTTTACTGAAACTTCTAAAGGCCGTCATCGAGTTTGAAGCGTTTTCAAAAGTCATTGACTGTCAATTCTGAAGTGGCCGTCAAAACAGCTGTCTGTGGACATGAAATAATTGTTTTGAGAACACTAAAAAGAGAAAGATAGAGAGAGAGAGAGAGCACGAACATCAAAATAAACTAAGGTTGACTCTTCACTCAAGGACGGATGAACTCAAGGTGGTTTTAACTATCTTTCGCCGAAAGCGTGAGGTTTTGAAATCCCGAAGAAGTATGGCAAAACCTCGGAGGTTTGGAGAGATTTGATGAAACCTAGTATAACCTTAATTGTTGAGCTTATTAAAATTATTTCTAGAGGTCTCTAGAATCTGCCCAATTGATGTTCAGTGAGAGAATTTAAACTTCAACAATCCCATTTAGAAAGGCTTTTGAAAAGCGCCTAACCTCCCCTAAGTGCTAGACTAGTTTTAACACGAATATTAGTCGCAGGCAATTCGCTAGAAACGGAGCATTGCTCAGCCTTATCGTTACCCTTACTCGATAGAGAACAATAATTTAATACGAGTAGTTTCTGTAAAGGACTGGAAACGTCAAATCCTGCTCAGTCCTTGGTCGACCATCCTGCTTTCCTTAATTGTACGCACCAAAAGCAAGGTCAGTTCTCGTGGAATCTACAAACATACATAAACAACCATCGGTTTCTAATCAAGTCAATGTCAGACCGCCCTGGTATTCTGAATTCCACCCTCTCAGTGCTCATTCAAAGAACACTCCCTCCTGATGTGTGAACAACAAGCCAATTGTGGGTGGTTTTCAGCGGTATGATTAACCCAATAAAAACTCTTAATCTTACACCCACCCCTTTCTGAACCCGGGCCGTGTCCACCATGTCTGTCATGGCAACACAATTGTGGTTGTAAAACAGAATTATTTTTGTATCTTGTGACAAATCCATCCTCATCATCAGTACCACATGTACCTTTCCTCAAATCTAGCTAAGCTGCCAAAAATAAATCTTCACTTCGAACATGCCATGCACACACATGCGTTCGTTCTACAAACGGAAAAATGGAATTTGTTTCAGATTCATTCAAAAACTAAAGCTCTCCCATCACATGCATGCCTTCGCGATGATCATCTTGTGCATCTTCACGTCGCGCGGTCGTTTACTTGCGTCGCTTGTGAATAAATAAATTATATCGCCTCATATTCGTGTTCAGTAATTTTATTTTCACGAGATACACAAAATACACACATCCACGGAGTGAATTACTCATTTTTGCGAAACCTTTAAATAAGTGTGTTTAAAAATATATTCTCGCATTTGCAGCGCTGAAATATTGCATGGTTGCCACCGATCGTTCGCTCTGACAGATGATGAGAAATTTCCAAAGTTCATGTAGATACACACATACACGAGCGAACATGACATGATGTTGTCCCCCCAGATACAGAGTCGCATCTTTTCCGAACGTAATAGGGGTTGAGATCACCTCGCGAGTCATTGGAAAAGCTATGATTTTTGTAGAAAATGATCGTTCATTTGTGAGTGGATGATTTGATTGCCTCATATCCGCGAAATAAATCAAATATATGTATTATTTGCTACAAAACTCGTAGAGCAAGTTATACGATACGTTCATTGTACACTCGTTACAAGGTAGCTTTGTGTCCTATTCAGTTTCGTTACTCATTTCATTCAAAAACCGGTACCCACTATACATCAATTATCATCATTCGTCCGTTAATATTTTCCATTTACTCGCACATGCATTTGTGTAACTATGCCAAGAAAACTGAGATTGTGATTAGGTGCGGCGATTACAATTGCACATAGAGCAAGTGCAGTCTACACGTGTCGGGGAGCTTTTTCTGCTGAACCACAAAGAATTGTAAGCTTGCTAAAATAAATGCATTTTAATCGCGGTGATAACTAGTGTGTTCTTTTGAAAACAAGAAGTTGCTTGTTTGAAAGATTTGCTTTTTCTATTGCATCTACTTTACAGCGAATGTTGCAAGAAAGACATTTTCCGATTATGAATTTATTCAATTCGGTAGTTAGTTCGTTCTGATTTTTGGGCACGGACCACGAAATGCGGGGATGAAATATTATTGTAAACCACTCCTTGGCTTCGTGTCCTATCTGCATTTAACGTGTGAGCTACACTTTGGAGGGGACCTGGACGAAGTAGCCCGATCTCTGGCAAACTGCTTTCAATTTCGCTCGCATGCAATATACACGATATATGTCACGACATGTATATCACGATCGATAAAGCATTGCACGCAGAGTTGGTTGCGCTCGCCTCTAATTTGTACGCTAAAACAATTGCCAGTCATTCTCTGTTACATTATGTCAAACTAGACGATTGTTTAGATAAAGGCTAATTTTTTAGATTTTATTTATGTTCAGAAAGCGACTAACCTTCCCTGAGTGCTAAATATGAGTCACAGCCAATTCGCTAGAAACGAATCATTGCTCAGCCTTATCTGCGTCGCGACGTTTGAAGTCAGCATAAAACTGAGTGTTACCTACTCGTGAGAAAACAATATCTCCTTACGAGTAGTTTCTGTAGAGGGCCACCTTTAGAATACTTACGTGATGCCATTGCTCATATCGTAGGAACCTACATATAAACCGAGAAACCTTTTCAAATTCACCACACATCTTTAGTTGCAAGACATTTATTTTTGTCGCACCGGGAATCAAACATCGTAGGTTCATGCGCGTAGGAGTCGGCCTATAGATCCTGAACGCCACGGTCGGTCTCCTATTTTGCATTTCCCCTCCTCCCACCGTGTTCAGAAACCGAGAAATGTAAGCCAACTTATTGCTTAGAGCGGCCCATACACAGCACACTTGTGCATGAACTTTTATCGGCTTGCTGAAGTGTGTCCTGTGAGTGGGCTAGTCCTGTGTCAGTGAAATGAAAATGTTTTCATTTTTATAGCCACTGTTCCCCGAAGTGTGATGTGTGCACGAAATTGTTTGGAGGTGTGTGTGTGGAGGAAAACAACACCGATGTACATACCAAGGAGTGTGCTCTGTGTATGGGCGGCTTAACCCCCATCTCATCCTCAATTGTGCGTAGACTTTTACGCATGTGGTATTTTAGTGAGTCTTCCATGATTTTTATTTTTTTTAAACCGTTTTTAGAATTCTACGGAAGAGGGAATGCCTAAAATAAGGATTGTAATAAAGTCAGAAAACTTCGGAAGTTTCCTATATGTTGTTTTTGAAACAGAAAAAAAGACAAAAAGTAGGTTTTGCGTAGTTTTCTACGCAAGGATGAGATGAGGGTTAAGGTTTTCGGGTACATCGACGTCAGTTATCGACAGACTTACGTTTTCCAGAAGCGCAACTTTTTTATTATTTTTTAAATTTATATAACCGTCTTTGGAATAGAAAAATACAATTTAGGTCAATAAGTATGGTCAAATAAGTACGCATTTACATTGCATTGCATAATTTATACCGTAAAGGCGCTTAGTTAAGATCTCAAATATCGTTGACAAGAATTGTCTGTCCGTCCTTAAGGTCCCAGCTCATAGATTCTGTGCGTGCCTTGCGTTCTGCCAAACAATCGATTAATCAAAAGGCTTTAGAGAGGGGGAGTGACATCAAATGCAGCCCACAAGTGAAATCTATAACGCCGTCCATCATTGGTCAACTTTTAAAATTTAGTGCGTTTGACAGGCGTTTTCTTGGAAATTAATTCGAAGCTCTTTATTTTTTTTGTTTGTGAAGAATTTCGAAAAATTCAGGAACATTACAATTTCGACTGTCCTAGATTTTATACAAAAGAAAAAGCCACGGCGGTACGTTGTGGACACCTAAATTATTGTGGATTCTATTGGCTGGGGCTTATATCCTCGCATGCATAACTTTATCACTCTTCCTGCAGAATTCCCGATCTATGGAATCAGTTAATGTCAACATACATAAATGTTCTCTTTCCTCCGAATTTTGTCCCATACTAATCGATCGCTGTAAACACTCACACCAAACTCGACCTGATGAGACTAATAAACGGTAACTAAATGCGATAGTGCGCATTCTGAAAAGAAACTTCATCATTTTGTCGAGCTTCAGTTGGTCAAACTGTGGGTGCAACCTCAAAATAGACTTCTAGCCCAAACCCATAGAATACGTTGCTTGCGTTGCGCTTAGAATCCACACGAATCGTAGTTGCCGGATTACAAAGAAGTGTCCAATGATTACGTACTTAGTACGTTCGGTCCGAAATCCATCTAATTACAACGGCAACAAAATAAAATAATTTAGGTGGGAAAGGAACTGTCAATGTATGGAAAAGAAATTGATGCGTTCCACTTGTGGGTTCCATGTGTTGTTAATTTTTTTAAATTGCAAAACGGATTCTATTTGTTTGGGCCTTTATACTATACGTCAACTTCCATCGAATTCCCACACAGAAACCATTCACTGCGACCATAGGCTGTTTCGCTAGGTTTCGTTCACTTTTACTTACTTAAGTGGAAGCTCTGCATGTACTTACCAGTCTACGATTCCACGAGAGTACGTAGGAAAGTGTTGTACCTTGTAGGACATTCGTCAAATAGTACAAGTCCTTCGTGACTTGATTTCATGTGAAATCTTATTACACCAGTTTTCAAAAGTGTGGTCAGAAATGTAATGATGATTCCGGACATTCACGTAATCACTTGCATTTATTGCACGTTAATTTAGGACGAACACGTGATCGCATGAGTGTGGCACGTACGCATGTGTAAATGTCAGTTTAGTATTGGAATTTAGAGCAAGTTCCCAGAGTAAACATCAAAGCTTTTAACCTTGATGACGCTTCCGTTTCTACCTTAAGTGTGACTCTAAGGAATCTGATCATATGCTCGTAGCTGTCTTATTCCGAGTTGAATTTCTCATCTCATTTCAACATCTGTGTAATATTTGTCACGTAAACCCATCAGATTTTATAAATGTGCTCTCTCCCTGCAACATGTAGAAGTGATTAGTTCTCTAATTATAGAATAACAAAGTTGACATGGCATATAACCTAATTGACAAAGTATGGCAATCATTTTATTCTGTCCACTGAAACCCTTAATTCATTACAAAAGAACGACAGCAAACGATACGTACGAATGGAAATTTTCCATTAACTTCCATCTCAATGCAACAAATATTAAAAAAAAAGGAATTCCCCGAATGACTATGATTTAAAGATACGACAACGGCTTGAAAAGCCAATTGCACTATGTGCTTTTCAAACGTGCGCTCGGTTCTTCTTGTTTTTCTGCTGCATTTCAATTGAAATCCAGGCAGTGACACCGCCGAGACAGTGCATGTGTGTATGTTGCCATGCACGAAAAAAAGGGCAACATAAACAAAATCAAACTTTCAGAAGTGCTTGTACTCGAGCCGATTGCAATAAGAATTATAATTCAGAAAAACTCTCTCTCTCTCTGCCCTCACACAGCTACACACGAGACACCCCTCACAGAATTGCATACACAATGATCAGATAAACCTTCCCATTCACACTCTCTTCTTGTCCTTCATTGTGCATTCGCCTCTTAGTCTCGCTCTGTCTCCTTCGATGGTTGAGTAGTGAGTTGAGTGAGGGAGCTTTTTTTTTTTTGCGAGCCAGGAAGGGAGATGGATAGCGAGTGAGTGACAGAGAGAGAGTGACTTGAAAAGCTTTTCTCGCTTTCAAGTGCCGCGTGTGGATTGTGGAACGTCGACAGTTTTGCATTTGAAAAAGGAAAAAAAAAGGAAGTCTTACTACCACAGACAAAGCAATGAATGTGCGATGTGTTGGGGCTTTTTGATTACCATCTGGTGCATCGATACATCTTATCCCTCTGGCTCTTCATTTGTCGTGTCCTCACACAATCGCGCACCGATGAAATGGGTGGCAGATACTTCATAGAAATGCAAAAGATACTTGCTCTCATCTCTTGACGCTTACACACGCTCACACGTGGTGGTGACACTCACACATGGCCAACTGATCTCCGACGTGAGTACCGAAATTCGCGAAAAAGAAAAATACTAAATCTAGCGAATTTCGCGAGTTGTGAATCCACCGTCTTCACAGTCGCTTGCGTCGACCGTAGCAGCAGCAATAGCAGCAGCAACAATACATTGTTGGTCTCATTCGGTATCGGTGTTGGATTGTTGTTTTGCGCTTTTTTTTGCCGTCTTTTCCAAGTTCTCTGCTCGTTCGCTTTCAGACGACGACGACGGGCGATATTCATCTGTGCGGCACAACACTAACAGTAGTGTGCGTGAGAGCGGTTCCGAATTGTGAGTGTGTGTGTGTGTGCTGTATCTGTGTGCGAAGTTGAGAGAGAGCAAGAGTTTGCGAATTTTGCAAATGCGAATTCAGTCCTTTCATGAACGGCTTTTTTTTGTTTGTTTGATTCGTATTTCATAATTTTTTTTTTGTTGTTGTTTGTGTTGCGTATCTGTGTGTGGAGGCATTATTCTCCGTGTACGATGCGAATGTGAAGACGTGTTGGTTTTTGTATCGCGTTTTGTGAGGTTTTTCGAAAAAGTTTTTCAACTTTTTCTTTTAGTTGAAATTTTTATGTGTTCTCCGTCGCAGTGTGTTGTTTCTCTGCTGGTGTTGTGTTCAAACAGAGAAGACGATAACCGGTGACGTAGCGTCCGCCATATTACACCGCGGCAGCACAATCTTTTTTTTTCCTTTTTTTCGGTTTTATTTTAGTTTTTCTTCTGTTTTAATTTTTTTCCCAATCTATATCAAACCACAATTCGCAGTCGAAATTGTACAATATTTTTTTTTTTCGAAAATTCAAATATACTAAGGTAAAGCAAAAATACGAGTTTAACAAGACACAAAAAAAAGTATAATTTTCCTATACTAAGTATGTATACTGCTCTTTCCTTAACTTGCAAGCGAAAAAGAAAAGAAAAGACGAAACGAATCAATCTATAATTATCCTAGCCAACAAGAAGCTTAACATAAAGTATATGTTCGTCCATGAGTTGAGTGTTATAACTATCTATCATCAGTGTATTGTGTGTGAGCCGCCGAAAACCCTCGAGAAACTTGTGAGACACGATCTTAATTTTTTTTTTTTAATTTTCGATAAACGATCTTCGGTCAAATTGACTCTTTTCCTTCATATTTCATGTGATTGTGTGAATCTGACGGTATTTGTTTGCACTTCTAAAGGGTGTGTCACAAAACCCACAAAATTCGATCGAAAAATAAAGTGAATAAATTTCGAGGATAGCTTCACCTCGGCAGTGTCAGTGCCAAAGCATGGAATTTTCAAATAAACCATCCGATCAAAGTGTGTGTTTAGATCAGAATTATACATATATTCATGCCGCGACCGGATCCTGATTAGAGGAAAAACTTATCCCTCCATTAAGTGACCAAAATGTACAATGGTACAGCAAAATGAAGTGAAAAAAAAAAATCCAAGATTTCGTTCGCTACATTCTCAATGTGGCTTGTGGTGTGTGCGCTCCCACGGAATATAGAAGTGCTCGCGTGTGTGTGTGTGTGTGTGTTAGCCCGGTATTGGTGAGGAGAGGATACAATGAATTTCTATAAAAGAACCAATAAAACAAAAACAAAAAAAGAACTGCATTCGTTGTGCATAACAGGGGGGAGCCTGCGATTATATACCATGATTTTTGTGTCCACCATTTTGTTTTTTATTCCCACTGATTAAAAGCATTACCGGTTGGTGCGCTGTTGTTGCATTGCTCCTATACACCGAAAAAGAAAAATTGAAAGAAGGTGCAAAAAAAAAAGGAACAAAAAAGCGAATTCTAAAAAACCAGCTAGCAGAAGCGCACATAACCCCACATACGAGCATACGAAAGCGAAGCGAAAGAAGAGACGAAAAACGAAACGAAGAATGCAGTTGCTGTCTGTCGCAGTCGTCGCGCGTTATCGCATATAAATCCTGTCCCTGTGTCATCCATCCATCCCTATTTCGGGGGGGTTTATTCTCTCCTCTCTCTCTCTCTCTCTCTCTCTTGTGCCGCACACACACCCATCTGCCCGCACCACACACTCTCATATGTATTCTTTAAATTCAGCGAGGGCTTTTGCCTTTTTTGCTTTATTTGTGTGTGCACTTTGCCGGAATGCGCCCTGAATAACCTAACCCACCGCGAATTGGAGGGTTAGATAAAGATACAGAGATACAGTGTGTGCTGTCTACGTGTGCATATGTGTTCATTTCGGCTGTGGGTATAGCCAGCCACCCTGTAGGATCCAGTTGGAATGTGTGTGTGTTTGGTTGTTCATGTGAAAAGTTTGTTCGGTTAAAGCGCGCTTGAAAACTGCAGTTTCTTCGTTTTTTTCTTTCTTCTTCTCTTCTACCTCCATTCGCACTTCACGATATGAAATATACATATATTCATTTAATTTCTACAAAATAGAATTATCCTCAACCAGCAAATGAGAACTGGAATGCAGCTGATGGTGGTGATGAATAGAGGAAAAAATCTTGTTTAATAATGAACTTCCGCTGAGAATGCATTCATCCATGAGATAAACTTAACGAAACACGCTATTGTGCATGCATAGCTGTATGCGGGTGTGTGCTTTCAATGCTGTTGACTAATTCCAACTGCAGCAGTGTAGGAGAGTGTTTGGTTGCCTTGTCCTAGGTTTTATTTTTAGTGAACGACCTGTGAGGAGATTTTACTTGACAGCCTTACTAAGGCGTTAAGGATACTCCCAACCCAACCGTGGCTCTCATCAGATTCCATGCTGTCACACTAGACAGGCATGACGGATTATCTTTGCACATGCCATGCACATTGTCGGTGGAGCACCACCTTGTCTAAGGAATAAATGAGAAAAATGATCTTCGTCTGCCTATCATATCATCATTTTCCTGCCGGTTTAATTCTAAATTTAACATATCAATAACAATGAACGTGGTTCTCTCTTTGAGCAATTTTATTAGGAGTACATAAAGTGAGTTAGGAATCTGTCACGTTTTCTGTGCGTTCACACATACACGCCTCAGTTGCAGTGATAGTTTCCCGTGCTGACTTTCGGAAATCGTTTCTTTTTTCAGGTTCAATAAGCTCAATTATGTGATTTAAGTGCTTCTAAAATGTATGCTAAACAGCTGAAGAGCGATGACTGTTGCTTGCCTGTCCGGCCTTCGACATGAAATTGTAAAACATTTATTTTTAGACAAGATATTACCGTGTTCAGAAGACATGTGCAACTTAAGAGATGACGAGGTCAAGTGATTGATCGTTTCAACGTTTAAGTGTAATCTTTGGAAAGCCCTCTGGCGGGGGCGAATGTCAATGAATGTTTTGGAAGATGTGTGTTTGTTCAACCGGAAAAAACTTAACTTTTTAGTTGATTGTTGGAGAGGCTAGGCCGGTTTTTTTGATGAGCAAAGACCTGACTCCCAAATAAAACTAACCTGTGAATTCAGTGTGCTGTCATTTGACAGACGGCTGTACAGGGCGGTCATATCCATCTGCCTAATCATATTGATCCACCCTCGTAGAAATATTAAAAGTATTTTCCAACTTCTGTTGGTCAAGTTGTTCCGTTGTATGGGGACATACTGTTATCACTTATGTCACTTTTTAGTGAGAGCGATAATTGTTTAAGCTCATAAACACGACTCTGAACATGCACCCTATTTTAGCGGACATAAATTAAAACCAGCTCACAGAGCTTGCATGCACCTAACCTCTGTTCTGCCATTTAAGAGTCATTTTAACAAATTTAATTTGCTCGGTTTTACTCTCATAAAGTGTAGACAAGGGTCTAACTGGAAATGTTGAAGGTTACAACATTTTATTCGAAAATACCCACGTAAGGCTCATTCGTTGATTTTGGGATAAATTCTCGCGAGATTTTCATTTTATAATGGATAAAATTCCAGTCTGTACTGTTTGATGGGATAATCATTTGGACAACAAGCAGATGTGAAGTATCGTCTGAATATCGTTCTTGTTGCTTGAAGAAGATGATAAGGGGATGAAATTTGCAAACCAGTTGCACTCCATTGTGTGACGACAAAAGTAACATTTTGTATTGCTGCCAATTTTGCTCGGGATCTGTGTTAGAGTACGCCCTCGGTAAAAACAACACTCTATGAATGCAATATCTTGGTTGAAGCAACACCCAAATGTTTATCATGAGCAAGGCAATAATTTCAGCAACTTTACGTCCTTGATCTCTTGTTGCGGTTTGGTCTTTGTTTCTTTATAGTGTTTACTTTCATTGCAGTTGAGTAGTTGTGCTAAAGCTATAACAAATGTTTTCTGTTTTATTTTTCACACGCATTCTATTTTCATCCAAGGCTCAAATTTGTTTATGACTCTGTTGAGTACATATTTTTACCGGGACTGTAACTCTGTATTTGCCACCAAACCAATTGAATAATAAATTCGATTCGATTTGCAGTGCTCATCTGCACGAAATTTGTTGGCAAAATCAATAAATGTGCTTACGTTAGAACGACGCTTATTAAACTTCGCTTTGCTCGTACTTATGTCCAAAAATTGTATCAACATTATAGTCTCAGACTGATCACACATTTAATACTCTTTACCTGCTAATATTAGCCCAATGCTCCATCGCTCTGGCTTATAATTTTAAGAATTATATGTTAGCTTTTTTTAAAAAATAAATTAACAAATATCTGCTAATAAATGGAAAAAACTAAACTTAAAATAAAATCTGTAAACTAGAATACATGTATGTTGATTTATTCAGAGTGAAACATGGCAAAACAATTTTTCTTATTCGATAAACAAAATGCTATATATGTACATACATATGTACTAGCTACCATTTGTTCAATACTCGAACTCACTTTTTACTATAACCAACACCCGGCAAGCTCGTGGACGTAGGAGACAATTTTGCTATTAATAAAAAATAATTCAGCCCTATCACAGAATCGAAGTTATGGTACGAAGTACGAAAAAATGCTATCACACAATCCGAACGGATTCGCAAAAGCACTGCCAGAATTGCCTATAACTCTCTCATTCTCATTTTCAAAATCAGCTGTTGTCAAAATTGTCAAATGTTGGAAAATTGTTGAAATAAATTGTGCGCTAAACTTATAAATATGTAATTAAAAAAAACTCGGTTTTATTCTGAAATTTAAATACAAAATCTTATAAAATGACAACTATTGTCTTCGCATTTTTTGTTGCTCAAGCGGAATCCTTCAGGCGAAAGTCTATTTAAAATCAACCAAACCTAGAGTATACAAGACTTGAAACTATAATCACTTAATAAACAGACAAACAAATGAATAGTGGGTTGTCGTGGCGTTGTGGGTATGTGCATCACGCTGCCTGGGTTCGATTCCAGGCCGGTACGACCAAAAAATCTTTTCACGATCCCACCTCTTTCGAGTCACTGACAATACTCAAAAAGTAATAACTATCTAGAAAAAAGCTACTCAACATCGCCGATCGGAGTCGGCATTAAACTGTAGGTCCCTTCCACTCGTGCTAGCACGCACGACCGAGTGATTGCTGAGAATCTAGGCCCTATTATTATTATCATTCACAAAATATACTTAACTATATATATTTAACTTTCTCCACACCGTAGCTTCGTTTAAAGGTGGCCCAAGAGCGTTCAAATCAGTCTTCACCTTTTCAAAAACAGTGTCACATATTTGTTTGGTGCTTTTCTAAATCCTTATGCCAAATCAGGTTTTTCATTCAAAAATTCCGAAAGCCTTTCATATTGGCCGTGTTTTTTTTTTAATCTATAAATACTGAAGTAGGATTTTGCACGTAAAGCACATACAACAACCTACTGCCTATGTTCGCCTATAATATCGGCAGTGAAAAGTGGCTACCGATAAAAATTCGACTTCGAATCTTTTTTCATAGATTTTGACATCAATTGCGAACAAATAAATTTCTTTTTTCATATATTTTGACGGATAAAAATCAAAGCCATTGCAAATCGTTTTTCTGAATCTTACTTCACTTCACTATCGATAGCGATGAAAAAAACACGGCTATTGTGCTTTAGCGCACAATTGTCATTTTAAATATGTTAGAATTAACGGGTTTAAAAAATATATATAGATAAATACTGGAGTCTATTTACGGCAGAGACGAATTCAAGACTTTTTCCATTGAATATAACTTAAGGTACAGTGGACTCTCCCTAAGTCGAAACTCTCTCTAACTTTAACTTTTTTGCCATATTTTACATCTCCCTCAATTTTCCATACAAAAACCTCTCTCCAAGTCAAACTCTCTCTAACTCGAACAAATGATGGTATCCCGTTACAATTCGAATTTAGAATTCTGTAATAGATTTTTCGCAGTTCGTAGCACATTTTCGATTACGATGGAATCCGTGATAGGGATGATTCTCTAACTAACCTGACAACAAAGGGTTAAACATTTGTTAATAACATTTAGCTTAACCTTCGTTTTTCTTTTTCGGGAAACAGTTCTGTCCACACTTCAGTCTTTAAAGACTTGTACTAAGTCAATTTGAATAGATTTATCGGCCTGTTTGAGCCGAAAACATACAATACAGCCTGGCTGACAATGAACACCACTTGCACGGTTACGCCAACAAATTGAATCTGATCATTCGCTTTTTGGCGCAAATATAATCCATGGCATAATTAGAATCATTGGTACAAATGTTAGTAAAAGAAAAATGGGCATCTGGTCGAAAATAAACCCTTAGAACTACTCCTCTTTACAAGTCCAACAAAATTTTGATGAACACGACGAAGAAGACGGCGAAGAAGAAGAAAATGTAAACAATTACGTTATTTCAAACAATGAAACAACGGAAATTAATTGCCCAGGGTATTCATTCGAGTGAACAAAATATTGCCTTCCTCTAAAGAGATTACCCGATAAATCGGAAAAGATGTTTTTAAGCAAAAGGGTTTCAACCAGAAATAAACGCGTCCATGCCTAATCGCAGCCAAAACGACTGGATGGCGCAGTTGGTTAAATGCCTGCCCCTGGTAAGCGGGGTCCTAGGTTCGAATCCTAGTGTAAGCAAAGTTAATACGCTTTTATCTGGTTTTCAAATCTGGAGATCAAATTAACGGCAATATTACTGGAGTGGTACAATGGTAGTAGTCTGACTGTGGGTATCACAACGGGCCAACATGATCTAAGTGCGCTGGTGAATTCACTAGCAGCACCTCTGCCTAACCTAACCTAATTGCATCCATTGTGCGTACTCAGATGTCCACTACTTTCTTTTAAATGTATTTGGTTACATTAATAAATGGATTTGCTTCTATGAGAAACACAAAAAATAGTGCTTGTACTAATTCGTTCGAGCAACTCTGCTCTAAACCCAGTTGGGAGGCCATAAATAAAAGCTCACCGATATAATATGCTTCAAAGGACAATAAATTAACCTTTCTTGTCATCCACTGAGTTAAAGGCCGGATCTAGAAGGGACCGGGTATAGAAGCAAGCGCTTGCACAAATTGTAAAGCAAGGCTGAAGTTCATTTCAGGCTTTTCAGGAGGTCTTGGTATACAAACCGTTCCATAATTCGATGAACATGACAAACTACGCATCCTATGAAACACCCCCAAGCCATGACATTTCATCTCCCTAAAAAAGGTAGTAGAAGTCTGATTTGGCCAACGCTGTACACAGTACATTCTCGCTAATCCGCCACCACAATATCCCAACCATCGCCAGATTAATGTTCAGGAAGGACAAATTGAATTAAACAGCAAAATTTTTTACCTTGAATATCATAGGCGAACTAAAGAGTACTTGCGTATGACTGTGCGGCGAATTATAGAACTGAAGATGACGGACCATGGAGTTGAAGATTTTCAAGTACGGCCGATTACAGAGCCTAATCATGATAAATCCTGACTCGCAAAATACGGTGTTGGATTAGAGAGAGACTGTTAATTATGAGAATAAGGACTTCTGTTTATTTATAAAGGTGTGTGAACAGTTTTCATCGTCCACTTCATGTTATTTTTGCTCTTTTTCGGGACACAGCCGAAAAACTTGGACTGTGCGAGGCTGTACTGCACCCTAATTTAGGATTAAGGAATAAATCTTGTCCAAACTGAAAACATAAATCTATTTTGCGTGAACAAAAGTCCTTTCCTCGTAGACGCCACTCGTGGTGGAATCAAAAACCTTTAAACATCTTTAAAATCATTCAACCAGACACCTTCAATAATTTGATACATTCTGGATACCTATAAATACATTCTTCCCAACCCTTTTCTATTCATTATGTATGTGTGTACATCGTGAAGGAGGATATTCAATTTTTTCCACTTCACCTGATTGTCGTCTAGTCATTTTCGTAAATAAATCCTTAGCCAGACTTAAGCAGACATAATAATTCCGTTACACTGCATTCACGTTCATGTGTCTCAATAACAAGTCGTACCTAGACAGCGCCGACGATGCGACGCAGAGAAGAGCAAAAAATAGAAAATCAATATGCGGCGTCTGATTTCCTTCAGACGACGGCAACAGAACACTGAAGAGAGCAGATATCAAAAAGCTTCCCTTAATTTATCGTCAGTCTCTGCTAACAATGCCAATGCTCGACCTCAGACCTTCCGCCCCTTATTTACAACTACCACTGCAGCGGGGACTGTCTGACGAACGAACGTGTGCACTGCGGCTGTATGTCTACCTCCCACATAGAAACAGTCACTGCGTCTGGCAGTACATCACACAACCACTCAAACCAACCGATGCGATCCGATTTGTTTTGACTGGTTTTCTCCACTGCTAGCCCTCTAAATGGTTTATTGACTGAGGGTTGAAGGACCAAACATTTTCATTCCGACACGTTGTTGCCATGGGGAAAGCGTGTGTACGTTTGGGTGGATTAAAGCAGCATTTCCTACCTCAATGTATTTTCGATTGTTTGGATGGTTCCCCCACATCGCTTGTTGTATGGGAATCTGCCAGCGGAAAACGTGTTTGAAAACAGTGGTCTGTCGTGGATTAAATTGTCTTTCTCCACACGCCTGACACCACAAGAAAATCATAGTCATTACAGTCGTTTTCAATCAATGCATATTGGACCAGTAACGTCGGTGCTTAGTTCGAGTCTTGTACTCGAAATTTCGTCACCTCTGGGAGGTGTGTTGTGGGGTGGACTTAATCTGATGACATTTAACATTTCGGGTGAAATGAATGAATATCGTGTTTCTGCATTCTGATTAGCAATTTATTTTTAACTTTAAACTGGCAATGGAGTATTTTCAAACACATGTGCAATTCGAGATGAGATAACATTGATTTATTCATATTCATTGGTTTGAATTGGTGTAGCGTCGGATTAAAGACTTCTTTGAACTTGTTTTAAATGTTTTGACATTTATCGCAGAGTTATTTAGAAGCTCGTTAGTTTGGCTAAGGTGGTGTTTGGCTAAGGCTTAGATGACATCATAAAATCCCTTAAAAGTTATTGTTCTAAGTCTAAAGCACCGATCACGTGCCAGACTGTAACTGGGTTTACAGTCCGGGGTGGGCCTGGACCTGGACCTCAGCCAACTGATACGGTCTTTAGCCAGCTGCATTCAATTTTGCACGCCGATTTGGTTAATGTCTTTCTTCACTTGTGTGCGCTTCTTCTTCACTTCATGGGCGTCCGGAGTCGAAAACTCTTCGCAATCAATCGAAAACACGGTAATGATACACTGTGATCATATTAACCACTCGGTTTCGTTTCGTTAAGTTTCGTTCAGTTGTTATTGTTTAACTGGGAGCAAAATAAATCGATCTGATTTTGGTGCTGTATTCCAGCGTAAGTTCCCAAAAGGTGTTTTGATCACTTTGCCTCCTTTTCGATCGGTTTTGACAAGCTTAAACCTTGAGTCTTAATTTGAAACTAAAGTAGGTACGTAAATGAATGACTCTGCAACGAGTGCCAGGTTGTTTATCGATCAATGCGTTTTCGTGTCTGCTTTCATCTTCAAACGAGGTTACATTTTTTGCCTACATTAGACCAGGGGCTCTCAGAGGATCTATGTTCTAAGAACGATAAAACTGGGCTTGAAGAAATGGGCTAACTCAGCGTCAAATGAACTGATAAGCGGTGGTCACAATAAAAGCTCGATTGTTCAAATCGTTTAACTTTCTGCACTCTTAAATCGTAGCAATGAACCCAACTTCTTGGTCTAAATGAGTCGTGGTCTTAAACCGCTTAGTCATCCGTCCACCTACCTTGCTCACTTGCTTTAGTTATCTGTCATTAAGCGTAAACGCGTGTAGTCACAGTATTTATTCTCTTTACGGACGCCCATCTATAGGAAACTCCTCTCTTTACGAACAATTCGTCATGATCCTGGCATGAAAATATGGCGCTGTTATAAAAACATATTATTGTTGCTACATTATGTTACAAGTCCTTAGCCGATGACAGATGATGTGTGTAAATCAACTTATATGTGTTATGGAACTGAATTGACTGTAGACAGTAAAGGCCCCATAGGCAGACAGCGACAGTTGCAGTACTTTCACCTGGCTAAGGAAGTTGTCTGTCCAGGGGAGAGGAGTCCGTGAGAATTTATCCACTGAAGGAGATTGTCCGCGTAAGAGTTGTCCGTTATGGGACTCTTTAACTGTATTCTAGGGTTACGCTTTTCAGTTAAGTCATTTAATTACGAGTGTTCATTCTTATTCTAATATTTAACCAAAGTCAACTTATTTTCACCCCTATTATAACGGGCACCTTTACATAACGGACAATCATCACGATCCCCTATAGAGATGCTTCACTGTTTTATATTTAAGACTTTTGTTAGAGATTTCAATTAGAATGAGGCGTCTAACGCAGGCAAAGAGTTTGATTTTTTAAAGTTATATCCGCTTCGCTGGATATTTCTGAAGTGAGAATTATCACAAGTGCAAGTCCTTCTCTAAAACCGAAACATATATTCAGCAAAATTCCGAAGAATAGGTTCCTAATGTCAAAGCAATGATTTGCTCTGTTCAGATTTTATAAAAACACGCTTTTCTTGTTTACCGACAAATTTTATTTCTGAGTTTCTTTACGAGTGTTTATAGAATTCCTAGGAAGTATAAATAAGTCAACATTTTGTTATTTACGTTAGTAATAACAAATACATATTTTTAGTATATTTTTCAAATAAAAGATACGTTATAATAGACTTCAATTTCTAATTTTTAATAAAACCGCGTGTTCACAGATGAATGCAAGAAGAAACGAGGAAAAACCACATGTCTGGAATTACAGTTCAAAGAAACAAGACTCAGTTCTCGGTTCGACTCTCGATTTATTTTCGAGAACAACGGTAAATTCTAGAACGTCAAGGTTGTTAACAGTCAGGATAGTTAACAATGATTATAATTAAAAAACTTCTTGTTTCCATTTTAGGCTTGTTCATACAACTCCACAGTGTTTTTTTTAACGTTTTACTCGAATACAAATTCTATTTATTTTGTAGTAGAATGTTTGTTGGAAAATTCGTGCAAAACAATCATAAATATGTTCTTTATTTGTTGCCTTTCTTTTTTGCTATTACCCTGTACCCTGCTCAGCGCAAAATTGTCTGCACAAGAGGGTACAGTTCACGAGTCTGTGCAAAGGTTCGCTTAAACGATAATGATTTAGGCCGCGAATTCGTTGCCAGGGAAATTTGACTCGGACGAACTTAGCAAATGTTAGCGAATAAACACGAGCACATTCGCTGCAAACGAATGTATTCATTTTTACCTATATGACCTTATAACTGGTAAATTTAACGTTCCACAGCCGCGTTTGTTGCGGAGATATATGTAATCGCCATTTTGTACTGATTTGTGATGATGCATATTCTTTAAGATCATAATATTTGCTGTGACGTATTCCAAGAGTTATTTGACGAAAAACAAAATAATATTTAACAACAATCTTTCGAGGAAGTCAGTTCCAACATTTGTCTCAATCGCCTTCCCAAGAATTCGCCATTCGCTTGTCAACCTGTATTTCCAAAAGCACGCTTTATAGCTTTTGAACAAATTTTGCAACTAGTAAAACCATTACAAAATTTGGCTGCAGCAAGCACAAATCCTACAAAAAACATGTGTACCTTGAGTTTGCCTACTCGCGTGAATAAAATAGAAATATAGTACCTAATCGAATATTTAACTCGCTCAGATTCACTAAGTTCGCGCGAATATGCGTACTTTTGAATGAATTTAGCGAACTTTGCGTATTCGTGTTTCCTTAAGCGAACATTTCGTATTTAGCTGAACGTTTGAAACCGCTTATGTCGAACGTTTTTCATGTTTCAATCAAAAACGAGCTTTCAGCAAACGACATTCGAGTCAAGAGGTAATGTTTCTCTCACGGGCATGCACGCGTGTGCAAGGCCTTTCATCATCACATCAACTCTCTGGTCTAGTCTAATTTTAGTCTTAACTCGCAGCTTCCGCAAATTTCGTATCACACTTCCTTTGTAAACATGTCTTCATTGCATGAAATGATGCCAAAATTAATATCCATACGTCCCATCAAACTTTATCAAAGTCGGACAAACATTTCACACAATGAAACCCTCGATAATACAGCTTTCAATTTAAGTATAGATGAGCCTTGAAAACGAATCATTCTAGTACTGACTCATAGACTCAGTTGCAGTCACCATCCAAGAGTCTCATTCTTACTCAAACATTTGCGAACACATTTGTGCATACGATGAATATTTAAATCAATCTCTTGCTCATCTTGCAAACTCTGTCCAGTTCAAATAGAAGAAGAGACAAAAGAAATGAAAATACAATAATTCATCATGTGCATATGTGTATACTTACGTATATACAATTGATAGTCAATTAGAAAACCCGCCGCTATCAGTACTTCGCAAAAGATAAGGCATTATCTTGTCACTGTTTAACCTGGTAACACACTGAAAACGAACGTGGACCGGTCTTTGCGGCTTGTGTTTATCCAATGACTGTTCCAAGAGTAGAACGAACACCCATCTACTCACCTTATCGTCAACCCACTTAGTGCGGATTTGATTATTCTCTTCCTTCGGAGATCCATATCAATGTGTTAACTTGTATGGCAGGTCATGCATCAATTCTGTTCAAAGGTTAATTGCCTTCGATATACTCGCATCAAATCCCAAAATGTGCTCTCAATCTGTTAAAGAACACCGATTGTGCTGCCCTGCCGGTGCACAGAATGTATTTCTTCTATTCACACGCCGAAGCATTCGGCTCGGCAAATACGAATGTTTGTGTGTCCGCATGTATGTTTAATTTTGTGATAAAAGCATTACGCAATCTCGTTTATTTAACTTTTTTTTTTTTTTTTTGCAAATTTTCAAGAGCACAAAACTCACCAGCAAATTCAATAAAGAAACAAACATGGAAAAGAAGAAAAAAACAAAACTAGAAAAAGCATAACAAAAATAACAAAAATTTGCACGGCACAGTTGGGTATGAGAGTTGCTCGTCAGCTTTTCGGGGAGAAGAAGTGTATTTTTTATGATAGTCATTTTGCAGTGTGTTTAATGACGATGATTTCGTGGGTGTTTGTAGGAGCACATCATTTACCATGCGTGGGCTCGTAAGAGTTTCGGAAGTGGAATTTACTCAGGATTTGGTATATTTTCGTGCAGTCTTTCTACTCAACAATGTTCAATATAAGGACTTGAGTAGTGTTCTACTTGAAATGGAAGAAAACAACATTAGATTTTTCCGAAAAAAGAACGCAGCATGCGATATGTTAAGTTGTACATATGAGTTGCGACTTGCGATGTCGAAGTAAGAAAAAATGCATACTCCTTGGTATGCCAAGATTTGCGGAATCCACACAAAAACCAATTTTGCTGTCGCATTATACCTTGTTTTCTCCTCAATTCAGTAATTTCCTTGCCGACTTGTGATCCACAAAGTACACAATACCGCAGTTCCCAAATTCACGACTAAAACAAACCCACACAACTTATGACCAAGAAAAATTCGCAGCTCCTGTAAACAGCACTTTACGGTGTCCATGTGATTGAAGTGTCAAAGCGTGTGAGCAGCACTTTACGATATCCATGTGATTGATGTGTCAAAGCGTGTGAAATTCGCAGTTCGCCGATCGCAAGTCGCGGCTCCTGTATACAGCACTTTACGACTTTCACGGCCATCAGCAAATCAAGGAAAAGAGTTCATGAATCTCCAAAATGTGTGGCACTTGTATTCCCTTACTCACTTTGACTTTTGTCACTGCGACTTTTGACGTTTTTTTTTTGAAATGTGAATAAGTGAATACTCAGGATTGCGGTGAGAGTGACAAAAGTCACATAAAGTAACTAAGAGAGAATACAAGTGACACACATTTTTGGGTGACACGACCAAGAGAATAAGGAGGAATGTGGGAACATATGGAATGAAACTGATGCGCTTCATTCCAAAATACACCTTGATTTGGACTTTCCGCTTATCCCAATCAAGTGTTATAGTCTTTTTTCGATACTCCGGTCTGGTGTCCACAGCCATCTGATAAGTGTCAATATTAGTGGAGCGCATGGCTCCCAGTTGATTCGAGTATTCAGCGTTGGGATGGTGTTTTACAATCGACTCAATTTGAGGTTTGTTGCGTGCAAAGCTTGTTCGTCGAACGATTCCATGCAAACAACACATTCCACTTTTGCGAGAATTCGCAACTCTATTAGATTCCAAACCAAATTGCAACAGGAACACAGGAAGCAAAGGAATCCTTGACATCCCTTTCAACTCCTCCGTTGTTCCCTAAGAATGCTTGGAATCCAATGCCAAACGATATTCTCAGAAGAACCTTCATTTCATTACCATTTCAAGGTCTCAGTAACACGTTCCACAACACCACCTACGAGACGAGTTCCCGCTCTCGATTGTTGGTCACGTGCATAGTAAAGTAGGTTTATGGATTGTTCGTGATTCGAATCAAAGTTTTTTTTTAGTTTTTTTTTTTTTCTACACTACTGTATATCCAAAAATTATTAGCATGTTCTTCTCTGAACACCACAAAGAGACGCTCCCGAGCAAATACAGCTGACTGAGCACGACAAATACTATTTAAGTTGTCGTTACGTTTTGGTATTGCGAATTTTTTATGTATTTTATTTTTTTTTTCTGTTTGTGCTGTTCTCTCTGTTGCCACACTTCCACTTCATAGTTTCGCTTCTTCTTTTAGTCGAATTTAAATTCGCGTTTTCCTTCTTTTTCTGTTCTCATCTGTGTATCTGACAGAAGTTATTTTAAGACTCGCCAACATAGAGATGCATAGTAGCGTTCGCTTTTCATATTCGTGTCGTACTTCACACTGGCTTGGTGGGGCCAATTGTTTCTTTTTTTTTTTTCCTTTTTGCAAAAATTTTAACAAGAAGTTGACCCATTTCTTGGCGACTAGTCTAATTGTGTGTGCATGTGTGAAGGGGGAATCTATGATCACTAAACCAACACACGGCCACACGAGTTTGGGCGCTTTTCTAAGCTTTTTTGTTCTTTCGCTCGAAGAAGAGAACCAAAAAAAAGCTCATGCACGCACATTTTACCCACGCAATGGTGGTGGCGAAGGTAAGTGCGTAGCGTACGCACGAGGGTGCTTGGGCTCACAGCAACGCTTGTGTGCGTGGTGTATCTACACGAAAGATTCGCGAATTTGGCAAACCGAGAATACAATCGAATTGATGTCGGCTTGTTGTTTTTGTTTTCGGTTGCGATCAATGAACTTTTCAAGGTGGTTTCGATTGTGCTTCCGCGTTTCGGCGAATACAATGATGTTGACGATTAATAAGTTCATAGATACGCGTGAGCCAAGAATTCGCCAAAAATGTGCACAGCCACGCAGGCTGCTCTGCTACTCTCTCCGCGCGCGTTTGTGTGTGTGTTAAAAAGTGCGTGAGGGTGCAGCTTTTTTTTTTGTTGTGTTCTTGTTTTGGAGTGCGAGGGGTTTCGGTGTTTTAATATCAGTGCGTAAAGTCGACTGGCACGTGGTGTTAAATAGCATTCAACATTGCATACCGATGGCGTGTACACACACACACATGTACAGATCTATTCACATTTTGGTTCGTTTGCGTGTCGACGCGGTGTAAACATTTTCGACCGGCCTCTTTATTTTATTTTTTTTTTTTCGTTTCTGCTGCGCGGCTATGGATAGAGAAAATGAGATGTTAGGTTATTTGCATGAACTTTTACCGGCAAACGTGACCATAACCTGGGTCAATGTTGTGTATTTTAGGCACATTTAGGTCTAGATTTATTTATTTATTTCTTTTTAGGTATTCCTTTGTTTTCACGTGGTGTTGTGTTCTAATTTTTGTGTTCTTTTTTTTTTTTTACAGAAATGGCGGAAGGTAATGGCGAATTGGTGGATGATATGGTTACTCCAAAATCAGAAGACCGAGGTGATGGCGAAAGAACAGAAGATTATCCAAAACTTTTGGAATATGGCTTAGATAAAAAAGTATGTCAATTATTTGTTTACTTATGTTTATTTATTTTTTGTAATGTTGTTAGTCTCGGGGAATGTGATTTCTGAACACACACACTTAGCGTTGGCGTTTCTGCTCGGAGAGGCAGTGGTTTGTTTTGTTTAGGTCGGGTGTTGAACTGATGTTAGTTTGGTTCAAGAAGGACTTCTCTGACTGACCCTCCATTTCCAGCGGCAAGAAAATGGACTTGGGAAAAAATTTCCCAAATGATTCTGAAAGATGTAAATCGGAAGGATACCAATATCACCACATCTACTACTCGAAAAAACTGATTAACCTTGTTAGGAGAGGTTAGCCACAAGTGCTTGCCTGCTGCTACATAATATATATATACATAATAAAAGACTAACATGTGAATCAGACTTGGCTTATTATCATCGGCGCGATGACAGAGATCCGGTCCTAACCACTATCCACAACTCTCCACCTACCCCGATCCCGATAGCGAGCCGACGCCAACCAGCATCGCATTCCAATTTTTCTCCAGCGTAATCATGGTCTACCACGCTGTCGTCTACCATAAAGAGGGCTACAAAGACTTTCCTCTTCGCTCATGCGTGCTAGGTGTCCTGTCCCCCAGAGTCTACGAAACTTTTTGTCGCAATATCAGCTTCGAAGTAGATCGCTTACAGTTCGCGATTGTAGCGTCTTCGGAATCGTCCGGCGGCCGAAAATTCTCCCTACAACTTCTTCTTTCTCGCGAGCACGGCTATGAGATCTGAGTTCGTTTTTACTAAGCACACAAGTTTCGAGTAGTAATCCATACGAGAGTACTGGCAGGACCGTGGTCTTAGGCAGCAACAGTTTAGAGGTTATGGTTAAATCTCTGGATTTGAAAATCCTTGACAGACTAAGTAGTCTCTGTTGGATATGAGCAGGCGCTCCTTTATTTTTTCTTCCATAATTATTTTATCGACCACTACTTTACCAATGTATCTACTTGACCCAATGTCAGGTTCCTTCAAACTGTGTAGAGCTAGCAATGAAACAATTTAATTCATTAATGACGACATAATTTAGATTAAAAAAGGTTTGATGTGATTGATGTGATGTTTATTGATGTGCACACTGTTCGAGCAAGTGAAGTATTTTCTCCAGTTTATTGGTTGGATAAAAGCTGTGCAGGCCTAAGGCCCTTACTAATGATGTCTTCAGTCTGTTTACGCTTAAGATCCAAGGAGGTACCTTTACTGATGAGTGTTTGGGTTTATGGGACTTGTGTTGTTTTGTGTTAAAAGTGTTGCAAGATAACCTTCCTTTTTGTCTTCAGATTGGCTAGTTAGTCAGTTTCGCAGTTACATGCAACGTTACTGTTCTTGTTGTTAATAGGACTGCGACACAAGCAGATGATGAGTCTGTGAGCAATCGCTGTCCGTCCTGGGCACTCTGCTTCCAGTCATGAAGACCATGTATTGTATCCGCGATGAATTGGTCTTTATACCGTAGATTCAGTCTTCCGCTCTTTGTTGAACCATGAGACTATGATTCGAAAGTCATCTTTGCTGAAAGGTTGGTGTTCACGCGCTCGATTTGACCGAGTCAGTGCAGTCGACGGGTTTTTGCTGTCCGGACTACATTCACATCTTGACAATGTCTCTGTGCTCCGGTGTAGTAATGAGGGGAATATTAATATACTTGATTATCCAATCAACAAACAAACGTCAACTTACAGCAGTCTCTAAATAGGTGTACGATACACGGAATCCAGGGATTTAAGGTTGGAAGGAACTGATGAACTTCTGGAAATAAGTTTCTCGTTTTCCTAAAACTAAACCTTCTGTAAATCCTGGTTGTATATTTTTAGTTTATACTTCGTCAATTGTTCGAAATTGGCTGAACCTACATCCGTTGAGTGATGTGCGCATTCGAATGATCATTGATATTCTGATATTCGATTCATACAACATATCGAGAAAATTTCGATTTTAAAAATCATTCGAATGACTACTAACTACTAACACAGGATAAGTCGATAAATGTCTCTCATCGAAATCATTCGAATGATTTTCCTACCAATACAAGAGAACACGAAAAATACAGTGCATTCTCGATTATCACAACTAATATAAACTGGGGTAGTTGCAACTATCGGCTTTCTGTCTATTTGAAAAGTTGCGATAAATGCGTCAATAATGATAAAAGATTAAGTTTAGGTGTTGCGAAAATCGAGGAGTTGCGTGAATCGAGAATGAAGTTCATATAAATCTAGAGCGATAACACGATTTCTATTTTTTTATTCATGAATATTCACTCAGTGAAGTGGATTTATATTTAAGTTATTTTCCTTTGTTGTTTGTCTTTCATCCTGGTTATGTTCATGATTAGTATTTTCCGACGAAAACAACTTGTTACATTTTCTCGCGCTGAACTGAGACATTTATCAAGTTGTCTTGTGTTAGTAATCAGTAGTTTGTTGTTAGTTAGTAGTCTGAATGAATGAATTTGAGAATCAACATGTACGAATCGATTATCACTCGAATAATCATTCGAATGCGAGATTCATGAGTGATCAATCGTTTATTAAATTATCTCGATTAGTAAAGTCTCGATTCATGAAATCATTCGATTATGTCATTCACTACTAATTTTATTGGAAAATACAGGACGAATAAATGATGCTAATGTGGTATGTCTATATTTAATTGCCCCCATTGTTCTTCATTTCAATGCTTTGTCCATCGAATTGCATTGAACTCATTCCTGCATACTTGAACAAACTTGAAAATGTCAAATCCTTAAACAATCAAGATGCCAGTGAATGATGTGAACAGTAATTGAGTTTATGTTTGTTAGTCAGCAAGTGAAACATCAGTGTTGTCAGCTCTCTCTTTAGAAACTTAAATCTTTCACAAAAAACTTGCCTATATATAAAAAAATAAATATGTATTCTTAATCTTTTGAATAGGTTGCCGGAAAACTAGATGATATTTATAAAACAGGTAAACTAGCTCATGTTGAATTAGATGAGCGCGCGTTAGATGCGCTCAAAGAATTCCCGGTTGATGGTGCCTTGAATGTATTAAGTCAGTTCCTTGAATCAAATTTGGAACATGTATCGAATAAGTCTGCATACTTATGTGGTGTTATGAAAACATATAGACAAAAGAGCCGTGCTAGCCAACAGGGTGTACCGACACCCGCCACAACAGTGCAAGTCAAGGGTCCAGACGAGGAGAAAATAAAAAAAATCTTAGAACGTTCTGGCTACACATTAGACGTAACTACAGGTAATTCATACACACTGACACACTTCATAAGGAAAACACATTTACAATTCCGATTCATTTGCGAACATAACATTCTTATTTGCTTTGTTTTTTTTTGTTTTGTTTGAATTTAGGTCAACGAAAATATGGCGGACCACCACCAAATTGGGACGGTCCAACGCCAGGCAATGGTTGCGAAGTTTTCTGTGGGAAAATTCCAAAAGATATGTTCGAGGATGAACTAATACCATTGTTTGAAAATTGTGGTACAATATGGGATCTTAGGTTAATGATGGACCCGATGACTGGTACAAATCGTGGTTATGCATTTGTAACATTTACATCCCGCGAAGCTGCAATCAATGCAGTTAGACAGGTATTCCTTTTAAATTTAATTCTCCTTTTTTGCTCTCTTTTAGATATATTTATATATATATTACACTCTGTCGATCTCTCGAGGTAGAATTTGATTTTGAATAAAATACAAAAAAAACGTCTAAAGATTATTATTGATTGATTATGCAACTAAAGAAAGAATTTTAAAGAAAAGATTGTTTTTTAGCTAGACAAAAGATTTCCAAATGAAGCTGCAAAAATGAGATAAACCTAAACCTAAAGAAATTATTGATTTGATTTCTTTTAAATGCTATTCAACTTCTATTATTTTTTTCCTTAACAAACATTTAGAACAAAAAAAAAGAGAAATGAAATGTTTTAGAAATATTTGTAGAGAATTATTTCAATCTTCAATTGATTTGGTTTTTATTTGTATTTTCTTTACAAGACTGTTGTGTAGGAATAATGAAATATTTAACTTGCATGTCTTTATGAAACCCCCTTACTGTTCCCCTAATCCACCCCCCCCCCCCCCATGATTCCCATTCTAGAGTAGTGTGATTTCAACTTGGACCCCCCCCCCCACCCAGTATGTACACGCAGTGTTAGAAAAGATAAACAATTTAACTTCAAAATTAAGTTTAAAATTAACATCGAAAAAAAAATCAAGTTGATGAATAAGAATTTGAAAAGAAGTCTCTTAATTATACGAAAAAAAAAAAAATACTTATGTTTTCCTACCGTTCCCGTTTTTGTTATTATAGATAGTAGTCCCCACGAAACCCCATTCAAAAACCCTCTGTTTTTTTTTTTTGGTTACTGTCCACACACTTCCTTATTTTTATTTTGTTTCCCATAAATGTAATGTAGATAATTTGTTAAATGACTTTACTCTGTAATTTGTTGGTCATGATATATTATACATGTATTATTTTCTTACTTTAGTAACTGATAAAGGATTTCCGGAGAGAGCCCCATCTTTTGACAAAATTTTGCGTATACAATTTTTTTTTTGTCTCAAAAATCAAAAAAAAGTGTACAAAATTTCTATTCCAAATTGAATTTTTTCGAACCACTAATACCGTTTAGAACAAAAACAACATCAAAAATGAAAGGGAAAACGTTGCAAAAAAAAAATCAAAAAACAAAAAAAAATCTACGTCTGGTCTCCTCTTTGCTCCTTTTATACATTTGAAATCGTCGTAGTTAAGAGTGTGTGTTTCCATTTAAGAGTAACAAATGAGCTTTTTTAAAACTGTAGCAAGTTAGATAGGATTGGAATTGCTCATTGGTAGTCACTGTGTTTGACGCCATGTATCGGACAGAAGAAACTTCGCAAGTGCATGTTGACTTATGATGAGACTTGTCTAGTAAAAGATAAATTTTTTTGGGAAAAAAAGAACGCATGAATTGCATGATTTTGGGTAAAAATTGCTCATGAATTGACATTTGCGAAAGCACTGCCGTTCTGTGACTTAACAGATTTTGTGTTTTATGCTACGATGCTGTTATGCCGAACGAAATCGCGAGATTTCATCAAATTTCTTCAAATCTAGATTTCGCCATTGAGTTTAATTCTCGATTTTGTTGAAATCTATTTGAAACCCCCTCCATTTCATCCGTCCACGAGAAGTTGTCAAACCTAACAAGCCTGAGTTTATTTTGGTAATTCTGGTGTTCATTTTCTCTATTATCTGGTGTTCTCATTCTATTATTTCCTGTGAACAGACGGCTGTTTTGCCGGCCATTTAAAAATTGAGAGCTAATGACATTTGAAATCACTTCAACTCGGCGGGGACGGCTTATTGATGCTTCACTAAGAATTCATCCAAATCACGCGATTTCGGTTCGGTGGGAATAGGGCATTGTTACTAGAAATCATGCGGGATCTTGAAATGCTGAAGTAAAACCACTTTCAGCTTTTACTGACGGACTCAGAAAAGAGATATTCCATGTATATCCCAGTCCCGTCGTTAGACATCCTCAAACTATTGCTGATACATAAAAGGATAGCTTTGCAAATGAAACTTTGAATCATAAGTCTGCTGTCAAAGTATGTTCTTCTTTTGAATTGGATGTAGTCTAATGCCCACTAAGAGAATACCAAACCGAACATGGTGTTCAGCACAAGTTGACTACCCTTAAGTATTCCGATTACATTCATTAAAATTTCTATCAAACTCTACTCTAATTTTTTGGGATATCTGATTCGATCAAACTTCTTTCGCTCTTAAAACAACCTTCTTTTCCTTTTCAAAACGAAAAACAAGTGACAAAATCTATACAAATTTCCTTCTGCTGCACCCAGCGGTATTCTGCTTCAGTAAATAGATGAACAAATAAATAAATAAGCTATAATAACGAGCAGTAGTTTGTCTGGTTTTATTTGTAAACAGCGAGCATGTCCTCTTCCTCTATACACTTTGTCTGTCTCTCACACCCTCTGCATCTCACATTTCATTTGCGGTATATTTCCTATACAAATTGGACTCTTTTTTATATTCCTTTACAAATTGTTTGTCGACTATTTTGAGACAAAATCCACATCTCTCATCCATTTTTTGTTATTTTCTTTCTAAATTATCATTTCCTTATTTTTTATTTATTTACATTTTTTATTTTTCTTATCTAAATTTTTATATTCTTTTTTTTAACTCATAACGTTTTTGTTTTATTTTTCTTCATATTTTCTTATTTACATTAATTGTTATTCATTATTTTTTTTTGTTTGATTCGTTTAAAAAAACACAATTTTTTTTTGTTCAACCACAAATTCCACCCTCACAGCTCGATAACCATGAAATAAAACCTGGCAAGTGTCTGAAAATTAACATTAGCGTACCGAACCTGCGCCTTTTTGTAGGCAACATACCTAAATCGAAAGGCAAAGAGGAGATATTAGAGGAATTTGGTAAATTAACAGGTAAATGTTTATGTTTGTTTATTTGAAA
Source organism: Eristalis intricaria (assembly GCA_964034865.1). Lineage (NCBI taxonomy): Eukaryota > Metazoa > Arthropoda > Insecta > Diptera > Syrphidae > Eristalis > Eristalis intricaria. Next base: position 133,066,142 of record OZ035873.1, read on the forward strand.
AAAAATTATGGTTAAAAACGAAAACGAAAAACAAAAAAGACACTTCCTAATACTCGATTGTGTTTGAATTCGAATAATATATGCAATCCTTTCGGCAACACCAGACTTAACAAAACCCAAACAAAACCAATTCGATAAATAAAGAAATATTCAATTGATAAAAATGAAATGAAAAAATAGACCAAAGGGAAATTAGTTTAAGAGTATTTTAGGACCGCGAATTAATTTACAACATAATTGGCATTAGATTGATTCCAATTGGCTTTATCTAATGAAATAATTGGATTTAACTACGATGGGTAATTAAATATGGGCTCTCGTCACACCTGATCTTTTTGCATTTTATTTATTTTTTTTTTTAGTCGCTCTGAGTGTTCTTATGTATGTTTGTTGGGATAAGGCGTCAAATTGCAAATTTTCCATTTAGCACATCATTCATTTATGCTTCAGACGGATGCATTTTGGTTGGTTTTCGGATGATATACCAGTGTTTCAAACTGAAAAGAACAATTTGAGAATGTGATTGAAGTCCGTTGGAGATGCGTTTTCATTTCAATGACATTCTCAGTCATCGCATTACATGTCAAAGGCTAGGAGCAGCAGTAGATATATCGTGGTCGCAAAAAAAATGATGGTCGCTCTTGTAGTTTTCTATCGCACAATTATTCAGACGCAAAAAATAGAATAAACAGCTTTTAATGTCGATACACACATGCGACGAAAGAGAATCGCAAGTAACTTTTATACTCGGACCTTGTTGCTATAACGTTTTTTTAGTCGCAGCGATTTAATCGCAAGACTGTGGATACTCTTGTATATTATGGTTCATCTTAACTTGCGACAATCGCTTCGCCTGAAAAAGAAGACAAATTGCAGACTTTTAACCGTTGCGACTGTGAGATGTCATGTGAGTGCGTTTGCATTGGAAGTTATGTGTTCTAATTTGTGCGACTCAGAAGTCGTGCGATTAAAAACAAATGTGCACTCATAGCTTTAGAGGGCAGCAACATATTTTTTTTTTCAAATGTTTCCCAGAGCCTTTTTGGAAAAAACTAGTGCTACTCGTGCTTCATTTTTGTTCGAAAATACGATATTTTCCCACTGCTTTAGCACACATACGAGTGAAGTGTAATACATATGAGAACTCACTACGAATTGCGAACTACTTAAGCTCTGTCAGTGATGCCGTTTGCCAATTTTTTAGGAAAAGACCTTCTACCAGTACCATGAGGAAGGCACAACTAGTTTCCTACTTCACAGTGATTGCTTTCACATGACGTTTTAGAACGCGATGCATTGCATTGCGAAATTGACGTTACAGTGCTGTGCTAATATACTGCGATTATGAACTCAGTCTATAAGTTTTTGATAATAGGTACGCCGATTTGTTCATTTTTATCGCTGTCCAGTATTTTTTAAGATGCACTTTGATTTCCTAAAGTTCAAATCAAAGCTATGTAATAAGCCAGAAATTGAGTTGCTGACATGTGAGTCAATTCAAAACAGAATTTACCTCGAGGTCTTTGCAATATTCAATTATTTGCCGGGCAGACTATGATTGAAAATTACGGATTAGCTGCGTACCCACGGCACCAAAGCTCTAATGCAACGTCTCACAATTTGTGTAAATATATTCAAACACAGTTCAACTTAAATCAATTCCCCTATCAAGTCTATACTTGACACGGAAATTAGTATTTATCCAAGTGTAATTATTTATTAATCAACATACGTGCAAGTCTTGTTTTCAGCAATTAAAAAACACTAGCAGTTTTTTTTTTCTTTTTATTACAACCATCCACTTAAAACCAAATTAACTGCATTGGTTGTGACCTCCTTAAGTCAGCAATGAAGTTGTCTTACAGAACATGTTTCTTCAGTATCATTGAATCTAAGGAGGCAAAAAAAAAAAAAAAGAAGCCTACCCTCGACGAAGGTAAAAACACTGAAAACCAGCTTGAAAATGCATCCAATGTCCAGAAAGGAAATAAGTCCGCTGCATCATCATCGAATTCATGGGTGAGGCAGCTGCCTTTTGTGTAATTGCACAATGCACTGCAATGAGAATTATTTTCATGTATGCATACATTATACCCTACACTTTTTAAAAACCCACTCTCTCTCACTCGCGCCCCGCATTGAAACGACACAACAAGAACCGACAAAAGCTAAATATAAATTTTACAAAAAAAAAAAAGAATATAATAATAATAAGCGGTGCTGATGGCTGCTTCTGCTTCTGCATACTCGTACATCGTGTGTTTTTTGCTTCTTTTCTTTATGGTGTGTCCCTCTAACTTGGTCAAAGGATATTTCATTTTTTTTTTTGTGTTCCATTTTGAGATTTTCTTTTCACGATTTGGTCGCACAGTCGTCGCGCATATTGCCATACATGCGGCGAAAGAACATAAACTCGAATGCAAAAGACAAATATACAAAAATATAGTTTATATTTGCACACACATTCGTGCTCATGTTCTCTCTCCTACTCGACGACGACGACGACGACGACTACGACGTTCTCATCGCGTCTTCATCGTCCATCAACCCTCTTTGGCTTATAATATTGAATAAATAGCAAGCAACAACAGCAAACAAAAAAAAATATGACAAAAAACATTTTTTTTTGTTTTGCTTCTCTCGCTCTGCGTCTTGCACTCTTTTCCTTCTGCGACTTCGTGGTGTGTGTATGCACTTATTCGTGTTTTTTTTTTTCAATTCATTAATCTGACTAAATATACGATTTTTTTGCTAAATGTTTTGTGTGTCGTTATAAAAATAAAATATATATTTAAATAAATGAATATTCCATCACACCTGGTCGGTGGAATACGCTCGACTCGCGCATTTATTGTGTGTATATGTGTTATCCTTGCATATCCACCCGTGGGAAATTGTCTGCGAACATAATGGGGAAAACTTTCAGCGCTTGGTTCGCCGCAATGGCATTCATAAACTTTCGTCATCATTGTGTTTCACATCATTTCATTTTCCATTCAAATTTATTGTAGCAAAAGAAACACATTTGTTTGATTTATAAGGTTATTGGACATGCGCATAGGTCGGAGAAACGCACTCGAAATGAAAGCATGGATGTTCTATGAATGCATGTCTTCATAGGCACCGTTCAACGACAATGCTTGTTTATCTGCTGGCCCATATTTTACGCAAGGCGTTATTTTTTTGTTTTCATCCAACACATTGGACACATTGTAGGGGAAATGTTTGTCGTGTGTCGTTGGACTTTACAATTAGGCTCGGGTTTTCTAACACCGTCTTTTTTTCTGAAATTTATGAGCAAGCTGAATGAAAAGACATTTTCATAATTAAACAATAGTTCGAAGGTCTATTCTTGTTTTTATGAAAATTGCCACCACACGACACTGCAGATATCCGGGAAACGTCAAACTACACGTGTTTTTCATTTAAAAAGCGATGAATTAACGCCTTTTGCAAGGTAAATCGTTTCATCATTAGCTGCTACACATGTCAGGTTAAGTTTAACCTTGACTTGTGATTTTCCTCCTTCCTCGTTGTTCAATGAATAGTACTGGCCCAGTGTATTAATTATTTATTCAAGTCAGCAGTTCATTCGCTACGTTTTCAGCTATTTTTGTCTTTCCTTTCTAATGCTTTTATGGCGACTATAAATAGCTTTGTGATGACTGTTCTGGGTTCTTTGTATGACCAATCCGAAGTCAAAGTTCAATATAGTCCTTTTTTCTAATAACTTGACACATCATCATGTGCATATTCAATGTAAATGGGCAAGGAGGTGAAACTTTCTTTTTATCCATATCAAGATGCTCTGCGACGGATCTTGATTAGTCAACAACTGTGTGCACACAAATCCTGTATAGCAAGTAAATTTAATATTAAAGCTTATCATTCTTACATAGCTTCTTTACATAGCAGTCCGAGGGCATGGACATGGGCCTTAATCAACATGCCTCTCCAACCGGCACAATCTTCTGCTTGTCACACGTGCCCCCCTTGACTTGTGCCCACCGTTGTCCCACAGGCTTAGAATCAAAGATTCTTCGGGCCGGATTTAATTTCTATGTGACAGAGTCTAATTTATGATTTCCACACATGTCCTACATAATTCACGTCAAGTCTTAAAGGCTCCCTGATGTGTGCCACCGTGTCCATGACCACCTTTTCTTTAGCCAGAATGTGCGTTCATTTCGCATTTGAACCACTGAGAATCGGTCTCAACAATTCGTCATTTGTCACCGTACAGTGGAGTCAAAAAATGACATTTCAAGAAAAACGCAGTTTCGAACTAATAAACTGCCCATTTCTCGGTGACATTTTATAGAAAAACTTGACCACTTTTCTTAACTGTGGTAACGCCAAGTACCTTAAAAAATAATTTTAATGCCACCTTAATTCAAAATTTCCATTTTTGACGTATCGCTCTATTGTAATGAGGGTGCGATATATGCAACCCATTAGATCTTAATTCCATGTGCATTGTTCTATGGGTTTGGGCCTTAAGACCCTTGCAAAATAGTCCATTTGTTCTTGGTGTTCTTTATTTTGAATCCGCTGTTACTGATTGCAGCTCTTATCTCAGATTTCAAAGACATCCTAGTTTATATCAATCTTCGCGAATCCTACGTAGTGATCATCTCATCATCTTTAGAATAATGTGTCCAACAACCAACAATGTGTATAAAGTCAACTCCGTTCATTTGTCTGCATTAATCCATTTCTTTTTTTTTTTTGCTCCATTGTGACTCATTATGTACATACATTATATATCCATTTTGTGTTTAAACCCGTTTATTTGTTTTTCATTACATCCCCCCCACGAGACTCTTTTCAAATGTGACGATAAGTGGCCTGCATCGCAGAGCAATGATCAATACAATTTTGTTTTTGATTACATAATTACTAATTTAAGGTTTACGGCACCTCTCCGCACAACCACCCGCCCCATTCATCCCTTAACTGTTAATCATGATTTTGTTTCTAATCAGTGTCAGTTCCCCAATATACAATATAAACAACACACCACCTATAAATAATAAACGAATCCTTATATTGTCCACTTTAATTTTATGTTACGTTTCACTTTTGCCTAAGATTTAAGTTCATAAAAAAAAATATAATTAAACAGTTCTTTTTGTAAAGTGCATTATTTGTTGTTTGGCCGAAAACTAAGCGCTTGCATATTTTTCTTAACACATTCTAAAGTCTTTTGAAAAAAAAAAAAAATAAAAAATAAAAATATATTTATATTCAACATATCATGCTCGAAAAAATCTCCAGTCATTGCGTATGAAAACAAAATAATCATGAAATCAAAAGAAAGTATATCTTTTATAGGAATAGAGGCGTGAAAGATTTTTTTGAAATCGTTTTTTAAACAAAGTATTTTATTTTCAAACATATTTCTTATTTTTCTGTTAAATATTATATTTTATTCTCCTAGCAAGTTAATCGATTTGAGTATGAAGTTATTTCCTGTTTATCACTGAAAATGTCAATTAATACTTGTCAACTAGAATCCACCACTTTGTTTTTTCTTCTCTCAAAGCTTCTCGAATGTCGATCAATTCAATTCAATATCCATTATGGAAATCCATGCATCGTATGTCTTCATTTATTCATTTATCTTTTTGATTTATACATTCGGAAGTACTTGTGCAACGACGACCTTGCTCATGAATGACATCCTTATGCAAGGAACCTTTTCAGAGAGAGAGGGAGAAATTTTCGAATGACACATCTGTGAATTCAAATGAAATGCATTTCAAATACCATTGGCGGCAGCATTTCCTCATTCGCTCTTGTTGTTTGAACTAAAAGCTTTTATCAAATTATTTCCCTTCGAATGGTCCCCACGAATTCAAATACAATAAGTTTGGATTGTTGGCCCTTATTGATTGAAACTAAACTGTGTATGGATTCTGTTGCAGAAAATGTCGCAAAGAGAAAAACTTAGAGAGTGATGTAGATAATCGCTTTTAAACTTTGCTATACGGTGGTGAGCACATTTTGGATTGGCTTTATTTAAATTTCTTAGTTGCATCTTTTTGAGTTCATCAATTTGTGAATGCCACCAACACAGCTGAACTAACTTTGTTGACACTACAGTTCGTTTTTTAGTCAATACTTGTTTGATGACTTTCCTTTTAACCTGGTTATCCAATCGGAATCACCTTTAGTTCTTGTTCATTTGCCTTCATTTGAAACATCAGAATTAAATCCAAGTCAACAGCTTAAATGTGCCTGCAAAAAATAATGTCGAACGGGTCTCCAAGAAAAAATCTTAAATGTAGTTTTCTCAGGTAACTAGTAACAAATGTTAGTGCAAATATATCAAAATATCTCGAAAACTATAGGCACAGCAAGTCAAAAAATATCAAAATATCTCGAAAACTATAGGCACAGCAAGTCATAAACCAAAAAATTAAACGAAACTCTCATCTCAAAAGTACACCATGTAAATCCCATTAGGAAATCTGCTGTAATATGGATCTTTCAGGTACCTTCTAAAGTGGTCAATTTAATGTCCATTAATAAAAAAAATGAATGTGTTTGTTTAGTAACCTGCGCGAAAGCGTTTGCAAGCAAATCTCAGACGGACCATTTATCAATGATATGCACTTCGTTACGTACTTTGGTTTAAAACCCGCCGGGCCCATAGTTTTTGAAATATCCTCATATTTTTTCTTTGTTTGAAGTACATAACTAATTGTTTTAGAAAACTGCATTTAAGATCTTTTCTTGGAGGTCTCATTTGAATCAAATATTAATTAAAACGCAAAACATCTATATGCTTTACACCTACTTTCGACGCTGACTGTATGTAAATGCGTGGCTGGATCTGTGCGTCGTCTCCTACGCACTTGAACCTCGCTGCCTAGGTTCGATTCCCAGAAAGATAAACAAATAATTTTCACGGCCCTACCTCTTTAGAATCGCTGACAGTGTTTAAAGTGTAATAACGGTCTAGAAAAAGTTTCTCAAACTTGGCCGTTTAAGCAACCTTCACAAAACTGCAAGTTCCCTCAACTCGTGAAAGAACAACAGCACGCACAACACGAGTGGTTGCTGCAGAAGTCAGGCCCAGGTTCGCTACGAACTGTCGCTCCCAATATTATATTAAACAAGCATTTCGTTGTGTCAAAGACTTGGTTTTTAACACACATGTGGTCGTTGAAGTGTGGTTTTACCTCAATATTGTTCGCCACCTCAACTCAAGACTACTGGAGCAAACATTTAAGCTTCCACGTATTTGAAGTTGTGGAACCCTTTCAGTTCAGAAACAAACCATAAAAACTTATTCTCAAATCGATTAAACTTGAAACTTTTGCAAAAACGTAGTTGTTCATGTAGTTTTCTTTCGGATTTCTTAAAGATTTATTCTAGACTTTTGTCAGCATACAGATAAAACACAAGATTTAAATTTTATACTTTCCTTATACGAACATACATATTATGTAGGTCGAAAATAGATGCAGCGAAAGAGATACGAGTGATATCACTTAAGTGTAACTTTCTATTTCTGATGGGAAGTAAAAACAATTCTGACCAGAAAAGCAAAAAAAAAAAAAAAAGAAAAAAAATATACGAACAAATTAATTTGTTTTTTCTGTTTAATTTGTTTTCTTTTATTTGAGAGGAACAAAATTGTTTGTGTGAAAACTTATATTAATTGCAGCTAAATGATTTTGAAATTCGGAAAGGCAAAAAGATTGGTGTAACGATATCTTTTAACAATCACCGGCTATTTGTCGGCAATATACCTAAGAATAGAGATCGCGACGAATTATTAGAGGAATTTACTAAGCATGCACGTAAGTGGTATAAAATGATAAAAATCAAAAAACGACACAAAACCCAAAAAAAAAAAAATGCAAATCTTTATTTTTTTTTTTTAACTCACTAAGAAGTGAACCTTACCACACCAAATACACACATACACATATCCTGAACATTCAGAATTGTACGCAAAAAAAAAGAAAAAAAAAACGATGCGATATTTGCATGATCAAAATTATTTTTCCCTACAACCCAATTGGTCTATAAAAAAAAAGGTAAACATAATAAAATTTACAAAAAAAAAATTTAACATACATAATTGGACACAACCGAATTGGATTTTTGTTTTACAATTTTCACACAAAAACATGAAAAATTGAAGTAAAAAAACAAGAATTGAAATGTATTCTCAATAAGTCGAAGAACATGGATTAAACCCCACCACCTTCACAAAAAAATGACTTATTTGCATTTTTTAAACATCATATTTTCATACGCTCACACAGCGGTGTATGAAATTTGAGAGAATTCATATTATTTTGAATACATATCTCTTTTGAAGTGCTTATGAAATTCGAGTAGGTACTTTCCCAAGTATCTGCATATAATTGGAAGTTTATCATGTACTAATCCCCTATCCAACAAAATTTAATGATTTTTTTTTGTTCTTGTTTTACTTTTAACAATATATACTAATTTTGATAAAATCACCTTTCGGTTTTATTCGTTAAATTGAAACCACAAAAAAATTAATAATTTTTGATTTATTCTTAAATAAGCTTTTAATTATGATTTGTTTTTTTTTTTTTGAATTATTATTTTCCTTAAAAATGAAATATACAAATTTAGCTCTGTAGCTTAACAATTTTCTTCCAAAACATTGCCAAATTCGCATATACATAAATATATGACAAAATTTTGTAAATGCAAGACAACAAAACAAAGTTAATGTTTATTTAAATGTGTATTTAAGAGGGCAGTGTGGGTTTTAAAGACACATTTAAATAAAATCGATTTTTGTTGCAATTCATCAACGGATCGAATCAAATGTAAAATATAAAAATAAAATATAATAAAATCTATTAAAAAAAATGAAATTAAACATTTGGACTCCTTTTGATTTTCTTTTTTATTTATAAAACATTGGGATCTTTAATAGATAATATGAAAGTAGCTATCAACTGTAAGATATATAGTCTTTCGTTTCCTTTGACTTGCCCGAGTGTAGTAAAGATTTTCAAATAGATCAACAGGTTATAGGGACAGTAGGATTACATAACAGTAGGGGCATAACTAGCCCCTAAGCATTCGGCGGCAGTTTAGAGTGTGTCTAGTTGTTTTAGGAAAACACGGTTAAGACTTCAATCATTGGGAAATGATTCCTTAGTTTCACTAGACAGAATGGGAAAATGAGAATTTGATAATAAAAGGACGGACTGGTAATGGACTCAAGGTTATCTTCAATTCAGTGAACGATTCTCTCTCCTTCAAATGTCGTAATAAAACGTATGTCATACGCCAGAAGTTTTACTAATCAAAAAATTTTACAGTCGACTCCGTTTATTTGCAACACAAAAAACGCAGAAAATGCGTTGCAACTAAGCGGAGTTTTCATATAAAATATTGCAAATAAACGAAAGTTCCGTTTAAGCGAAGTGCATGTAAGCGGAGGCGAATGTAATATTTGTATCAACTTATATTATGATCTACTTATTCATCCCATTCCTATTCTACTTAAGAGTTAAGTTTGCTTCTAATCTTCAGACTCTATTCATTTTACAATCTTAAAGTAGTGAGTGCCATGGATTCGCAAACTGCACAATACGGTTTATCCGTAAGATTATCCATAAACCTTTCACCTGATGTTCAGGTGAAATGGTTCGAATTATTCTTCTCCTGTTCTTCGTAAAGAGGAATAGTTATGTCAAATTATACTGTTTAAAGCGGCATTTCCATCAGATCGCTCGGCAGTCCCATGTCCAAAAACTCCTAGTTACACTGAGGCTCCTGCTGAGTTGGAGTCAATGGCGGAAGATCTAGTTGCCTGGAAATCCCTCGTGCGCGCATTACCTCCACGCCCCTTTAGTGGATCATGCGGGTGAGAAGATGACGATTATGATGTCAGCATGCATTTCCTAGAATTGATTCTCATCTTCAAATCAATTCCAACTCGGAAGTAAAATGTCCCCTCACATCAGAGCGAATATGTAATTTCAGTCGTACATCATTTTCCGCGACTTGCGATCTGCGAACCCAACCAACCGCGATTTCTTTGTCGAACAAAATACTGACGATTCCATTTTATATGTGTCGCGAGTGGCGTTTCGTGATTCGCAAATAGATCGCGAATTTATTTCGACAAGTCAGCAAGAAAATCATCGAATCGCGGAGAAAATATAAAATAGCCAATCTGGATATTTAAACGGGGTTTTTTCGATAATCAAATGCCCAAACCTTGGAATACCAAAAAGTATACATTTTAAATTACATTTGCTCAAAATTCTTTATTTTTGGAAAAATCGCGGTCCGAAGACGCAGCTCATGTATACATCACTTAATACAGTGGACTCCCCTTAAGTCGAACTCTCCCTAAGTCGAAACCCTCTCTAGCTCGAAATTTTTCGCCATATTTAACATATATTGCCCTTAATTTTCCATACAAGGACCTCTCTCTAACTCGAACAAATTATGGTACCCCGTGAAAATTTGACTGGGGGATCCGACTGTACTTTGAAGCTAATCATTCAAGAAGCTCAAATTTCGTGGAAGTATTTATAAAAATGAAACAAAATGAATCATGTTCTCAACGAATATTGAATTGGCTTGATGATAGATTTTTAACTGGTATGACATACGTTCTAAAAATTATCGTCCCTATTTTTGAATTATATAAAGTCGCGACTTTCTAAGATATGGACATACCTTTGTATACATGCCCACCGAGCTTGTGATATACATCCGAATTTACATATTTTCCAAGGCCTTTAACCTTATTGCGACGCCATCTTGACTCGTGAATCATGCCTTTCTTCAAACCAAATTAACGTTAGCCTTTTTCATTGCTTTTTGTAACTAGCAGGTTGAGGGTCTTGTTAGGGAAGCTGATTGTTTTTTAATCAACTCAAATTAAAGAACATGTTCTAATTTAGAAATATTTTGGTCTGTCTGATCAGGGTTTGCAGGAACTTTAAAACGACATAGACTCCTCATCAAAATTATAACTACAAGACCAGTAACTTTCCTCAAAAATAATACCCCATTTTTGATAGCTACTAAGAAATAAATTTCAATTTTTCTGAAATAATTGTATAGCTACAGTTCATGCAATTCACCCCAAAAAGAAAATAAGTCAATAAACAAAACTAATGGAATTCAATCTTCAGAACAAACAACAAAATAAAAATATAAATAATATATCAAAAATATCTATATATATATATCTCTTACCTTCATCACAATTTGAACACAACAAAGAATTTTGTTTGAAATCCACTAAATAGAAACCAGATTTAATTCAAAATTCAAATGAGAACAAATGGTAATGACTGGAGAATTTACCCTAAACAGAAAATAAACAAAAAAAAGCCCATTTCTTTGATAAAACACAAAATACAAAAAAGAATATTAAAAGAAAATCTAATGGTACTCTATATGTATAATCTATCTTGTTTTACCACCTCTCTCTACCTCTATATACATATTTATTATTTTTAAATTTTCTATATGTGCAATTAAATAAAATAAAAAAACATTCAGATATTTGTTGTATACATATACATACATAATATATATACATATATATTTATTTATATATTTATATATCAGTGCAAAGTTTTTTTCTATCTATTTTCCTTAACCTTAACATAACACTACGCTCTCATAATTTGGTGTTAAATGTAAAAGTAAATCTCGCGGGAGTAAATGAAATCTTCTAGAGAAAGTCAGTTTCGTGGAAATCTCTGTATTTTTATTTTTTCATTTTTGAAAGATTATTTATTTTTTTTAAGTATTTTGTCTCGAGTACTACTTACTAGTAAGTTTTATTTAAAGCGTTTTGGCATTGGAATTTTGGGGGTAAAAATTGTTAAAAGAATGTTTAGAAACAAAAGAAAATAAATAAAAAAAACCAAGAGAAGTTTTCAAATGTCTGTCCTGACAAAGAGTGGAAGAAGAATTGATCTCAGAACTACTCTTCTGCTTTTTGGAAGATGTTTGAAAACTGGTATTTGTCTTCGAACTTAATTTTTTTGTTGGTTATCAAGAAATAAAAAATATTAACTATAAACATAACTATAAACATTGCTGAAAAATAAGTTTTTCATTTAAAATCCAAACTCTTCTTTTCAACAAAAAAAAAACCACCCTGAACACACACATTTAGCCGGCCTTGTTGAAGTTATAATCTATAGCTCGCCTGATGATAAGAAAAAGAATCGAGGATTCTGTTTTCTCGAATATGAATCACATAAAGCAGCTTCATTAGCTAAACGAAGGCTAGGAACTGGTAGAATTAAGGTATGTATCATATTCTCAATTTCCCGTGATTTGTTAAAATAATTTTCAAAATAATTTCTTTTCACCAACATGAATTACAGGTTTGGGGATGTGATATAATTGTTGATTGGGCCGACCCTCAGGAGGAGCCGGACGAACAGACAATGTCAAAAGTGAAGGTTCTCTATGTGAGGAACTTAACACAAGACGTTAGTGAAGAAAAATTAAAAGTGCGTCTCTCAGTCTTTGCATAAAACATTGTCCTTGTATTTATTATTGTCTATTCTTGTTTTTAAGGAACAATTTGAGCAATATGGTAAAGTGGAACGAGTAAAGAAAATAAAAGACTACGCTTTTGTGCATTTTGAAGATCGTGATAATGCTGTAATTGCAATGCGAGGTCTAAATGGCAAAGAAGTTGGAATGTCAAACATTGAAGTATGATCCAAGAAAACTAATTTATATGTTTCTTTCAAAATAATTGCTTTTAATTTTTTGCAGGTTTCACTTGCCAAACCGCCTTCAGACAAAAAGAAAAAAGAGGAAATCTTAAGAGCAAGAGAACGCAGGATGATGCAGATGATGCAAGGTCGTCCTGGAATTGTCGGGTAAGTTATGCGCTTCTTTTCACAAAATACTATCCAAACACAATCATCATTTGGCCCCGAAAATTGGCTCACTATCTATATTGATATGATTGTATTCCTTTGTTTTTGATCGTGTGAGTCTGGAAGTTAGTGTTGCGTGGAGGTGGTCTCATACACTTGGTTTCTAGCTTAAATTCCCGACACAACGAATTATTTTCGTAATCCAAAACTTCAATCTCTCTCAAGTCACAGTCAATGCTTAGAGAGAGAGGAACTGCCAGAAAAAAGCTTCTCAGACTTCGCCTTTCAAAGTCGGATTAAAACTGTATGCCGCGCTTGAACGCACAATACGAGTGGTCGCTGTGGAAGCTAGACCCAGGTCCACTACGGCCTGCAGCACCATATACATTGTTACTCCTAAATCTCGAAGTTAAAGCCACTCAAACCGCTGAAAAAATCATTCATCTTTACCAACTGCGCGCGCCAATTTGGTTGAGGTGCTTCTCCAATTGTGTGCGCCATCGTTCAGTGGCGTCCTCTATTTATTTGTCCCACTGGTTCAGAGTCGAAGACTTTTGGCTGCAGCAGTATCAATGCACACTACAAGACCTACTCATTTTAGGCGTTGACTAAGTAGACCCCTGGCTATACTCATGTCGTTGTGGAGCCCATCTTGTTCACCAAATGCCATCAACGCACTACTGCTCACCAAAAAAATGAATTCTTCACATAACTACTGTTTAATTTGTTTCTTGACTTATTACGAAACAGTTGCAAATCTTTTAGCAACATGTTAGTTAACCCTAACCCATAAATGGTTTCGGTTCAGTGTTTCTTAATGAAATCTGACCATTCAATCCACTTCTCACGCACATGTTGTACTAGAAAATTGTTTCCCTCTCTGAGCATTCAGGGCACATCGATTAATACCCTCAAAAGAAATGAAAAAAAAAGACAGAAACACCAAATTCGTTGTTTGGGTAGTATTATGAAACAAATTGTATTCAAAGATTAACAGTACTACGAAATTGTTTTAGAATGCCTTATGCACCCTCTGATTACAGCAACTTATCACCAACACACCCGAGCATGATGCCAATGCCTCCCATGAGACTACCAGGCGGTCCAAGGCTTCCTATTCGAGCACCAATGGCTCGTGATTATGGTAAGCGATTGTTAATAAGTTCATATCTAAGTTAGGTATGCAGAAAGCAAGCTATACACCCCATCCACGGGAGGATTTAATTCAAAATAATTATGATTTAAATAATTTTTTTTTATCATATCATATATTTATAACATATATATATACAGCCCCAAAATCTATAGTGAATTGAATTTAGTACACATCTCTTTTCCCCCCCGTCATCAATCGATTGATTGATTTGTTTGTAAAATCTTAGTTGAATTTTTTTTTTGCCTCCCTGATATGTTAGATAAATTCCATAAGATTATACATACAAAGCATAAAGAATATGTTTTCAGATTTGCATTCAGATAGACATCAAATAAATAAAATAAAGTTTATACCTTTAATCAATAAATTCATGTAAATAGCTTGAAAAGAGAAAAACACGTCTCTAGGGATATCGAACAGTCAATAGACAGAGTCGAAAATAATATATAAATGTTGGTTGATTTTTTCGCCCATCCACGCCCCATCATTATAATGCAGCCTTAATATTACAAATATTCTCTTGTTAATTAGACTTTTAAAAGTGCAAATCGGAAAAAATATAAACAGCATTGTATTGCCATTCTACTCTGTATCTATCCTATTGCAGTAAAAGGCTAGGTATAACTTTTATTTGTTTTTTTTTTTCTTTTATTTTTTTTTTTCATTATGTATCTAAGTTTTGTGTGAAATTTTTTTGAAAAAAAAAATCCAAAAATTTCCTTTCAATTATGATTTCTCTTCATTTTTAATTTTTCATTAATTTCCAAACGCAAAAGAAAACTTTTTCATTTCAAAAAAAAAAATGATTTCGATCCAAATCCTAACCCCGTTCTTGCCATTAATTCCTATCGCACGCATCTGCCCAAAAAATTTAGTTCTAATTTTAATTTATTTTCGATCAGTTTTTTTATTTATTATATTTGTATAGTGTGTGTTTTTGTGAACCCTAAAACCTGCTGCCCCTGAATCATTGATCATGTGTATTATTTTTTTTTCTAGTCATAAATGTGTACATTTGTGTGTTTTCTTTTTGTAATTTGACAGTTTTACTAGATAATGCTTTATTCGTAATTTATGAACTCTCTTATTGTCGTCTGTTTCAATGGTTTCAATGAAAGGTTTGTGGGTGTGTGTCGTTTTTTGTTGTTTGATTTCCTGTGTTAATCACAAAATAGAAAATTTCTCTTTCTCTATCTCTAATTTGCATGGATAAAGTATAGTTTTTGTTTTTGAGACAAACAGAAATGTGTTGTTTTATTTTTTTTTTTTGGATACCCTTGTAGTTTTTGATGTTAGAAATGAACTCATTTATATATTTCTTTTTCGTATTGCTAAGTATGTATGTATGTATCCATGTGGCGTAACACACACTTAAAGTTATTAAAACAAAATCGATATTTATTGAAATTCTCTTGCATCCTGCAGTATTTAAGCATACATAAATATAATTTTTATTTATGAAAATGTGTATAAAAATGAATTATAATAATAATACAAAAACGTACTTTGGGTGGTAAGTATACGTTAGAAAATAGTCTTAGCTTAATTTCTGACACCTTGCACTACCTACCTCGTTATTAATAAATATTCAAGAATTTATGTACAAACTATACAACAAATAATATTCCCCCGGCATGTTGAACTCGATTAATGAGAGTAACTACTTCTGTTTTTATAGCTAAACGATTCTTAAACGATTATTTTAAAACCGGTGATAAGATTAAACATGTTAATTCAAACTAAAGCTATACCCGAAATGCAACAGGTTCAGCTTGCGCCATCATTTTCGAGCTGATGTGGAGCATGCAGACAGGATCCTATGCGTTGTGCACTCCTTCAAGTCAGCAATAGAAACTTGTTTTGGTAGTTTTTTTGCATAGTCTGGAAGAATGAATTATGTTATCTGTCTAAAAATGTTCCTTTTCGCATTGTTTACTTATCCAACTAAATAGATCTTAACCATTTAAAATGTTCTGGTTTACAATAAATCATATTTTATCTTGTTCGCATTCACGACTTGCTTCCGTTTTCTGGTGTCGTTTTTGATCACTCTCTTAAGTGCCCCATACACAGCACTCTTGTGAATGCACTTGTGTCGGAAGTGAATTCTGTGAGTGGGCTTGTCCTTGCACCGATTTTTGTTGTGCCACAGTGTGCGATGAAAATGTTTTAATTTTACTGTCACTGTGCCGTAAAGGCTGACGTGTGTGGTGTAAAGTGACACCAATGTACACACCAAAGTGTGCTGTGTATGAGCAGTTTTACAGCGAATTATGCGAATTATGTGTCAGCCGAGACAGACCAAAACTAACTTTGCTGAAAATGAGCAGCGCTTCCTCAGCTGTTTAAAACCAAGTCTTTGCGTAACTGCTATGAAATGACGTGAATCTCTTTCCTCGCAACCCATGGATGGAACTTTGCTCTGGTAAAATCCAATTGTGAACATTAACTTTGTTTAACAGACAAATCTGTGCCATTTCCAATTCTGAAGTAACTTAGTTTAACCTTCTCACTTTTCGCGTCGATAAATTTATAAAAATCAATTAAATAATATATAAAAACTAAAATCATTTAGCTATTAAATCATCCAGTAAAAATAGGCCATATCATTATCACAAACAAGTACAATTAACGAATTGAAACAGAAAAAAAAGAAACAATCCAACACAACAATTGGATATATAGATAAATAAACAAACAGAAAAATAAGCCCCCCAAAAATTGGCTAGAAAAACACGGAATAAACCAAATATACAGATCAATCACATACACGTATTATTTACATCGTTATGAACTTTTCTTTTGGTTGAATTTTCTTATTTTTGTTGATGACTCTTCTCTGTCAAACTGATTTTCCAAAGAACTACTCTGCTCTCACCTTACTTGTATGAATTTTTGTTTTTTTTTTGTAAAAGAGAAATACAATTCGGTTTCCCGTTTCCACTATTCTTGGTAGAGTATTCATTTCTTCGAAATTGAAAAATGTTGATAAAAATTATTATTTTTGGTCTTCCTCTTTTGATTGTTGAAACAAATAACGTACTCGTATATTTTCAAAATTTGTAAAGTTCACTCCAGAACAAAGCAAAAGTAAAGTTGATACATCTACATCAGCATATAGTTTTGTTTTTATTATTTTTTTATTTTAGAAAATTTTTAATAACTTTTACAAAAAAAAAAAAGAAAAAAAGTAAAAATTTGAAAAGTATCTACAGAAACAAAATCCAACAAACAAAAATTAAAAAAAAAGAGAAAATTTATTTAATTTAAAAATTTATAGATTATGATTACGACTTTTATGGTTATTCGGATTATCGTGGTGGATACAATGAATCTTATTACGACGAATATTACCGAACATACGATGGAGAATACTTCTTTGACTATCCACCAAGCGGGGTCTCGCCAATTCCAAGTGGAGGACCGCCCGCTGGTGAACCTCATAGAACGGCCAGAAACAATGTGGTGGGTTCCCTCTCTTCTAGTACTCTTGTAAAACTTCTTCATTCTATTCAACAAAATAACCATCATTTTGTAGTAGTGAACCCTTATATTATTAAGTTGGTTTTCACTTAATTATATATATATATATATATCTATACTTTATTTTCCACTTGTTTATTAATTTTGTTTTTCTTTACAAAAACCAAAAAGAAACGAACAAATTCAATTTTCCTTTTGTTTTCTTCTTTTCTGTGTTTTAAAACAAAATTCTTACAAATTTCTTTGGTTTTGTTTATTTAAACATATTTTTTTTCGTTATTGCGTACTCTACATGTGTTAATTTTTTTTACATATATATATTTTTTTTACCGTCTTATATTCGTACAAAATATACGCACACAGCAGGACTGCAACAACAAGAACAACATCAATAACAAAATTTCTGAATTAAAACATGTAGCACTAGTATGTTAGCCCCCCGGTGGCCATGTGACTTACACTACATACACGTTCATTCTCTTACTCACTCAGTGTGACATGCAGGATATGAAGGACATAAACGTGATCTCGTCTCGATTTAGATTCTTGCCTAGGGACTACTTGTTAACGAAAGAATCGAGGAAAATTTACTTTAATTTGTTTTTTGTTTATAATTTTGTTTTTTTCCACACAAGATCCAACTTTAATTGTGTTTGTTTACTTTTACCCTGTGTTAAGATTAATTTTCTTTAAAAATTATTTATGTATAACATATTTGTTTATTTTTGAAAAAATTAAAAAAAAAAACGCTTATTTTGCTTATGCTTTTTATTCATGCTTTGTTTGATTTCTGTGTATTATTCATGTGCTTTTTGTTAATTTGCTTCATTTCATATTTTGTTTAATTGTTTAAGATATTTATTTTGTTTTTGATTTTAAGAGCTTTTACAAAACTAAGCTTCTTTACATTTAATCGCATTTATCATAACGAAATAGTTCGTTACTCTTAGTTGCCGTAGTTTAACCGGTTTTTGTGAATACACCCCGAATATACTAACAATGTACACATCACTGTACTAACATTAACTCAAACGAAAAAATTAACCACTTACTCTCTTGTATAAAAGAAATAATTCCATGAGTATGAATATATTTTTATTTTTATTTTTCAAACTAACACGAAACATTATTTGGATTAATTTATTTATGTTTTTATTTTTGTTTTCATTTATGAGTTTTATTTATTCTAAATTGCACAACAAAAAGATATGTCAATCGCAAATTGTTAGTTTTTTGTTTTCTCTTAATGAATATATATTTGTTTTTTCTTTCTTGAATAAAAAAAACATTGAATTAAATTTAGTTTTACACAAGCGACTATTCATCTCAATGGAAATGCAAATTTTCTTCTGATAGTAGATAAGTTTTCAAAGAAACAATTTTTTTTGTAATCTGTTTAACATAGGGGCACATGTCTTCGATAATTTCTGACTTCTTGATGCAGACGTTGTGTCATTCAATATTGTCCATTGTTGATACCGAGATTGGTACTATGGTATTTCTTAAACATAGCTGTCACTTTAATATTCTTCTGAAATCGTTTAAAACAATGCACACGTATTTGTTGAAGCTCAGGGGTTCTATTGGTGAATAAACTCACTAGAATAAGTCTTTGATTACATGCATCGCTAATCGAAATTAGATTATGATATGCTGCACACAAATGTCAGTTTGTTCCAATCGAGTTATAGCAGCGGAAAGTCAAATGCTATATTAAATTTGGTCCAACATGTTATTCGACAGTCGGAAGACTACAATCACCCCACTTTCAAATCCACCGGATGGACGGACTCCCCTTCACCGGAATTGAACTTTTCGCATACCGGAATTCAATGCGAAGCTAATTGATCCCATGTCGGAAATGGGAATTACGATTCAATGTATTTTTAAATCCGAGCGGACATGCGAAATTGACATTTCCGATTCTAAAGTTGAAGAAAGAAAAATCTTAAGTGAAAAGGAAGTCAAACGAGTACAACTGATGATTGAATTGAATGAATCAGTTGAAGTGTTGCAAAATACTTCCATCGACTTTCGAATGGAGAGAAGTCGTTTGTTTTTCTTAAAGCGTTCATTTGTTATTCGAAGCATAATATGATTTCAAACGAGAAAGAAACGATATCTATTCCAGTATCATTAAATTACGGATATCCAGCTTATTTCCAAAAAGCGAAACAAAATGAAGTCGATAATGTAGTGCACTTTGCCGATTTATGAATAGCCCGAACAAGGGAACGTGAGTAAAAGAAGTGAAGAGTGTGTAGGACTTGAGAATATTGGTGAATAAATCAACCGCAAGCAAATTTAAGAAATCCGTTAGCGCTGAGATTGTTGCATCTCCGTTGACTGAGTTTAACCTCGTAATCGATGCTTATCAAACATAATTGTGCCTTCAAAAATAGACTTTGCTCATTGAAATTTCGTCGTATTCTCGAGTGAAATACACGATATACACAACACAGATGCTAAACGCATCAGAGATCCTAGCTTCAAACGAATGAGGGTTCTGTAGTCATTTTTAGCACGTCTTTACAGAAAACGGCTACACATTATTCCAACTTCGGGTATGTTTTACCTAATAATAAGTTTTCTTAGACATTAATCAAACGCAAACTGGTAAGTGGCCCGATTGCTACACTGGGTGTCGTAGATCAATTCCCAACGCGGACAACTTTTATTATTCACGCATCCACCTCTCTCAAGTAAATGACAATGTTCAGGGAGTATAATCTTGCATAGAAACTGCCTGAACATGTTCACAAAATGATCGTTCTGACAAGACATTACGCGCAACACAATTGCTTGTAGAAGCTACTCCCGGGTTCATCAAGGACTACAAGATAAATAAATGTATTCCCCAATTTATTCGATGTCCTCGTATCAGCTTTCTGACATCTTCTTAATTTCGAGCTCATAGAACTGTTTTTGTCGGCTTCAAATCGTGATTGGTGACGGTCCATTTACCATTCGAAGTGCCATAGTCTAAATGTTTAGGTCGTGCCAAGTCTAAATGTGTCGACCGATAATGGACGTTACCATCAAGACCGTGCCAAAATCATCAAGATTTCCCAAAAAAGTGTTCGGTCTTGCGTTGTCATGATGAAATACTATTCTCTGAAGATTATCAATTCTGACACTCCACCACATGTAACATAACTGTCCCTTGTAAATGCAGATTTGGTGTGTTTTGTGCTGGTTCCCTTCACGCTAGAATATGTTCGACTGATTTTGTGACCACTACTGTTCGTTGTTATATGAGCCATCTTACAACCTAGTAATTCCCAATGTTTGGGTGATGCATTTTAGCCTTCTGTAAACTCTCACATACCGATCTGATTCAATTATGTCTTTTATTTGAACGTCATTAAATTCGGCTGGTCTGCCAAAACGTCGAACACGAATTTTGACACAGTGAACTTAACACATCTCTTTTTGTGCTTCAAAAATTCCGTTCAGGAAAGAAAAACTCAAAATATCCCGATAGTGTCTGTTTCTAGACTTCATTAAAGTGACAGCTATCAATTGACAAAAAGCAATTCATCAGATATACAATACCTAGAATCAGCCAACACAATGCCATACACTTGTAAAATCCTACGCAACGGAATCAAATATAAGTAGTCGTCTTGAAGAAAGTAAACGTACTCGAATAAAAGCAGCAGATACTGTTATTATTTATCTTTGTTCCAAACGCAAACTGAAACGTTCGTATATGACTTCGATAGACACAACTATTTGCTGTGGTCTTATTTTTGAAAGGTAATGTTCCCTTGAGGAATTTTGTGAAGAAAGATTCCCAGTACTCTACACTATTGTCTTGACTTATGACTTTCATTTTTCCACGTACTAAATGGTTGACTACCCAGTGTTCCTGAGCCAGAAAAACTGGGTAGCTGTCTAATTTTTAAGCGGTTCAAGATAACCATAAATTATTAGTTATTCATTCATGCATTTTAAAGGAACGAAACATGTTTCTTTGACATTATGCGATTGATGTAACTTGATTCTGGTTTGAGGGCACATCTGTCCACATAATAACACTCTCCCTGTATTAAAATTTGGTTGCACCAATTTAACCGTCGTTAGAAACATGCTGTCAGTTAATTCCTCAGCAACTTCGCACTGTACTAAAAGTTAACTGAGTTCTAATTCCCATTGGCTGCTCAACTTTGAGCCAGAAGTCAATACAAAGTGTCAAAAATATTTCAAATTTTCCGCAGTTCATTACCCTGAAGATATGTGCACCCACATTGTTTACGATTAGAAACCTTAAGACAATCATTGTGATACTTCTAAAAAGTAAATTTTAAATGAAATAATTGAAAATAGTTTTTAAGTTTATTTATAAAAAAAAAGACAAGGAAACAATTTAGTTTATTGTTTTTGTTATTATTATATTTTGCTTTCTTTACGTTCCATATATATTTTACACAACAAAAAAATCTAACGCGTTTATTTCGATTTTTTTCTTTTTTCCTCTTTTTTTCTCTTATTTTTCGGTAAACCATCTTGAAAAAAATATTTAAAAAAAAATTATATATATGTTCGTCAAACTTTATAAACACTCAATTATGTTATAAAATCAAAAACTCCACCAAAACAAAAAAAAAAAAAAAACATTTTCGAAAACTATCTTTCAAAAATCGTCTTGGCGATCAATATATATACATAAACAAATACAAAAACACATCAATTTTTTTATGAAATGAACTATCAAAACAAATCAAACAAAACAAAAAAAATAAAAAACAACTGAATAGGAGGGGGTTGGTCGTGGGCGTGGAATCACAGCCACCCGTGGCCGAGCCGTTGGGCTCCGTGGCAACATCAATCGTCCGGGGGGCCCTCAAGCGGCGGCGGTGGTGGGGGTGGCGGCAGTTCAACGGGTGGCGGCCACCGCGGGGGCTCAGGCAACAACCGGGGGGGTCCATGGGGCGGGACAAATTCGTCCCAGCGCTCGTGGCACCCAGCGCGCCAAGCCACTACAAAATTTACCAGGTGAGAAAGGTTCTACTACTTTACATACAAAAAAAAAACATGGTTTTTTTTTTACTCTCTCTCTCTCTATCTCTCTCTTGTCAATTACTTAAAAACAAATAAAACAAAACATTATGCCTTATGTATGTATTTTTTGTACTCTCTTAAAACACATTAAATATGTACCGTTTCATTAAATAGACAACATTCCGTTCCACACAACTTTTTTTTTCTTATTTGTTATTTGTACGTTACTTATATTTATATACAAGAAATGAGCTTTCCTTTATATAGTATAACTGAAGGCGTTAAAAGAAAACTATAGAAAAAAAAAAAACAAGAAGAAAAAAAAAAAAACTTAAAAAACGTGTGCTTTTATATATACATATTTTTATTATTGAATGTGGGTTCTCTTACTGCTTTTTTTCTCTCAGGAAAACAGGTTGTATTTATGTTTTGTTAAACATTTTTCTATACTCTGATTTTTACAACTGTAACCATTTTTTTTATTGGTTATCTCTTACAGAAAAGTATTCATTTTATACAAATTCTTATAAATATGTGTCGTAACAGCTTTTGAAAGTATATATACTTCTCTGCATGTTTTCCTACATATGTACGTTTATACGAAATCGTGTTTTTCATTGTTTTTTAATTGTTAAGTATTGTCGAATGAAACATATTACAAAACGAAAAAAAAAATATTAAATTTGCTTTCACTCTCGATGTTCGTACGTTTTTTTTTTTTTAATTTTTACATGTTATTTTTATTTCAATTGGTATCATCATCGAAAGCAGTATGGGATCTCAGTATCAGTGTTCCTATCTCTCACTTTCTCTCTCCCTCTGTCAATTGGAAAAGAAAAGGCCAGAATGAATCGATTAGTATTTCTAAGTGTGTTGGAGGAGTTGTGGGTATAAGAGAGATAATTTTAATTATAAAACAAAAACATCAAAAGTCATTGCGCTCTGTGTACAGTGTTAACTTCAAATATACATTTTCTTTTTAATTCTTTAATTATAATATCATGTCTTTTATGTTATTTTGGTTTCTTTATTTTTCATGATTAAATTTATTTTTTGTTTAATTTTTCTCTTTCATTAACAATATTTATGTAAATGCAATTTTAATTGTTTACCCACAAGACAAGTTAAGATTTTTACATCTCCTCTATCTTGGTATCGAAATATTTTCTCGTCAGACAAGACACAAAATTTGATCAACAACAACTTAAAACAAATAAAACATCCATCAACAATACAATATATACAAAAATGCAATAAAAAAAATATACAAAAGTTATACTGACGAGTGTATATATAATTTTTTTTAGTTTTTTTTTACCAAACAAGATCTTGCAGTTTCCGTCTAACCATATCCGATTTAATTATATGCAATAATAATAACAAAAACTATTAAAAAAAAAAAAAAACAACAACAAACACCAGCAACAAAACGAATGATTTGGCCTATTTTTATTGGCTTTCTATTTGAAAAAAAGAATATAAATTACAGTACTACATTCTCTACTCTTTTATTTTGTTTCTCTTAAGATATGAGATTATTATTTTGCATCTGACATTGAAAAAAAAAACAAGGAAAAAATCTGTTTACTGTTTATCACACAAATCTTTAACAACAAAACAGAAAATTGCGATTGCACATGCTACTATTTTGTTTTTTTTTTTTTATTTTCTCTTAATTTATTTATTTTATATGTTTTCTCTTAAATATAACCATATATTTATAGTTTTGTTTTATATGAAAACAAATAATTTGGTACCATTTTTTTTTACAAAGAAAAAATCTTTTTTTTTTAATGTGTTCTAAATCATTCCCCCGCTTTGCTAACATTTACGTCCTTTTTAATAAATACATTTTTATTCATATACTTGTACTTATATCCTTACATATAAATATTTATAATACATATTTATTGTTTTATTTATTCAATACTAATCGATTCGTTACTTTCATTTCAATTCTCTCTTATTTCGTTATATGTACGTTTTTTAAGTTTTTTTTGTTTTTTTTTTATTTAATTCAAAATTACATGTTTTCTTGAATTTCTTTTATATATTTATAATTTATCTTTTCATGTGTGTTTTTGTACTGTTGTCCACAAGTTCGTTTACTTGCGTTGCGGATAGTTTATTTACATCTTCTTCTTTTTTTTGTCGTTACGTGTTTATGTGTTTAACAACAGTTCACTTGACACACGCTGCTATAGATGTTTTTTAATAGTCTTTACTTTCCGTCTAATTTCTCATAACAACGGAACGAAATTACAGTACAGAACAATTAGATCGAAAAGAATAAGCGGTTTAGTTTTATAGAACATGTATTTTTTACTTTTTCGGCCATTATCTGCCTGATATTAAATTGAAAATTTTCTTTTTTGATTAATTGTGTTTTTAGCATTCATCGCATAAATTCTGAAAAAATAAACAAAAAAATGACTCAAACCCAATGAAATCTTAGAGAGAATCAATATATAAAATACAAAAAGAACATTTCGTTACCGCAAAACATTTCGCAACCGCAAATTCAAATTTCAAGAAAACCTACGTTTATTGTTCTTTATAGATAAATTCAAGTTTCTATGTTATTTTGTGTTTTTTTTTTCGTTGTCTGAGAATAAAACAAGAATTCAAAAAAAAAATATACTGTCTACATTTTATATATATCTTATTTTTTTCTTTTTTTTTCATTTCAACTAATTTACGTTATTTGGTTTGGATTTGTTAAAATTTTAATTTTACTTGGATTGGTATTTTAATATTTTTTGTTTTGTTCATTGAATTTAGGTAATTGCCCTAGATATCCCTTCAGTTTATGTTCTCCTTGTAATTAGGAAACAACGAGGGGGAGTGAATTTGAAACAGAAATTTGAAATATGTTCAGTCATACAATTCATGTGAGAACAGAACAGTTGAAGGGTGGTTGAGTAAGAAATATTTTGCAAGTGACTCAGAAAGATCGAGTAACGAAACAGGCCACATAATCTCAATAAAAATTATACTTATATTATTAAATAAATAAGCCTTACTGATCTTCGGTAGATTGTACGCCGATTAAACATTGACGTCATTTATGCAGGCCAGACTTTCACAGGATAACTTTCGGATCTTATCGACAACTAAGGAAAGATCATCACTCTAAGTTGTTCCAATTAAATACAGTGAAACCTGCGTAAGTTGGTCAGCTGCGTTGCAAACATTTTTGGCCAACCTAGAAGGGTGTCTGTTTTTTTTTCTTCTCCGGGAAAGTCAGAGAAACACTGAAGACAGTCCCAAACTGCAGAAATTAAGTCAAATACATGTAGCCTCACATTTTTACCGCTATGCCTGTTTGAACATATTGTACAGTACATTTTTTTACACACACAACAAAATGTAAACTCCACAATGGCGACCAGTAGACGACTATATTGTTGGCCAACTTTCACTGGGTATTTAGTACTAAAGATGACATAACATACAAACAAAAAGTGCGGCCAATTTCCAAGATAGACAGGTGGCCAACATACAGAGGTATTTGTAGCAATATTTATATAGTGCTACTATATACTGGCCAACTTGACAGGTTTAACTGTACTAGAATAGCTGAGCCCAGGCACACGGCGTAGGCCGAGAAGGTCGCAAAAATTACCACGACCAATTTCAATTACACGAATACGAGGCGCAAATATAGAAGCTCACACCGGGCCTAGTTACTCACCAAAGCCTAGTTACAGCATTGACTGAGGGCGTGTATCCACTACGTAACAGTTTGGCTGA
The DNA here is from genome assembly GCA_964034865.1 of Eristalis intricaria. Taxonomy (NCBI): domain Eukaryota; kingdom Metazoa; phylum Arthropoda; class Insecta; order Diptera; family Syrphidae; genus Eristalis; species Eristalis intricaria. The sequence goes on from OZ035873.1 coordinate 133,092,416, forward strand.
AAAGTTCGTATCGTTTTAAAGAAAATCACTGTGTTTGAAAAATTCGATTTTATTAGCGATCTTCCAACTTGCCGATGCCATTTTCGTAGTCCGATTTGTCTTTTGCTTCAAAATAGGCCCCAATCCCGATGATTACCTCTTCATCTTTCAGCGACTAGACTTTTACTTTGTCTCAGATCAGAAATAATTCACTGGGGACTAGATCTGGATAATACCGTGGATGCGGTAGAAAATCGAAGCCCAATCCATGTAATTTTGTCATCGTTTCCATTGACATGATGAATTGTCTTGATTGTGGACTTGCACAGACCTTTTCGCATACAACGCGTCCCTTTGATATCGATAAGACTTTCAGCTATTTCGTTCATTTGGTGGATTTTTTTTTTTATTTTTTCGTCCGTAATAGACTCTTTTGAACATCCACTGCGTGCATATCGTCTTCGAATGTTTACTTCGGCCAGCGCAAAGTTTAGCCACTTTTTGGTATCATCAGAATTTTTTTTTTTCTTAAATAAACAACAGTTTCATTAAGACTCAATTCGGTTTTATCAATTTTTTTTCAAAATAACCAAAGCTGCTTCACTCAAAAGCTGTATCTCTAACTAATAGTCTGACAGCTGTCAAATTTACACATGTACCTTATGAACAGAGTTATCTGTAAGAGAGTTATCCGTAATTGAAACTTTCGCTGTAATTCTAGTGGCGCCCCTCCATGGAAACGATACGAACTTTTCAGCCGACTTGTTACAGAGGTTACATTTTCCTTAAATACTCACCAAGCCAAACTTCAATTTGTGTACAATTTCAATGTCCAAGATATGATGATGTTCCCACCAAGTTAGTACTTCTTTTAACTTTGTGATGTTGAGAACCTTCAAATTCAGCGGTCGTCATGCATTTCGAATTTAGTGGGTGGGATTTGACAAAAAGATTAAACAATGCAATTCGTTGGTAAACTCGGCTGTACGGCAACGATTTAGGTTGCATATTAGTTGATTCTTTGTCTCGATCTAAACATCGTTCAGCCTTCTACAGGGTGACGCAGAAGAAAGATTCAAATTATTTCGTGAATAAAACGTTTCTTCCTGAATTGATTTAACCTTTGCTTTTATTAAAATTTGGATTACTTTAAATTATTTTTTAAAGATAATATCTCTCAAATGGTGCCCATTATTTGCTTCGACCAGACGTGCTATTTCCAGAACAATTTCCATTACTTTTATTAAAATTTCAGTTCCCAGCACCGCCCTCACTTCTCGGATTATGGCCTTAAGCTTTTGTATGGTTCTTGGCTTATTGGCATAAGCCTTACTTTTTGGTACCCCTTAAGAAGAAAAAAATCAGAAAAACGCGATATTATCCGGTCACCAAAAATTACTCTTAGGAGAGTCATAGTTGGACACTTTCAACTGATGAACGAATTAAATTTTATATGGCAAAAGCTGTAACTGCTTAAAAGTCTTTGCAAAAACAGCATAGGCTTCAACAACTGCTGAGAACGCCTCCTGTTGGAAGTTTCGGGGTTTTCCTCAATACTTAATTGCATCTGAGCAATGTTCACATCTTTTCGAACTTTACAAGGTCTTGCATCGCGCGGAAGACAGACAGCCCCTTGTAGCTCTAAACGCTGGACTAATTGGTAAATTGTTGGAGCACTGGGCGCTTTTCGTACATGAAAGAAATTTCCATAGAATCTTTATGCCTGTGTCTGTTCTGTTCGGTGAAAGATTCACACTATAAATTTTCTAAGTTTTTCAAAGTTACCTAATTCTGAAAAAATATATAGATTCAGTAATTAAATCTTAAAGTTTCGCATGCGCCACCCTGTACTGAACTACTTGAACAATTTCGCTATTTACAGCGACGAGGCAACAAGGATATTGTGTGGTATATGATGTCAAGGCTTGAGTTTTAAATTACGTTGAGGCAGAACAATTGAAATTCATGTTTGGGGATAACCATCTTTAATTCCTTTTTGATCTTACGGGATTTTGGAAAAGAGCTATTTTGGAAGATTTCTTTACCCTTAAACAAGAACGTTTTATTGTCGACTGGAAGAATAAATTCATTTCTTATCACACCGATAGTAATCTGCTGTACTGAGAATGCAGCCCCTTTGTTGTAGAAAATCATGGCCTTTTGCGTGCCGGCTATTGGAGACGCACTCAATAACAAACACATAGTTTCGTGTCCGACCTTGTGTTTAACCATTACCTCTTCATGATGAATGATTTATGTTGGCCTCAGAATTCCTGAATACAAAAACCACTCAACAACTATAATTGGTAACAACTTTAATATACTTGTCCAATAACGTGCAAATTAAAATGGTAAAACCTCGATTTCTGTTTCACATTTCCCCCCTCCCACACATGGGAACTGTCTTAAACTATGTTGAAGTTGTACTTTCAATTAAATTATAAAATATATTTATAGTGTTAATATATATCAATAAACTACTTACAACAAAATAAATAATAAAAATAAAACAACCAAAAAGAAAAAAATAAAAAAATAACAATTAAAAATTTAAAACATTTAACTAACCAACAATTTTTGTCTTTTTTTATTACTCTTTCTTTTTGTGTCATATTTTTTTTCTCTTTATCCTTCAAAATTATAGTAGTAGTCGGTAAACGTAAATTTGATGGAGGTCACCAAAATCCAGGAGATTCAAAGCGACGTTACGCAAGCGGTTTAATAGGAAATGGTGGTGGAAGTTGGAGTAGCTTACCGCTGCCCCAACAACCTTTGGGCACAAACGGCGAACAATGGTATACTGATACTTTTCCAACATGGAGTTAAAATTAACAACAACAAACAAAATTAACATCAACAACAACAACAACAAAAACAGCAACAATTATAATACACGCTACACTCACACGTAAATGATTTTAATGCAACCAACAAAATATGTAATACAAAACAATTATAAGACAGCGACAAAAATACTTTTAAAAACGTCCGTATCAAAAAGAACATTTTACTAAACAAACAAAAAGTAAACATATTTATCAAAAAAAAAAATAAATTAAAAGAAGTAAATTCAAGCTAATATGATATAAATTTCCCGATAATTTATTTAAACAAATACAAAAATTTAATCGCAACCCTAGTAGATGTACGAAAATAAAGTAAAAAAAAAAACAAAACAAAGGAAATTATTGCAAATAAATTAATTGAAAATGTCTAATTTAAATTTAAATTTAAAATAATTGTTGATCTTTGAAAATTGTTTCGTTTTTTAGTTCCATTATACAAAACATTAATTAAAAAAAGAATAAGCAAAGAAAATTGAAGAAAAAATTAAAATCTATCTGGTAAGACTTTACGTGTTTATTTAGTTTGTTTTAAATTAAAGGAAAAAAAAACGATAAGAAAAAAATTGATAAAAAAAACTATACGCACTCTTTTTATACCTAACTAGATAATTGCTTAAGAGATCTTGTATATATATTTAAAGAAAAAAACAAAAAACAAAAACAAAAAATTGATAAAGCTAAGAAGAAATAAAAAATGACTGACAATTTTTTTTAAAGAAAATCGTTTTGTAATGTTAGGATAAACAATTTTGAAATCATTAAGGAAAATTTATACAATATATATTTATATGTATATGAATATATATAGATACATCGGGGAAGTTTATCAGAAAGTTGGTGCATTGTTATATAATGTTGCCACATCTGAAACAGGCAGAGTAACATTAAACAAAATGATTATTATAAATGAAACTTTAAGTTTGCCGTTTTCAAAAAAAATTAACATTTTAAATTGTCTATGTTTTGTTTAATCGTTATAAAAATAACAAAAAATAAACACAAAAATTGGTCAAATTTTAAAATAAACAAAACAAAAAAAAAACAATAAGAAATATTGCAAAACCAGAAAAAGAACAAATTTTTGTTTGTTAAATTCTTTCAACATAACAATAAACATAGAAGTGAGAATTATATACACACATATATATATTTTTAAAATACAACAACCGACTTAGCAGCAACGAATTAGAGACATCACAGATTTTTAAATCTAAACATAGTAATCTTTAGACTTTTTTAGATAGTGATCATAGGCGTATTATATAACCATGTTAAAGTAAAGAAAATCATACAAGAGAAACAAAAAAAAATCTTTTAAAAAATCAGTCCTAGCCATAGTTTGTAGCCAATTTCTGTAACTTTTTAAATGGAAAAATCGACAATTTAACGAAAAGAAATGAAAAAATAAGGGGGAAAACAATTTTCATATACCATCATCATCACCACCACCACAGCCACCACCATTTTTATTTTGTTTTTTGCTTTTTTTGTAGGATGAAAATAATACATTTAAAATAAAAAATGATACACTCTTAACTATATTATACAGATAAAAGGAGAAGCAAAAACAACTTTAATTCATATTTAATTAATAATAGTAGCACTTAACAATTTTGTTCTTTTTCTCTCTCTCTCTCTCTCTGTCTCTAATTTTAAAAATTCCGTCTAACGAAAATTGGCGAACGTCAATATAAAAAAAAAAGAAAACAAAATAAATTGATTGATACCGATAAGAGAAATTGTAAAAAAAGAGATCTTAATAAATCGACTGACATATGACATAATGTATTGTAACTAATTATATTTTTTTTGTATTTTTGAATTGGTAAAATTGGAAACTAAAACAATGAATACAAACAATTTTTGAAAAGCTTGTATCTTCTTTTTAGTATAACTGCCTTTACGTTTAAAAAAATATATATTTTCTATGTAAAGTTTTACGTGATTTGAAATAAGAAAAAAAAATCAAGCTGAAAATATATAATTGAAAGAAGAAGAAAACAAAATTAAGGTATTCAGTCACTTTGTATAAATATTATTTTCTTTTTAATCTATCATTGTTTTTATTTTAATTTTAATTTGGCGAAAAGAATAAAGGAAACAAGAAATATTAAACATTTTATTGTTGTAAGTTTATTTTTTTGTTTTAGACAAATTATTTTACTTGTTTATATATATACATGTGTATTAAAAAAAAAAACATATTTTCTTTCTTTTGTTCGTGTAATTAATGTTGATTTGCATTGAAAATGGTGATAAAGTTTCGTTGAAATTGATGAAAATACTTAAAAGAAAACAAAAATATCTTCAAGAACAAAGTGAAATAAAACAAAAAAAAAATGAAGTTCGGACTCGAAATTGTGATGATTTCTTTTTAAAAAAGAAACTTTAAAACATTTTTGTACGAAATTTTGTAGTAAACAAAAACAAAACAAAAAAATACCATAAATTACAAAAAAAAACAAACTCAAGCAAAATTTAAGCAAGAAAAGATGTTGTGAAAAATTAGTTATAAAGCAAAAACAAACAAATTCTTTGAATATTAATGAAAACCAAAAACAAAAAGATTTGGTAAAAATATATATGTATACATGCATATATAATTCTAATTCATATAATATTTATACAAAAACGTAAAACAATAAAAAGAAAACGATAAGAGAAAAAAAAAACAAAAACACGCGCGTAGAGAAAAAGGACAATATTTTATTTTTTTTTCATTTATTTTAATTTTTTTCACATTAATTCTTTCTTTTTCATGTTTTTTTTTAATTAAACCTTAAGTATACAATAGAAATATATTAAAAAAAAAGAGTAAACATTTTTTTCTTTAAAACATACATACATATTATATAAACACACATTTTAAGGACTTCTAAAGAAAATATAAGGAAAAAATAAACGTAAAAACATTTTTAACCCATATTAAACAATAACAAAAAATGAAGAAGAATAAATCTAGACATAATTTTAAGTACATAATTAAAGAGGAAAAAATATCAATTATATTTGTAATACTATAAAGAAAATAAAAGAAACGAAAATAAGGAATACAACAAAAAAAAATACACAGCAAAAATAGAAACAACAGCAATCACAATTAAAGCCTAAAATGAAAATTAGAATCAAAACCCGGGTTTTACAAGTACACGCTCTTTCAAACTACAAACTTATCAAAAATGGAATTTCTAAATCTTGCTTAAGTATATTCATATCTCTATATCAAGCAATTTTTCATATAGAGATGCGAAAATGATTTTTATAATAATTAATTGTTTGTTTTTTCTGGATCTCAAGTAATAAATTAGCAATAAACGATCACCTTTCATTCACGATTTTCACTATATTTTGCACACGCGTCGAGAGTAACGTCTCTTACAAACCCTTTATACACGAAAGAACGGTCATTGTGTATCAAATTTTCAACGAATCGTTTGTTAAATTTCTTATAAACCTTGACAGAAAGCGATGCTGCAAATGTCGTATTCGATTAATTCAAAAATATAAATAAATTGTATCCGGCCTTAAGACATCCATCAAAAATAGGACTGTACGTTAAGTTTCTCAAGTTAACAAAACCAATTATTTGCGAAAACCAAAGGAAACGTATTTTGAAGAAATTTGCGCAAATGTATTATCTTCTCCATTTGTGATTGTACCTCGTATGATTCCTTAAATTCTACTTTTATATATTCTTTATTTTTTTTTGTAAACAAAAGGCGTTAATCTCGTACACATTCATTTGTTCCATAATGAAAAATAAAATAATAAACTATGCTAAAATACGTTAGAACAGAAGAAAAAAAGAAAACATTTTAGAATATAGAAATAAACCAACTTGCTGTAAAATGTATCTCTAACCCTGACAGAATTTAATTACAAAACAAAAATATCTTTCTTTTTTTTATAAGTAAGTAATTTGAAGAAGTAAAACAAACTATAAAAATAAGTAATAGAAATACAAACCAATACAAAAAGAAAAACATAACATACACAATTTGAAGTAAACAAAAGAAGAAGAAAAAAAAAATACCGAATGTGAAAAACTAAAAGAACAACTAAAGAAAACATAAACCGCAAGCTTTTTATCTCTGAAGACCTCTTAATCAAATAAATAAAACAAAAAGAAAGAATGAAACAACAAACAAAAAATAAAAAGTGAAAATTTGAATTGATGATGAGAGAATACTGAAACAAAAGAACCACTCAAAATATGTAATCATTCATATTGTTAAAACAACCAACAAACGATTTATTTTTTTGTTAATAAAGCCCAGTGATAACTATTACAAGACACGTCAAGAAAAAACAAAAAGAAGAAATGAAAACAAAAACATCCAACAACACGAACATGGAGAAAAATAAAACAAAATAGGCAAAAAATATATATCTCGTTTTTTTTTTCATCGTCATTCTTTTTTCAAATATTTCCTATGCTTCATACTTGTTTTTGTTTCACTACAATGTTTTTTTTTTTAATTTTAATTAATACATAGTAAGTTCTGTTAAGATTTAATTTACATTTTTTTGTTTGATTTTGTTTTTTTGTTTTTGCAACTACCTATGACCTACTACAAACTGCTAAAAAACAAGAGAAACAAAAAACATTCTACGCTAAAAAAAAGATGAACAAATATTTGAACATTTCATTTGTGTACATCCAACAACCAGACAACAATTGTTTCGAGAGATATGATCTGCAGTTTTTCCTTTTTTCAACACTCTTTTTTATTTGTAATTTTACTTGTTATAAAACAATTTATTATTATTTTTTTAATTTTATTTTTTATATATTGAGAAAAAAAAAGAAGAAATCATTGATTGCCTTATGTTAAATATCTTTAATAATCGTATTTTGAAAAGAAAATATAATTTTATTTTTTATTAATAAAGAAAGAAAAAACTGAAGAGAGGGAGAATGAAAGAAATAATAAAAGAAAATTATAGATGAAAATAAACGAAAACAAGGAAGTTATAACTAAATTCTTTTTTTTTCTGATTTACTTTCAAACACACACACACATTCACCCCTACTGAACACTGAACATGAAAAAAAAAAACAAATTTTGATAACCACACACATATATTTTTATTTTCATTTACTTTAGGCCACACATTATGTTCGCATTATGAACAGTAAAATGTAATAGCGATTTTTTTCTTCTAATATAAGCCAACAATAACAGTAACAATAATAACAACAATAAGCCAACAAGATGCGTTGTTTACACATTATATCAAATTACCTAAATGAACATAAAACGAAAAAGAAAATGAAACACCAAACAAGAGTTGTTTTGGATATTGGATTGTGTTTTTATTGACGTTGCCTAAGATGACCTGCGTTGAGATAGTTTCAGTTGATGTTTAATTTTCTTTTCCAGTTCATGTTTGGTGTTGATGGATTCTTATGTAATTGATAAATGTAATGCACGTAAGTCAAAAGTATTAAGTTGGAAACGTCCCACTTAATGTGCCACCAAGTGCTTGTAGTCATCATACCGAGCAACTTGAAGTTAGTGGGTGGTTACAATCAAAATCTCTCTTGAAGGGTTGTTCATATAATGCACTCTGACAGTCAAGTAAATGCAATAGATTGAAAACATTGATATATTTTCGTAGATTTTATCCTAAACGTCATTCATTTTCCAATATAACAAAATGCTTGGGTTCGTCCATATTGATTTTCAGAAAGCTTGATTGAAATCGAAGTAAGTAAAGTGTGTTTAGAGAAATTGAATTTGATGTTTGCCGTTACAAATATATATAACGGTTTGTATTAGATTTGTGATATAAGGCAACCTATGGTATATATATTTAGTTGCAACATAATATTGAAATTGGTTGAAAAACACTATTATAGTGAACTCCGTCTTAATTGGATGAGATGTACCGTAATAGTTGGTTCCGGGGGTCCTCAGATTCAACACACTCAATACACAATAAAAATTTCTACTTCCAGCGGTTTCTTAGCCGCATGATTCGGATTATCGGATTTTATGAAGTTTAGGATGATGACTCCTTTCGACGGACCAACAATTCTATCAAATTTGATAGAAAGTGTAAAAATAAAGTAGATGTAAACATCGAGAGCTGCTGTACACATTGGATTCACTTGCCGCAATAAAAATAAATTGAAAATGCTGTTGAGATATGAAATTATAGATTACTTAAGAAAATAAAGACCTTTTTGTCACAATAAATGAGTTCTTATTAATGAATGATACACAGCCTTAAAAAATGTTGTTTTTATTAGCTCGCGATGATTGAAACCAGTAGCAGTTGAATAATATGCAGGCACCGCAGGAGTTTCCTCTGAACAACTTGGAATAAAGAGTTTGTTCCGCTACCTATTGCTTTCATATCGTAATTTTGTCCAAATTCCGTTAAACCACCTTTTGTTAGTCATTCTACACCTACCAATTTGTAAATACACTCCTATCAGAGAACTGCAGCGATAAACCGCACTCATTCGTTCAACGCATTGACATTGGGTTTTTCTACTCATACATACAATTATGGTGCTTTTTTTTATTAATTTTGTTTTCTGAACCCCAGCTTTACCTAATACGTACATATGTAAATATGTGACGTATTATGTCAAATGCGTTCTTTTGGCCTTTTTTTTTATCAAATCGTTGCATCGTTGCGTTTTTGTTCATAAGCGGCCGCAAATACCACCGGCTATGCAGCAGGATGCATTGACTATGCAGCAGGATGCATTGACTCAAAAATATAGTACTCTGGTTTATGAGAGAAACATACCCAATCGAGTATGGTAAACACAACTATCGCTTTGGTTGCGGTGGCGATCCACACTTCCACCGCCTATTTTGTGAGTATATTCCCAAAAAATGGTCGTATCTCAATTTTTTCTTGTGAGTATAATGGAAGTCACAAAAATATGATCGCATTTCGTTATCTAAGTCCTATTGCAGAATACAGCTTAGGCTGTTTTCACACTCGCTAAGATTCGTCGCCGATTCTTTCAAATTCCCTTTTGTGATCGCAAGGCACTTTCACACAGGAGATCTTTCAGTTTCTGCAATTGAGATCTCAATGCTAATCTTTTTCTATTTCCTACCCCTCTCACACATGTACAGCATGCTTCCAATACCCAACATTGAGAACATAAGAATAAAGCCACTCAAAGAAAAAACGAAGAGAGATAAAAGAGAATAGAAAATCCAAAGGCAAACCCCGAGCACACGAGACTCGGGCTACCCCTATCACGCCCCACCTCCCTTGCCAACAAGATGGAAAAATCGCAGACGAAATTTTTCTGTGTGAAAGCGGAGGGCGGACTACCTTACCGACATCATATGTATTAAGGAATCATATGTATTTAAGGAAAGTTGACGGCAATTGATATTGGAAAAAATTTAAATTAAGCTAGAGAAATAATTCAAATAAGATGAAAATGGATATTGGTATAGGCTTATATTTGAATGGTTCTCACAGAAAAAAGGTGTATCTTTCAGAGGAACTGCAGAAGATATGTACAGTCAACTCTGCTTATATGCACTCCGCTTAAACAAAACTTTCGGTTATATGCAACAAGAAATTTATCACGGTGGAACAAATATGCATATATCCGAACATAGTTTATATGAAAACTCCGCTTAGTTGCAATATATTTTTTGCATTTTTTGTCTTACAAATAATGAGAGTCAACTGTACATATGTACATACTTATGTTTACGTACACAGTTTTATTCGTTCTATTTTGTTAATTAATTTTTCAGATTTGTTAAAACCTCTCAATTGAAAAAGGCATAATTAAGGTTCTTCAAGAAAAATGTCTGTCCCTTCCGAAGCATCTTCCGCATATGTGCGATTAGTTACCTTTGGTGGCCGTTTGTGATATCGTGATTCGACTTCTTGGAATAAATCAGCTTCCTGAACAGATCCCGGTTAGTCGTTTTCTTGCTGTAATAGGATTTATGCATACATATTCATTTATATATATACTTTCAAGCATTATATATTTATGTAGATACTTACAATATTTTCAAGAAAATGACACGACTTTACAAGAAATACCCAGATACGCAATGAATTATCTTCGTTTGTAAAATGTCAGAGTTTGTATGTGGAGTTTTAATTCGAACGTTTTCTACCGTGGCCTCAAAATGCATTCACCTTACCCACAAGTGAAACATTCACTTCGAACGTATTCAACTGTCAAAAGTTGTGAATTTGAGTGAACCGTTCTCCCCGAGTTACATAGGCATGTCCGACAACACAACACCCTAGCAACAGCGGGAACATGCATGGGCTTGGAAACAAACTGTCTACCCGAAACCGAAATCAGCAACGGAACCTATCACATGCTGGCATGCATGACAGCGTGCTAACAGGACACACCCCAACCAAAGCTGTTAGTTAATGCTATCAGTCGCATGTATTATTCTCCAGCTATGGTACAGTCGCAACCTGCAAACACTAGTCCAAACGATGGCTGTACATGTGTCTCTCTTTTGTTCTCTGTTCGCTTTTTGTTTGTGTACCGTTATATTTCTCTGTACAACATATGTATGTTAGATGTAAGCTAGAAGAAGTTTTTTGCGAATCACTTGTACATCGGCAGTTAAAAAAAAAACAACTTAAAATAAAACTTTTCTTTAATTTTTTCCTTTCTTCGAAGCATTATAACAAATGTATTGTAAGTAGGAGAGTATTCCATTACTCCGGCGTATTCTACGATAGGGGTAATAGTTGGAACAGATTTATGGAGAAGCAGAAAAATATTAAATGTAGCTTAAGTCAGTCAGTTGAACCAAACAATCAAAATTTTGCACTATTTTTTCCAAAAGTCTGTTGCACTCATTCTTTAAATTCCGTTTTCCCATGTTCCACTGGACTTTTAACATTATGCACGCACACGGAGGGAAACTTTCTGTAACACAGCTACAGACTTCTTATTCCTCTCAACCTTCTCTAAGTCTGGCATCGGATAATTATTTCCAACAAGGCAATGGTCTGAGGCACTCATCTTACTTAGTACGCGGATAGTTGGTATATAATGCCTTCCTGGAGCTAAAGACATCCGATCTCATTCCAATCGAAAACCTGTGGCAAGCGGTAAAAATGTGGGTTACAGAAAGAAGCTGTTCAAACAAGCAGGAGTTGAAGTCCCAACTGGGAATATTATTCCGCGGAATATAATTCCGGGAAACACTAATCCATGTCCCAGCGGTTACAAGCCGTTATAGATGCTGGAGAAGGTCCAACGCGAAGCTTAAATATCATAATATTTCTGAGCAATATGTTGAATTTAAATTTATATAAGCCATTTTTAGTTTTATTATTTCTCTTATTAAACGAAATATGTTCAATTGAAACAGCTGTTTTGATTTGTTAATACATTAAAAATCATCAACGAGGAATCAAAAAACACATTGTATATATAATTAAGATGTTTGAATGTTTGCGTTTCATCAGCTCCACAATGCTGGACCTGTTCTTAAGAACGCTTTTACCCAGAAGACTTTTAACTCACGATTTTTACAAATTCCTTTTTGTGTTCCCAAGTCATTTTTACAAAACAGATTTTTCAGTCTTGCCGATTGAGATCTCAATTCTCATTTTTTTCTGTTTCCCACCCTTTCTCACACACGCGTCATATCTTTCCCACACAATAGAATAAAGCAATTCGAAGTAAAAATTAAAAGAGAGAGCACTTGAGTTTCCCGTCTTACCTGTACGTTTTATTAAGCAATTATTTGTAAAGCTTACATCTGGCGAGACTTGGCAGCACTAAGAATAGCTTAAAAAAGTGTTGCAGAAAAAGGAGAGCAGATGGCTTTGCTTGCTGAATGTTCAGAGTGAAGAGGGGTTTGAATATTTAAGCAATAAAATACGAAATATAAATTGAGTTTGTTTTCTTGACTAAAGTAATTGTTGGCATTATATATTTATTACAAAAAATCCTTTAATAAATTGAAAATGCAATAAATAACGGATATAAGTGCCAGAGAATTTTTTATTTATGAGCGTGTTTTCTTAAACAGAGTAATTCGATATAAAAAGAAACCTTCTTACTTTAGTTTGTTTCTTGATGAAGCTTATTCTAGTGTTGCCTTTGGTAAGCCATTATCTTCTGACCCGCATGCTTGTAAAGCACGGATGACAGATTTTCTAACTAACTCTAACTCATCAGGAGTAATCTCCAACCAGAAGTGTTCTTAGATCACCTCGTTCTAGTTCTACCAAACCAAGTCAACTACCTGATGGAATAGCATTTAACTTAACTTCTTGCCACTTGATCAAAACATCGAAGCATACTATTCCGGCGAGTGATTGCCACAACAGCACGAAGAAATCTCATCTCGGCAGCTTGTATTCGTGATTCTTTCGGTCATTACCCAAACTTCATTACCAAAGGTGCGAGTTGGAACAAATACTGAGTTGAAATCCATTAATTTGGCTTTGACACTAAGCTCGGAATTCCTTCTTACCTTGCTTTGGCAATCCTACAGGAAGGCTCAGTTTTACTCCTCCCATCACTCGCGAAAAAGACCCCAGGATAAATAAACTTCTTCACCTGCTTAAATAGGACTCTGCTATCATGTAGAGTGCTTTGCACCAGCGGCGTTGAGAAAATAACCACAATCTCTGATTTGTCCCCGTTTACCTTTATCTCAGCATCAGCACAGGCCACAAATATATCGATCCCGCGATGTGAAGATAACTAAGTCATCTGCAGAAAGACATTGACTTAGCATCAACACACTCCCAATGTGAAATATTCCTCTCATTGGCTGCGCCATATTTACAAAGAAAAGAAGACGTGGCAGGGCGTACCCTTGGTTTCTTCGTCTTCGAAATCGTCTTCACCGTTTTTGTCTTGCTCCTTGTTTTCGATTTCAATCACATTATTTAGTTCGTTAATTATTGTTGTATATATTCGTTCAGCTTAAATGTTTAGTTCACTCAAATATTTCTTATAGACACACTTTTTTGTATGAAATGTTAAGCATTTTGCTTCAAATGTACTTTATTTTATCCATGTCTTTCTTATAAGTGTGATTCTTACATAAAATATATTTTACACTTAGTCTTATGGGAAAATGCTTCATGCCATCAATTTCCTTTCTTATAAGAGTTTCTTTCTTATATGCGACTTTCTTATATCCGTCATTTACTGTATATACATAAATCACATTTTTCTTTATTTGAATTCAAACCGTCAATTTGAAGATTTCTTTCGAAGTTCGAAATTCAATATTACCAAACAGTTTGGAGACAATTGCCAACAGTACCTCGGTTCTCGATTCTGCTTTCGTACAGTATTCTAGTTGTGGTACTAGTTAGTACTAGAACCACAGAGGCGACTTCTACATGTTACATTATTATAACCTTACTCTTTACAAACGTTAATAGCGGCGTTCAAGCACAACAATTTGTCGTGACATTTTGCTGAAGCGGAAACGTCAAAATGCTTTGTCTGCCGCAAAACAAGTGTGCCGTTTTGTTGTAACGAGCGTTCACATTGATTTGGCCCATCAACCACTGTTTTCAAACAAATTGTTAAGTGTGAACGCCGCGAATCTTGTGATTTCGTGATATTTCCGACATTCGAACAGCAATACAGAGAAAGACCACTAATTTCATGTTGTGGCCCCAATTAAACCCAAATAATTTAAATAATGCAAGCGAATACATTTTTGTACGACTAACAAATACACACACATTCATTATTTGTTTAATTTTCACATGTTAACATCATTAATCTGTACGCATGTATCTTGCCAGTCGAATTGTAAACCAGTCCCTAAAGCCGTTCAACCAGTTATTATATCTCAATTCACAATCAAGTGGAGGGGGTGTTAATGTGAGTGAGTGGGGTGTTAATTCTAGGCAATACTGGTCATATTGTTGTTTTCACTCATATGCAGATCATTTACATACATGTGTACTTGTATTTACTTATTCCAATTTAGGGGGCAATGAAACTAAAAAAACAGCTTAAGTAAAAGCTTAACGATGTCACGGCGACATAAAGATCTATACGAACACTTTACTTAAAACTTTACAATTAAACAAAGTGATGCTTCCTACATCCATTTCGGCCACTTAGTTTCTTCGATGTGTGTACTGGCACATGAAGAGTAGGATGACATGCAAATATGGTATATTATACATGCACTTAGGTATTGTGGTGATGCCCGTTTTTTCTCCTCTTTACACTTCCGTAAGGTCATGTTAGTATGTTGCACAGTCATCCTGTAATCCTTACGAATCTGAAATGAGAAGTGAGTGAGTGTTCTCAATTAGCAGTGACTGGGACAGTGGCAAAGATAGGGAGTGTACTGTGTTAGCAACACTACGGTAGAGCGTGAGAGCGTGGGAGCTGCTCTCTTATATGTTATGATCAGGGATAGGACTTCTACCACTTAAGTGGTATTTCTACCACTTTTTCCAATGTTGAAAAACCTACCAACCTTAACTCTAAATCTACCACATTTTGCCCATTGTTCATCATATCCCTAGCATTGTTCTGATTATGTATTAAGATTCCAGAAAAATTTTGTCTGTTAGACGGTAAAATTAAAATTTTAAAATACCGAGATCCAAAACGGTTGTAGCTTGAACAATGCCACCAGTTGTGGGACTTATCAGATTTGTTTCCACAAAACACAGTGAATATTGAAGATCTTAATGTATAGTGGATGAAATATAAAGGCGTATGAAAAATAATAGATACGACTGATGATGACAATGTGCCTTAATGGAATTTATTTCGAATTATTAAAGATGGTATGGAAAACTATCCCTACAATGTGTTGCATCAAACATGTTGCAAGTTTGTTGTTTACAGTACCTTGTTCTCAGCAAAAAAGATACTATGTACGCATGAATGGATAGAGAAAATTGTTCAGTAAACCAGATCGACTTACAAAATGGTACCGAAAAAATAATAAGACCGCGGTGCTTTCTTTTAATTTTTGGTTTGTGGCGGGTTATTTTTTATTTTGTTTTTTAAGTAATTTTTAATGCTCTACAGCCATCAAAATTACTAAAAGATTATAACCAAATTAAAGGTCTGTCAATGAAAAGCCCTTTGAAATCAGATACAGAGATTATGGTTGATTTAAACTTACTGTTCTAATCCCCAATAATACAAAAGACTTGAAGAACAAAATTTTTTCGGAAGATGTAGTAGAGTAGGCATGTAGACATGTAGCCCAGAGTAGCGCCAGTCCTTACCAAAAGCACAGGATAAACCATCTTAAATTCGCAGACCATGTAAGTTTCAAAAAGCAAAAAAAAAAAATAAAAAATATTCATTGGCCCGATGAGATAAAAATGAATTTGGATTGATCTGATGGTCAAAGGTAGATACTGCACCAAAAAAATGCAACGTACAGACTTCAGCGTTTTGGAATGGAATCTACTGAAGATATTCGGTGGTCCTTTTGTTTTGTCTGTTTGTCTGTAACTGTACATATTCATAAATCAAATAAATAAGTGATTTAACATGGAAACCTTTTTTGTCTTTGCTATCGCTTTTCTACCACCTTTTTTTCTGCTTATCTACCCCCATTATTCATTTCCCAAGTCCCATCACTGGTCATGATATTCATGACATACATTTCAGCTCTTATATTTGTTGACGTGTTTGCATGTTCAGTCTTGTTTTGGGGCAGGTGATCTGACCACCGACAAGGTCCCAGTTGCTGTGCTACAGTGAGGACTATCCTTTTTTCTTTCTATTCACCGCAGCCTGTGCATATGAAGTGTCAGTTAAGTTTTCAATTCATGGTACCTGAGATTGTTGGTTGAGACCCAGGCCACCCCGAACTGTAGCGCCACCAGAAGAAGAAGAAAGTACGAACTGTAGCGCCACCAGAAGAAGATGAAGGTACTTTAGATGATTATGGAAAATTAGTGCTCCAACTACCAACCCGAGCAAATCTTTGGCGCAATGAATGTTTGCCAGTTTTTGCACTGCCGAAAAATAATTGTTTAGTTTCATCTGTAACTCAATAGCAATCAAGCGCGCGATTTTGGCTTTATTTCCTTATTACTATAGAAATAAGGCCAAATTTCAAATTCACGTCAGACATTGTGACTACGCCAACTATCAAAGTATCTTTGGTAATCTTCTTTGGAGTAGAAGATCTATGCTACCCTGTAACCGTATAGGCCCTCATTATTGGGGCTTTAGGTCACGCCAGTACAAAATGGGTCAGACTCTTACACTGCAACGGGTCCTAGAAAAGACCCAGCAAATGCAGACGTACACTCAGCACCTTTTCGTCGATTTAAAAATAAAGGTGGCGCTACAGCCCGTAGAAGGCATAGCGTCTGAAGAGTGGAAGGGATCTACAATTTTTTGCCGACTCCGAACGGCTAAGTTTGAGAAGCTCTTTTTAGTTATTACCTTTTGAGTAGCAGGTGGGACCGTGAACATTATTTTTAGTCGTACCTCGAACCCAGGCGGCGAAGTTAAGTTCCGTAGAGATCGACGTCACATCTACCACCTTGTCAAAACTAGTCTGATTGAGCAGGTCGACAATGAAGAATTATCACTTCTAAACTCGATCTCATAACTTCGAGGCTGTATGGTCATCTACTTGGCCGCCGCGGTGAATAATACGAAAAAAATCTATAACGAGATCAAACGCACAAACCCGAACACTTTTAACAACCGCTCTTTCATTTGCATTTGGTTTTGATAACATCTGGAGTGGATGCAACCAACAAATTGTACGGACTGTACAACGCTTTAGTCCAGCTAGGCGTCTATGTATCCTACGCTTAAGGCGGCTGGGCCACGTTAAATCTGAAGGCCTAAGTAGTCTTTCACACTGAACCTGCTGCGTTGTCAGAACAGGACGCGTTTTAAACAACTTGATGTACGGCATTATAACCAGCTATCCAGAGATCGAAAGGCTTGTATACTTAGGCTCAGAACTACCAGGGATTGTAGAGCCACTCAAAAAAGAAAAAGAAGCACGTTAATTTACCACGAAGCGAGTATTCTCTTCTGCGCTTTGGATTACGTTCCACCCCAATTAATATCGCTTCTACCACGGTTTCGTTGCTTGTCTATTAAGGTGTCCGTTGGTTTAGGTCTTCCTTGCATCATGTGTTTGTAAGGAAATATAAAATCAGGCATGAGGGAGTTTTCCTACTAATAGGATATACTCAAGGGGGACACTAGAGAAGAGAGGTTAGAAACGATACAAGTATTGTACATTAGCAATGACAGGGGCTGGTTTTGGTTGGTTGATCACGTCTTTCTGATCATATTGATCATATTGCAGATATTATTGTATGTGTGTTATTGTTTTCGGTCTAGTTTACTGATTAAGCGGTTAGTTGGGTTGTTAGGTTAGGTTGAAGTGGCAACCACACTAGGCGACATAGAACCATTGTGTCGATGTAGGAATACCTATTCCGCAAACCAGACTCTTATACTATTTAGTTCAGCCAGGTTATTATCCAGAACTCCTCTCTTGTCCATCATCGTCTCTGCAGCTTCTGGTGAAGTGGTTGTTATAACGCCAATGAAAATTTGACGATTCGGCTCAATTTGATCAGGCTTAGCTAAGTCTCAAGCATATACCAGAGTTGTTTGTTGATGACATAAAGACTACAATAACAACCTCGCGAGCTGGTCCTTCTAAACTTACGGCTAACCGTCCAAAAATAATCTGATCCGGGCCAGAACGGCGACTCTGTCAGAACGTCACCATAGACAGCTATACCTTCGAGGTAGTGAAGGATTTCATGTACCTTGGCTTCCAAGTAAACAGTACGAACAACAGCAGTAACGAGATTAAACGCAGAATAACTCTTGCCTCAAGAGGCTATTGAGTAATAGAACCATATCTCGAAATGCCCACACTATATAAAACTTTGATCATCCCTGTCCTGCGGAAACATGGACAATATCAAGAGTGGATGAATACGCCCTTTGTCTCTTCGAGAGAAATGTTCAGCGTTCAATCTTTGGACCTTTACGTTGATGGTTTTTGGAGAAGATTCAACCATGGGATCTTGTGCGACGTGAGCCTAGCCAGGCGTCTTCGGATTCAACGCCCAAGATGGCTAGGCCATGTAGATGGCATAGACAACACTGCTCCAGCCCAAAGAGTCTTCGACTCCGAGCCAGTGGGACAACGCAATAGAGGACGCCCTCGGCACCGATGGCGTATATATATATATATATATATATATTTATGAATTAAAATATGACAGGAAATAAATTCGTTTAATGCCTTACAGTAAGTTTTAGAATTTGATAAATAAATGTATAAATGAGTAAAAAAAGGAAATTATATAAACAAATAGGTAAATAAATAAATAAACAAACAAACAAATATAACAAAAATGTACATATATGTACCTATACGAACAATTAAATAAGTTCAAACGAATGTTTATTACCAAAGTTTCTTGAAATTGCTTGGAAGTACTACAGAACTATGTCCAAGAAAATAAATTTCTTATTAAAGGGTTTTTCGAGCAGTTGCAGCGACCTTTAAATTTTTAAGTGTTGTCTATTCTATCAGAGATCACTTCAACAATCGCTCTTTTATTTAAAGATTTTGTAGAGTAATGCCACGGGCATCACGTCGTTTCATTAAACTCCCATTTGAGAAAGTCACAGGCTGAGACACTAGAACATATTTAATGGATGGACAACATAGTTTGTGTATTTTTGCATATGAATAATACTATTAAATGCATTCAAATAGTCAAGTAACTAACAATAAAAATATTATTAAAACGTTTACTTGAATCACTCCAAAAAAAAAAAAATTTTCTTTGCTTGTACGTTTTACAGAAATAGCGGCCATTATGACAACCCCAGTGGAGAAGGACATCAACCAACTTGGCGTGCGCAATTGAAGACAGTTGACTTAAGATCGTGTCAGCTGGAGAGGCTTGTTGGTGGAGGCCCAGGTCCATGGCGGATTGTAGCGCCAGCAGAAGAAGAATATTTGTGCCTACTTAGGGTAATGGCCCTAGTGGTCGGCCCTTTTCATCCTTTTCGTCCTGTAATAGTTAGTTAGTTAATAAGACTATTTATTTAAAAAAAAGTGATTGCTTACAATTTTCATTATTATAACAGTCTATATGGTTTGGCCCAGAGGCCGTCTACCAGATTGACATTAAAAGAAAAAATACGTTAAATACTTATATAAACCAAAAAATATATGCTGTTTGTTTCATAAGTCCCAACCTCTGCCACCTTTTTTTATTTTTAAATTTTTGAATCATGCGCAACATATTTATTCTCTATACAGTTTACCCAAACCGCACAGATCGCATGCTTATCTTCAGCAAGTTTAACTTTAAAGTGCTTGTTCATATTTAGGTTTGACGTAATCAAAACACCAAGATACTTGTTCTGCTTCACTATCTCAATCTATTGGCCTTGAAATCTCCATTTTTCTCCTCGAGCGTACCTTCCTCCTACATCTCTAAAGATCATCATCTTAGATTTTTCTAAATTAACATGTAAATCCCATATTTTGCAGTAGGTATCTAGCTTGTTGATCATTAACTGCATGGTATCTATTGAGTCGGCGAGAGAAACTATATCATCTGCAAACATTACGTAATATCGTTTATGTACAGGATCAACAGCAATGTACTAACCACGAAACCTTGTTTGATGCCTATTGAGACCTCAAAGTCCTCAAATAAATGGCAACCATCCCAGATACCAAACCAAGCCGCACGAAAATCCACGAAGAAAGCGTATAATTTTCTACGTTTCATTTTGTATATCTCTGCAATATTTACTAGCGAATATATCTGGTCTATGGTAGAATAGTTTCTACGAAAACCAGCTTGAGATTCCTTTAAAATGTTTCTATTTTTCACCCACTTCCTAATTCTATTGAAGAGCACACTGGCAAACAATTTAGCTTATGTGTTTAAGAAAGATATTCCTCTATAGTTTACCGCATCATCATAGTCACCTTTATTATGGAGAGGAAAAATTATAGCTTTCTGAAAAGATTCGGGCACATCAGCCGTTGCAAATATTGTACTAAATTCTACTGGAAGAGCTGACAAGAAATCTGGTGAACAATTTTTGTAGTACTCAAAAGGACTACGGTCAATTCCTGGAGCTTTATTTTTCCTCGAGTTCTCGATGGCAACTATAAGTTCTGAGGTGGTAAATCAAAAACAAGGAATTTATCCACGATCATAGGTGCTGCATACTGAAATGGGAGGGATATTTGCGGTGCATTTAGAAGAGTTTGTAAATGGTCTCTTAATTGCTCTGCTTGCAGTCCTAATGAAATTGAATTGGTTTTTCTTTTAATAAGCTTAACCGCTTTCCAAAATTCACCTGATCACCTCGACCCATTTATCAAGGCTATATTTTGTTCTTCCTAATGTAGTTTTTTTTTTTTTGCATTGCATAGTTCCTTGAATTTTTTATTTGCATCAGCGTAAAGAGGTCTCAATGTGCTACAATGTTTCTTCCTGAATAATTTAAGAAAGGAGAATGAAATGCGTCTAGTCCGCATGCACTCGTTATCAAACCACTTCTGTTTACTGATTTTAGGTTTTGTACTCCTCGGCATGTTTAGTGAAGAAGCTTTTATTATTAACTCCGTCAGCTCCTCAATCAATTCTAAGTTCTGTGTTATGGATATGATTGTAGAATTCCCGATATCTATCTTTCCGTCCTGTAATATAAGAACCGTTAGACATTTTTCGAATGTGATGGTATAAACAGCAACCCGTTCCACTTATTTACCCACAAATTCAATAATATTGCGTGATTACTTCAGCTGATAGATACACATCAGTCACGGCGCATTTGCGAAAGTGAAAGAAAGTGGCGATTGCTTATTGTTTTATTAGTGGTGCGTGTTTATATAAATGTAAGTTTTTATTGTAATTTGTTTTGTTATTCAAAATATAAGCTATAAATTAAAATTACACAAGTTTTGTATTTAAAAAAAATATTTGTTTTAGGATCGACCTCTTTATTCAAAATTTAAACTAGAACTAATTTACAACAATTTTTGTCATATCTAATGCCACCTATCACCAGTGCATCCGTTGCTGCTGTCGTTGCAATGTTCCCACAGGTGATGTTGTCTTACATTCGCCGTATGTGATGGAATGCGGGATTCATCCGCTCGGTGTTTGTTGGATCCAGACATGGCGTCAGCAAAAAATGTGGGAATACTTGTGCGAGATGCTCATAAATCATATTGGTGCTTTGGAACTAATTTGGTGTTAACTTATATGTAAGAAGTGGTCCAAAGTTGTTAATATTAGTGAAAGTAACGGGGGCCGACTACTAGCACTCAATTTAATGCGATTTTCAGTCGTCAGGCGTTGATGGCCGAGCACTAAGGAAATGCACTTTAGATTTAAATTTAAATTTATATATTGAAGTAAAATATTAAAAGTTTATTTGTGTACTACTTTGATTTCACCGTTAACCTAATTTCACCGTCCACCGCTAAAGATGCGCACTTCCGGCCGAATACTGAAATTACGAATCTAGTGCTCGGCCGCTGAATACTATTTGTATTGATATCGCGCAATTGTCTAATCTTATGTACTGCAATTTAAATTACCTTTAGAAATACAAAAATGGAAAGTGATCAAACGGAGGAAAGAATCCTAGATCGACAATTCTGGGAATCAAAAACGACAAGCAGATCAAATAAGAATCCTGATAAAGACAAAATGGCCCTGGCTCTTCTTTGCATAAGAAATAACACTTTGAGCATTAGAAAAGCCGCCGCCGCCTACGGAATCCCTAGATCCACTAGAAGCCCACTTATTATATCCTAAACCAGTTGGCTTTGAAAGCAAACGGAAAGCCAAAATTCTACAAGGTCTTCAAGTGCTATATCTTCACAAGATTGTAGGGACATTATTTTGAGAAAGGAGCCGAAAAAGCATGTGGAACAAGAAGCCATATAAAAGCGGAAGGAAGACCGTTCCCAGACAAACTTCAACAACAGGCTCGAAAGATAAATAAATTTGCAAGAATAGTTTTGATTAACTCATAAGTGATGTTGAGGATGATGATTTAAAAAATATAGGCTGTGATTCGTTTCGTTCGTGGTTCCACCTCAAATGTTCTTACTTGAAAGAGCTGAGTTATGGAGATGCAATCAAATCAGATTTTGTCTGCCAGTTTTGTGGAATTTAGTTTATTTACGTTATATTTAATATATAGCTATTGTGACGGTTACATCTGCTGAGACTTGGCACCACTGAGGAGATGACCCTTTTTTAATATGTCCTGATGAAGGAATGAGGACGGCATTCGTTGTTGAACGATTGAAAGGAGTAGTATTTGAAATGCAGAGACAATAAACTTAAATCTAAATAACCGTTGAGTTTTTCTTGTGGTAAATTATTGCATTAAACTATTAATACTTTTCTTTGTTTAAGTATGAATTTGTTCTTGTTTTGTTTTTAAACATTGTTAATCTCGCAAGTATTTGCAAGCTACCTATGATTTGGTTCCAGCTTGGTATTGAACGAACTGTTACCAACTTAGTGTCTTTTTCATGATTTTTTTTACTCTCTTTTCAAAAATAAATAAGTATTGATTATTTCATACTTTCTTCTAAATAAATCCTTAAATTCTATCATTGAATGTGTTTTATTTATTGATTGATTTCGCTTGGCCGAGCACTAGAACTTTTAATGCCGACCACTAGCGTAATATGACTTTTTCCATTATTTTGTTAGTTTCTAAAAACCAGTAAGTGTTAAATTGAAAATTCAATTGTTAATCTATTTAGATTGTGTCCCTGCATTCAATGACAATTTTTAAACATGTTTTCATAAATTACTTTAGTAACTGGAAAAAAAAAGTTAGGTGGCCGACCACTAGTGCCTTTACCCTATGTATATTTATCCAGTAGAATTTAAAATAGTACAGTCCATTATCCCCGTGAGTTTTAAGGGGTTTTCTTCGTTTCTTACATGCAGCTGCAGAATGTGTCATGAAGAATGGGGAGCTATGTGGTCTCTAGCGGCCACATGTTCTGAAGGGATCGCGGTGTTTCTTCACTAACAAAGTTATCATTTGGATGTTTTATCCTCTTTTGCCATTGAAACTGAAACACTGCTCTCAAACGCCTTTGACTTGAATTGTCTAGACTTGATTGTGTATAGAACATGCCACCTGAGTTCTACGCCAGAGGAGAGATAACGTAAGGCCTTCGACTAGAATATACCTATGTCTATAAAACAATTTAGTTTTATTTCATAAGCGTATCAAAGGTCGCACCAGACCCCCGATTAATTGATTAAAAGCTCCCATCCGACGCCACTGACAGTACAAGTAATAGAAAAACAAGTTTCTCTATAAATACATAAAACAGCTTTATGCTTCTTCCCAAGCCGTACTCAATTTGCATTTGTTTCTATTTTACGAGCTTTAGAAAATAGACCCATTTACTAAATCCAGTAGTTCAATTTAGCATGACAAAACTATATTTAATTGCGCCTTCCTTTAATATACATATTCTTAGTTATTTCCATTGTATTTACTTTACGGCGTAATAGACGATTATTATGTCAAGCTGTGTCAATGCCCTGAATTCCTAATGAGACCAAATGATGAAGAACAATAGAACACTCAATTAAGGTAATGCTTCATTAAGTCAACGTTCTCAGAAGTCAGTAGCCGCATGCAATGGTTCGATAATCTATGATTCACCGAGAATGAAAAACCTTAGATCATCTCTCAGATGGCGTGTTTTCCACTGAACTCAAGCGGGTTCCAACAGAGACCAGGCTATAAAATTAGACTTTATTAGCTTTACAACCGCGCCGCGCCGTGCTGTGGTGAACAACTCAATCAACACTAACTGCACAATTACAATGTGTGCAATGCAATTACCCCGTGTAGTGTGCGTCGTTTGTTTTGAAAATTATTCTCCGAACCAGTAAGCGGTATCAGCGTCGAACACGATAAACCGATGCACGTGCCCACTAATATTTTGTATTCCGTTGAAAGTAAAAGCTCAATTACCGTTGTGATTTTCATTCATCGCATCAAATTACCACAATCAAAGTAAATAATAGCACAACAATAGCCAATGAAGACGTATAACACGCACATAGCCAATGCCGATTAGCACCACATGCACAGACACAGAACTTCAAACCAGAATCTTATCAGCCAGACATTATGTAACTGGACTGATGTTTGTCTATCCCTATTAATTAAATAGAAAAACCAAATCACACAATCAGAAGATTATTTTATCTGTTTTCTTTATTGAACTATCTCTGTATCATAAAAACACGTATGATCAACAAATCAAAGGTGTAGGCACTAAACAATCACCTCTGTGAATTAAAAATATAACAATTTATTTTCATTTGTTTTTTTGAAAATGATAGGAAAATATGAGTTTTGAGATTTTTACAGACATGGTCTTTATGTTTGGTTATGATTGGCAGCTAAATTGTTTTTTTTTTTTTTTTAAATCTCTCGTATCACACACTTGGTCAAAAATGATAATTCACGTAAATTCATTTCAAAACTTAGCACCAGCTCACTTGATATTTTTTTATTCTTAAATTCTTTTTTGAAGTACATCCATCAGTACTTCACGATTGCACAAGAAAACAAAAAAAAAAACTTGCTTATTGTTGTTGCTCTTGGTCAGTTTTAGATTTTTGCATAGAATAGTTTATGCAGCGTACTCCTTGTATGCCCTGAGCGGTGACATTTGTTAAATGGCATGCGAACAGCAGCATGTTGCGAGGCTGCACTCTCCAGGCGAATCTCATGAAAATGCCCGAGTAGCAGAACAATGCTATGCAAATCAGAAGAATATATAGTTAACAAGTTGCAATTTCATGTGTTCACTCAAGCTTACCCAGTGTCATTGTGGGACTAATGAAGAGAGGATCCTTTTTGATATCCGCTAGTGCAGCTATGGGTATGCCCCAGTTGGCGACTGGACCCCAAAAATGTGTACTAAAGAACGAATCCTTCAAATATTATGTATGTTTTCATTTGGTCATCCAACAAACCTCATCAAATACTCTCGAAACTCTTTGCTCTTCAAATTGTCCAAGAGCTTTTTGGCTAGACCAGCCGACTTTGGTGCTTGTGCCATTTTTGAGAACGTTTGATTTTATATATTATTAGTCTAAATAAAGGAATTATATCACAGGCGAAATTGTGCGATTTTTGTACAGATAGCAATCGACCGAAATTCAAATCAACGATTTCCTTTTGCTCTATGGCGTAAATGATTTCCGCCCGTGGCTAATGACTTCGCAGAACAGCTGTTGTCTGGTGAAGAAATGTGTTCGTTTTTTTTCCAAACAGAAGACTAGACTTTTTTTTTCTTTGGAGCACGGCCAAATCCTCTCCACACACTGCGAAGAGTTTCTCGTTTGTCGAAGCGAATACTACGAAATTTTATTCACGGCCACTAGTTATGTAAATGTCACGACGTAAACTGATTTATGTCAAAAATGAGGTTGTTTTTGTTGCGTGCTTCATATCGCTCAGTGGAAATTCGATTCGTTCGACCTCTAGCGGGGAGTGGATGAATATCTAGGTGGAATGTGTCTCTCAAACTGTTTGGGAAATTATTTAAATGTTGTAAATGCGGATAATTTTTTTTTTATTTTAAATTTAATATGTTTCAAGGTTTTACTGCAAAAATTGAGAGTATTGTTAAAAAGTATAAAGAAGTTCAAAAAACGATAATTTCTGATGATAGCTATCACAAGTGGCATGGGAAAGGTCAAACTTGGTGTAGCTTACTCGTAAGAGGAGGGAACTTATTTCACGGTGTCTGGTAGTGGTTGGTTGGCTGTGCCACAAAAACGTTATTCGTTGATCTTGTCACTTAGCACAATCAATTCGAAATGTGGTTAAATCGTTCAAACAAGATTTTTGATTACTCAGATGTCAACTGATACATTAGATATGCTAAACCTTTTTGAGAGATTACCTAAGTAGCTTCTAAACAAAATTGATCCCCACTCGGAATTGAGTGCTTTCAACGTGTTGAAGTATCATGGGACCACAATAAGCAATTTGTTATGTACAAAGTAAAATAATCCTACGAGTAGAAGACGTTTTAGGATCTGATCTGATGAGTGAGTGTGTGATGGCAAATGGATCTCAATTAGACTATGTAGTCTCACAGCATTTTCGTTACGATTGGCAGCAGCGCTACCAGATTATTTTATTCAAACTGCTAAAGCTAGGACGAAAAACTGCTAAATCTGCTAGACAAAAACGTAAAAAATGCGATGTATTTTCCCTTGAGAAATACGTTTATTTGTATTTTTTATTTTACGTATAAATTAAGTACATATACATTGCGAAGGTCATGGCGTTGTGGTTCTGTGCGTCGATTTCTACGCAACTGAGACACGCGTAGGCAAAGCTTAAAAAAGTTGGGCGTTCCAAGTCGGCATAAAACAGTAGGTTTCTTCCACTCGTGAGGAAGACAACAGCACGCTCTACTACGTGTTCCCCTAGGTATGTGACCTGTACTCAGTGAACACAGGAGAGTTTACGCCAAGCTTGTAGTTTGTTCATCAAACACCAAGCGAGCGACAGAACTTGTCCCGATCAAATTTCTCTTTCCACCATTATCCTCTATGAGAGGATAAGACTGGGAGAGTTGGTTAGATCGTAAGCATAGATCGTAAGTTTAGTTCGTATGGTACATAGTAAATCTTGTAACTGAGACGAGTTTTGGAGTCTTTGTGAGCTTTGTTGAGTTATAGTACGGGTTAGCTGAAATAAGGTATAACATAAGTATTAAAGTTTTAATATGTTCTCATCAATTATTTAGACCATAATCTAAATAAAACTGTATTTACAAAGAAATTGAATGAAATTATGCTAAATCTTTATAAAGAAGTTTCGAATTCATTAAAAATAACATTTTATTTGTTGGAAAGAAGTTGTAACAATTTTACTTTCAGAAGTCCGCTAATTTACTTGCGATTGCGGTTCTTGGTTTCAAACAAAATTACTTGTGAATACTTATTTCATTATTGTTCAACTGACTGAATCTCACTGTTGTTTAGACCCGATGTCAAAAGATAGGATGCACATTTATCAAATTTTATTTGCCGATATTCGTCGTCAATTTTTTTAACATCTAAGGATTTAAATTCATCGGTAAGAGATTATAATAATAATATGGGTGGCGCGACAGTGCGAGGTGGACCAGGGCCTAGCTTCTCAGCAACCACTTGTGTTGTGCGTGCTATTGTTCTCTCACGCGTGGAAGGGACCTACAGTTTAATGCCGACTCCGAACGGCCAAGTTTGAGAAGCTTTTTCTAGACAGGAAATACAGCATTGTCAGTGACTCGAAAGAGGTGGAGCCGTGAAATATGAAAGGTGGTAAATTCGGGTATCGAACCTGGCACCCTCTGCGTAGAAGTCGGCGCACTAACCCACTATGCCACGGCGACTCGGTAAGAGATTGCGGATTTAAAAAAAAGATCTCGAATTAATGATTAACTTAATGATTTTATTAGAGTTTAATGAAATGGATAGAAGCATTAAGAAAATGTGTTTATACCTTCTTTATTCAACGCATGAATACTTGTAATGTGCCTGACCTTGTCAACACCTAAACATATTTTATTTAATCTAATTTTTTTTAAAAACAGCTAAAAGTCACTGAAATATTAAAACTGCTAAAAAATCTGTCTAAGTCTAGTCTAATTTGTATGATCAAATCCTGCTAAAATCACAGGAAACTGCGAAAACTGGTAACGCTGATTGGAAGAGATGAATTAACAATTCTAAGTGTTCTACAACAATAGCTGGAAATAAATCAATCGTTTAATGACGTGTAGAACGATCAGACATTTTAACTATGGTGGGGTAACGCTGGATTCCACTGCCAGTTAATGCAAATGATGCTGCAAGACCCTGAGATATTTTAAAAGCAATAATTAAGTAATCAAATTGAAATTAAATTACAAAAGTAGAGAAATAAAAAGAGAAAAAAATACTAATAATAATAATAATTACATAGTAAGATAAGGTAAGAACTTGAATTAGGAAGAAATAATAAATAAAATGAATTATGTGACTTGAAGATTTTCAATTAGATTTATGGTACTGTTTTCAGAGAGATGGATAAGAAGTTTTCTTTAGAATTCTTCGATTGTGTTTATTGTCTGCAATTCATGCGGAAGTTGCATACACGAGGAAGGACTGTTCTCCAAAACGATGTGTGAATCGTGATCAAATTAAACTGATGCCACGAGCTGAACGTGCAAATGTTAATAGGTTATGAAGGTAATTTGGGCATATCCGGTGAATAATTTTGCACATTTTCAAAATATTACGAAAGTCTAGAAATTCATCCAAATTTAAATCTAAGACACGAGCGATTCCTTATAAAACGAACTTGTAGAATACGCAGAATGTGGGAATTTCTCTTCAGAATTCGACTTATCGAATGTGACGCCAGATAATCTGTGCGAGTTATCCATGATACACAGAATACAAGGTAAATACAAGGCTTCCCGAACCTTATTTTTTTCATTCGTTTTTTGTGTGACGCCACGTGTATCCTACAAATCTGTCAGTTGTACATGCAAATTAGTTTTCTTGTGTGTAATTTTTTAATATTGTCGAAATGGCAATTTGCGCAATATTTGGTGGTAATACAAATAATAAGGAGAGAGAAAACACAGACAGAGAAGTGAAAATTGTTCGTTTCCCAATAAAAAAAAAGGGGTCAAAAGGCACAAAAAAGAATCTATCAGGTTGTGGCAGGATCCTTGGTCAAACAATCTCACAGTTAGGAAGGCCGATTAATTAACAAAGTGCATGAGCTGGCGTGAATTAGGACACAGGAAAGCTCTCGCGAACTAACCAGGTAAGTTTAAACTTTTTAAATGTACAATTTTACTACCGTAACTAGTTTCACACTTTTAGGCCAAAGAGTTAGAGTTGCAAGAAACAATCTTGAAAATGTCACAATAATTTTACTGTTTTAAGAAGGAGAATTAAATACTGCAATTAATTTGACCTACGAGAACTATAAGCTCCAACAAGAGTGCAGTACAACAAACATCATATTCTGCCCCACACAAAAGAGGAAACTAAGCATACGAGGAGCGAGGATAAAGTGGTCATTGGATGATATAAATATCCAAATGTACAGCCATACTCGCAAGTGGTCCGAAAGTCACTTGACTTCAAATTCCGTCTACGATCCTATTTAATAATAATATAATATAATAATATGTGTGGCGCTACAGCGCGTAGAGGGCCAGGGCCTAGCTTCTCAGCAACCACTCGTGTTGGGCGTGCTATTGTTCTCTCACGAGTGGAAGGGACCTACAGTTTAATGCCGACTCCAAACGGCGAAGTTGAGAAGCTTTTTCTAGACAGGAAATACTCTTTGAGCATTGTCAGTGACTCGAAAGAGGTGGAGCCGTGAAATATGAAAGGAGGTAAATTCGG
Organism: Eristalis intricaria; assembly: GCA_964034865.1. Classification (NCBI taxonomy): domain Eukaryota; kingdom Metazoa; phylum Arthropoda; class Insecta; order Diptera; family Syrphidae; genus Eristalis; species Eristalis intricaria. The sequence goes on from OZ035873.1 coordinate 133,122,682, forward strand.
GTATCGAACCTGGCACCCTTTAGAAGTCGACGCACTTACCCACTACGCCACGGCGAACCGTGGTGATCCTATTTAATCTGTAGGAATGAAGGATTAATGGCGCAAACGTCGAGAGAAACACAAACGGGTACTTATCTTCAGGTGGAAAACCACCACGTACTTAAAGAAAGTAAAACCATAACTTCAGATCTTCTTTCAGATTTTGTTGCTGATGAGGAGCACATATCAGCCGAAGATGATAGCACAGATGTTGCAGTAGATGGGATGGACGACATACAATACGACGCCCTGGAGTATCTGCCTGGGTTAGAACCCATCAAAAGTGGGTGACCTCTGGACACATACGCGGAAAGGACAAAGAAGCCATTTATCTGACTTGGACAAACGTGGTAACTGAAGGAGGTCTTCATAAGCCGAATCAAAAATGTATGGCAGAGCTAGAAAACATAGATATGGTATTTAATAAATGCAATAGAAATGGTTCTGCACTACGACCGGGTACAATTTGTATAAATAGTATGTTCAAATAATGTTCAAATTCCACTTTAAGCCCGCAAATTATTAAAACCATATTTTAGATGTGTAAGCGTTTGCCATCCTTGCCACGAAGTAAACGCTCGACATTATTGTCTGATGTGATATTCAAATAAAATACCAACCCTGACGGTAGTGTGCGGACAACCAGAGATAATGGATGATAGAGATATCCAGCTTCGGCCATTTTTACCCCTAGCGCACAACGAAGATGTAGTGGTAATCCCTTGTATTTCACTTATACTTTTACAACGTTCGTCAATTCACCACAATATGGCGGCCGATTTGTGAATTTTGTGGGACAAAAGCGGCAGATTCATGAATTTAGTGGGAATTCATGTACTTTCCATGTAACATGCATGAGTATGTTGTTCGGAGGGTGTTCAAAAGGTGACTAGTATTTTGAAGGAAATTTTCTTACATTGTTGTATGGACTTTTGTGAATAAAAATGTATTGCAATGCCTATTTAACTGGAACTATTTGACCTCAAATTAATTCTTAAGTATAAATACAGCCTATTCATAAACAATACCTGAGAAATTAACTCGAAAAATTAAGTCCGCTTTATACGCTTAATTCATGAATTCTGAAAAAATCATGAATTCAATTTAAACAATTTGATAATGCATAAAAATGGTTGTCAAAGCTTCTTATTTGTGATTCACGCTTCAATAATATTTTTATTATTGGTTAACTGAACGTGTGAATGTACTAATTGTTATTCATCTGAAAAATTCACACTATGTTGTGCATTCATTAATTATGTCCAAGTATTTCAGATTGTAAATTCCTCAAAGTTTTAATGAATCGACTTCATGAACATAAGCTTTGTTCGTTAGTTTACCCCTCCATACTGTGTTGAAAATTGAACACCGAAATTTGAAAAAACGTTCAAATAACGAGCGAATTTTCAAATAAGAACTCTAATTCATCCCATTATTATGGTGGGGAAGGGTGTCAGCTGTTCTCAAGAGCTCACACGTATTCACAGACAGGGGACAAAAAGCGTTTAAAAAACGCTGTCAGATGAAATCAAGGGCAATATCTTGTCATTGTTCTTATCAATGCCGACAACATTCAAATAGTACAGACGTACAAGGCAGCTTTACCCTTTTCGTTTTTTTCTTAAAATTTTTAAACAGTTCCATTTAATTAATGAACCATTTCGTTCAAACGAAATAAAACTTGTTCATGAATATGTAAATAAAAACACTTTTATATCTGTATATACATTAAATTATAAAATCTTTGCTCGGAAATTAAATTTCAATATAAGTTTCATTTACTTTCTTATGACCTATGGATACAGGTGACGTCACACGGTTTGACAGATAAAGAGTATGATACCTTGTATTCTGTGTATCATGCGAGTTATCTAGTCATTCGAGTAATCGAAGTTCGAGTTATCGAAGTCAAATTAAATGTAAATTTCAGTCTTGGCGCTTTTGTTGCGCTAATTTCATGCGAGTTATCAAATATTCGAGTTATCGAAGTTCGACTGTATTTATAAATTTGAAGAAGTACGTCCATTTACTTGTTACTTACTTAGCGGAAACCCTGCCTACAATGGTTTAAATTCCATTGAAGAGTGTTTTAAGAAAAATCCGCTCTTCAGTCATGTGTTACAGACTATTTTAAATTATAATTATGCTCCTCTAGGTTAGGTTAGGTTAGGTTAGGGTGATTGCCACCACTGTAGCAGTTGTGGACCAATTAGATCCTGGTGCTGATAAATAAATGTTTAAGGTAAAATACCTAGTAGCGAGCCCCCTTAAGGAAAGTTTTGATTTCGTTGCTCTCTTAAAATTAATTACTTAGCTATATGAAAGCAATTTTATCATTTAAGGAAAGCTTGATGTATACCATATTAAGTTGAAATTGAATTGAAAAGAGATTCCACAGTTGAAACTTCAAAGCCCTACATTCCGTCTTCATCCTCTTTTCTTTCGAGGAGTACGTTTCATTCATTACTTGCTAGTAGGCCACGATATGTAAAGCGATGAGTCTCCGTCAGACAAAAACGATGAATGGAAAACTTTTCACCAATGCAACCCAACTCACCTTTCCCATCGCCATCGAAACGCACCAACACACACCACCACACATGCAAGGAACTTAAAGCTCGCTTCGGATTTCACCCAACAACGGTTTGCTCCTTGGGAATGTCGAACAGCCAGAACCCATGCGCCAGGCAGTTTTCTTCTGGAGCTCTTCGCAAATGGTCACTAAATCTCGGTGAACGCTCGGTTTTTGTTTACCAACCAATAATTAACTAAGAAAACAAAAAGAAAACCCCCCAGTTCCCCGGTGAGAATCCCTTCGGCCAAGGTTTTCGTCCACTTTAAGTGATATCCTGACGCGTTTATTGGCGGATTTCGATTAGATTCTGGCCGGGATAGGTCGCCCCGCTGGGCCCAAAGTGTGTGTGTGTGTATAAGTGCTTCAATGGGAAAACCCCGTGCCAATGTTGAAAAGTGAACAACGAATCCCCTTCTTATATGTACCCATGTATGTGCAGTATTTTGCTCCACAGTAAAGCAGTTACATAAAAAAAAAAAGAAAACGAAATGTCGGATGCTCTATAAAGGAATTAACGAGTGAAAGAAAAAATCCATCGCTGTTCCAAGGTTCGTTCAATCGCCCATCATCATGCACGCCACCCACAAGCCCGAGTGAAATTATTTCATTTAGAATTTTAATCCCAGGTAAGGAGGAAAAGTGAGGTGAGATCGACCAGATGAGGCGGAACAGGGGTGGACAGAGGCCACCACCCTCTAGCCACCGCAAAACCCTATCAAAAGCGACCATCTCGCAGCCAACTTGCGCCAGCGAAGCACGGCATTGTGTGGGGTGTTATGTTGTGCTCTGCCTTCGTGCGTGGGGCGGGCAACCTTGTTTTAGGTCAGCACAACATTCACAATCACATGCACATGACCGAGTGTATGGGGAGAAGGAGAAATATAAAAAAACAAACAACAGCACCCGTCGACGTGGTCACTTGCTTGGTTAAGGGCCAAGCAAACCCTAGGACTCAAAAACCAGAACCAACTACTCTCACCATAGACCACCATGCGTACAAGAGCAAATCTACCAAAGTATCTTTGTTCCTTGTGGCCTCGAGTGGAAATATTTCGTGTGCTCTTGAATTTCGATTCCGGCCGCACTTGCGTCCACGATGGCTTAGCTTTCCTCAGAGATTTCTACCTTCCGGGTAGGAAGGAGAGTGTTGTGCATTTTTTATAAAAGCCCCACGCGCGTCTATCGTCCCTTCCAAATGTTATGGTAATTGTAACTGCTGTCGGTTGGCAGTGCACGGATAATTGTGGAACAATTTCGCTTAAACAGTGAAATAGAAACCGCGATTCAATTAAAGTTTAATGTCCTGCACCTGGATTGGTGTTGGAACAACAATGCTGCTACCACCTGTTGTTGTGGTGTTTTGGTCGAGTTGTGTGTAGCTTGTACGTGGAAAGTGTGGGTGCTTTGGATTTGGTGTTCTTTCGAACACATGCACACCCTGGCATGGCGAGGCATTTGTTTTTTAGTTACCGTAAACAATTCTGGTTGCCAAGAGGGCCAGTCCTCCTCGTACACAGAGTTGAAGGAACTATTGAAATGTGATTATTATTGTGTACTCTTATATGCTCATCAAGGAAATGCACATAAATTGTAATGACCTGAGAGCGTTCACAGGTGTCACTCACTTTAGCTTGCGAAGAGTGTGTGCCTCGGGAATTGCATTTCCGTGTCCGTTGCCATTCATGGCTTCATAAATTTAAAGGGGAACTTAGCGCTAGTGTGCTGGAAGTGGTCAAGTTTGAAACAATTTTAAAGTCATTGCTTATTGATGTGCTAGCTTATCCTGTTATGTATGCACAATGAATTACACGTTCATTGTCTTGAATTCAAGAATGAATATCGATCGAATTCAACCTCAAGTAGAACGTGCTTTAACTTGAGATTCACGCTGTTATTCAATGGGAATGGGACAATTTATTATATAGCGTAGAATTGCCCAATATGCGCCAAGACTTGGTGTCTCTCTTTCGAAATGATACATTGGCTGTATTCAATGTTGGCGAGACCCATAATCACTTTATAGACCAACCTTTTTTTGCAAAAATTTACATGTCTTGGTATAACTGATGTTCAATAGGCTTGTGCACTTTCGTTCACTTCATAGAGCGCACAGTTTAGTTCAATCTGTGGATTGAACTAGTCATTTAGTTTAGTGTACTTCATCGTTCAGGAAATTGAGTCTTGTGCGATTTTCGTGAAATAAAAAAATAATAATAAAATCTTACTCAGAAAGAAATCTCCTTAACAGTTCACCCATTCATCGCACCAGAAGCTGTTATAAGAAACTTTTATCACATACATTGGTGAAGATACATTTTTAAAATTCCCTTCCCACTGGCAACTGGAATATCCCTGATGTGCACAATGCCCAAGCACACACTTTAGTTCAGTTTAGTTCAGTTCAGTTATTCTTATTGAATTGCATCCATACAGAGTAAAGTATTCATAAGTTTGTTAAAGTACTGAACTAAACGAACTAAAATAATTTAACATTGTGAACTAGTTCGCATCTGCTCCGTCAAGGTCAGTAACGAACTCACCGAGACCTTCAATGACAAAAAGGGCTTTAGACAAGGCGACGCGCTGTCATGTGACTGAAATGGGTCTAGTGCTGAATGAGGGCAAAACGAAGTATATGCTGTCAAGAAAGGACACACAACATCGACGTTTTGGACAGAGCGTCACAATGGGCAGCTATAACTTCGAGGTAGTCAAGAACTTCGTCTACCTCAGCTCCGCAGTAAATATTACGAACAACATCAGTACTGAGATCAAATGCAGAGTAACTCTTGCCAACCGCTGTTTCTATGGGATTAAGGGGCAATTGAGTAGTAGAGCCATCTCTCGAAGGACCAGTCCTGCTGTACGGCGTGGAGGCACGGACAATCTCAAAAGCTCTTCGAGAGAAAAGTTCTGCGTGCGAACTTTGGTCGTGTTTGCGTTGAACGGTTTTTGGAGGAGAAGATTCAACCACGAACTGTACGGATTGTACAGCGACATGAGCCTAGTCAGGCGTCTACGGATCATAAGCTCTTTTATGGACAACTCAGCTCCGGCCCGAAGAATCTTCGACTCCGAAGACAACGTAACAGAGGACGCCTGCGTTAAGGGTGGCGCACCCTTTGGTGTTGGAGAAGGACTTAAACCAACATGGGGTGCGACACTGGAGGCAGCTAGGCAGCGACCTTGCTAGTTGCAGAGGCTTGTTAGTTGAGTTCCAAGTCCACCCCGGACTGTAGCGCCAAATAAAGAAGAATAAGAAGAACTAGTTCACTTGTTATAGTCGTAAACTAGTTCTTTCGTGAACTACATAAGCCCACACAACAGCTCTAGAAGCTATGGTCGGGGTAACTCCCTTAAGATAAGTGCCAGATATGACAGCAACGGCGACCTAAGCATATTATTTCTTATATTGTCGGATATTATGGTCAGGCGGTATTATTTCAGCGAGCTTCTGAAGCTTTAAATATTGCATTCTGGAGTTCGGACTGGAGTCCTAGGACCCAAGACAACGGTATAATTACCTACGGGTTCGAGTCCTAACGTGTCTCTAACCAATATCCTCGCCATTGAAATATGCGCCAAATACAGTCTCCTCACATGTATTAAGGGCGCTAGAATTTCAATCTTCTCGGACAATCTAATGCAATGCTAAACGGTCAAATATTCCTACGACGCACTGCAATCCATTGCCAGACAGAAATGGACGGCCTAATGACACTTTCAAAACAGTCACCAATGTCACGTTAGCTGGGTTGTACAAGACGAAAAGTGTGTTTCCAGGCGAGTTTAGATACTTTGTCCCTTGTCCAACCCGTCCTGGGTTTGTCAAACTGTTCAATACACGCCTCGAAAGTTGTGATGATGAGGATATCCTTCCCACGTGAGCGCACCACTGGGACATAGCCCTTGTCGTTCAAAGTAGTAACTGATAGCCATTGAGTTCCTCTCTCACGTACGTATTTTTTACTGTAACTGTAACTCCCACAACAGCACCATGTAAAAAATACGAGAGGAACTCAATGGCTAGCAGTTGCTACTTTGAACGACAAGCGGTATGTTCACAATCTTAGCTCTTCGGTCATTACCCAAATTTCATGATCATAGCTGAAACAAATACTGAGTTAAAAAAATCTTAGTGGAAAGCTCAGCATTACTTCTCCCATCACTTGTGAAAAAGCCCCGAGATGTTTAAACATTTCGCTCTGCTCCAATGACACTCCACTAAAATGTAGAGAGCATTCAAAAGGCTTTCTGAAAGTAACCATAACCTCGGTTTTTTTTTCGCGCTAACCTTCATACCAGAATTAACACACACGGGCATAAACTTATCGCGTGCGCGTGCTAGAGTTATATTTGAAAGGATGTGATCTGGAAGAAGGAGATTAACTACCTTCAAGTCTCCCAAAGGTGAACATTACTCGCTTCGAACCCAGTCCTTTTATATAAAATGAAAAGAAGAGGTGACAGTACAGACCCTTGGTGAAGTCCAAAAGCCATGGTGAAAGGTGTTTATTTAGCATCGTTATCCGAGCACTGCTTAAAGAGACAACTATAACGCGCATGAAGAGACATGAGCTAGTGTCACATTTTAACGAAATGCTTCGCCATATTTGCGAAAAACACATGAGTAGCCATATTAAGTACATGCGCGCATATCCATCCGTCTGAAATTCTTCACTAATTTGCTTTATTTTTCCATTTTATTATAAAAAAGAGAAACAATTTCTCATGTTTTCATATACATGCATATAAATGTACAAACGAATTATAACTAAATCATCAGATTTGCCCGTTTTCAGTTCGTTTACATATGTATTTGTACACGATTGATGATGATTTGCCCATTTTTCATATTTTCCCTTTGATCTGTCAAATCCGCATATGCGCGGTGCGATTGAATTCGCACTAGCTCATGCTTAACGAAACTTCTGTGTGGTTTGTGCACACAATATCCCATCTGCCACATTCACATATGCTTGACGAAATTTTCACAATCATTCGTCGACGACAATTATAGGTTGGCTCATAGGGGTAGGTGTATTCGGTCACTTACCCATGCGCATTTGATACTAGCTCATGCGCATTATAGTCATGTATAGAGACTGAATGGCCCCTTAAAACAGGACCATTAGTTCCATGCTCAAGCAGAACACCGCAGAGTTTACCTCAAGGAACTCGGTTGTATGTGAATATGAATAGGCTCCCCCTACAAAATCTTCCCAATTATTAGATTGCATTAACTCCAAGCACTGAAACTTCTCCACTTTGAGTCTTCAAAATTAATATCTACACCATTTATGTTAACATTCGTTTAAGCATCTATATATCCTCTATCTCAGACAAATAAACTTATTGATTATACCCATATCGCAACGGCGCGTCCAGGCGTTCGGGCTTTGACATTTTCAGTAGGATAGATGTAAATCGTATGTGTATGTATGTCGAAAAGGGGCTGTCGCTCGTTGAATTTTCACAGACCGTAATATCGTAAGAGCGAGTGTAAATTTCTATGTGGAGTTACTATCCAGTCACTCGGGCTTTTTGACATTTGTGAAACATTTTTTTTAAGTTTATTTTTCAATTTGAGTTTTCGGCAATCGGAGACGACTATTTCCGCAAATAATAATTTTTTTTTTGGAATTTTAAAGGCTGAATCACAAAGGCGCGTTTGCGCGGTCGGGCTTTGATAGGCGTTGCTACGCATATTTTTCTTGAAAATTATATTTCAAACCATTTGAGCAGGGCGTTCATTTCGATATGGAAAACGGAGGCTGCCGCTTTCTGACACAAAATTCACGGTAAAACGCGTAGCAACGCCTATCAAAGACCGACCCCGAACGCGTCTCTGCGATTCAGCCTTATTGATTGACATGCAATTTCGCAGAACATAAGATGAAAAAAAAAACAACAAAAACAAGTGACCTTTAAAGTGTTCCTCATAGGCTGTGCTGAGTACATCAAAAGTGGAAAGATCTAGAGAGAGATTTCTGTACTCACCCTTGCGCTCCCGTTCTATAGAGTGTTAACTAAAGTATTGACGAACACAGGAACTTTCAACAACAAGTCAATCTTTATTCAATTCTTTTCGTTTTACAAAACTATCTTTTCACAACGTGTCGATCTACTGTGCGACTGCTACTGCGACTGGGACTACTGCTCGTTCTCTTTGGTCGATATCCATCACAGATACCAATATAAGCCTCGCCGACATCAAGGGTTGCACACGTACATCAACGTGCGGGCCCCACGCACAGACGATAGACGACAAGAGTTACTGAAGGAAAACTTAATGCTACCCTAATGGCAACACGTGTCGAGTTTACTTTCAATCAAGCCATCAAGTACTAAAGAAATACTCAACTTGATAATCGACTGTACCTATCCCCCGACGAAGTTGACTGATAATTACAAATGCTTCGCCGGATATTTACGGACTTTATCGAAGCTACAAACTTGTGTGAATATAATAAAAATTAATAATTAGCTTGATTTAAAAAAGACAAATCATTATTACTTCGTTATGCTTCACAAACTGAAACTGTTCTAATTCTTAAGTCTACTTATCACCTTCCTCAATTCCAACGAATCTCTTCACACTTTTCTAAGCATGGCATCGAAGTTAATGAACTTCTTATAAAACTCAACGCTTTTTTCTTCTCTTCCACATCAAAGAAAGATTAAAGAAAATGGAATCAAAACGTAGTACTTTTTGTTCAGCTTGATGTTGACTTAAGAAATCATCAGCAAAAGTGAAAAGTGTTCTGAAATTAAACGATAAACAATCACACTTAAGCGAAAAGTTGAACATTTTGAACTTCTGGGGGACAAATTTGTAATGCACGGTTCACATTGAACAATGTCTGCATTCAGAGGAGGAATGGTGAGTCACTATTCATATAAGCGTATGAAGTTCAAGAACGCGAGTATTGGCATCACTGCAAACGTCAAACGTTCATTTGAGCATCATCCCGCACATAAGATGGCTTTTGAGCGTCGTTAAATTTCCTGTTGCGATGTTGATAGTGAGCTCGTGAGGTTTATTGTCTCGACAAACTTACAATATTCAATTTACAATTCAATATAAGATTGCCTTCCAACGTCACCATGCAGTTGGTGACATATGTTGGATAAAATCTTGAAAAGCCTAGAGGCTTTTCTGCAGAAGTCTATTAAAAAAGAGATTTTACATTTAAAACAGAGTAATTCTCGTTATTTTGGGAACATAGATGATTTATTTTATAATCTTATGATTTAATATGATTAAATAATATATATTTCTTTATTTCTTCTTTCCTGGTGTCCACCGGCTGTATACTCAATAGGGAGCGTGGAAGTTGGTTGAATATTGTTGGCACCGCAAACGAAAGTTGCTTTCTTCCATATCGGTGCCCTTTACCGTGTCCATAATCAATCGGTTGTTTAAAGCGTTGATCGGTCTGGGTCCCATTAATTAAATTAATAAGAAAAAGTTTTTGAATGGTTAGTACATTTAAATCTTCAGTAGGACAATACAAATTGTCTACATAGCGACTACCATACTTAGCTCGTAGGAGAATCTTAATCTTAATGTTCATAACCGAACCCTTTGGAGTTCCATAAGTCTATACTGGGTTGCATTACCCCATGCTGTTATTATGTTTCCCACTCCACCAGAGAGTAGTATACTTGCGTCAGTACTTCAAACGACGTATGGTTGCACAAGAGGGTAAAAAGCGTATGCCGACTTCTCTTGCACAGATACATTATGTGGTGATCCCACTTAAAGTTGCAGTCTACATCCACGCCGAGATATCGATACACGTCAACTGTGTCAATATACTCTGCACAGCCCTCTGGGGTACACCCCACTTAATATCTTGCAGATTGCAACAACTGGACGATAATCGAACCATTAAAGCTCTGTTCCGAAGATAACTCGCAAACCAATCCAATATTCGACCTCGAACGCCTATCTTTTCCAGCATTTTGATAATTTTTGTGTGACAAAGTGTGTCGAAAGCTTTCTTGAAATCTACAAAGATCACCAGCGAGTGGTAGTTCTTATTCAGACTACTGTTTATATTGGCAAATCCTCAGAATAATTGGTTGACATTTCGGTTTCTGAGGAAATCATACTGTGGCTCATAGGAAATGCGGAAATTGATGACAATTTTGCAAAAAGTTTTGGATCTGGTTATTTTTCAGTTGTGATTTACAAAATAGTGGATATACGGATTTTCTCTTACGCATCCGCCTTAAACGCTTTCTTCTTCTCTCATAAACGTTTAACAAAAACCATGTGTATTCAAACATCAACAGCAACAGTTCAGTCAGCATCAGCAGAAATGAAGTATTACAGAGACAGCCGACTTCACAGCGATTGCCCCCTAGTCCAGCGACGAATTTACTTTTACTTTTTTGACAGATATTCCATGAATTTTTGACGGTTATTCGGAATAATGTGAATGCCGTTCTCTGGTTGGTCAATTTGGTTTGAGAAAACGATATAAAAAATAGTTGTCAAACATTTTAAGGTGCAAAAGAGGTAGAAGTCCTGCATCTCCATAATACTTCATTTCTGAGCATTAGCATCGTGATGCCAGAATGCTGCGAACATTTTTGACGTTTCTGATTTTAGCCGAAGTGTGAGCAAGCCTAAGCATGAGTCATGCTTTCACCACGCTTTCTGATGTTTCTCTTCAATTTTTAATTTCATTTTTGTGTATGAAAGTAAATAAGAGTATGTTTTTAATTTTAAAAATGAAACAAATTAACATACACAATAAATATGAATTTGTGACTATGTTTTGACTTGTCAATTTCTCTAATGAAATTATCACTAAACCTGTAAAAAAAAATCATAGCTAGACTGGCAATATGTCATGTTGCGTTATTCTTTTCAATTAACATTTTCAGCAGTTCATTGACACTTGAATTTGAATAAAACTTAATTAGCACTCATCGTTCATTTCATTTATTTATTCATAGGAACGTACATTAAGCTATTTATCTTTTTTTGTACTTAGTACATTAATTTACAAAATTCAAATTAAAAACTTAAAACTAATATACAATACATATATGTATTTATAAGGATTGGAATTGAAGTTCATTGTAATTGTGTAGCAAAGTGGTGAAGAATAGCACTTTTAGAATTGTACCCGTTTGAAATTGATCTTATGTGGGATGACAAAGAATTCCATAGTCTAACAGTGTGAATAAACAATAAGCGCGGGAGCATAAATGATTGCTACGAAAAGGGATAGTGTTAGAGGTTCTAAGAGAGCGAGTGAAATTAAGTCTGTTATATAAATACGCCGCACTATGATTATTTATTATTTTGTGTAAAAACATGCATTTCGTTGCGTTGATGTACTGCTGCATGTTGCAGCCCAGCAAATCACGAGAGTACACAGAAATATGCTCGTATCGAGAAATACCATAGACATAACGCACAGCATCATTGAAAGCTACTTGTAAGGCTACTATATACTACTTCGGCAAGTGGTAAGATTAAAGAGAGTACTAACTTCTTACGTGTTGCTAGCCGAGTAAAATAAGCAAAGAGCCAAAGTTTTCGCAAGCAGCCGTAAATACAGCCAATGACCATGTTTGTGTGCTTGTATCTCTGACTACAAGCTACAAGATTACGATTTTCGAAATATTCAAGGCTAGTAGTAGACTCGACTTAATTTGAGAGTTGTTGAGATATATGTCAGGTAAAAGACCGAATCGGAAACCACTTTCGAGTCACTGACATTGCTCACAGAGTATTCGTGTCTAGAAAAAGCTTCTCAAATTCGCCGTTCGGAGTCGGCATAAAACTGTAGGTCCCTTCCACGCGTGAAAGAACAATAGCACGCACAACACGACTGGTTGCTGAGAAGCTAGGCCCAGGTCCACCTAGGACTGTCGCGCCACCCCTAATAAAAAAAAAAAATATCGAGATTAAAAAGGTTTTTTTTTAGATTGGAATTACTCTCGTTGCGTTTAATAGAAATCCTTTTTTGATTGACCAAGAGTAGACTTGTTTTAGATCGTAGTTCATTAGATAAGATAGATAGTAGATCGGAAAACGGTTTGGAAATTAGTAGCTGTACGTCATCAGCATATAGATGTACCGAGAAGTGTTTGCAAACAGTAGAAAGATCATTAATAAGCATACAGAACAGTATTGGTCCCAATATTGACCCCAGTAGAACGCCTAAGTGAACATCCAAAAAGGTCGAACAATGTTCTCCCAAATATACCCTTTGTGACCTAGCGGCAATAAAAGTACTCAATAAACGAACCGTCCTTTACACTAAAACCGAATTTGTTCTTTATTTTCCAACATAAAAAAGTTCATGGTTTACTTTATCGAATGCCTTCGAGAAGTCAAGCAAGCAGAGAAGAGAAACTTTGTTTTCGTCGAAAGATTGGCGTATCTCTTCGAGCAGATTTACCACAGTTTGAGGAACAACTGTGGTTTGCTCTAAAGCCCGTTTGTGGAGCGTACAGCAGGTTATTGACGAATGGGTATTTGGTTATCTGTTTTGCTATTATTTTCTCGAAGACCTTAGACAAGCAGGGCAGAATACCTATTGGACGAAAATCGGCTGAGGACACTGGCGAAGTTTTCTTTGCGATTGGCAAAACTTTGGCCACTTTCCAAGTTTGCGGAAAGGTGGACGTGATTATGCACCAATTTATTACGTGGGTAATATGGGAAGCAATTAGGGGTAAGACAAGTTTAACAAAACGAATCTGCATGTCGTCTTCCAAAGTGGAGTCTGAGTTGATTCCGTTGAGTAGTGAACTTCATTGATGATGATAATGCTGAGGTTTCTACATTTTTTAATGTTGAAGAAAAAAATTCAAGCGTTTATTCTTTAATTTCAGCATGTACATAAACAGTCAAAACGGTTTACAACGACATCGGTTATAATGACGAAATTCTTAGGTCTTAGGTCCCATCAATACTTAAATTGATGGACATATCTAAACTGATAACACTCTGAGCTCTGTCAGTGCCCTGAAAGAGGGGGAGATTAAATTATGAGTTATTCGTCCAGACACTCAGCGTAGAAGTCGTCGCACATACTCACTACGAACCAACAACAGAGTCTCTGGCAACTGTCTTATAATTGCATCCCTCATTTGGACACTAATTCCGTTTAGACTTAACGAACAGAATTAGTTGAAAAGACGAGAGATATGGCACACCAAAAACACAAACCAAGGACATCTTTATACCCCCTTTAACCTTGAAACAAACATTCCCATTCGACATCAATGGGAATAGAACTCGTTCTACTTCAAAACCACTTAGAATTAATCTTTTCGACATCCGAACCACTGTGCTTCCACCCTTTTCTTCTCGTCTTTAGAGATGCGACGGAAAAAGGATTAAATGGAAAATTAAACAGATTTTTAACGCAGTCCTCTTTCAGCTGTCTGCATTAATCGGATTAAACTGTCATCAAAAAACATACGTCTTATGCATGCAAATCGGTGTATGTATGCAAATGTCAAGTTTGTTCAAAACACTTTACCATCTTCAGGATTTCCATAAGACACCCGCATTCTGTTTACATTTGCCATTTATATGTCACAATAAAGCTGTAATCCATTGAATACGTTTTAAAACAGAACATCCATGCCGTTCATATCGTCTTCACTGTTTGTCGACGTGGCTGTCATTTAACCCACCATCAATGGTCAGTTGCTGTTGAATTCACTGGAGGAATTGCAATTTCTATGGCCTCCTTTGACAGGCAGGGGTGACGCGAATTGACAACACGGTAGTCAAACACAAAATGCACATGTACAAGAAACGGAAACGGGCGATTTATCAGTTCGTTTAACATTGCACAGAGGAATGATTCAATTGAGGCGGTATTTTGTGTGTTTTTGTTTCCCTTGGTGGCAATAAAGAGGATTATGAATTTTAATTGAAATAAGACTGCAGACATCTGGGTGTGACTTTTTTGACTCCGTCAATAGAATCGAGTTAATTGATTTACTTGTTGAATAGGTGCAGCACAGCACTGGACTGCAATGCAGTGTACTAAGAAGTCGAGAGGATCGTTTTGGAAAGAGATGTGATAAAACATGAAAGCACAGAGCTAAGTAATAAGCATTCGAATGAGGTCTGAAAAAGATGTAATTGACTCGGTTTTCATTTAAAAAGGAGTTATTCTGATAAATACAACATTTTCATTGTCACCCAGTCGCGGCGCGGTTTAGTGGATATCATCCGAATCAACACGTTCATTTTCATTTTATTGGCATTATGTAGCTGTTTCAACCCTTTAAATGCTGATTCAGCTTCACAGTAGTAACATTCACAGTGTAGTGAATGTTGGCTCGTTTCCATTTGAAGTAATTGCTACTGTCAAAGCACAAAAAGTTGAAGGTTTAAGGCTCCGGCACATACTATAACGTCACGAGTCAACGATATTTTGACAGATACATAAAATATATGTGTTCTTATGGGAGGTTACACATACATAGACCAAATTGATTCAATTCAAACGTGAAACTGTCAAATGAAATCAGCTGTGCTTTGAAGTATTCATTGTGTCCTCGGCTTGCGTCAGCTACTTCACAGTGAACGAAAGTATTCTATGTGCCGAACCCATTACTAACTCCATCCGTCGTGATGCATTTGTTGTCTCTCGTATTAGGGTTATGGGTTGTCAATTTGCATGGCAAGCAAGGAATTCTATGGGCCGGGGATTTAAAAATAATTGCAATTTTACCTGTAGCTCTCTGCGAATAGAGAAAATTCCATGCTATGAAGTTGCGAAGTGCGCAGTTCGCAGGACGCGGCTCATGTGTCAGAAGTGTCATGCGAGCCTTCTCAAAGTACACACTTCGGAGTTTCCTAAGAGCCTGCTCAACATGAAAGGTTAGCTTAGAAGCTAGTATCTATAGATTTTGGGATGTGAATGTTCTGTAAAATATGTTCGCGGAGACTAAGAATAGAGTTCCATGAATCGTGTCTTGACACAGTTGTAGTAAAAATCGATGCTTCTGTGAGAAATGAAGATGAGAGGATTGAACTCATTTACCAATGGTGTTATATAGGAAAATGCCTCAATGTGCAGTGAAAGTTATTTCTTTAGGTACGAAGCGATTTTATATTCACAGGTAGAGCTGTGATTGCGATTTTCTAATCACAGTGATTTTAAACTCCGATTTTAAGTTTTCAATTCAAACTTTTCATATTTGTATGTGATTTTCCCCTATAAAGCTGAGCACTCACGAACACTCATGATTGTCATTCCCGGCGTGTGCGCCCTCATGAATGCCGGTGGATTTCCTTGCGTATCAGAATGCGTATTCATGCGCGATGTTTTCTTTGAATTGCGCATTCTTGCGAGATAGTCAATTACTAATAACTATTAATGCCAAGTATTTGGTTAACAAATTACCATGAAAACCTGCTATCTCCGCAGCTGAAGAAAGACTGGGGAATGATATTCATGAGTGATCGTGGATGTCCATCTTAAAGTTCAAACCTTTACCACAATTATCGAATACAGAAAGCGACCGATGGTTTGGGTTGGTGCTTGAATATCCCCTTTTTTCAACACCACCGGGATCTCTGTGAAGTCACTAATGACAAACCTGCTTATAATAATAATAATATAATATGGGTGGCGCTACAGTCCGAGGCGGACCTGGGCCTAGCTTCTCAGCAACCAGTCGTGTTGCGCGTGCTATTGTTCACTCACGCTTGGAAGGGACCTACAGTTTAATGCCGACTCCGAACGGCGAAGTTGAGGAAGCTTTTTCTAGACAGGAATACTCTTTGAGCATTGTCAGTGACTCGAAAGAGGTGGAGCCGTGAAATATGAAAGGTGGTAAAATCGGGTATCGAACCTGGCACCCTCTGCGTAGGAGTCGACGCACTAACCATCTACGCCACGGCAACCCACTGCTTATAAAACCTGCTTATAATTCCATTTTATCATCTTGCAAAATCTTATAGAACATATGAAGTTTTTGAAATTGACTAATACCACGTTCTCACCGAACGAAACCGCGAGGTTTCATCAATTTTCTCCAAACCTACCATTTTCCGCCACACATTTTAAGGGTCTGCAAACCTCGCGGTTTCTGATAAACCTCGGTGCAGCCCCGTTAATGAGAGGTTGTCAAACCGAATAAGCCTAGAGGGAACTTCTATTACTTATATCGAAAAAAGAAAATCTTTTGATGAGGCATTATCTTACCGAGGTCAGTGTAAATTCAAAAGAAATCCAATGCTAAGCTTCGTCTACCTCGTCTCCGGAGTAAATAGTACGAACAACATTAGTACCGATATCAAACGCAGAGTAACTCTTGTCAACCGCTGTTTCTATGGGCTCAAGAGGCAATTGAGTAGTAGAGCCATCTCTCGAAAGACCAAGCTGACTTTATACAGGACCTTGATAATCCCAGTCCTGCTGTACGGCGCGGACGCATAGACAATCTCAGAAGTGGATGAGGAAGTCCTTGGTATCTTCGAGAGAAAAGTTCTGCGTTCAATCTTTGGTCCTGTTTGCGTTAACGGTTTTTGGAGAACAGATTCAACCACGAACTGTACGGGCGGGTACAGCGACATGAGCCTAGGCAGGCGTCTTCGGATCCAACGTCTAAGATGGCTAGGCCATTTGGAAAATTCAGCTCCTACGGGTTCCTACGTGGGACAACGCAACAGAGGACGCCCGCGTTTAAGGTGGCGCGCCCAGTTGGAGAGGGACCTCAACCAACTTGGCGTGCGACACTGGAGGCAGCTAGTAGGACCGTGCTAGTAGGAGAGGCCTGTTGGTTGAGGCCCAGGTCCACCCGAGACTGTAGCGCTATTTAAAGAAGAAGAAGAAGCCTTAAGTCTGAGCAGTTTAACGTGTTCAACACGCTGTCGGCTGACTACAGACATTTTGATGCCATAACGAGCTTTGCCATCATATTTGAGAAAAAAAGAAAGTATCAAAAATACCTCGGTCGGTTTGAAAGTAGGTCAACCGACCCTTAATTTTCTCGTCAAGCAACAAAAAGAATCATTTTGCATTTACTTTTCACGGTATCATTGCTAGTATTTCATGCTCAAAGAATATAACTCTTGAGGTATACTCTGCTTCTTAATTGGGCTCACACAGTAAACGAAGGTCCCTCCTTTCGCGTGCAAATCGTGTCACGAACCACACCAGCACTCGCGTGAAAACCCAGCGATACCCTTGAAATGGCCAACCCCTGTTCAAATATTTATTTGTTTTTAAATAACAGCATGAATTAGTTGTTCAGCCGGACTCAAGGGGTCCGTTATTTTCCATTGTCGAGTGGATACACTTCAATGCGACCACATAGTCGGCCGTAAGATTATTCCATTTCAACTTCAATGAGATTCTTCGAACGAGAAAAATGAGAATATTTAAGGCCTCGACAATGTCTGTCCGCCCGCACCATCAGCCATAAATCACGAAACAAACAGTTTCCGATGGGCGCGTTCCTAAAAGGATAACGAAGCCCAAATCGATGGGGATGACCAAATATGAATGAGCATGGTGGCAACAAGCAAATTCACATCGACCAGCTCGAAGAGAACGTCACAAGGTCTCGTCGAGAAAACAAAGGAAACTGCTGAGCCTAGAAACAATCCCAATTAACGTCAGGAAGCAACTCTCCGCACTAATGATACAAATCAAGAGGAATGAATTTCCCCCCTGCAGACAAACAAGTCGTTGTGTTGGTTTCTCACTTCAGTCTCTCACTCGTTTCACAAGATTAACCTCCTATAGGATATGCTCGTAATAGCCTACAGTTGAGTGTACGTCGTCTCGCATCTTGGGAGGACGTGTGTATGTGTGCACTTTTTGAATTAAATTTAAGCCACTCAAGCACAAACGAGTAACACTTTGACTCCAGCTAACAAGGATCGTAACAACGAAAGGACTTATGAATAGTAAACAGCCTCTTAACCGTTATATATGCTCGTACTATGGTCTAATTGCAACTTTGAGATTGGTGTGCAAGGTTGATGAGTGTTGTTGTTTGTCCTGCGCGCTATTCGGCTGTGTCGCTCAAGGAGTGAATGTGTAGTGGATCTTGCCGGAGGCAGTGCATCTATGGCATGGGATTTGTGGGGTTAACTTATGCTCTGTTATGCTATTTTTATTTGGTTTTTGTATTTTTAGGGATACCTCAAAGGTTCACACGCCAAGTGTATAAAGCGAACGCATTTCAAAGCTGATGCTTTACTGTGTACTTTCACACACGAATTTAATTTCGAATCAAGCGAGTTTTCATCAAATCTATGTACATGAGCTCAGTTAAATAATAGGTGCGTTATTTTGTACGCGTATACACACTCTAAGAAATTCGTTTGTTAATTACAACAACACGTTAGCGTATATCCGCTTAACTTAGCGGGGACAACTATCGCCGCTAAGTCATAAGTGGCGATAAAAACAGTGCTACCAGAATCATTTTTCTTATCCCCAAACGGTAAATTTTAAATAATTGTCATACATTTTACTTAAATGTGACATTTCGTTTGAAAATCGAATCGCAGGAACTGGTTGAAACTTGCAGCGAAGAAGTACAAGCTACTTGTTGTCCAAGTTTTTGCAAGAACAGGTGTGTCTTTTTGCAAGCGTATATACGCTTCAATTATAAGTGCACAACAAAAAACAATCTTCGGCGCTTAATAATTCATCGTAAAATCTTGACAGCACCGACGATATTTATGACAATTGTGACTAGAATCGTTTATGTTTATAGTTGATCGTTACTGAGCACAATCGTCGGTTTGCGATTTTGTAATGTGACCATCACTTTAAAAGCAAAAACACTTAAAAATTATAAAATAAAGGCAATTTTCATCAAATAAAAAGAATCGATTTAGAAACCTTAACGGAATGTACAGCAGAGACACTCTGGGTATACCAAAAGTTGCATACTTATGGATACAAAAACATTAAAAAAATTATGTAATATATCAACCACACCTACAAATGCGTGAAGGAAAGCGATCAGGGGTTAATATCGTAAGCCACATACAGCAACCGTAACTGTTGGAACAAACCACAAACGCTTTTTAAAAAAGGGAAAAACCAGAACCGTCTTAATTCATCGAGCTTTATTCAGACGTAGATGTAGTGTGCCTTGATGTCCAACTTTTGTGCACTTTGGTTGTCGTTGTACAGCTCCGTAGGACGGTCAACTAGCTCGCCAAATCCAAGTTCCTTGAGTAAACCTCTAAGGTATGTTGCTTCTTTCGCAGCTGACGAAATGGCCACGTATTCGGCTTCAGTGCTGCTGAGAGCGACTGCACCTTGTTACTTACTGTCCCATGTTATCGCTGCGCCAGTCAGAAAGAAAGCGAATCCAGTATAGGACTTCCGGTCAACACAGTTCCCGCCCCAGTCAGCATCAACATAACCCTTGAGCTCTTCTTTTGTCTGAAAATAGTTAAGGTTTGAATTTATTGTTGTATATAAGTATCTCAGCAAATGTTTGGCAGCCTTCAAATGTTCAATATGCGGGTTTGTATTGAACTGCGCAAGTTTGTTAACCGAATGAGTGATATCGGGCGGTGTGCAGATACGTATTACTTTTTTACTTACGTCAATGAACCAATCAACGATTGGTATATTTTTAGGTCCACCTTTTAACACTGAGAGCAATCATCGCATTTTTGGAAACGAATTCCCGGGTCAAGAGGTGTAGAAGAGGTTCTACACTCCGTCATCTTGAACTCCTTATACAGGTTACGTATCAACTGCTGTTGCGATATTTGCACTCCACATTTTCTCTTACTCTTTGATTGTCCACTTATTCAAATCGCCAACCAATTTGCAGTTTGATGTTCTCAAGTTGATCCAGGTTCGAGCATGTTTGTTTCATTTTGTACCTTTAATACGTAACAAAACCAATTTCCTTTAGAGCTCGGTCTAACTCTTGATTGCAGTTTCGGCCCGATTGTCTTAACCCATAAATTGATTTTCTAAGCTTGCATACTTTATTTTTATTGACTCTGTCAGTAAAGTTTTCTGGTTGTTCCATGTATATTTCCTCTTCGAGTTTTCCATTAAGGTACGCCGTCGAAACGTCCATTTGGTGGAGGAACAAACCGTACTCAGCAGCCAAAGCCAGTATTAACCTTATGCAAGAATACCTTACTACTGGTGAGAACACTTCTTTATAATTAACGCCGTATCGTTGGGCGTTACAGCCTTTAGCTACAAGCCGCTCTTTATACCCAACCGGACTGCCATTTTGATCACGTTTGACGTTAAAAACGGGCGTCTTTCACACCTAAAGGATTAGATGATATATGCTTATGATTTTTCATCAAGTTGTTTATTTGTGGATTTGCTGGTTTTCGGGGACGTAACACCATTCGAAAAGCATTTTCTGCATCTAAGTCATCAGCTTATTTTCCATTCTCTTCGTTTCCAAGCCTATTGATATCAATTTCATTTGATTATAACTCACCGGTAATACAAGCAGGATCCTCTGCCATACCATCAACAACAGCAACATTTTCTTAAATGACGTCAATAGCATCAGCACCATCATTAATTTCAGCCCCAGCAGCTTCATCAGCAGCATCAGTATCATCAACCCCATTTTCTTCGTAAGCAAAACTCACTTTATGATTTTTTGTACAGTGATCAGTTTTTCTCAGACTACCACTTGAATGGCGATTTACAAAATATGCATTTTCAGAATACAAAAACTTGACGTCTCGTCCGATAGAGACGATTTTCTTTATTTGATCATAGAGTCTATATGCTTTTGATTCTGCGGCGTATCCCACCATGAAACATTCGTTACCTTTTGGGGAAAAGTTCGATTTACGAGACAATTTGTTCAAATAAATACCTCTTTGCTAAAAAACTTGTAAATGTGACACAATAGGTTTTTTATTGTGCCATACCTCATAATTTTTGTAGGGGAACGATTCCGTAGATATGATGCCGTTTGGATTGCTTCTGCCCATAGCGACTCTGGCAACTTTGAATCAAGAAGCATACACCTACACATCTCGAGTAGTGTACGGTTTACACGTTCAGCGATACCGTTTTGTTGGGGCGTATAGGGAATGGATAATTGTCTGCGAATGCCTTCTCTATGTAAGAAAAACATCAAACTCGCGGTTTATGTACTCACGGCCATTTTCCGTACGCAACACTTTTATTTTGTTTCCCGCTTTACGCTTGCTTTAAATTTTTAAAAACCAAAAACTAATGTCATCGCCGAGCGTTATAAACTATTTTTGCGAAACCAAAAGGCACACGAATCGATTTCCGAATACGTCGTAGCAATCAAATTAATTGCTCAAGAGTGTCAATTTGGTAATTTCTTGGACGATGCTTTACGAGACAAATTAGTATGCGGAATTAGAAATGATAAGCTCAGAACTATTTTATTAAATGAGGACAAACTAACATGAGAGAAAGCTAAAAACAAAGCTTTGACATTTAAGATGGCGGAGAAGGAAGTCAAACGAATGGGCAGTCACCTAGAAGACCGAGTAGGAAGGCTAGATCAAAAAGTGAAACGTGGGAAAAATTATGCTGGAGTTAGGTATAAGAAAGTTGCTGTGGAAGAAAAAGGCGTTCAAAAAAATATTAAGTCCATGGTAGAAGAAAAGTACAGAAATCAAGAATGAAGAGAAGTTTGCTATCGATGTTCAAAGTCGGGACATATAGCGAAGGATTGTCATGCAGTTATATGCTATAAATTTTCGGAACCAGGTCACTATGCAACGACTTGTTCAAAACAAGTGAAGAAGATGTACTGGAACAGGACGAATCACTTGGGAGGTTCAGATGAAGACAGCGATGGTGGCGATTTCAATAATATGAGTTTAGGTTATATATTTTTCGTAGATATCAAACGCAATATGCCTTTATATGTACATTTAAGAATCAATGGATGCCTGCTATCATTCTTAGAAGACTAAGCAAGTTAGTTTTTTCCATCAGAGTTAAAAACATTATTAGAATGGCACATATTAATCAACTTAACAAAGGATGTTAAAAATTTGTAATTTTTGCTAATAAACCTACAATTGTCAAAGAAAATTTTACAAAAGAAATAGAAAATGGCCACCAAGAAAACCGAACAGAAGATATGCTCATAAATAACAGGCCGTTAAGAAGATCGGAAAGACTTAAAATGAAATTAAAATGAAAAGTTTTGAATTTATTTCATATCATCGAACATCAATCGAATTGTATGACTGAATTATATATGAAGTTTATAATTTATGTTTCTAGAATTATTTAATTTTCTTTAAATTACTTTCAATTTGTTTAAGTTAATTTTCGTTTGTTTCTAATTAACGATACTTGTACATACTTTAAATTATAGCATTTTTTAAGGGGGAAAGATTGTAGTATATCACTGTAATTATTAATCACTTCATTTAATTGTTCTCAAATCTAGTTCTAAGTTATTTTCATAAATTGTATATTTTAATCAGAAGAAGTTTGTATTCAATAAAGAAAAGACATATCAGAAGCATTGTTTTTATTCGCGCTTATTTCATAAGCACCGATAGATATGATGAGTAACTTAAGCGGATATAGGATTTGTTGTTAGTGTATTTTACATGCAAATTGAAATTTAAGCGTATATACGCTTGCAAAAAAACACACCTAACGTGCTTCAATCATTTGAGAGAAAGTGGACGATGGAAAACGAATCTGCGAATAATAAGATTTTGCTTGCTGAAGCTTTTTTAAATAGAAATCAAAAAGAAAACAGCAAAGAATAAAAAAAAGAATAAACCAATTTTTTATTTCAAAGAATAATTTGCTATTGCAGTAACTCAAACAAAATTCGACGCAGTTGAATTGTCTGCATTAAGAACACTCTCTAAACTTGGGTATTCAAAATCAGTATTTTCTTACGTACTAGTTGGTCGTTGAAACCTTATATGTAACTTGAAGTCACCATCGCTGTATTCATCAGTTGTTCCAACGAAATTCTTGCATTTAATATGCTGTTCCAGATCAGATTCTTCGGAATTCGAACTAGAAGAAACACGATGTTAGGTCTTCCAATGTTCTTCTATCATTTTGAAGACGATCGCTGGCATTTGTTCCTTCAAGGAGCATGTTTAGTACCTTAAAGATGTTTACCTAATCCATTTGCAACTACATGCATATAATTCAGATTTGATTACTTACCTTTGTTTCGATGTTTTCCATTTCAATATCTTATTTATAATTTTCACAAAAAAAAAAGTATCAACGGTTTTCTGAGTTAGGCAGTGAAAATGTCATACAAATATCTGTAACAAATCATATTTTTGAGTTAGCAGGTATACGCGTGCAAAAAAACGCACCTAATAATAGTGATACAAATGAAACTTCTGAAATAAATCTACTCTATTCCGAAGGATATTGAAAATTGGCATTTCAATTTTTGCAATTTTTTCGTTTTCTTTGACGCCCCGAACTTTCGGACCTAGTTTTGGGCAGTACTCATGTCGTATTTTTGTTTCTCGCATAGACAATCAGCCTTATTCGGGGTTCCATCCAGAATTTCGCATGGTCATTTTTTTCGCCTGGATTATTTTTTATTTATTGTGAATTTCACGTAAGCAAAATTTCACTTCGAATCAGTTGTGAAATTTCGAATTTCGACGTCGTCCTTTCTTGACAGCATATACTTCGTTTTGCCCTCATTCACCGCTAGACCCATTTTAGCCGCTTCCGCCTCAATGCCAGCAAACGCCTCATTGACGGCTCTCTGTGTTCTGCCAATCACGTCAATGTCATCTGCGTATGCTAACAGTTTGCACGGACTTCTGAAAGATCGTGCCTCTAGTGTTGGCGTGTGAGTCTTGCCCGATCTTCTCCAAGATGATGTTAAAGTAGTCACATGACAGCGCGTCGCCTTGTCTAAAACCTTTTTTGACATTAAGGGTCTCCGTGAGCTCGTTTCCGACATTGATGGAGCGAGCGAGAGTTCTCCATCGTCATCCTGCACAGCCTGACGAGTTAGGCAGGTTTCGAAAAACTATAATAAAAACATGCGGCCCAGCTTCTATAGCGACCGCTCGTGTTGCGCGTTCTTTTGTTCTTTCACGGGTGGATGGGACCTACAGTCTTGTCCCGACTACGAACGGCTGGACAAGAATTTTCTTTGAGGATTGTCGGTGTCACTCAAAAGAGTTATAGACTTGAATTAAGAAAGTTAGTAAATTCGGGACTCGAACCTAGTCGATGTATCAACCCACTACGCCCCTCTTTACATTTTATGCCACCACAACTTGGCAAATAAATAGCAACTTTGTCCAATTAAATGAAGGTACTTTAAGAACGGGGTTAGGGTAGCGAGATCTTCTGCCAACTGGTTGTCAAGACCGGAAGACAGGGAGAAAATTAAATCCCCTGTGAACTAGTGAATTCACTTCCTTGCAAGCACTCAACAATTCATACCTAAAGAGCTTCGATTGCTATTAAAACTTCCAAGAAACCCAGCCCCATGAATGCTTAATAGTTCATAAAACTGGTTTATGCAATTATCACCTCTCTATAAGCATCGTTCTCTCCTCTCGCCAGTCGAGTCGGAATCCAAGTGTTTTCTGCGAACCTTCGGGCTGTGTTCATAGAATATTGAGCATGAATACGAGCATCATTATATGTAAATCATTTCTCTTGCGAGAGAATATCTGATCAAAGGACAAAATACACAATGACAGACAGACACCTTGGACAAAGAGACTACTCGTTAAGTGGCCGTCGTCAAGCCGGCGGCAGTGGCTGGTGCATTCATTCGACTATTCATTGACTTTTTGTTCGTTCCTTTTTGCAGTTGCTTGTGGAGGCGAAAAAGAACAACACCCACACGGATTATTCGAAAAACAATGAGGTGCAGCGAACGATAGCGATGACGCGAGACGGGGAAATACCCGCGATATTTAACCCCAAACGGGTCAGAGCTCCATCCGTAGTTGTGACAGGTGACTCACCGAACGGCCCCTACGGCGGCTTCACGAACATACTCAACACCAGCAACCCACAAATCTCCCACCAAGATTCGGTGTCATCGAGTCAACAGGACCCCAGCGAAACGATAACAGTACAACACCAGCAAATCACTCATGAGATCCGAGAGCACTGTCGAGGATACGGCAGCAGTGGAGGCATCGATGCAGAAACACCAACAACCGACCTGCCCGAGCCGACGACAGTTCACTTCAAGCGACTGAGGGCATGCAAGAAATCATGCTGCTCGGAACTGGCACAAAAGGTATGTACACCGTGCACACTTGTCCCATGCTTTCCGTCATGTCCGCTTGACCTCTTTCCAGATGTATTTTGGGGTGTGTGTGACCATTTTGGTCACGGCCTCCTGGGTGGGCGCAACACACTGCATCAAGTTTCTGTATCTCAGTCGCAGCACATACACATCGATTAATTCTGACGAAATGGACGTGGACATCGTGAGCGACGGCGATGTGGACGACCATGACGGGGCTCTGGGCTTCGGCTCGGGAGTGACAGAAGTCGAAGATGCAACCAAGATATTCCACGTCCCGCGTGCCACACTGTCATCGACAATATTCAATGCCCCCTTCTTTGCGTCGTGGTTTTTCACGAACTTCGCCTTTCTATTTTTCCCCATCTACGTGCTGGGCCGGGTGGCGGTCCGGAAATGTGATAAGCCGAGCGAGATTCTGGGCGATGTGCTGAGGGGTTTCCGGGACCGAGGATTCACAGTTGGTAAGATGCGAGGAGCAATGTTGTGCCACAGATTTTCTCTGGATGCCCGTCTTTGTGTCTACAGGCCGCTTCCTCAATCGATGTTTATCGTTCTGCATTCTGTGGATTGTGACGACATATCTATACACGCTATCCCTGCGGGTGCTCTTCGCAACAGACGCCATGGCTCTGTTCGCGACCAACGTCGCGTGTGTATATCTCCTGTCGTGGGTGATACTGCACGAACAATTCGTCGGAGTGAGGGTAAGTGGAGCCGCCGAGAGAGAGAATCGATTCAAAACGCTTGGCGGTGTATCTTTGATTAGATTGTTGCTGTCATACTCTGCGACACCGGGATTGCGTTGCTGGCCTACATGGATGGCATCACGGAGAGCCCAACTCTGAGCGGTGTTGTCCTGGCCACCTTGGCAGCTGCTGGATATGCTGTGTTTCGGGTATGATCTGGTAGTGGCGATGAACAAAACGTTCGCATGGCGTCTGGTTCGACTTAAGCGACAGATTGCCCGAATATGTGTAGATTCCGGT
Organism: Eristalis intricaria; assembly: GCA_964034865.1. Classification (NCBI taxonomy): domain Eukaryota; kingdom Metazoa; phylum Arthropoda; class Insecta; order Diptera; family Syrphidae; genus Eristalis; species Eristalis intricaria. Next base: position 133,149,517 of record OZ035873.1, read on the forward strand.
GTGTAATTGAATTGAAATTTGAATTATTGTAGGTGATGTTTAGAAAGGTGATGGGCGATCCGCCCGTGGGGCAGATAGCGTTCGCGTTTACCACACTCGGATTTTTGAATGCCGCTCTGCTTTGGCCCGTTTGTGTTGCGCTTTATTTGACCGGAACCGAAAGTATGCCCTCCGATCGAATGCCGTGGGTCATACTGCTCATCGCCAGCATCCTCTTATTAGGTAACGCACATCAGATCCGTTTGTCATGTAGCTGCTAATGCGATTTGTTTTTCTCTAATTTTATTCCAGTTTTCCACATCTTAACACAATTTAGCGCAGCCGTGACTTATAACATGTTCGTAACGTTGGGCCTGATCACAGCTGTTCCTGTGTCTGGAGGTAAGTGCTCACATCGATTGCCGTAGGTTTGATTGATTTTGGTCTGTTTTTTTTGCTTGGGTTGGTGAAAATCTTCAACAAGACTAAAAACACCCTTTTCTTCTGGTTTTTCTGTACTGTACAACTAAGTCTCCTTATTTAGTAGTTTACTTTTAAAGGACGTTTTCGCGTGTCGCAGGTAGACCTTCGCTAAAATCACCTCCCATGACCATCGTTAAGTTGGTTTATTATTTTTGCGCCAAATCGAGCGGTCTCTTACGTTGGAGTCGGCATACTTAACGTCTCATGTCCAAAGTTTGGCGGATGGCATTGTTACAATGACGGATACTTAGCTTTCGAGAAGGGTTTGTTATTCTTTTGTCGACGGTAGATATTTTTGTATATCACAATTCCTGAGATACCAGGGAACTTTCACATTACCTCGCACAATTTTATTTTGAAAGGACTGAATGAATCCTCTGTTACTTGCTTTGGTGCAACCCATTAGTTGTACGCCGTTAGTCCTATAATAGCAGTTTGTTGTTCATGCTTATCTTGGAGTGCCTTCCAAGTACCCAGTACATTTCTCCATACCGGTGTTCGAGCTCATCCCGTTGCTTTTCCACGCCACTTCCACTTGAGTTTCAATACATACCAAGGACTCTCGATGCGAAACTGTTGCTTCATTAGCGTATTTGTACAGAATTAATGAAAACTGGTTGATTTTCAATATTTATGTATGTTAAATGTATATACGTTGGTCTCATTAGGAGCAATGCTCCAGCTTTTTGACCATTCGTTCATTTTGTCTAGAGCTCGTTGCAGTTTTTCAGCTGAGGATTCAACTGAGCTTCTCGTTGCCAGGATCGCTCACCCCTCTTCCCAAATTCGCCGGCGGGAATCGTCCACCGATATCGAAAATGTTCGATTCCGAAATCCTATCGAAGTGAATCGGCCGCATGTCGGTAATGTGAATTGAGATTCACTGCATTCTTAAATCCGATCGAATCGAATCACTCCATACAAACAGATCCGCATCAAAATCGTTGCGGATTCGTATAAGTTGAGTAGTTTACTAGTAGTAAAGATTTAAGTTATTTTTATTATCATTAACTTTATTTAACAAATGCAACTGTAGGATGAAAACTACATACAGGGAAAAGCTCAAAGTGCTGGTCCGGAAATTCCTGACACCGAAAAACTTGACAAATATACGCTATGAAGTGTGAATTTTTTTGGAAAATTTGCGAAGATGTTTAAAAGAGTGAAAGAGTTTAAAAGAGAGAATAGAAAAAGAGTGAATCAATCTTTTTTTCATTGAAATATGCATATATATTTTGTTTACGTTGAATAAATGTAATTTAATTTATTCGGTACACCATGCATAAGTTTGTATATGTTCATATAATATGTAGACATGTACATATGTGCGTATAGACTTCCCATTGTCTCCCTTTTATCAGGTTTGCTTTATATGGCCAGCAGCTCTCCTTAAACTTGATCGCACTGTTATTTTGTTCACTTTTGTTTTGTGTCAACAAAAAGTGAGCAATACTATCCATTATGTTTATTAAACAAACGATTTGGAACGAAAAACATAATTGCCACTGTTTGAATTTTAAATTAAATTTCTGCAATCAAACGTCAAATCGAGGTACAGCTGATTTCTAAAAAGAAAGAAGTGATGTCGATAATATAGTGCATCCGACGGATTCAATGATAGCACGAATCCGTTCACGTGAATCGAACGAGTGAAGCGAATCTGCGATTCGTCGGATTTGGGAATAAAGCTGTGGCATCCGCAAATGTAGCCACCAATGTACCCTCAGTTTGAGATATGTCTCTACTGTAAGGACGCCCCCTTGAGGGACCCCTGCTCAAATCTGCAAAATGCTCTCTCTCAGTTCCGTGTTTAACTCTAAATATCCTATTATCGAAATAGGATTCTATTATCTTATAAAAGCGTGTCGGTAGAAGCCTGCTTTGCTTGTATTTTAGGCCTTCATGCCAGACTTTCTAGAAGGCCTGGAAAACGTCAAGTAGGGCGGTGGAGGAGATCTTTTTCTCCTCTAATGTTGCTTCAATTGCATTCGTTATTCTGTATACCTGGTCACTTGTCGAGTGTTTCGCTCGAAACCCAAACTGATGATCAGGTATTAGTTGCTTCTCTTCGATATTTGAATGCGTTTTAACAAAAGTTTGGATATTATTGGTAACAGCGATATGGGTCTGTACGACTTTTTGTTGTTTAACTCAAACTTCTCGGTTTCGGAACCATAATCACTTCTGCAACCTTCCATGAGTCTGGAACATATAATAGCCTAAAGGAAGCATTAATTAAGTAGAGGAATTTAATTGGGGCTTATTCGGCAAGTTCTTCAGGATTTGTCCGGTTATTAGACCACAGTCAGGAGCCTTGTTGTTTTTTAGATTTTTGATTGCCTGGCAGAATTCGTTTAGCGATACTCTTTCTATCAGAAATGAAGTATTACAGAGATGCCCGACCTCTACCTCTTTTTCCCCTTAAAATGTTTGACAACTGTTTTTAATAACGTGTTCATAAACCAAATTGACCAATCAGAAGACGGCATTTACGTTATTTCGTGAATAACCGTAAAAAAATCATGAATATCTGTCAAAAAAGCACTCAAATTCGTCGATGGACTAGGGGCAATCAGCTGCGACATCGACTATGTCTTTAATACTTCATTTCTGGTTTCCGGTGATAAACGTTCACGATCTGATGGCGGCCACCCCCTTCATGGTCACCTGTGATTCCTGTCAGTTCGTGCGTTGTGCGTTTAATTGTTCTCTCAAGAATGGAAGGGACCAAAAGTTTTATGCCGACTCCGAACGGCCAAGTTTAAGTAAGGCTAAGATGGCATTATAACAGAGTTTGCAGGACTATTTTCTTTCCTAAATTGAACTGCCAAAACGGAAGAGTGTGGCTATTATTACCCAAACGTGCACAGGACGGTAATTTGGCTCGGACAAGCCCTAATACTAGATCATACTTCCTAACTGATTTCAGCAAGCGTTTATTCGGATATCAGCTTCTTCGACAAAATTATTGAACGCTGTGTGGGCTAACGGTGGACACGTGTCCAGGTGATGGATAATATAGACAGTTTCTTCCCCTTTTTCGCCCTGCGGCTTATGTAGAAATTGTTGAAAGGAGCGACTATTCTTCTAATATGTGATCCTATTAGACAGTAACGCACAATTATGCTCAGATTCAGCCCGATGTCCTCCCTCCTTGTCATTAGGACAGTTTTCGTTTTTTTATCCTCTCCCCTAATTTACATCTGCAATTCGCAATTGTGAGGACTTATCTTCGAGACAAGTTCTGCTGGGATCTTTGGTCTTGATTGCTTTGACGGCATTTGGAGGATAAGATTCAACCAAAGAAGTAAAGTAGCCGGGCCATGTAGAACGCATGCCCAACTCAGAGAATTCTTCTCCAGATGCCATCAACGATACTTTGTCTAAGAAGATATTGTGTGTCCTTAGGTTAGGGTTAGGTAGGGGAGCTGCTAGTGAATTCATCAGCACACTTAGACCATGTTGGTCCATTGTGATACCCCTAGTCAGGCTAATACCACTGATTGACTACTCCAGTGATAGACTCCATAGATAGTCGTTAATTTGATCCCAACGGCAAATGGTGACTGAACCAGATAAAAGCGTATTAAGTTTGCTTTCGATAGACAAAATATACTTAAAACTATCTTAAATAACTTATTTTACTTAATCCGAACTTACTGACCCAATGCGAGTACTCTAAGCTATTCTAATTTATATATACATGTATGCCTTTCGGCTTAAGGGGGCAGGCACTCTACCAACTGCGCCATCCAGTCGTATATTGTGTGTCCTTTTGGACTACTTTGGTTTTGTAGCCGCCTCCGTCTTAATGCTAAAATATGCCTCTTCGCGTCAATAACGTTTATCCATCCAAGTATACGAACACCCAGGGGGACTTCTAGAATGTCAGTTTTGAATGACCTTTTCATCGTCCTGTTATGTCTTGCTGAGTTTTTCCGCAACCACATAAAAGATTGCTTAACATTTTCGTATTTCTTAACAATCTCGAGGGCGTATACTTACTTTCTTCTCAAATTTTCTTTTTTATTTCATCTTTCTCTGACAAGCTCTCGATGTAGTTCTCTACGGAGCCACATTCGCTGGAATGAAACTCGCCGGTGTCATACTAATCGCCGTTGGATTCTTTCTAGTAATGTTCCCCGAAAACTGGCCAGACTATATAACCCGTCTCCTGAGGTAAGGTTTCTGAACAACAACAAATACATTTTTATATCATTTAAAAAAAAAAACAAAAATGTAACACAACCGTGAGTACGTTTCTTTCGACATTTTCGTATTTAATCATTTTGGTTTGTATATTTCCTCTCTGAGAGTAACTAGCAGTTTATTTGATTTCATTGATTCCCCTCTTAACTATAAATAAACGAAACATACTTCCTGTAGTTTAGTTCAATCTTTCATCTAACAATAGATTCTGTTTCCTTCAGTTATTTTTTTTTTCTCGAAACCTTACGTTATTTAATACCGCTAAATTGTGTGGTTATATATTAAATTAAATTAAACAAATTATTATTGAACCTTAAAATAATTTTGAAAGTTTTGTATTAAACTCCTTCTCTCCCCGAAACCTAGTCCTTTGTCTTGTTAATTTCAGTATCTATTTCTCGTTTTGTTTTTCTATGTTCTATGTTATTTTTTTTTTGTGTTATATAAAAGAAACATTGAAACACTTAATCGATGTTTAAAAATAATACATATATCTGTTTTTCTTGTATAAAAATTTTCAGAAAAAGTGGTCGAGCTATCCTACGTTACCAATGTTGTTGTGAAATAGCTGAAATTCATTACGCTCATTCGGTAGGAAAAAAAAATTCACCAACAAAACAATGTTTAACGAAAACAGTAAATAAGTCAGCAGCGAATATTCAAATACGTAGTATTAGTTTTCAGTGAAAGGAATCTGATGACAGTCTAGGGCTTGTACTTTTTCTTTTCTTTCAGTTGTGACTTCAAGAACTTTTATTTTCTTTTCAGTTTCGTTTTAACTGCAAGCAGCGCTGTATAGATAAAATGCAAAACAAACTAACAACAAACTAAATATCTATATATATATATCAATGATTTTAGGATTATTTTCCTTGTTTCATTTCCACCTTATTCCTACTTCAAAACTCAATAGGCCTCTACTAACCTTTGCTTCTTCTCTTGGCAAAGCAACTTCTAAAGTTTTTTCGATGTTTAGCATATACCAAATATTTATATAAGTATTCTGTTCTCGATATGCGTATATTGAATTGAAACGAGTATATTTTCACACATATATATGTATATTTTTATTTTCAATGGCTTTTTGATCACCACGTAGTAAATATTTGAAACCGTATACATACTATATATTTACTGTATTTGTGTTGGAATCTTTTGATCGGTGTTCAATGCCAGAGAGTCAATGCTAATCAAGAAAAAAAAAAACTAAAACTCTAAGCATTTTGACTGAGATACGTTGTTCAGTATGACTTTATTTCTGTCCTTAAACGTTTCGTTCTTCTTCATTGATGTTTGATTTCTTTTTCATTTCTTTTCAACATTGGATTTATGTAAGTTTTTATTTTGAAACTAAAGTAATGAACAAACTAAATTGGTGTTTATCTCCTTTCTTTACTTTCCTTTTTTTTGTCTAACTTTGAATGCAAAAGGTTTGAAAACAAAAACAAAATAATGTTTGTAAAATACTTTTCAGCTTATTTTACTTATTTCTTGTAACAAAAATGAAATTTTGTAGATAAATTTATTTTCTTTTTGATGATGAAATCAAGTCAACTCACACACAATTTCCGAATGTTTATTTTGGTAGACGCAAACAAATACCAGGTACAATATACAATTTTTATGCAAATGGACAATGTAAAGGGGTCATTAAAGCGCTCCCTCCAATTTTTTGAACATTACTAGCTGTTCGGGTAATGTAAGGCATATATTTGCAGCACATTCTGGAACTCATAAAGTAAATCAATCTCACAATGCTTTTGAAATAATCAAAAAAAAAAGAAACAATACTCCTTCTTCGTTTTAATCCTATCTATTCGTATAGACTATGAATGGCATGAAGTAATGTAGGCAGACCCTTAAGTAGAATTTATTTCATTCACTTTAGTTTCTCATTCCGAAGATTTGTTCCTTATTTTTTGTGTGCGAAAAGTGATTTTGTTGTCTTAATTCTGTTTCAGTTGGCATTCTTTTTTTATGTTGATTGACATTTTTATTACTTTATTTTGTTCGCTTTTTTTTTTGTCTGAAAGTACAGCGAGTGACGGTTATTTAGGGAATCAAGTAGGGAAAGAGTTGGTCGTAATTTCAAATGGCAATGAATCATGGAAACGGGTAAATTGACAAGAAGTAATTATAAGAATATTTGATGATATGGAGGACACGTAGTTACAGAACAAGTAGGTTATCAAGAGTCACTTGGAAGATTACACAATTTGTACTGTTTTTGAAAAGAACAAGCCTAGATTCGACTAGGGAAATATGGAAAGATGATCTGTTTAGTGATCCGTTTCTTCCATAGATCTCATTTGAAACACTGAAGAATGGTCGGCCAGAGACTCATCGCCTGGTGCATGTTTCGGTGCATCTCGTTCCCCTTCGATACGAACGCATGGCATTGTCTATGGTCGTCTGACTTCAATTCTTGCATCAGCGATGCCCAATTGAGGTGATCGGCACCATATCGACATTTCTGTTTCTTCTTCAATACAGACTGCTACAGCGGAAATCTCTGTCATGTAGGTTAAGGTCCTATATGGTAAGCTAAGGTCCTATTGAGTGTACCCACTCTCAAATGTCTTCACAGTGCGAAGAATTGCCTGCACACTGAAGCCACGACCCACGTCAAAATTCACGTTGCGTATTTACAACTGAGACGAAAGTTTCTTCGGCAAACCTCACTGTATATTTTGACAGCCGTTGATGTCATTGGTTACTTTGACAGCTGCTGAAGAATAACATTTGGAAAAACTATCATTTCTATCTAGTCACCCTCTAAGACCAGCAGGCTCTGTAAAATGCTCTTTTCTTTTGCAAAAACTTAGAGTATTTTATGTATATTGGAACAAATATAAGTAAATTGTGGTAAAAATAGTAAGAATGGTAAATTTTTGGTAAAAGCCAAAAGCCGTGAGATTTGATCTAAATACAAATAAAACTTCTGGCATACTTTTCTCAGGGTTGTTATTTTTTACACGCCACCTTTGAGTTAATTTTCAACAGTTCACACAAATTTTGGATTAGGTTGGCTAGATTCTTCTTCTTCTTCCTTGCGTGGCGCTACAGTCCGGGGTGGACCTGGGCCTCAGCCAACATGCGTCTTCATCTAACCCGGTTTTGTGATACTTGCTTCCAGCCACACACGTTCAGCTGGTTGAGCTCCTTTTCCAACTGCTTGCGCCGCCGGAGGCGTGGTCTTCCTTTTCCGTATTCTCCTTCGGGGCTAGGTTAGGTTAGGTTAGGTTAGGTGGAGGGGATTCTAGTGAATTCACCAGCACACTTAGACCTTGTTGGTCCATTGTGAGACTCACAGTCAGACTACTATCACTGTTTGACCACTCCAGTGATAGTGCCGTTAATTTGATCCCAACGGAAAATGGTGACTGTACCAGATTTGAAAACCAGATAAAAGCGTATTAACTTTGCTTTTACTGGGATTCGAACCAGAGACCCGCTAACCAGGGACAGGCACTCTACCAACTGCGCCATCCAGTGGCTTTTCGTGTTTTATATTATGTATTTGTATTTTACTTTCTCACTTCGAATAGTTTTCTGTTATAAATGAAATAAGTTAATGACATATTTGAATGTAATGAGTAAAAACCATTGTAAACACACCAACATTTACACAAACCCTCCAACCAACGGAATTTGTGTGCGATCCTATATGCGATCATCATTGACGCCCATTTTGGTCCTGGATCGACCGCAACCGGCAGTCGTTGAATGGACTTTATCGCATGTAGAAGTAATAGAGTTTTAATTCTGTGAAATATCGGAGAAGTGTTTTATTTGCGTCGAGTAAAACAATGCTAGTACATTTATTTAACGAATGATCGATTTAGCGTACACTTTTTTGTACGAGTTGACTAACGAATGTTTAGAGAAGAAGGACACTACAAGGAAAATTTGCTCGATATTACGAATGTTTCGATTTAACGAACACACCTGGACATTATATCATTTGTTATATTGGACCACCACTGTAGTTAAAGTCATACAGTGGAAAGCAAAACTGGATAGGCAACAGCACTAGCCTACATAATTTCAGTTTTCCTGTTTTTTTTTCAATAAAATTGTTTCCTTGCGCATTTGATTGAAATCTTCAGTTTGAAACGGTCTGGAACCTACTGATTTTGACTCTTTTATAGTCTTCTAAAGTTCAACCTTTATGTTCCTTGCAGAAATCTTGCAGGGCCTATATATTTTTATATTTTGTTTGGACAGTGTTGTTGTTTTTTTTATAGCGGACACTAACCAGATTCTATCCAGTGTCCTTTCAAAAGTCCACTCACGTGATGTACGCAGTTGCTTTCAGTGTCTTGACATCAGTTTTCCCATACCGATCTCAATAAGGCGAGGATCAACAGTTTTGGGCACTCACCTTTATTATGCACAGTCTGCATTTCCCTTTTTGTACCGTAATATGGATGGTGCGATGGCATCTACTGAATTTCTAAAGTTTTCAAATAAGGATGCCAATGTCAGTATGGCGAAATATATCAAAAGTATGATACGCCAAATTTAAACCTAATGGCACATACAAAATTATTTTATTTTATTTCACTTCTTTTCAGTTTCCTCTTTTTCTTTCTTTAAGAAATTGGAAAGGAAAATATGCAGCTCTGAAAATTTTAGTCAAATCCGTCGTAAGGAAACAATTTTATTGATGAAAAACCACGAAAACTGAAATGATGTATAACCTTTTTTTATATATTGTTGACTGTTTTGAATATTGTTGAGCTCAAAAGGGTTAAATGTTCTGGCACATTGAAAACTTTACTTGCGTCAGCGTCAACGATACTTTGACGGATACATAAAATCCATGCGTTCTTATGGGAGGTGACACATAGACAGACGCTGACGCGACGGCTGTAATGAAATTTTTGACTGTTATTCACGAAATAACGTCCTCTGATTTGTCAATTTGGTTTAAGAAAAAACAGTTGTCAATCATTTAAGGGTGCAAATAATAATACTAGTAATACTTCATTTTCGTCTCTCCTTCAGAATTGACAATCATCAAATTATGGCATTTCTATTGAATTCTCGTCGGAGCAATGTTCAAAATACATAAACATACATATAAATAAATGTTTCTAATTGAGTATTTATAACAAAATACATATTTTAATTGTGTAATACAACTTGAATTATCAATTGAAACTTGAAACTGTCAAATGAAATTCGCTGTGCGTTGAAGTATTTATTGTGTCATCCCTTTGCGTCAGGTACTTTACCGTTTATTTATGCTTTGACGCTACGCAAGTAAAGTATTCTATGTGCCGGAGCTTTTACACGGATACGTCAACGAGCTCAACAATTAGCTCGCGCACACTTTTCTCTGTTCAGGAAGGACAACGACACTTGTCACTCATTTGTCCTTCAGATTCGTAAAAGGTGCATTCAATGCTTCTACAAATGACATGTAGGCAGTCAATGAATTATGATGCTTTATGGATGAAAATGTTATAAGCATTCACATGCTACTGATGTGTGCATGTTTAGTTGGAACGTCTGAATAAATAATACGTAAATATTCATCTGTTGCAGGCATTCGATTATTTAACCCTCGTACTTTAAACATTGATAGTGATTGAGGAAACAGTCCATTCGTCTTCCAAATGAGCCTAGGGGATGATGCGATTAGGTCACGGGATTCAATATTTTTTTAAGTTGTAACATAAATAAGAAAAAGCATAAACTAAATAATAAATAAAAAATACTTTCTTTTGTTCACTTTATGATCATATCATTTTCAAAGTAACCATCGGCATGATTTGTTTTTGTTTCGTCGTAAATCACACGTTATTTTGTCATTCCTTACTTAACTACACATACGTAGCATCCATTCACAGTTATGTGTTTTGTGCGTATGTATACGTAATCGTTTTTATTTTTTTCCCCCGATTTTGTGTTTTTTGTCAAGTTATATATTATTTTTGTGTAAACAAAACAAACAATACGAACAAAATCAAAAAAAAAAAATGAATCTTCCTTCCCTCATAGTGGTTTACTTTGGCTATTTGATTTGTAAACTTATTTATAAAAACGGTATCGATATTTCATTATATTTACAGAAATATCATCTTGTTGGGTCACAACGCGAGGTGAGTTCATTTTCGTCATAGGGCTCTCTTATCCTAATTTAATATTATTCTTTCTCCATTTTGTTTCGTATTTTTTTTTGATCTTATGTTGAAATGAAAGAATTCAAACAATTTTAATATGATTCTATTGAAACAACAGACAAACTAGGTTATGTTTAGTTTTAATTCTTTTTTTTTTTCTTTTTCTTTTGAAATAAGTTTCTTCATTCTTCCCCATTTCGGTTATGTGATTAACAACAAGACATACATTTCCCTTAAGACGAGGCGTTACTTTTCGTTTAGGTATCATGTTTATTTTTACTTCTTTGTTTGCTTAAACTATTCAGTTTTTCTTGTTTTCGTTTTTTTTACAAATTATCAAGTTTATTCTTGATTGATGGTTCTGTCTGTCCCCGGATAATGATGAAGAGGGCGGCAGGAGAGAGAGAGAGCGAGCGAGCGAGAGAGAGAGAGTGTCATTGTTGTTACACACAATTTTTATTTATTCAGTTTGTCTCTTTTTGAATTAAGATTTTTAACAATTTATTTGAATCAAATTATCTACTATATCATAATCTATTTATGTAATGAAGTTATATATTCTTGACTATGTGTTTTCTTCTTTTATATATATAACAATTGTCCGGATACGCAGATATACCGACTATTCCCCTGGTATTAATTGTCAACATACTTTTCCATTAATTTTCTCTTTTAATTTCAATTGACTTCTTTGTTTTCATATTGATTTCGTGTCCTTTTATTTTTTTTTCTTTTTCGATTCGATTCAATTCACACAGTTAGCATTGAAAAATGTTTATTTGTTTTTTTTTATTTGATTTTGTAAATTTTTTTGTGAAAGAAAAGAAAAGCTTGAGAGTAGTTAGTTGTTCACTTCCTGTAAAGTAAACTCTTTTTATTTATTTTTTTCTTATTTCTGAGGATGATGGTAATGATTTAAGAAGTAAATTAAATTGAATTAAATTTAATGCTCCTTGCAATGCTTACATTTCATAACACCGTATGCCTTGGGACTCTGATCGAGTTTTTTTTTGATGAATTTATTTTGTCTTTTCTGTTCTTTGATTTGCATAATAACACATATTTTATTTTTGGGTAAGAATCTCTGAAAGTTCCCTTTACAATGTCCTGAAACTGCAATCTCAAAATGTTCTGCTAAATTCCCAATCATTTTGTGTCAGTAATCGATGATGGAGTGGTGAATGATGTGAATTAAGCGAGAGCTAGGTACTCTGTAAAAGGTACGCTGTCCTCTTCATGTTTAAAGCGGAAATCTTTTCTTTTTAAAGTATCCCCAAAATATATGATAATCCCCCTTAAATGACTTGAATGACCTTTTTTAACTAGGAGAATGTACATACAGGGTGGGCCAAATACAGTTTCTTTTTTAAAAATGCAATGAAATGAACAAAATTAATTTTTTTTTTCGTGCATTGTGGCTTTTTAGTAGGAACAAACATATCCATTAAATATGAAATACAACGTTGTTCAAGTGGCTGCCTCGCCTGGCATCGCAGTAGCGCATTATGTCACCCCAATTTGCCAGGGCCTTGTTGATGGTTTTGGGCTGTAGCTCGCGGATTGTTTGGCCTTTCACAATTCCCCACAAAAAAAAGTCCAAAGGAGTCATATTTGTAGGCAAATTCAGGAGCGATGACAAATAAAGCGCTCCGCTGCTTCGAAGGGTCTTTATTGACTAAGTACACATAAAAGATGTCTTTAAAATAATCGTTAGGAAAACGGAGCATCATCAATTGTCTGATAAAGTCCATCGTTCGAAATACGGTTTGGCCAGAATGTCCTTAAGATGAAATCACCTATTAATGAACGTTTTCAGCTTTCTCGTGATAGTTGGTCCCGATCGGAAACGTGTCCGCGTCGAGTAAGTGGCCACGATTGTGAGTGTCGATAATCAATCTATAACCGATAAACACCGATTGTCGATTGATTGTTTTGGTTTGTGATTGTCGGTTGTGATCGAAATACAGTGCTCCACGAATGCGTACAAGTATGAAATTTGAAAAAAATAATATAAGTTAAAAATATTTTTAAAAAGGCACATTCCAAAAAAAAGGCTTGAGTTTTTCACAAAATAAATTATATATTTTTATTCGTTCAAAAATAAAATAACAAAAACCAAAAAAGTCGCAAAATTAACTACACAAAAGTTTGTGTACAAGGGAAAATACTCTCTCATTTAGCACTGTTAATGCAACGGTAAAAAGTTTCTTCAAATAGGTTGCTTGTTTATTAGAGAATTGACATTGCTGAGGAACGATAGATCGCTTAAGGTATGATGAACAGGTCGAATCAAAACCTTGATAGGCCGACCATCGAAACTCATTCCAAGAGATCAGCGTGTCATCAAACGAATCAAAAACCATTTATAATGACTAATAACGTGAGCGCTGAATAAGTTAATAACACCTAACGCATCCAGAAATAATAAGGAGAGCAGCTGTTCAAAAGCGGTTCAGGTCATAGAGACCCAGCAAAAAAGTGTTGACCAAAAAGTTCAATCAATCAAGCAGGTCGCATTCGCAAAAGTGTATGTTAATAAGTCGCCAGACTTCTGGCGTAATGTTATTTTCTCCGACGAATAAAGATAAAGCGTTGGAAGCGCTAAAACGAGCCCTTAAACCTAACATTTCCATCGAAACAGTAAAGTCCTGTGGTAGAAGTGGTATGGTGTGGGTCTGTATGGTGACATCAAGAGTCGGAAAGCTGGTACTAATCGAAGGAATGATGAACCTCTTCGTGAACGTTGATATTCTTAAAAGAAATTTAAAAGCAAGTGCTCAGATGTTGGGGCTTACCATCGATTATTACATCACAGCAAGATAATTACTCCAAGAACACCGCAGAAAATACGTATATTCTGCTCTTATATAGAACTATCAAAATGCTACTAACTACACAACGGAGCGCAGACTTAATGCCCACTGACCAGATATCGAAACCAGTGGAATGAAAGATCCGTACCCACTATACCAGCAATAAAGAGTTGTTAAAAGAAGCATTAGAGTGGAGTAATATAAGCATTTCTTACACCGCAAAACTGGTAGCATACATGTAAAGCCGGTTGAAGAGGGTCATAAGGATAAAAGGATATCCTTCTAAATATTAGCACCAAAAGAAATATGGTGAATATGGCACCAAAAGAAATATCGGCTCATAGTAACGTTCCTTGCATTTATTTCCACCTGTACGCAAGCTAATGTTGGGTTAATTTTGCGACTGATTTTAGTTTTTGGTATTGTATTTTGTGAACGAATAACAATATTTAATTTATTTTGTAAAAAACTGAAGTCGTTCATACTGTTTTATTGGAATATACCTTCCAAAAATATGTTTAACTTATACTCTGTGGACAAAAGCCATTTTTTCCAAATTTCATCGTTGTATGCAAACTTTTGTGTCGAAATGTAAGTCGATTCTTTTAAAATGTTGTCGCTTGTCGGCAGAAAAAAATTCTAAAATATTATTAACTTATATTGTTGTCTTTAAAATATGTATATTCAAAGTGCAATTTCGAAAACGAAATGTTTTAATTTATATAGGTATTTGCACACACAATTTGTTTCGATACACGCATGTGCTTGATCACACTGTATTGCCGAAGCCCACACATCGCCCTCTAACTTACCTCACAAGCTCTCTCCATCTAATATTCGAGTACGTCTCACGTTTGTGTAAACACGAATTAATAAATTTGACATCCTCAACTGTCAGACGTATTCAAATTTGTCATATGCACGTTTTTAATTCACAAAAACACAATTCTCAGTCGATTGAGTTGCACAATAACAAAATAGATTTCAATCATTAGATTTGTCAATCATCGATTTAATAAATAATCGACACTCGCAATCGGGGCCAGTGTGTCTGAAGAGGGTCCTTGAAACTTCACATCTGCAGTAATTCGAAGTTTGAAACAGTAGTTCTGGTCACATCAATTTTGCCGACAGTTCTGGAAGGTTTTCCCATTATACATGCCAGATCAAAACAGTAGCCAAGGGAAATACATCTTTAATACTTCTGTATTCCTTCACTTGTCATTGTATAAAAGCCAGTATCCAGTGATGCTTCCTATGAAAACGACAATTTTTGTGAAGAACTCAGATTTGGACCTTCATCATCATCATCTTCTGACCTGCATGCTCCACTAAAGGGGTCGTGGGGGTAAGCCAACACGTAAGCGATCATCCGCCATCGACTCTAAGTCATCAGGGTTTATGCGCAAGCGTAACCAGGCGAGCTTATGGACTTGGTCCAACCACATGCTGGGTCTGCCAAGTGGTCGCCTACCTGATGGAATCGCATTTAAGGCCCGCCCCCCGGAAGTCGTGATGGTGGGGACATTCGTGCAACGTGACCAAACCAACGAAGCATAGCTCTTTCCGTTTGAAGAAGCAGCTGCTCAACGTTGAGTTAGTCTAGCACTTGCCTGTTTCTCACCCTATCTCGGCGAGTAATTCCCATAACAGCACGAAGAAATCTCATCTCAGCAGCTTGTATTCGCGATCTTATTCATTTTGGGTCATTAACCAAATGTCATGACCATAGGGGAGAGTTGGAAGAAATACTGAGTTAAAAACTGCTAACTTAGCTTTCACACTAAGCTCGGCCTTCCTGTTTACAGACCTCCCAAGCTGTGTCAAACTTGCCCAGCTTGACCAATCCTACAGGAAAGTTCAGCATTACTTCTCCCATCACTCGTGAAGAAAACCCCGAGATACTAAAACTTCTCCACCTGCTTCAATGGGACTCCACTAACATGTAGAGTTCTGGAAATTACCATAACCTCTGATTTGTCTACGTTAACCTTGATCCCACAATCGGCCACAAACCTATCGAGTGCACGCTGGTGTTACGTCTGGAAAGATGTGAAGAAGATGAAGAAGATGACTTACCCTCAACTCTCCCTCGCCTCGGCTGCGCTGCAACATCCAGTCCATACAAACAATGAAAAGGAAACGTGACAAGACGCACCCTTGGCGAAGCCCAACGCCCACAGTGAAAGGTGTTGATTTAGCACCGTTTACCCGAGCACAGCTGCTACAGTTTGTGTATAGAGATTGTATGGCTCTCAAAAGAAGACCCTCAACTCCCACAGGGACCTTTTGAGTCTAAATTTTGGTTGACAGCTAAAGCCTTAGTTTTCAAATTCCACACGTGAATTCGAGGTCGAATAGATTTTCTGACGACGCACCTTTCGTAATTTACTATCATTAGCCCATAACCCCATCAATTGCTGACACAAAATCAAACAAACAAATTTGGAATTTCCTTTTTTTGCAAACACAATCTGTAACTAAATAAACAAATCTTCTGTAATAAGATGAATTCATTTCGAATTATTTCTTATGCCTCTTTTGCTCAATGAAATAAATTTTTGTATTATATCCAAAGGTAAGTGAAAAGACTACTATCTTGCTAGTTTCTTAATTTTTCAATTTCGAAATATTTTTTTTCTATGTATTTTGTTTCCATCAAGAGATGTGAGTGAGAACGAATATGCGATTTTGAATAATCGGGACTGTAATATGTTGGGAGTTTTCTGTTTATACACAGGGGGCTGTTCAATAAGTCAGTCACTTTGAAATTAAATAATTGTATTTTTCTAAAAACTCACTCTTTGATTTTTCACCATTTGACACCCTACCAAAAATATCATGCCTCTGAATCTGCAAAATAGGTATTAATTGTACCGTTTTTAACCTTTTTTGGAGCAAGTTCGCCTGCTGTTCTAATGTTTTGATTGTTCCTTCATTTGTGATGTGTATTCAAATTCATTATCACGAAACGTCGTAAAAAGGCACTTGACTTGAGCTTAATAACCATATCGCAATTGCGCGTTCAGGCGTTCAGAAGTTGGGGATTTGACATTTTAAGTAGGATATCCGTAAATCATTTTTGTAAGTCCGATTAGGGCGGTCGCTCGTTGATATTTCACAAATCGTAATATCGTAAGCCCGAACACAGAGTTCTATGTAGATCTACTCTCTTATTTGTAAATTTGCATTTTTGGCAAACTGAAACGATTATTTGTTCAAGTAATTAATGAGAGCATGGCAAACGCACGAGTTCATTTCGATATGTAAAACTGAGGCTGCTGCTGAGGCTCATAAGCTCCATAGAACGCGACAGACAGACGTAAAGACAGCGCGATGTTGCGATTTAGCCACGAACGCGATGTTGCGATTCAGCCTTAAAGACAAAATCAAACACAGCACCCATCTTATCGAAAAGTTTGTCATGCCCAAATGATCATACACTATTCGAATGAAGGTACTTTTTGAAACTGCTACAATCTTGATTACGAGTATCTCTCAAATCTCGATCCGGCGACACACAATACGATCCAACACAATATCGTGAATTTTTTTTCATGAATTTTCACTTGTGCAACATTCGTTACGAGTAAGCAGAGGATCCATTATAGTTGTCAGGCAGTCTTATTTTCTCTTTAAAAGTTTTACAGTACAAATAAGTAGTTCTTTATTAAAGCACTAAACTCTCTCTTTCCTCGAACTGGCCTTTGACAGATCTATTTGATTTCTTACGTCAATGGCCGAAAAGAGACCAAGATATTAAAAGAAATTCCTTTATGCTATATAATCGCCATTTAAAGTCACTGACTCACTCGCACAGCCCTTGGAATGGAGTCTACTCCATACACATTGTTTGTATACACATCTTGAAAGCTAATATATTCAGACACAGAAGATTAGCTAATATATTTGGTTTGAGAAAACAATATAAAAAAACAGTTTTCGAAAACGTTTAGGGGCATGGGAGGTAGCAATCGCGTAAAACGTAGCATCTCGGTAATACTTCATTACTGGCTGCTAATAGGCAGCTGATGTCTTGTCCTTGCAGTTTTGAACACATTGATTTTTCTGCAACGATAAAATGTTGGCAGTCTCGTATGTCAGACCTATACGCGGTCAACTTTGGTATTTTTGTGTTAATGCTAAATCCGATTTAAGGTTCTGAGAGTTTCAATTGAAAAGGCTTCAGCCTTCCACAGTTTTCGCTTTCCTTGCCTTCAAATCTGGCATTTGATGCGACGGAATCGTGTAAAAGCGGATTTAGAAAGCTACCGAGAAAGTACGGGGGGATCCATTTGTGGTGTTAATTGACAATTAATGATTCAGCACTCAATAAAATATTTATTTCAAAACATGGCCAAACAGATATTTCTCCAAAACTTCGAGGTCTCGCCATACACTTTCGGGGTTTCGCCGAAATCTTTTTGAAACTTCCTTATGTTCATTACTCCGTGAAAACAAGCTTGCAGCAAGAACGTCAGTTTATTTTGGTGTTAATTTCAAGATGTCAAGATATAGAAACATGCTACTCCCCTTTTCTTTTCAACATTATATATGTATCTATATTATTTATTTGTCTTAAATTACTTATAAATATAATAGATATACTATTATTTCCTGTCAACAAACAGCTATTGGCCGGCAACACCTAAAAATTGAAAGTAAATGACATTTGAAAACGCTTCAAGCTCCGTGAGAACGGCGAATTGATATTTCATTAAAAGTTCATACAGGCCTCGTGGTTTCGATACGGGTGATACTATAGTTTTCTATGACTTTTCGACTCATATGGGCCAATTACTTGACGAATATTTGTTTTCAAAAATCCAATTGCGATGAAATACATGATGTTTGTCAGTTGACATCACCAAAACTCAAAATAAGTTGTCCAAAAGTAAAACATGACAGGTCATGTTATCTGGGCAGTTTTGGGTAAATCACATGTATTCCATAAAAATTCAAATTAAACTAATAAAAGGTTTGACATACGTGATTGAAACAAATTTTTCGATCTAACAACTATTCAAAAATAACTCAACTGACTTAGCTTAAGGCTTCATCGCTCTGGCTTTACAGCTAACTTGTAATTTTTACAATTATATGTTACCTTTTTTAATAAATAAATAAATAACTCATCCGACAATTCAAAACAGAAGTCCCGTTTTTCACACTCTTGATGGAAACATTTCTAACGTTCTTTTTTTCTTACTTTTATTCACTATTTCTCTGCTTTCGATTTCCATTTAAATTTTTCTCTCTTCACTATTTTTGCATTTGTCATTTAAAAACATACGCTCATAGCAATTGAAAAATCTTACCACTTTTGCCCACAGCTCTTCTCTAATAACTTCAAATGACACTCTGTGAAAATGTTTCCCTGTCTCACTTTTATTCTTCAGTTCCCCTTTCTTCTGCGTTTAGTTGCGTTCTTTTATTGATTTTGCGCTTTAGTTCAAGAACAAAGCATTCTCTGCTCTGCGTTAACTGTACATTTTTTTTCTAATTCTATTTTTAATCAAATAAGAAAAACAAATACTATTTCTCTCTTTCTATATTTTTTTTAACAAAATCCATGTACCTACATTTTCTCATCACTCTCTGATTGGCTTTCTTGTGTCCTGCATATCAAAAACTAATCTCAAAAAATTAACCAAAAAAACCACATGTTGTTACATGAATTTTGTATCGTAAATTACAAAAAAAAACATATTTACAATACTCAAAAAAAAAAACGATTGGATATGAAAATAAATAATCACCAGCCGACCGGCATTTTGTAGACGCGATATAGTGGTTGCATCGCCGACGACGAGGTAGGCGAAAAGGACACGTTTTTGATTTACACATATTTTTGCAATGTTTAAACAAAACTAACCTAAAAATAAATAAACAGAGAACAAAAGCCATAAGCCGGGGTAAGTACATATATTTAATCAAATCAAATCTGTTTTTTTTTTTTTTCGGTTTCCTTTTTTTTAGTTTTCATTTTACTTGTTTTTTGTTTCGTTCCGATGCATTTGATCAGGAAGAAATGCATTACTCTATGACGACATCTGTTTTGCTAAATTTTATTTTTTCGAATTCAATTTTTCGAACTTTCAACACGATCTTCACATTTACTCCGGTGTTCATATGCAAATGTTTGTATGGATATTCTGTAAGGAAAGCATTCAACTGAGGCACGCTACAGAATAGGGGATGTATGGAAGTGGTTACTCAAGAAATTAGCGTAAATCGTTAGGCAATAGGGAATGGCAAGGGGATAAACAAATTGAGCCGCAGTTATGTAATAGTTGTTTATTGAAATTATTGTGTTTCGAAAATATGTACAACCATGTGTATGGCAAAAGCCAGCAAGCGTAAAATAAATGCAGATTCCCTTTGACGGTGGTCTTCATTCATTTTGAAAAAGTCTTATGCTGAACTCTAGCCCACTTTGATATTCTTCTAATGCCGTAGTTATCTTTGACGGACCTAGACCTCAACTTTCAACCCAGTTGGGCGCACAATTATAATTGAGGTGCGAGTACAGGGCTTCTTTGTTGCTTTTCGAGTCGAAGGTAAAGGGTGGTTTTCTTAGAGGTGGACTACTTTAAATAAAAAAAGTAGTGCTGTCGCTGCGGTGCTGCAATAATGCAATACACACATGCGGTTTTTTCTCTGTAGTTCACGTTTGGCTTTCAGCAAAGAAGGTTTATAAAAGAAGAGAATCATTTTCGCGTACCTATTGTATACAAACTATGTTCTTGAAAAGAAACAACGTTATTGGGTACATTCTTTGGTTGATCATCGGCTGACAAAAGGAATCCAGTGTAATTTCGATTATTGCAACTGATGAAACCATGGCCTGTTGTAATAATCGAACAGATATTTTCAACTCTTTAAAAAGCTTACGTAATATACTATTTAATTGTATAATAAAATATCCTATTTTATAAAAAAAAAAAAAGCAAATTAACTTACATAATATGTAAAACTCAGTAGTTGCTTTGTAGAAGATCGCTTGGCAGCGGCTATATCTCGCATCCCTTACATACTTACCAGGGTGACGACCCATGCAGGATCCGCGCCTGAGCGATAGCTGCTTTCCATTGTTGACGGTCCTGGGCACTCTGCTTCCAGCTTTCAAGATCAAGCTGTCTTACATCCGCGATTACTTGGTCTTTATACCGGAGATTCGGTCTTCCTCTCCTTCTCGAACCAGGAGGCTCGGATTCGAAGACTCTCTTAGGTGGAGCATTGTTGTCCATGCGCTAGATGTGGCCGAGCCAGTGTAGTCGACGGATTTTTGCTTTCCGGACTACAGCCACATCCTGGTACAGCTCGTAGAGTTCGCGGTTGTGTCTTATCCTCCATTCACCTTTCTCGCAGACGGGACCATATATCCGACGTAGAATTTTTCGTTCAAAGGCACCAAGAATCATCTCCGCAGTTTTGCTTATCATCCAGCTTTCTGCTCCATATAGCAGGACTGGTACAATAAGAGTTTTGTAGAGCTTTGTAGAGAGTTTTGTAGAGAGAGACCTTAGTCCTTCGAGTCAGGAGTTTTGACGCCAGTTGTTTTGACAAACCGATTAACACCGGTTGCCAAAGGCGGCTCTACGTCGGATCTCCACAGTGATATCGTCTGTGGAGTTTACGTTTGCCCCGAGGTAAACAAACTCCTTTACTACATCGAAATTTTAGCTGTCGATGGTGATGTTTTGACCAAGGTGATGAGTGATGTAACGTTTATTGGTCGATAGCATATATTTTGTTTTGTCCTCATTGACCTTGAAATCAGTTCGTTTCCCCTCACCTCCTCACCCGCCATAAAAGCTTCCACTACGGCACGTTGGGCACGCGTGACGATGTCGATGTCATCTGTGTATCCCAGAGGTTGAAATGATTTGTAGAAGATAGTGCCTTCCGTATTTACAGCTGCCCACCGCATCTTCTCCAGTACCAAATTGAAGAAATCACAATATCCCGCATCAATGGTTAGTTAATTTATTGAATTTTTTACGGCACCTAATTTAAATCTGGGCTGCATAGCAATAACTTCTATTTCCGCACTATCATCGGAAACTTCTTCTACTCGGGCATCTACGTTTTGTTAGATTTTCGGAGATCTATTCAGAGATGTCATCGCTGCCCAAAACTCAATATCAGATCTTTCTGACAAGATCCCGACTTAAGAGCAAAGGAACACAGTCTTCTTCCTCCCAATGATCAGGAGTTCTGAGAACTTTTTTCCCAACGTTTAGTGACCGTAGTCGCTTTTAACTCTTTCCATAAAAAAGAAGCGACGAGTAATATTTCGTGAATAACCGTCAAAAAGTCACTCAAATTCGTCGATAGACAAGGGAAGTTGTGTGAAGTTGCCCATCTCTATAGTACTTCATTTTTGCACGGAACTGTCTAGTTTATTTAAGGTGGCTTCAAATTACATTGCTTGCAAAAATCGAGTGTTCCAATAATCGAGACTGCACAGTATTTTGTTTGCCGATCATGGTATACCTCAGATGCAACACTCCATATTTCTAGAAAATCAGCACTCAATTTATTTGTGAGTACTGTTAGGATGGGTGCAAAGGCGGTGCCGCTGCGGGACCGCGCGTTAATATAACGCATGTGTGCACCGGGATTACACGTCGAATGTTGGCTTGCAAGTAAAAGTGTTGCAAGAATAAGTTATTTGTTTATGTGCCGCTAACCGTCGACTGTAACGCTTTACCTTCATCATTTAGAAGACGTAGACGATGGGCACCAAACGCTGACTGTTTAGCTTTAGTTTGAATTCCTAGAATTAAACCATGTTTTGTAAAATAAACTTCAACAAATTGTAAACGTTGCTTCGCCCTGAGAATCTATACATGATGAATCGCCAAACCAAACTAAATCAAATCAATTGAAAACCAAATTAAATCAACTGTCACAGAAAACAATGTTAACAAGTCGAAAGTAATCCGCTTGAAAAAACATCTTTCATGTTAGCTATTTGGCTAGCCATAGGAGGTTGTCATATTGTCCAGCCCAGCCCGTCCTAAATAGTACAAATCACTGTCACCTGCGACCAAAGAAAACTCATCTTGAATGAATTACCAAAATGTGTGCGGCTCGCAAGACTCAGCTCTTGTCTAAACTAAACCCAAGTACAGTTAACATAAGCACTTTTAATCATTTAAAAGAAAATTAAATTGATTATTTGCCATTCCGAGACCATAACATTCGTTGTAAATCCTTGTGCGTCAAGGTTCATAACTTCCATAACGAATTACGTGTTGATTCTATAAATAACGCCCTAATGAGCAATTAAACCGAAAAATATTCAGCAAAAGGAAATATCCCCAACAGTCTGATGTCCGCTTAATTTCCGCTGACATTTGTGACAAAATCCTTCCCACTCGTGTGCGGCAAATGTGATGCTGATGCGGGATGAATTTCACTTGTGTACATATACACGCTCATTAGGAGAGAATTGAATTCCGTCTGTTTGATGTCATTATTGTGCTTATTTGGCTTGTATTTTTGTCATCAATTATACTGAAATATCTTCCTATTTTTCAATGACAAGTGGTGTGACCTAAAAATGTCGCGTGGGCTTGTTTACGAGCGTACATAAAGTGTCTTAAATTTTTCCTGATGATATTTTAGGGCAAGTTTAATAAGTTAATTTCAACTACGATTCAGTTCCGATAATTGATTTTCTTTCAATAAGCTGTTTTTGCCATTTTCTTCCTTGGCTATTGATTAATAGAGCCCTCTGTGCAAGGACTAAGTTGACTTTGTACAACCTCATCAATAAGATGGTCAAAATCCTTTAAATCTCGAACTAATTGACATATTTTCATTAATTGCTGGTGCATGCCTGTATACACTAGGCTGCAAGATAAAACACTTTTTCAAAAACTATGCTAACTGCGGCTTAATTTTACAGCCTATTTTTATGCAAGTATAAACAGACAGTTGCAAGTCGAGTTATGACTAATTTAAGGAATATAAGTATGTATTAGGTATTCGAGGTAGCACCAGATATGCTTTTATACCAAGTTTGTACATTCATTAAGTGGATTATACTAAATTATAATGTAAATTCTTTCTTTGGAAAAAATGTGCTTTTGCCCGTAGTTTCTCAGCATTGGAGTAGTTAAACTTGATCAATTTCGGGCAAATATGTTTGTTGTATGTAGTCCTATAACTTTCCCTCTTGTTCTTGCAATAAATAGCAAGACGCTGCCTTCGTTAAACGAGAATTCTTCACATAACTGAAAAGGATTACCAATAAGAATATATTTCGACTACGGAGCTATGTATGTACATACCTACATACTTTCCTCCAGTTCTAGAGGATGAGAAGCATTAACTGCCTTCGTCTCCTTAAATTCTCATTCATCAAAATCTTCATCATCGTCTATCAAAGCTCATTCAACTGAATTCATGATTATATCAACAATTTTCGACACAACAGAAAAGAAAACAAATGAAAATCTTCTGTTTTTAACTGCCAAATAAATGTCTCAGGTCCTTATTGCGAGTGTCGACTATCGACAGATATTCGCTCGTTCTCCATTGTCGACTATGGATTCTGAAGTTTGGTATTGCGAATGTCGTTCGCAGTCGATATTTGTTTTTTAGCGATTGCAAATTTGTGGTAGTTGGTTGTCGACTAAGACTTTAAGATTGAAAATGCAAGTATATTCCGGCAAATCTTTTGGGTTTTTGTAATGTGAAGCTATTTTATGTCACTGCAAGTAACAAATAAGAAGCATGTGGAGATTTTAGTGGAAAATTCAGACATTTTATAAGAGAGACCCAGATATCGGTGTTTTCTAAATCTAAACAACGTATCCCACGGTTTTTTGTTGCGGACAATAAAGAACGTTTTTAGATACGATTTATTTTCTTTTAATACAGGAAATACAGTTGATTGCACTAAACTAACACAAAATTCATCGCCTATACTATTTTGGTATTAATCTTCAGTACATAATCACAGAGTTGTCGTATGTATTGATCTTCATGTATTTCATCAATTTTATTTCATCGAGATTAGCTTTGAATGCCTATTTAGAAATTTAATCAGAAAACTGTAACGAATATATAATTAGTAAATATCCCTTAGCCATCCGCCTTTTACGCGCAATTTCAAGGAAATCACTTGAAATTTCTTCGTCCGATTCACATCACAACTGATGCCATTAAATGTTTTGTTTAATCACTCCACATCAATCAATATTTTATTCAAATTTAAAAATTGATATTTACGCACGTGTACAAACAATTGGAGTTTCAGCTGTCAAATTTTAAAGTATTCACAATATGAATTTTTTCATTCACAGCGATAGAACTATCTATCGAGTGAGTTACACAATACCAAAAGTGATATAAATACCAAAAGCGATTCGGTCGATAGTTGACACTCGCAATAGGGGCCTCAGTCACATTAGTCAATTTATTCACAATAGTCAACAATCTTATGATTGATTGACAAATTTATCAAACGTCAATTGACTGATATTTGACACTCGCAATAGGGGTGCATATTACGTCCTGTCGCAAAATCAGTGAGCCGAAAGCCATTATCTGTTGTCACCTTATGGAGGCTATGCTCTCCGATCAATCCCCCAAATATGTCTTTCCATCTTGGCATTGAATCCTCGGAGCATGATTTTGATTTTGTACTCCGTACAAGTACTCTTCAACCTCGTCGGTAGGGGCGTGTATATGCGTCTGATGTCGTATAATCTGGCTCGGATACAGCAGGCAATATATATATTAATTATCACACTATATGCATCATTCCCTGTCTCATGTAGAGCAGTGGCGATTCCTATCAGTTAGTTTAGCGGCGCTAAACCAAGAATTTCAATGAATAAATTCTGTGAAATATATTTTATACGCAAAGTGCAATGGAAGAAGATTAATTGCAATAATCAGTGTCATATATAAAAAATCTACATACTTATATGCAATACTTACAAACATGATAATAAACATAAACCAAGATCGCTTTAATGCCATGAAGAGAATGTGTTCGTTTACTAACGTGTGTATTTTCAAGGTATTCTCATTCACGACATAAAACTCCCATAAAATATGTCTCCCTTGTAACAAACTTTACCGCAAAAATTTGCGTTACCAAATCCCCATACAATCTACATATTTCTGTTCGCCAATATATATAATAGGCAAAGCCCAGCCAAGTATACCGAAGAGTTAGCGCAAACAAATGCACGCAAATTCAAATTGGGCTGGAAGTAAGCTTGTTGCTTGATACATAGAGCGCGCGGGTTTTATTGAAGAAAACAAACTTAGCGTTTGATTGTCTTATTTCGTTTGGCAACTAAATTTATAAGAGAGCGCGTTCGGTTGATAGACTATAATTCACATAATTTTGTTCGTTGGTTGGGATGCAATGAATTTGTGAACTCGTAGATTAACCAATTTTTAGGACGAGGAATCGCCACTGATGCAGCAAATTTCCTGGATTGCAGTAATATCTGTTTTGTACTGTATGAGGATATTTTCCAATTGATGAGCGGGGGAGGGGAGGCTATTCTTATATTCAATGAGCACACTTGCTTTATACAATAACCTTAGAGAAGGTTTATTATTTCGCTTAGAGGGTTCTTTCTGGCCATTTGATTTATTGTTTGTACAGCTGCATAAGTTCATGGGGAAGGAAAAGTTGTATGAATAGAAGTTGTACACCACTTGGTTTTCGTGTTAGTTTTTATCTGGCACTCGTCTGCTCTTGTGGTTTTTTATAGCCTGGAACGCAGTTCAATTTGTAGTGCTTCTTTTAACTCAAAAACCCGCTTTTGTTATAATAGTAGCTGACATCTAGGTTCCGTGAAGAATTCAATATATCCGTGTACCAATTTTATCCAAGGTGGGTAATAAGCCAATCAGACGTATGTCTTTTAAAAAAATTAATGAAAAATCTAAAAATTTGCATATATTAAACAATTTTTGTTCATCCAATGGAATTAAAATGAAGAATTTAGTAGCATTCGATTTATTAATAGCATTCGATTTATGGAATCTGCATTGGCGCTGCACTTGAAACTACCTCTTCATATGGTCAGAACGTCATCTTCTCTCAATCCACTTGGACTCACAGTGCCGCGTTTTCAAAGAATCATGTCTAGTAGCATTACAGATGCGGTATCTTCTGTAATAGACTAGGTCTTCGTATTTCCAGAAGACTCTGCGAAGATTATAGCGTTTTCAGGCGGAGATCGAAACAGCCATCAAGGCATTGCAAACAGTCTCTCTCAACTCAAAATTTGTTGCAAATTATCATTCACCTCCGTGTAGAAGAGATGACTGAGCAGATCAACATTTTCCTAGGCCGGGTTCCACACCATATAGCCAGGCAACTGCCCAGTTGACTATCTAGCTAAGCACGCAACAACACTGCTCCTGGGGAGTAGGTGTCATCTCCAACGGTTTCTGCAAAAATTAATGAAGGAGTCAAAACTTCATCTGCTTCTGCTCACCTCTGAAGTCTTTGAGACTGTTCTCCATCAGGGGAGTTCTTTTAGCAAACATATCCGGTTTAAAAAATCAAATTAAAACTCAATGTAACGACACACTCAAATGAATGTACAATCTTGGTAAAACGAAAAAAAAAATACTCCCAAGCTGACTGCACCTTCACCTACAAATTTTTATTTAACCACAATTTCGCACAATTTCAGATACCAATACACTGCATAGATTAGTTACTAACACTCTTGAATCAGAAAAACAAAAACTCAAAAATAAAACAAAATCGTTCACCAGACCGGGTGAAAACTTACACACTGCAACAGCACCTTGTATCACGTGACCTTCCCAAATAATAGAAAAACAAAACCAAAATCAACACCTTAAATGTTAGTTGGTGAGCATAATTGATCTCAAAATTCGTAAGCTTCCGCACTAAGAATCGATAGAACGTAAAACTAGTTTAATGCTTTCCACGTGTAATTATGTACAGTATCTGAGGAACGAATCCACAAGTTTCTTGAGAGGAACACTCAAAAGTTGCAATTGATGTTGTGATGTTTCATTTTAATGTTGTAAATATGTTGAACCACCTAATGTACAAAATGTGTTTTCTTTGTATTTTTTTTTCTTTAATCTCGCATGTATATTTTTTGTGTATCTATCTTTGAAACCAACTGGCTTTTATCACTATGCCTCTACTTTCAGCAACTTACTTCTAAACTTACTTGCTTCGTAATAAAGAGTCTCCTTTTGTCATTTAGTCAAGGCGCTTTTCGAAAACACAAATCAGTTAAAAAAATAATAAAAATTTAATCAAAGCTAGTCAACATGTAGGACTCAACACATGAATCATGTAAATTTTTAATTTAACACTTCTTCGTTTTGAAGAGTAATTACATAAAATACTCTGATTTTCTTTAGCAGAACTACATAAAACCTAAAAATCTATTTATTTTGTAATTTAATCAAAAAACAAAAAAAAAACAAAAACAATTTAAAATAAATAATATTATTTCTCTTATTCATTGAACTAGCTTAAAGAATAGATTTAACCAAATTCTAGGAGCTAACGATCACAGGCTAATTGAATAAAACAAATATTTTCGTTTTTTTTATTTATTTATTTATTTTTATTCGTTTGTGACGACATTTTGCACGTGTGCAACATATAGATGGGGTCGAGGTCCTCGCAACGGTTCAGTAACCGGTCAGCATCCAACCATCATCGACTATCGGACGGGATACATACGGTCCCATCTGCGATCACCCTCTGGCCGTGTGAGATGACCGATTTGTCACCAACTGGCTTTGTTAGCGGCAGTCAACAGCAGCAGCATCATCATCATCACCTTCATCGTCAGCAATCGCATCATTCGGGACATCATAGCGCGTATTGTTCATCCGGTCATAACCCACCGCCAGGCAGTGGCAGTGGACGACTGTTTTCATACTTCGGCAATGACAATGAACGCGAGCGCAAGAAGTCCGAAACGTCATTCTTCAATTTGGGCTTTCGTCGAAAATCAACTATATACTATGCGGCCACAGATTAAAGATATCAGATTGTTATTGAGTGTTTAGATTAAATTATGTGAACTTCTTAACGTAGAATCATTTCGTTTGAGGGTTAACTGTCTGCCGGGGTCTTTCGTCTTGACAACTTAAATGGAAAGTGTTAAACTAAACTTCCTGTTAAACTGCAAAGTGTTAAACTAGAAACACACCTTTTCTGGAAAATCAAATGAGTGCAAGTGCCATTAAAGTCAACCTCTTCGTCTATGATCACAACTTCAGCCTTGATGAACGATGTCAAATGTGTCTTCCTCTAACATTCAGTCAATCGAGTCAGGGGATTGCGTCATTTCGAATTCTTAAGTTTTTAAAGCAAAGCACTTATGAATGGTCATTCATTAAGCATTTCCTGTCTTTAAATTGAAAAAAAGCAAAGCGCATGTGAGTTTTCAGCGACATTCTTGATGAAAAATGACCGCGTGTCTCCTCTGGGCGGCGCCCAACCAAAATGTCACATTTTCCATGACTGGCTAATAAAACAGGCTGAATTTGATAGATGTCATTGTCTATACTGGTCTTGAGGTACCACTGTGGATTAAAGCTTACTCGCATATACAAGAAAGAGTCTAACGGGACAAATCGCACGATATTTGTGGTCAGTTCATATCACCTCCACAAGAGACACCCTCGAATCGCCTGTGCAGACTTTATATTTCGGTGTGAGTTTTGTGACACGTAGCGCCGTCCTATTGAACCCACAGGTCGTTGATGTACATATCCTCCAATTTAAGCCAACCGAAGTTGGGAATCATCGATCTCTCGCGACTGCGATGGCCTGTCAAATGTCGTTCTCAAAGAAACGTGGACCGATGAAGCACTCGGCCCAAAATCCACACCAAACAGTGACTCTTTCGGGATGCATTGGACGCTCTTGGTTCTCATGTGGATTGATATCGACAATTTTGTTTGTTAATGTATCCATTCATCCAGAAATGGCCTCATCGCTGAAGACGATTATGGCGACCATAAAATGCGCGAAGCGAGCGGAATTTTCCCCGAACAGAACATCCGTTTTGATAGAACAATTTTATGAATAAGATGTGTCGTTGAAAGCTTTTCCATAGCAGACTGAATAAATGACCAAATAAAATGGCCAATTTGACGGATGCAGCTTCAACAATATGGCCGCCATCAACTGTCAAAATACGATAGTCCCTCTTGGAAGAAAATTAAGTTGACCTTTCAGCACTGACACTAAGCGAAGAAGAAGAGATGAATAATGAGTTCAACTTCTTCCAATGGTCACCGCCCCACTGAAGATCAGATCGAGATTTTGCCAGCAGTCAGTGTGCAGAGCGAGATCTGGTATCGTATTCTCATTTCTTTCATATATCAAGTTTGTCGAATATTGCCTATCCAACAGGGGAGTTGATTCAATTAGTGTACGTCTATTTTGGTGATCGAACCAGACGTGGTGGGCAGACAGAGACCTTCTTGTACTCCTACGGCCATCCGGATTTATTGGACGCCGTGGGATGTTGTTCAATTCTATACCACTCATGTCATCCAACTCTGCGAAGAAGTACCATACTAAGAACTACTTTCTGTTCTCGTGTACAGCACGGGACATTCGGGTATTTTGGCCTTTGTCCCTTTTTGTTTGTGTTTTCTTAACCAATGCAATGATAATTGATAGATCAAAATTGAATTCACGTGCGTCCGATGTTACCTGAGGGAGAACTACAGACTTTCATCGTTGTCGGTTCCGGACGCACTGCTGCCAGTTATCTCTTGATGTGATTGTCTTGCGCCAGTGATGACTTTGTCTTTAAACCGACGATTCGATACGTCTCTCCTTCTCGAATCAGGAGGCTCGGATCCGAAGACCTTCTTTGCTGGAACATTGGCTATAACGCGCCCGATATGCCCGCCCAGTGTAGTCGACGGATTATTGGGTTACGGACTTCATTCACATCTTGGTGCAGCTCGTACAATTCGCGGTTATGCCTTTGAAGTCGACACCAGATATCAATGGTTTATTTTACTTATCGTCGACCTTTCGACTCCATATAGGTAAATTAAGACTGTTCTAGATCCAGATTTTGGTCCTTTGAGTCAGAAGTTTTGGCCCAGTTGTTTTAAAAAAATTAATGCAGGACCCATTGCCAAGGGCGTTTCTACGCCGGATATCGTTCATTGAGTTCACATTTGCTTGCGGCGGATTTTTTCCCAAAAAAGTGGCCAAAACTATTCAAAAAAAGATCCAAAATGTTATAATGATCTGAGTTCATAATCTGGTTAGGTTACTTTAGGTACATGGGAAGCCCACATCCCACTTTGGTCCTGTTGGACCCATTAAGATGCCCATAGGTAAAATAATATTTTAGTGCTGATCCTTCTCTAAGACGTCTCCTTCTTGGTCCTGTGTTTTGCAGCCATTCTGAAATGCCAAATAACCTAAAAATAGAGTTTTGTGGGATTTCTGTTAGTTCCTGCAGGTTCTAGAAGAAGTGATCTGCCAGAGTTCTACATCTCAATTGAAGAGTAATTGAAAACGAAAAGAGGATCGGAGAAGCCTTTCGATGTCAAATGGGCTTGTTAGTCGACAAACCAAAAATGATGGAAATACAGCCCTCCATTTTTTATGACTCTGCTGCTTCATGACAAAAATCGAACATAGAACGAGGTTTAGTCAATCGCTTTCGAATACTAAAGGGTGTGTTGTTTAGATTCGCTATCGAATTTGGCGCTAATGTCTATGGTACCAATAGATAATTTTATGGCATTACTTTTTAGCCGAAGTGAACCATGGTTTTCAACAATTGTCAAGCATTGTTCTGGCGTTAATCTAATCATCATAAATCGGACTTACTACAAATCAACTGTCATTGACAATCTGTAGAAAAACTATTGCAAACACCCTTTACTACCCTTTAATAGTAACGCAATTTAAGGATTATTGTTTTGATACAGCTCACAAGTTTGTCAACACAACAACAACACGGTCCAGAAATTCTCTCTGAATCGATTCTTTTTATTGAATAACTCAAAGAGGAGGGATAATAACCTCGAAATCTATACTAAAACTCAAGAGGAGGGATAATAACCTCGAAATCTATACTAAAATATGAAGCTGTAGAGTTTGATTAATTCCCTGAAAGTCTGAAATATGGAAAATACTTTGAAATTGAAACACTCTTCAGTTAAATTCTATATTCTTTATTTCTGACTGTTCACGGCCACGGTCTGAAAGAGAGTGATACATTCATCCTATTCATCGACATATCTCTCCAACTCTTATATTTGTTTGTTTCCTTTTCTCCCAGGAACTGCCAGCCCGATTTGAAAAATTACTTTAATGTTAGATAGGTCGTTTAATAAGGGAATTTTAACTGATAAATTGTGCATTTAAAATTAAACTAAATTAATTATCACAGGAATATTTTGATTAAACAAACCAGCGCTGCGATCAAAACGTTTATGAGAGTGACACTAAGCTGAACAGGAAAGAGTAAACGCAAGAGAGCAAGAGCAAGCCTGCAGCATACACCTACATCGAGGGTGAAACCGCTGGGTACATCTAGTATGGATATAAAACAATTTCGGGAAGGTTTTCCAAGAACATTTTTTAAAGCAAGCAGATATGAGTGTTGTTTTTCATAAAATGTTAGTTTCTTCGGATCCTTCCGAAAAAATAAAACCATATCCTTCTGATCCATATCCCCCTGTAGTTTTTAAGCAAGAAGCAGAAGTCGACGATTAAGGGTTTGATTAGTTCTAGAAAATGCCATCTAATTGCTTATCCCTTGAAATATTATAAATATATTGGACATCATTTTGGGAAAGTCCACCACTGTGGTGAGGTAGACAAACTCCTTTTCTAACTCAAAGTTGCAGCTGTCAATCGTAAAGTTTCACATAAGCTGTTGTCTTCGTATCATACATCACTTGCACTACTTCTTTGGACAATCCACGCTCAATTCCCCGGCAACAGAAATACCCACAATTAAGTAAAGAGAAAAAAATATGATCTTAAAAACTCAACTCACACAACTAATAGCACTCTGAATCTTTATATTTAAACAAAAATTGCTCATTAAATTGGATACACTCATATGTATTGAAACGACTTAAAAACAGATATACCATATTGAAGAAGAATACATATGTACATTAGCAAAGAAAAACAAACTGAAACAAATAGAATGAGTTATTTGGAATTAATCAGTAAAAGAGTATCGATTGTGTAAATACATAAAAGCAAATATTATTAAAAGAAAAAAAAGAATTATAATCAAACCTTATTTGACAAATATCATTGCAAACAACCTCAATTACAAAATATTAAAAAATTAAACAAATAAATAAACGTGAAAGACAAATCCTAAATATAATTATAAATGAACATGAAAACAAACAGCATTTATTCAACTGTCAAAATGACCAATAATAATAATTAAATTGAAAAACACAAGAAGTATTATTATCGTAATTATCAGAATTTCTCTACTTCTCAGCATACTTTAAGAGACCTTCGGTACATTTTCAATTGTTAAAGAAATTGTAAAACTTTTCGAAAACTTCTCCTGTATTCTAAAGCTTCGTGGTTATTTTTTTACGAATTTATATATTTGAAGTTGAACTACACTTTTCCCGCACCTGTACTCGTATATATACACAAACAAAAATATTGGTTTCGTTATTTATGAAAATTAGTTTAAAACGCCACGGAACACTATCGAAGGCGGGTCAAATTGAGGGATGAGCAGTTTGAGATGACAGAAGGCAGGCGAAATATTTAATACATAGTTTAAGTGCAGTATATTAGGATTTACTCTTAAATTATATAAGCAAAAGCGTTTTGTGTAGTTTATTAACTATGTTTAGTATCTGTTGTTGTTGTTAGTTTTGTAAACCTGACAAAGTGTATACATAAATAAATATATATTCGAATTATTTGTCAAACACTGTATTAGTTAAGATCTTTTCATTGTATACTTGTTTCAAATACAATATACAAGTGTATATAGGAAATTTGTTGAATTCTGATAAATAAACAAATAAAATATAAACAAAAAATCAGCTCATTTTTGAAGCAAACATTTTTGAAACATCCAAACCTTCTTTTCTCGCCCTAAATCCTTCTTTTAACCTCTGATCATACTCATTTCTGAATTTCTTTGGCAATTTAATTTGTTTATGTTTATGTTCTTCTAGGATATGGTACTTTCAATCTTTTACCCAGATGATTCTTCTAATTACATCGGTAAGTGGGCAGCTCCAAAGATGGAATTAAAAATAGTTTCGTGAGCGATGTTGCGCACAGTTCCAGTGTGGAAAGATGTCGATGTTCCTATAAACAACTAACAACCTCCCGGAATCTGTTTGGCTTCATTAACAGCTATTTTTCGCAAAGTAAACTTCAATAATGAAAAAACGACAAGAACCGGTAGTGAAGCGATGGGTCGGTGAATACTTCGACCCATCGCTTCACATTTGAATACAGAAATTGGTAGAATGATTGAGTGCATTATTTGCCTGCCCGGTTCAACGGCTTCGACTGAAAGAGATTTTTCTGCAATGAATAACACGCTGACGACAGAAGAAACTCAACTACGTCATCACGCTGAGGGCCATTCTGATCATTGAAATGGATTTGAGTATGTCCTGCCTGGAATTCTGCTCGTTCATCGCAGGATATACTTCGCCAAATCGAGAAATGAAATATTACAGAGATAGCCGACTTCACAAATGATTGCCCCCTAGTCCATCGACGAATTTGAGTACTTTTTTGACAGATCTTCACGAATTTTTGATAACTTTTGATAACTTAATTGCCGTCCTCTGATTGGTCAATTTGGTTTAAGAAAACGTTATAAAAAAACAGTTGTCAAACATTTTAAGGGGCAAGATAGGTAGAAGTCGGGCATCTCTGTAACAGTTCATTTCTGGCCAAATCTCATCGAAAACAAAATATGGGCATGCGACGAAGAAACAGTTGACTACGATGAATTTGGGTAAATTGACTTAGAATAATATACAGACAATATACATATTTCGTATTCAATTGCAAAAACTTAATTTAAAAATGTTTGTTAACGTTCAATGTATTGATTCTTACACCCTCCTTTTGGGGAAATAAAAACCTCATTTTTGTCAAAATTTGAAGGAAAACCCTCCTTTTTGACAAAATATGGATGGGACCCTGCGTAGAAATGGGTTAAAATCCTGTCAGCTTGCGTACTTTAAATATAGGTTTTGAAACGGCAAAACGAAATAAATCAAAGTTGAACTTATTTCATTTACTCACGCGAAATAAAGTCAAATCGGTAATTTACAGTTATTTCCAGATTTAAAACGAAAGAAGTTAAAATTATTCATTACTGGCTTTATTTCGTTATTTATTGCAGAAAATTATATGCGTTTTACAAATTGTTTTGTAAAATTCGGCCACACTTCCGGTTTAGTCATATTTCTCTTGGCCCTATTATGGTCTATCGAAATAGTAGTAGTCCATAATTCGAGGGTCATAAGTCCACAGAAATTTCGTGTCCATTTGCATGAGTTATTAGTCCATAATCCAACTGTGGACTTATAAACCACCCAGATGGGTCATATGTCCATTGTAGAATTATGGCCTGTAGACTTATGACCCTGCAGCGATCAAATCTGCGAAGGTTAAAATCATACCGTGCAATCGCATTGATTGTTTTTGACAATTTTTGAGAAGAAGAATAATCACAGTCAGCGACCCACTCAGATTAATATGTCAAAATTGGCACTACGAGTGCTCTAAGTTTTAATTTTACATTGATAGGGAGAATATACTTACTGATTGACAAGCCTCTTAGGAATGTATATATCTTGGACACTACGCTATCAATGTGGTCATTCCACCTCAGATTTTCAGTTGCACATAAATACAAGGTTTTTTAAATAGGCAACATATTCAATTGCGGTCGAGTTGAGTTCTAATGGCGGCAAATTTAAGAAGGAAGGCAGTTGTTTCGGGATGGCTTTGGTTTTGGATTGAGCATTAAGGCATTTTGTGTAGCCCAATTGGCAATAGATCCCAAATCCTCGTTTATTTAAGCAAACTGAGTCCTCAACCATACCAATAGGAAAACTTAGATAGATTTGGACATCGTCTGCATAGATTTGGAATTTATAATAGGATAAAACCAGTGGAAGGTCATTTATGAAAATAATAACTGACTGAGAGTAAAATCTTGACGAACACCACTGCGCCCGCCACAAAAAGTTGACAGCCTTGAAGTATGGGAGACAGCGTGGACTCTATTACTCAAATACGAGAGAATTAATTTATTAGTGTACAGAAGTTGAATTGGGTAAATAGTTAATTATCGTTGGGTCAACACAGTCAAAAGCTTTGAAGAAGTCTAGAATCAGAGCTCTCATCGCATAACTTTTAGTCTTAATCGACGTCGTCAAAAGTTTGCTTCGAATACAATCGAATCGTTCAGTCGTGTCGTCAATCGTTCAAATAGTAGGCAATTTGAGAACTACTAAACACTTTAAGTGTTATACAGAAAACGGAATTTATACTGTCACTTTTAAAATTCGTTGTTGTGTGCCTATTCATTTCAAATCATTTGAAAACGTGAAAGTGAATATTAATAAACTTTTAGTCAACCAATGATTTAAATATTAACACACTGGGTCAGCAAAGCAAGGCAAATGGAATGTTTAATTAACCGAATGGACCGAGAACCATACAAGAGAATAACAATAAAAACAAGCTGTGGGCAAGTAAGTACCTGCTTAGGGAAAAGTAAATTCACCTCACAATTCATTATTCTTGGTAGAGTTAGAAATTCATTTAATTTCTTTTACCTAGTTATAGATTATAAATATCTTGGTCTGTAAAAGGGTACTTTTGCCAACAGTAATTCCAAAGTCGTTCCCAGTCCCAGTTGGTAGCCACCTCCAGCTAGAAGGTAGCAACAAGTCTTAAAATTGGGGGAATATATGTTGACCGAGCCGCTCCTTGGTTTTACCGTGTCCAGCGCTAGTACAAACGCCTCTTTTGATAATCGAAAATGTTGAATAAAACAACAATCCAATATCCAATTTAGCAAGTTTATTGTTTAAAAATAATTTTAACCTTTTCGTGGAAAGTGGAAGAGGATCCGATGCATGTCTAAGCGTTCTTCGCTTTCGCGAAGTCCAACCGAATTTATATTTTCTTCGTCATCGAAACATAACACATTGTATTGCCGACGACAAGAACCAACCACGAAGTATGGCAATCGTTTAACCGTCGGCTTTTGACAGTTCAATGAGTTATACGAAGCAATAGTGAATCGTTAAAAACGACGTCGACTAGACAATTGAATAATTTTAGCGTTACACGAAGTAATACAATCGACGTCATCTTATGCGATGAGAGCCCAGTTCTCTAGTCAGACCATTACTAAGAACTTGTCCTAATTTCGACATTTACATAGAACTACGAACCAATTAGAATCTCGTCTTATTTAAAAATATTTCCAATCTTCCCATCAATTTTGCATTG
Source organism: Eristalis intricaria (assembly GCA_964034865.1). Classification (NCBI taxonomy): domain Eukaryota; kingdom Metazoa; phylum Arthropoda; class Insecta; order Diptera; family Syrphidae; genus Eristalis; species Eristalis intricaria. The sequence goes on from OZ035873.1 coordinate 133,186,656, forward strand.
TGTTCACAGCTTAATGTCTGAAATCGCTGTCAAATTTTGTAAACAATTCAAATCCTTTTCATGCAGCAAATCAATAAACCAAAGAAAACCCATAAAAATGAAAACAAACTTCTTGTGTTCCATACAAAATTGTGTTATTTTCCTAGTTCTTTCAAACATTTTAATCCAAAAAGCATGTAAGTTGACTCTTCAATGTGACGTGCAAATTGTGAGGCATAATTTTTTTGTGAAATTAACGCAGCAACCCTTCATCGAACCCTCCGAAAATACGACACCCTTCATGCGGATGATGTTGTCCACAAGGTTATCAAAAGAGGCGCTAAACACAGTGCAAATCCTTACAATGTCATCAAAGAAGTTGAATTTAGGTCATTAGGAAAGAAATTCCGCCTTATCCTGCATCCGCACAAGGAAGTACTGCATAGCAAATTCAGAGCATTCACAGTCGATGGCGACGGCAACGAAACCATCGTTCACATGGGTGGGAATACATGATGGATTTTATGCAAGAAAAATAGAGTGGGAAACTGTATTTTTAATGTTTCCAGACCATGATCACTTTTATTCCGGAAGAGTGTTTGGCGAAATGGAGTCCACGGTACGTGCTCACATTACAGACGGGCTCATGACGATGGTGATAAATCTACCGGACGACACATATCACATTGAAGTAAGATAAATTCCTTTGTGAAATATAATAGTACCAAGTAAAAATTGCAGCCATCCTGGAGACATCTTCCAGACAAAGACAATAAAACCATGCTTGTCTACAAAGCTTCGGATATAAAGCTTAAGTGGAACAAAGGAAACGGAGAAATGGGAGCTCCTATGACTTGTGGTTACGTTAAAGAAGGATTAGGTAGGTGGGACTTATCAGAAATGCAAGAGCCTTACACTCGCCTCCCTTCTGCAGAACTGGAACAACCCGATGAAGGCGAAGACGATGCTGTCAAAGATGTGGTCGACAATTTTTTCCATGAAACAGACAAGAATGATTCCCCTAAAGCTGACCATCTACGTCAGAAACGTCAGGCTGATCAGTATGAATACACACCAACCAAAACACGGTGCCCGCTGCTCCTAGTTGCAGACTACAGATTCTTTCAAGAAATGGGTGGCGGTAATACGAAAACCACCATCAACTACTTGGTAACACTAGCTAACCACGCGTAAAATGCACAAATTACTCAAAATGTGTAATTTTCAGATAAGTTTGATCGATCGCGTTCATAAGATCTACAATGACACCGTGTGGCAAGACCGTTCAGTAAGTCTTCCAAACGCATTGCCTGCCGTAATTGTAATTTATTTCACTCTTCCAGGACCAAGAGGGCTTCAAAGGAATGGGATTTGTTATAAAGAAAATCGTCGTCCACTCAGAGCCCACAAGACTGCGAGGTGGAGAGGCACACTACAATATGATTCGTGAAAAGTGGGATGTTCGAAATTTGCTCGAGGTAAGCGAACGAACATTTGGCAAATCATTCTTTCCAATTGTATTGCTCAGCTACGACAACATCTCATTAAATTACATTCCATCTTCTACTCTTTGTCTACTTCCACTGCTACCGAAATCAAGGTCTTTTCACGGGAGTATAGCCATAAAGATTTTTGCTTAGCTCATCTGTTTACAGATTTGAAGTTCGAAGGAGGAATTCTCGGCTTGGCTTATGTGGGCTCACCGAGAAGGAATTCCGTTGGTGGAATCTGCACTCCAGGTCAACTAGTTGACTAAATACATAATTTTGAATGTGTTCTATTCTGTTACATTGTAATTTTTTTTTTTTTTTGTTTTGTTCATTTCGGTTTTTGCACGATTTTCTTTGTTCCTTTTAATTGTGAATGCACTTGAACTTATTCTTGACAAGAGAATTTCTTATTTAATTCGATGTAGGTGATTTAATTTAGTAAAGTTTTCCAATTGTCCCACAACATGCAGCCCTGAATTGTTAAGGATCCGTAAAGTTGATGACAACGTCAAAAAGTGTGTCGTTTCTCTCCCGTAGGGAATGTAAACAAAAAACATGCGTCTGTCAGTCCCGCTACAGTTGGACCATTTTTTTCACAATCAATTTAATCAATCAGCATTTTTTCTTCTTTGTGCGGCGTACGGTCTTGGATCTGGTTTTTAAAGAAACTCTGCCCTCCTCCCTCAGGCCCTCAGGCGAGTGCGGTTTCTGGCTAGATGCCTCTATTTTGGTTAAGGTTATTCTCCACTTGTATCTGCCATCACAGACGCGGGCGTTTTCTGCTGATTGGTTTTCAAGGTTCGGTGTCGAAGAGTCTTCGACCCAGAGCCTAGTTATCCATGCAAAATGCACGACTCGCGCACTTTAGGCGCTGGATCTGTAGACACCTAGGTACCGTCATGCTCTGTACAGCCTGTGTAGTTCGTAGTTGCATTACGGAATCAAATAACATTTACTTTATTTTAATCACAAACAGAATGCATGGACAAACTATAATAGACAAACTGACAATAATCAGTGCTTAATCTTGAGGGCCATTAGATTTGTTTAAGAGCCACAAAATGCTTTGGCTCATGTATTGTGCTTAACCTTCTGAATTGACGACAGCACTGTATGAAAGGGACCACAATTTATGTCATCAAATCCATACTTGTGTGGGAATGCCTACAGACGATTAAAGAGTTGAGCAGGAGAAACAAAGTAAAGCTGGATACCTGGCCATAAGGAGAAAGGCGGCATTGAAATGGCCAACTCCCTAGCTAGGAAATGAGCTTCGGATCCTTTCATAGCCCCGAATCATTCTGAGCTGTAAGCGGCCATGTCCCCAGAGATGAATTCCAGGAACTAGAAAGAGGAAAGTCGACAGAATCCTTGAACAACGCTCAGGCATGAATCAAGCCAAGAAACTCTTGGGTTTATAGGAGGCTTGAGGCGTGTATCAAAATGAGTAAGAACAAATTCCGTATCCTAACAAGCTCCCCAGAGCAGACTCAGGGAACACCTAAGGAAACCTAAGGAAAAAGAATCTAATGAATTCCTGAATTGTAGTCAGATTGTGAGGCCCACAAAAGGCAAAGATATCTGGGGAAACACCTTTTATTAGAGAAATAAACTTACATGTTGGCAATGTCCCCCGACTGTAACGCAGTACTCCTAGCAAAAACAGGACTAATCCTTCAAGGATAAGAGTTCGGTTAAGTAATAAAAAAATTATAGACAACGATAGACAGGACATATTTTCCGAAAGGAAACGAATGGCAACGCATGAATCCGATGAATTCTTACAACACAACTGAGACACCTGGACTACATCAATTATGACATTATTGACGGAGAGCGAGGCACACAACTTGGTCTGAAAGTAAACACACAGAGAACAAAAGTAATCAGCCTTTGAACGAACTCATCAGAGCAAATATGCATTGCTGGGCAACCGGTTGAATCAGTAAATTAATTCCATTACCTCGGAAGTTCTGCATAACTGATGGCGGAACCGAACTGGAAACTACTAAAAGAATCGTTTGGTAAAATCCGCATTCGGTATGCTATCCAAAAACTGGCCTAGCAATGTAAACAACGTCACCACCAAGCTGACACTGATCCGCGCCAATGTTTTCTCCGTATTCCTTTATGAATGCAGGACGATGTGGTCACTCTCTACGGAACTCACGAGAAAGTTACCAACATTCGTCAATAGATCAGATAACATATTGCGAATTTTCTGGCCCGAACTTATTTTTAATGAATATCTTTACGAGAGAACCGCGAAAGAGTGACAGCTGTATAGCTAAGCAAGCTTTGGACTGGAACTCCTTAACGGACGGCAAAAGACCCGGCGGTCCGAAGAAAATTTGGGGAAGAGTTAAGGGACATTTTCAGAAATAGTAGGCGATGGTGCGTAGGCGTAGTTGAATCCCGGTGCCCCACAAGGGGATACAGATGGAAGGAATTGATGGCTTCGTATTCCTGTCAAGATATTGGTCATTCTACAATATGACGAATATACGATATTTATTTTGAACAACCCCTCTTGCACCAAAAAAAGGGGTGGGGAAGGGACGCGAACTACCGAGTGAAAAGTCTCCAAATTATCTCTTGTAAGATCTTCTCCACCGTTTTGTGTGAGCGACTGAAACCATTCGTTAATAACCTGATAGGTCCTCATTAGCCAGGTTTCAAGCCGAGGAAGTCCACCATACATCCTGGGAACAACCCAAGAGATGCAAATCGACAAGACCACATATGACAGAGTGCATAGAGGCAAGCTATACAACGCGATGTCTTGTTTTGACACTCCCGTCAAACTCGGCAAGTTGTGCAGGATGGCGATGGATAACTTTTGCTGCTCAATCGAGGTCGGTAACGAACTCACCGAGACTTTCAATGTCATAAAAGGTTATCGACAAGACGACGCACTGTCATGCATTCTTGAGAAGGTCGTACAGAACTCACTCGCCAACACAAGAGGCATGATCTTTCAAAAGTCCGGACAACTGTTAGCATACGCGGATGATATTGACGTGATTGGTCAAACACAGCGATGCATCAATGAAGCGGAGAAAACGGAGTTGGTCAAAATGAGTTTAGCGGTGAAAGTGGGCAAAACGAAGTATATGCCGTCATCGAGAAGGGACGCACAACATCAACGACTCGGCCAAAACGTCACCCTAGGCAGCAACAACTTCGAGGTAGTGTAAGACTTCGTCTACCTCGGCTCCGCAGTAAACAGTACAAACAACATCAGTGCCAAGATCAAACGCAGAATAACTCTTGCCAACCGCTGTTTCTATGGGCTCACGAGCTAAGGAGAAGATTCAACACAGCGACATGAGCCTTCCTAGGCGCCTACGGATACAACGCCTAAGATGGCTAGGCCATGTAGAGCGCATGGACAACACTGCTCCCGCCCGAAGAGTCTTCGACTTCGAACCAGTGGGACAACGCAATAGAGAACGCCCACGAAACCGATGGCGTACATAAGTGGAGAAGGACATCAACCAACTTAGCGTACGAATATCTAAAGATCGTGCCGGATGGAGAGGCTTGTTGACTGAGGCCCAGTCCACTGGAAGAAGGCGAAGAAGGAAGAATCTTTGTTGCATTTTTGCATTGACAATATCAAATGCGGATAACAGTTTTTTCTGTTGCTGCACAGCGGCATGCGTCTATGGATCCAACAAGCGCCACCTATTTTCCCCTATAGAAACAGAAATTCAGAAATCAGCAGAGGACGCCTTCGTCTAAGGTGCCAAGTATAGAAAAGCATTAACCAACTTCGTACGCGTTAATGGAGACAGCTAGATGGAGAGGCTTGCTGGTTGAGATCCAACCGGGACAGTAGTGCCACACAAAGAAAGAAGAAGAACCTTTATTGCAAACAAATGCACAATACCAATACCGAAACACCAAAGCTATTCTCTTTTAGCCATCAACTCTTATTTCAGTTACTGCTTAGTTGATAAATCATTTTATTTCTCTAGTTGTGAAACATTTCTCTTAGTTGTGATGCATTCTAAAATTCGTAAAACTTGTATTTTCTTATAGAATACTTTAAAAACGGTTATACCTTGTATTTGAACTCCGGACTGAGTAGTTCCCGAAATCATTATGGTCAAAGGGTGATCACACGTGAAGCAGACCTCGTCACAGCACATGAATTTGGTCACAACTGGGGTTCAGAACACGATCCAGACATTCCTGAATGCTCACCGAGTGCATCACAGGGTGGAAGTTTCCTTATGTACACCTACTCCGTGAGCGGATATGATGTCAATAACAAGGTAAGCCGGTTACTCTCCTACATACAATGATGATGGTGTTGGTCCCATGCTCGAATATTCTCCCAGAAATTCTCACCCTGTTCGTTGCGTTCAATAAGGAAAGTTCTGCAAGCGAAATCGGGTCGATGCTTTTCCGAACCAGAGGAGTCATTTTGTGGTAATCTTAGAGTGGAAGGCGACGAGCAATGCGATGCAGGTCTCCTCGGCACAGAGGATAATGATGCGTGCTGTGACAAGAACTGTAAACTGCGGCGAAACCAAGGCGCCGTTTGTAGGTGAGTTCACGCAAATTAAGAAAACTTCGGAAGTGTTTCCTATAACCCATGAATCCATCGTAGTGATAAGAACTCGCCATGCTGCCAAAATTGTCAGTACATGCCATCAGGCATGAAATGTCGTGAAGCACAATATGCCACGTGTGAGCAGGAAGCCCGTTGCACGGGTAACCACGCGGAGTGTCCGAAATCTCCTCCAATGGCCGATGGAACGATTTGCCAAGAACGCGGACAGTGCCGCAATGGAAAGTGTATACCGTACTGTGAGACACAAGGACTACAGAGTTGTATGTGTGATATCATCCAAGACGCCTGCAAGAGGTGAGTACTTGAAGAGATTGTACAATTGGACAAATGGCATGTTGTTCTTTAGATGCTGCCGTATGAGCATAAATGAAACGTGCTTCCCCGTTGAACCACCAGATGTACTGCCCGATGGTACACCATGCATTCAAGGATTTTGTAATAAGGTGAACTACGAGTCTTTGATTATCTGGGAAATTGGTTTGACAGCGTATCTTTTCGCAGGGTATGTGTGAGAAGACCATCCAGGACGTTGTTGAGAGGTTCTGGGACATCATCGAGGAAATAAACATCAATCGTGTCCTGAGGTTTTTAAAGGACAACATTGTCAGTAAGTGCTCAAAATTCCATACATTCGCTTAAAAACACCTTGTTGCTAAATAGAGTACTAAGTGAAAATAATTGCAAACTGTTGTCGAGTTACATCATTTCCTTTCTACTTTTAGTGGCGGTTGTGGTGCTGACGTCTATATTTTGGATTCCAGCCAGTTGCGTGATTTCATACTTCGACCGGAAAAAGCGACGCCACGAGATGAAGGAATTCGACTGGAGTCAGAAGCTCGATCTCATCCACCCTAGCGACCGTCGGCGCGTCATCCACATAAGGTATACACAACTTCACCCAAAGAAAATTTATTTTTAAATTGAAATTCATTTTCAGGGTCCCGCGGCAGAAGATATCCGTGGCTCGAATGTAAAACCCAACCAGCTGCACAAAAACTCTTCGTGTTCATCGCATTTGTGTTCGATTTTTTCTTCTTTTTTCGAAAATGTAAAAATAAATGATTTCTGTCTCTAAACAGTCGGTTTTCAGATAATTTTATTTTAAATTTACAAAAGAAAAGTTGGATTGAAAAAGTTTACAAATTGTCCATCTCTAGGAATTCTCACGAATTCGCGCTTAAAAATTATTAGAATGTAGTCTACCCTAAAACGTATCGACCTGTCGCACGTTAAATCGTCTCTTACACAGTTTGAGAGGGATGGGTGGGATTGATGAACCTCCATCTCACCACTTCCTTTTATTGCTCTTTCCATTTGTCTGTGGGGGTGCCTCGTCTTCCAGATCACCGGTTTCCTCCTCCTCGTAGTACACTTCCTCGGCATCAGTTTCGTTAACTATATGCTGGCCATGGATGTACACTGGACCGGTACCCTGGATCAATTTGAATGTAACCGAGGCGCTTGGAAATTCTAGGTTTGGTCGCAGAACTCGTGTTTCGCCAGCCTTCAGCACGGCGATGGGGATTTTGATGTCCTTCTTGTCCGAGACTTTTGTTTCGACCTGCAAAACAAAACAAACAAAACGTTAATCACGTTTTTCTTTTTTTTTCTGACAGTTCATGGACTCAGAAGTGTAGCGACTGTACTTCAACGAAGTCATTCGCATCTCATACCAAAGCAATGAGTGTATATTTGTATACATACCTGAACAACATTGAATTCACCCTGTTTTGCTTCGGCACCCAAGCAGATCTGCTTGATAATCAGCTTTTGATCCATTTCATATTTGTCAGATTCGGCAACAACGAATTGCTGCAGAGGTTCCTTTTCACTGAGTGTAACTCCTAAAGGGGGATAAGATCAATTTTTTTCATATGTAAGACGGTTGGCATTCTTTTTGTGAGAATATCTTCTCGTTTGGATGCAATCACTTACCATAGAAGTTTTCGCCTTCTAAATTGGGTTGTCCCGACATCTTTTATTTTGTAGATACTTTGAAACGAAGCAAAATTACAAGTTACACGTGCGGTCTTACGTTCAAACCGAATCAATCACAGCGTAAAACGAAAATGAAGGAAGTTGTACCGCAAAATATGACACTTGAACCGTGTGAAAGCGAAATAGCATGCGGATGAGAAAGAGATCAGACATGTGTGCAGGCAATTAGCTAATGGCTATTCATTTGTGTCATTTGCAATTCGCCGGGTCTTAACCGTACGGTTACACTCGATATTCTCTGAGATTACAAAGAAGAAAAAATGTGCATTGTCGAAGTTGGGAAAAAGAGAATCAATTCATTTCATATAAAAAGTTAAGGGTTGATCACGTTATGAAAAGGGTCTCCCCCTTTCTATACCACGTGGAATAGTTAAAGTATAAATATATTTAACCAGCATAACGCTTAGCAACATTCATTTTTGATTGATTGTGAACAGGTGATCTACTGTAACAAGAAGTGTTTACATTTACAAAGTTGGAAACTATATTTACTGGAAACTATATTTTGATACCGTATGAGTGAATAAGAACATTTCGCAGTTTTTTTGTATTCAACACTTGAAATTAATTGACAGGGGTATAAACCGAAAAGTAGGCAAAAACTTGAATCATTTCATAATCTTTCGGATGTTATTTAATATACACTTGAAAATCAATATAATATAATAATATGGGTGGCGCTACAGCCCACCATTCAGACAAAAAATACACAAGTATTTCGATCTGAGATACAAGCTGGCTATAAACTATGAGTTTTCTTAAGTCAATCTTAAAATGTCATTTCTTTTCATTTCAGTCCAGGACCAGGCTATAGACTATGATTTAAGTAATCGCAATTTTTGTTCGAAAGTTTACTCACACATTTCGCACATTTTCACACTTAACACTAGCCTGACAACCGTGATTGATGGATCAAATCGTTAATGCGAAGGTGAACGCTCGTTATAACAAAACGGTACACTTGTAGTGTGGTTGATAAAACATTTTAACTTTTCAGTTTGATTGACCGACATGTAAGTGTGAATATGTGTTGTACAACTTCGGAACATTTTTCATATCTGATTGGGATTTTAGTGAGAGCACATTGGCGGAATAAAATATGACATCAAATGTGGGAAAATAATGTTGGCTTGATTTTTCTTGAATTATATGAGTAGATGCTTCTTCGTACGGAAAGGGCTATTCTTCGTTGGTTTGGTCACGTAGCATGAATGTCTCCACCATTACAACTTCCGAGGCGGGCCTTGAATGCGATTCCATCAGGTAGACGACAGCTTGGCAGACCCAGGATGAGGATGTTGAACTTAGTCCGAAAACTCGCTTGGTTACGCTCCTGATGAGTTAGAGTCGTTGATCAAGTTGCCTCAAGATCTCCACGAGGTCATTAGTGGATCAGACAGAAAATGGTGGTGATGAAGTTTTATAATTCCACGTATTGTGGACTTAGTAAAACGGATGCTAAATATAAGATCTGTGGAAATTGTTTCTGTTTATATAAATCTTACAGTTGAAGATAAACGATTTTGTTTTATCAGATAATCGTTGTAGAAGATAGTTAAAAGAGTGTAATTTCGCTAGATATGTGTAATGTGGGCTTATTTTCATCAATAACTTTTGAATGCAGTCTTCATACGTCGGTGTATTCATTCGCAAATAATTGTCAGCTTAAGCTGATACATTTAACAAAATTTTCAATCACATTAATCTATCAATATTTTCATCCAATTATACAAATGAGTTAAACCTACAAAAAATACAATTAAAATCCTAGTAAATTCATTTTGCACAGTACCCAATAAGATTTTTTAATACGTTGCATCAATGTAACACCCCCTTAAGTAGCCATTGCAATATTCGCCGTGACATCTTCCATCACGACTTTGACAATTCAAACTCATTGCAGTCAACCTTCAATACAAGAAAAAAAAAATACCTTTTTGCACTTTTACCGGCTTGGCGGCTTTTGTATCCCAAATTTCCGAGTGGAATCTTCATATTTGATTTAACATCTCGTGAAATAATTTTGTAATCCTCAATTTCTTAAACAATCACAATGGCTGACGAATCATTTTACGGTAATTATACATCTTGATTATAAAATCTGTCGTTTTTCGTGGATATTTATTGCATTAAACGCTGAAAATACATATAATTTTGCATGAAAATGGCGTCGTGATGTTTTCTTCAATAATCATCGATACATACGCTATCACTCAAGTGTAGATATAAGAAATTAATTAAATTAAACATTTTTTTTTAGGTGTAACATTGTCGGGAGAAGACAGCAAAGTCGAATGGGATGTGATCTCAAATGATGAAGACTTCCCCAGAGGACAGAGATTGATTATCAAACAAATCTTACTTGGCGCCGAAGCAAAGGAAGACGAGTACAATGTTGTTGAGGTAAGTACCTACCCAGATTCTGCAGATTTGCCGCGTTTAAATACTTCACACTAAGCTGCATTGCTGGGAAAAAACTCGTGTGTCGGCGACTGTACTTTTGTGAATCAATTCACGTAAATACATACACGTGAATATTCACACGCATATGTTGGGGATGATGCAGAGGTGTAGTTTGGGCAAATCACAAATCGTTGCATTTATTTGTAGATATGTATAGTGAATATCCTGATTTGACTTTAAATTCAAGCGTTTGCTATAGACGATGCCTTTGCTTGGCAACAGAATCGCCACCAGTCTAAAACATCTGCGTACACAGGTTTAATGCAAAAACAATACCAGTGCCCTAGATTTGCTATTATTTCATATTGAACGACCGCGTGGTAGAAATACTCTAAAAAAATGCTGCCGTGGGAAGATTGCGCTTGAATGCTGAACTGTACAGTCGGGGCACTTTGACAGTAAGCGGATTTCTTAACGTCAGTTTATTTGTCTTATTAATCCCACTTGGAATCCAAGCCGGCCAAGAGATGTTTGCAACCGATAGAATTATTGGCGTTTTCAAAGTGTTTTATTTGCACAATTATAGCCGTGTTATGCAACTAAACATTGAATTGTATTCAAACTTCACTTTACACGATTTGCGATCAGTGAAACTGAACTGGACATTTTCCCGGAGTCGTTTATCAAACAATGGTGCACGGTACAGTTGCTCTTGTGTTTCTACTTTCATGGACAAAGTCGTCAGTCTCAAGTACAAACTTATATATCTCTCCGGAGATCCGTAGAATGATGTGAAAAACGACGCTCTCCAGACTGATAAGGGCTGCACTGTTTGCTTAAGTTTCTAAACCTCTTGAACGTTGTGAACTTTCTCAATTAAAAGAAAACATTGCTTTTTCTTGAATGTTTCTTAAGGTATAAAGATATTAACAAAGTTGTTATCACTTCCTTTCACTGGATTAAAATACAGTCGCCTCCGTTTATTTGCAACACAAAAAATGCAGAAAAGGTGTTGCAACTAAGCGCAGTTTTCATGTAAACGATGTTCGGATATAGGCAACTTTGTTGTACCGTGATAAATTTCTTGTTGCATATAACCGAAAGTTCCGTTTAAGCGGAGTCGACTGTACGTGGTATCTTAGACTATTGATAAACGTAACTCATAGTATCACCTGCTGTCATGCTTGTATAAAATAGTTCCTCATTTTACATTGTGGCTTGTCCGCCCTCATTTGGTATGGAGCGATTCTAGAACTTGACTTGAACAATTATAGCCGGAGAGTATACGAATGTGTTGGCTCTGAACTCCGATCTCAACCATGGGAATTAGATCAATAGAATTCCTCTGATTACTGTTTCATTGTCTGCTGTTAAGCATGCCTACCTTAGTCATGGTGTTTCCATGTTCATCCCATTCCAGATGAAAGTAGTTTGTGAAAAGTTTGACTGTGTTCAATTGAACAATGCAATTAGAACTGTGCAGAATACAATAGTTCCATTGATGAAACTGGGATGGAATGGTACCTCTTTAGAAATGAACAAGTTCGGACAACTTGTCCATGGAACTATGTTAGTAGTTTCAGTCAGCCTCCTATGTACGGTTCGCTCTCCCTGAGCCGGAGTCCGCTGTATTTGTTGTTTTTTTTTTCCACTACTGTGTTCTATACTTGTAGTTTTCTACTGAGATCTATGAACTTTGCCTTGGCGTTGATTACTCGCAGTCGGTAATTAGTGCTGATCTGTGCTCGTTCATCATTTGGCTCAATTCATTTACATTTCTCGTTACTATAGAAGTGGGGACTGTTTGCCTGTGTGTTGTTGATGTTGATACCATTTACTTGTATTCTTTCGTGATTCCGTCTCTGGAAAATGTATCCAGATTACACGTGGGTGATAAAATTCAACCTTGTATCGCTTTCCGATCAGCCTCTTTCTGTTTATTCAAGCTTCTTGATAACTCCTATGTCAACCACATTGATTGATGTTTTTTATAATTGTTAGATCTGTATTCCATCATAGGCAACTATCCGTGTACAATCACTTGTCTACCCACCTCATGTCAAATACAAAAAATAAACCAAAACAATGAATGTCCTCTTAAAGTTTGTTGTAAAATCTTCTCTGTATGATTTTTAAGGAAATGTTAATGTAGTGTAAATATAGTTTATTCTATGTTTTGCTCGGTCTGATGCCCTATTTTTCTATGGCCTTGACTGTCATGGAGTAATGGATTGGCACATGCGGCTCCTATTTCTGCGTGGTTGGATTTGATCCCCGGGGGTAGCAACTTTCATAATTCACCACCCCTCATCTCCGAAGAAGTTGGGCCCGAGTCCACCTCGGATTTTCGCGCCACACATTAATATTTTTGAATACATACGAATTCTAGCTTAAAACCCGCCCACTTCGTCAGGCTTTAAAGAAAAATGTTTAAGGACAATAACGTCATCTATTGGGTCCATCAGCTTTCTTCTTCTTGTAATGGTGCTACAGTCCGGGGCGAACCTGGGCCTCAACTAACAAGCCTCTCTAGCTGGCACGGTCTTTAGCCAGTTGCCTCCAATTTCGCACACCAAGTTGGTTGTGGTCCTTCTCCACTTGCGTTCGCCATCGGTGCCGTCTTCTATTGCGTTGTCCCACTGGTTGGAGCAGTATTTTCCATGCTCTCTACATGGCCTTCTCATCTTAAGCGTTGAATCCGTAGACGGCTAGCTAGGCTGATGTCGGTTACAGCGCGTACAGTTCACGGTTGAATCTTCTACAAAAACCATTAACGCAAACATGACCAAAGATTGAACGCAGTACTTTTCTCTGGGAGAGACCAAGGGCTTCTTCATCTGCTTTTGAGTTTGTCCACAGTTCAGTGCATTAGCTTTGTACCGTGAATATTTACAATTAAAAAAAATGTAAATCGGTTAAAATTATCGGATGAGAGATAGATTATTGTTTATACAGAAGATAGACACTTTGATCAGTGTAGGCTAATTTGTTACCACGCGGAAATATCGGTGCTATATAGATAAAGCGCTGAAGATGGATGACACTAATGCTGCTAAGTTGTTTAAGAAGTAAACCTCTAATTGTCATCTCCTTCGGGAGGGAATGGCTGTACAGTTACAGCGAATGTGGACTCATTGGATCTACAGGCTTATCTCATCTGAGTATTATTGCTGTTTTGTTCTTGGACCATTCATGACTTCTGGCTCGGATCGCCGACTGTGTTTTATGTACTGTCTCCAGATTGTCGTGAGAATTTTATTTTATTTATATTTTAGCTGCTTCCTTGTCTCGGTTAGCTTACTCGGTTGTAATCATAGTTGATAATTCAGGTGATAGTCCCACATATAGAATTCCCCTATTAGAAACTCTAAATATTTACAATTAATTTCATTATTACTTGTCACTATAATTACTCTCTTTTCAGTGGTACACATGATCCAAACGGCATGATAGTCGTTGTGACTCAGTACAACTTTACTGCTTATTAGCACAACTTAAGTCATAGTTTACATGTCAAATGTCAAATTTGCATGACATTTCTTTTCAATTGCATTATAATACACCCCTTCATTACATGGCATTAGATATCTCGAAAAAACGATTCTTAATGCAGATAATAATATTCATGCTATATGTACTCTAGGCCTTTTGACAGAATTACACTTAATGACAAAAGTCGACGTACACAAGAAGTTCTACTGATTCCACGAGTATTTTTTTAGTAAAAGAAAAATAAATGTAAATATGTTTCGTATAAAGTATAAACGTAAAAATGAATTTCTTAAAAAAGAGTAAGGTGCCATTCATATGAAAATATAACATAAAAAATATAACCACAAAGGAATACTTCTTGGTATCCAAAAAGATGAGGATCGAATTGTTGAGCTTTTTTGTCGACTAAAATCTCAACTAATTTAAGTATCCTCATTAACGATTTTAATATTTTTTCTCCGCGAATCAACCATTCTCTCAAATTCAAGATGATGTGTGTTGTTTGCTCAAATTGTACCCATTGCTCTCTGCAATGAGAAAACTCCTTATGATTGAAGTGTTAGGGTTTGCGATTCGTAGTGAGCTCATAAGAATGACCCTAGAATGACTTATTTTTTTCCCGTATATGTAAATAATTAAAACCAGGATGTCAAGAGTTTACGTACACCAGTAGTAACTGTTTTCTTATTGTGTGGTAAAGTTCTGCAACTTTGTTTTGTGTGCATTTTATTCAGTTGTGGTGTTCTAATAAGTCGGTGTAGAATTGTGAGCTTTCCACTTCAACCAACAGGCAAAGTTTAAAAAACGCATTTGAGGAAGAATAGGCAAAAATTGAGCCCTCAGTTACCTAAAAACCTTATAATGCATTATTTTTTGATTCGATTTAAAAATTGTTCATGAATTAATATGCACCAAACAATAAAGAAAAAAGTGGTTCGCCGTGGCTAGTGGGTTAGTGCGTCGACTCCTACGCAGAGGGTGTCAGGTTCGATACCCGAATTTACCGCCTATCATTATTCACGGCTCCACCTCTTTCGAGTCACTTACAATGCTCAAAGAGTATTCCTGTCTAGAACAAGCTCCTTAACTTCGCCGTTCGGAGTCGGCATTAAACTGTATGTCCCTTCTACTCGTGAAAGAACAATAGCACAAAACAGAGGTAAAGCTTTTAAAGTTGCAAAACACATGGATCGTTATCTCTTAACACATGCAAACGTATAGCCCGCCTAGAGACGCTGGGGTAGGGATTAAAGGGTTAAGAGACGGCCACAACCAACCATGCATCAATAAAAAGAGAGCACACTAAAAACAGAGCCGAAAAATGAAATTCAATAACACTTGTACTTTTACTGTCATCATCTACCACTCCATTCAAAGAAAATCTTGCACCAATAGGAAAACGTCAGTCTCATGTCATTTGAACAGAGATCATGTCAAGTCGAAAAGCCGAGATGCTTCGACACAAAGTTTGTATGAACATGGAATTCCTGCCTACACTGGATTTTTCAACAGACGTGCATGAACCGTGGTTAATGTCCAGTTGAGACGGTGCTAGGAGGGAATGCCACCATTAACAAATGTATCTACACGAAAACAATGAATCTAATTTCTGGGAATTATTTTACATTTTGCAGTTTTAATTGTTTTGCTATTAAATTGTAACAACAATTATTTTTCATTTCCTTTTTATCCATGTTACATACGAAATCCTACTGAGGTCAAATGAGATGAATCTGTTAATAACTTTTAAAATCTTTATTTATCCTCTTAAATCTGTATCATCACCACCAAATCACTCCGCTGCGGATAGATATTTCGGTCTTTAATGTGTTGGTTCCACAATAGGGGTCTGTATAGTGTTTAATTTTCTGTTTGAATCTATTTTGTAGCTCACAATGACATATGCTCACATCGGTTTGTTCAGATCCGTGTGTCCATGATGGCGGTTAAGAAAGGAGCCACTTGCGCCCAGTTTGCCTTGACATATTTGTTCATCAGGTAAATTTGATGGCCGTACGGAGCGATCTTCGCATCAATGCAATTCCTGCCTTGTTGAATTGTTCACTTTCTAAGGCTATTTGTGGTAACAATGCTACAGCTTCTTCCTATGGACATCTATGGGAAGCTACCAACGCAGCATTAAGGCTACGGGAATGCAACCGCTGGAACAGGTCACACAACCTAGGACATTCATAAGCAATCAAAAATAGGGTACCGACGCATACAGCTTAAACAGCGCCCGCTTTAGACTTCGTTTTTGGGTACAAAGCACTTATACCAGACTGAGAAAACAGGGCAAATGATTTATCTATATATCCATCGTCATACCCACATACAGTCCGGCGGTCATTAAGGCTCTGTATACACCATCAGTTAAATCCAAGATGGTGAAGAGGAGCTTAGAGGAAATGTCACACTTAAAGATTCTGGACATAGCTAAGGAAAACAAATTTGTTATAAACAAGCACAGGAGTGGATTATCCGCGATACGCCACTAGTATACTATTAGGAAGCTATGAGGTTGTCCCTTTGAATAAAAGAGCTACTTGCACCGGCTCAAGGAATATCACAACGGATGGAAGTGGGTCACAACTGTCGGTTGTGACAGTAACTTTAACCTAACCTAAGATTATTTGTGCTACTTAAAGCCTCAGAGTTTGTGCAACAGAAATTGAATTCCGCAAACAAATTCCATCGCATCCTCTTTGCTCAACCAACGCAGAGATTCAAAACATCTCTTAATTCGCACACGCACACGTGCGTAACTATTGAGCTGAATGATAACTTTGCCACATAGAGTGTCATCTGACAGTACAACTAAACTGCAAATGCAAATTATTCGCCGCGTATTTTAGAATCCAAATTATCAGTTTCCCCCAGTAGTAAGTTTAAGTGTTATTTACGGCTGGTAACGGCAGTGTCAACAGATTGATATGAGCCACTTCAGGTGTGTTTATGACAAAACAAGCTACTTGACAAAAAAATAAACTAGAGTACACTCGGAACTCGCAGGCGCTAGCTTTTGATAACAATCAATACCCACATCTCTATCTTAGCAGCGATTACAGGCGCTAAATTAATTGGCGATGAATGAAAGCAAGCATTCCGCTTTTCAAGAGCACACTGTCGCCACCGCCGCCTATCTGTTTCAAGTTCCAAAGCCATCATTTCCTGCTTTATCCAATGTACGTTGTTTGTTTCGTGTGCGTTAGTTATGTCCGCCCTAAATCTAATTCAAATCACATGTGAACTGCATTCCTCAGTTATTGGAGAATTTTGCTCCCGCCAACACTCAATCAAACAACTGTGTAAAAGCAGTAATCTATTTTTTGCAGTCTCATAAAATATCAAAACTGTGCATTGCCATTATATCTCTAACTACGGCTATCACTTAAGCTATCGCGAATGTAAATAAATATAAATAACGACACAAATGCCATGGGAAAAGTGCAAATATGAGCTAATACAATTAAGGCACTTGAATACATTCCACGCCGTTGGCAATCGATTGGCTTCGCAAAACTTCTTCAATAGCACTCTCCTTGGTATCGGTGAACTTGAACATACTCTGCGCCTTAGGATTCAAGCGACAGACAACACCGGCAGTACCATACGACCACTTCCAGCAAATCAATTCGCAATTGATCATCTTCAGATCCTCTTTCATAGAAAGAATATTCTGAAAGGAAACACAAGAGTTAGAACTTATCGCCATAAAGAAACATGACTCGGTGAACTTACTGCAGCAACTGTCGCATCAATGGATGAGATCTCACCGCCACAAAGTATAACCATAGACAGTTGGCCATCTTGTTCATTTACAAATTTAATCACTTTCGATCTTAAGTACTCGGCTGAGGCGTACTTGAGATTTGTGAACACATTGACGACGCCCACTTCGATGCCGTTTATCTGAAAAGGAAAATTTGTTGCCATAAACCATCGGAGTCTCTCTGCGAGTCTTGGTTTTCTTACTTTTTCCACGGAAACAATTATCTTCGGTCTCGCGCTGGCGTACAGTATGAATATCAGATTCACAGCCACACCACAGAGGATTCCGTATTCCAAACTCCAGAACAAGCAGCACAGCAACGTGACAACAAAGGGAATGAAGTCAATTTCTGTGTGGCGTGGAGAGGAAATGAAATTGAATTAAAATTCCACTTGCGTGCGTTACAAAGTCAACTCACTTTTGGCCTTCCATAGTTCGTGTATCTTTTCAAATTCAACTGTGAACATCATGGCAGCGATTATGATGGCTGCTAGCGTCGCTTTTGGGATGTAATAAAACGTCGTTGTGAGGAACGCCAGAGCCATGATGACCATGGCGCCTGTAACTGCCCCTCCAAGTGTCGTCTTCACTCCAGACGCATTGTTTATCGCAGTTCTTGTGAATGAGCCGGTCGTGGGAATTGACGAAACAAACGCTCCTAGAATGTTGCACATTCCAAGTGCGATCATTTCCTGCGATGCGTCGACGGTTCTTCCTTTGCTGAATGTTTTCGCAATTGCTATACTCTCCAAGATCGAAATCAGCGGAATCGAACCGATCGACGAACCCAGTTGTGCAACCATATCGCCAAAGCTGTAGTATACACCGTCGGCTGTGGTGGTAAATGGTGGCAGTCTGAATGGCGGCAGTCCGGGTGTAACCTGACCGGACAGACGGAATGGCGTGACACCATCTTGTGTCAGCAAATACGCCAACAGAGCTCCAAATATCACCGCCACAGCATTTCGAGAAAGGGAAGCATACTTCGCAGCGGTTTTGTTAAACCGTTTGATGTCTTTCACTTTCTGTAAGAATTCACTTTAGTTACTCTCGTTCGCTGTCAAACAGTGTGTACTCACCCTCAGAACAATGAGGAAAATAAGAGTCCCAACTCCAAGGAGACAGTCGTTTAATCGGGTCTGGCCAATCTTTGTGAAGAAGTTTGCCCATGACTGGTAGAATGCGTTTGATGAACCTGAAATATTATGGGTCGTCATGTGTGTTCTGATGTGTCTTCCTCTTAAAACTCACTTGATATTCCAAACAAATTGTTGATTTGTCCACTTCCGATGGTGATGGCAGCAGCTGTACTGAATCCCAGTGTAACCGGCATCGATATAAACTGAACCAGAAATCCCAGATTGAGCACGCCCAGTAGAAAAATAACACAACCAGCTAAGAAGCACATCAATATTGCAAAGTCCGGTCCTTCCACTGAGTGTTGTTGCACCATGAGAGCCATTATCGCAGTGGGTCCTAACCAAGGTACAAGATTTATCTTGTGTTTAAAGTGTGATGAGAGGAGTAAGCAACTTACCAACAGTGATGTCCTTACATGTTCCAAGGAAAATGTACACAAAACATCCCATGAATGCGGAGTACAGGCCATATTGTGGCGGAAGGCCGGCAACGACTCCGTACGCAATGGCTTGAGGGATGGCTGTCAAGCCAACTGTAAATCCAGCTACAAAATCTTGTATGAGATATTTTGGTTGATATTTCGGAAGCCATCTTAAGAATGGAAATGTGTTGAGGAGTGTCTCCTTTCGGCCGAACGCCTTTGATTTGTTCTTCAATACAGCGCAAACGTTTGGTAGTTCCTCCTTGTAGAGGTTAGCTGAAAAGGGAAAATGTTGTTTGTCAGCGGCGACCTTTTGTGTGCGGAACACTGTTGTGGAATTCTACTCTCCGGAGAATGTATTCTTCCGCACCATAGTGGCGGCGGTTGTAAATACTATTATTTACCGTATGCACTTAACTATTTGTCAGATGATAAAGTAAGGTAATGTCTGTCACTGCGGTAGAATAAAATTTTTCGAATCATATTTGTCTTCCATAAAATCATCGTTCGCACGATATGGAATAGGATCGCGATTGCGCGATTGTAGATTGCAGGGTGATAAACAGAATACAAGTGCAATAAAAAACGCTAACTTGTCGGCATTTATATTGTGCTTCTTGAGAGTTTTTCGCATCCAGTGACGTGCGGGCAGAATCAAAGTCGATGGAGGTTGCTTTGCAAATAATTGTTTATCAATCATACACATGCGTGTGTCGATTTCCTTTTGCTTGATATGTTGCGACAATTTCAAGGGTGTACAATATCGTTAGCAATTGAATTGATGTGATATGATATCAATTGATGCCTGTGACAAATGCTGTCAGCAGTGATAACTATTATTGCAATACAGACGTGCATTTGAACTTAGGCTAATCACTCACGTCTCACTGCTCATAAAAATGCAAGTTGGAGTGTCCGTCGGTACATGGGAAGTACATCGAACGCAATGAAGTGTCTACGATCGTGGGCACTTAAATAAAATGTTGTTAACTTGCAGACAGTTCGAAGCAACACCCCGTCCACATCGAGTATGTGAGTCCCGTCTGTGTTCTCTAGACATAGTAAAGCAGAACAGCAGATACGGACAAAGCGATAAATTAACTGAGAGATTCACCCACAAAAGGAAAGATATGCACATGGAGGTGGAAATGCACAGAGTTTCTGGATGATCCTCATCACTTGTCGACTGAACGTGGAATCCAATCAAACAATCATAATCTTCATTTTGACGCCAGATTTCAATCAAACACACTTTCACAAGGCAGAGATGTCAACAGCCGCCAACAGAGCTTGTAACATACTCGTTTTTCTTGCAACTAATTCACTACGATAGCACATATCATCGCGTGCAATGTGGACAAACGATAAGATTATTGTACGGCCAGCACATTTTGTTCAGTACACGTCAGCGTTTCTACTCGAATATTATGTTTCCCCAAAAATCACACACTTCACACTTTCTTGCCGGATTTTATAATTTACACTTGCCTGGCCCGACCACATGGTATCGAGTGTCAACAGTTGGATCTCTCCTATTCTGCTGCATTCTCGCAACTTTATTTTTCTTTCGACGAAACTCAAAGCTAAACTAACTGAACCTGAACCTGTCACTGAGTGTTTTACGACCGCTCTCAAGTACCCAGATCCCACCACTTGTACCAAAGACACTGAACAAAATTGAGAATTCTTTTTTGTGAAAATTCATGTTTTATGTCACGCTTCTTATAGCACACTCTGTCCGAGAAACCAGAACAAGATGATAATTTGTGTTTTTATTTTTTCTTTTGGGTAGACCCAGATGTGCGTGATGTGTGTTTAGCATCATTACGTCAAATCCGAGATTTCCGTTTTATTCATGAATTTGGATTACACCGAGCTCTCTGGTTATCAGTTAATACTATTATAATATGTCACACACAGAAGTTGAGTTAATGCTGCATTCAGCGGCGCAGAGGGACACACACAATGCACATTGCACATGTTATTCTTGAAAAGAGAAGAAAACAAACAAAAATTACAAGAACACGCACCTGTTGGATCGGCCGTCATGCTATCAACGGAAATAATACGCTTGCCCGCGGGTATATGAGCACTGAATTCGTATCGCTAAACACTTATATACGTTCCTTGAGCTTAGGACAAAATGAAGCGTTCATGCCGGCCGCTCGTTTCAAAGTAATTGTATACACGCTTGTATTTATTGAATAAACCCATAATGCTGTTGCTATTTTTTCCTGCTCGTTCCGTCGCGTCCCCTCCGTCAAGCGTGAAGATGATAATACGAGCTTTGCCATAAGCATTCTAGCAGCTATTATAATGTATGTAAGTTAGGGCTGTACACCGATAATAAATTGTCAATTATACGAGAGCCGCGTGGTTATCAAATTCGCAGGCTAATGGTAGTGGTCTTCGCACAGTTTAGCCTTGGTGATAAAGTTGTCGGTTAAAAAACGGGTTTCCTCCAAAAACGAATTCTTTCATTCGAATTAGCAGGGGGAGGGGTCGTTGTAAATATAACTTTTTGCAATACAAATCTTAACATGCTCGCTTTATGATTATTGAGAAATGATAACGCAGGTTTAGAAACTCTGTGGAAGTTGCTTAATTCGTTTAGCCTACGCTATGGTTAATATATTTTTATTTGAGTTTTAGAAGCTCTCAAGGAATTGTCACAACTTTCATTATTTTGCAATAGCATCCCCTTGAATGTAAGTGGGGCAAATAATAGACAAATCAATCGGAAGCGATTGCATCTATCTGTGATAAGGTCTGCTTGTGAAAAAACAATTTCATTACAAATGGTGACCTCGTTGGGATCACGTTTGACATAAACAGAGGCGGGAGGGATATCTTTGTCGGTTAGAAGAAAGAAGATCAGGCGTGATTGAGATGGCAGGACCCTTAAAAAGGCTTCATCAAGTTCAACTGACAGTGTGTACATGTTTACGTATGTAATTGTTATCAGGGTTACAGTTTGACGTTTTATGATGTGCGATAAGCTAACAGCATGTCCCCCTTCGTGTGCACACATGACTAGATTGTTATCGATATCAGTGAAGATTACATATCATCCATAGATTGACCTACTTTGACAGGTTTACCTGATTCTATTCTTTGTAAACTTCGATCGACAGTCTATGTTTCTAATCTGTCAACGTTTGTCAATTTTTTTGCAGAATCTGTGGTTGCTTGCTTCTCCGTCGGTAGATAGTGGTCTGTGCTGTGCGTTAGCTGCTTTTCGGTTCGACGGATTTCTTTATTTGTCCTGTCCTCAGTTAATGACAGTGATCCAAGGCTATGGCCCTGTTCTGAAAGTTGTTGTTGATAGGCATAGTTAATTACGAATAATTAAAATAATAAATCCTGTAAATACAATTTTTTTAGGAGAAATTGGAACAAAATAAATCCCTCGCAAAAAAGAGCAATCTCAATTAAATAGTTGATGTCGACAGCGAAAGTGTCGTTACTAATTTCAGCACGGGAGGTAGTGCAAAAGAAGAACATGTTTTAAGTTCAAAGAGTTACTTTTATCTCTTGATTGTCTTCGGAGCAATCTTTCAATAAAAATATTTTCAGAATCGGATGAACTTATACGTCCGACTGATTGTAATAATCATTCCTACACAGAATACAGTGCAACTATCGAGTTTCTGTCTATTTGAAAAGTTGCGATTGCTGCGTCAATAATGATAAACAATTAAATTTAGTTGTTGCGAAAATAGAAGATTTGCGTTAATCCAGAATGAATGTTATTCCGTCAGCATTCGTATGTGATCCCAATACGTTCGTTCGTCATACGAGTAACGTAATTTTTGTTCGTGTAGTATACGAATGAAAAAATGATATATTTTTTAATGTTTTTTTATTTTATTCAATCATCCTTTTAGCTTTGTAAACTTATTTGATATTTTCCAACTTCTTGATCCCGTCCGAAAAGTAATTTGCCGGGAGGTCTTCAAAATACTCCTCCGTGGCGTCGATGATTTCCTCGCGTGAGCTGATTTTTTTTTATTGATGAGCCCTTTTTGAGTTTTTAGAAGAGATAATAGTCCGAGGGAGCCAAATCGGCAATTGGAACCGTAAGTCATTGATTTTAGCCTTGGTTGCGATGCTCTTGTGCGCCTGCGCATTTTCTTGCAAAAACATCCAGCGGCAGGATAACTTTTTCATATGCAGAATATTGCCCAAAATATGCCGTGTACCGTACTAATCTGTGTGTTATCTGGTAGCTCGCGCACCTTCACTTTCCGGTTAGGACGTCATCAGACAGGTCGGACGGCCTGCCGCTGCGGACTTGAGCGATAGTGGAGTTGCGGCCACCACGAAACTCTCGAAAGCATTATTTGACGGTGTAATCTGTCGGAGCATAAGCCGCATAATATTTTTCCAACTTTTCTTTTGTTTCCTTCGCCGTTTTGCCTCTCTGTTTTATGAGAGAACGAAAATCGTTTTTGTCCATACTCAACATGATGCCAAGCACGTCAACAACAATCAGCTGTCAAAATAAAGCTAAAAACGTTATCGCACTGAAATTTGCCATGTCTGCCTAAATATGAACGGACTTCAGGGCACTATAACCTTTTTTGCAATAGCAGCGCATTCTGGCAGTCAAGGATATTACTTTTCACCCCACCTAGTAATGGACCATCCATTCACGGATGCGATGATTCGACTGCTGGTCTTCTTCAATGTGTATTTTTATCATGTTTTTCGCTGTTAATGCATTTGGCATTAATGCAATGCAAATTAAATTGGATGTTTGTTTGGAGAGATTCGATTTGATCGGATTTAAGAATATTGTGAATCTCAATTTACATTACCGACATGGGGACGATTCACTTCGAACTTATTTCTGAATATGGAATTTTCGATTTCAGTGAACGGTTTTCCCACGGCGGATTTAAGAACAGGGAGTTTAGTATACTTTCAGTCGAAGTGATTCACAAATTGTGGTAAATTTTGATTTAAAATTAATGGCTTTCCTGAGCGCATATGTCCTTGGACTAGAATGCGTACACAGAGGCTTGCTTACGTTGTCGTTGGTAGGGAAATGTATTATTTTGGGCTTCATGATTATTGTGTCATTATGTTTTACACGCAGGTGGGATATTTTGGGAAGATCCTAGATAGAAGAAGCAAGCAAGGGCCTCTCAAATTACACATTTATTACACATACAAAAAGGAAACCAGGTTACTTTTGGTTTAATAATCTCCACAGACTAGAGAATATCAGTCATCGTTTTGTAATATGATGTGGTATGAATCATGGCATAATTAGCAAGGTAATATTATGTCGTTAGCGTAATTCAGCAGCTATTCCTTTCTTTTCGTATTTTCTTCTTTTTCGCATGTGATGCGATGTGCTTGGTGATGAGTAGTGATGTGTTGAAAATAGTGTCTGTTATCTTGTCTACTTAGTAAGCAAAAACTGCTGTAGTGATAGGAAACCCAATTAGCACTTTAAAGTGCCGTTGGTGTCGCTAAAACTTGTGTATGTAACTGAAGAAACTGTCAAATGAGGCTTTCCATACACTTTTTTTTATCCTTAAATTGTTACTATTATAGCACTTGAGATCCACACACAGAGTGGACCAAAGAATAACTACCAATGTTAATCACGTATAACTCGAGCAATGATGATTTGTTTGATTTAACTGTAATCTGTGTACCAACTGTGTTTAAAAGTTTATGGAGCATTTTTATGCACACTGTATGAAATATGACATTCGACAAATGTTCACCATTTTGCTCGTTACAGACATTGGGTGGTGTGAATCTTTTCTCAGCATTTTGGAGACAACTCTCCATTTCATGTGAATAAAAGTAAATTACGTTAAGTTTAACGAAAACCCTCCACATAGTTTGACAGATCAGTGTTACCTCCATTTTGGTGAGAATAAAAATCAAATGTATTGGGTGACCTATTGATGAAGTTGAGTATGCAACTTCAAGAGAGAAAACAGAAAAAAAAATGGAAAATACTTTTTCTGAAGAGGAATACTTTGACGAATTAAGTGGAAAACCTTCAAATCAATTAAATCTGGAATGGAATAAGACGATTTCATACAATTTTGCAGTTACATATATCCGTGCTTGCCAAACCCAAACCTCCGCGGTGGAAAATGTGGAAGAAAATTCCATAGATTTGCTTTTGCACAACACTTGCCAAAATGTGGATATATCAATCCCCCAATGCCCTCACCAACTCCAACTTGGAATCCCGTGTCACCAATGTATCGACAAAATATTTTCATTTTCGTAACTGGGTATATGGTGCACCACGGGTTTCTTCAGGAATATCGGAAAGCAACGATTACAAACCATTCCAAGTTATCAAACTCGACTCTATAGAGGTTCCTTGCATTATCCCCTGTGTCCCGTAAACGAAGTGAATTATAGTTGTTTTTCGCGTTTGTATGTTTAAAAACATTGCATATACTTTACACCTACCTTTACCCGACTTCACACTCACCCTTAAATGTCAAGAAACCTAATTTTCAACCGTCAACTTGAAGAAAAGAGCCTTCCTTGAGGAAAACGTTTATTCACACAAAATTGAGTGTTCCCATTAACGAAAACCATGCACTATGGAACACTCATAGTACCCTGGGAGTGTTCCCTTAGTTTTTATCCACCCGCCTTTTCAGCGGGTTTTGGTTAACACCACGTTTCTGGTTAAATGCTTCTTGTTTTGTCTCGAATATAGCGCTTCAGCTGTCTAACAACATATGCTTTGGCTTTTAATTACCGACTATTAAGACCACAAAGTAGGGCGCAATTACATCTGGTGAACGAGGTGGTCAATTCCACGTTCTCTTCAGTTCGGATAATTCCAAGAGCATGTCCTTCAGGACGGTCTGCCTCTGAACCTCGTTCCTCCAACTGTCCGAATTATCTTTAATTAACAAAGACTGAGAACTGATCTTGAATTAGAATATTGGCGTTGTTTTTATTGTGAGATTGACGAGCAAATGGAACAAACAAAGCTGAATCCAGCTTGCAGACATAACTTTACATTTACAGCAACGTTTAATCTGGCTGGCAAAGTGCTAGTTGAATAAGTCTAACGGGGGACTCAAAGGAATACAGTTAGACAGAGTATAGTTAGTGGGTTGGTTTATGTGGCTACCTGATTGGCTCAAACCGGGTACAAGTAGTCCAGTTGCGCGTCATTTCGATCCCACCCCTCCTAGACCTGGGTCGTTTGGATTAGCGAAATCCAATCTGTGGAGTTGAGGAATCTAATTATGTTCGATATACTTTGATTAGCTATCTCGGAGAGGTCACTAAGGAAGGGTTTTCCGAACGCTATATATCTTCGTTTCGCTAGGGTCGGACAGTCACAGAGAAAGTGATGGAGACTTGGCTCTGAGTGGGTGTCGAGACAACTGCAACAGTGTAGGTTGAACGGTATTCCGAGTCTAGCAGTGTGGATGCCTAGCGGCCAGTGCCCGGGCTTATAGCCACGACTCCAGAGCGATTTCTATTGAGGAGGTCATCCGTCCTTCTTTTCGTGCAGGAGGTCCAGGTTTTCCTACAGAATTTGTACTTGGGCGACCTAGTCCACCTTTTACTAGCTAAGGACAGGAAGTGTTGGTAGATGATGTATTTGAGGTGGTTGATTAGGGGATCAACTCAGTGGGGCGTTGCTGGAAGCCTTGCTAAGCCAGTTCGTCGGCAATCTCATTTCAGGAACCCAGAGGAGAGTAATATTGCTCCTGCTACTGGTCAGCATGAGTTCTTTGTTGCACTGTCGCAACAAATTAAAGGAAGTAATTACTTAGGAGATGGCCCTGATGCCTGATTGGCTGTCGCCGCGGCTCTACCATAAGGGCAATTACTACTGAGAAGCTTATACGTTTCTCTGATCGCTGGTACTTCAGCCTAGAAGAGTGATCTGGGAGACGGGAAGAATTGGAGTTACTGAAATCCGCCGGGCCTACCCTACACCGTGGTCTAGTTTAGATCCATCTGTGTAGACGGTGGAAAGATTCTTGTCATTATTTACTTTTTATTTAGATATTACTATAATATCAATGTATGTTTGTCAAGCTGGAATTGATAATGTGAACGCGATTTGTCAAACAACAAACAAATGTCAAGCCTAAAATGTGTGTTTCAAAAAATTGCGTCTACTAATCCAATTTTTCTATCGCATTCTTCTTTTTTTTTACAATAGAACTAAACATTTAATTTTGCCACATTTTCAACAAAGTTCACATTTTTTTTCATTTCGTGAAACGGACAAACAAATCGATGTGTGCATGCGCACCTTTTTGTATTATTTACGCTGTTTGCCGTTATCTTTAAAATACGGATTAAAAAAAACCGCAAAACGCTCATCCGTCTTGAAATTCAATTAAAATGTGTCGCATGTAAGTTCCAAAATCCAAACGTCAAGACTGATTAACTGTAACGCAAATGCTTTTCGAGATCAATCATTTATTGACATCCTTATGATGGATTGACAAATGAATGTGGTCAGTCAAATAAATTGGCAAGCGTGACACTTAGATAAAATGCATAACTTACAACTATTCTAGTTTAAAACAACGTGGCTATCAAACTGGGAAAAAACCAATTGGAAAAACTGTTTTGATACAAAATAAAGTCGATCAAATATAAATCTAGATGGAAGTAAGGATTAAATAAATGTCTACTAAAAATGATTTAGTAATTTAATATAATTTGACAGGTGTCTTATGATAAGAATTCGAAAATATATGTGGAAAAACACTGTTGTATAATGTATGTGAGGTTAAGCAGACTCAATTAAGTTCAGCGACGCTAAAGGGGGGATAAACCAACCCAATTACGTGTAAGGGTTATGCATTATAACTTTGAGAGACTTATTGCTAAGTGCGCTGTGATGATTAATATCTATACCAACAACGACTACTCTCACGAGATGGAAAAAATTAAAAGCTGTTTGTTAAACAAAAAAAAAATCACGCTTCGATGTTTACAGAAGCAGCAAAGATAATCGCTTGTATACTGCCTAATTATAGAAACGGTTTGGGAAATAAAAACTCATGGGAGAATCACAAGTGGCAAAGTAAAGATTATTCTGTTGTGTATTTGTATATAGAATCAATTGCATTTTTTTTCTTGTTATTCCATTACCACATCAAAAGAGCAGATAATCAGCAGTTGTAATGTATGTGTTCAGGTAGGGTGATTGGAATAATTTGATGACAGCATTGTCGTTCCACAAGATGCGTGTATGAATAATGCATGTTTTATATCGAAAACAAAATCATTTGTAATACGAAACGGTAGCTTATGTTCAGCGACAAGAACGATTAGCAGCCATTTGGATATGACAAATTGTGAAAATTAACCCCTGCCCCCTTCGACGAGAAGTTAAGTATTTGACGAGTCGGTTTATAAAATTAATTGCAATTTTATTGTATTTTCTAAATGCTTACTATTCATTACGCTAATGTTGTATTTGTCGTTTCATATAACTTGTAAGATATGTATAATGCCTTCGTCACTGCAAATGTTATTAAGCCTAGTATGGAGTTGCGATAAATTTTACACCACTATTTTCGCTGTGATGCAGCTACACCTCACAAATTGATTCCAAAATTGTGATACCTCTCTTTTAGTTGTTTGGTCTAGCAAAAAACTCACTTTCATATAGGGAACATTGGGGAAAGAAAAATATAAAGCAAAATAAAATAATAGAAATTCGGAAATTCATTAGAATCCCTAATATTTATTACCTTGAAATTAATGAACAACTGTCTAGAAGTATAGAAAGCCAATAACTTGCATCTCCATTTTCACATTCGACTATTTGTTTCTCTTCTTTTTCTATTTAACATGTGTTTGCTTTTATTGTGAATTGTTCAAGAGAACGTCACGATTTTAGCATTTACCGTCATGCTCACCGGTTATGACCAGAGATGGCATAGTAGACTACATGAGGTAAACTACTCCATTAATTATGCGTAGTTATTCGAACAGCGATTTTTTTTTTAAGAATGTTTCTAAATTCATCACGTTAAGTTGACGTCTCAACTACAATTTGATACTCACGCTACGTCTAGTACTTTTTATTACGTATAATACAGTTACTACCTCAATAACGTATTAAGCGTACCAAATGCTGTTAAATATTCCAAAAAAGTGCAATTTCTGCCATCTCTGGTTACAAGTGACAAACGCCTCACAAGAAAAATGTCAAAATTTATTTGAGATGTCAATTTAACGTCACTTCAGTCAGGTAAATGCATCCTCGGTCCAAAAATTATGGAGTTATTCTTGGAGCGAGGATGCATGTACCCCTTTTAAGTTAAGGTTCGGGAGAATTGAAGTAATATGTGACGAAAGTGGAAACATTCTAAAAAAAAAACATGTTTAACTCTTGTTTTTGCTTCTTTCCGTTATCCATTAGTTGGAAATTACATTTGAAGTTTAACGTTTCTTTGTGTAAAGCAACAGGCAGTAAATGAAACAAACCGGGCGTGCAGTTTTTTCGAATAGGTACTCGTAATTAATTAAGTCGATTACCTCACACTTTACTCTACCATCTCTGGTTGTGACACATCATAGAGGTGGAGCCAGCATACGCATGTTAGTGCACACATTCTTCACTTCAAGTCCAAATACTCTGAAGATATCTTCCCAATACAATTTCCACGAAGAGAAAAGTCTCACAAGCCTTATCATCAGCAAAATGATAATTTGTTATGTTACCGCCCCTACTGTTCCCTTAGGAAAGCACACGTAATTGAGAAATGCAAAAAAAAATTGATTTTCTGCCTGTAGTGCACGGAGACAGTTCTTTATTTTCGTGCTGTTTTCTTTCTCAAACGCAGTTTGTGCTGGTTGCAGTTGTACTGAGCAAGGGTGATATAATACCGCATAATACTTATTCTTCTTCATGTTGTTATTGTATGAAAATTGACTTGAAATTCCATACTTCTTGTATCCTTTTAGTAGACATCTACTAAAAGGTTTTCGGTTTTCAGTACATTCCCGTGATATTTGCTACATATGGACCTGCAATCCCTCAAGACACCTGCAAAGTGCCGACTTCACTGCCACAACAAAATAGTGTTAAGGACTCTCCATATTAGCAACGCTACTTCTTCTCTGAATTCCCCAATGAAAATCTAACGCTGTAGACCTTTTTGTGTATAAAGAATAAAGTTGATTGTGAGTAGAACCGAACTGGGCATTAATCAATTGCTAAGATGCAAAGTTTAACTGGAAGGACGTAAGATCGTATGTTATTTCAAATATTCTTAATCTTACACGTCAGTTCACTTTGGTTTTTTAAAAACAATGTCTATTGCATCAAAAAACCCAGATGCCATGACACGTTTCTTCAGAGTGATTTAAATGAGGTCAGAAAATAATTACTCGTGACGTGAAGGAAGTATCAGCTCTTCCATTTTAGTTCCCAACTGAGACAGATACTCTTGGAAACTCTTATTGAATCCTAATCAACGATTTCTTTTTATATGTATCTTAAAGATTGTGGGAATTTTTCGTGGTTTATTAGCATATAAACTGAAAATCTATCACAGGGCATTAAACCAGTGTTATCATCTCGCTAAATTGACGTCCATAATATCAATAAAATGTCCACGATTTCTCGATATTGACCACCGATGACTGTGTCCACAAGCCCATAAATCGTACCAAATAGTGACTTTATCTGGATATAATGGCTGGAGAATGGTTTTAGTTTGAGTTTTTCGAATTTGAACCATATTTTCCAAATTTGTTGTTTCGCCGTGAGTTTATGCATGTTGGATTTCCCAATCAAATTAACCTGAAATCGATCGGGAACTGTAAAATAAGCTGTCACAGAGAACAATGTGGCCAATTTAAAGTTCTCTGCCTTTAAAAGAAAAAAGCCCTTTATATTCTATAAAATATTTCACAGTCAGAATGGGACTATACATATTGCCGAATGTGACACATGTACGTCATTGATATCACCAGCAGTACTTATTATCAACAAATTCGTTTATCAGGACATGGCCACTTGGACAGATGTGCAAGACAGCTTATGCTGAATTAATCACACCTCGTTATTTGATAGGCGTGACGAGAAGGGTGTATTTTAGGTATTGTTGAACGAGATTTTCGAGTGTCAACAGGTTCAGATTATGTGTTGATAAAGTAATCAAATTGTCGAATACTGTTTGTCATCGTATGTAGCGTTAGGGGGGATAACACCTTGTGATAAGCGTGGTTTTGCTCACTTCTCAATGTTCTAGATATGTTCATCGGTTAAGTGGTCTAAATACGAATTGTCCGCAGACATCTTCTAAAAAAATACGTGCAATCCAGACTTTAAGAAGGAGCGTATGATTCGCAATTTTTTGTGACGCTAAACAACATTCGCCCAATGTGAGAATAAGTAATGATGTCATTGGGCTGAAACTAATCTCGGATTTCCATTTATTAATCTACCAAAAAATGTCATCGTCGACAATTTTCTAATCAGAAGGCGGAAGTACTAGTGCTTTAGTTGACGATTAGTTGCTAACAGTGGCTGCGCCTACTAGTGCCAGGCACCATTTATTCCCGTTATGGTTAAAGACTCCAAATATTTGTCACTCTTTTGGAATACAATACAATAGATCAACAAACGTATGTGCAAATTGGGTTTTAAGCACTAAGCTCTTAACAGGGATGGGGAAACCACTCGACATAATTAGTGCCCATTCACACATTCTAATTTGTTCCTTATAGTTTCCAATGAAACTGGAGTTTTTCTTATTTCAGTTATTCAAAAAAGAACTTTGCTAACAGCGATATTCTGCTGGAATTTCGAAGTTGAACCAATCATTGATGACAACTAAATGTCAAGGATCTAACCTTATTAGCGTGTTGTGTGTGCGTTCTCTTCTGCCTTATCGATAATATCCATTACGAAATGTCATCGAGATTTGTGAGGTAAACACAATTACCCACCTTTCCATTAAAAGAAAAAATAATGTTAATAGCGCACGGCGCGGGCAACAACGATGGATGATATTTACATGTGATATTTAACTTGTAAATTTGGAGGGACCAATAACTTTGACGGGTGTCAATGGTCGGAGACATTTCATTGTAATGACATGACTAATCCAACGCGGCTGTGTAGATGGCGTACAAACGGTTGCTCGGGAGACTGAATGTTGAAAAAGACCACCCAAAGTCATTAAATGGAAAACCCGTAATTATAACCTAATAGCAGTCGTTAACTTTTATCTAAATTGAGTTGATATAAAATATTGCTCGAGTTGTAATCAGATAACATCTTGTTTGCGTAAATCTTTGTTAAGTATGAACACGTGATTAATTTCTCACCACGCACAACCCTCTGATCTTTCTTTTAATAATTAAAGAACTACAGTGAAACTTCTCTTCTATATATATAACTTCCCTTCTATAAGGGACACCTCTTTTTACGGACAATTCGTTGTGGTCCCCGCATCAAGATGTCGCACTGCTGCCCGCCATAGAGCAGTTTCACGGTATTTTACTTTACCGTTTGTTCGCCTCAATGCATCGTAACCCTGATAAAAATTACACGACAACACGATCGGCAGCAACTAATTCTGAATATCACAAATCCAAACCTTGAACATTTCCCTTCATCATAACCAAATAAATTTAACCTCATATTTGTTCATCTCTATTTACAGGTCTTCACAGTTAAAGATTCTCTAAGGATTCCAATTGCCGTTCTAAAAGCCGGTGAAACACGTGCACTCAATCCAGATGTTGAATTCTATGATACTTCAGTTGTCTTCAAACTAATAAAGGGCAGCGGTCCAGTTTACATTCTCGGACAAAATCTGAAGGATGACGTCGAAGTGGTCGATATGGACGATGAAGAAGACACCGAAGAGGACGATGATGGCGAAGAGGAAGAAGACGATGCAAATCCCCCAAAGAAGAAGCTAAAGTCCGAAAACAATGCCGACGGCAAAAGCACCAAAAACAAGAAGAAATAAGCCGCCTCCAAACACCATCAATTACAGATAGGCATTATTTCTTCTAGTTCCTTTCTTCCCCCCCTCACCTACAAATTTTCCTTTTGCAGTTAAATTAGGTTAAAGTAATAATTTTTAAAACAATATAAACATTTAATCAAACCAATAAGGTAAACAAAACGATAAGTAACAACAAGAGAAAAAAAAACAACAACCAATTGCATAGTTTTCAGTTAATGAATATGTGAGACTAATTCAATCGCAGCCTCTTACTTGCATATGCTATATAGACGAGTTTCCTTTTCGTATATCTCCTTTAAATTAACACAAGTTTTACTCGTCTCTCAGGAGAGAGTATTCAATTGACCATAGAATAGTTTCTAATTTCTTTTTTTTTTATATTTGTTAACAACACAATCAAAAGCACAGGACGAAAAGTGTTTCACACTCGGCCACTCTCGTCGGGTGTAACAGCTACATAAAAATGAGTGTTTGCAATTTAATGAGCAAACACCAGATCAGAGTTATAAGACAAATGTAAATTATATTATAATACTTCCAAGAGCCAACCAGAGAGTGGTGGTATTATTCATTGTATTGTATATGACATGTACAATTCTTCTTTTTAATAAATACGTATGCACATTGGATAGCAATGCTAGTTTCAACTGAGACGTTGTCAAATGAAGTGCAAGGAGAAAACGCATTGAACTTAATACATTTAGAATTTTCCTGAAACCATTTGTATATAAATAAGCGGTAACTGAAAACAAATAAAGTTTGTTTACTATTTTTAAAAACGTGCGTCAGTCTTTTTATTTGTAGTTCCTATCCACACGCTGGCGCTTAACCGTCGACGATTATGTGTACGTTTTCGATGGAATCGTCGATTGCTTTATAATTGATTGATTGATTGTTATTGGTAAAACCATGTTCGTCATAACACTCAGTCAGGATAAGATATAGTTAAGATTCGGCACTTGTGAGCGCGGCTCTTAGTAAAGTCAACAATCCACTGCCGCAGGAGCGCCATGTCTTCGAATGTGTCGCTATTTTGACATGAGCGAATGCGTTAAGCGCAAACAGGAAACAGGTTTTGAACCGTTTGCCCAATCCAATTCAGTACACTGAAGGGCGGGCTCCACATCGTTCAATCGAAAGGTTGACACTGAACCTGATTTTTGGAAGCAAATTTTGATGACCAGAGGCCCATTTCAAACTCCGGCGAGAATAACGTTGCCGCATTTGGGGAACGACGAATCCACACGAGGTTCATGAAACCCCACTGCATGGAAGGAAGTAGTTAATGATGTGGGCTCATATCTACCGAGAAATGTGTGAAAAAGGTTTGGACGGTCGCTGCTGTCAACAATAAAGCACCCCACGCTACACGGCAAAAAAATCAGTTCCTGCAACGAAACGTCCTTGGACGTGTACTGTCAAAATCTCTGTGGGGACATTAACTGGACATCCAGGTTCAGATCTAGAGATAACCCCATACGATTTTTTTCTTGTGGAGTTATGTAAAATGTAAATGAATGTCAGCAGGCCTTTATCACATTGGGGAGCTCAAGGCAAACATTCGTGCTAAAATGAACACTACCGCCCGAAGTAATGGAAAATAGCAAATAGGACATTGTGGTTTGGCTGCTTGATTATTTGTTTCCCAAAAGAACTAGTCGAAATAAATCATAAAGGGCCAAATTAAATAAAATAAATCTGGGCGATTATCGACAAGAATTCCGTCCCCCGACATAGACGAGGTCAAGATAGCAATATCAAGACTGAAGTCTCACAAAGCTGCCGGTGCTGATGTCCGCTAAAATCTTTAAGGGGTCGAATCACCGCATCCGTGAACGGATCGTCCGTTATACGAAAAGAAATTACGTTACTCGTCATACGAACGGACGTATTGGGATCATGACATACGAATGCCGACGGAACGCAATTTTTCTCTGTAGGAAATATTGTAATAAAGTGGAACGTAGTAAATGGAATAGTTAAACGTCAAAAAAATGTCATTTGTGAAATTATTTATGTAAATGTAACAATTGAAACAAGCGATGAATTCTATTTTGCAATTTTCCTTGAGTTCCCCTGATTCAGAAGACATTATTTTATAGTACGATTGGAACGAAGGCAGTTAAGAGATAAAAGTAACTATATTGAACAATCAAGCAAAAAGTAAGAATGATTTGACACACCATAATACAATTCATCAAATTCATTAAAGGTTTTCGCTTGAATAAGGCGGCATTAAAACATGTTCTCTCTAAGCTTGAACAATACTCACATTTTCTACTGCACTACTTCCTGTGCTGAAATTAGTATCGACACTCGCTGTCGACATCGTCTATTTAATTGATGGATGGCTCTTTTTGTAAGGGATCTATTTAGTTGCAGTTTGTCCCAAAAAATGCAGTCGTTGCATTTTATGTATGTACTTCCTATATTTTAACTGTTATTTATATGGTTTAATATTTTATTAATTCTTAATTTACTACTCAAATCAATACGTTCACTGTCTACTGATCGAATGACGTCTCGATTAGTTCAATACGTTCACGTGCACGATAACGTGTTGTGTGATCCCAAATTGCACAACACGTGTCCTGTAATTCCAAGTACACGTTTTTCAATAGCGATTCACTCGTTCACGGATCCGGTGATACGACCCCTGGTTGGGCGTACACGCCAATTCATCTCTAAGATGTGGTCGGTGAATAGCATGTCCGACGAGTGGAATCTCAGTATCAAATACCCAGCCCACAAGAAAGGAAAACCCTTTGACTGTGCCAACCTCAGACGGATAAGTCTCGTTGACATCACCTCTACAAGATCTTTTCTGCCATTTTGTGTGCCCGTCTGAAGGCTTTTATAAATCTAATAGACCCATTACAGTAGCTTCACCATCGACCAGACCTTCACACTGAAGCAGATGCTGGGAAATACCCAAAAAATCCAAATCGACACCCACCACCTATCCGTCGATTTTAAGGCCGCATATGACAGCGTGCATAGAGACGAGCTATACAGCGCATGCCTAGTTTTGACATTCCTGCCAAACTCGTCAGGTTGTGCAGCATAACTCCCGCTGCTCCATCAAGGTCGGTAACGAACTTACCGAGACCTTCAATGTCAGAAAATAATATAGGCAAAGCGACGCGCTGTCATGCGACTTCGTCAATATAATTTTTAAGAAGACCGTCGTAGACTTGCACACCAACTCTAGAGGCACGATCTTTCAGACATTGACGTGATTGCCAGAACACAGTGAGCCGCCAATGGGGCGTTTGCAGGCATTGAGACAGAAACTACAGAAATGATTCTAGCGGTAAACGAGGGAAAAAACGAAGTACATATCTGCTGAAAGAACATACAACATCGACGTCTTGGACAGAGCGTCACACTGGGCAGCTATAACTTCGAGGTAGTCAAGGACTTTGATTACCTCGGCTCCGCAGTAAATAGTACAAACAACATCAGTACCCAGATCAAATGCAGATTAGCTCTTGCCAACCGATGTTTCTACGGGATAAAAGGCATTAGAGTCCTCTCTCGAACGACCAACCCTGATCATCCCTGTACAGCCCGGAATCATGGATAATTTCCAAAAGAGATGAAGGGACCCCTGATCTCTCCGAGAGAAAAGTTTTGCGTGCAATTTTTTCAACCACGAACTGTACAGTGGCATTGAGTTGCCCATACGCTTGGCCATTTGCAGCGTATGAGCAACTCAACTCTGGCCTGAAGGGTCTTCGACTCCGCACATGTGGTAAAATGCAACAGAGTACGTCCGCGTTTAAGTTGACGCACCCAGGTAGACTAGACTAGACGTGGTAGCCAGAGATCGTGCTAGTTAGAGAAGCTTCTTGGCTGAGGCCCAGATCAACCCCGGACACTAGAACTAGCCTCATAAAGAAAAAATTAAACAAAAACACCTCGTATATGGGAATCGTTTATTATTGTTTTAATTGTTTAATATCGGGATAAAATATAACCATCCAGAACAAACAAGGAAAACAGATAACCTGAGAGGACTTCTTGGAGTCTGGGTCGAACTGACGGATTTCAAACAAGAAGAACCTCGATAATGCTAGATGTCCCCAGTTTCACGTACTAAGCTGAGAATTTCTTCACAACAATCGTGGCAGTCGTCTGCTGTTTGTACTACATGTCCCTCCATGCCCTTTGGTTACATGTTGCCCAAAAAGTTGGGCGTTGAATATTCGTCCTCAACCCAAACCCAGAAATACCCAGAGATTCATATCATACATTTGTGGTGCAAGGAAATAACTTTACTCGGGCAATAACATCACACAAATGGACTCTTTAAAAGTGAAGTTATTCCTTACCTAAAATTGGCAATTATTTGACTCGAAATTTGGGCTTATATCGCTCTTGAATTCGTTCACGGTGACGTGAAATAAGACCCAACGAAATAAAGCCAAAAATTAAAAATGTCGCTTAAGAAAACGAAATAAGATTAATTTTTCTTTAATTCATTTTATATATATATTTATATTTTATATAGTTTGAAGTTAATTTTGTTTTTTATTGAATATCCATTTTCAAACCGTTGGGCATTATTTCACGTTTAGCGTGTTGTTCGGTGATTAATGGGGGCAAAGGCAGACAGTTTTCTAAAACAAACAAACGAATAGGTGCTGCAGGCATGCTGTCCCCTTGTCAACCCCCCGGCCAGAATCACTATAGGATTGGGAGTAGGTGCGAGGATCTGTCCATGCAAATTTTGGAAAAGTCTATGAAAACATGCAGATATGGCAGAAATGTCACTTTTTTGGAATAACTATATTTCTTACGTCTGCTACTCATTGTGGTAGTTAATGAATTATACGTGAGAAAATGTAGTATATGTAGAAACAATATCAAAATGAGACTCTGGCAGTGTGGTTTGAGAGGGCAGCATGCCCCCCAATCCCATTACACCGTTTATTATAGAAAATTGTTTGGTTTTACTGACAATACAAACCGCATTCCCTAAACCAGTTTAGAAACCCTCCAGAAAACAAAAATTAAAAGTGTTATTTTTTTCCCAGTCAAAAAATGAAATTATTTCCCACACTTTGTGTGCAGGTACCCTGCATCTTGCTCTCGAACAGAGGCATATTCAGAAGACGTCATATAATTGCCTCGTTTTCCCTCAAAACCATTTTAAATAAATTCATACAACCATAGCTTGAAGGTCGTCTGGGATGATTGAAGAAAGAAAAATATTCAGTCAGGTGTCACTGTTACATTATATGGGCTAGTTTCTCTAACAGCCCATACGCATTATATGTGTATTAAGTCAATAATTGAAATCTGACCTATCAAAAATGCTACAACTTCTCAAAGGTGGACCAAAAAACCACCAAAGCGCCAGTCATTGAACCACACAAACAATTCAACAATTGTTTTGATTGCCTAACCAATTGCAAAAGCACGAGATTGAAACGTATTGAATCAAGATCAAACAAACATTCATCGGGGGAAAACAAACAACGCGCCTACAATTGCTTACCAGAATGTCTAGACTAATGTTGGCTTAATCCAGGCTCAAATCAAATGGGGACTTGTATATGGATTAAGCAAAGAGCACGCTTTCCGCTTTCCACGAGCACTCGATGATTCAATCGGGCGTATTCGCCGACCAAGTGTTTAACTAAGAATTAACAGTGTTATTATTTGAATTGGTTTTGCGTAATTTTGTTGAGATAACATCTGCTGTTAGACCTCGCGTCACACAACTAATCTATGGATGTGCACATTTCGCAAAAGTAAGCATGCACGCAGTTTATGTATGCACATGATTTGCCACTGGGTTTTTCATACGTTTCTGGGACTTACCTTATTGATTAGGCGTATTCAAATGAGAAGAAAGCTTAAGCGCCAACCGCTTCTCAAAATATTGTTAATTGACTCTTCAAATACGTATGACTGTGTAAAGCTAACATTTATGTGGACAAATTCACATTTTGTAGTGTTTTGGTAGCAAACAGAAATACTTTGTCAGATGGTGTTATTTTTTGGTTTTAGACAAAGATCCGTATTGCATATCTTTGTTATCTTAAGACTCGTGAAATATCTCCAGTTGAACACCGTCACCAGATTATGATCAGTCTCATTGCACGATGCTATACGTTGTCTCGCTATATGCACTTGCAACTAGTCAGAGATGGACACACGAGTACACTTATCCGTCCTGCATACACGTATAGCCAGGGGTACATGCATGTGTGACTAATTGGATGCGTTTTTAGGCAGTGATAAAGCGAAGTTATTCCGGCATCGGGGAAAATGTCTTTATCTGACTTGTCTGCACACTACATGGTTGAGGCAGAAATGTCGTACCTTACATTAGACAGATACGCTAACACCTCGGTTCTTAAGCTGCGTTCCGCGGAAGGGTTTTCAGGGTTCGGCGACAACACAAAAATAATTTCTGTAGGTATGAAATTAGAAACATTTATAATTTCTTTTTATTGAAATGTGAGCTTACTTACTTAGATGGCGCTACAGTTCGGGGTACCTGAGCCTCAACTAACAAGTCTTTCCAGATAGTACGGTCCTTAGCTAGCTGCTTGCAGTTGCGCACTGCAAGCCGGTTGAGGTCCCCTTCAACTTGTGTGTGCCACCTAAGGCGAGGTCTTCCTCCTCTATACTTCCTCTACTGTGCTTTCCATTCGGGTTGGATTCGAAGACTCTGCGGACCGGAGCATTGGTGTCCATCCGCTCTACATGACCTAACCATCTTAAGCGACTCATGCGCAGTTTTTTTGACCAGGTCAATGCCGCTGTACAACTCGTATAGTTCTCCAGAGCTCGTCAACGGGACCATATATGTTTAGAAACATTTTTTCTGTCCAACCGACCGAGAATATCCTCATCCGCTTTTGACAAAGTCCATGCTTAATCGCCATAAAGTAGGACTGGGATGATCAAGGATCTCCTTAGTTGTTCGGGATAGGGCCTTACTACTCAACTGCCTTCTCAGTCCAAAAAAAGCATAGTTTGGCAAGTGTAAGAGTATACAGCAGAGCCAAGGTAAACTAGGTCCTTTGCTACCTTAAAGTTATAGCCGTCGATTGGGACGTTCTGTCCAATTCGTCGATGTTGTGTATCCCTTTTTGTTGACAGCATGTACTTGGTTTTGCCCTCATCTCTGTAGTTGTTGCAAGAAGTAGAATAGACTTTTTTATGGATATGGAGTTGATATTCCAGTCGTAAGGCATGCTTTTGTCTTCCCAAATTCTGCAGATGATCTGGAGCATTCTGCCTACCAGAACATCGCCACCGGCCTTGAAGAGCAGCGGCAAGGCTTTTGGCTTTTTCTGTAGAAGGCCCGTATTTTTTAGTTATCCCTAGACTATTCGATGTGCTTGAGCTGGGAGGTTGCGAGAGACATTTTCTTCAGACGTAGAAGCTTTTTCATCTTCATTCTTCTAGCCCGGTACTCCTCCGGTGCTGCTCTAGTTTTTCGTTGCAGCGCCTTTTGGTATGCCTCGTCAGTTACACGCTTCTTCTGCTCACACTCGCCATCATAACACGGGTTTCTCGTCGGAGGCGGTAGGTAGCCTTAGGTGGTTTCCGTTACCTCTTTGATAGCTGAGTAGCAATGCAACCACATCACGTTGGCATGCCGGAGAATCTCGCACTAAGCTGCTCTTCGTAGGCTCTGTCAATCTCGTGTGTACTCAGGCGCCCAATGTCAAAACTCCTCTTTGTTGCCTGGTGTAGCTTTCTAACATTGGTCAATTGAGCGACGAGTCGACGTTTGCCCCCTGAATGTTCGCACATCCAGAACATTTGACGCATGCCTTGTGTCAATGAGCACATGGCCGATATGGTTGGCGGTTCGACCGTCTGGAGATCGCCAGGTTGCTGTGGGGATCCTTTTGTGAGGGAGATTCACGCTTCTTAAGTACGTGCCGTCGCAGTCTTTTAGTCAGAAGCCGTTGTCAATTGTCGCATCGTGGAGGCTGTGCTTTCCGATCACTCCGCCAAAGATGTTCTGCTTACCGATTTTCGCATTGATGTCTCCGAACACGATCTTTACATCGTACTTCAGACAGGCTCCGAAGGCACCGTCGAAGAGGTCGTAGTAACCATCTTAAATAGTGTATTCTGCCTCCTCGATAGGGGCTTATGCACATATGAGGCTAATGTTGTAGAATCGGCCTTGGATGCGGATCACAGCCACTAGATCACTTATCGGCTTGTCGTTGCCTTCGACCTTAACCGTTTTCCCACAACAAATCCGCGTCCAAATATGTGTAATATATGTCGCACTCTTTTTTCTTCATCATTCCTTGTCCTATCCAGCGAATTTCCTGCATAAGTAGGGCGTAGTAATGACCGCCTTGTTCGGCATGCGGACCGTTTTTAGTTGGTGAGCGGCCCCCGGCGTGTAGACTGTTCCTACGTTCCAGGAGGCCATTCGCAAATCATAGTCCCTTCTCATTCCTTGTCGTCGTTGAATATCTGTCCGTAGATCCGAGGCAGGATTCTCTCTCATAAGAGATTTTTTTATGTGGGCGGGTTGTTAGCCCTCCTTTGGCTAGGGTGTTCGCTGCATACATTGGTTCACCTCACAACTGGTGTTGCTATCCGGGGGCTCCGCGAGGAGGCTGTAAGACATTCTGTTTACACTTTTATTTTCTCTTCTTTACAGACGTACAGACCATTGAAGACACATGCAAGAACACAAATGTAAATGCACAAGGGTATGAAATATTCAATTCGGATTTCAATGTTAAATACTGGTCAACACAGCAGTGTTCTGCTCAAAGCAAATTATCTTATCATAACTCAATGTGTAATTGCATGCAGTGCAAAGATTCGAAGATTGTTAAAACGCACGTATACGATTTAGGGGCATATTACCTTGTGACTGTGTGCACTCAAACTGGAAAAAAATTATCGAAATTAGATCGTAAAGCCAAATATCCGAAGAAACTTGTTGAAATTCGTAGACAAGACTGTCAGACGTTGGGGCCAGTATACGATGCAGATAAGAACGAAATTAAAATCCCATAAAAATAAAATCACGTATATCGATATGGATTCATTATTGTTGCCACTGGTTATCTGATGGTTCAAAAGTCAGATGGTATGATAAAGTTTTATACGACACGCTTGTTTTATGTTTCCTCGTTAAGTTAATTGCTCAATTATTTGGAAGTAAAATCTAGTAAAACCCCAAATTCGAGGAACCTTGTGGATTCTTTGATTTAATCTTTAATGCTATAGTTAATATCCTTCATTATTAACTGATTGAAACCAACTTCTCCTCATCAAGTATCCATTTTATTATTATTGTTTTTGAGGGTATATTGCATGACGACCTTTGAAAATAAGCTAAAAGCTGGACGTGGAATTGACGTTTTCGACACGTGCAAGGTTTTGTTTGAAAGCTGTGGTCGATAATAAAAGCAAAGTTACAAGTGTTAGTGAAATTAAATTTTGGCACTGGCTTGTGTTTAAGCCCGGTCTTTTCGCTGATTGGTGGTTGTAGACTATCTGGCAGTCGATGACTTTAAACTAGAAGGCATAGGCAGTATTTAGAAACATGAAACATTTGCGCATACCTGCTTTCTGGGATACTGATGCGATCGTTTCAGAACCCATTGTCTTTCTTA
Source organism: Eristalis intricaria (assembly GCA_964034865.1). Classification (NCBI taxonomy): domain Eukaryota; kingdom Metazoa; phylum Arthropoda; class Insecta; order Diptera; family Syrphidae; genus Eristalis; species Eristalis intricaria. Next base: position 133,229,523 of record OZ035873.1, read on the forward strand.
AACATTTTGTCAGTATTGAAGTTATTATTGAGAATATTAGTTGGAAAAACATTGGTAAGCATGTGTGAAACAAGAAGAAAGCGCTCAAGGAGAATGCGCACAATGGTAATAAAAATTCTAAGAACAAAAATTCCGAAAATTGAGAATTAAATTTTCACAAAAAACAAAAATATACAGATGATGTCTTCCAAAATTATTTTAGATTGTTCTTTTATCTTATCTACTTTCTGCAAAAATTGTTTGCAACAACGCATCAGCAAATTTAACGATGCTCACATGTTTAAGATTTGCGCAGAATGGTGCTTAAATGAACGGTTGACGTTTGCAGTGATGCCAAATTTGCGTTTATGAACGTGATGTAAAGGTGATGTGTTTCTGAATTCACCCATATCTTATCCACGAAAAAAATATCGCTGATGGCTGTTAAGATTGTGGTTGTGGATGTCCAGTGTATGTAGAAATCTGAGAATGAGAGATGGTTGTATTGACTTAATTTCTTCCTCTGATAGTAGCTGCTTTCACAGATATCTTCATCTTTTGTGGGGTGGTACTCATAAAATCATGGAATCTCATTAGATTCATCACAGAATTTTCTGCCCTGATACTCCTAGCTTCCTTAGGTGCTACTTGAGTTTGCAGTGCGATGTTAGAAACCCTGGAGGTTATTTTTGCTCATTTTGATACACGCCACAGACCTCTTTCGGTTATATTGACCCTTGTCTTCGCTTACTTCACCTTCTTTCTAGTTCTCTGATTTCTTCTCTGGACACTTGATCTCCCACGGCGCAGAATGCTTCGGGACCTGTGAATAGTTCTGTTAGCATTTTCCTTGCCAGGGAGTCGGCCATTTCATTGCCTTCATTCCCCGTATGGCCATGTGTCCAGCAGAGTTTTACTTTGTTCCTCCTACACAGTTCAAGTACTAGTTCTACAAGTTGGGAGGCAAATAATAAGCTGAAAGGGCCTATCTGTTAGGCATATCCATACTTGTTTAAACACAGCTATTGTTGACATTGTCGACTATGTAGACAGTTTTGTTTCTTTACTTGTCGTCTTTAATTTCCTACTTTTTACCGTTGACAATAAGGGAAACAACTTGGATAACAGCAAGCTCGCAACCGATCAAGACACAATCATGTGTCAGTTATTATTCAAGCACATGGCAATGACGACTGGGATTGTTTCAATAGACAAATGGAATTTTCCAAAATGCTTTTGAAAAGGACATACAAAGGTCCATAGTTTTTGTGGAACATGGCAAATCTAGCTTACAAAAAAACTCCTTCAAATTCCTGCTTTTTCAGCTCAAATCTAGACCTGAGTCGCATGTATATCCAGCTTCAATAAATCGTCTAACATTCGAGCGATCTAAGAAGCTTCTTCTATTATACTATTTGCTTCGAATAGAATTTGGCCAATGTGATTATTCGGATGAAGATGAATTTAATTAATTTTAACATTCGAACATTTTTTCTTGAACTTAATAGTTTCAAAATTGTTGCTTAAAACAAATAATTTATTTGAAGTTCTGTGTTTCAAAAAACATGTTTTTTTTATTTAAATTGAATATTTAATTGATAAACCGATCTCGCTCTAATGCCATGAAGAGAATGTGTTCCATGTTCACGTGTGTATTTTAAAGGTTTTCTCAACCACAACACAAAACTTCCATACAATATGGCTTCCTTTGTAAGAAACTTTACCGCAAAAATGTGTGTTACCAAATCCCCATACAATGGGTAGTGTGAATAAAAACTGAGAAAACACTCTCAATTTGCTGTCAATAAAACATTTCCTCAAAGTAGGTGCAGTTGACGTTTGAAAACTAGAATTCTTGGCGTTTAAGAGTGAGTGCAAAGTCGGGTAAAGGTCGACTATGCAAGTATATGCATAATGTTTTTAAACATACAAACGCGAAATACAAAGTATTATAACTCACGTCCTTTCGGGAACACAGGGGATAATTTCATGGCATGGTTAAGTACTCATTTCCTTTCCGATATTCCTGAAGAAAGCGGTTTTGGTACCATGCCTTTGATTGTTTTGGGTCTTTTGATGTAATGGGAAGATCGCCCGGCGATAAGAAAGCCTTTTGACTTGACGCGGGCCTTTATGTTATCAATTTTTTTCTTTATTTGCGAGATGTTGAAATTAAACCCATGGATTTTTTTATTTCTTCTTCCATAGCTTTCAACTCAGATTACTTTTTATTTTTCATGTCTGGAGTTTGGCTTTTTTCCAGCAAGCATGGAAAATTGCAAACACTTGATGAAATCGTCATCGTCCATTCCAGATTTCCTTTTTTGAAGATTAAGGTTTAATCCGTCAAAGTATCCCTTTCAGTATTTTCCATTATTTAAAATTGTTTTCACTTTTTTCTCTCTTGAAGTCACCTACTATGAACACTCAACTTCTACAAACGATATCTGAGCATATTCCATCTTTATTCACACCAAAACGGAGGTAAGACTCAGCTGTCAGAGCAGTGAGTAGAGAGGATTCGTTAAACTTACCGAAATACATTTTTATTCACACCAGATGGAGCATTTCCTCCAAACTGTAATGCCTACACTCAGTTTTTATTCACACCACTCAATCTATATATTTCTGTTTGCCTATATATATGTATAGGCAAAGCCTAACCAAATACACCGAAGAGATAGCGCAAAAAAATGCGATAAGCCACGACACATTAGGTCGCACGCCACTTCAAATTGGGCTGGAAGTAAGCATTTTGCTTGTGTGTTGCTTGATAAAGATATCTATTCACAGGAACAAATTTCTTCTCTTGAGTATTGAGTCGGCGCTCCGTTGAACTTCTTGGCAAGGGCGCGTGGAGTTCAACTGCAGGGAACAAACTTAAGCGTTTGATTCTTTTATTTCGTTTGGCAACTACAATTGATAGAATTGATAGAACTTAATTCACATAATTTCGTTCGTTGCTTGGGATACAATGTATTTGTGAATTCGTAGATAATCCAATTCTTAGGACTAGGAACCGCCACTGCTTTAAGGTAAATTTTAGGTTTAATTAAAAAAGTGTGCTGTCTTATGAAATTCGTACATTGTCTTCATAGTTCCTGTCATTATTCATTTGAAAGCATCTGCCGATGTCGTGGATTCCAGTACTTTGTCTATGGTCCAGATACTCCTGCCCCCTGTTCCTTCATCGGTTCTTGATCCATCTGTATACCATTTTATCGTATTGCTCCTCAGTCTGTGGACTCTTTGCTACAGTCCTTTTTAGTCTAAAGTTAATGGTGAATTTCTTTTGGAAATTGGAAATTTGGCAATTGTCCTAATAGCAGGAATACGATTTTTCATGTCCAATCCAAATTCTAAATTAAGAAAGACTTTTTAATAAAGACACTTTAAGTGTCGTCTTAGCCGTTAAATTTGTCATTCTTAATTTGGTCACCACGGGTCACCGTGGGCTAGTGGCTTAGTGCGTCGACTCCCACGCAAAGGCTGCCAGGTTCGAGTCCCCAATTTACCAACCTTCATAATTCACGGCTCCACCTCCTTCGAGTCACTGACAATGCTCAGAGTATTCCTGTCTAGAAAAAAATTAACTTCGCCATTCGGAGTCGGCTCCTAAAGAACAATAGCGCGCGTGAAAGAAAATAGCATGCACAACGCGAGTGGTTGCTCAGAAGCTAGGCCCAGTTCCATTTCGGACGTGCCACCCATATTGTTAAAATTGAAGTGTAGTTATCATTTACAACTTTTGTAAGCGTCAGTTGTCCCGACCAGCGCTGTTAGAGGAACCAGGCTGTATTTTATCCAACGTATAAGACAGCTATTTAGGTATGTTGACACCATCCTTCGGACTGCCCGAGGATGGTAGTTTTTGACTATTACATCGAACTGTCTCGATGTAATGCACCTGTGTTTCATATCCCTTCATTTGCCAATCTATGTTCTTTGCTGTCTCCCTCAGGTTTGAAGTTGAAAATTCTTCTGAGCTTGCCCATGCGCTCTACGTGGCCCAGAGACTTTAGGGTGCATCGCATTTATGGACGGCCGCTAAACAGCCCGTACAGTTCGTGGTTGAATCTTCTCTTCTTGTGATTGAAGCGGGCACACAATTTGCTTATGGATCAAACTTCGTTGCAAAAATTAATTTGAAACGCAATTTGCAGAGATTGTCACATAAACCCATCAACGTAGATTAGTTTCTTTTTTGCAGCATACTTCATGGAGGTGGGTTAAAATAGTAAATTCGATGCGCAGTTTTAGGAACTCGTTGGAGAATTCAGTCCACATAGCAATAGATGTAATCTGTGGAGTGTATCGCTCTCGAAGGTATGTTATATAATTCAGGTATGTGCCGAAATCAAACGCAGAGTAACTCTTGCCAACCGCTGTTTCAATCGGCTCAAGTGGTGATTGATTCCTCTCAGGAAGGACCAAGCTGCCTTTATTGAAGGCGCTGATTATCCTAGTCCTTCGGAACGACGCGGAGGCAAGGACAATCTTTAAAGGATAAGTCTCTTCGAGAGAATAGTTCTGCGTGTGATTTTTGGTCCTATTTGCGTTGACGGTTTTTGGAGGAGAAGTTTCAACCACGAACTGTATGGGCTGTACAGCGACATGAGCCTAATCAGACGTCTAAGGATCCAGCTCCTATGACGTTTAAGCCATGTAGAGCGTATGGACAATTCAGATGTGGACGAAAAAGTCTTCCATTCCGACAACACAAAAGAGGACGTCAATGTTTAACACGTTTAACATTGCGCATCCGAGTGGGGAAGGACAGCAACCAACTACGCTGTGAAACTGGAGACAGATAGCCAGTAATCGCGGTATTGGGAGGGGATTTTTGGTTGAGCCTCAAGTATCCGCCGGACTGTCAAATTCAATTAAGCTGCTAATAATTCTTTGGCGGAAGAAACAATTATCAGAATTCCTTTATATATAAATTGATGTTTACTGCAACCACATGGTTACAATAAGGTTTTGTGATATGCTTTTCTCAAGTGACAGGTTCTCACTGAACCTATAAGTCGTCAGAGCTGATGTCGGGTTTGATTTCTATTTTCTCTATCAACAACACATGAAGTAATAAGATGAATTGCGTTAAACAGGCAATCTCATAGTTATTCGAATGCCTTCATAGTATAGGTTAGGTGAGTGGGTAAACGCGTAAACCACGTCTTACGTAGGTCCAGATGGACCTATTGTGACTGCCGCAGGGAGAATTTTCCTGTTAACACCCTCCTCATACCCGTCATGTCTGTGTGTGACCATTATGAAGTCCTAATAAACTTGAAAAGAGAGGTTAGAGAACTTTTTGGTAGTTCCCGGAAGTCGTGGGGGAAAGGTGTTCTCCCAGTGTTCTATATCTCAACATTGCAGAAAATTGGCAGTGGTGAAGGTGAGATGAATATCACCATTCTCTTCTTTGCCACTACAGCTTCTGCATGTGAGTCCTGGTGGTTTGTCCCATTTAGTGCTCCAAATACAACCCCGAGCAACTTTTTGACGTAATGAAGGATGTTGTCGGTTTTTATACTATTAAAATTGCGCCACAGCATCCGAGTAGTCTCACAGGTGGTGCCAGAGTTCCATGTTATTTGCTAACTCCATGCTTGTGTCATCCGCATTTTTCTTGACATCTGCAATAGGAATGACTTAGGCCCTGCACTAAACTAACGCGAAATTCATTGCCCACACTTTTTTGGTAGTAACCTAGAATCTATAATCTAGGAGCACATAATCATACAGTTTTCGCAAGTTTCATGATATTAGGTACACACATATGTGTTGATCTGCTTGTATTTCATCAAAGGTTCTTTTTCATCGGGAAGGTCTTTGAATGCCTGTTTAGACAGCAATTCAGAAAGTTATAAGGAATATATAATTAGTAAATAAACTGAATTATTAATGAAACTACTTTCAGTTTGTCAGATATTTCCAAAGGATAGAAGTACCCATTAGCCGGCTCCTTTTACGTGCAATTTCAAGGAAATCACTTGAAATTTCTTCGTCCCATTCACAACACAACTGATGCCATTAAATGTTTTGTTTTATTACTCCACACTATTCAATATTTTATTCAAATTTAATAATTAATATTCACACAAACAAAAGAATATCCTTTGAAAAATGTAAAATATTCATAATATGAACTTTTTCATTCACAGTAATAGAACTATCCATCGATTGAGTTACAGAATACCAAAAGTGATATCAGTTAATAAACTTGTCGACAAGCGATTCGGTCGATTATCGACACTCGCAAAAGGGGCCCTAAATTTATCAGATTTCGCTGTGCATCAGTGCAATTACTTTTAGACAAGGAGACAGGCAGACCCTTCTGCAACACATAACAAATCATTAACTCAATCAAAAAAATAAATTTTACTTGATTACTGTCCAACTTAAAAACAAAACAACCTTGGATCTTGCCCTTGAACGATGTCGTTCACTGGCCTTGTAAGTACACTTTTAGATCCCATAAATAAATGTGAGAAAACACCCACTTGCTGATCGTTCACAGTGATGACCTGCCCCTACAATACATTTTGTTGCAACACCAAAGACCGCTAGTCGCTAAAAAGTCCGATACATAGTAAATTTTGGCAGCAAACAAGCCAATAACATATGTTCGCCAGAACATCAAATACCTCCGAAGCTGTTGCCAATTATTTGTGAACAGTGAACGAGAATTGCATTTGATGAGTTCATTTCAATTTAGTTGGATACAGTGAGAGTGATATTCTAATTTAATCTTCTGAACATAAAAATGTAAATACGTGGGCGCCGTGGCGAGCTGGCAATGTGCGCCAATTATTACATTGTGTGTCTATGTCGAAGTGCTGGCAGTGTTCAAAGGGTGACAGTGTTCAAAGGGTATACCTATCTAGAAAAAGCTTCTAAACTTCGCCGCTCGAAATCAAGACTCTGAGTCTGGCCGCCATTCCCTTCCATTCCAATAGCACACTCAAGGCGGATGGTTCATGTCAAGCCAAGGTTCAGGTCCTCGAACATTAGCCCCATCGACATTACTATCATACATGGAGGTCAATTCGGAGAACTTTATGTGTTGATATGTACGTACACTGTATTTGCAAATCTCAGAAATCGACTCGTATAGTTCAAACGGACACTTGAAAAACAACAGGCGGGGCAGATAAGATGCTCGATGACGGGGAACAACAACGAACAGTTCAGTTTATGCCAACTAAAGTTCATAGAACAACCGCAAAATGAATTTGCGCATACAAGTAAATAAAAAAGTGAGAAACGTTTTACTTGTTTGTTTTTTATTACCTAAACGGAATTACATCTTTCTGTACCAAGAACGTTGACTCACGACGCGAATTAATTAATATAATATGTGTTGTTTTCTTGTGCTAGTAGTTACCCGTCTTAAAATATTCAGTTTATCAGTTGATCCTTAAGGACTACGAGGAAAGACGACTTAAAACGACGCATGAGAGGAAATTAAAACTATACAGAAAGAGTAGTGCCGTCCGTTCAAATGCAAATTAAAGCAATATTTTTTGCACAATTTTACGAATTCTCGGGCATTAACAGATACAACTAGAAGGCCGTCATAGATGATTATGATTACACTTAAGGCGATGGCATCACTTTCAATCGTTCGAAGGCAGCCTTCTCTAAGGCCTCACGATGGTCGGGATGGGCAATGTTGATCAAGGCGTGTGCTCGCTGTCTCATGCTTGAGCCAAACATATGCGCAATACCGTATTCAGTGACAATGTAATATGCATGGGCACGAGTTGTAACCACTCCAGCACCTGGAAACAGAAAGCAGATTCATAACAGACACCTTTTTTGAATGTGGCATCACTTACCAGTTTTGAGGAATGGAGAAATTTTGCTCACACCCTTGTTTGTTTGAGAGGACATGGCGATGATGGGCTTGCCCTTTCCGTCGAAACCTTCAGCTGCGCCACGGATGAAGTCCACCTGACCACCGAAGCCGGAGTAGAAACGGGGCCCAATTGAGTCCGAGCTGATTTGACCGGTCAAATCGATTTCAATGCAAGAATTGATTGCGGTCATCTTTGGGAGTTGACTAATTACTGGAGTACTATTTACATAATCAATTGTTAACATTTCTATCGAGAAAGAGTGAGAGACAGAAAACCGATCAGATCGACACTTAAAAAAACAGTTTCAAAAAGCTCTTACCGATTGATGGATTATCATTCACGAAGTCGTAAAGCTTTTGGTTACCAATCAAGAACGAGCCCACAATGCGACCCTTGTGGGTTTTCTTTTGCGAATTTGTCACGCAGCCCTTTTTCACAAGCTCCACAACACCATTGGCGAACATTTCCGAGTGAATACCCAAATCCTTGTGGTTGTGTAAAGCGTTCAGTACAGCGTCCGGGATGTTGCCAATACCCATCTGCAGAGTGGCGCCATCTTCGACTAGATTTTCGGCAATAATTTGACCAATTTTAGTTTCGACATCCGTGAGAGGAACCTCCTTGTGCTGGGGCAATTTCTCGTCGATTTCAACGGCCGCATCGAAATGTGACCAATGAATGATTGAATCACCAAAGGTTCTAGGCATCTGCTTGTTGATTTGCGCTGCAGGAGTTGAAACACAAGCACATGTTTAAGTCGGGGGTTAATGTATTAATGATGAATGAAAAGTGCCGTACCTACGATCACTTTCGAGTGGAGGAGACCCGCACGGACGCAATCGACACTGGTGCCGAGCGAGCAGAATCCATGACGATCTGGTGGGGAAACATGAACCAATGTAACATCGGGCTTCAAAATTCCCTTGAAGAACAACTTTGGAATATCTTGCAAGAAGATGGACAAGTTATCGCCACGTCCTTCGGCAACAGCGTTACGAACATTGCCACCCATGAATAGAGATTTCGACCGGAATCTATTCGCATGTTGGGGCTGGGCGTAGAGCGCGGGTCCTTCCGTGTGCATATGGGTGACAGTAATGTCCTTCAAGTTGTTGCCCTCAGCATGATCGACCATAGCCGAGAGAAGGACATTTGGAGTTGCAGCCGCGCCGCTGCAAAACACTAAGTTTCCTGAAAAAGATTAAAAAGAAAACATGTTTGAAATATTTCTTATCATAAAATGAAACGTAAGAACTGTGGCGAGCACACCAAGAAGTTGTGTTCACGCATACAAGAGATATCATGAGACCTTCAAAGGAATCATGAACTCATATGCAGCCAATTAGCGTGATTTATTTCATGTCGGGATAGTGATTAACTCAATTGACTGTTCCATACGCCACTGGTATTTAATTCATCTTGTTTGAATAATCATTTTGTAAACATATTTTTGCTTCCAAATAATAAGATTTCCTTACCGTTGTAAGTTGTGGCACTTGGGTAATTTGCTGGACAAATTTAGATGTGTCAGCGGTTTTAGTGCCATTTAGCCAATGAACTTCAGCTTGTTTTATTATGTTCATGCATGTATTTTCAACACATGTACATATCTATTTTGTCGCTCAGACTTTGTTTGCTCCCCCACTTCTAAGTGTTCAATAATGATACTGAAGGAATTCCATTGGAATTCCTGAAGAAACATGCCTCAGTCTCAGCAGTTGATTGGGTCGATTTCAGAGTACGCACTACTAGTTTCAATTTGAAACGTCACCAACTCAAGAGGAATTGTTCCATTGTTCCCACCCGCATCATAATTGAACCTTCACAAGTAAGATAAGCAATCACAAAGCGAAAGACCTTGAACATTAGATTAGATTTGGGTTTGATTTTGCAACTTTACAAAGGTCACTAGTAATTAGACCTTGGAACAAATCTAAATCGAACTCTGAGTGAGTTCATCAGGACCAATTGATAAGCCAAGTAAACACACACATGTAAATATTTGTTTTGGCCAAAAAATGTGGCGCTTCACTAATCGAAATTAGACCATTTCGAGTTCATACACTTCCCATAATGGAGTGTTAATGTAATAATAAATGCTAAAAAAACAAAGAGACAACGAAATCCACCAATCCACATCCGATGCGATAATAGTTTTCCGCTATACGCTAAAGAAAATTTAATTTACATCTTCTTCAGCTGATGCTTGGGCAGAAATTCAATAAACCCATCAACAACAACAAACAGAATGGGAAACACTCTCTCCGCTTGATTAGTTGAGGGTTGAGGCATCAAAGCAATCACTGATGGGAATTCATTGATATTGCCTGCCCCCGTTAAAGATTAGAATTTGTTATTTTGCTCAAAGTCCAAGTACTGTACCGTCAATATAGTGATTTCAGTTGAAAGTGCATTGGAAGTGAAGATACAGAAAATAATTTCATGAAGGCGGAAAATTGTGCGAGAAACGCACGTCATTAGTTTTGTAAGATACGAAATTTGCTGAAATCAAATCACGGGCAGAGCCAAAAATAACCTTGTTTTCGCAGAGCGTTCTCTCCGCGTCAACAGAGTAGCAAAGAGGCAATATAAGTGGGCACGTGCAAATAAATGACTAGATACGCATACGAGTATGTATCTAAGATTTCTAATAATCATGTAACCACATACGCAAGTCTATAGAGAATATGTATATGTATGAACTACATGATTCAATGACAATGTACTTATGCTTGTAGTTTAGTAGGTTTTCCCGAGCATTCAACCACCAGTGACAGTGAAAGAATTACATAAGTCCTTTGACTTGAGGAGGATGAGAAATGTAAACAACTTCTAGTGAAAGTTATATAAAAAGTAAAACCTCTTCGTTTTCTGTTATCACTACGTTCGGTAACCATTCAATTATCATCTGATTCCTCACGGAATGCATCTAAAAATAGTTCATTGCCAACAACTTGTTTCCGCTAACAATTCAATGTAAGCCGAACAGATGTCAACTTCTCTTGTAACAAGAACGAATTTTATTCGCTCGCCATTCCTTTTCTGTATGACGAGCCTCTAATAAATTGCGTAAAAAGGTCTTAAATTATATGCAAATTAATTCGTTACATAACCAGAACTATACATATCGCAAACGTACTACCAGAGATAATAATATTCACTTATATGATCTGGAAATGTCTCAAGTTTTCAGCTGTGGTGGCATTGAAAAGAATATCACAAATAAATAATTTACCAGATTTAATGAATTTAACCGCTTCAATGGGCGAAACAAGGGGAGGAGTCCGATCGGGGATGGGATGAGCCAGCTCCTCCGTATAGGTGTTGTAGTTATTTATTCTTTGCAGGGCTGTAAATCCAGACCGATTAATACGAAGAAGATTGTTCGATAGCATTGACGCCATATTTAATCAAATCTCCACCGATCTTAAAATGTTAAATTGTAGTTAATAGGAATACTGTAAAAAGAAAAAAAGAAAAAAAAATGTAAAATTGTACGAACTTTTTGAGGTAAAACAAATTGATTCTCAATTATGCAAAGCAACACTGACCAGAAAAGCGCCACACCACCAGACCGACTTTGTGACACTGAATGGGGGAAAAGCTCTTTTGTTGTGCTTCTTCTCTTATCAAATAACCCGCCAATCGACCATATTGAATTAAATTAATTGGTGAATTTACCACACATATTCACCACGAACTTGCACTGTGCGTATAAAACAGTGTTGCCAGAAGCACATTCCACTCATATGTTCACGTTGCCTTTATGAAACATATCCAAATTGCTTTATGAAACATTAAGTTCCTTTTAAGTTCCAACCGCAAACCAACTTTCTACAGACGTGAGGAACAATGTGAGATTCTGTATTATTTGCCGCTTTGCTGTTGTGTGTATTTATCTTTAAAATTGTGTTCTGTAACACATGAAAATTTCAACAAAATCTGTTTACATGACAGAGGTAGATATGAAACCATTACCCACCATGTGTCGTCGCTCTGTTTGGTTTTTTAATACTCATGATCTAATCCGGATTCGTGGGCATAATAAATAACATTGTATAAGACATCTTGTTTCATATACAATGATAACATGCATAATAAAATATTTAGTCTTCGAAATTAATTTATGTATTTTCCTAAAAAAGTGAAATTGCTATTAAGTTGAAATATTCTCGATCTGCTTTGTGCTTGCCCTTTTGTTGAACTTTGTGATGACCATACTCCATTTTTAACTTCTTATCGTTAAATCTTTGGTTTTCTAATTACAGTGGACTCTCCCTAATTCGAAACTCTCTTTAACCATACAAAAACCGCTCTCTAAGACAAACTCCCTTTAACTCTAACATATTAAGGTATCCCATGACAATTCCACTTAGGGAGAGTCGACTGTATTTACAATATATTGCCGAAATCGTTTTTCTACCTTTCAACATACTACCAATAACCCTTGTGTGGTGAAATCGAGTTTCTCGAGCTTGAAGCAGAGTCCTTTTTCCACTACAAGGTATATGATTGTGACCTCCATGACTTTGAGGTTGCCACCAACAACGAGAACGTAACCATTTCGTTTCACTATCAAGGATTCCTATCCTTGAACGCGCTCAAATTTCTGAGTTGCATCACTATATCTTCTAAATAAGACCTGATTATATGGATAATATTAGTGGAAACAGAAATATCACAAATAATCATACGAACTATTGAAAGATTGATCCGTAAGCCCATATGCCACTACTAACCTAAGTACTTAGTACTAATTATGAACCCTAGAGATGTTCTCGTTCTCGTCGATAGATATTAATCTGGAACATAAGGAGAATAAAATAAAAAATCAAGGAAATATAACTCAAATATTACTGCAATGAGATATCTATCGAGTTCTCTTGTGTTAGTTATTACAGTAGACTCTCGATAACGTGAACACTGGTAAGTGTAAACACTTGATTTTGTTTGTTTTGCTTGACATCTCTAAAACATGAACAAATTATGAACACTCTAAAACGTGAACATACATTTTTGCTTCAGGTTAACAATAAACTGTTTGAGCAATCTGAAATTCCTTATTCTGGGACAATACTTAGGGAAAAGCAGTCAGAATGCTTTTGGAGAAGAAGAATTGACTGATTTTGTCCATTCAACTTCGTATCGGTAATGCCCGTTTTCAATATTTAACGTTACTTTTTATGCCATGGTCGCCGCGGCATAGTGGGTTAGTGCGTCGACTCCTACGCAGAGGGTGCCAGGTTCGATACCCGAATTTACCACCTATCATAATTTACGGCTCCAACTCTTTCGAGTCACTGACAATGCTCAAAGAGTATTCCTGTCTAGAAAAAGCTTCTCAACTTCGCCGTTCGGAGTCGGCATTAAACTGTAGGTCCCTTCCACGCGTGAGAGAACAATAGCACGCACAACACGAGTGGTTGCTGAGAAGCTAGGCCCTTGCCCTCTACGGACTGTAGCGCCACCCATATTATTTTATTATTATTATTATGAATAGTTTAACTGATTGCAATTAGTTCCAATTGGATATCCATACTCTAGTGCATTGGTGTAAATAAAATGGACTAGAGCTGAATATTTGAAAAAAAAATTCATAAGTGATCACGGCGTTTAGGAGAAGTTAAAGATCTCGGTGTAATTTTTGATGATAATAAATTATAAATTAAATTTTTCATTACATTATGGCTATACAATTGCGAAGTCTAACGCTATGTTAGGTTTTCTGAAAAGAAATAGTAAAGATTTTCGGGAAATAACTAGTCTTAAATCCATCTTTTGCTCGTTAGTCAGACCATATTCAGAATACTCTTCCATAATTTGGGATTCACCATATAATACACAAGAGCTCAGATTCGAAAGAAAACAAAAGAATTTCACGAGATATGCTGTATGTAAGTTATATATTTTCAAAGAACTCCCTAAATATGACGATGAGTGTAAAATAATAGACTCACAAACCTTAAGTTTCATGCGTAAGGCAGCGTCAGCCATATTTATCCGCGACATTATGAATTACTGTGTATATTCACCAGATTTACTTTTTCTCATGAATATATATGCTCACCAAAGATCTCTCCGGGTGAGAAATAATATAATAGAGAATACATAGAACCAATTATGGTTGTAATGAACCTATTACAAGATGTATAAGAACTTTTAATGAACTTTGCAACGAAATTGATTTTAGGTTGTCTCGATTGGAGTTTAAAAAATTTATTAATACACTATTCTTTAATTAATATCTTTTTTATGTAATCTATGAGTTGCAAAATGATCCCAAGTCGCGCAGCAAGCATCTGTTGTGAAAGGCGCTACTGAGGGCATACACTAAGAGAACGTAGTGTTTTGTGTTTGCCCTGTGTGTAAAATGGAAAAAAAAATTAAACTTCTGGTGTACGCAAAATGGGCCTTGAAGGATAACTAACAAGGCAAAAAATAAAACTGGTGTTCGTCGATTCGCCAAAGGGTAACCGTGCGGAGTAATTTCCTGAAGCCTATCTCTATCTTTCATTTATTTACATTGTTCCATAAACTTTAGGCGGTAATTTGACACCCCTTTAGCTTCTCATCGTAGCAAGCTTCAATATAGTGCGTTGAAAAGCAATATTAAAAATATATGTATTTCGAGTTTCTTATAAGCAATTGCTTATAGAAAAGGTATAAAAGAAGAAAAAATAGTTTTAAAAATGCTTGGTCTTTCAAGGATTGTTTGCTCTCAAAAGCATGCTGTTGAATTTTGCCAGAAAACAAGAACCTACTTGTACACACTGCGAGAGCTCGGTCACCCGAAAAGTACGAAACGGCCTGAAGTATGTTGCCCCGAAGAAGCTGTTTCTATGATTAAATCCGGTAAGAATGCTGTTTTTACATACATATGTACATAACTTCACATAAGTGGGAATATGACATTCTCTTTTTGTGTCCAGATAACTTGGTATTCTGCCACGGTGCAGCGGCAACTCCGAATGCCCTCATAAACGCAATGGTAGAACACGCTGAGTGCAACGACCTCAAAAACATCACAGTCACGCACATGCACACTGAGGGCCCAGCACCGTACACCAAGCCCGAGCATATCAAGCGATTCAGATCAAAATCACTTTTCATGGGCGGCAATGTCCGCAAGGCTGTTGCCGACGGTGCCGGTGACAACTTATCGATTTTTCTTCAAGACCTTCCACGACTGTTCTACAGAAGGATCCTGAAACCGGATGTGGCCCTGATTCACGTTTCCCCAATAGACAAACACGGCTACTGCTCACTTGGGACGAGTGTCGACTGTTCGCGTGCTGCGTGCCTGCACGCAAAATGTATCGTAGGTAAGGCAGTTCCATCCGCCTGAAGTTTAGCGTGAATAACGACTCTGCTCCGTGTAGCTCAAATAAATAAGCAGATGCCTCGGACTTTCGGTGACGCAGTCGTACATTCGTCACATTTCAACGCGTGCATTGAGATTGATGAGAAACTGCCGCAGCACAAGGACAGCAAGATATCGGATGTTGAGGCAAAAATTGGTTCGCTTATCGCGGAGAATTTGGTCGAAGACGGTGCTACTCTACAGATGGGCATTGGCAATATCCCAGACGCTGTGTTGAATGCCTTACACGATCACAAGGATCTTGGCATTCACTCGGAAATGTTTGCCAATGGTGTTGTGGATCTTGTGGCCAAGGGTTGTGTCACAAATGCTCAGAAGCCAAAGAACGTGGGCAAGACGGTGGGATCTTTTCTGGTTGGCAATGAAAAGCTCTATGACTTTGTTGACAACAATCCATCAATTGGTAAGAATTTTTGCTGTTGTTGCACGCTCCGTCCGAGATGTCTTGCGTTTGCTGTGGCCTGATCGGAGACCCTTTTAGCAGGAGCACTGGTGTCCAGGCACTCGATGTGGCTAAGCCATTGTAGCCGTGGGGTTTTTTGCCTTTACATCCAGGTATAGCTCGTAGGATTCGCGGTTATGTCTTTTCGTCCATTCGCCTTCCTCGCAGTCGTCACCATATCCGAAGTAACTTCCACCTTACCGCTCCATATAGAAAATTAACTGATTTGTATATCATGATTTTGGTCGTTAGAGTCCGGAGTTTTGAGCTCAGTGGTTTTGATAAACCGAAGTAGGCAGCAGTTGCCAGGGCGATTCTACGTCGGACCTCCACTAGGATATCGTTTGTGAAGTTCACGTCTTACCCGATTTTCGACTGTCGACCAGCAATCGATTTCTGACACTCACAATCGGGGTCTAACTCTATTACTACCTCAAAATTGTAGCTGTTGCTCAAGATGTTTGTGTGACGGTCCGATTCTTGATCGACAGCATGTATTTTGTTTTGTCCTTATTGGCCTCAAGCCCAGCTCGTTTTGTCTGTTCTTCAAGTACTACGGTACGTTAGGAATGTGCGACGATGTGTAAACCATCTGCATGACCCAACAGTTGGAATGACGTCTTGAAGATAGTGCCTTTCTCGTTTACAGTCCCGCCGTAGAACTCCGGTTCATGTTTCAAATGGCTTGGAGGTTCTTAAAAAGGCCCATTTCGTACCAGTGAGCCGAAAAAACTGGATCCATCGGATCGAATATGTCTTTGCTATGAGTTCTGTCGAATGAATTTGAAACTCTATTTAGACGGTGGACGATCGACGCCGAACTGGTACGAGTCCATCAATGCAGGGTAAGACACATTAAGACACAGTGTCAGGGCTCTTGAAGGCGTCATTGAGAAGAGATATACCTATATAGTTGTTAATTTTTTGTGGAAGTGCCATGTGGATCTGATAATCCAGACGACGGGTTCCATGCTCTCTCCCAGAATATCGCCATCGGCTTTGGAGAGTTCCGATAGGCAATGATCGATTCTTTTAGTCTTGACCTTCCTTGATGGCTAAAGTTGGGATTTCTTCGTTCGCTATCACTCTCTCACGCCCGCTAAGTAGTTTTTGGTTGTTGAACAAGAATAGTCTAACAATTTCGGAGTGCCAGGAAACCTGCCTTTCAGGGTTTTTCACTTCTTTTAAAAAACGTCCTTATTTTCTGTCCGTAGACTGTTCGATATCCTTGAGCTCAAAGGTTGCAACCCTATGCAACCCTATGCAATCGTATTTTATTGAGTAACTCAAACATCTCTCTAAGGTATCATTGGTACAGTGAAACTTCCCTTTACGGACACCCGTCTATAAGGGACACCTCCTCATGGTCCCGGGTATGAAGATATTCGTGTATTTCAACCCCTTCAGGACGGACACCCCTGTATAACGTACGATCATGATGATCCGGCTGCTGTCCGCTATAGAGAAGTTTCTCTGTATATCTAATGTGACATTACAATGAAACACAAATCTGCTGCTGTGCTTGAGTGGTTTCTATGAGCATGAGACACACATCTCTTCAGTATCAATTTCTAGCCTTTTGGAACCAATTCAAAGACATTCCAACCAATTCTTGGTTGGAATTCACGCATCTGATACATATGTACATTCTTTGAATCCTAATTTTTCTCTAGAAATGCTCACAGTCGATTACGTGAATAGTACCAGAGTGATAATGCAACTCCCAAAGATGACGGCTATCAATTCTTGCATTGAAGTTGATCTAACCGGACAAATCTGTTCAGATTCAATTGGTGAACGCTTCTATTCAGGATTCGGAGGACAAGTGGACTTCATTCGTGGTGCAGCTGAAGGCATTGATGGAAGAGGCAAACCAATAATTGCCCTCGCGTCTCAAACCAACAAGGGACAGAGCAAAATCGTACCAACTCTCAAGCCAGGTTAGAGGGAATAGCCAAATCGGACACTTATTTGAATTGTTTTGCTTTTTCGATAACAGGTGCCGGTGTTGTAACAACACGAGCTCATGTATTTTATGTTGTAACTGAATACGGCATCGCGAGCTTATTTGGGAAAACAATGCGCCAGCGAGCACACGAGCTAATTTGCGTCGCACATCCCAATCATCGCGAAGCCTTGGAGAAAGCTGCGTTTAAACGATTGAAAACGATGCCATCGCCTGACTAATTTATATCATACATGGCCAGTACCGCAGTTGCAGTTATAAATGTTGCTACTGAATAGAGAGTATGAAGTAATATGCGTTAATTTGGGTCTACGTTTTTTAAGTTTTCCTTTTTCAACTTCGATTCGTACAGGCCTTCAAACGTTTTAAAATTTGAAGTAATGAATCTGTAATTCCTGAAAGAAATTAAAAAATAATGAAACGAACACTGTTTTGGTTTTATTAAATTGAACTATTCTCCACCAAATACATATAATCAAAGACGTTTACTTCTTGGGGTCTAAAAAGACGAGCATTGAATTGTGGAGAAACACACTCGGATTTGGGGTAGGTGCGAGGTTCTCCAGAACTCGAAAGTCGAACACATATTTTGGAGCTCATGTAGACGACTTACATTTTCTTAGATTTTACAGTCCTTAAGACGCAACTCTCTAAGCCCAAAAATGGGCTGGACTCATAGGGCAAAAGCATATAGACGATCCCTATCGTGTAACCAGTACAAGAAGACTTACTGTATCCAGTCAAAGTAAGCGACAGAAGGAGTAAACCTCTAAAAAACAATCTCTAATCTAATGGTGGAACAGCATACGCCTAGGGATGCATGGTTAAGAGAGTGCTTAGCCACAAGCATGCGAACTACGAATACCTGGTGGCCTTCGCTTTCAATCTGGCCTTCCCTGGGTATACTAGGGAAGGCCGTATACTAGGGCGACCTTCCTTTCCCGAATACTCGTGGGAACCAAAACGGAGTCATGTGGGCACGGCCCTTTTTTACAATCCGGCATTGTACCATGGTCAGGCAAATTGTTTCGGCAGGCTTTTTGAAGTTGACATATTGGACAGCGGAAAGTGGAATAATGGTATCCCAACACTAGGCCGTAGAAGTCTGGTTTGGTACACAAACGGATCAAAGATGGATTCTGGGGTAGGGGCAGGAGTCTTTGGCCCCAACACAAGGATTTCCGTACCAATGGGGTCGAGTCTAACAGTACTCCAAGCCGAAATCCATGCCATCGAGATATGCGCCAAACATAACTTCTACAAAGGTATCAAGGGCGCAATAATACAAATATTCTCAGAGAGTCAAGCAGCACTACAGGAACGTTCAATATAATGGACTCCAAAACAGTCATGTGCCAATCACAACAAAGTAAAACTTGATTGACAACGAATCCGCAGATGAGCTCGCTAGAGCTGGTTCTGAATTAGCGTTCATCGGTCCAGAACCGTTCTGCAGTATCAATTGGACAGCAGCTACTACTCTGATTAACGAATGGGAAAAAAAAATTCGCTTAGACCAGTGGACACATGGTCATGGTCTTAGGCAATCCAAGAGATTAATCAGGCCTCATTCATATAAGGAAGTACTCCATCTTAACAAGGATAGCTTAAGATTGCTAACAAGCTTTCTTACCGGCCACAGCAGTCTGAAATATCACCTTAACAAACTAAACCTGAGCGGGATACGGTTTCCACTACAAAAGATTTTCTATCTTTCATGAGGGAAGTGGTTTGTCTTTTGTCTTAAATTCCAACCCTCCTATACAGTAGATCTACTCTGATCGTGATGTCGTTGCCTACACGGCATGGACTGTACAAGAGGAAAAAAAAGCCGAAAGCCTTCTCGAAATCGAATTTTGCAGCCTGTTTATTCGTGATATTTTCGTAGAAAATTCATTCAATATCTCAAACAACAACACCCATTAAAAGGAGTCTGATGTTGCCGCAAGATTTGGTATTCCTCGAAGTACATTATACTGAGCATCTGGTCTGTACTGGGCATAAGTCGAACACAATATTTGTTCCCGTAACTATTCGACTCATGAAGGATCAACCCTATTTTTAGTAATTGCCCAGAGTTTAGTGTAAATTAAATGGTTTAAGAAAATTTTGGCGTTGTTTATACCTCCATATCAATGTCTTGCTTATCAGGCCACTCATGTACGGTTTCAACTAATGGTATGCCAACCCGAAAGTTATACAAACCGAGTTAACCCGATTTAAAATAGAAACAGACCGAGTTGTAACCCGGACTGACGAACTCTGTTTAATGATGAACCGAAAGCAAACAATATGGATTATGGAATGGAGCAAGTCGAGTTGTGCCAATTCTATTTTGTTTCGGGTTGGTTTCGGTGTTCTATGTGTATCTTAAGACGATTGTGTTGGTAAGGGAAGCGATATACGAACCGATATACAATACCGGCTATGTATTTTTCCATCTTGTTGGCAAGGGAGGTGAGACGTGCTAGGGGTAGCTCGCGGCTCGTGTGTTCGGCGTTTGCTTTTGCATGTTTCGTATTCTCTTTTATTTCTCTTCGTTTTTTCTTGGAGTTGCTCCATTCGTATGTTCTCAATGTTGGGTATTGCAAGCATGCATGGGTGAGAGAGGGTGGGCAAAAAGAAAATGTTCAGAATTGAGACTGAAAGATTGCCTGTGTGAAAGTGGCTTGAAATCACAAAAGCGAATTTGAAAAAATAGCCGACGAATTTTAGCTAGTGTGACACAAAAAAGAGTGAATATTATTTATACATACAAAGCAAACAATACGCGAAAAGTTATCGAAATGCTGCAGCTTGCTGCCGGGTTGGTTTCGGTTCGGCATCATATGTATGCTTACACCGGGTTGTACCGTCTACAGTATTCCGTTCGTTCGATGGGATTTGCCAATTCGGTGTGAAATAAATGTTACTCGGTGTGAGTCGGTTTAGGTGTAACCCGGGTTAATTACGGTTTTTCAACCCGGGTTGATACACCACTAGTCTCAACCAGATACCTGAAATTTGAGAAAATCGTCAACCTGATACCTGAAATTTGAGAAAATCGAATGTAGTAATGTAGTTTTAAAAGGTTCCGTTGGTTTTGGTAATTGTTTACATGCATTACCTGATTTCGGACCCAGAGTTATGCCAAGTTCCCACCCAGCTGAAATCGCAAAGTTTGGGTTAACATTTACTGACACCTCAATAGGCTGTTCCTACTGAGTTTAAAACGTTTTCAAATGTCATTAGCTTTTAATTGCGATGTAGCAAGTAATATAATAGTGTCGAGGACACCATAACGCAGAGTGAGAAAATTAACACTTAAGTGACAAAAATAAATTGAAGCTTACGCTGTGGTCTTGTTCAAACAACCTCTCATGGACGGATAAACTCAAGGGTGGCTTTCGCCGCTAGTGCGAGATTTCGAAACCCCGAAAATGTATGGCGAAATCTCTGAGGTTTGGAGAAACATTATGATACCTCGCATTTGGTGGGGAATATCCATCTCGATTATGATTATTCACGCCTTAACTCGAAACGGCAAGTAAAACGACAAAAGAAGGCGATTTGTGAACGATTCGTTCATTGCTTGTGGTTATATTGAAGGCCTGTTTGTTTTCAATTGCTTTTGAGAAACTCAACGTAATGATTTTTGAGAATAATGTTTCATAAAAAATTAGTCTCCAACGATATCTAAAAACATGCTTATTGTGAATCCCGGCGGAATTTATTATTCCCTTACTTTTTTCCCTCCGCGGCCAAAATCGCCGCTATTGGCAATCTCTATCGGAATCTTTTTCCCCGACGTAAATTCGAAATTGTAAGTTATGGTAACAAACCAAAATCAATTTACCAATACCATCAGTTTTCCATCCACGAGCAGCAGCAGTTTCGTCGACGCAGCAGTCTACCATCCAAGAAGGAAAAAAGCGACGAACGTCAGCACTTTCAACTCCTCCGATAAGTTTAGGTTTGTTAGGTTCTTTTTGGAGCTCTGGTGAATCCAGACGAAGAAAAATGAATAAATTTAAAAAAATAGGAATTCGTGTTAATTTGTACTAGAAAACTGTGATGGATGTATGTGGTAATATTTCAAGGTAGGATATTTCATCAGTTGAAGGTTGGCTTGTGCATTGGCTACTTTCAATAATTTCGTTGCATACTCTTGGAATTCCAGCGTGACTTGGTACCAGATAATTTATTGTACATTTATCTCTTAATCAATTTTTTCAATTGTATGGTAGTCCACGAAAAATGTCTAAAAATTGATAACAATTGTTTTTGCATACCATTGATATAAACTTAGTTTGGACTTATACTAAAATGCTCGGAGGCAATATTATTACTAATATTAGGCATTTTTAGTTGAATATCCCTAGCAAAATGATAGGGGAGAAAGTTGAGTGAAATTCAGTAAAATTTACCATTGGAAAGTTCTTCACAATAAGGAGTGCTTTTTCCTTTTTCTTTTGAACAAAAGTAGTTTTTCGAAATCCCGAGAAAAATCTATTCATAATAAGCATGAAAATCTCGTGTTCATGGTCTCTGGGCAGGGTTGCAGTCACAATTTGACACGACTTTTTAAAAATACCTCATTTTTGACACTTTTTTATATTTTCTTGCGACTTTTGGAGACTATTTTATAAGAGATATTTTTTCCATGTAACAGATTCGGAGTCGGGTCAGAATTCTGTTGAAGAACATCAATATGTGGAATTAGTTTGAAAAGGGATTATTTCAAATGATGGGAAATGTGAACACAAAAAACGATTAGAAAAAAATGCAATTTGTTCTAGAAAATAAGGAGATGCAGCTAAAAGACTGCACTACTCCTATGCATGATGTTTCATCATCAGTAGAGAATGCCGAAGTCAAACTGGTCTTTCTATGCTCTGAAAAAAACAATTCTTTAATTGGATGTCGAAGCTGGCAAAGCCACGTGACATATAGTTGTCCAGACTCGAATATTACTCAACCTTAACTTGTATGGTCGATTTAATCTTCAAACATTTCGCTGAAGTTTAATGATTTGAGGGGGATAGATTTATATAATTCTTCATTTATAATTTAAGTTTGAGATGATCTAGTCGGACGTTTTTTTTCTGCTTTAGGTAACTGTGGCAAGACCAAGGTTTTGAAAATTACATTCTTTCTTTGGTAATTCTTTTTATTTTTTTTTAGCGGCAACCCTGTCTGTGGGTGACGCCCATGGTGGCAAATAAGGACTTATAACTTTATGTGAAGGAAATAAGAACAAACAATTGTACAGTTTTTTAAAATGTTTCTATAATACACAATTTTTATTAGCAAATTACTAACTAATACATATTATAATACACATAATCATATTTATGACTAGGAATTTTATACGTAAATATAAAATACTTGATTTAATTATTTAACGTTAATTTATACATGTGCAATATGAAAAAAAAAATGTGATAATAAAAACAAAATAACAAAATGATTTTTTGCTTACAAAAAATGCATAGGATTTACAATTGATTTCTTCAAGAAATATGCATGTTTCAGTTGAAATATGATTTTATAAAGTTTTCTTTATTTTTTGGTATTCGATAATGGTATTGGTTTAGACAATCATCACGTTATGGCGCACTTTATATCTTGTGCCTCTATTCACATTTAACTTATTTTCTAATCTCTTCATCTAAAGATACATACATACATGCTGGGTTTTTCTTTAATTTTAAAATGTGCGCATTTGGAAGAAAAGCTGTTTATATATATATGTATCTGATTACAGTGAGATATAAGTTTTAGAATCGATATAATTCTATAAAACGAATTGAGCTTAAAGATTTTATATATATACTTTTCTGTTTTTTTTTTTAATAAAATAATGCAGTCTGGGATTGATTAAAGAACAAACAATAAAAAAAATAGCAGCTTACGATTTCAGGCTAAAGATTTGTTAACATGTTGTTTGAATTCAAATGAATACGTCAGTAGCTGTCGGAAAAGTCTGAGTTAGATATCCTACACAATATTGGTATGTACACAAAAGCGGGAGCCAGGTGGCAGAATTGATTCTTCAGGCAATTACAAGGGAATATCGTATCGCTTTCAAGTCAAAGTTGAATATTTGAAAAGCTGGAACATTCTTTGGAAAATCTTCGATGAAGTGGTCATTAATGCACGCGTTGTTAACTAAATCACGAGGATTTTCATGGTCAGAAGGAAAATGATGGATCTGTTGTATACCATCGATATATTCCCCCTTAAACGATGATAAGAAATAGCTCCATATGAAGAACGATTGGCGATTGGTTCTTAACGACTTCATAAACTTTACCATATCATCCACCATTGACAAACGAAGCGAATGGCTGATTCTCAAAAAATCATACTAATCATTTTAGGGTCAATGCAAATTCTGGAAGTGAATCCTTCGTTGGAAATTGCTCAATTCAATAAAACTTTATATTTATGTTGCTCATCGAGCTTCGGTAGCACGCCTATTCATTCCTAGTAGCACAGTTCGTTGTCCTGTCATTGGCAAATAATTTAGAGTACCCAACAGCGCGTTTGCTAAGTCCAATACACGTCGTATGAAAGAATATGTTACTGTTTGTGTGGTTCACGAACGAACTAGTTCAACAAAGAGCTCTAACAAGTGAACTAGTCATACACATTTAGTTCAGTAGTTCAACAAACTCAGGTATACCTTACTCTTTATACCTGTAAGTCAGTAAGATTAACTGCATGGAACTAAATTGAACTAAATTGAGTGCTTGATTGTGTATGGACATTGGGCAAATCATGGTTGTTTTTGTTTACTACATTGAACTAAATTAACTAGAACGAACTTGTTTAATAACCAGATTTGAACTAAAATGAGCTGGGTCTCTGAACTGCACTTAAATGCACAAGAATACACATAAACCATTGCACTTATCTACATCCGCGTTGGTTTCGTTATTTGCGCAATTCGAGTACCCACAGAGCTTCGGGTCGGTCAGAGAAGAGAATAATGGGACGCGAAATAAAGACGCTAACTGAAAAATGGCAAATTGACAAAATTGGGAGGGAATTAAAAATAAATTGGTCCTTATTTGCGGGTGGTGAGAAAACACGTTCGAACTGTTGGAGTGTTGACCTTCAACTGAACTTTAAATTTGCAAGCAAACGCGAGATCTTCTAAATGCATTCTTCAAGAAATTAAAAAAGACATTTTGATTAGGACTTCAGTTAAAAACTTGCTAACATCGCAGTTTAAATATGATGGACGATGTGTTATTCAAATTTAAATGGGAATACTGTAAAGTAAAAACGCTCACGCACTCAGGAAACTACATCATTCTAAAGCGTCTGCGTTTAACTGAGATGACCAAGTTACTTACTCACTATATTCTCCGTTAATAATTGCTGCCTCTAAGTTTTGTATACGCCCTCAGCACATGTGGCTCATACCCTACTACCAAAAATTGAGTAACGAAGACATTTCACGATCCAGTCGCGATTTAATTGATGATGGGGCAGAGAAAGTCTCTCATAACACACAATCTTAGTGTACAACAAACTAATAATCTTGCCTATAGGATTTTGGGTTACTTTGGACGGAAAACATTTTGTCTGTTATGAATATTCAGATGTAACTGCATAATTTTGGATACAATATATGGTGGTGGCTATACACATGCAACAAAAATAGAAAAACACAAAAATATGAATCAAGACAAAAAGAAACACTGAAACACTGACAAATGATTTAAAGACTATGCTTTGGATATTTTGCAAATGCTTTTATGGCGAAGATACTTTGAATATTTTGTATTATCAAAAGAAATTGACTAGAGTGTACACTGGGAGGTACTATTTGTTAAATATGCATATTTAAATACATTCTCATGTTCGTTACCGTTCTCTGTTGCATTAACAAACAACGAGCAGTTTCATATCATCATGTATATACTATGTGTAAATCTTAGAAACTTGCAAATATCTTCTTCAAGTAGTACCATTATAATTGTATTTTAATCATATTTATAACTATTCAATATGCACCACCTAATAGATAATTGAATTGGCATTAATCTATATTCTTGTCTTGTTTTATTCTAGATGTAAAATGTTTTGTGTTGTATAGAATTCATAGCAAATTATTCAGTGTTTTCAGAGTTTGGAGTTCTATTCTTATTATTCTTTTTGTTTTGTTTTACATTAATTAATTATGCTAGTGTCGTTCCTTTGTATGATGCAAATGTGTGTGTTCACCTTCCCCACAGGGTCATGTTCATACAAAGTTGAAAATCACGTCGATCACCCCAGCCACCGTTGCCTTTGCGGAGTTTTGTTTTTTTCACCAAACTGACTACAGTAAGGGTCAGTGATCTGGGGAACATTTGGTTAGCGTTTCTGGCAATGCGGAGCACTTGCTGCACTTTTGAGATCACTTGATTCGATTCACAGTTCTTCTTCTTGTGATGTACGCCACTGAAAGCAGAAAAATGCACATGTTAATTAATTTGAAAATTTTCAGAGACGGATAGATTTCTACAGCTCTTGTTTTTGAGATACAGCTTATGTTCATATTTCTGTTCTAGTTACACGTAACTTTAATAAAACATTAAAAAGTCATTGGCTTTTAAAATGTCGAGGTCTAGAAATATCTGTAAAAACGATCCCAACTATTTCTCTAACACTTGTAGTGAATAATACATTCAATAATTGCAGACTAAGTGTGGCGGCGTTCGTAAAACGGGTTCATTTTGATTGATTTGGAATTTCTCTGGACATTTGAAACAAACCCGGTATCTAGCACATGCGTCGAGTCTTTGAGGTTATGCAGGAGTGAGAAAATAATCCATTCTTACTTCAAATCATCAGGATAATGCTTATTTTTGCGTCCTTAATATGTGCTGGTCTGAACACCAGGCATGGTATTGTTCCTAGAAAATTGAAAGTGATAAATGAAGCACTAGTTTCTAAGGATCGCATGGTACTGATACGACTGATTTTTACATGGTAGGGGAGTAAATACAAAGTCCCTTTTGTAAAGAGTTTTCCAATAAGGACTTGACAAGTTTTATTTATTTTTAAATAAAACGCAAACCATTTCAGATATTTCAAAAACTTTGTTATCGGCTTGGAGTACAATCAAATCATTTATGAATGAAACTCGACTTCGTTCATATAGCCACCGCGGGCAAGTTTGCAGCGGTCGATTCGTTGGACCCGAAATGGCCGCTATTTCGCGTTCAATGTTTGCTCTGAGTTCTTCCAAAGTCGTCGGCTTGTTGGGATAAACCAATGACTTGACGTAGCCCCACCGAAAATAGTCAAGCGGCGTTAAATGGCACGTACGAGGCGGCCAATCGACTGGCCCATTTCTTGAGATAGCGGGTGGCTTGTGGCACCATCCTTACATGAACAAGAACAACACCGCATACTAGTTGTTGTGGTGTATGCCGTGGTTTTTTTTTTACTCCAGCGATTTCATGAACTCCAGCGATGACAAAAGGAACGCAATTGACATATGTCACATATTTACATATGTACATATTATGTACAACTGGGGTAACGAAAGTAAAAATTTCATAAATCTTTTGTCTTTGAGTCATGAACAAATGCGGTGTTTTTTTATTTATACTCTTTATAAGCGGCCGCACTTACCACCGCTTGAGCTCAACGTGCGGTAGAGCAAGATGTATCGACTCAAAAACGTATGCATAAATACAAATGCAAAACTACCGCAGCAATTGCAGTGGCGGCTTACACTCGCACCGCTTTTTCTCACTCATCGCTATGGTCTGAGGAAAAGTGATCAAACATCGCATTGTGTTCGATTTGCTTGACTACATGAACGCAACACCACATGTGTTTGCGATCAATACGATGGCGATGAATATTTTACGTAGGATCAATGAGTTAAAGTGGTAGAAAAACCCAATGTAAATGCGTTGAACGAATAAGTGCGGTGTATGAAATATGCGATGTAGTAATTACACCCATCGAAATGGAAAGTGATGCCACTTGAAGGCACTCAGAGCGAAAAATAGGTCATAGTCGACTATAACTATAAAAAGTGCGACGGTCAACTATCGCCTCAGCCGATTCCACCCGAGTCAAACCGTTTGCGTCCGATTTCCACTCACTTCTCCCACAGCTCGGCCAATTCCCATTCATCCAATCATCCATTCACTTTCGATTCAATTCAATAATTGAAACACTTACCATTCCCCTATATGGAAGACACGAGGTCCTTTAACAATCATTGCATGGAGTTTCTTCTCCAAGCACTGTTGGGATACATGCTGCAGTGACCAGTCCCAATTGTAGTCGTCATAGGAGCAAAAATGACTCGCACATGTACGTATACCATGCCAAGTACTTCGATTGAAGGCGAAACCCATGTTGTGCTTGCTGCTGATCCACGGCATCACCTCAACCTGTTGGTAATGTCTTCAGTTAGTTAACATTGATTTCAGTTGAAGTTCATGTGAGTAAGTTCAATTATTTACAAGTTCATAAAAAATATTATTTTCAATAATTAAGGAATACAACAAAAATAGAAATTATTGTAAAATAACATTCTTAGGGTATTTCAACATTTGGACAAGGAAAAAGGTGAATTGTATCCAAATCAGAACTTTGTTTTTGTGACGCATTATGATACGACGTGGATTGACTACCCTACCTGGCTAATGGCGATGCCGAGAGAAGGTAGTAGTTGCTTAGGGATGAGGTATCCTGTGCCAGCGTTTCGAGTTTCAGTAGATGTTTTGCGGAAAGAGGAAAGAGGATGTGCCCTTTCTAGCCTGCTCATCCGCTACACAATTCTCTTGAATGTCACAGTGTTCCGGCACCCACACAAGTTGGCACCCACCTCGTGGAGAGATAGGCGCCTGGCGGTCAGAACATATCCTGTATGTACTTCCTTTATAGCTATAGTTTCTGATTGAAAGGCGCTACAGTAATTTGGCAACGATAATGATAGTTGGAAGTTCAGATCCTTAGAGTAGACACCGCACACACGTCATCATCCGTATCCAACCCATGGCTATGGATAACCTGGTGTGCGTTGAGAAATAATTCTCGAAGAAGAGTTAAGGTGCTACGAGATCGGTGGCTTTGGGCAGAAAGTCTTTGCCCAGAACGTCTAGCTGCCGTCTGTCTGCCGTTTGAGTCTTTCAACGCGTGATTGATGAGTATATTAGGAGGTGCGGCGGGGGTCGTACTTAACTCACTGGTAAAACATAATTGCTCTTCGCTGCACTCTTTGCGGTTACAGTTGATGTTATTTTCGATCGCAGTCCGCCAAATCGCGAATCCACACTGTATGGGTTCAGCGTTTCATATCAGTATAATATAAAATACAAGAACTAAAATGATGCAAGTTTCGCTCACCACAGTACACTAATGTATATCAGACCATGGTTCATGACACAACGAACTTGCGCAAAGAGTGGCGATGCGTTGTGGGTCTGAGCGTCCACTCCTACGCAATGGATCCTCGCTGTCTGGGTTCGATTCCCGGTACGACTAAAATAATTTTCACGGCCTCTCCTCTTTCGAGTCACTGACAATGCTCAAAGAGTAATAACTGTCTAGAAAAAAGCTTATCAAAACTTTGCCGTTGGAGGTCGGCATATAACGGTAGGTTCTTTCCTTTTGTGAGAGAACAATAGACCGCACAACACGAGTGGTTGCTGTAGAAGCTAGGCCCTGACCCTACGGCATGTGGCGCCACCTATATTATTATATATGTACTTGCGCAAGAGTAAAGAATCTTCATCCTCTTGTCTCTTCATCTTGTATCGATTCTATGTCACTTACTGGGATATTGTGGAACATATCTTGTCACAATTTCAGATGGACATGCCATGGAAGATACTGGTCGACACGGGTTTTGCCGACTGATACTGGTAATCAGTTATTTTTCAGGGATACATTGCCATTTCCCTTTCGCTAAAATAATGCCCATTGTTGAAATACCCTTCTGAATTTAGATCTACTCATTATCGACTTAAAATACCCAACTTCGAATGAGCAAATGAAAATCTAAGAAATTATTATAAAATAAAACCACAAAATACATAAAATTGAAACGAGTAATTTTGATGATTATTATCTAATGAGTAAAATGTAGAAGCGTTGATAAATATCTAGATAAGCTCACACAGAAAGCCATGCAATCGTATGCCGCAACGAATGTCATAATTTGATACAAAAATAAAGCAAGTGTTAGTTTGATAGTAAAAGCGATATACAATAAATCCAACCTGATATACCAAACCTAAGCTATTTTCAGTTTCAACACGAGTATAGATAGCCACACACAGTATGCACTAACGCAATTTGGAAATTTATAAAGTACCTGTTTGCGATATAAAATATTTGTTTTCGGAGTTCTATGCACCCGATAAACAACCTACGGACGGTAAAGATATTAAATACAAAATAATCGGTTGTTGTACGTGAAAAAGAATAGGTAGTTGTGATTTTCTTCTTCTTTTCGTGATTGAATGCGTCCCGGGAAAGATCTGGATGGTCAGTGCAATTGGTGCGAAGGTGAATGATGCAATTTTTTTATCAATTTTTTTTTTAATTCACACATTTCCAACAACTTTTTTTTCGATTTCATGATACAGCATTTTGGATGGAATTTCAAAGCGTTGACATGCGAACCATGCAGACACAAGAGCCTGCTCTCCTATTCTCACCTCCACGTGGTGAAATCCGGGAGACTAGTACCTACGACAGAATGAGAGATGGGGTAACCAACCCTCGTGGGACGTCTGGGGGGATTTGTTGTAACAGGCAAACTTAGGCGAAGAGTCTTAAGCTTTAAGTACATACATTCGGGAACACAATAATAATCTGCGCAAAGATGAGTTCTATGATCCCCTAGAAATAACACACAATCAATTCCGACACCAAGATGGTTCTAGCACATAAAGAGGACATCTTTGATAGAGTCATAGGTAAGCACAGCCTCCCGATTATACCGCGTTAGGAAACGGACTCAGCGCGGAGGACTTTGTCACGATGTGGAATCTCTCGGTGGAATCTCTCGGCACGCGGTTCCCAAGCATCAACATCCATAAAGGGACCTGGCGGTGCCCTGACCATTCCACCGTCAACCAGATTGATCACGTTGCGATCGCGTGTTGTTGCACAGTGAACCACGGTTTGATGATGGAAAGCTTCAATCGCAGGACCTACAAGCCAGGCACTTTACCGATCGAGTCTGCCTAAAACGTGTCGAAAGATCGACGTCGCCTGCACAAACAATAGTCGAAGAATAGAAATGTTGTCAATAACCCATTAGAGAAGCCAAATTTTGATTGATAGGGTAAACAGAAGTTTTCGTTCAGTTCTCCAGTTTTTCGATAACAAAATTGGTATTCAATATAGTCACTATCTCTGTGATGTCCAGATTAACGAGAACCTGATGAGTTAAAAGTCTTTAAACACGTCCCTGGGAAAATTTGTTTAAACTACGATGATGAGAAATTTGCGACAATACTAGAATTCCAATCTCAATTATCAATTTGTAACAATCTCTGAGCAGTCTGTTTATCTCGTGGGTTTCAGTTTTCATACAATGAAACGAGAACTAGGACAAATACTGCTTGTAGGCTTGTATGTAAGCTTCATGCTTTAATTATAAATTACTGCAACCCAAAAAATTCGAAGCCTACATCAGAGATCGTGCAAAGCACACAGGTCAACACTAGATGTACGATCTTCTAGAAGTCGTTGCAAATGTTATTGACATGATGGAAAATTGAGAAACGAGTATATCCTTCCTCCAGATGTAGTATCGACGTCTTGGGCAAACTGTCACAATGATCGGCCTTACCTTGGAGGTAGTCAGAAACTTAGTCTACGTGTCGGCTCCGTGACGAATAATCACCCCAATTACGTTTTATAAAAACGACAGAAGGCACTTTGAGGGTCGAGTCGCTTTACAGGCATTTATATGTATCGGTATTACGAACCTTACTCGACTCGAGGTTATGTTCTGAACACAATCCAAAGCTGTCATTTAAAACCTTGTCAACTGTAGATTTGAAAGTTCAAGTTGTTAAATGGTACAGTTTTCATAAATGACCTGTCAGAATTTAAATTTTGAAATTGTTTTTTGAATAACATTGGTGTTTGTTAAAAAAAAATTACTATGCGGAATTTACGAATGCAAGTAAATATGGCATATTGAAAATGATTGGAGTAGTAGATGAGGACGACGTTCAAGAGAAAAGAAAAAGAAGGATTATTAGATCAAAAATCTATTGCCAGGTGACAGGATTAAAAAAGATATCCATTCTGTTTTATCCTTTACATGTGGCTCTAAACTACATACAGTAGAGTCTCGAAAGTTCACATATCCGAATAAACAACTTTTTTCATTAATTTATAATTAAGTAGTGAAGTACATTAAGTATATAGTATAATTACGTACGTAGCTATGTATTATGATTTTGGTTATTTTACGGCTGTAAATCCACATCGTATTTTTTTGGTTCCAGTAATGCTAGACTTTATGTCATTATATTTGTTTGCTAACACAAGGGCAGACTGACAAAAATTGTTTGGTCAATACTCAAGCACTTATGAAAGATGCCACAAAAGTTCATAAGTGCTTGAGTATTGAGCAAAAAATTGTTGTCAATCCCCTGCACAAATTGTCTAGACTGAAGTCAAGGGAAGTAACAGAGTTTTGCTCTTTTTCCATGAAAATATGTACGAGTACGAGTTCATATAAACAAATTTCAGTACATAAATTTAACAGTTCATACATTCGAATCAATTCATATGATCACGGGTTCATATAATCGAGACTCTACTGTATTCAGAATTGCTGCTACATCCTTCCTATCAATTTTGGTTGCATACGTTTGGGGAAGTCCTTTTAAATTCATTTTATTTATGATTCCCTCTCTATCAGTTCAACCATCCGCTTTATTTGTTTTAGGCTCGAAATTTAAATCAATATGTAATAAATAATTCATACGAAATATATTTTACACCATTTCAGTTAAAATTCACGTTTTTACTTGCTTCCATTTTAGGCGTTCACAAAATTCAAATCGACTTCTTGTGCCGTTTGAGGTTAGGTTAGGTTAGGTAGGGGGGTTGCTAGTGTATTCACCAGCATACTTAGACCATGTTGGTTCATTGTGATACCCACAGTCCAACTACTACCACTGATTGACTGCTATAGTGATAGTACCGTTAATTTGATCCCAATGGCAAATGGTGACTGGACCATATTTGAAAACCAGATAAATGCGAATTAACTTAGCTTATAATGGGATTTGGACCGAGTATCCCGCTGACTAGGGGCAGGCACTCTACCAACTGCGCCATCCAGTCGTTCCTGTTTAGTGTTGTTTTAGTTTAGTAAAAGTAAAAATACTACCAGAATACTGATACACGACAAGTGTCACAAAAGAAATACGTTCCACATGAGGTTTTCGCCAGAGATCCTTTATGACTTACAACGACTTCTTCGACGACTATCATAGTACCGACATCATAGAGTCTATTTATGACAAGGCGTAAGAAACTTTCGTAATTGAGGTGGGTACTAACATCGTTATTGAAATCAAGAGAATTATAGTTCTTGCCAAACCTTGCTTATTGAGTTTTGGGTTCAAAAATTAACTTTCTCAAAGAAAAAATCTGACCTTGTAGAACAGACTGCTCATCGCATGCCATACCCAAAAAGGAAGCCATTTGTCGCGAAAAAAAATCGTGTGGTCGCGATCCTTGGTCGCTCTTGAGTAAATTGAATCTGGAAGAGAAGATTCAACCAAGAACTGTAAGACGTGACCGTATAGCCACATGAGTTAAGCCAGGAGTCTACAGATCCAACAAAAATGGTGGCTGGACCATGTAGAGTGTATGGACAACGTGGATCGGAAGAGTCTTCAACTCCGAGCCTGTGGAACAACGCAGCAGAAAACAACCAATTCTCGTGACATAACATGTTCAAGAGGGAACGAAAAATAGTTAGTCGAAGTTAATGGAAGAAAAAGGAACTATATAGTATTCGTGTATGGAAACTTTATGAAAGGACTTGTTAAGCATGTGAAGTGTATTGCCTAAGCTCTGGTCGCATAAGATAAGTTAGGGAAGTTTAGGCGCGTGACTCTGAAGACTTTGATGGTACAAGCTGGAGATTTGTTCGTGATGCGGTTAGAAGAATATGAGCTAAACCAATGAAGATAAATTTATAAACTGAATCATTTTAAATAAATAAATAAAACCAATCCTTCAAATACAGCTAAGTTACGGACCTACATTTATGTAGTCTTGGCAAACAGGGAAATAGTGTTAGTGTTAGCAAAGTGTTAGTTTCCTATCATTGACTTAACAAGCATCTTAGTGTTCACTGTTAGTAGTAAATGGCCCCTAGTAGAATTAATTAACATCATGCAATTCTAATGGAACGAAAGCATTTGGTCATAGCTTCGAACCGAACGCATTTATAAATAAAACAATATCCCCCATCCATCTTATAAGCAATTTAAATTTAAGCATATACTTAATCATTCATTCTATTTTCTATAAACAAATCTAGGTACATATTTAAGAGAGAGAAAATAAAGAGGCAAACAAAAAAGATAACAATTTAAAGTGATTAAAATACGCTTCCATTATAGAAAGCAGGGATTATACGATTGTACATATTTAAAGTTACAGATAGATAGAGAGAGAGATAGAAGTAAAGAATGTGATAGATAGTGGAAAGAGAGTGAAAGAATGTTCTACCTTCTGATAAACTGAATACAATGATGGTAGGACGTGATAGCTCCAAGTTTGTTGTGCTGTACTTTTTTCAGTCGTAAGTGCATTTGCCTCACCCTCGGCAGCGGCAAAGTGACTTTTCAAGCCTTTTGACTTGCTCTTGTGCTCAGTGTTACTATTTGCATTTTTCCCATGATTATTACTTTTTGACTTTGAATCGAAATTTATGTTGTTATTGTTTATGTTATTATTTTTGTTCATGTTATTGCCTTTGAAACTATATCCTAACAGACTGTTAGATCCGATTAGCGAAGAATACTGACCATTATAGGATTTCTTATTAGTCTTTGCATTTGTTTTGTTTTTTTTTTTTGGTTTTTTAATTTGAGATTTTATTTTGTTTAATTATTTATTGAAAAATCGAACAGTAACACAACAACAATAAAAGAAACAATATCGTATTAGCGAAATTAGAAAACATTTATAAATATATGTATGTATATATATAAATAGGGTTGGTACGTTTAAAAGTATGTGTGAATGTAAATATTTAGGTTGGAATGAACAAAAAGAAAATATGAAGAAATGTATCATTGAAGCTTTTCACGTTTGAAAATCAATCTGTCACTTTTACAAAACAAAACAAGGAAATAAAAAGAGGAACAAAACACGAACAAAAGATATATATATATATATTTATGTATGTGTGAGTATGTTGAATGTATGTTAATGTATGTGTATGTATATAGATTGTGGTGTCAGGACCCCCCCAAAAAATGAAAGGAGCACATTAAATGAAAACGACAAGTTGGCATGTGCATGTGGTGTGGAAACAAGTAGCTTTAGGTTACCTTGCTGTTGTAGGTATAGTAATTAAAGGTTTTTAAGTACGTCCCCAACGACAGAATGTTGCATTGTGGGCAAAGATCAGTTGCTCGCTTCTCCATCAATTCCAGTAGGTAAA
Organism: Eristalis intricaria; assembly: GCA_964034865.1. NCBI lineage: Eukaryota > Metazoa > Arthropoda > Insecta > Diptera > Syrphidae > Eristalis > Eristalis intricaria. The sequence goes on from OZ035873.1 coordinate 133,264,818, forward strand.
GAAAATCTTCAGCCACGTAATGATCTTCTTCTAGGAACAAAACCAAACCTGAAACAAAATGCAGAACAGAAGCAGAAAATGAGATTATGATATAATTGAGATTTATTTTTAACATACCAGTGTGAAAGCGTGTAACTTCCAACTGATCAAATACCCTATTTGCTTTCCACCACCAGTGGTGTTTTGTTTGGGTAAATGGCGCTTCTCGGTAGTGACCGTACAAATCTGGGTGCAAAGCGTTGTTGCATTTCCGGATGATTGCCCTGTAAAAACGAGAAAATTAGCAATTCACAAGAACTTTGGTTCAAAATCAAATCACACGAATGGGGGAAGGAATATGTCTGTATGCTTTATTTTAGCTGTCTATACCAAGCCAAGTTAGAGAGTACTGTCATGATCACTCAAAGGTGCTGGCAGGTTAACCGAGCGCTTCAATATTTATCCTTGTTGAGACCAGCGACACCATGATGTTATGTTTTGTACTTACACAGTGTTGGATGTTTGATGCTTGACCAGAACAGAGACTTTATTTGGTTAGAAAAAAACTTTATCGTGAACTCGACATTGACATTTACTTCGTTGTGTTGACAACACTTTCCTTAAGGGGCGATGGTCTCATGGCGAAGGGCTAAAAACTCGTTCACGTACAGAATTCGATGGTTTACGTGAGAGCAAGGAGCCTCGGAGCAACGGATGGATACATAACGACGACGCTACACGAAAAAGGGCACTGATTTAAGAGTGTTCTCTTGGATGGAAAACTTTAAAATATCCTCACGCAGTACACAGCGGGTATTAATGCGACCCATTTACAAGGGATAATAAAAAGGAAGTAGTGCGACATATATGACAGCTGTCACAAAACTTTCCACATATTTAAATTCGAATGTCTTGTGGGAAAATGGTTTACCCTCTAACCGGCAGCTCCCCTTTAGGCGGGGTTGTGGTAAGTCTCTAAAAACTACTATACTTCCACATTTAAAAAAAAAATACAAAATAGTCCGTTAGAATTTTTCCATCGGAAAAAAGAGGGTTAAGGTCGAAGGTAGTTGTCGCTGTGATCAAACGCCCCTACTGAAAAGGCAGAAGACTCTGTAAAGACTACAGAGCCTGCCCGGCTCGTGCTCGGAGACTTCAATGCCTAAATCAGAACACGTCTTTGGCGGAATTATCGGAAAGCACAGCCTCCACGATACAACATAATATAACGGCTTCCGACTCATTGACTTTGCGACAGAACGTAATATGGTCATAAGCAGAACGAGGATCCCTCGCTAAGGAATCCACACAGCAAACCTAGCGATTTTCGGCTGGTCAAACCACTAACCAAGTCGACCATATGGTTATTGTCGCAAGGCACGCGTCAAATATCTTAGTTGTGCGAACATTCAGGGGGGACAAACCTCGACTCTCACCATTTTCTCGTAGCAGCAAGGTCCAGAGTTTGACTGTCCAATGTCAGAAAGCTACACCAGGCAACAAAGAGGACGTTTGACATTCGATCAGGACATGCGAAGAGCAATTACGTGAAAGACTCTCCGGCATGTTCACGTCGAATATATACGCCGCTCGGCATTCCAACCGTATCTCGACTACCTACCACCTCTAGAAATCTGTGATATGATGGCGAGTGTGAGCAGAAAAAGTGTGCAACCGACGAGGCGTACCAAAAGGCCCAGCAACGGAAAACAAGAAGAATGTCGGGCTAGTAGACGGGACGAGAAAAAGCTTCCCACTCTTCAAAGAAGAGAAGGTCTCTCGTAAACTCCCATACTCTTCAATATTCTAGGGAGATGCAAAAAGGTCCAAACAGTCCTTTTATAAAACCCTGGACTCAGGCTTTAGGAAAGGCACTCACTCGCAGGGAGTAGTGGTTGTGTTCGAGAAAAACGGATAACAGCTGCTTAACAAGTCTGAACAGCAGAGAATGATAGAGAAACATGTGATCATAACTCCAACAGATGAAGAAGTCCTCCTACCTAGTTTTGAAGAAGTCGGAACAGCCATTAAAAAGCTGAAGAACAAAGCCGCTGGTTCAGATGTCTTCCTATCAGAGCTCTTCAATGCCGGTGGCGATGTTCACAAGAAACACAAAATGAAGGCATAACGTCTATGTAGGTTAGGTTATGTAGAGGGGCTGCTAGTGAGTTCACCAGCCCACTTAGACCATGTTGGTCCATTGTGAAACCCACAGTCAGGCTACTACCACAGATTGACCACTCAATTGATAGTGCCGTTAATTTGATCCCAACGGCAAATCGTGACTGAACCGGATTTGCAAACCTGATAAAAACGTATTAACTTAGCGTTCACTGGGATTCGAACCGGGGGCCCAGCTAACCAGGGGCAGGCACTCAACCAACTGTGTCATCCAGTCGCCTATGTAAGCTTATATCATTTAAACTACGCAACGGACCTCAATGCATGCTTCATCAATAAAAAGAGATTGATGATTCCAGACAAAGGTTTATACGTATTACATATAACTTACTGCTCCTTTTTGATGTCACGGGGACAGTCGTCAGGATCTACCCCAGGAAATTCATTTGGATGCGTTTGTATCGAGAATGGATAGAAAATCTAAAGAAAAAAAAACAAGCTTGTAAAAGCAGCCTGGAATAAGTATAAATATGGCTTACCTGCATAACTTTACAAAAGTCGATCGTTTGCACCAGATCATTGATGTCTTCGTCGTAAAAGTCATGCGAGAAGATCAACAGAGTCTTTGAAATATCGCGGGCTTGGGCAAGACTTACGATTAAATGGCGAAGGTATGTGATACGCGTATGCACCTGTTAAGCAAAAAACATTCAAAATAATTGATTAAACATCTTCAGATCTGCACTTACCTGTATCACTATTATCACAGAGTCATTTTGAAGGGGACCAAATGTATCCTCATTTAAAACTATTTGTAATTCATTGTATTTGGCAATCATTCTCTTAATTTCAGTTATATTTGGTGGATGATAGGCTTCAACGAAAATATTTTGGCTACCATTGTGATTTGCTGTGAAAATGAGAGAAATGTCTTGGTAATCACAATTAAACACGGTGACCTTGTGTGTACTTACCAACTGCTGCGACAGCAGTTTGATTCCTTGTCTTTGCTTTGAGAAACTTATGAAAGACCGATGGAACCATCGAAAGTATGGCCGCTGCAGAATCATTTGTTGGATCTCCCACAATCGGGTCTCTTACTTCAGCTGAAATAGAAATCAATTAATTATTGTCGATAAGGAAGAGTGCCAGCAATCGACGACTTACAATAGTTAAAGACGTGGATTTGCAGTAAGACGAAGAGAAGAAGAAATATGGTTATTGTCGCACGTATGCAGTACGAATTCCTTCGTCGGTACATCGACCCAGTGTTGGGGAGAGGTAAAGGAATTCGCCTCCCTAAAATGAAAAAAAAAATGTTAAACGTAATCTTGTTAATCTTTATAAAATAAACTTGAAATAGTTGGATCAAGAGTGCGACAAAACTGCAGTTCTAGGTAAAAAGATTGTACGGTGACGGTGACCTGGTTAAGTATTAAATTCAAAACAAGTGATTAGATTTGCGCTGTTTTGAGTTGTGTCACGATTTCACGGCCCGATTTAACGACGCAATATGGCTGAAATAATGCACGACCACTGGAATATACGCTAAATACGCCTCATTAATTACAATTGTTGACACACCTTTCGTAACGAACGTAGAGTTATTTATAAGATCTCTGTCCTGTTGATAGCGTGAACGCGTTAAGCCTTCCGACTTCCGGTTTTGAGTTACCACACATCGACATATCTTAGAAATGACCAACCCATACGAAACTAAAATCCACCACTTTTTTATTTGCTCTTTCAGGGTCGCATACGACTCTCAGAGCGAAGCGGTGCAAAGGGCAATGGCCGAATCGGAAAGAAATTAATTCAAATAAATGCACGCATGAACGCTCTAGAACACGCAGTGCACGCTGTGGGGAGAAGGCTTTAGGAATATATTGTAACTTTTCTTTTAATATATTGCGACCGACAAAAATCAGATTGCTTTGATAAATTCGGCATTGTTCTCGGGAAACGGTTTTGACGGTGTTTATGAAAGTAAATATTTACAACCCCGAACATCCGTAAGATTCTCCAATAGGAGAGTTGACCGGGCGATTTGAAAATGAATGTATGTCAGAGGTTTGCATAGGCCCTAGCCGACACTGTTGGCTCAAAAACAAGTGTGGGTACAGGCGCAGGGGTTTTTTGCGACCAATTGGAAAAAATCCCTGGCTTGGATGCCAGTCCAAGCGGGCAGTCTTGTGAAAAATGGATCTGAGTTGAGAGAATTTTGCGGAATTCCTTACGCATTCACGTCGCTTAGATCGACAAGGAAAACTAGAATGAAAACGTTCTGGACAGAATCAGAACTCGATGGCTTGGTCGGGAAATTTGACCAATAGGAAATAGTAAAATGTCACCTTTAAAGTGCATAATGGACCCAATTTGTTGGTAAATGGTGACCATATACCTAACCTACCTAGCTCCAGGGACACGATGCAATTCATCAAAGGAATATTAAGGACAAGAAAATAATTTTAACCTGAGAGAGATTCTCTCTACTGAGATCATCATCATCTTCTGACACACGAGACATCTCCAGGCAACTTGATCCGCCGCTATCGACTGTAACCCATTATGTTCTATGCCCAAGTGTAGTTAAGCAGCACTAAAGGCACTTTCGTCCAACCAAATGGACTTCAAAACAGTCAAGAGCTGCTATGACGCCCTGCAATCCCTTGCCATATACAACAAATTAAAACTTGGTTGGGTCCCTGGATATAGAGGCATTGGGGCAACCAATCCGCGGATGAGCTCGTGAGAGCTGGCTCTGAATCAGCGTTCATCGGTCCAGAACCGTTCTGCAGTATCAATTGGACAGCAGCTACTACTCTGATTAACGAATGGGAAAACAAACTTCGCCTAGACCAGTGGACACATGGTCATAGTCTTAGGCAGAGATTAATCAGGCCTTACTCATATAAGGAAATAGTCCATCTTAACAAGGATAGCTTAGGATTCTTAACAAGCTTTCTTACCGGCCACTGCAGCCTGCAATATCACCTTAACAAACTAAACCTGAGTCATCATTCTCTTAATTTCAGTGATGATGATAATGAGTGATGAGACTTCCGAGCACTTCATGTGTGAATGGCAATAATCTGGTTAAGGAAACGTATCTTCCACTCACTTCAGTGGAATTAAAAAATTCCACTACCAAAGATTTACTATCTTTCATGAGGGAAGTGGTTTGTCGTTTGTCTTAACTTCAAACCTGCTATACAATAGATTTACCCTGGTCGCGGTGCCGTTGCCTACACGGCATGGGTTGTACAAGAGGATAAGAAAAAAAATGGCCACATGTAATCATGCGATATTTGGACTTGCTCCAACCACCACCTCTTGGATCTGCCAAGCGGTCGCAGTCGCCTACCGGATGGAATCGCATTCAACGCCCGTCATCGCATTGCTCATCGTAGAAGCAGCTGCTCAACGTTGAGTTTCTCGCGTACTGCCGTGTTTTTCACCCTATACCGGAGAGTAAATTCCACAATAATATGAAGTTAATCGTGTTGTTCGCGATCTTTTTCTTTCGGTCTTTACTCAAATTTCATGACCATAGGTGAGATTTGGAATAAATACTGAGTCTAAACCGCTAACTTAACAACAATCTCGGTCTTAGCCCGGTTACAGATCGTCCAACCTCTCTCTCAGTCCAAATTCAAAACCGACCCAGCTTGATCAATCTTACAGGAAAGCTCAGCATTACTCTTCCCATCACAAGTAAAAAAATACCGCAAGGTATTTGAACTTCTCCACCTGTTTCAGTGTGTCTCCACTGAGAATTTGAGTTTATTTTGGTTGAACAAGTTTTTGCTTTCTTTTTTTTAGAACTTGGCTGTAATTCGTATGACGGTTCGGATTGATTGAATTAATTCAGCTCAGGAAAATCCAAGGCGCTTGAATCATTGAATGATGTTACATTTAAGTAAGAGACTTCCCATAACGAGAGTGGAGTACTATCATTCAAAATTTTGTACGGGATGTGGAACAGACACTCAAAATAGAGAGCGTTGTACAAGCGGAAAACTCGACAACACGTTTGATATAGAAAAAACTCAATCATCAAGCGATACACTACTTGAATACTGACCTCAGTAGTCAGTACTGCCCAAATTTCAATGATAATTCGAGAGAGAGGAGTATTACTAAATTTAAATTATATGCTCTGTCGCGAGGACATTCCGGTACGATGCAGTTACACAAGCTGCAGCTGGCGAGAAGGAAGACGTGATGCATTTCCTTGGTACTTGTCCTACACTGAAGGAAATTAGACGAAACTACTATGCAGTCGACCAAATGATGATGGATAATGTGATACGTGTACTTATACCACGTTTCCAGCGAATCGAAACCACGAGGTTCGGATGAACTTTTACTGAAACCTCAATATGCCGTTTCCACTGAGGTTGAAGTGGTTTCGCTCTCAATGTATAAGTGCTCGCCTAAACAAATGTCACCCGCTCTTAATTTTTAAATAACCGCCAGAACAGCTGTCTGTTGACAGGAAATAATAGTGTGAGAACACCAGCAGATAGAAAGAGATAGAATGAGAAAGTGATCACCAAAATAAACTGAATTTCACTTTGTAGGCTTGTTCGGTTTGGCAACCTCTCACGAACGGATGAAATCATGGGGTCTGCAACGAGGTGTATCAGAAACCGCGAGGTGTGCACACCCTGAAAATGTATGGCGTGTGAGCTCTTGAGGACAGCTGTGGAACAGCTGATACCCTTCCCCACCTTAGTAATGGGGTGAATTAGAGTTCTTATTTGAAAATTCGCTCGTTATTTGATTTTTTTTTTGTTAAATTTCAACACAGTATGGAGGAGTAAACTAACGAACAAAGCTTATGTTCAAGAAGTCGATTCATTAAAACTTTGAGTAATTTACAATCTGAGATACATAATACATAATTAATGAATGTACAACACAGTGTGAACTTTAACATATGAATAAAAATGAATAATACATTCACACGTTTAGGTAACTAATAATAAAAATATTATTAAAGCATGAATCACAAATAAGAAGTTTTGACAACCATTTTTCTGCATTAGTAATAGTTGCAATATCTTGCCATTGTTCTTACCAAATTGTTTAAATTGAAATCATGAGTTTTTCAGAATTTATGAATTAAGCGTATAAAGCGAACTTCATTTTTTGAGTTAATTTCTCAGGTATGGTTTATGAATTAATTTTAGGTCAAATAATTCCAGTTAAGTGGGCATTGCAATACATTTTTACTCACGAAAGTCCATATAACAATGTAAGAAAATTCTCTTAAAAATACGAGTTAACATTTGAACACCCTCTGAACAACATACCCATGTACGTTACATGGATCGTACATGGATTGTGGGCAAAATTAACGAATCAGCTGCCATTATCCCACTAAATTGATGAATCTGACACGATTTCCCACAAAATTCACTAATCGGGCGCCATATTGTGGTGAACTGACGAACGTTGTAAAAGTGTAAGTGAAATACAAGGGATTACCACTACATCTTCGTTATGGGCTAGGGGTAAAAATGGCCGAAGTTGGATATCTCTATCACCCATTATCTATGCTACAATCGCTAAATGCTGGAAAAAGTTATCAGAACTCCTGATCACTGGGAGGAATTTGGAAGTTTGCATTTAATTCGGAATCAAATTTTGCCAGAAAGATCTGACTTAACAACAATGCTTAACCAAATGTTTCCAAATAGAAGCCCAAGAAGACGTAATAAAATGCTTTACCACATGCTTGCAGAGGGCAGAACAAAATTATCTCACCATTGAAGAAATGATGCAACTGCAAAATGTGGGAATAAAGCTGTTGCCAAGCGATCTCCTGCAAACAAACATTTCCAAATTTTTTCTCAAATTTTATATGTATTCAGAATATTTGATTTATATATTAAACAGTAAAGGGTTGTCCATCCATACAGCACGATGTTAATTGAGTGTCACACCTTAACACCAAGTTATCTTGTCCAACTTAATTTGACATTTCCTTGTTTCAGTGTCTGACAAATTCAACCATGGAGGAAAATGGAACCCTTTACGAAAATGGGCGTTCAAATCAAAATGCATTTCGTGCACATCGTGATTTTTTTGATCTGCATAATCGACCAAATGTGTCCACAATATTGCGCAAATTTCAGGAAATCCAGTCTGTAGGAAATGTGCATGCTCGCTCAGTTCGTTCTGCGGAAAACATTGCTGTTGTTCGTGCAGCTTCGACTCGTCGTCGTGCCCAACAATTGAACATCTCAAGAACATCACTGATGCGAATTTCGAATAAAATACAAGATTCAATTGACTCAAGAGCTGAAGCCTACTGACCATTTCAAGCGTCGTCAATACGCCAAATGGTTGGTTGAACAGACAGAAGTGAGTGGTGACTCTACAAAACGCAAATTTTCACATCAGTGGACCGTTGGACTTCTTTCTTTGGGGAGAATTAAAAGAAAAAGTGTACGTACGTCAAAAAGGCAAGAACAATTCAATAGCTAAGGGATGAGATAATTTGGCACATTAACGACATTGAACCTCAATTATGTCTCAGAGTCATTGAAAATATGGACCATCGGATATTGGTATGCCACCAAAGCCGATATTTTGTTTCACGCATAACTGTCATAGATCCATAATAAAAAGCATTATAATAATTCACTGACAACTTTTTGTTTTATTTAAAATTATCATCGTCCGTTTTCCTTGGACCACCCTTTACATTGCGTAAGCTATTTTAAAGCGTTTTAAATATCTGTTGTATTATTGCTATAATATACTTTTCGATTTTTCCAACAGGGCATGTTTTCATTTGTTGCAAAAATAGAAATTACACTGAACTTCACATTTAAATAAAATTCAAGTAGAAAAACAGGCCGAATAAACTAGCTGCCGTAGTGTGGTGGGTATGTGCGTCGACTCTTGCGCTGGACGACTATGTTAGCTACGGGTTAGATGACTAACAACCAGCAAGCAGCAGGCATACTTAGGCCAGCGGATCACGCGGATCCAGTCGAACTTACTCTGCAATCAACTTGGAGCTTTTAACAAAGCGATGAAGATGGCTGAGACTAATATCGTTTAGTTCGGCCAGGTTATTGATGAAGAAAGTCACTTAGCGACTCCCGCGAAAATACACAAGAAAATTTAAACATTAAAAAAGTACCGTTCGCTTTACGTCGGATCGCACATTTATGCTGGCTTTTTATCTCAAAATTATGATCAAAAGCGGTTGGTGAACGACTTCGATGAACTAAACGCGAGCAACTGGAGAAGAGATAGAGAAGTTAAGAATGAGAACTTACCCCACTCCAGACATTTGAAAAAAAGGCATTGCTATCAGCAATTTTCCGAAATTCGTTTAACGAGATAAGACGCAGCACATAATTTCGCACTTGTTGAAGATATTTGAACATAAAATGTCTCCTGATGCAGAAAACCTTGAAGATTTTTTGTGTGATTGAGTTTGGCAATGGCATAGTGATGTATATTTGCTTAAGAGGGCAAAAACAGGAAAGACATGCTGTCATCAAGAAAGGACGCACAACATCTTCGACTCGGCCAGAACTTCACTGTAGGCAGCTGCAACTTCGAGGTAGTAAAGGACTTCGTCTAAATCGGATCCGCGGTCAAACGCAGGAGTAAATATTGCCAACCGCTGTTTTTGGGCTCAAAAGGCAATTGAATAACAAAGCCCTCTCTCGGAGGACTAAGTTCACTCTGCATAAAGCCTTGATCATTCCCGTCCTGATCTACGGATCAGAGGCATGGACTATATCCAAAGCGGAAGAAGAGGTTTTTGGTCTTTTCGAGTGAAAAGTTCTGCGTACGATTTTTGCTCCTGTTTGCGTTGTTTGCATTTGGAGAATGTTGAACCACGAACTATACGGGCTGTACAGCGACATCAGTCTAGTCAGGCGTCTACGCCTAAGATGGTGAAGCCATGTAGATTGTATGGACAACTTAGATCCGGCCCGAATGATCTTCGACTCTGAGTCTGTGGGAGAACGCAACAGAGGGCCTCCACGTCGATGGGGGAAATCAGCAGGCTTGAATCACGAAACTGGAGACAGCTGGAGATAGATCGGGCCGTCTAGCGCCCTAAGAAGAAGTGAATTTTTCGCATATAGTCTGTTCAACTCCATCACGTTCAAAGGCATAACGGTTTACAGTCAGCTCAAACAAACATTGTATAACAACATGCAGAATATGTAACATTTAAAGATTTCGAAAACAAGGTGAATTTTAAGGTGGAAACAAACATATTACGCACACTTTTCTGTATATTTAAAAGCAGTTTGTACACATTTATATTTGCCTCCATTTTACCATTAAAAAAATTAATAAAATCATTTCAACTCGAAATTATTACTGTTTTATAATTTGCATTATTTTAGATAATGTATTGTGATGCCAGCTTAAGAAACAAATCCGGCCAGTCTATCTAACGGACCACGAAAGGCGTTACAAAATAAAAAGATGACGTTTTCAACCTTGTTTTCCTAACACCATGACTTTGAAAAAGACAATGACGGAAAAAAAGAGCCGACTAAAACCGCTGAATAGAAGCATCAAAAAAACAAAAATTAAATGACACGTATCTACTTTCGCGAAAAATCACGGTCATTTTTCGGGTAAGAATATTCTTATTTAAGACAAACTTACTCATCATGCAAACAGATGTCCAATGCTTAGGGCCCAGAGAATACAAAGTTCCTTAGAATAACACCACTTTGTTGCCATTTAGAAAAATACATCTGAAATGAAAATACAAAATTCTTGGAATTATTGAACTGATATAGTTTGGAAAGTTAACTATAGCAGATTAAAATACGAAACAAGACTCTAACACATGGCCAATGCTGCTGCCTGCCTTTTCAACTGAGACTGAAAGACCCAAGCAAACGTCGCTTGTGAGCTCGTCTTGATTTAGTTTGCTGAATTACTGATATCACTTATCGCGTGTAATTAAGGCGAATACAATTTACGCGCTGAATAAGTGCATTATACAATGTCTACGGTCTACGAACGACTAGCGGTTAGAGCATAAGGAATAATAAGCTATACGAGATAGCCACAAGATAATAATTGAAACAAAACAACAAAAAATACGAGAACCAGACTTTGGGCCAGTGCATGAACGTGGTTCGCTTTCTTTAACTGACTGACTAACCGAGTTGCTGGGGAAACAGTTGCTTCTGTTGACGAAGCATAACATTTGTTGCGTTTATTTATTTTCATTTTCAAAGCCGAACGCGACTGGCTTGTGAAGTTCTGGTGTTGCGCCTAAAATGTTACACATCACAGATAAGTGCTGTGGGCAACTCTGAAATGTTAAATAAGTGTGATCAGGTGCACGTTAGACTGCTGTTCAATGAGCAAATATTGCCTGTAACAACGGCTGTGCACTCGCACGCAATTAATTTATGATTCAATCAACCATCGGCGGCGATTTGTGAAAAGTGGAACAGTATCCATGGTGACGCTGACTTCGGGTGAATGCCTCAAGGTGGCATATGGTTGGAGGTTTCACGAATCACTGTGTACGTGGTAAACTATCAAACTATTAAGTATTACAAAGCTGCAACCTTAAATGGCGACGATATTAATTTGGAATGTTTTTGTTGTTCTAGCGATCAATTTATGCCGCCGAATCACATGAACAGAGTCTCTGTAACACTGGTGCTTCGGTTGGAAGAACACACTCTCTCAGAAGCCCATCAGAATTTGTATGTGGGGATGACGTTGACGTGATTGAACAGATCGATGCGTCGGTCGTCAATGAGGATTTGTCTAGCATTGAGGCGAAAGCGGTTAAATATGGTCCTCGGGTGAAGACTGTCATTTGGACAGCGCGTCACAACAGACAACTGTAACTACGAGGTAGTAAGGGACTCTGTCTGCATCGGCTCCGAGGAGAACATCAGAATCCATATCAAACGCTGAATAACTCTTGCCAAGCAGCTGATCGCTCTTTCGTACCAAGCTGCTTTTATACAAGACATTTATCCTCTAGTATCCACTGCAAGAACTAGCTTTGTGCTATTTTGTCTCGCGATTAGTTGGTATCAGATGTTTTACGCCAAGTTCTTATACAATTTTTTAGACAGAGGAGACTTGAGAAGATGAAGACCTGGGGCCTATTTCACAAATCTTACATCATATAAATTGTATTCCGACAGTTCTGCTGTATGAATTCCGTTTCTCAGATTTGTTATATGAACCGCTGTAATACAAATAAACAACATTTTATACAGCACTCAAAAATTACCTTCAGAAAGTAAAAATAAACAAAAATATTTGTTTGTTAATTTTCGTTAAAAAAAAAACATGAACAAACAAACGAAAATTCCCCCCATTGTCTACATTGCATCGTGATAGTTGTTTTAATTCACGACACTCAATACTGTTTAAGTTTTCAAAGAAATTTGTATTTCATAATGAAACGTCAAAATAATACATATCATACAACAAACCAGAAATGATACTGGAATCTCAGAAACAGAAAGTTGTTGATGTGTATGATGTACGACAGTTTTGTAAATTGAAAATATGAAATGAATGAGGTGTATGATCTGTGCAATAGGCCCCTGTACATTACATTCAAATTCATTCATGGGATACCGCAAGGAAGTGTTCTTGCGCCTATATATTTTTTTTTCTTTGCACTTGCGATATATGGCAGGAACCGTACAAGGTACAATATTGTCCGTGTACGCAAAACTGGTGTTGTACTAAAAGAAAAGACAGAAACGTAGTACAAACTTTTCAGAACCGGATCCTAAGAGCCTTTGTAAGGTACATTGCTACAATGACGGTATCCGAGATCTTGGACTGATTACAGTCCAATAGGAAATTGGCGTTGCGTTTTGTTCGTAGGCAAAAGTGCCGCCTAGAAGGTCACATTAATGCCATACTTCCCTTCCTTGGCGCAAGTATTGTATTACGCCGTGCCCAAAGGACTAAACTCCTTGACCAAGCACAGCAAATTCAAACCGCGTGTGACTACAGTGTTAGCATGAACTTTGAGTGGAGCCTAACTGATAAAATTTGTTGGGTATGTTGGAATGTGGAAAGGTTTTTTTAGAGGCGAGAATTTTCAACTGGCAACATTTCTGTGACATCTTTTAGTTGTCTTGACGTTAGTTTGGTTTGGCAATTCGTCATGAAGAGGCTCATGATATATAGTCTATTTGGAGAAATGCATGGCCAGTTTCCCACAGAAAGTTTGAATTTAGTTCCAATTGTTGGTTTATTTCGCCGTAATACATTTGTGAAATAGACAGTTGCAGTATAAGAACATACACGCAATATAAAACCTCCGCAAGAGCGTGGAAGATTTGTTTAGATTCTTAACCAATAGTCGATCTTTGGTGTTAGCGCAGCGTTCATTTTAAGCATTCCAGATTTCTTTTTTTCATGCCACTAAGCCTAAGACAATCGGAGCATTTAAGGAGAATATTCGGGAGGAACGCGAACAGTTACCACCGACAGGATGGTGGATCCCAGTGAAAGAAAAGTTAATATGCTTTTATCTGGTTCTCAAATTTGGTCCACGCTTTTATCTGGTCCAGTCACTATTTGCCTTTGGGATCAAATTAACGGCACTATCACTGGAGTAGTCAATTAGTGGTAGTAGACTGCCTAGGGGTATCACAATGGACTAACGTGGTCAAAGAGTGCTGGTGAATTCACTAGCAGCCCCTCTACCTAACCTAACCTGGCACCGGAAATCTATCTATCTAGTATGATCACTGGCTGCAACCACTTGACGGAACAAATTGTGGGTCAAATAAAGATTTCCATCACTCAAAATCATTTTTTTTATTTGGTAAAAAAGTATGCAATTCAAAAACAAAATTGTGGTGACATTTAACTTACTAATGATGATTTTAATGATGACATTTCATTGTGCGTAAATAAGAACAAGATAACAACTGGTTTTGGCAGTTATTGAATGGTTCCTAAGAAAGTATTTTGTTTTTTAACCATTACATAATAATAAAAATATGTGTCACCTACAGCACGTAGAGGGCCACGGCTTAGCTTCTACAGCAACCGCTAGTGTTGTGCGTGCTATTGTTCCATCACGAGTAGAGGGGAGCTACAGTTTTATGCTGACTCCGAACGTTGAAATTGTGAAGCTTTTTTCTAGACAGTTATTACTCTTTGAGCATTGTCAGTGACTCGAAAGAGGTGGGACCGTGAACAAAAATTGTTTGGTCGTACCGGCTGGGAATCGAAGCCAGAAACCCCCTTCATTTCTCGGTTCCAAAAAATACCGAAAAAACTTATTTAATTCGAACCTATAGCTATTCAAGAATGTTCCCAATGAAAAGTTTTCAAGTGAAAATTTCAAAAACTCTTGAAGATATAGGCGATATGTTGTTGAACGTAGGTAGATTGTATACCCAATAACTTGCTTCTCAAAACTTTAAACGCGTTTTCCTCGAAACAATGTTTTTACGACTGGATAAATTAAATCGGCGAAGATCTTATTTACTTTTTAACTTGATTTGCGGCTGAAAAAAGGGCGATTTTCAAAAAATTTCAAAGCTCCACCATTTTGTTAATTTTTGTGCGTAATTAATAATCCTAGTTCATACCAGAGCCAAACATGTACTCTTTCTAATACCGTGGGAATTTTTGGTTTCTGATGTTCCAGTGAGCGGAAATGACATGCGCCGCAGAAAACAAGGGCTTTTGTTTGATCACAAAAAAACAACCAAAAAAATTGTGTAAAAATATTTTCTTCTTTTTTAAGGCTTCAAATAAAGGTATGCAAAGTTACAAGCCTAAAAACTAATTAATGTTAATTTACAAGCAGTTTGAAAATCGTCAAAATTTTAATTCGAGAATGAGGGGAGTCCCCTTAAGTTGCGAAGGAGTCGACGCACCAACGCCACGGCCACCCAGACATTACACAGACTGGTATATTGATTTTCAACAATTGATTTTTATTTTGGAATCGAACTTGATATCCGATTTGTAGACGATTCCAAGAGTAAGCAAAGCATATCTAAGGAACAGGTGAATCATTATTCATTGTCAATAATTATTGCATTGTACGTAAGTTGTATTGAATAAGATTTGTATGTAGAATGCACATTTTTTTCTTTCCCCTGGGGAATTATTTATTCTGCAGTTCAACTACAATATGCCTTCCGTTTTTGCCTAGTAATCAGCTTCCGACCTTCACAATTGAACATCACAATACTGACAGTTGTTGTGAAGCCTGAATACTGACAACTTGTGAGGTGTTGATTAGAATACGGAAAACTCACAATTTGTGACTCAACACACCTTTGTGATGCCTTAGTGATTTGTGAGTAGTCACAGAGGTGTTTGAGAATATTGGCATTAAACGCATTATTTCGATTTAATATAAAGTATAACTTGTAGATATACAACTTTTGCCAGCGCTACTATATTGAGCCGATAAATTATGACCGGAAGCAGGGTACAGAAAGCGGTAATATCTAACAATGGCTAGATTTACAAGACTACCATGTAACTTAAACTTCAAATTCAAAAAAGTAATCGGTAAGCATGGCGCTGTAACGCTGACCATTCACAGTAACGTGACGATCGTTATTGTCGCCGAAAAAATAAGGCCCAATAACGCCGCCGGCATGCAAGCCGCACCAAACAGTTATTTTTTCTGGATGAATTGGTGATTCATGAAGCACATGTGAATTTTCACTTAACCAAGAACGCATATTTTGCTTATTGACGAACCCATTGAGCCAAAAATGAGCTTCGTGGCTGAAGATGCTTAACGCTCTTAAAGTTGCGGTCGCCGACTTCGAATTTCGGTTATAATTTGCAGACGTTGCTCGTGTTCACATATAAAATTCCAAGTTGTCAAGTCCCTATTTTAAACCCCTTTACAGACAATTTAAAACAGGTTTAAAGCAAAATCAGTTTAATGTATTTTATTATTGGTCATTACATTACTGTTATACACAATTTTGTTTTGGTTTTCATTTAACCAAAACAATTGAATATTTTGATAACATTTAATTTTAGCATAAAATATCTAAAAAGAACATAGACTGTTACTTAGTGACTCTCATACATTGTAACGTCTTTGAATTTACAGTTCGCTTACAGCTAAATAAAGTGAGCTCTGTATATTGTTTTTTACTGTATGTATATTTTTTATACAGCAACTAGAATATTTCCTGTATTTTATTGCGAACTTTTTAGAAGTGTTTTATAACCATATCGCAAACGGCGCGTTTAGGCGTTCGGGCTTTGACATTTTCAGTAGGGTATATGTAGGGTACATGTAAACATGTAAAAGGTACAATAAAATTTCTAGTTAGAGCCACTATCCAGTCACTCGGGCTTTTTGACATTTGTGAAACAATTCTTTTAAAATTTATTTCTCAATTTGAATTTTTGCCAAACTGAGACTTTACTTCCGCAAGTAATTAATTTTTTCTAGGAATTTTATTTACAGTAATTTCATATTTTTCTTGAAAATTATATTTCAAACCATTTGATTAGGGCAAACGCGCGCGTTCATTTCAACATGGAAAATTCAGGCTGCCGCTTTCTGACACTACATTCTCATAAGCTCGATATAACGCGTAGCAATGCCTATCATAGACCTCCCGCGCGAACGCGCCTTTGCGTTTCAGCGTTTATACGTGAAACACTTTGGATGTGATTTAGGTAAAAAAGCAAGACTGTTGTGCTTGTCAGAGAACCGTGTATAACGAGCATTTACAGAAAAGTGTAATTTGCCAAACATGCATAAACTAGTAGTTAAGTAATAAGCGCTAAATAATTTGAATTTAAATTCCTTTTTTCAAAAGAATACATGAATTCTCTATGTACAGTTGACTCCCTCTAAGTCGAACTCTCCCTAAATCAAAACTCTCTCTAACTCGAACTTATTCGCAATATTTTACATACATTTCCTTCAATTTTCCAAACAAAAACCACTCTCTGAGCCAAACTCTCTCTAACTCGAACAAAATTTGGGATGCCGTGACAATTCGACTTAAGGAGAGTATACTGTATTTATATCTTTTCCAAGTCACACCTGGCAGTTTACGTTAGTCAAACCACGTGGCCGTAATAGGGTTAAGCCCCCTTGCACTGTGAAACTGGGCATCAGTATTATTTTCCTCAAATGACTCCTGATTGGCAATTTTCCTTGAGGTCGAATCGGCGAACTCCACAGGCGGACCAGACCAGTAGGGATGCAGTAAAGTGGAAGGGTTATGACCCCCATAATTCGGACCATAACCTCGTCGAAATAGAAAAAGAAGAAGAAAGAAAAAGAAATGACTGAATGGATACGATGATTTGCGTTTAATTGTTTGACACTTTCGCATACGAATTATAGAATTGCAAATCGATACGACCGTAGCTGCGACTGGAAGTACGGGTTGACATTCGACGCATGCACATGCTTGTGCATGTTTCAAATTCACTTTTCCTTCAACTTGTGACGTAAGATCTATAACAAAATAAGAACCACTCTAACGCTTGAGAGCCGTCTATTATTAGTGTTCACTATCTGTAGGACAAAAACGTGTAAAGCCTATCTTTCTGTAAACCATTTCATTATCTTGACTTAATCTATTGGGAAATATTAGCCATGCAGCAACATCCCATGCGCATACATACGTATGTACCCGCTGGATTCACAAACACAGTAGCTGACTCTTCACCAACATGAGCTAACTTTTCATAAAATAATAAAACGTATTCAGAACGGAAGGCCCTTGAATGCACACAGTCCGTGTTTTTATTGCCCCCTCACTTGGGTGTACTTTGTCATTTTATTACAACCGCATTAATTCATTAGATTCAATAAATTTATCGTACCGCGTTATCACTGTAGCAACTACACTAGATGTACTCACATTTATCTATTCATCTGTGGTGGGCTAAGAACACAGAGTGCCCTTGATTTGTCACGAAGAGAAGAAAAAACTGCAGGGTCACAGAAAGAATTCTATTTTATTTGAGCACAAAGATACACGACTGCGATGATGTACATATCATATTACACGACAATTGCATGCACCCATAAATGATTTATGAATTCAAATTAACTAATTAAAAAAGGTCTGCTCACTCATAGCGGTGTTCTATGAACTATTTCAAGCCACGATCAGGTTAAGTGAGGACTCTCATTCCTGGGGTCGACACACATGTTTCCCATGGGAATTGAAATGCTCGCACATATTCACCACCAATCGCGGACGTGTTATCTTTCAATACTCAATAGAGGCGCACTTCATTGCTGGCGGCATGCAACAATGTGCTTCTTGGATAACTCGGTGGGCGTTATATGTAACGACTAAAAGGAAAGACAAACAGATTTTCTGTTCAATTATCCGCCCGTTTTATCGCGACCGTAAGCTTGCAAATAATTGTGGAAGTAAGTAAACCCATGTAATCCATGCGGTGCGAGTGGTGCGACTAATTTCTTTACTGTGGTGGCATCAACGTTTTATCTTCATCGTCTATCAAATTGCAAACAGCAGATCTGAGATAAGTGAGAGGAATTTGATTTCGAAAACGTGGTAAAGTGACTTTAAGAGTCACTGATAAGCAGAGAAACTGCCAGGAGACACGAAACTTGGTCTACCAACAAAATAGGGGCAACGTGTGAGTACCAATTTACTGTTTATAAAAAGTTGCTTCTAAAAGTTGTAACTCAGCAGAGAAATGGGTGTCATGGACAAAGATAAATTCAAGCCCTTTCAATAAAGGGTGACCAGATAACAATGATAGTTTATCCAATTGTCATGTCTCAGCAGCTGTCAAAGTTATCGATGGCATCCAGTTGTCAAGATATTGGGTACGGTTTGCCATTACGTCATGCATGACTTTAAGGCTCCGGAAAATAGAATACTTTACTTTCGCAGCGCCAAAGCATTCGTTCACCGTGAAGTACTTGACGCTAGGAACGACACAAGGAAACGCACAGCTGATTTCATTTCACAGTTTCAAGTTGAAATTGAAAATTCAAGTTGTTGAGTAAATAAAAACATCCGTCGCGTCAGCGTTAGTCTATGTGTCACCTCCCAAAAGAACACAGGTATTTAATGTAGCTATCTGTCAAAGTATCGCTGACGCTGACGCAAGTAAAGTTTCTATGTGGCGGAAACTAAATGCGCAATACTTTGACAGATACATAAAATACATGTGTTCATAGATCAACGCTGACGCTCACGCGACAGATATAGTTACTCAACTTTTAATTTTTCTCTCTCCTTCAGCGTTGACAGTCGTCACATTGTGACATTTCAAGAGAATTTGAATTTTATGATAAGTTTGGAAGTCGGTTCTCGTTGAAGCAAAGTTAACATAAAACATAAAAATATAAGTGAATGTATATAGTAGAGTATTTATATTAAAATACATATTTTAATTGCGCATAAATAAGCAAAAGCTATGTCTGTTTACTGTGACGTCCCTTCCATGTTGGTGCCCTTTCACATTGACATCACATACTTGGTCTTGCCCTCATTTACTCTTGAGCTTAACTTCGCGGCCTACGTCGCGATACTCACAAAGTTTCTAAATGCTGCTTTCTTCCGATTATGTCAATATCATCGGTATATATCATACATTGGACAGATTTCTAAAATATTGTCGGTCGTGTAATTTTTAACTATTCTTTAAAGAATGGTGTTGAACAATGCGCATTAAAACGCATCGCCTGGGCTGAATCTTTTTTTGACATCAACGAACTCGATTAGGTGTTTACCGACCTTGATGGACCAGCGTGCATTTTCCATCGTCATCCTACACAAACGTTTTGATTTGGAAATTTGGACGGATGACAAAACTAGGCATTGCTCTATATAGCTCGCCTCCATAGATGCTATCGGGCACGGCTTTAAAATCGATGAAAAGGTTGGGGCATCGATTTATTGCCCCAGGGTTTTTTTCCAAATTTTGTCCCAGTGTGAATTTTTGGTCTATGGTGGATTTATCTGGCCTGCAGCCACACTGTTATGGACCAACCAGGTTGTTGATGAACTGCTAGTGTCGGATGCTATGTGGATCCGGTAGACACTGATTGGCATCAACCTAGTAATGATGTTACAAAAACTTTTCCTACGCACCAATTGTGATTATTTTAGCCATCGGGTACTGGTTGTAGTTCACCCGAATTCACCTCTCTTAGGAGTTACAAAAAAGGAACTGGTCCTTCAGGTTGGGGTTGTACCCCCAGTGTTATTGCGTTGTTACGAATTACAAACAAGCCTCGAAAACGGACTGAATTGCTGACGGCATCATCGGACCAAGGTATATATATTTCAGGTATAGAACGATGTTTTTTGTGGCCAGACATAGAAATTACATCGAAACATTCGAGCTGTGGTTCCAAAATGACGGTCCTAAATACCATTCCATACCAAACGTC
Organism: Eristalis intricaria; assembly: GCA_964034865.1. Taxonomy (NCBI): domain Eukaryota; kingdom Metazoa; phylum Arthropoda; class Insecta; order Diptera; family Syrphidae; genus Eristalis; species Eristalis intricaria. The sequence continues at coordinate 133,285,312 of OZ035873.1, forward strand.
CCGGTATTCCCGTAATATCCCGGTGTTTAGACATAAATTCAACTCTCCCCCGCGGGGAGTCCTTAATTCCCGGGTAAGCTCAGTGTAAACAAATCCTTAATATTTGAAAAATAACTCACGAACAGACTGTACTGATTATTCTTATATTAACATTGTAACGAAAATACTGTTTCGATATATTGTTTTAACGAATTTAATTCTCTTTAAAATTTCATTCTTTTTATTTGCCCCGGGTAAAAATTTAAAATCCCGGTATTTTTCGAAATTTTCGTGATTTGTCCCGCTGAATTTCGAAAAAAATCTGGCAACCCTACATGCCATGCAACCAACGCAGTGCTCGAAGTTGTGAGAGAAATTTGGCGACTGGACAATCTCACTGACAGCGTTCATTAATTGGCCGCTGCGATCATGACACCACTCGATTATTTCCTCTGGGGCTACGTCATGTCCTTATATTTCATTTGTTAGGCTTGTTAACAAACTTAACCAAGAATATTGGCAACACTATGGTTGAGCGTGGGAAACGTGGAAGTCGTTCTTATCTTGTTGTCTTGTGCGCATGTGCAATCTTGCTCAGGGCAGAACTCGAGACCATAGACTAGAGACATTCGAGAACCTTTTGCCGGAATAAAGACGCACATTCTGGACCGAGAAAAATTGAACGGACCACTTGAATTCGATAAGGTTAAAAAGGGTAATTGATGAGTAGGGCTCGTGTTGGTAACTCGTGTGCATTATCTCGAAACAATAGATGTGACAAAGATCATGTCTACTCACCCGCGACACAACTGCATGCTCTATGAGTCAACGAAAGCATGGGTAATAAAAGCACCAGCTGATAATTGGATCCGGGCCAAGCGCTGTGATCTTTACTGGCAACATTTTGTTCTTATCTTCGAACGAATAGAGAGCGTCGTCGTTCCCCATCGCGTTCCTTATGGGAAAACGCTTTGAAGGAAATTCAAAACCAATTAAAAATTTGTTAAGCACACCCCTACACAAGCGTCGCATGTATAAATACTTAAATTCATGGCGCATACGTTTAAGTGTCTTCTGCCAACAATAGAATGGCTTGTGCCATCTCTTCCTATTTTTTTTTAAATAATAAAGTAACTCAAAAATTCATAAAATCCATGCCCACTCGCAGACTGTCCGTGTAATGAGAACGACTTATAAATTGTTCCTTCGGTTAACATCTATATCCACATGATTGGTTTTTTTTTTTTTTTAAAGATATTAATCTGTAACGACCATGAGTAGACCAAATGTTATTGACGCCATTAAACATGTTAGACTCCTTTGTTGCTCGTAAATTGATCAATTGAACTCTCTTTGGAATTGTAAACTGCTTTCAATTTGTTATCACAGCAATGGCCATGAAGAAGTAATTTCTCATTTGGGGGAACTTCTTTGAACGTCGATTTGAAGATCGCTGCAGAAAGCAACATTCATTCGGGCCTTATTGAGGCATTGTTCTTCTAATTAACGTGAAAATAGTAATTGCTGAAAATTTATACGAACAGTAGTGATCAAAAGTGTTTTAACACATTCAGCGGTTAACGTGAAAATACGCCATTCCTTGCTGAGTAATGCGAAGATTTACATTTCAATTTACGCAAGATTTACATTTACCTGCTAATCATTATGTTTTCTTATATAATTTGCGCACGAAGTGTCTGGAGTCAAAGCACAACAAAGGTCGAATCCGAAGGTATAGAGGGAGAAATGTCTGTGGATTGGGTATTCGGTTGGGAAGAGAGCATTCCATTTTGTGTGCGGCTAAATACGAGACTCTAAACTGAATTAAGCGTCAGAAAGTGGGTTTGCTGGTAAGCTGATTAGCATTCGCGGAGAGACAAGCATTGAGGTAGGTAGGTGGCATTAATGAAGTAAGGCTAAATCAGGCCCATTGTAACGCCACGTGGGTGTTTCAATTAAGAGAGAGGGTTGCCGTGATTATGACAGCCAGCCAGTTTTGTCAAAAAATCTTACTAGTAGACCGTAGACTGGTATTTTACTTATGTCGTTTAGACTATCATACTATATCAAGTAGGAGTCAAGAAAAAACAAATTGTAAGCAATTTGCCAAAAAACGAAAAAAAACATTTCACTGCAACTCGGCAGCAAAAGGAAAACGTATGCAGAGAAAGCAAAACTTTCACAGCAGTGTTTCAGATGTTTTACATTTATGAACACATCCTATGTCAAACAGCTGCAGTAGAATCCCGCCTTATTACATTTATGAACACAATCTCTAGACAGCTGTGTCATATTTACAATTATGAACTCGACCTTATATATCCACAAGAAAGGAAACGGCAAATACCGAGGGATTAGTCTCGTAAACATTGCATATTATATCTTCTCTGCCGTTTCGTGTGAGCGCCTGTAACCATTTGTGAATAAATTGATAACTCCCTTTCATTATGTTTTCAGGCCGGTGAAGTCGATCATCGACCTAATATTCACAGTACGGCAGATTATGGAACAAACCCAAGAAATGCAGATTGACACCATCTATCTATTCGTGGAAGTCAAGGCCTCATATGACAGCGTGCATGGAGACGAGCTGTACAACGCCATGCCTAGTTTTGATATACTTGCTAAAATCGTCAGACTGAGCAGGATGACGATTGAGAACTCTCGCTGCTCCATCAAGGTCGGTAGCGATCTCACCGAGACTTTCAATGCCAAAGAAGTATTTAGACAACGCACGGTGGGTTAACAGGAAAACGGAAGAAAGATCCTTGGATACTATGCACTTATTTTTATGTCGCCGTGGCGTAGTGGGTTAGTGCGTCGACTCCTACGCAGAGGGTGCCAGGTTCGATATCCGAATTTACGAGTCTCTGACAATGCTCAAGAGTATTCGCGTCGAGAAAAAAGCTTCTCAACTTCGCCGTTCGGAGTCGACATTAAACTGTAGGTCCCATCCACTTGTGAAAGAACAATAGCACGCACAACATTAGTGGTTGCTGTAGAAGCTAGGCCCAGGTCCGTCTCGGACTGTTGCACCAACCATATAATTATTATTATATTATACACTTATTTACAAGCCCTCAAAGTCAACAAAATATTTATTTAAGTTGCGAGCCAACTTTTTCAACAAAACTTCACATGTCTTTATCCTAATATTCACAAAATAAATTCTGTATCTTTATACATCATTCTATTGGTCTGTTTTTTGAAAATAAAAAAAGGTATTAATAAAATCTTCAAATATACCTTCGATTAGTAGCTTCAAACATAGGTGTTAATAAAAAAACATTTGATGAATATCTTTGAGTTTCAAAAAAATCTACGCCAAGCTAGCCGTGGCGACTTATATCGACGTGTGCTTCATACTTTCAACTTGCAGCACGGACAAAATTAGCTGCAACTTCTTGCAACCTTCGGAGTTATGTTCAAATTTGTTTCGCTGTATCGGATTTAAAAAACACGGTTTTGCCCTTGGTCATGTTACAAAAGCCACAAATTCTTGGCTAATAGTGGTTGAAATTGAATGCAACTAGGGCTAGGGCTCTTTTAAAACAAAAAAAAAACTAAATGGATCCATCAACGGAGTTCTGAGATATTCAATTTCTTAAGCTAGTAATAATAAACTGTGACGAATACTAGTTCTGCGAAGTAATAAATATGTAACTTTTGAAGCCGTAAGCCGATTTTAATGAAGTTTGAAACATAGTACAAGTGCCAAGAAATATTTTCGTGGTTCTAAAAAATTAAAATTTTCTTTTTTTTTTCACTTAATTTATTCCGTTAGAGCTGCGTCAACCATTCTCTAACCACGAAAAGGTGGCACATGTACTATGTTTCAAATTTCATTAAGATCGGTTCACGGGGTGAAAAGTTACATATTTATTTCCGCGCTCTCTTAGAAATTGAACCACTGTGCGACGCGCTGTCATGTGACTTTTTCAACATTATTCTAAAGAAGTTCGTTTATAACTCACTCCCAAACAAAACAAGCACGATCTTCCAAAAAGTCCATTCAACTGCTAGCATACGCGGATGAGATTGGCATCATTGGTCGAACACAGCGAGCCGTCAATGAAGCGTTTGCTTGTATTGAAGCGGAGGCGGGCAAAATGGATTTAGCTGTGAACGGGGGCATAACGAAGTATATAATGTCATCGAAAACGGACGCACAGCATCGACGACTCGGACAGAACTAACTTTGACCTAGTGAATTACTTCGTGTACCTCTGCTCCCAAATAAACAGCACGAACAACATCAGTACCAAGATTAAACGCAGAAGAAATCGTGCCAATGTCTGTTTCTTTGCGCTCAAGAGGCAATTGAATAATATAGCCATCTCTCGAAGGACCAACCTGACTTTATATAAGACTTTGATCATCCCAGTCCTGCCGACCAGCGCGTAGGCATGGACAATATCTGAAGCAGATAAGGAAATCGTGTGTCTCTTCGAGAGAAAAGTTATGCGCGGGATCTTTAGTCCTTTTTGCGTTGACTGTTTTTGGAGGAGGAGATTCAACCACGAACTGTACGGGCTGCACAGCGACAGCGGCCTCAACGGACTCAACGGCTAAGTTGGCTAGGCCATGTAGAGCGCATGGACAACTCAGCTCCGGCCTAAAGAGTCTTCCACTCCGAACCAGTGGGACAACGCAAAAGAGAACGTCTGAACTGATGGCGCAAACAAGAAGGAGAAGGACCTCAACTAACTTGGCGTGAGAAATTGGAGATGGCTGGAGGAGCTTGGTGGCTGAGGTCTCGGTCCACCTCGGACTGTAGCGCCTTTAGAAGAACAAGAGTGAGTTATAAATATTATAACCAGGCTATAAAGGAATGTTTGCACTCATTTGTACCCTGTGGTAAACTTTGAAGTCAGTTACTCAACAAAATTCGTGTAACTTGAAGTACCTTATTACTAAATCTGTTTGCGTACAAGTGTGAAAATAAGCAAAATTAAAAATACGTGCACACATACGTATCAACACTTGATCGCCTCTGGATATTTGGAAACATCTTCACAAAATCTTACGACGACGGGGTAAATTAAGCCGTTTGAACTGGTTTTGTCAAAACAACTTTCAGCTGCAAAAATAATTGATTAGAAAGTTGTGATAATTTAAAATACAAACAAACAGTCAGCACGTCCACCACTCATCTGAGCAAATAAACAAACGCTTCAACAGGGTGTGTCTGAAGCAAAGTCACTCCACCATTACAAAAGTGGTAAATCAACTTTTAATCGTCTTAGCAGTTTAAACTACTTTAAGTTGATGGCGAAGATTTGTTATTTGACAAGATGAACTGCTTGGTATTCAGCCATGAACCAACTATGAAACTGCAGCTTCTCGAGGATGTTGAAATGAAATCAAGTCAAGAGAGCGCAGTGCTTTTGTAGTTTTTAATACATCACAGTCTCTCCATCCGGTTTGATTTACTAAATTCAGGTGCGCCGAGAGCAAACTGATGACTATCAAATAATGTCCAAATAGTTGGCAATAAATAATTCTTGAAAGCTCTGGCGCCTATGATAAAGTCCCTCAAGCGTATAATAGACCTTCACCTGATATAAACGCCGAAGTAACTTAAAACTCGCCCACACTGCGCTCGTAGTCAGCTGAATTCCTTTTGGAAGGCATTATCGTAAAGAAAGATAATGTCATAAAAGTAAGTGAATTAGAAAATTTTAAACAGGGGACAAAAAAAGAAGATTTTTTGCCTGCAGACTTGACGCCAGATCATAAATAGCTTCACCGCATTCCTTGTTTGAGTAGATGAAAGCATTAAAGTTGATGGCGATATCCCAAAGGAATATACTCTTGTGTGTACACTCGTGTGTTTGTGAAGCATTAGTTGAGGACGATATCAAAGTGATGTGACATGGACATAGTTTGGACATTCGAATGCATGTTAATGGCCATAAAGTTGTCATTAGTGATGACAAAAACACATAAAATTTAATCAAAAATGTTCGGTTTATAAATTCACACAGCATCAGCATTAATTCTCCAAGAAATATTTCTTGATGTGAATAAATAAGGACAGTTGGTTCGCTTCTCTTCACCAGACTCGAACAAGATAAGCTACACATTAATTGCAATTCACCACCACAGTTTGCGAAAGCACTCAGGACATAAACCAGTTTCAACAAAATATATTTCGTCATCGTATTCCTCGTCAAAGTTCGTATTCGAAACAGATTTGATAAGCTTCAGCCACTGACCGGATTAATCTGCAAACGAGTCGTTCGAGTTGACGATAAATCTGTGTCAACGCACAAAACCACTAACGAATTGAACATGCGTTTCAAAAACAATCTAGCTCCTCTTACACCAACTTTCAATGACTGTACGAGCGTAAGGGAATAATGAGTGAGTCGTCTGGTTGCCTAGGCCCAAGAACTCATTCTGCTGCTAATTAACATCGAAATGCGACATACTCTATGTAGAAAAACAAATAATCTCGTCTTAGCTAGTCTCTAAATTAGCATGTAAATGAGAGATTTCAAAAATGACTTAACTTTTACCATTTTGAGTGTTCCTGATTCATCATCGCTGCATCGCAATGAAACTTCTGACTACTAAATCAGACCGCTTTTTGGAGCAAAACAAAACTGGTTTGATTAACAACCCATTTGTCCACCGGTTTATGTGAGCATGCACACATTATTTATTTTCTTTGCAGATTTTGTGCGAACGTCGGCACTTTTTTGAAAGCAAATACGTGATAAAACAGAATACTGTGTCATTTTTCAACTGAACTCTACACAGTTGCAGATATCCATAGGGGATTAGTCGCCTTTCAGATGCTCAACGAAGAATGATGGTGGCAGCGGAGATGATGAATTTAAATGTAATGTATGCTTTTCATGCAATTTAAAACGTTTTTATCAAGTACAGTCGAATAGTCACGGGAACAAATATTGTGTTCGACTTACAGAGATTTGACTATATTTACATCTTGTTGGTCGAATAAGACTAATGTCAGCATAATCTGGACAACCACTTACATGGCTTCTTATTCATGATTGTATTGCGATTTCTTACACTCTAAGAATTGAATGATATTGGTACAGGAAAAATTACTGGAGTAGAATTGCCCAGGCTACACAAGGCAACGTTTGTGTATGTTGTTTAAGTTTTTCTTCCCAACAACAACATTCGGTGGTGTGAATGAAAACTAGCGGAACACTACGAGTGAACACTCATGAGTGAAGTCTTCTTGTTAAAGCCCCCCATACACACGACACTTGTGCGCACACTTGTGTCGGTGTGCTAAAATATGTCCTGTGTGTGGGATTAGTCCATGAACTGACTTGTCAGTATGCGACAAAACTGAAAAGATTTTCATTTCTTGGGTTGGTGTTCCTAGAAGTGTGATGTGTGTGGGCTTGGCCGTACACTTTCATACAAAATATCAGTCGCAACCCGCTCGTTGATGAGTGACGAGCTCTGATATTGTAGAAGGACAATAGCGACTTTTGAATTTTTCTTGGTATCTGAACGATTTAGTGATTCTGGGCAAGAACTGACAGTGACTAGTTCATGAAATAAGAATCCAGGAGCCATAAACAAATTATTATTGCTGCGCATAGTCCAATATTTCTACCACAACAACTGCTTAAAGCGATGATCCGTCGTCGTCAAAATCCAATGAAGAACTAATGTGTATGAATTTGTGTGACGTGTGTGGCGGATAGCGACACTTGTGTGCACACCTAAGTGTATATTAAAGTCAACACTCAATTTGGTGTGAAAAATAAAGTTCCTCAAAGTAGGTTCTTTCCCTCAAGTTGTAGTTTGAAAACTAGTTCTTGAAATTTAAGGGTAGGTGCAAAGTAAAGCGTTTTCCAATAGAGACTTGACAAATTTGAATTTAATTTGTGAACGCACTCTTTCGCTAATCATCAAACTGTCACAGTCAATTTATTCAGTAAACTAAAAAATGTTCATCATGGCAAAGTACACGAACGACCGAAATTCGGAGTCGGTAACCGCAACCTTAAGAGCGTTAAGCATATTCAGTGACGAATCTCATTTTTGGCTCAATGGGTCAATGAGCAAAATATGCGTTATTGGTCGGATGAGAAGCCACATGTACTTCATGAATAACCACTTCATCCACAAAAAATAACGGCGGCGTTATTGGGCCATATTCGATCGTCACGTTACTGCGAGCGTTTTCGCGCCATGATAACCGATTATTTTTGGGCTGAATTGGAATACGTGGACTTGGACGGCATGTGGTTTCAAAAGGATGGTGCCAGAAGCCACAGCTCACGTTAGAATTGATTTATTGAAGAGTAAGTATGACGAGCGCCTCGTTCGTGCGAATTGACGTCGCTTGGCTATTTTAATACCATTTGTATGACCGAGTCGTTGAAAATTGGGTTCAACCAATCGATCGTTGCAAACGTGCCCGCGGTAGCCATATGAACCAGTCAAGTTCCGTTCATAAATGTTTTGATTGTACTTCCGACAATAAAGTCTTTGGAAAATATCAAATAGCTTGCATTTTATTTAAGAAAACAGTTGTCAAGTCCTTATTTGAAACCCTTTATTAGCAATGTTTTGAAACATACAAATGCAAAAAAACAAAGAACCATAACTCAAGGGGACACAGGGGATAATTTCAAGAAATTGAAGGTAGTTATAGATCCAAGTTTCATAATCTGGTGGAAACCCGTGGTGGTACCAACCAAGAATTGAGAAGATAAAAAAGTAATTGTTTGTTGGTGAGGGCATCGGGATTCATGGACCTACAGTTCGACAAGTGTTGTGCTTATATAGGCAAACTTGTGGATGGGTATTTGGGTTCAACCAATCGATCGTTGCAAACGTGCCCGCGGTAGCCATATGAACCAGTCAAGTACCGTTCATAAATGTTTTGATTGTACTTCCGACAATAAAGTTTTTGAAAAATATCAAATAGCTTGCATTTTATTTAAGAAAACAGTTGTCAAGTCCTTATTTGAAACCCTTTATTAGCAATGTTTTGAAACATACAAATGCAAAAAACAAAGAACCATAACTCAAGGGGACACAGGGTATAATTTCAAGAAATTGTAGGTAGTTATAGATCCAAGTTTCATAATCTGGTGGAAACATGTGGTGGTACCAACCAAGAATTGAGAAAATAAAAAAGTAATTGTTTGTTGGTGAGGGCATCGGGATTCATGGACCTACAGTTTGACAAGTGTTGTGCTTATATAGGCAAACTTGTGGATGGGTATTTGGGTTTTTTTTCCAGCAAGGACGGATAAAATTGAAAAATATTTATGAAACCGTTGTTTTTAAATTTTTAACATCACGACAAGCGATGTGATAAGGGGTGTCAGTACATTGATGATGTAGTACCACCCTAACGGGCTGATCGGACAAAATATCGAGTCGGGTAAAAAGTCTAATAGCTACAATTGTGTTCTGGTTGACAGTGTGCAACAGTTGACAAAACAGAAAGAAAAGAAACATGTAAGTAAAACGTGCGGGAAGACAAAGCGCCAAAAGAACTAGGAAGAAGAAGAACGCCATTACAGCCTAGAATTTTCTACATTCTAAAAATGTTCCTTCATATACCTACTACTAATAATTAGTAATTTAACTAATTAATTAGAAGAAACTAATGTAAGTTATCACAATTTTGTAAAGTAAATTATAATAAAATGGTTTTTGTAACTCATTCGTGAAGACACTTGTTTCATTGAAGTGTTACAAGAGTAGTTTCTCTTGCCGCCAAATTGTGGCAACACAGGATTTTTTTCACTTTTGCTTATTTTTTTATCTTTTGGAGTTGATTGAAGAGTTCACTCAATACATCCATTCTTTATTCGGTGCAGGGAACTAAGTCCCCGAGAACTTAATCCACTGAGAGTCTTAGTTCCCATACAAGGTGGGAACGTACTCCACTTTCTTATGAGAACTAAGAACATTTCAGAAGGAACTAACTTCGGACAACTATAATTAAACATCTCTTTAAATTTGTCCTTATTTAGTTTAGGGGTTTATTCAACCATGCCATTTTCTAACATAAACAGTGGAATGGGTATGGGGGCCCGCCAAACCCCGATTTGAGGTAGGTTCGAGTTCCTGTGAACCCAAATTTAGGTAAAGTATGGAAAACACGAATAAAAAAGCTTTCAATGCACAGAACCTCGCACATACCCCAAATCATATAGTAACCCAGGCAGAAAGGTTGCAGAATGATTGACGTTGTTCCGAGACATGATCCAAACTTTCGACGTTAAAGACATATCGTCAATAACGGAATGATCACAGTCAGAAGACATTTCACAGCCGTACGTTAGGATTAGTTGTGTGTCAACCCAGGTTTAAAAACCGAGTTAACCTGAGTTACACCAAAACCGATTCAAACCGAATAACATTTATTTCAAACCGAATTGGCAAAACCGATGAAACGAACCGAATACATAAAAAAAAATGTGACAGTACAACCCGGTGTGAGCATATGATGCAGAACCGAAACCAACCCCAAATCGAATTAGACAATACAAATCGATTTGCCTCATTCCATCTTGGTTCGGGTCGTAGCCACCACTGCAGCATAACTTTTCGTGTAAGATATTTTGCATGTATACATAATATACTTTCTTTTTTTGGGTGTCATGTCAAAGCAAAGCAAGTAAGTTGCGTTGCAACGTGCAAGTTGAAGAAAATACGAAGAAAGAAAAATTGAAACAATTTGCAGACACACAGCCGGTATTGGCTTGACCGTCCCATGCGCCTATCACTATCCTTGCCAACACAATAGTCTTAGGGTAGACAAAGAAAACCGAAACCAACTCGAAACAAAATAGAATTGGACAATACAACTCGACTTGCCCCATTCCATAATCCGTATTTATTGCTTTCGGTTCATCATCAAACTGAGTTCGTCAACCCGGGTTACAACTCGGTTTGTTTCTATTTTAACTCGGGTAACTTTCGGGTTGGCACACCAATAGATAAGATAGGGACTATGAGTGCTTTGGCAAGTTTAAATTTTACATTAATTGGGGGTATACATTTGCTAATTGACAAACCTCAAGAGACGCATATACATTTCACTCTATACTGTTTATATAGTCAGTCCCATGTAAGTTCACTTTACACATTATTGTAAGATTTTTAACACAGGTTACAGACCTTAGTTCTAACTAACTGTCAAAATATGTTAGTCAAGGGTTTTCGTTAAACTCAATGAAATGTACTTTTATTCACACCACATGGAGTGTTCACACTGACACTGACTTTCATTTCACTTCACTTACTGACACTGCAGTGAGCTTATCAGAATGGATAATATGTATGACACACTTAATAGTTCCTATCAGAACAGCCCTCAGACAGTTGGTGGTTTTTCCGAAAGTAGTTTACACCACATTATCTATATTACCACGTGTTAATACGAATTGATAAAGAGTTATGAATCCCCAGCTGTTTTCTACTGTGAAATTTGAATACGTCACCATCGTGTTTGTGAATCACTTGTCATGGACTTTCAAGGTCCAATGTTTCGGGTGATGAACAATACATCCAAACATGTGATCGAACTTATCACTTGACATGGTGAGATAAACATAGAGGAAGTATGCTCTGTCTCAAAATGATGGAAAAAAGACTTTTCAAACAGGTTATGCGAGTGTCAGATTGCGTTATACCAATGCTTAAACTGGAATCGAAATTGTATGCCATGACATTGGTGCAGTTAATTATGTTCGTCGATTTATGGAAATAAGTATGAACAAGTGTGAAGCATGGTAGGCGAAGAAGAAATGATGCATTTGCAGGCATTAAATGCAATGGCATGTAGGTGTAATAAAGAGGTAGGCTCCACACTGTGATCTAGGGCATAAAGAGGAAGGTGAATGTATTTACTTAAAAACAACTCGAATCTGAGTAAATAAATATTGAATTAAGAAATTATGCTTTTTTTGGCGATTAAACCGCTTAAATTTGGTAGATCCACCGATAGATGAGATCCGGGGGTTGTGTGGCTCTCTCATGTCATCAAGCTGGTTTGGGACGCGGTGATACACCCGGCGATGGGCAAACTGAGTTGAATGTCCCTCTTTTCAAGAACTGGCGCAAGAGTCTGCTCCAGTTAAGAAGCACATCTCTTTTAAGTCTCTTCAGGCAGGTTTACACGAAGTTGTTGGAAGCGCGTTCTAGAGCTATGGTCGAGCATAGGTCCGCGTATGAACAGTGCGGTTTACGGTCCGACAGAAATATAAAAGCTTTTCAGACGCCTTGAGAATGCGAGGCATATAACCGAGTTCCTTGAGGTAAACTCTGGAGTGTCCTGCAGGAGTAAGGGATTGATTGTCCCCTTTTGAGGGACATTCAGTTTCTGTACACAAACTGTAGTACCTGTGTTCGTGTACACGGTGCTAAATCAACACATTTCACCGTGAACGTTGGACTTCGCCAGGGTGAGGGTGCGTCTTGTCAAATTTCTTCATTTCATTCATTTTATACCATGAACTGGATGTTGCAGCGCAGCCGAGGCGAGGAATATTGTACATTGGGTTGACTTTGCTATCCTCGCATACCGATCAACAGCAATCACTCGATAGGCTTGTGGCCGTATATGTTGCGATGAAGTTAAACATGGACAAATATGCTACCTCGGCCTTTATCCCGGAAAACCCCTTTTGTGCGCCATGCGATGATGATAACATCATGCTGTAACCATGAAACAAACGGGCGTCCTCTGTGAAATCTGTGCCATGAAAGCCTAAATCCAAATCGAGAGAGAGAGCTACAGCTTCTTCAGTTAACTCCGCTTGCCTACCCAAAGTTCCATTTTTCAATAAGAAAAGACGACATTCAGACATTCTCAAACGTTATTCTCAAGTTTATATTGATAGCAATCAATTCGAAACTTTTTATGTACATCCATTTCGTTTTTTATGAATCCGCCACAATCTAGTGAACTAACAAGTTTCGGATTCGCCGTGATACAACCAACAGAATGACGCAATTAATGTTCTCAAACCGACCCTAACCCAAAAGAGGGGAACGTCACACCAAATGACTGTAGGACACTTTTTGAAGGGTGAAGCTATTAGTTTTATTGCAGGCCATAGTCCTTAAGCCTTGGAACGAAAATAACCGATAATTATAAGACATACATTTACACGTGACCTTAGGCCTTCTATTTCGATGGATTACTTGACTCAAATCCAGTAATTAAGCGTGAATGTCAAAGGACATTTCGTCTAAATATACCGAGTGGGACACACACCCCACTTCAGGCCACTCTATGTGTCCGGAGATCCAATCAAATATTAATTCATCCGATTAGCCACCGCCAACCGCAATTAGTAAACAAACAAAAAGTAACATACATATCGATTAAAATGCAAATCCCCAGAATCAACATATCACAGCAGCTCAATCTTAGCCGTGCTAATGAAATCGTTCATTAACAGATACACAAAGCTAATTCAATCATTCTGCCGTCCGTTTGATATGTTTTGTACACATTCACAATGCGCATCTGATAAAGATTGCCTTTCATTAAATTTGCAAAAGCATCAAGTGGATTAAAACAGCTTTCCTCCTCGGCAACTTAAGTGCACTAATGTCTAAAAGGATGCAATGCGGTAAATACAATATATTCGCCCTGACTTCCGGGATTTGGTATTTTCCTTATCCGTCGTCGACATGTAGTTGATCTCCTTTTTCTTTTTGCACATATCACATCCACCACATCCGTCAACTTGCAAGAGAGTCTTTCGAAAAGGATTAGTTTTCGTTTTCCACTGTTTACATAGCACGATTTGTTTTGTTTGATTCTTTAAAGACGTATTCACTGTGGGAGCACTGGTTCTACCTATTACGACGCAATGTGTATGTTTATTTTCCTCTTATACAAAATAAAAAAAATCAATGGGGTATGGGTTACCTTCGACAAAGTTTTCCTTTTGCTCCGTATTGCTCAAAAGGACTATTTTGGAGACGAACAATTTTGCACAGTCACACCGAGATATACACAATAAAATAGATTGTGTTCCCCTATGGACCCGAAAGTGTCCGACACGAACTATCCGATTAGTTTTATTATTAAAGGGGACACAATCGTAAATAAAATATTATTTAGAACGTGAGACACTCTTTTTTCACTGCGAACTACCTTGTAGCACAATCGTAGTCTCATTGGTTTGTAGAATGAAAAATCCGATGAAAATGTTATGGCATATCATAATGACGATTTATTGTATGCATGGAAGCGAGGTTTTAAGTTTCCGAAACTCTTTTACTTTTGAATGATGAAAAACAAGTGGTAATTGTTTTGTTGGGCAATTAAAAAATAAGTACGCACGGAGAAAAAAATATTTTTCATCGCACTGCCCCTACTTTGACTTTCGATTTCACACACCAACTGACGTTTCTTCTGCTTTGACAGACACACCACTGAATGTGAATTTCTGTACAGGTAATGAATTTCTAATCTAGTACAATGCGAGAGGAACTACCTTATCGACGACGAGAAAAATGTATCAATTGGTTTGTTCGAATAAGCGTTATTATTTAAAATCACATATAAATCGATATAAAAATTATAAACTTTGTAAATTTACATATTCTCCGTACATAAATATATAAAAAAATTGGTGTTTAATTTCCAATAGATGCTGTTTTTCTTATTTGATCTTGTAAATATTGTTCATCGGCGAGGAATTCCATTGGGCCGCATGGTTTCATGGTGTCAATGTCGAAATTGTATACGCATGGGATACTGTTGGGGATGTTGATTGTACTTATTTTCTCATCAGATATACCTGGTAAATAAAAAAAACAAGCAAAGGTATTAATATCTTGCTAATATACTATACATAATATAGATGACAGGACAAACTTCTATGTATAGAATTCAGAACAAATTTTGTTAACGCTGTGTATTTAGAAGGTACAATAACTTTAGCATCCTTGATTTATTTGTGTTATACATGGAGTAGAACCCAAGAATATTTGATATGAAATTAACTTATTTTGAAGACCTTTTAAAGGTATCTAAACAGAGAACACACATCAGACCGAGGTGGAGCCTTGCTTCAGCGAAATACGTCTTTTGAGATAACATGGTCTGTAGCTAGGTTGGATAATCTCCAGTTTCGCATGAAAGTTGATTGAGGCCATAAACTGTGTGTGCTATTTTAACAGAGAATATCCTATACGCAATATTCAGGAGATTTACCTTTGGATGGGTATCTTCTTGAGGGTCGGAGCTGAGAGTTCTGAAATTGCATGTACCGGAGCTTTCAGTAATAACCAGTTGTCATTGCCAAAGCTTTAAGTATGCAGACAGTAATTAGAGTTCAGGGAGAATTCAGCTGCCGCATTACGAGTATTCTAGGTGCAGTAACATAGTTGCGAGGTATTAGGAACGTGTAGGCAAAGGGGGTGAGACGTGCCAGTAGGAGCCCGCGCAGAGCTTATCTTTCGCTTAAGGAATAGCGTATGTCTCACATCTTATATAAGTAT
This sequence comes from Eristalis intricaria, assembly GCA_964034865.1. Taxonomy (NCBI): domain Eukaryota; kingdom Metazoa; phylum Arthropoda; class Insecta; order Diptera; family Syrphidae; genus Eristalis; species Eristalis intricaria. The sequence continues at coordinate 133,300,771 of OZ035873.1, forward strand.
TCTCAGTGTTGGATATTGGTGGCAAACTAAACATGTCAGAAGAAATGAAGCAAGTATGAGGGAAGTGGGAAAACAGAATAACTGAACCTCAATCATGTGGAAGTACCACGGGAGAACAAAAGACAACTTGTAAAGTCTCAGTGTACCTGTGATATACTCCAGGGGGAATTCTATCACAGCATTAATTACTTCTCACTGAAAGCGAAGTGCTCCTACTCGTGCAATGCGGAGGTAAGGTAACAGCAGGTTATGGTGATGGAATCCACAGTTCTTCTTGATCTGGTATACGTGGATGTTGTCTTGGAGTTAATCCGGTAAAACCTGAACGTGTCCTTTTCTCGAGAAATTGTTAGATTCCGCAACTCACATCCTCCAATGCTAAATGGTGATCTGCTGTTTTCCACCCCACCATGTGAATTACGCCAACGGCAGGAGTGTACATTATGATACAAATCTATACAAAACATTTCGGATGAACCATAAGACATTACACTGAAGAATCTACAACTTGTATTGGGGGAGGTGCTGAACATACACATACAGTACTACCTCTCAAATTCGAACACTCGGTAATTCGAATACCTATTTCTTTACATTATGTATGTTATTCGAACTCTTGCCAACATTTGTACTCTTTAATTCAATCTTGTTCGTTGCTTCTTTGTTGAGTGCTTTAATTGTTATAGAGCAAAAAGTATTTTCTTGCAAATATAAGGGAAAACATTTCTACGATGAAGACGTGTCGATTCCAGTTCAGTAGGTTATGCACTTATTGACACAATAACATTGAAGGTGTGTGTGCAGATATTAGTTGTCTGTCAACTAACTTTGTGAAAGGTTAATCATTTTAATAAATTAAGTTAAATACAACAGTTTTTAAATAAAATTCCAAGTATTTTTGTCACACAGAACTCATTCCTTAATTTTTTCTTTCTTATTACGACAAATAATATCTTTTACTAGTCAAAACTGCTTTACACTGCCTTTTCATCCGAAATATTAACTTCGAAAAAAGTATTCAGTTATTCGAAAAACTCCGTAATTCAAATTATGGTAGGTCTCCTCGGTAGTTTGAATTACCGAGGTAGTACCAGAAATGAAGTATTACAGAGATAGCCGACTTCACAGCTGATTGCCCCCTAGTCCATCGACGAATTTGAGTGCATTTTTGACAGCTATTCATGAATTTTTGATGGTTATTCATAAAATAACGTAAATCCCGTCCTCTGATTGGTCAATTTGGTGTATGAACACGTTATAAAAAACAGTTGTCAAAAATTTAAGGGGCAACAGAGGTAGAAGTCGGGCATCTCTGTGATACTTCATTTCTGGTTCATACTACATTTTCTCAAACAAAACAAAGAACAATCTGTCAGAAATCTCCAAGTTTACTGGCATAAGTGAGAAATCTACTTATTTTGTTTATTATAACTATATAAAAGCAGGCATTATCTGTCATAATACACAATTTCATACGCAATTTCATTGAAATTGGTTAGCTGTATGGAAATTGCGCAATATCGATACTAATTTCGAGGGAAGTTGCTGAAATCACTCTACACACTAAAAAGTTAGTTAGAAGTGAGAAGTGTCAAAATGGAGGTATTCTTACAGAGTCGTGTGACGGTCTCGAATCAAAAAAGGGTCAAATTGCGACTAAAGTCGTAAAGCGGCAACCCTGGTCGTATCCCTGTTAACCGCTTTGCAGATCCTGGTACCACCTCTCTGTAATACTTCATTTCTGGTATGAACAATGTGCAATTTCGAAATTGCGATACCGAAATTGTGTGAAAAATTTAAAGCACAAAAAACATTTGGAAAAAATTTATCCCAGAAAATAAGAAGATACAAATAAAAGACTGCACTACACCTAAGCGTGATGAAACGTAGGGAATGCAGTGTTCAAACTGGTCTTTGTATGCTCTAAAAAAACCTAGTTTGTAATTAAATGTCGAAACTGACAAAGCCACATGTAACCACATATCCGGACTCGAAAATTGCTCAACCTGTTCGTATAGTCGACTTATTGTTCAAACATATCGGTGAAGTGTAATTAGTTGATAAGGTTAGACTTCTGTAACTCTTCATTTACAATTTAAGTCTGAAAAGATCTAGTCGTTTTTTTTCTGCTTTAGGCAACCGTGGCAAGACCGAGGCATTGGAAATTAAATTCTTCCTTTGCTAATTATTTGTATTGCTCGGTGAAACTTTTTTTGCGACTTTCTCAAATTTTTGGTCAATAACTTATGTTATCTCTGGAAAGGATAGCTGTTGCTTTCTCTAGAAAATAAATTGCAACGATCATGGATATGGTGCAGTCGGCCCTCTCTGAAATAGAAAAAGGGAATTATCAAAAGCACAGACCGACAGGTTTGCAGAATAAGGTCGACTAAATTCACGTCCAGGCCCATTTTGTTACGGGCCTACTCTGGCCTAAATGTGATTGCGGCATTGTGCCCCTTTAACCTAACCCAACCTTCAAAACCCTTTTAAAACGAATGAATCAGGCAATTATGTAGGTAGGTAGGCGGGGCTGCTATTGAATTCACCAGCAATACTTAGACCATGTTGGTCCATTGTGTAACCCACTGTCAGACTACTAGCACTGATTGAGACTACTCCAGTGATAGTGCCGTTAATTTGATACCAACGCAAATGGTGACTGAACCAGATTTGAAAACCAGATAAAAGCGTATTAACTTTGCTTTCACTGGTATTCGAACCAGGGACCCCGCCAACCAGGGGCTGGCACTTAACCAACTGCACCCTCCAGTCGCTAGAGTCAGTAAATTAGAAATCCATCGTCCCGCATAAGACATGAATGCGTTTTGTTGCCTTTTACTCATTTTAACGATTGTCTTTCTCTCTCTAAGCTAGCTAAAGGCGCGAGATTTAGAGTACGAGTGAGGAAATAAGAAAAGCAATTTCCAACCAACAAAGACGTGGAAAGGACAGCGTTCTCTTCACTTCTTCACGACGCAGGTATGAAGGCCAACTACATTCGGACGAAATACGTGTGGGAGATTGCATTCACAAATTAGCCCACCCTGAATAATTGTGATGAACGACACACTCTAACTTCCAAGTTTTTCTGATGACAAAACAAACCATGACAATCTGTGTACACTAAAACGTAGATTAATCTTATATGAAGTAATTCAATCTATGAAATCATACATGGTAGCACCATGTGCACATGTGCACTCATGATTGAACCTCGTTGATCCGGATCGGAAAATGACTTTACATTAGACGCACAAGAACCGAAACTTGCACGTTCGGCACAGGAAGCATTGGATGACTAATTATATTGGCTCTAGACCAGTATTGTATCAGACCATCGAATAAAAAATTCCCCTAAGACTTTAATCAACAGTTTTACATCATTCTGTACTTTAGATTATGTTTTAACTTTCAATGAGTCATGGACCCGAGACCGTAGTACAACATTTTATTGAATTTGAAAATTATCACAGAATGCTGCAAACAAACATTTCCTCACCGTGGCCAGTTCTTTCATGATAAACAATTGCTTATCTCAAACAGTCTTCTGTTTCTTTTCGGTAGACTTTCCAAGCCTGTAGCACATTTCATGGATTCGCATATTTTCCGTCCCTCTTTTGTATTTATTTAAAGATTTCTGTCTTGACTTCATGTCTGTCTGTTAACTTTCGACAGATGCAAATGGAACGTTCCATCGCGAAAACACGAGTACGAATGGCAGTTTTCTGAGATGATCATAATATTCCTTGGCGGTTGGCCAAAAATGTATGTGAACGAAAAATAAAACTTATTTTAATTTGCGTTTAATGATGACTCTTGAATCGCATGGAATTCGCGGGGGTATGTGCATTTAGCGACGCACGGAGACGCTCGTAGGAAATGTTAATTTCGTAAAACTATCGAGGCAGTCTATTTTGGGAATGTGAGTTTCTCACTTTGCCCGAAGTGGATGTAGCGAACGCGGTTGCTGCTGCAACCTGTGGAATATAAAAAATCCAGGCCGTGATACCAGACCGAGTCCTGTCGTGAATGTACATAAATAAAAAAAATGTGGGTAATGGCGCTGGTGCTGAAATAACAACATAGGAACACGTGAAGTATGTCGGCGTTAACTTCACCTATAGACTGAAATTCAACAGCCAATCGAAGTTGATTCTCAAAATGCCCAACTTTGGATTTCATCGTATCTAACCTCTCATGCGAAAACAAAATGGACTGAGCCAGAAGACGAAGTTGCTACTCTACAAGCAACTCATTCGGCCAATTATAGCATATGGGTTCCCTGTGGCTTACTACATCCTAGACCAACATGGAGATGCTATCGATCTTCGAAAGAAAGATACTCTGAATATGCACCGGTCCGTCAGAAGTAATACAGCAACAGGAGACTTTACGAAGAAGCCCGAATCATCCCTCTAAAGCAATACTTGGTGACACTGTTCCAGAGGCAATTAGAAGACATCGGAGACAACCCAAACATGGCCATCAGAGAGTTAAGAAGCACGACTCCCGGACAACGATTCCCCAACGCATTGAATCTGATCAACGAACATCAATCAACGGACTGTATTATTCCTATCAAAGCAGTCAGCATCGCGGCTAAATAGGCTGCCACACCGCCGCCACCACACCATCCCGAGAGGACCAAAAACGAACACACGGACCCGAATACCCCGATGTCAAGATCATGGATTAGCATTAAGTAATATAAAACAATAATTGTAAAACCATTGTGACCATTAAACACCCGTTGGGCCCCTATTGTTGAGCCAACATCTTCTTATAGTTTAAGCTCTTAGCAAGTAAGACCAATTGTAAAGTTTTTTGTTCAAATAAATAAAATGAATTTGAATTTGATTTGAATTTTAGACAGTCCTAGACGGACCAGGGCCTAGACTCTACAGCAATCACTCATGCTGTGCGTGCTATTGTCATAGCACAAGTGGCTGGGAAATACAGTTTATTGCCGACTTCAAAGTTGAGAAGCTTTTTCTAAACAGAAATCCACCGAAAGAGGTAGAGCCGTGAATTATGAAAGGTGTTAATTTCGGGGATCGAACCTGGTAACCTCTGCGTTGATCGCAGCAACCCACTACGCCACGGCGACCCACATATCCATATTCAAAAACTCCAAGGAAATAGAACGGAAACTCACTTCGTTTTTCTCTTCGTTTTATCCTCACTTCGTATTATTGGGACAGCCACGGAACAAACAATTCTAGCAAGAAGTGTACCGAACGGAATCCACTGTATTTGATTTGTGTATGGTACAAAAACCGAGACTCGATAGTTCCGTTGAGTTTCGTTCACTTTTACTTACTTTTGTGGGAGTGAAATGAATCGGTCTCTATGATGACACATGATGTTGGATTTTGACGTAAGTGGGTGGGCACTTGACTTAACGGTGTTTCTAGATTCGATCGGTTCTGGCCGAAGCTTAAGTCAATAAAGACATTCAAAAGCAAATAGAAGGAAAAAGTTATGTTTACAACAGAAACAGAGTGTTATAGAGATATTCAACTTCACGGCTGATAGATCCACAGACGAATTTAAAGGACTTTTTGAAAAGTAATCACGTGTATTGTGATCCCTGGGGATGATGAAAAAATTACTGTCAGGTATATGGGTATACTCCCATTTTATGACAAAATTGTTGGTAACGTTTTGTTATTAAATAGATGTGTTTCATAAGGCAAAGAACTAGTGCGGGCGGTCTTTGACAAGCATTGGTACGATTTTTATTATCCTTACGAGAATGTTGTGTCAATATGCACCACCCTCAGTTTTCCATATCGAAACCGAATGCTTGCGTTAAGCGGCGTATACCATGCTCAATGCGAATGCTAGTAACTGGAAATCGTCGGACTTGTAGTACGGTAGACTTTTAGTTAGGTGGGCACAGAAATGAAATATTACAGAGATAGCCGACTCCACAGCTGATTGCCCCCTAGTTCATCGACGAATTTGAGTGCCATTTTGATTATTACTTTTTTACAGTTATTCACGAAATAACATATATGTCGTTCTCTGATTGGTAAATTTGGTTTAAGAACACGTTATAAAATACAGTTGGCAAAAATCTTAAGGGGCAAGAGAGGTAGAAGTCGGGCATCTCTGTAATACTTCATTTCTGGGTGGGAACATTTTGCATTTTACAACTTCAGTACATTTTTCATTTCTGATGGGGGTTTTAGTCAAAGATATCCAACTTCTATCTCCCTTGCCAATTGATTTCATCTGACAGCGTTTTTTATACGCTTTTTTCCCGTGTCTGTGAATACCTGTGAACTCTAGAGGACAGCTGTGAATTAGAGTTCTTATTTGAAAATTCGCTCGTTATTTGAATTTTTTTCAAATTTCGGTGTTAAATTTCAACACAGTATTGAGGAGTAAACTAACGAACAAAGCTTATGTTCAAGAAGTCGATTCATTAAAACTTTGAGCAATTTACAATCTGACATAATACATAATTAATGAATGCACAACACAGTGTGAACTTTAACATATGAATAAAAATGAATAATACATTCACACGTTTAGATAACTAATAATAAAAATATTATTAAAGCATGAATCACAAATAAGAAGTTTGGACAACCATTTTTCTGTATTAGTAATAGTTGCAATATCTTGCCATTGTTCTTACCAAATTGTTTAAATTGAAATCATGAGTTTTTCAGAATGTATGAATTAAGCGTATAAAGCGAACTTCATTTTTTGAGTTAATTTCTCAGGTATGGTTTATGAATTAATTTGAGGTCAAATAATTCCAGTAAAGTGGGCATTGCAATACATTTTTATTCACGAAAGTCCATATAACAATGCAAGAAAATTCTCTTAAAAATACGAGTTAACATTTGAACACCCTCTGAACAACATACCCATGTACGTTACATGGAAAGTACTTGGATTGTGGGCAAAATTCACGAATTAGCTGCCATTATCCCCCTAAATTCATGAATCTGCCGCCATATTGTGGTGAATGGACGAGCGTTGTGGAAGTATAAGTGAAATACAAGGGATTACCACTACATCTTCGTTGTGGGCTAGGGGTAAAAATGGCCGAAGTTGGATATCTCTATCATCCATTATCTCCGGTTTTAGTGAGTGCACATCGCCGGAATAAAATATGACATCAGAAGTGGATATAGAATTTCAAGAGGTTTGGAAAATAAAAAGTTAAGTGTTAGAGAAATGAATTTAGCGGTTTTTGAGGATTTAGCAATATGGGTTTGGCACCCATCTAATCTGTCATCTAAGATCAATCATCTAAGATCTGAGAAACTTCATCCTGTTCCCAAGAATATTCGAGTTGTAGGCTGTCAATAAAGTCTCTAAGATTAGTGTCCTTTCATTTGAAGTGTGGGCTTATTTTCCGCAATAATTCTTCGTACGTCAGTGCATACATGTGTAAATTATTGAAAAAAAAACTTCGGAAAAAATTTGCATTCAAAGGAATTTTTTTGTCTACCCAAGTCATCACCTAAACTCGCCTTTTTCCTCGTACAGTAAATGACGGATATAAGAAAAATGTCAGAGAATTTGTTTCTTATAAGCGTGTTTACTTATACAGAGTTATTCGATATAAGAAAGAAACTTTCTTATATGAAATGTAAGCCTTCAAAAAAGAAAATTTCTTATAAAAAATTGTTCAATTGTGAAGTGAAAAAAACGTTTTCTACGCAATGAGCAAAATGGTATATTAGAGATTGGTATAATAAGAATCATCAAAAATCAATACAAAAAAATAATTCTCAATATTATAGACTTTAGTGTGTTTCTTGAAGAAGGTTATTCTCGTGTTGCCTTTGGTAAAGAAAGAATTTGATCAAAAGATCATGATCATCATTATCTTCTGACGCGCATATCCACTAAACGGTTTACGGGTGTAAGCTCGCACGACAGATTTTCTAATTAACTCTAACTCCCCAACCAGAAGTTGGGGAGACATAAATAAAATTCTTCACCTGCTTCAATAGGACTTTACTAACATGTAGAGTGCTTTGAACCAGCTTTCTGAAAATAATCATAATCTCTGATTTGTCCCCGTTATCCTTCATCCAAGCATCAGTAAAGGCCCCAAATCTATCGATCCCGTGCTGAAGAAAGACGATGACTTAGCCTCAACACTCCCAATGTGAAATAAGCGTGTTTCTTATATGAAATACATTTTACACGTAGTCTTATAGGAAAATGCTTGGTCCGATCAAATTTCTGTCTTATAAGTCTTTCATTCTTATATGCGCCTTTCTTATATCCGTCATTTACTGTTCTTCAGTTTTGTCTATTAACAAGACCGAAAGCAGAGCGCGATTCATCGGGACACCGGCTTAACTGGTACAAATGAAATGTAATGAAAACTTCATCTTTCTCTTCGTTCTATCCTCACTTCGTATTATCTTAGGGTCTGCCGCCTAATTAGAACACACAAATTTATGCCCAATAAAGCGGAAACCACTTTTCTTGCACAAATAGTCAACTCAGTTTAGCGGCGTTCAGGCACAACAATTTGTTGAAGCTAAAAAGTCAAAATGCTTTGTCTACCACAAAACAAAGCTTTTTGTTGTGCGAACGCTCGCACATTGAGGATTTGGGCCATCAACAACGGTTTTCAAGCAAATTGTCGCCACAAATGCTTGAGTGTGAACGGCGCTTTCGCCAAAAAAATTAAACTGAGAAATAAATTTTAAATTTACATTTAACAAAAATATGTTCAGAGCTGTGAAAATGCGAGCAGGTAGCTAGCTCTACCTACAAATTTGGCTCTGTCCAACGATTTTGCGGTACGTCAAATTTCGACGCGGGACCGACTTAACAAATGATTTATGTGCATCCTACTTAATTTGTCAAAGACCGACCGCGCTATTGTGATTTGGCTTTTAAGCTAAAAAAGTGAAAGCATTTATAACTTCATGTGACAAGTTAGAAAAGCTTTGCTATTGTTATGTTTCTATGTTTATTTGTTACCGCCTTAAAATTTCTGTGTTGACATCAATCATCGGCTCGCTAAAGCTGTCCACCACACATTGTTTTCCTTTTAAGTTGAATATCAGCATAATACCTTAATTCTGGTCTAAAAACTACAGTAACATTATTATTTCTACCACTACGTTCACACTACTAATCGGAAGCCTAACAATTGCGGTTAAGAATGTCTAACGCCACATGAAGCATATATCTACTTAATCAATCCCCACAATTTAAAATCGAAGGGTTTTGTAACTTTCAAAAGTCATAAGTCATTCTTGCTTTTCCTCGATACCACCTGCCGATGATTAAGTATTTTCTTTCCGTCCATAGCAAAATGCAGGAACATCTAAGTCTAGCTAAACTCGCTAAACCCTCAAATTAGATCATGATTGTTTTGCTCATCATGGTTTATGATAACGAAATTCTGTCACGTTTTCCTAGCTTAACTGCTAACAGTCGATTTTTCTTTCCGAATTCTAAATACATGCCACATCTTCAGTGATTACTGCATTGATACCCAATTGGCAGTAAAAAATCGTTCAAGTGATTGATCTATTATCGCTTTTAATTCAGCACAGACCGACTGAATTGTCATGCCATTTGGCTTCGGGGATTGCAAAGTAATTCGACTGAGTACACAACCATTCTGGGTCTAGTCAACAGACCTTCTTGAACACCTATTCCAGCGGTGGATACAGATGGATGTGCAGATCTTCTAGTCGAATGGGGAAAAGAATTAGCATTCCTGATCTCGAAGCATGCTATGAGAGCGTGAAATACCATCCTGATTAGTTTTCATCACACATTCCGAAGCTGATCATCAATTGATGACGATTGGGTGTTGGGGCCAAATCGAAAGGATGACGCCATTCTCTGTGAGCAACCCTGAGGAACCCACAGCTCCGTGCAAAAGCAGACACTGTGTCTAATGAAAGCATATTTGCAAGTTCTTCGACTCAGTCGACGAGATACACATGTAAAGGCTCGTTTATGTCATTAAATTCCTAATAAGAACATAAATTCCTTCTACACTTGGAATAACTTAATCCCGAATAGCTAACGCTTGAATATTAATTATTGCCCTGTCGCTGGATTGATAGTTTCGAATAAAAAAGGTCTCGATCGATTGAATAACAACGGGCATCTATCTATACGCTCAATGATATGAATATGGAACGTGTTGGGATGATTTTCGTCAAAGGAATGTGATAACCAAATTATTCGCAATAAAAGCAAAAGAATGCAGATACAAAAATTTATAAAGCCTCTGTGGAATTCAGATAGCGTGAAAATAATTATGATACAAACCTGGTTATGGCCAGCAACTATTGTATAATACAGCGGTGAGTGATGGGCTTGAGCTCACACACCTGATTTGGAGGTGCCCGGTGATTTCAGTCGTGCATGCAGTTGCGTCTGACAGACTGACTGAAATGGTTAGAGAGAAGTGAGGCAAACTACATATTTGCAATGTCAATGAATCATCAAGAATTAACGACATGCACTAAAAACACAGCAGTTCAAGTAAAAGCCTTGAGTGATGACTTCAGGAGGAGTATTTGTTCTCGAACGAACATGACTGAATCACTGCAGATGATATCTGTTCCGCAGTGCAGTGATTATTATTCCGAAACAGGACTGATTTAAATGACGAGGAATTTGCTCAGGAATGCTGTGAATTTTACTTGCTTTGCTTTGTCATTTCTTATTGCCTTGAAAGAGATATAAATCAGCAGATCCGGAAACTGCGTGGAACTGCATTCAGACTGGAATTGATGGAAAGATTTTTGTTCTCTACGGATTAACGGGGTAACCTCATGATGTGACATCAAATAAAAGTGTTTTCCTTTTTTATACTTTTGACGTAGTGGAGGCTTGCCTAATTCGGGGCAAACGTGAAACGGTTAAGAATCGCGGTTAGCACCCGGTGCTACTTCGGATTGCGGAAAAATTGGGCTCAAGACCTGAACTCGAATCACGTTTATTTTGCCAGTTCTGCTGTATCGACCCGAAAGGTGGGCAACAAGCAAAACTGCAGAGATGATGCTTGGTTCTTTCGAAAGTAAAATTTTTGGTCCCATATTTGGTCCTCTCTGGAGAAAAAACATAACCACGAACTCTACAAGCTGTACCATGCGAAAAACCCTTGACTGCACTGGCTCGGCAACATCGAGTGCCTGAACACCAATGCTCCAGCAAAGATGGTCTTCGCATCCGAGCTTCCTGGTCTGAGAAGGAGAGAAAGACCGGTTCTTCAGCATACAGATCAAGTAATGGCGGATACAAGACAGCCTGGCCTTGATGACCGAAAGCAGCGTGCACAGGACCAGTCAGCGATGGAAGACACCATTTTGGAAGACAGACATTTTTTAGGCTGAGCCCTCTATGGATCGTCGGCCTGTCAAGAAGAAGTTTGATTGAAGAAAATTCTTTCGGAACTGGAATCTAAATTTGCAAAAACCAGGACACAATTACTCTGATTCTCTTAGTCGTGTCACATGTCAAATTTGTACTGTGACCAATTTGTATTAAATTAGTCACTTTGACGCATAAAGTGACCAATACAATACAAAGTAATCGCAGTGACAAGTGACACGACTAAGAGAATAAGGGTTACCATCAATAAAATGCCCGCATAATTGCTTGAATACGCATATGATATTAACTTGATTGGACGGACAGAGCGAATCACAAATGAGGTTCTTATGGTCTTTGGTAAAATAGGCCATCAAGAAAACACAACTTAAATAGACCGTCGCCATGAACGATAATAAAAAATAACATTTACACACAGCGCAGAAACCACTCTTCTCAATCGGTGCTGCTTCTTTAGGCTCCAGAAGTTCAGGTGGAAGCGCCATGGAGTGGCAATGCGAACCTAGTAAGGGAAATCTGGTGGAGAATAGACAAAGTGTTTCCAGCCTATCGTATTCTTAGGGACCCACGTTGCCGATGAAAACTTACATCGACACCGGACTGCAATGTAACTTGTGTTAGTAAATATCAAACATTCTTGGTGTCTTTGGTATGGACCCTCTGTGTGGACAACAGAAAGACATTCATCAGCATTGCCTGTCGGATGTATGAAACAAATGAATGGTTTATATAAAATATGAAAGAAATAGAAAAAGTGCGCTGCACGTTGTTTTAAAGCATAAACTCTGAGCAGTGATACGATTGCAGGGTTTATATAAAAACGAATAGCAGAGAGACTCACTAAAATGCTAAAATGACAACAAGTCGAATACGTTTCGCAACGATATCATGCTCAATTCCGAACGAGCAACTTGTATAAGATTGAACATCTGAGAATGAAGACTTCAGATCTAGCTGTTACGCATTCTAGTACAAATAGTCAACAAGATCATACGATTTCAGACTTCAGATAACATTCCCAGTCTCAGTAGATTTATTTGTTGGTATTTTCAAGGTTCAAAAATTTTGTTAAGGAAATTCGAGGTAGGTTTGCTTAGAGTGGCAATCTACTTTAAGGGTAGCCACATTTAGGCCAAATTGTTGGTAGATTATAATCCGCGAGCCAATATTACTTAGTCCTCTCAAGTCGTAGAAATATGGCGCGTCCAAGTGACTGAATCTGCGAGATGAGAGGACACTGCAAGGGAGAGAAATGGTTTCTACTTCCTCGTCATCCCTACATCTTGTGCAAAAATCATTATAGGGGATACCTAGTCTAGAGGCGTGAATTCCAATGGCACAGTGCACTCTGATGAGTGTTCTCAGATTCGGTCTACTCATTCTGATCAGGTCGCTTGAGCGGTTTGTATCGAAAGAAAGCCATAGTTGCTTTGTAATGAGACACTCAGTGCCAGAAGACCATCTACGTTTGGTATGAGTATACGTTTCAAGCTTAAGTAGATATTTTGTAGTAACGATAGGCATGGACCATAGTTCCCCGTCCGGATAAAGTGCTGTGCTTTCTAGCGAGTTCGCTTTCTTCGCAGTTCTGTCACTGTGTCCCGGCATCCATAAGTAGGATGCTTAAATACTTGGCCATCTCGCTAAGAAATAGGCGGCAGTAGACACTAGCTGTCTAAACTTGTAGAAAACACTTTGCTTGTGCTTCTGTGATTGCAATGGTTGAAAGACTCAAAGACGCTACCTAGCTTAGGCTAATATGAAATACATTTATATGTTGCTTCATCTGTTTTCCATCCACCTGTGAAAATTCGTAAACTGTACTGAAGTACTCTCCAGCGTTTTATTGTTAAATTTCTGCAGCTGACCTAAGCTTATTGCTACAATTAAAAGCCTCTTGAGGCCCTCTTCAGTGGTCGGTAGGCGGATAGGATTTCTACAACATCAATAGAAGACGCTTCAGCTTTCCTCTTGGAGCTTTTCGACTTCACTCTACAGTCCAACAAAACACATCCTCGGCAAATTTTTTCTAAATTAAAATTTTGCTATAAGAAATTAAATATCTGAGAACTCCGTTCATGGATCCTTTTAGTATTAAAAAAATCCTAGTTGCATTCATTCCAACCATTATTAGCCAAGAAATTGTTACTTTTGCAACATGACCAAAGTCAAAACCGTATTTCTAAAATCCGGTACAGCGACACAAGTTTGAACATAACTCCGAAGGTTGCAAGAAGCTGCAGCTAATTTTGTCCGTGTTGCAACTTGAAAGTATGAAGCACACGCTGATATAAGTTGCTACGCGTAGCTTTAAATATCCAAGAACAGACCATTAGAAAGATGTATAAAGATACAGATTTTATTTTGTGAAGATTGGGATAAAGACATGTGAACTTTTGTTGAAAATATGGCTCGTAACTTAAATATATATTTTGTTTGACTTTGAGCTTGTAAATAAATGTGTAGTATACGTAAAAAAAGCCCGGGTTATCAAAGGGTACTTACACATAAAACTAAAAAGGCTACAGAGGACTTTCTCCTAAGACCTTTTTCCGCTGTTAACCCACTGTGCATCGCTCTGAGAGTGATCAATTGAGTAGATGTGTTATTTTTGCTTGTTCTTTATTATTATACACCCCACAAATTCTACATAAATTTCACGATTTTCACGCTTCTCACACTTCCCCGTTTGAGAACGCACAATACGAGCGGTGCTATAACCCAGACTCGGGTTATAGAAAGGGTTATAGAAATTCATTATCGATGGGTTTTAAACCAAGTTGACTAATATGTGTACACAAATTTCAGTTTTTAATAGATTACAGAAAGAAAGATAGAGAGAATGTACGTCAAAGTTTTTTTCCAAAATACTACATTAATTGGATTACACTGGAGATACGACTTGAAGAAGTCAAGATCAGAACTTTACCTAGCGTATTCACATCACTAAAAACAAGTTCAGCAAAACATGTCATCAGAGGATGACAGAACGAAAAACTCTCCAACTAGTTTTAAACATTCTCAAATGATACCAGTGTTCAAACTTTACCACAATTATAGTAGATCTAATTCCACCTTGCTAAATTTTCAAATCTGCCATATATACTAACGAATTGGAAAATCTACCACCCAATGCAATTCATTTATGGTCATTTCTTCTTTCCTGCTCACAACTCAATTTCCAAGAAAAATATGCATAGAAATGTATAAATAAGTTTCATGACTGACGACTGCATTTAAAAAAAATGTGAACACAGAGCGTGAGGAGTTCCTTTCATTTATGAGAGCAACGTCAACGAAAGTTGGGCAGCTGTGATGCAAGCATTTTTGGCCCACTTAGACAGTTGGCAAACTTATAAGGGTATTTGTTTTTTTTTTTTTTTTTTTTTTCTCACCACGAAAGTCAGCATCCATAAATTGCAGCCCAAAAACCATCTACATGGTATATCCCAACAAAATTGAATACGAAAATAATTTTACTGCTACGTCTGTCTGTACATTTTGTCCAGTGCAGTTATATACACATACAACAAAATACAAACGCCACAATGGAAACCAGCAGACGACATGTTTCTGGCTAACTCTCGGTGTAATTAGTGCGATAGTTGAAATAATATATCAAAAAGTGCGGCCAAGTCCCAAGATATGACAGGTAGCCTACATACAGAAGTATACGGAGGAATATTGTATGAAATATTGTTGGTACGACTATATACTGGCTACTATACTTTTGGCCGCAACATTGTGCGTATGTGCGTCGACCCCTACGCAACGGGCTGTAGCGCATATTACAAGGTTGGCCAACTTAACAGGTTTTACTGTACCATGATTTTTTAAATATACCACTTATCTTCTTCAGGAACTACCACACTTTACTGAAAATATACTTCAAGGTTAAAGAGACATATTAGTTAAGCACCTAAAATTCCCTTAAATCTTCACAAAAGAACTATTAAAAATATGTATGTATACATAGTATACACTGTCACTGAGTTCGATTCTCTATGAGCGTCTTCTTTGCACCCACTTGCTTCATCAGACTGCTCAGAACTGACCTTGAATTCTCAGTCATTCGAATTGACCGGCTTAATTTCGGTCACAACAATTTCACATTACCAGCGCATGAACACAGTGAAGTCTGAATTTAAGTACTTTCTGATTATTTGCAAGCTTTTCAAGTTAAACACCAAGGTCATCAACGCTTGTTACTCTTAATTAATGCTTTTTCCGCAAAACTCTTAAACTTAAAGTACCCCCATGAAAAGTGTATAAAATGAATACACAACCTGAGCAAAACACATGACTGTTCATTCATAAACAGCGAATGGAAATGCCCACTTCGCGTCAATGTGATAAAACAACTCTACAATCTAAAATTTAGCTACAATCTAGTTCACTCACTGATCTACCGCATGTACATTGCTCAACCTCTGCCTTGATTCGTAGTCCACACCACATGTGCTTATACTTTTGACTGTTATCAGTTGGATAAACACGCAAACAATTCAAAGTGACACTTCAACTGCAAATAGGGTAAGTAGTGATCTCGTTTGCTGCTTTCAGCTGACGAGTGATGACAACGAACAAATTATACCGTAAATATGAAGTTCACTATTCCAATTGAATGAAATCCGAGTAGGTAGTTTCTGGTAGTTGAAATTTTACTGGAGAAATGCTTAAGAACACCTCTTAAAGAGAAATCTGAGTCATTCGATACTCACGGTATATTTGATCGTTGTTTATTTCTTTTTATTTGAATGGCATCCGCGGGGACATGTAAATCTTAGCCATGGCAGACCCACGATGTATAAGCATGCATTCATAGTTTCGTTGTAAAGGTCAGCCAACAAATTAAGGCACATTTCACAAGAAAGTGATAAGATAAAAAAAAGGCATAATGTATGCTAAACGCAATGATAAGCCTCAACCAGGGTCCGCAAAATTTCAGAAATACCCAGTGTTCAAGAAAAGGCATACGAACTTCTTGGTATGTCACGTGTTGCGCTTTTAATTATTCAGTTTTACTTATCTAGCATTAACCCAGAAGGTTTAATGCCTTATCTAAGAAAATATTTTTTTTCACGATCCACAAAGTGGCAGACCCGGGCATACAAACGAAGAAAACTCCTAGTGGGAACTGAGGGTTTCTGGAAAAACTGTTTCACAGCATTCGTAAGACTTAATCCATTCTGACGAATCTTCCTGAACACGTTCTATACCATCTTCCTTAACATGTGCACAACAAAGTAAACGTCAATATTTGAAATTAAAGTGAACTTACAAAACTTTAAGACAATGGTAAGCAGATATAAAATCCTTTTGACTATTGCGCATATCAGGAAACTGATATTAGACAGCTGGTGGTTTTATCTATGTATGCATCAAGTTCATCCAAAAGTAAGTCGAACTCAACGAAGCTGAATTTAAGGAAAGACGCCAAACTATAACGAACACGTTAGTTCGACAGAAAAGAAGGACCAGCAAAATATCATCATCAGTTCGCTGGGACTGTCCGAGAAGTAGGCCAACTTGTGGGCGACATAGCCAGAGCAAAGGCCGCTCTTTCTGTCCATCGATTGTGCTTAGGCGGGTATTCTTACTAGAAGCCCAATTTATGCGTTCCAGAGTGAATACGTGAACCAGAGTAGTCTTGCTTGGTGAACCTTCTTGTGTATTCTGTCCATCCAATTCAGGTGGAGCTTGTGGGGAAAGCTCTATTCGATGTTTGAATGTGACTAGGAGTCTCATTCATGTCTCCATCAACGCTCCAAATCAAGGGGCAATAACAGGGTGGGCAAAATAAGGCAAATCTGGGTCGGACAGGACAGGGTGGGTCAAATAAGTCCAAGCATTGTCAAACACGAATAACTTTTTGTCCAATTGTTTTTTCTTTTTACAGTTTAGAACTGAGTTCTTGTTCACAGGATTGTTGTCAACGATAAATTGTTTTGACCCAGTGAAAATATTGACAATATTTAAATTCATGGTTACGTGATTAGAAGTTTGATCGTAGGAACGGGGGTATTTAAAAGACAAAGTGTGTGACTAAATAAGGAGCCCGCAATCAGAAGCAATACGTGGCGTAATGGTAAACCCACTAAAAAGAGCTAATGTCTGTATCGAGTGAAATGGTGGATATTTGCTTGATGTCATACAGTGCACAAAAATATCCACAAAATATGTAAAAAAATTAATTAAAACAAACGATTATTACAAGAGCTGCACGTGTTTTAGTTTCACAGTGGCAGTTATTTTTTGGTCCACCCTGTATATGAAGCTTGCCATCAATGTACTTTGACATCCAAATAATAACATTTATATTGGTATCGTTGCAACCCGTTGAGGGTCAGGGCCTAGCTTCTCCAGTAGTCATTCGTATTGTGCGTGCTATTGTTCTTTCACGAGTGGAAGAGACCTACAGTTTTATGGCGACTCCGAGCGGCCAAGTTTGAGATGCTTTTTCTAGACAGTTAATAATCTTTCAGCATTCTTAGTGACTCGAAAGAGGTGGGGTCGTGAAAATTATTTTTGTTGTACCGGGAATCAAAACCATGCAGCGAGGTTCAGTTGCGTAGAAATCGACGCACATACCCACAACGTCACGACCGCCACTAACATCCAAATAAGGTACAACTCAAACAGGTTAGTATTCTCATTGAGAGACTTAAAAGGGAAAACCGCGATTTAGGGTTGCATCTGAACAAAAACAGGCAAAGTCATTGCAAGCTGAATATGCACAAATAATGAAAAACCCTTATAGACACTGGACAGCATACTTTGGATATTGACCTCCTTGTCTTAATTTTCCGATTGGAGCACAATAGTCAGGAATGTCTACATATGTACATTCCGGAAGATTCCTCTCTGGACCCCCTATAATGTTTGATGGTAGGTAGGTATAAGTGGTGTTTTGGCTAATTGGGATTAGCATTTTTCCAACAGCTCTGTTATCTTGTTTGTAAGGTGTTTTTTGAGGTATCTATAAATCCAACCTTAGTTATTTGAGAAGAACATTAGTTCCTCAATCTCCTTCGCAGAAATCTCATCAAGTGAGTTGAAGAAGGGTGTACCAAGTGCTCGCTGTCTGGCTCGAATAAGACCCATTAAATTTCGCTTTTGGGTGCCTCACATGGCCCTTGATTATTTGTTGTTTAAAGCGCCATAACCCACGGGTTCCAATGTACGACCGGAGAGGCATCAAGGCAAAGAAACCTCACAAAAACACTCTCGTTCCTCCTGCAGATCAAGGAGGACAGTGCCCGCAAGTTACGTGTTATGTCGTTTTATAATCGAATTAGCTGTTTCTCGCGACTTCGTACGCGTGAATATCAATTATCGTGGCCTGTTACTATAGAATGAACAAATTTGATTATCATGAAAGAGGTTATAGTGAGTCAATCTTAAAAGATAGACATATACTGCCACGAACTTGTATAGAGGAACAATTCCATCAGACATGATTTTTGCGCAGCTTAAACCGTTAACGCAGCGCACACCACGGAAGCTCTCAAGAAGGAATAATTTTGTCCCGTTTTTGCAACATTTTTCGTTGATGCTTCGCTCCTATTCGTCGCAGTGCGATGTTATAAAGCCTTCCACGATAAGTGAACTATCTAACACAAAAGAGTTTTTAATTCAAACCAGTAGTTTCTGAGATTAGAGCATTCCACCAAACAAACTCTTCAGCTTTTTAATTATTAATATAGAAGTATAGATAAGTATTATTATATCTAGATATAGATTTGTCACCCAGAAACAATACAAAAATTTGTTTGTTTTCATTCAATAACGTTTCTAAGGGGAAAGACATGAATGTGGAACGAAAACTCCGACAATCCAAATCAATGGGAAGGTGAACGACACTTGGTTTCTTTTCAAATTTCCATAAATTTGCGGTATTTGACCACGTGGAGAGTACCAGTCGCTTTCAAAATTGATCAGATCTTTTTTTTCCAATAAATAAACCAAATCCATCCATTCAATTTAAGTACCAATCTTTGTTTCCAAAATTCAATCACATGCACTCATATCTTCCATTATTAACAAAAAAAACAAGCCTCAACGGGACATGGTAACACACAATTTTTGATAGCCCCTAATTCACCCCTTTTATCGAACCACATCCAGATTAGATTGTATCTCTGATAAAATGCATTTTTTAAGGAAACACGCTCTCAACTACAATATGCTTCGCTGCTGACATTTTTATCTGCAAGGATAATTCACTCGCAAGCTTTCTCGGAAAGATGAGACAATGTTCATCATTTCGGCGCTACCTCACTTGTCTGTGGAATTTCTTTTTCGAATTTAATCAATCATAAGTACGATTGCTGACCTCTCGCAAGCATAGAGATTACAAAGCAAACCTTATCGAACAGGATCTATTTTCGTGACACCTACCAAAAATAGAAGCGAACACGAAAGTGTGTTCCATTCTCAATCGTCCGCAAGCACAGCATGCATACGAAAACAATCGAATTCAATAAAATAGCCAACGTATATGTACATACATGTGGGATTACGAAGTAAACATAAATAACAACAAAACGTGTTTACCTTCAATGTGCTTGACAATTGCGCGTATTATGGTTCCGTGTGCCACAATCAATACCCTCTTGCCATTCTTGATTTCTTTAACAATTTCAGTCTCCCAGAAGGGAATGACGCGGTGCATGACCGACTCCAGTGTTTCGGCATCGGGGAATTCCTCGGGTGGAATCGATGCGAAATTCGGATTACTCCTTATTGGCACATAGTATGGGCTTGTTGCATCCATCTTCGGCGGTGGTACGTTAAAGCTTCTGCGCCAGATTTGAACCTGCGAAGTAAACACTTGGTATACACACATATCCATTCAATGTAAACACTGCATTGAATGTGTTTTGGTTTTTTTTGTGTTTTTTTTTTTTTAATATAAACCTGCTCCTCTCCGTACTTCTCAGCCATTTGCCGCTTATTCAGACCCGTCAAGTCGCCATAGTGTCTCTCGTTCAGTCGCCAATGGGAATGCACAGGTATCGAGGAACATCCCAACGAATTCAAAACAATCGCAAGAGACTGGTGGGCACGCTTCAAGGCAGACGTAAATGCAACATCGAATGCCAGCTTGTGCTTGAGTAGAGCGGCCGCCGAAATATCAGCCGCATCGGATTTACCTTCAACGAGAACCAGATGACATTGATACAAACAAGAGAGACGGAAGGCAAAATTGTAGCACAAAACAAAAACAAAAACACCAACAAAAGAGAATGTGCAATAACTGCATGGGATATTGTGAGACTAAGACAATCATCGGCTGAATGGCGGTGCAGATAATTGCGTCTCAAGTGTCCAGGTGGAACTGCAGGTACCGATTCACTCACCTTTTTCGCTTAAATTGACATCGTGCCAGCCGCAAAATAAATTCAATTTGTTCCATTCACTCTCACCGTGCCGAAGAAAAACAATTTTAATGATGCCCATTTCTCAGTTTTCAATTCTCAATGTTTAATTCTCAACTACACCAACCACCGGTCACCGGAAACTGTTAGCGTCCGTTAAAAGCACAAAACACCAAATGCGAATGAAAGCCCCAACAGTCGCCCGCTCTGGGTGGACAGAGGAGCACGAGTTGAATAATTGAGACAAGGCACGTATAGAGAAGTTGAGCCACCAGCAACGACAGCGACAATAACACCGACAACAGCGACGACTCCACACCGGTGACGGGGAGACTATAAGACGACCACTTTGCACAAGTGCCAGCGTCCGACCGCGTATCGCAACGATATTGTGTAGGTTCTTGTTTTTAAGTAACCACTACCCAGAGAGCACACCCGGAGAGTGAGACGAGCGCAAAGAACACAACAAGAATGTTTTTATATTTTTTTTTTTTCGTTTAGATTTTCAAGACACTTTCCTCGACGTGATTAAATTGCGGGCATGCCTCTGTTTACGGTTCGATTAATTGAGTTGTATCATATGGGGGTGGTGTTGTATGCGTCGGTTCTTGGTATTTAACATCGAGAGCAACCGCTAACAGTGCGAACGAGTGAGAGAGAGAGAGCGAGAGGCAAAGAGCGATGGTACAAAACTCTCTTAGTCTATGACATTCAAATGACGCGCGTAGGACATCGAAATGAAGCCGACAACAGGGGCACAAAAATAAAACAAAAATCTCTTTAATGTTTTAGGAAGGAAGCGGCCAGGTAAGTCTGCTTTGATGGGCTATCGGTTCACGATTGTTTCGCTGTCACAGTCCACCCTAGCCACACTACGAGTATCTGGCCGGAATTTGAATAGAAAATGGTAACTGGCAACTGGCGTACGGGAGATAGCGAATGATTATCTTCTTATTATATGAGCATGGATGGTGCAAATTGTTTGCTTGGGATACGGGTGTAATCTCTACATCCGACAGTCAACACCGTCGTGCCGGGGGAGATTTATTAGCGTGGCTGAGTGTGCAAAATGGAATGAGTAGTTTGAGGCATACGCATGACAACCACGTAACGTGTCGCCGATGTGTTTGTAGACGTTAATTGCGAATGCTTAACGTGACGAATGGAATAGAATTTCTTGTATCACTTGATTATTCTTGGATGTTGTTATCTAAATGTTTGGTTAGATCAATGTGAATAGATTTGTGACGGGAAAATGTTACTCATGGAGATGTGTGTTAGAGTTTGTCTCATGGATCCAGGAGCACACATCAATAAGGCGATTCTCAGCGGTGTTCTTTTTTTTGTTACGAGTATACTGCTGATTTCGACTCTAAAAAGTTTGATTTTAAAAAGAAGCTAAAGTCTTCAGTATCCCTTAGTCAAAGCACTAAGTTAACTTGGTCATTTCCCAACTGTCACCAGACAACCCCAATTTCAAACTTAAGTTCAGCTGAACCTTAAGCCGAGTTCAAATTGTTGGTTTTACTCGTCCGATTTCACAGTGAAATCTGATATCCACTTCAATGGAACTTCATTTGTGTAATGCTATAGATAAAAATGGCAAACCTCCCAACTGGTTCGTGTAATTGCTGCAAATCGTATTGAATTGTTGATGTATTTGCTATACTCTGTAGTTTTAAGATTCCTTTAGTTCAGTCCGTTGGAACCTTTAAAGCGCGCTGTACTGTTATCGGGAAAGGGAGACAGACAAATTAAATTACTTCTGACAATCCATCCCCGAGTCAGTGTAAGACAAATAATTAAAAAAAAACTGGAAGGAAAAACTATCTACTCGGTGTGAGGAAAAAGGGACAAATAATTCTTCACCAAATGTCTAAAACAAAAAAGTAAAATTGAGAAAGTGAAGGATTCCATTATCGAACATTAGTTGTATTGAGAACAAGTAGCGTGAACAAAAATGCACGTGTGTTGCTGAACTAAACGTGAGTACAGTCCACTCTCGTTTAACTTAAACTACACTCAGTTCAGTGTTTAAACAAAATTGTGAAACCGGATAAATCATTGAACTGAAGCTTAAATCAAAAGAGTATAAACTTTCAGTGTGCGCTGTGCTTTAAATTCTACATTTTTTGTGGAACGATGTTCTTCTGAGTTTAGTGTTTGACAGAACTTCAACACATTTTAATAGTAAGGAGGCACAAAGTGAGCTGGAATTAATTCGCCAAACACTCTACTGCTTGTTCTTTCTTCCGTCTTGGATCAGTCTCTGCAAATATCCGTTGCACTCACTCTGACTGGCGAATTTCTGTTTCTGTTTTGGAAATACTGATATCCCACCACCCGATATACGTCCATTTAACCAGCCTGTTCTAAGATGACTCCTCGAATTCGTTAATGGTCTGTAGATATTTGCCTGATGTGATTGTTGGTTGAGTGCATCAATATTTACAACAGAGGAGACAGCAGTCCCTCTCCAATTCGACTGCCGCTCAATAATTTACTTCAGATACTGATTTGGGCAAGACATTGAGAAATGCATTTCGTTTTTCATTTCACCCGCTGTATTAGGTGCCAAATCGATGAATATGAAACCTTTGATTACCTCGACGTATGATCTAGTCTCTCCAAGACTTCACCGATGGGCGAGTTCCAGGACGACGACGACAGATAAGAAACAACAATACTCATGACACTATTAATCAAAATTTTATATTTAATTTGCATATTCAATCTTAAACAATATTATATAATACTATCGAACTAAAAAAATTCATATGTTGATTTGATGGTGGTCCAAGATCGACTGCCTTCCTTTTGTGCAGCCATCTGTAGCATATATTGCACAGTTACCATCACAACATGTAAACAAATAGCAAGACAAAAGTGGAATCTAAGAAGACGCTATCGCGTAAACATATAAGGAGGGAAGGAATTAGGAAAGGATGCTACTGATCACAGGCTCGTAAACCATTACAGCATGTAACGAATAAAATGGTGCTATGTGTGTTGCAGAGGTGTGGGATATGTTGCGGCACGTTACTCGCGTATTTATTTCATGAGGATACACACTTGCTGTTGCCTTGACCACCATATATACTAACAATTTTCGCCATACGACAAATAGAATCCCACCGATTGTGGCCTAAGACTTCATTGCTCTGACTTAACAGCTATTTTTTTTTTTTAGCTTTTTTAAATAAATAAATAAACATAATCCCACTGATTATAATAATATAATATGGGTGGCGCTACAGCCCATAGAGGGCCAGGGCCTAGCTTTCTCAGCAAC
This sequence comes from Eristalis intricaria, assembly GCA_964034865.1. Classification (NCBI taxonomy): domain Eukaryota; kingdom Metazoa; phylum Arthropoda; class Insecta; order Diptera; family Syrphidae; genus Eristalis; species Eristalis intricaria. The sequence goes on from OZ035873.1 coordinate 133,324,792, forward strand.
CACTCGCGGTGTGCGTGCTATTGTTCTCTCACGCTTGGAAGGAACCTACAGTTTAATGCCGACTCCGAACGGCCAAGTTTGAGAAGTTTTTTCTAGACAGTAAATACTCTTTGAGCATTGTCAGTGACTCGAAAGAGGTGGATCCGTGAAATATGAAAGGTGGTAAATTCAGGTATCGAACCTGGCACCCTCTGCGTAGGAGTCGACGCATTAACCCACTACGCCACGGCGACCCACTGATTACGTTTACGAAACAATTCAAAAAACCACAGAAAATTCGTAACAATTCATTGCTCATAAATTGTATTAGTTCAAGAGAAAGGTGATATTCGAACGCATACCTTACGTTCACAGAACTGCGCTTTCGTAAATAATCGTCAAGTTTCGATTGAATTTTGTTTATTTCTCGAAAGAGAACACATTTCGAAATGACGAGCTGGAATTCAAGACAAATTACTCTAAACTAGACCAGATATCAACAAATACAAATTTTCAGGAGCAAGAGATGAGGAGGAAGTGGATATTTCTATTAGAAAATGAATGTATGTAGGAACTATGCTTTCTTTACTGAAGCAGTGTATTTGTTCAAGCAATTTATATTTTTTCAATGCAATGTCCTCGAATCCATGTTGGTAGAAAGTGTTGCGTCGATCTTAATCTGATCAATTTGGTTGACTAGGAATAGATCTAGAGGCAACCAGGGTATATTTAGGTATGGGAACGGTGCACTTGTTGCTGCAAAGTCAATGAGCCTAAGTCCATTATCGACTGTGGTATTGGTTAGGAACTGTTTACCCAACTGACGCTCATTGCCTGACTTCATGTTTGGATCGCGAACTAGCACATTGATTTCAAAGCCCGGACATAGCTTGTTTAATCAATAAGATAGCAGAAGCATTTCATTGGCAGGGTAATCTGTTCATCATCATCTGTTCATCCCAATCTCCTGTTATGACGTGTAGACATATGAGGCTTATGTCAGCGAGTTTGTTCTTTATTCGTATACAGGTGGTCTATTCTTCTTCTCCTTCTGGTGGCGCTACAGACTGGGCTGGACTATAGTAATCAGAGAACAATCCTCCCCAGCTGGGACGATCCTTATCCATCTTCCTCCAATTACACACTCCAAGTTGGCTGAGCTTCTTCTCCACTTGTGTTCGCCATGTTTCTGTTTCGTGGGCGTCTTCCATTGCATTGTCCCACTGGTCTGAAGTCGAAAAGTCGTCGGGCTGGAGCAGTGTTGTCCATGCGCTCTGCATGGCTTAGCTACCTAAACCTTGGATCCGTAGATGCCTAGATAGGCTCATATCGCTGAATGTGTAAAACTAGACATGGCGTTGTATAGCTCGACGAATATGTGTCTACATTTCTTGAGTTTGAAGATTTGCCTGAGAACACAGTGACAAGAATCCATCAGATTATTCCCGAATAGATTCAGGAGCTCACAAGAAATGACAGACAAGGTCTTAAGAACTGTAGCGACACGAAAAGAGAAGTTCGCACGGTTAAAGGGTGCTCAAGGTCTGTTCATCGTCTGTATACCTCACGTGCAGATCCGAAGATAATTGCCCCATTTATATTTGCAAGCGTCGTCAGTGGCAATATCAACCATATCCGATGATCGTTGCTGCTTCATAACAAGAGATTATTTTTCGCCACGGTTGATGGGGCCATTTCCCAGACGCACATAAACCAATACACGGGAGGAACAATTCTCATACTGGTAATCACAAATTTCATCCATTTGACATGTAAGCACGGCATTCTGAAGCCTTAGGCGACAGTACAATGCATGTCCATGCACTTGACTACCTTCATGAAAAAGCGAAAGGTTTCCGTGCATAATGGCAGTGCAGCAAAACCCACCCAGTTACTGAAAGTCTTTCATAAAATTGAGCATTTGGTTGGATCAACTGAATGCCAACACCTGCCGGTAAATTTGTTAATGATGATGCATAATCCTTCCATTTATGCAGGCTCTTCTTTTCTTCCGTCTCTGATATCTACGTCAATTGACCAAATAAACATCTACGTAGACTGAGCCAGATTAGACCATCGTGTTGAAGAACCAGCATGAAACCATTCTCTGAGCTCTTTGAAGATTTTGATCGGCTTTAATAACAGTCCGACTAAGTCCTTGCCTTTCGATGTCATGAGCCACAGCAAACTTCAGAGGATCCGTGGACGAAGACAAGAACAACGACCATAAAGCTGAGCCGCCTTCATATACTAGAAACGAATAAATTTCCCACGAAGATGTGAACTCATAAGACCGAACCTCCTTTATCCAGCGAGGAAGCGCAGCATGTCCAGGCTCACGCGAACATGGGTCGCAGTCCGGACAAGTTTGTCTCTGGCAAAATCAAAGAGATTCATCTAAGAGTATTCGTTTATTTGGTATATAGAAAACATGAAACAATTCAGAAACGAACAAAACAATTGCGTGACAACAGAAATGAGGAAACATTGAAAAACAAAAACAATTAAAATTCAGAATAAACATTAAATATGTGGAAACAATTCAGAGAAAATAACAATAAGGCTACACACTATATATCGGGCGACTGGGGCGAATACGTATCATCGGCGTCCTGCGGTAGTCCAGGCGAATATGACTCACTCATCGGAGAAGTGACAGATTTGAGCAGTGAATACGCTGGGCTGGAATTGCAATAATTCGGACTGCCAGGAGAGTATTGTGGACTCGTGGGGCAGTACGTCGGACTGATTGGCGAATAGTAGCTCGGAGTTGATGGAGTGTAAGCTGGCGTATATTCCGGACTGAACGGAGAGTAGCTCAACGCTGGCTGATTGTACTGTGGTGTCGATGAATAGTTGGGGCTGTCCGGGGAGTATGTTTGGCTTGTTGGCGAAGATGTGAGGTTAGATGGCGAATACGTTGGACTTGTTGGAGAGTACGTGAGGCTTTTCGCCGAGTATGCGGGACTAGAAGGCGAATATGCTGGGCTGGAGGGTGAGTACGTCGGACTAGACATCGAGAAGCCGGAATATGTTGGACTTGTAGGGGTGCACGTGGGACTGTTTGGCGAGTACTTCGGACTTGTCGGCGAGTACTGATGTGACGATGAGGACTTTCGTTCCTTATTTTCCGACTTGCTTGCAGCATCCGAATCCTTTTCATTTTCATTTGGCGATTTGAGCGGCGAAGAGGGTGAGTATGGCGATGAGCTCTGCGGCGAGATGTGAAGATAAGACGCGGATGATGGCGAGTAACAAGGTGAGTGGGGAGAGTAACTGGGCGACATGCTAGGCAAATTCTTCGAACACAACGGTGAAGGTATTTCGAACCCCGGAGAGGTCGGTGAATATCGCGGTGTTGAGGTGCACGAGGACACATTTGGGCTGGTCGGCGAATAAGAATCGCATCCACTGGTGCTTTTGGGACTCTGTGCCAAAAACTGGAAGCTTGGCGAATAAATCGGAGACTTGGAAGAATATGTCGGCGATTCCATTGAATCCCTTTCTCCTAAGCTCGACCAGGAGGCGTCATTGTAGAACGGGCTGCCTCGGGTATTCGGTGAATAGAAAGGAGATCCTGTACCGTCTGATCCAAAGTTCAGTGAACGCACTGACGAGGGCGAAAAAGAAAGCGACTTGACGCTGCAAGATGAGCTGGACATGACGGACTCCTGAGTGGGATATGGAGTGAAGATGTTTCCATAAAGGCAGGCGCCACCCTTCATCGTGTCATCGATGTACATCGCCATTTTGCACTTCTCAATGTCCAAGAGCAGGTCAAAAGCACCGGTGCCCAGTCGAGGAAGTTGTCCCAGGATTATATTTTCCGACACCCCTCGGATTGGATCCACTTCAGCATGGGCTGCGGCATCCAAGAGCACGTCAACGGTTTCTTCGAACGAACAGCGCATCAAAGCGCCAGTTTGTTGGCGATTAATCCCGTGCCGAGTTATGGCCATCAAGTGTCCTTTTGCGGTCATCACGTCGCACAGGAGGGCCAGGTGGCGGTAATTCACGTACAGCCCGTAGAACTGCAAGACGGTGTTCATCTCCTTCTCGATGGACTTCCGAACAGCCTCAATGCCGAATACTGTCAAGATCTCGCAGATGTCATTGCTGTAGGTGCGCACGGTGTCGACGTGCGGTTTGGACAGAACCTTCATCAGCGACGTCCCGTCGGTCTCCAAGAGCCACTCGGCCACTGCCTTGTACTCGCCATCCGCTGTGATCACGATGCGCTTCTTGTTGTCAGTCTGCGGCAGATGCATGTACACTTTTGTGATGGCCTCGATGCCCTGGAGTGTCATGTCCGAGAGGATGGACCCTTCGATGCACCGCAGAAACATGTCGTCTTCCATGCGACATTCGGCCAGTTCCTCGTCTGCAAGCTTTGTTTCGTCTGGTGAATTTTTTATTCGAATTCGAAGAACCAGTCGTTCGGCGTTGTCGTCGTTGAAGATGCACTTAAGATCGTCGCCGAATGAGAGGGTGATCTTCTCAGCGATCACTTCCATGGTAAGCTTCTTCTCGATCATGTGCTTGCGGTTAAGTTCGATGCGCAGAAGCCACGGTGAGACTTCTTCCGGATTGAAATCTGGCATTTCGTAGTAAATGTTCACGAATTCTTGGTCCTCGCGCACAACTGTGCGGTGCGGATCTGGATCGTAGTAGATCGCCGTGTTTGCAGTTACTTTTCGAAGTGTGGTGTGCTCCAATCGACACAGCACCTCCTTCGCCTGTTCGACATCCCTAGCCGCAGGACCGGTTAGGAAAACTGTTAATGACGGGGACTTTGGTTTCTTGGCGATGTTGATGATCTCCTTTAAGCGTGGCACACCAAGTGTGACGTTCTTCGCGGACACGCCTGCGAAATGAAACGTGTTCAGTGTCATTTGAGTTGCTGGCTCTCCGAGTGACTGAGCCGCCAAGGCGCCCACCATTTCTCCCGGCTGCACCTGTGCCTGCTGGAACCGGCTCGCAATCTCACCGATAAGCATCTCAAACGCCTCAGACGAGAGCCGAAATTTGTCTACGACCATCTTTGAGCACAAATTCGACCGCACAAGACACTGAAAGAGGAAAGTCGCGTTCTCATTGGCCTGCCGTGAAATGTAGTCGTTGCCGGAAACAATATTGCACTTCTGAAGCAAGCTGCAGACCCCTTGGATCACCTCGGATGGAGTTAAATTCGTCGGCAGGCGCCGGTCAATGTGAAACACCTTCTGCACGTTCCATATCATCCGCTGAAGATTGCAGGGCAAAGGTACTTTCGACTCACCCGTCGGGAAGATCTTTCGCAGTGCTTCACGGTCGCGACACAACTGCTCCCATTCGGCCTCTGTGTCCGCGATGAGATGCTCAGACTGCTGCATCCTGTTGCGAGCCTCGCTCGTGAAGATCCTCTCCATTTGACGACGCTGCGTGCAGTCAAACTTGAATTGCTTTTCGAACGCCTTGTTGGACGGCGTGATTGTGGGTAGATTTTGAAATTCTACAGACTCCCCTGCGAGTCCATCTTCGCCATAGCGGAATTGAACTATATCCTGGTCGGCGTTGCGAACAGTCCCGTCGTATTGCACCATCACAGATTCCATCGCCTTGATCAGACGCCGCTGAATGTACCCCGTTTCAGCGGTCTTGACTGCTGTGTCGATGAGTCCCTCTCGCCCGCCCATCGCGTGGAAGTAGAACTCCGAAGGAGTGAGACCCGCGAGGTAGGAATTCGCAACGAAACCTCGTGCCTCCGGGCCGTAGTCGTCCTTAATGAAGTGAGGCAATGTTCGCTTGCGAAAGCCGTACGGGATCCGCTTTCCCTCGACGTTCTGTTGACCCACACACGCGATTACCTGCGAGATGTTGATGTTGGATCCCTTAGAGCCCGCCACCACCATGGTTTTCAAATTGTTGTACTCGGTGAGCGACTTTTTGGCCGAACCGCCGGTCTTGTCTCGAGCGTCGTTCAAGATTCGGTTGACTTGGTTCTCGAATGTCTGCCGGAGGGTGTTGCCTGGCGATGCCTCCAGCTTCATGCTGTGCGCATTGCTAATGACATACGCGACCTGTTGCTTGGCACTTTGGATGACCGACTGGATCTCGAAATACGTCTTTGGGTCGGCTATGGTGTCGGAGATGCCAATGCTGTGACCCTCGTACAGCAGCCACGCGTTAACAACTCTCTGAATATTGGTGAAGAAGTCTGCGGCGATTTCGTGACCGAGTTCCACGTAGCAGATGTGCAGAAGAGAACCTGCAGACGCGCCTAACGACTTCTTGCACAACATTCCCATCAACAAATTCCCGTATTCCACCACGACCTTGGTGTCTCCCACGGAGATCCACTGGTAGGGACCATCATCCTCACTGTCCGGATGCGTGGAGTGCGTTCGAATCATGTTCAAGTTGCCTGGAATGATCAATGAGAAGAGTTGCTTACCTGTCCACATGGGAACTGGCTTCAGGATGGTTGGTATCGGCAGTCGGCCATCCCAAGTAGGCAGGTACATAACCAGATTCATCAGTTGCTCCCTCTCCAGGAAGATATCGCGCTTGGTCATTTTGTTGACGCCCGTCAACGAATCTTGAACGATTCCCATCACTGGCTTGTTGGACTGCGGTGTCAGGATCTGACGACTTGTGATGTGAATATTGTCTATCTCGGCACGAGTTTCCATGCTCTGCGGCACATGGAGGTTCATCTCGTCGCCGTCAAAGTCCGCATTGTACGGCGAGGTGCACGACAAATTCATTCGAAACGTAGACCAGGGAAGAACCTTAACACGATGGCCCATCATACTCATTTTGTGCAGCGTGGGCTGCCTATTGAACACCACCAAATCCTCGTCTCGCAGGTGTCTCTCCACAATGTAGCCATACTCCAAATGCAGATCACTTGTGCTGGGATGAAATCGCAAATCTACTCGCTCTCCGTTCGTTCGTATAATGAATTTCGCGCCTGGGTACTGATCACACCCCCGGCTGACGAGTGTCTGCATCAGATGTATGTTCAGCGGTGTGACGATCTCTGGATAGCTGAGGTTTAAGGCTATGGAACGCGGCACTCCAATTTGATAGATCTCTAGATTCGGGTCCGGTGTGATCACAGTTCTGGCTGAGAAGTCCACACGTTTCCCCATGAGATTGCCACGGATGCGTCCTTCTTTTCCCTTCAGCCGTGCCTTGAGGCTCTTGAGTGGTTTTCCTGACTTCTGCAGAGACTGGGGGATGCCCGGAAGATCATTGTCGATAAAAGTAGCCACATGGAACTGCAGCACATTGACGGATTGTTCGATTATTCGTACTGCAACCCCGCTGTCGATGTCCGCCTTAAGGACGTTATTCGCCTTCACTATTTCTGCCAACTTGTACGTGAGGTCGTCGTGATTTCTCGACGAACCATACATCATCACCGCCGGCCGCACAGAGAGTGGAGGAACCGCTAAGACGGAGATGATCATCCAGTTTGGCCGTGCCTGCTTTGGATCCATACCAATGGTATAGCAATCGTTGTCTGAAATTTTTTGAAAGATCTCCAGCACCATTTCCGCCGTCACATTAATGTCCTTTTCCTGATCTGGTTCGTTGATGTGCTTCCAATGCGCGGTCAGCTGCAACCCAGCACGTTTGATTTGCGGCTGATAGTGTCCACATCCACCTTGAATTGCTTGACGTCCCTTGTCTTTCTTATGATAGTCCAGTTCCTCTCCGCCCTCACAAATTGACTTCGCTTTACACGCCTCATAAATCATACTCAGGCGAGTCTTTGGCTTTCCCTTAGTTCTTAAGAGGATGTCTTTGATTTTTGGATCCACAGTTGATACTAGAAGGCGCGAGCAGTAGAAGCACACACATCGCAGCACCTTGAGTGTCTTGCTAAGAAATCCGATGTGAAAGACCGGTTTTGTAAGCTCAATGTGGCCGAAATGCCCGGGACACTCAACCATGTCTCCAGTGCATGTCATGCATCTAGACATACGATCGACTACACCCTGCCGAGGATCCATCAGGCCACCCAGCGCTGGCTTGCCGTCGTCCATGGTGGTGGGCAAATTGATTCCACCCTCAGTCACTGACATTCGACGGATTTCTTCCGGCGACAGGATCCCAAATTGAACTCTATTGATTAGACGGCATTGGCCACCACTGTCCTTGACTGAACACATTTCTTCTGTGCGGCTTCAGATCCCTCCTGAATCCTGATATTTAAATTGAGCAGAAAATCTAACAAGAGGACACAATGGAATAATTGGGATTTGCCTCTTCAAATTTAAATTGTTTTTCTTATTTGATGGATATGTTCGGCACTTCGACTAACAACTGCTGGAAAGGCAGTCCGCTTAACGGTAATGTAGGGAAAATGGTTGATGCATTGAATAACTTTCTGTGACAGGCACTGACTGCTTTGGTTGATCATTTATATTTTTTCCTTAAATATGTACGTATACGAAATAAAATAAAAGTGAGTCTGTTTATTGCACATTAAATAAAAAAAATAATTAAGATATACTGGAAGAAAAAATTAATAAAACATTTTTTTCCTAACTTGTCATTTGCTTGTGGTTAGAGCCTAAACACACCACTGCAACTAACGTCGATTTGGCATCATTGTATTTGAAAGAAAAAAACAGTAGGCACCAAACGTCAAACGAGTATATCACATTTGTGAATTTTTTCGAGCAGTACATCTTGGAAGTGTCTGAATTTCTCACTTAAAAAACGAAAATGTTGAGGGAAAGTGCATCACGTTTATTGGTCCCAGTTGTCCGCAACACACTTCAAAAGCGTTGCCAATCTGCTGTCTCAGGACCCCCCACCAAACATGTTCCAAAAGCGGTAAGTTTTTTTCTTCGTACATCGAAAAATCACATTGTTACGTAAACATGACGGGTTACCTCAGTAAGTCGGAAATCAATTAATTATTGACTTTCTTTGATCCAACAGGAGATCTTCATTTTGGGATCAAGCATTGCTGTCTCAGTATTGGCAATTCCAATTTACGTCTTGCTCCACATCCCAACATACAAGCAAAAGTAAATTCGTGAGCTTGTAATCTTTTGAGAAATGTATCAATAAGTTCCAATAAAGATATGAATAAAGTTGAATAAGTGAAACGTATATTTCTTCTAACCATTTTACAGACATGGTTAGTACATAAATATATTTAACTAAAGCCCCAAACGTTGTGCAACTGCATTTCCAAGTCCTGCGAGAGGTTATTCCTGAATCAAGGCACACAAGGCCCGCCTGTAGTCTCCGGATGTCTCGTTCTGAAAAAGAAACGAAAAGAGGTATCGTTATTTTTCTGCACGATAAAAATTAGGTGGGGCACACCTACCTCCTAGAACCAATTGTGGAACAAAACCGTTTTTACATGTTTAGGAGAAGGAATTTGCTTAAACTACATCTAGACAATCAACCAACAATTAAATCAACTTACCGCAATCGCACTGTACAAAGTACGATCGTAGATTCTTTCGAATTCGTCCTTGATGGTGGCCAAATCGATTTCCGATCGGCTCACAATGATGCGGATTAGACGATCATCATCGGTTCCCATTCCGTTCATGGACTTGTGAAGTTGTTTAGCAAAAAATGCTGCTGGTGACTGAACACATTCCACTGAAAAGCAACGATGAATATGAACGACTCAGATAACACTGTTGGAGTAGGGTTTCCTTACCAATGGCAAGCATTGCGTCATGCAATGAACCATCCATTTCATGTTTGATAGCCTGTTCGATGGTCATCCCGGACAGTTCCTTGTACTCGTCAAATACTAAGCGCAACTGGGCAAAGCTAGAGTGTGCCATAATGGAGTTGAATACCTCCTCATCCGTGCCAAGTTGAGCCTCTCCAGCTGCGTACAGAGCGGCAGCATCTTCTTTCGCCTTTTCTGGATTTTTAGATCCAACCGGGTCACGAGTACCCGTCACAATCAGTGTCAATAATCGCCGAAAATGGCCAGAAGTTTCACTGCACATATGCTCGGCAAGTGGACGCCCATAGAGTCTCTCATAAGCAGTCACAATTTGTTGAATTTCCTCATTGGACTTGCTGCACAGAATCTCGACCAATGTCTCCTCATCGGTTCCCATACCATCCATAGCCTTGTTTAACTCCGAACACATGTACTCCTCGGTTGGAGTCATCATTGCAATAATCACGTTCTCAAAGTTACCGCCCAATTCCCCTTTAAGGTCATCGATGATATCGCGGTCGAATTCCTTATTGAAAACCTCTTTAATCACCTGACGCTGCTTATTCGTCCGAGCAGCGAGAATGTTAATGATGGTCTCCTCGTCGGTGCCCAAACCCTTCATGGCCGAACGCAGGGCAGCTGCATCTTCGGCTGCGTTGAAGTTGGGTGCAGCAACGATACAAGGTCTTGGCTGCAAGAGAAATGCAATCGTGGAGAAAGTTTGTTGAACACTCACTCAGTAAGATCTTCAACTCACTTGATAATCCATTGCTGCGCAAATAGTTGAGATTATTAGATGAAACGGAAATTAAATTCGTTCAAACAATTATCTGTTTTTTAAACCAATCGATAGTAGCACTCTGCTAGCCTGGAATCGAAGAAGTTGTTGTTTAGCCCAATTTCCAGATGATGACTAATCAAGACGTTATTTTATGGGTATGTTCGGAGAGCTTTCACAACAGTCATGAGCTTTTCCAACTGAAACGTGACGTCTTGATTAGTAAACCAATTAAATTCAATAACAAAGTGAGTAATGCGATGGGAAAAAATTCTAAGGCGTTACCTAAAGCAAGGAATACACTTTGTGCTGCGGTGAGACTTTCTAATATGCATTACGGAAAATAGCAGAAGGAAAAGCGGTTGCTAATGTAAAGAAATTAAACTAGACTTTCAGTTAGCTTACAGAAATGTGTGTTGCGCCATCTCTTGGCAATGGATATTACGAAGACATATGACGATGAAATAAATTTCGTCGACCTGTGAGCAAATCTGAAGATGAGACTGTTGCCTTGGTAATAAATTGTGAAAATGCGTTCCTTATAAATGACATGCTGATTAATGATTAATTTTCTCCTCCAATTAGTTGAAATCTTCTGATGAGCCAATAGTCATTCAAGGACATTTGACAGATTTAGATCCTATGTCTGAAGGGATCTAGACTGTAATGCTGTTTTTCCGAAGATCTACGAAGAACATCACAGCGCATCAAGATTGACTTTGGAAAATTAACCTCTTGAATGGACACAATGCAAATGACTACAATGCAACGGACAAAGTGCGAGCATTATCTTGAAGTAAAGGAAAACGCAAACCAAACCAACCGATCATACGGCCCCAGCAGTTTGAAATGAATATGTAGGACTAAATTGTCGTGTCATATCACCTCTAATTTGTTTCATTCATAAATCAAGCATGTGAACTAATTTGTGTAATGCACAACTGAATAGACTTTCCTCTTCATTAAAAAGAATCCACTTGTCTTTGATCACATTCAAACTAGATATCTGCACCCTGCCTTACCATCTAGTACTTTCATCTCAAGCCATCTACTTCATTCTGTACATTTTGACAGTTGTCTTCAGTGTTTGCAAAACAAATCAATTGAATTGAATTTTTCTTGAAGAAAAGCAAAATAAAAATGACCATAGAATATATTCTCGATCGTTTAATTCAGTTTTTCCTAAAAGAAGTGCTTGAGGTTTTTATAACAAAATCCAGCAACTATCTAACCAAACTTGTCAGTTACTTTACATGGAAGAAACCAGTTGAATTAAACTCCTTTCATTCTCATATAGATATCCTCTATAAAAGTGACCACTTCCTCGTTGTAAACAAGCCGCCAGATCTTCTGCTGAACAGCAACGACGAGACAAAGGTTTGTGTTTCTTAATGCTTCATAAGGTAGCCAAATTGAAAAACGCATTTGCAGGACACTGTTCAGACTGTTCTAAGGCAGCAACTTCCCACACTGCCGAACCCGAAACTCAAGCACGAGTTCTATTTTGCCCATCGCTTGGACTTCTCGACCAGTGGTGTTCTGTGCATTCCATTGCATCGAAAAGCGTGCGCTTCACTTTGCAGATCATTCGAAGAGCATAAATGTGAAAAATACTATGTCGCCATTGTAAATGGACACATGGAGCAGAAAATTTGTGACGTTAATCTAGCAATAGGTATCTTCTCATCTTGCATGCTTCGAAAAGGGTATAAGATATTTTAACCTAAATCGCAGGCGACGACAGCCGTTTCATTGATACAAACAAAAAGATGTGCACGGGGGCGAGTAAATTCTGCGAAAATCCACGCAAGGCAAGAACACGTATCATCCGATTGGCACTTGGAATGTACAAGACCACACAGGTAACAAAACTACTCCTTCAACCGATTACAGGGCGACGCCATCAGTTGAGGCTGCATTGCACTGCACTCGGCCATCCGATACTTGGAGACTACACATACGGTTCCACTGCCGACAGGGAAATGTCTCGGATGCACCTGCATGCAATCAAGTAAACAGATTTCATCTTTTTGATTGTTTTCTTTGCTTGAGTTCGGTTCTGATTCTAGAATAATTGCTCCAAATGACGCCGAAGACCTGCACGTAGAGACTGATGATCCTTTTACGAACGAGGACTTTGTGTTTTCGAACGAGATAACTACAATTGATGGCATTGATATGCTCGCAAAGACTTGTGCCTGATTTCGCGGAGGACTTGACAGGGAAAGCATTGTGTTCGATCTAATAATTTATTTTCTTACAATACAAAAACATCATTATATACATGTAAACACTTGTAAAATAAAACAGCTTGACGCTTCGAAAACATTGGTGGTTACTTCAACGACCTGAAAAAGGGAAACGTTCGGAGTCATATAACGTCACAAATTGAAAGAGGGTGGATTCGTCGACTTGTCAACGTGAAAGGGTCTCCTCCTGGTTGGACTTGTTACTTACTTTTTTTGAAATCCGAACATACTCAAGCGCGTCTGGTTCGCTGATGGTTTGATGGCGTTTTTCGATTTCTGCTTTGGCTTCGAAAGTCCAACAGATCTTGATTTCTGAAAGCAGGACCATTCGTGAATAAAAGGAATTTATGAATTCGTCAAAAAATACCTGAACTTGTGTCTTTTTCGGTGTCCGAACCTTATCCTCAGTGTCGGACAATTCCACAACTACTTCAGTTTTAAGTTCTTCCTTCGGGACAAGGCTCTGTTGTGTTGAGATCTGAGATTCGGTTGTATGAAGTGAACTGATGCCACTGTCGATGCTTGGTGGTATCTCCGACTTTACGGGGGCGGCGGTGTAAGTCAATTTCTCAATTGGTTTCACTTTGATCGACTTCACGGGTGACGGTGAATTGTAGTCGTACAAAACGTTTGCACTTGCCTTGGTCTGCTCAGAGAGTTCCTCGATGCGAGCGACTTTCTCAGCGATTGGTTCGTCGGATTTTACGGGCGTATTTTCAGATTCTGTTGTGACAGGCACTTCGGTGTCATCAGTCGGTGAGGTTTCACCCGCAAGTGAAACATTTATGGCAAAGAAACGACTTCGCACTTCAGTGGTTGTGGTGAAGATCGAGCGCTTGAACGGATTGATTGGACGCACTTTCTGCGGACTAGGCTTCGCTAATGTGCTATGGGTGGGCGTTTTCTCACGCGGTGAGACCATAGGGAATGGATTATATGCCTTTTTTGTCGGTGTTAGCTGGATTGGCTCAGCCACGTTGTCCGAACTGAGGCAATGCCGTTTCCTCGGAGGTTCCTGCGCGTTGTACAGTGACACGATGTCATCCTCCTCTGGCCTAAAGTGATTCGTTCAGCACATGAAGTCCATGAAAAGCCTTGATGAACTCACCTTGTCTCATCCTCAGTCACACACGTGTAGTTCACTTTCTTGAACTGAAGGGCACAGCGAATGTCCGCTGACTTCTTGATTTGCTTCGTGTGTGGCTGGTAATCCGATAGCCAGATGCTTTTATGTTTCGTCCGCTTAACGTTGGTGAAAACCTGACTTTGGGTGAAAAAATCAGAAGTTGATGCCAGATTTGTTTAATCGAAATTGAACCTCTTGTCAGGATTCCACGCATCGAGGGGCTTTAATGAGAATGGATTCAGATTTCCCAACGCTAACTGAAACGCTGTATCGTTGTCAAGAGCTTCTCCGGCATTCGAGCAGTACTGCTCCTCTGTATTCCATTCGGACAGGTCGTTTAAGCGCTGCATCCGTCGCTCGAGTGGATTGTAGACAAACATATGCTTGAACGTAGCATCTGCTTTTAAAAAATTCTCAACGTACTCATCGTCAACTGTGAGATTTCGCATATTTAAGTACTGTGGAATTTTTTTTAGAGCACGACCTATGTCGTCCACTTCAGACTTTAGAACGAATTTGCATGCTTTCCCCAAACCTATACCTGGCAGGGAATCTAAATAATCGCATCCGGAGAGGATGCACATCACTCGAAATTTGTCGAATGTGTACTTCTCCCTGCGACATCCCATGGCTAAATACAAATTTTCAGCATCCACCAGCAGTCCACCGCCACTGAGGTCCAATTTAAAGATGATTTTCTTGCATCCGAAAAGGACAAGGTCAGAGTCCTCGGTTATAATGTATTGTGCGATCTCCAACTTATTTAGGAAAGCCATCTGTGCGTCAGCCTCATATGGGGCTACGATACAATCGACGTTCCTTATGCGGCATTCTTTTATGAGTCTCAATGCCATCTCATGTGTCACATCAATACATCGTCTCATTTGAGATCGAGCTTCATCGGTTTTTCCCAGACGCAGCAGTTCTGCAGCTCGCTTACGCGACTGGTCACGACTCTCCCGGCGTCGTTTTTCCGTGAGTGCTTTGGCTGGTAAATGACGACCATCGAACACCAGGATTGGTTTGATATCATACGACAGCAACATTGAAACATATTTCAAACAATATTGAACGTACCTACGGAACGATTGTCAGTAGTTTTAAATGCTGTGCGAGGACTACTTACATATCGGTATCTTCACCGCGGCAGAGTTTATCAGCGCAGCTGAAGACTCCTTTGTGCAGCCAGCAGTAGCTGTCTATGGCAACAGTACATCCTCTCAGATCCTGAAAGGACACAGCTTATTAGGTACGAAAATAACCAACTCTGGGGGAGATATTACTTTTAAATGAACTTTGGAGGATGCTTTTTCAAGGAATGGTATCAAACCTGTGATACCCATTGGACAAGGAAGACAAATGAGCTGACAATTATTGTTTACAACAGTTAACAGGAAAACGAATTTACAAAATACGACCAATGGCGCGAAAATTGCATATCTGTGACGTCTTGTAAACGAGACTCGCTTTGCAATAACCCGATTCGCTGTCTAGAGGACCTACTCAACAGAGGTTGTCAAACTGTGAACTGGATTTGTTTCCTTCCATGAGAATTGAGGATTGATTATAAACAAAAATAAATGCATACAAACGTGCTATTTCATTTTAAGCCTCTTTAAAGAAATGCTGCAAGAAACGTGCAAATGCATGTCGTGAATTCGAATATGTTTAAGAATCCAAATCGGCGGTTCCCTGAGGAGCTGTAGTTTAAGTTTGAAAAAATAGAAAATAGTAAAATATAAAATCTACAAAATATTTAATCTACAAAACACACAAGAAGTCTTTAGAAATCAATCTGCATCAAAATCTCACTAGTGTTAAGTTCAGTTATTCAAGCCACAGTTTGTGAGGAACTGGTGGTTGTTTTTCAACGTTACTAAATCAAAAATTGACATTGCGAGCAAAAGAACACACTTTGCTTGGTTTTTTTTGGTGGATGATCGACGCCGAGATTTATTTTATTATTTGTTGCCTTTCCAAGCTCCCAGCGTAAATCTATATCATTGCTAAAATAGTATAAATAGTATATAAAATGAGTGAGATATCGGCTGATGAATTAAAAGCAAATATTGTTGGTAAATATCGACTTCCACTTTTGCATCCTTTGCCGAAGCGTTAATACATATATCCTGTGCAAGTATCCTTCCCTAATCGCAATGATTTGATTTTTGCTCTTCAATACTAAAGCCTAAAGGCTTCTCAACAATATTAAGAGTTTTTCGAAAAGAAATCCAACGAAAATGATATGTATTGTGCTTGAACCAAACCTAACCTCACGAAGAGCATCTTGCAGTATTACTCTTCGCCACTGTTGATCAAACTTTGTAGCTCACGGAAAATAAAGATATAATTTCTTGTCTTTCATCCATAGAGATCCTCAAGACTGCAGATTTGTCAGTCCTGACATCGAAGACTGTACGTGAGAAGCTAGAAAAGAAATTGGGATGCTCGTTAGTAAGTCGAAAGAAGCAAATCGATGCTATTGTTATGGACGAGATTAACAAACAAAATAACAGTGCATCTGAGTCCGAGTCAGACGATGAAAATGAAGGCAACAAAGGAGAAGATAAAGATGAAAGTGAATCGGAGGAAGAGAAACCAGCCAAGCGTCCAGCACCCGCACGGAAAGCACCAGCAAAGAAGAAGCGAAAGTCAATCAATGACTCAGACAATGGTGATTCCGATGATGGTTCCGATGAGGACTATAAGCAAACTAAGAAACCAGCTAAAAAGGTAAACATGAACCCAAACAAAAGATGACCTTAATGTTAAACATTCGTTTTGTTGTTGTAGAGTAAAGCCGGCAGCGGTCCAAAGAAAGGAACCGGTTTTACACGTCCTTACAATCTCTCTCCAGAGCTATCTGCTCTAATGGGTAGCGATTCTCTGCCCCGACACGCCGTGGTCAAGAAGATCTGGGCAATCATCAAAGAACGCAATTTGTATGATCCCAAGAACAAGCAATATGCAATTTGTGATGAGCAGCTGTTGCCAATTATGAAGATCAAGCGATTCCGTACATTTGGAATGCTCAAATATTTGAAACCACATTTTATCAACTAAATCTAGCTTGTAGATCTTAAGATACCAGAATCTACATTTAACTGATACTAATTAGATCGTAAAATAGAACATAACAGAGAACAGAAATCCTACTCTAGCCACAATGCAATAGCATCGTATTCGTCTTTCTTTCTTATTTTTTTGACTTAAATCGTAGGCACTTGAAGATGACTGAGGAATTTTGTTTTGATTCTGTTTTTGTTTTTAATTAAATGCATTTGCAAAGAAATATTCAGGTTGTTTTTTGTGTAACTGAATGAGCATTAATTTGCGAGTGCAGACTATCGCCTTGTCAGTGAGTGACGGCCTTTTTTTTTTTTACATTTTTTAGTAGCAGATTAAGCAAGGTTTTCCTTCCGGTATTTTGCCTCTTGAGTTCTGAATTAATACCCGTATTTGTAGTTTAAAATAAATGATTTCAATTTTTTTATCTTGTACTGAATATCTTTTTTTTCTTGGTTTCTCTGAATGCAATTCAAAAATCATTGCAGTAGCTCATGGCTTTTTTTTTTGTGAAGCTTTACAACAAGCAACAGTGGACCTGGGTGCAGCTTCGTGGCTGGGTATGTTTGGAGCGTTATCTTTTAGAGGATCTTAAATGTATTGAATTCCTTAAGCCAATTCCTAAATTAATCACTCGGTGGACAGATTGTTCGAAGCTACGGCTCGAGGCGAATACAAATGCTCAGACCTATAAGGAGGAGGATCTGTTTGGTAGTTCCAAAAAGGAATACAATTCGATTCACCGGCAGCAGCATACTCTTAAAATCGGAGGTATTCCCATAGAACAAGACGATCAGACGAAATTCTTAAGCATAACTATGGATGTACTATGCTAAGTAGAACCCAAAAGTCATGGGCCATAAAGCAGCTTGTGGGCAATCTATGGGCATCCATAAAAGAGCTTATAGGTTTACAGTCAAATGCTAAAACTACCCATCTGTTGTGAAGCCAAACTTTGGTAGAATAAAATGTGCCACAAACGGCATAACTACATTAAAGTTGCTTCAAAGTTTGATAAAAAAGGCTGGCATGCGTCTGGGTGGTATGAGACGCCCTAACTTCATTCCGCAGTGCAGGTCGGGGCTTTAACCTCGCAATAACTACAACTTGAAAAAGGAGGAACCTGAGGGGGTTTAATGAGAAAATTGGATGACTCTACAAACGGTGTGATCTAAGACAGTGATCTCATGACAGAGACACATACATACTTTCATTTTTAGGTTAGGTTAGGTTTTTTGAAAAGAAATAGTACAGATTTTCGGACTATAACTAGTCTAAATCATCTTAAGAACTGTTCCACTAAATGTCGCAAACTGTTAGCATGGGCGTTAAAGTTTGTAAGCTACTTAAACTATAAAAGGACCAAGGAAGTCTTGAAGATGCGCAAACTTGATCTAAGGTTATTATGTATACGACTGGATGGCGCAGTTGGTAGAATGAATGCCATTGGTTACAGCGAGGTCTCCGGTTCGAAGCCCAATGAAAGCAAAGTTAAGTGTGCTGGTAAATGTACTACCAGCCCCCCTACCTAACCTAACTTTATTATGTGGAGGAGTGACTAGCCAGTCTGCCATCTGCACATAATAAGCCCTTAATGCGCAGACAAATAACTCTTGACACTGTAAAGAAATAATGGAACATCTATTCGTCGAATTATGGAACATCATGAGTGTACGTTATGTGAGGATGTCCGTTCTAAAGGGGTCGAAGTACACGCATACCGTCATGCCAGAACCATGACGAATTGCCCGTAAAGATAGGTGTCCGTTATAGAGGAATATGGGTGGCGCTTCAGCCCGTAGAGCGATGAGTGATTCAGTTTTTCTCTCAATCTCTAACCAGGAGGCTCGGATTCGAAGATCCTCTTATCGCGAGTATTGTTGTCCATGCGCTTGATGGGCCAAGCCAGGGGAGTCGACGGCATTTTTCCGTCTGCATTCACATTCGAAGGCACCAAGAATCAGCTTCGTAGTTTTGCTTATCATCCAACTTTCGGCTCCATATAGCACGACTGGCAAAATAAGAGTTTTGTAGAGCATGATCTTGGTCCTTCGAGTTAGCACTTTTGACGCCAGTTGTTTTGACAAACCGAAGTAGCACCGGTTGCCAAAGCATTTCTACGTCGGATCTCCACTGTGATGTCATTCGTGGAGTTCACGTTTGCCCCAAGGTAGACAAATTCCTTCACTACCTTAAAATTTGAATATTATAATTACTCAAATGCGCTAAACATGTTGCAGCACAGAATACCGAACCTCCGGCATCCAAGACAACTTGTATCACGTACGCAAGAAAGTTAAGGCTTGACGACTGAAAGCATCGTACCAAGGGCAATTGCTCAAGCTCAGAACCTGAATGGTTCGCAGAAAATAACATTTCCTGTGTGAATGTCTTCATGTACACCTCGCACTATGCGATAGATGTTACTGCTTCCACGATATTCAGCATATGAGAAAAGTCCGATAATGGGCTACTGTAGACAAACTGTTGTTCTTCACTCGAAAATCTGCTTGGATTTGGACTTTCAGCATATTTCACTTCTCCATTCAACTATTTTGGAATCATACATTTTTGATACTCCCATGGGCTCAAGACCGTGTGATCAGGGTCTAAGACAATATAACGATGTGCGTCATTTAGCCGCATGCAAAAGTGAGAAAGCTTTCACACGGTTAAAATTTGCCAAAATTCTTAGGAAAGAAAGAAATACAGAAAAAAATTGCCCGTTGTTTGAAATTTTACAATTCGACCGTGTGAACGCATGGGACGATTGGTTCATACGACAAAATCGGATCGTGTAAAAGCGGCCGAACAAATGTGATCACTGGCTAATTCCAACTCAGCAAGCGCAAGCTTATACATTTGAAGGAGATTGTGGGGTCAATTTGGAATGTGAAGAAAGGATGTGATTACAAATCTGACTGAATTAAAAAGGCTCAACGAATGTCAGTTCTTGCAAGGCATAAAGTTATCCAGGTGAAAACGTTTTCTTTTCGCTGAGATCTTTAATCCGCAATGACAGCGCCGATAAACCCGTCTGTGAGTCCATAAATAAGTTTCATATTTCAAATTTAACCCACAGCCGGACACAGCTTTCTTTTGCCACCTCCAACACTCTGCTGTCATCCTCGTCCAAGCGAGGGGAAGCACAAATTCTCTGGTCCTTCATTCCTGCAGAATATCTGCGTTGCCCTCATTCGAATGTGCAAATTGTGGTTGGGACCAAGAATCAAAGGTGCATAAAGTTCAAAAACTTACACATTATGCAGTTCGCTTGGCGCACCCAACTCTCCCAGAGACGAAACATATTTTATATTCTAACTCTGACTATCCCCTTACCCGGCTTTGTCTTCTAGAGCGTACCACATCCACTTTACGTACATATACAAACCAGTCAATCTATATATACAGTCGCTCTCTTCTTTTTTTTGAATTTTCCCTGTTCGCTTCCGATTCTTTTGCATTGGAAAGTTTTGTTTGAAATTATTCAAGGGTGAGAAAAACTCCATCAGAACTTTTGTTGAGATCCCTCGCGCTGTACGTTCCTTGTTCCTTGGCCCTCGGAGTCATGCCAAAGAAAAGGAGTGCGGGCAAAAATTGTTTCACTTTTCCACACCATGAATTCATTGATAAACTCCATGAACCGTAGGAAATCGGCAAAACAGGCAGACTCCAACAGACCTAGAACATGGCCATTAGTGCTGTGGCAGCCTGCGAGCACGGGATACCTTAAAGGGATTGCATTTTATTTAAGAATAAATAAATTTCCAGTTGAGTTCATTTGATTTAAATTCCACACTCAGTGTGTGTTGTTGACGCTGCCAAGCAGTGGCGGCAGGCGGGTGCTGATGCACGAAAAGTGCAAAGTTTTGGATCCCACGCTTTTAGCTGATTCACCTCTCACGTGCTATTTATGGTCACAAACAGGACGACTGGAGTAGGTGAGAAGTGGACAATGCAAAAAAAAAAAGGAACCCTCGACAGACAGATATTTTCGGCGTTTTTGGGCCACAGAGTTGCACATCGAATGTCGAGAGTATTTAGCATGATTAAAGTGCTTTTTGCCCGATTGCAACACTTATGGAATATCGATCAACCCGAAATTCTTTGTAGTGCGGAATTAAAAATATGAAACAGCTCTAGCGGGGCCATGGGCGAATGGATCCAATTTACTTAACGAACGTCCAGCACGGCGACCGAACATTAAGTGGTGGCGGGTTGTTTGCCAACAGGGACAAAAGAGTATTGTCAGTGCTTTTGAAACGATTAGCAATTCAGAGATTGCTATTAGCGTTATTAGCAGGCTTTTGACTGATGACACGTGGCAAATTCCATCGAAAAAGGTAACCGTTTGAAAAAGCATACATGGCTCAGCCCAAGAAGGAAAAGTGATTATTTTTTGACGTCATATGGAAAAGGTATGGGTTCAAACATAGCTAGAAATCCTTTTTCCTTGAATAGTGCATAGGCCGAAGATATAGAGGGAAAGGGAAGAGCATTTCTTGATCAGGGCAGAATGAAGTATATGTTGTCCTCAAGAAAGGGCAGCATAAGTCGTATCCACACTACCAAACGTGTATGTATGTTGGAGGGGAGTCAAAGTCGTTTTCATCCCTAAAGCAGCTAAAGCTAGTCGAAAGAAATTCAATCTCGACCCTATATAAAGTGCGCATGCATATATGAAGAGCAAAGGCGTAGAAACCGCACTGCACGACGTTGGAAGTGCAATGGAAAAATGCCTAAATGTCAAGGAATACGCCTTTGCCGCTTTCTTAGATATTGAGGGGGCATTCAATAGTATAAACCCCGATGCTATTCAAAACGATCTCATCATGATCGTTGTTGGGCAACCTATTACGTCAATAATAGTGAACCTGCTCAGCAGTAAAATTATTAACGCAACCCTAGGCAACCGGCCTATTAGAGTCGTGGCCTCAAGGGGCATTCCAAATAGTGGGTGTTGGTCATTAACGAAATTCTACAAAGGCTTAGACATTCGGGAACCAATACAATTGCATACGCAGACGACGTTGTCATTAGCTGTGTTTTTTTTAGAGTCGTGGCCTCAAGGGGCGTTCCAAATAGTGGGTGTTGGTCATTAACGAAATTCTACAAAGGCTTAGACATTCGGGAACCAATACAATTGCATACGCAGACGACGTTGTCATTAGCTGTGTTTTTTTTGCAAGCTAATATAAGCTTAAATTTCAATTTGCATGTAAAATACACTAACAACAAATCCTATATCCGCTTAATTTACTCATCATACCTATTGCCGCTTAAGAAATAAGCGCGGATAAAAGCAATGCTTTCAATCATTATTTTCTGTGTGTTCATTCCTGAGTTTATTCATTCATTGTTTAGGTAGCTGTATGTGGCTTAAATCTATATCTATAATTCTTAAATGTTTTTGCATCCATAAGTATGCAACTTTTGTAATATTCTTAAATGTTTTTGCATCCATAAGTATGCAACTTTTGTAATATCCAGAGTGTCTTTGCTATACATTCCGTTTAGGTTTCGTAACGATTATTTTCATTTGATGAAAAGATTTTTGATGAAATTTTGACGACTCTTTCGAGGCATAGTGGTCCTACTGGATTTTCTTCCACTAGACCTCTATATGCAAAAAAACATCTGCAGAAAGCGTCATAAGGATTACCCAATCCAAAGGTTGGCATACAAGTCCCATTGGGAATGCGAGTATTTTGGATAGAATACAAATAGGACATGTAGTGATTACTCGCTCCCTTCCCTTGATTCCGAAATACCTTTCCAATGTTATTTCCCAACATGGGAGAAGTGGAACTCAAAAGAACCCATCAACAATTCGACACACATCCATGTCAATACGGATGGGTCGAAGATAGAAAAAGGAACAGGCGCGGGCATTTTCTCTGAATTGTTAAACATGCACTGCTCGATCAGATTCCTTGACTACGGCAGTGTTTCTCAAGCGGAGGTCCTGGCAGTCAAGGAAGCAGGCAAAATGATATCATTGTTGGGATACCACCAGATACTACCATCCAAATTGACAGTCAAGCGGCCATCAATGCAATTTTGACAATTGAAATCAGGTCCAAGCTAGACGCAAGCTGCGGAGAGGATCTCAAGGTTCATGGCGCGCAACATCGATCACTCTATGTTGGGTCCCAGGTCATAGGGACATAGCCGACAATGAGGTAGCAGATGAACTTGCCAGAAAAGTGGACGAAGCGGACCCGTCCCAGGCAATCCCATGGTTTAATCCACCCTATCTGATATCAAATTGTGGGTAATAAAATCATGGCGCTGGAGAATGAAATGTGGAGCTCTATCCCCACAATTGAGACTCTCGACCGTTATGGCCTAAGTTCGGTAGCACAAAGACCGACTCCCTTCTTCAATGCAGCAAAAAGCTACTGCTGAAGTGCCTGTCACTGGTTAGCGGGGTCCACGGTTCGAATCCCAGTAAAAGCAAAGTTAATACGCTTTTATCTGGTTTTCAAATTTGGCCCAGTCACAATTGCCGTTGGGATCAAATTAACGAGCCGATCAGTGGAGTAATCAAACAGTGATAGTAGTCTGACTGTGGGTATCACAATGGACCAATATGGTCTAAGTGTGCTGGTGAATGCACTGTCAGCCCGCCTATCTACCTATTGCGGATGGCAGTCGGAGGACTAACAGGCCATAATCACCTGAGATGTCATGAACGAAAAAAGGGACTTATCTTTAACACCACAATGCAGAGGCTGCGAGGACGAAGAGGAAGTTGAGTACACTTCCTACTATCTTTGTCGATGCCTCAGACTCTGCCTATTCAGACAAAGAACACTGGGAGAATTCTTCTTCCATGACCTGCAAGATATTACCAAAATACCATAGAAATCTATTTGCAGATGCGTCAAGGCGTCTGGATGCCTGGCAAGGAGTAATGCAACAACATCTGAAGCTCACGAGTGAGACAGCAAGGATACGTCATCCTCTCATATGGGTACCACAACGGGTCCAACGAGGCCTAAGTGAGACATGGTCCTACCACGTCTTCCCCCAAACCTAATCTATGTATGTAGATGGTTGGCCTTAACCTCGGTAACTTTCTGGCCCGTAGTCTTATTAAATTCTGTTATAAGATCATCATTCGCTAGATAATTTAATAACTTCCTTTCTATTGTTGTTCTATACAGTTGAACTTTAAGTTTGCGTAATGTGATCGAACAAAAACGGCAACCCTTCCAACTAGTTCGTGTATTTACTACAATGATTGAATTATTCTTATTCAATTTCTGACATATTTGCTATACTTTGCATGTTTAAAATGCCTTTTCTGTCCTTTGGAGCTTTTGTAGCGCTTCCGTGCTGTTATCGGTAAAGGGAGAATCCATCCCTAAGTCTAACCAGTGAAAAGCTAAATAATAAAAAAATGGAAGCACAAACTTTCTTGTCGCTGTGCATAAAATGGGACAAATAATTTTTTATCAAATGTCGAAAGTAAAAAAGTAAAATGGAAGGAGAAATGAGGAAGGGATGGATTCTATTTTCGAATATAAATTTTATTGAGAACAAAATACGCTCGCTCTCAAAAGAGAAACAAAATGCTGAACTGATATTTAAATGTGAGTACACTCTAGTTTACCTTGAACTGCAAATTGAACTCAGTTCAAGGTTCAAACGAAATTGCGAAACCGAATAAATCGTTGAACTGCAGTTTAAAGCAAAAGTGGAGTTTAAACTTGCACTGTGAAACCGTGCGAGTACCCGTGCATGGTCAGTAGGTTAGAACTTTTGTTAGGATAGTTAGGTTAGTTTTAAGCGTTTTGTATAGTATATGAGAAATTGGCATAAAAGTAAAAAAAAAAACTTTTTGAGAGATATTGCACGAGAAATAAAAATTATCGTTTTCTTCAATCGACTCAAACATCAACAGAAAGTACCCTCTTGAGTGACAGAGAGAGTGACCAACGATCGGATGCATCAGCTACGACCAGTGAAAGGATCTCTACCACTTAAGTGATATTTCTACCATATTTAGCAATGTTGAAAAACCTACTAATCTTAACTCTAAATCTACCACATATTGCCCATTGCTCATCATATCCCTAGCATTGTTCTGATATAAATATTATATTAAATAAAATTTTAAAATGCCGAGATCCAAAAAGGTTATTGCTGGAACAATGCCAACAGTGGGACTTACCAGATTTTTTACACAAAACACAGTGAATATTGGAGATCTTAATGCAGAGCGGAGGAAATTTATAGGAGAATGCAAAATAATAGAAACGACTGAAGATGACAATGTACCTTAATGGACTTCATTTCGAATTATTGAAGATGGTATGAAAAACCATCCCTACAAAACAAATTGCATCAAACATGTTGCAAATTTGTTTTTTTACCACACAGTAGCGAATTAGAGAAGATGAACACCGTTCACTTAGACTTTTAAATAGGAACTGAACTTAATTAAAAAATTAAGAATAACAAGCATACAATTATTATTCAGGTGGGAAATATGTCAAACACATTTTCCCACCGTTCAAGAGAGGTATACAATGTATCTTATTTCATAGAATGTAACTGGAAATGACACTGTCTGCCCCCACAATGATAATTTTTACAGGTAAATGGAGCTGACCGAGTGTCAACTCCCAAGTGTGTATATGTATATTGTTTGGAATTTTTTATATTTAATGATATGGGTATGCATGTCTATTTGTGTGTACACAAATAACTAGCGCTGCTGCTGAAACAAAATTATTTTTCTTATAAAAAAAAAGAAATTGAATACAATAACTATTTGTAACGGGCTGCCAACCAAAGAACTTTTGGTAAAAGTGGAAGATTATGATACCTCGAAATCTCTAGTTAAAACGCGGCTAGATTCATTTTCTCAGACGTGACAACCAACGCAAATAGAAAAAAAAAATGTATATAGTTATGTAAAACCGAGAAATATGTATATACATATACACTTACTGTACGAAGAAACCCCAAGAAATAAACATTTTTGCTGGCTGCAAATTAACTATTAACCCTGGCTGCATATTTTCCATTGTTGGCAACGGTACCTTGTTCTCAGCAAAAAGGATACCGTGTAAGCATGAATAGATAGAGAAGATTGGTGAGTAAACGAGATCGACAAATAATAAGACCGGTGTACTTGTTTTTAATTTTTGGTTTTGTTGTTTTATTTTATTTTTGAATTAATTTCCAATGCCTTACAACCATAAAAACCTCACATTAAAGATGATAACTAAATTAAGGTCTGTCCATGAAAAGCCCACTCAAGTCATCTGCAGAGATTATGGTTAAATTTACTAGTCCAATCCCCAACAATACAAAGAACACTTAAGGAACAACATTTCTTCGGGAGATGCCTCAGAGTAGATCTAGATCCCTACCAAAAAGCACAGGATAATCCGTCTTAAGTTCGCAGAAGGCTGCATAAGTTTCAAAAAGCAAAAAAAAAAATTACAAAATATACAATATTCCGATGGCCAAAGGTAGATATGGCATAAAAAAAAATGCAACATACAGACTTCAGCATTTTGGAATGGAATCTAGTAAAGATATTCGGCGATCCTATACTTTTGTCCGCAATTGTACATATTCACTCATATTCATATATTATACATGTGAGAACAATATACCATTAATTTTTTTGTTTATTTTTTAAAATGTATGTTACTTTAATATTTCGTATTTTATTGCTTAAATATACTGTATACTGTTCACTCTGAACGCTCAATAAGCAATGCCATCTGCTCTCCTTTTCCTGCACCACTTTTTGAACTTCTTCTTAGTGCTGTCAAGTCTCGTCAGATGTAAGCATTACATTACTTTGTTTTTAAGTTATTTTTGTTTCCTTAACATAGAACTTTTTTGCGTTTGTTACCAATTTTCTACCACCTCATTATCTTTATTCAAGTCCCATCAGTGCCGAGGACATACATGGCAATCGTCTTTGAACCGCGAAAAGCGTCTTTGGTTTGCTCGCGGTTGAATTTCACCTTAATAAACCAATACGACTTTGAGATTTAACATTTTTGCATTATTTTTTGTGCGCATTGGTGCTTCATGCTCTTGGAAAGAGACAAACCACATCAATTTAATTATAATCCAGAAAACGTTCCTTAGAAAACCCTTAGACCATTTACATTTAAATAAATATTTACATCATGCTCCAGTGTCTCAAAGCAGCTTACTCTAGACCATCATACCAGAGCCAGATGCAATCCAGTATCCTTGACATACACGCATACCTTGTCCACCTTGTCACATTCAAGTTGCATAAAGTCAAAACAAAATGCAAAAAAAAAACACAAAAAAGGAAACCGTCAACCGGTAAGCCCTTGTCCACTGATTGAACTAACGAGAGGATAATGTCAAACATGACAATGTCCAACCAACAGGATTATGGTTGTTGTAGTCGTACCCTTAGCTAAATGCCTCGGCGGATGTTTGTCTGTTTTTCTGGTTTCGTGTGTATTTTTTTATTCTTTTTTCCACATGCAACTGAGAGAGGGACTATAAAACATAAAGACAGAAAAAATAGGTCACAGCGATGTCGCTTTGGTTTAATCCTTTTACGCAGATTACCCGATGTTATGGTGATTGCTAGAGATACGACGTTCGACAGCTTTGAATGGAAACCAGTGTGAATGTGTCTACATGTATTTTATGCGTATACTGCCTTTCAAATTTAATTTTAAATTTCAATTGAAGACATTAAATACTGTATTTTTTCTGGCATGTACTCGAATCAAATTTTTTGTTGACACCTTGAATCACAAAAAACAGAGATAGCCGACACAGCTGATTGCTCCCTAGTCCATCGACGAATTTTAGTACTTTTTTGACAGATATTCATGAACTTTTGCCGGTTATTCACGAAATAACGTAAATGCCGTCCTCTGATTGATCGATTTGGCTTAAGAAAACGTTATAAAAAAACAGTTGTCAAAAATGTTAAGGGGCAAGAGAGGTAGAAGTCGGCAATATCTGTAATACTTCATTTCTGCTGGACAGGAATACAATTATTTATTTGTACTTTAGAAAAAAATGATTCGTTATGTTTGAGTTAGTTTTCTCAATGAGTGAGGATCATACAATGCACAGTTACTTCTAATATCTCCGTGGCTCAAAAATGTTTTTCAAAGTGTTACCACTGCATTGCACTTAATTAGAAAATGTTATAAGATAACAATGGGTCGCCATGGCGTAGTGGGTTCGTGCGTCGACTCCTACGCAAAACCCGCTTAAGGAAGGTTTTCGACTTACCGAAAGTCGACGAGTTTAAATATGGTCAAATTTAATTCTTGGGTCTAATTCTTTTTCAACTTACTTTGACAGCAGTCCAGACAAAAAAATTAACAAGTAATTATTGTTTTTAAAACGCGCGATTTTATCGTATTAAACTACAATATATACAACTCTCCCTAAGTCGAATTGTTACGGGATACCATAAGTTGTTCGAGTTAGAGAGAGTTTCGAATTAGGGAGAGATTTTTGTATGTAAAATTGAGAGAGATGTACGTGAAATATGGCGAAAAAGTTCGACGTACTCAGAGTTCGACTGTATTTTTCAACTGTTCTTACCCACGCTTTACGAACGAGAAAATCACACAAATCGATTTTCGGCATTTAATTTTTCAACTACTTATTTTTCATCACGCAAAGTCGCCATCGGCGCGCACACTGCTGGTAAAGATGTTGTACTCAGGTGAGTTGTGAAACTGATTCTTCAGTATATAGTACATTTATACATTTTCACACATATCTTAAACTTTTCCCCGATTTTGGAAAATTAGCAGTGTAAAACTTAAAGCCGACATCAGCTCCTGACTTCAGACCCATAAGTATCCTTTCGTGTTGTCAAAAGTATTTGAGGAGTTAATAGGAAGGAGGGCAGCCCATAAAGCATCTGTTTGTGATTAATTTACTATATGCTGCACAACTCGGTTTCAACTGAAATAGGGAATTATAGGCCAATTTCTCTTCTGCCAACCATTAGTAAAATTTTTGAAAAACTTATTAAAATTAGGTTAGTTAATTTCTTAGACAAGTCGCCCTTCTTTCACCCTTCTCAATTTGGATTTCAAAAGGGCAAATCAGCAGAGGGCGCACTTCTAGAGTTTTGCTCTCAGATAATAAGCAACGTTGACAAAAGAAAATGTTCAGCTGCATTATTCATTGATATTACCAAAGCCTTCGACATGGTTGACCATAAAATTCTGTTGAGTAAACTGGAAAATGCAGGTGTGCGTGGTTTCATGCTCTAATGGTCTAACTCATATCTGAATAATAGAACACAGAGGGTAAAGTTGAATGAGACGAGAAGTGATGTGCAATTAATCAGGCTTGGGGTACCTCAAGGTTCGGTCCTGTTACAAGTGCCAAACTATCGAACCACCGCATATAGAAATTCTTATTCAGTTGTATGTAATCGCCTATTTAATGTCCTCCCGGAAGAAATCAGATGTGTTCACATGTCCAAATGTTTTCTAAAGCGCGTAAAAAATTGGCTGTTTTCTCAACATTATTATAGTTTAGACTCTCTTGCTTCTAATATTTTGATCTAACTTTTGTTTTCACCTCTTGATATTTGATAAATTCTTGCATCCTTTATGAAGTGATAACAAATTGATATTTTTGTTAAGTGAATTAAATTGCAAAAATAGTTTTTTTCTTTTCTCTATTTTTTTTTGTTCAACACCCCACCCCATCTTATTGTATTGTTCCTATTGATGTGGCATTCAACACTATTTGAACTCACTCAGTATGAAATATCGAATGCCACCTGATCTTTTCTTACTGTACTTTGTAAATTTTTAACGTACTGAATTTTTATATGGATTTGTTTTTATATTATATTTGTAAGTAATTTAAGAAAAATAAATACAAATACAATACAATACAAAATTCACAAACATAACACTTCAACAGCTATGGTTAATATACTGGAAGATATAGGACAGGATTTGTCACACTCTTGTGGCTGCTTGATTAGCTTTTGGATAAAGAATACCATAAGACTCTTTGTTGAAAATGATCACGAATGTTCACTAAAACTGATCACCAGTTTCTTATTAGAATGCTTCAAGGAATTGTTACACCCGAATTCTCTTCAGGACCTTTATCAGTAAAGCAAGGTGTCCCGCAAGATTAAATATTGGAACCAGTACTCTTTGGCTTATTTATTAATGTCCTACCATTCGTGTGTAAAAATAGCACTGTCCTTTTATGTGCTGCTGATGATTCAATAGACTTATCTTATCATTTAGCGGAACTAATGAACACAAGAAATGTTGATCTTGCCAGTAACTGAATGCAAAGAAGTTGCGGATTATTTCCTTTTCTAATAAAATAGTATCATTTAACTCCTTCCCAAACATTGCTCAAGTTAAGGAAAAACCTGTGCTTGTAGAAAGTGTTACCAGTCTAGGATTTTTTCAAGTTAAGGATGTAGGCACACTAATTTCGTAATAAGATAAATATGCGGTGCCTTCGCAAGGTTCCAACCGCGGTTGAACGGATAGTTCAAAGCAACTGGAAGAAGATGAAGATTTTTCACACAACTCAGTGCAATTCCTTCATTGGTGAATTGGTCAAGCACTGAGACTGAGTGATGGAGGAATCAAATTGGAGTTTTCTTATAAATAATAATCTCAAAACAGTAGACAAAAAATCTATCCTATGAACCCCCTTGGCCTCTTTAAATATCATTAACCTGCTTTCCTTAAAAAAGAGACCACCAGAAATATGAAAAAAAACTGCATCTCTAAGATATTCCCAGTCAAAGGCTGATGATAACCTAGTTACAGAGTAATACACTTGCGCTAAACTAATCCCATTGGGGTAGGACCATCCCCATTCGGTGACATGTGAAGTTGTCCTCACCCGTCATCGTGATTACGGAGAAAAACTTCCCATTGATCCCTTAATTTAGTTCATAAACCATTCCTATTCACTTCACACTTAGTTCACCATCAAACACAGCTCCGGTGGCAGGAGGCGCCAAACGAAATTGGAGCACACAGCCATTGTGTGGGATGTGAAATCAACGTGCGCACATACACAACCCACGGCCTCCATCCTCTGTGCCCACAAAACCAGAATTATGATCGAAACGTTCAAAAGATAGAAGCGAACAGCCACAAGCCTGCCGCCCCCGTCCCGGCCACCAACTATTACCACGACCGCCAGCATCCTCAACAGCCGCACCGGCATCAGTAGCAATGTGCCACCTTTCAAGAAGTGCTCTATAAAAGTTGATTCATATTTGAAATCAAGCGAACGGGTGCGGTGCGGTATTGCCTCCTGCCTCCTGTCTCTCCTGGGCACGGAGACTCGGTTGCGGATGCTGAAAACTTGACAAGCATAGAAATGGATTCCAGTGGAAGTGTACACTGCCGACCGGCGCGACGAGGAACGTGAAGGCGACTGGATGCGGAGGACGGAGAGCAAATCTAATGAAGAACTTCAATGACAAAGTTATTAGAGATCTGTAACTTAATTTTCTGTACTCAAGAAAGTTTCCTTCCTAGAATGCGGGGATTTTATATCTCACACAGCCTGATGGACCATTGAATTTCGGTTAAAGAGCGCAGTGCGAGCCTTTGCGTGTTTGTGTGTATGCGTGCGTTGAGGATTGATGCACCTTCGCAGAAAATCTGTTTACACTTGCAAGCCCAGCAGTGGCGGATAGCGTTGTGGCAGAAAGTGCTTGATGTAATCGTACCGTAAAATGAGTTACCAGTGAAAGTGGCACATTTTACTGAGAGGTTCCGCTTATCCCTCTTGTACTTTGAAACCATTGGATCGGTGGTTAATGGGTAAGTGCTTTGACTCCTATGCACTTGAACCTACTGTGTCTAGGTTTGATTGCCGAACTTTGCGGACCCACCTATTCAACATAAGAGTCCTATATTTATAATAATAATAATATGGGTGGCGCGACAGTCCGAGGTGGACTTGGGCCTAGCTTTTCAGCAACCAATCGTGTTGTGCGTGCTATTGTTCTTTCACGAGGGGAAGGAACCTACAGTTTAATGCCGACTCCGAACGGCGAATTTGAGAAGCTTTTTCTAGACAGGAATACTCTTTGAGCATTGTCAATGACTCGAAAGAGGTGGAGCAGCCGTGAATAATGATAGGCGGTAAATTCGAGCATCGAACCTGGAACCCTCTGCGTAGGAGTCGACGCACTTACCTACTACGCTACGGCGACCCACGTCCTATATGTCCTATATTTACAAAAAGTTATTATTTATACCAAACAATAATACATCAAGCTTTCTAGAAATGGTAAAATTGTTTCGATTCATCTAAGTACTTGATTTTCAGAGAACAACGAACTCAAAACTTTCCTTAAAGGGGCTTGCTGCTGGGTAGTTTACCCTAGCTTTTCGATAACCTGAACCTTCAATAACGCATGCGAACTGCATGGGGTAGAAACCCATTAACATTTCATTCAAATAATTGAACTAAACGAGGTGATTGTGATATAACATACCTTCGGGAAACATTAAAGCCGCTTGATTCTCTGTCTATTTACAAGTTAAAGTTAGGACTCCTGAAGTCGGCAGCTTGATCGTCCTTTTATTTGATAAGCGCTTCCAGTTGGTCGCGCCGGATTTCCAGTTCGTAATAAGGGATTTTTTCGA
Organism: Eristalis intricaria; assembly: GCA_964034865.1. NCBI lineage: Eukaryota > Metazoa > Arthropoda > Insecta > Diptera > Syrphidae > Eristalis > Eristalis intricaria. Next base: position 133,357,334 of record OZ035873.1, read on the forward strand.
ACATGGGTCTTTTTTTTACTCAAAATTCATAACAGGCGAACAGGAAAAACTGAGACATTTCGGGTTAAATACTGTTCGGGCGAGATTCATGATAAGGCTAAAAATGTTTTGTCATGTTTGCATAAACACATGAAAATACATAAAATACATAAGCAGCCATCACATGAAAATACAGACTTCCGGAAAGAAGTCCTCATGTTTTCAATAAGTTGAATGATATCAGCTACAAAGATGCGCTATGAACTGAACTGGAGCAATTTTTGACCTTAAGCACTCTCCGCAAAATAACTTAAGTACTCTCAGGATTAATCTTTACCGTTTTTGCAGCAAGGCAGGGAATATCATGCAAGTGATCGTGGACTGCACTGTTCGCTGTTCCATATTTCTACACGTGTTCAGCAATGAATAAGCGAAGCATGTCTCTGTGATAGCGTGCATACTGCCAAACTCTTGAGATCATTGCCAAGTCCGTACAGCGCTGCTCAGACTTTATCTGCATTTCATTCCCAGACACAATATGAGTACCAGAAGTCTATGCAAATGAGAAAATTTCTTTAACTTTTGCTGCATGAAGAGCTTTCATCTGAACAGAATATTACCCATTATCTCACTCTGCGTGGAAAAACAACCAGCATCCAAGAAGGTCCTTCAAAAAAGGAACTCCGGGATGTGTTCAAATGCAGCCCAACTGAATTCAACACTCGCTGGCATTTTCACCTTCGCACAAATTCATCCTGAAAACAGGCGCCCAAAGACCCTTACGCCATCACTCACTTCATGTTAACAATCCTCATTATATAAACTTCAATAATTAATATCCACTTACATCTGCAAGAACCACCGCCTCTCCATCAACATCAGCAGGATTCATCTCACAATGCCCGCCCCATCAATGGCCCATGCATACGTGGGTGTGTGTGTGCTTAAAATAGGAAACAGAAAAACACCAGCTCAGGGGAGCTATTTGTCTGTGAATGCATCCAGGAATGTTTCGTCGCCCCGCTGCGAAGGATTCGAGGGATCGTCTACTGCTCCTCGTGTGTCTGGTGGCGTCTACTTGGCGCCCATAGCAACTTTCTCAACAACTAATGGCAATTGAAGGAAATGCATTTCCTAATTACAAAAGTTCATGTCCTTCGTGCTGAGATAGATTTTACCCCACACCCTGGCCGACTCACTCGTTTGTTCTTCATTTCTGACATTTTGCGCGAATCCTTTTTCCTTCTCTCATCGGATTCCATTGAATTGTCCGTCTTTTTTTTTCTCTTCTCTCCGCTGAATGACTTCTCTTTATCGGCGGCGTCGTCCTGGAGATCCTATCCCCCTCCCCACACACACACTCTAGGGAGGTTCCAGAGACAGAAAAAACTCTGCCTCCTCGGCTCGGCGCGGCGGCGGGTCTACTTCATTCTTTTCCCCATGCAGCCATGTGCATAACCACACAGAGTTGCACATCAAACAGGTCGCTAGCAAGCAACTCGATTCGCAGAGCTCGACAAAGCAACGCAATGAATAACTGCATTAGTGTGTAATTGCGGATGCTAATTCAGCGGGAATTGTCAAGGATATAAATTAAACGGCAGGGCTGTACGCGGCGCGTCTTACTTTCCAATAAATTACGCTTTAAAATATTATCCCCGGTCGCTGTCTGTTTCGCACGCTTTGCTATGAGCAATTGCGTCCCATTGGATGCTGGCACGGGAACGAGGAAGGATTAGGGGCAGATTAACACTGTGATAGTGTACTCTGTTCCGAAGGCAGAATTAGAATCGGAGTCAGAGGCTGAACACGGGCACAGATAGCTGAGAAGAGATAAAATTAAATGAAGCAACAGTAATTAATTTCCTTTCCTCTCGCACAAGAAAGGCATACACTCAAGTGTACTTCCAGGACATGAAGCAGATCACATGAACTGATGTTCGCTTGAGGCGTGCCATGTGTGCGTCCGTTGGAGTTGTGTCGTTTCGTGTGCGACGCATGTAGACGACGACTTATTGCTTAATTGAGCTGTTTCACCTGCTCTAGGCTTGTGGATGGAGAAACACTTTCTGCGGATGTGTGTATGTTGGGTAATGATATCGGGATTCCCGTCGCACTATAAGCCCTTGGTTTCCGGATGATAAGGCTTTACCGAGGTGTTCACTTCTGTGGAAAATTGGTATGAAATGAATTGTCTTGGTGTAAACTTAAATGGATTGGAATTTCTCCTTATTCAGTTTATGAGGCTGTACTGTTTCTCGGTTGTGGATGATTGGTGGATGTCGGTTGTCAGTTTGGCCAGCTTGATGGGCTTGAGATGGTGACAAGTTGACAATAAGAGTACTCCCAGTGGTGTGTAGAAACAAAAGGAGGACTTTGTCTTCGTTGCTGATTAAAAGTCGTAAAAATATAAAATAACCCCTTGTTTATGAAAAACGCGTTCGCCTCTTATAGTAGAGTAAATTTCTCATAATATTTTATAGCGTCATTTATTGAAAGGAAGACGCGCAGCGTACAGGCCTGCCACTTAATTTATATCCTTGACAATTCCCGCTGAATTAGCATCCGCAATTACACACTAATGCAGTTATTCATTGCGTTGCTTTGTCGAGCTCTGCGAATCGGGGAGCATACACATCCTCACAAAATTATTCGCACAAAGATTTTACAGCCGAATTTATTTAATATTTTCTATGTACGATTTAAAAAGTAACTATTTTTTTTTTGTATTATACATCTGCTCAATATATTCAATAGTCATATTCAAGGTTCAAACTGATGCAATCAACCTTAAGGGTATTTTTTTTCGACTTCTCCGAATACGGCAAGAGGAAAGCAGACACAAAATTATCCGCACAAACTCAAACTTTGTGTTATAATAACCGATCATTCTGTTGAATGCTGTGATCGAGGCAACAAGCAGAAGGATAGAGGATATTTCTGAGAAAATAAATTAAAAAAAAAAAACGAAAAAAAAGCAAAATGGAACGAACAAAATCGGAAACTTCTATAGAAGAGCGAAAGGTTATCTTAAAGTTAGTTTGCGAAGGCCAAACGTACCGAGAGACTGGTGAACTTGTTGGAAGATCCTATACCGTAGTTAGGTATGTTGCCAATAAGTTCAGAAATGAGGGTTGTTTAGAAAATGAGAAAGGTAGAGGTCGAAAAAATATTATATTATCGGATGCAAATGAGAGGCATATTGTCAAGAAAATCAAGAAAAACCCTAAGACGCCAGTAAAATTTTTGACCACAGAGATGTCAGGAATCATTAATAAACCACTCTATGTCGAAACAGTAAGGCGGACTTTAAGGTCAAATAATTTTAACGGTAGAGTTGCACGACGCAAACCCTTTATTTCCAAAGTTAACAAAGAAAAAAGACTCGCGTTCGCCAAAGAGTATGCTAACAAGACTCTAGACTTTTGGAACACCGTTATTTTTAGTGACGAAAGCAAGTTTCACTTGTTTGGCAATGACGGGAAGCAAAGGGTTTGGCGAAAACCAAATACTGAGCTGAATGAAGCTAATCTTCAAGCGACGGTGAAACATGGCGGTGGTAATATCATGATGTGGGGGTGTATGTCTGCGCGGGGGATTGGTCAAATGGAGTTCATTGACTATAGAATGAACCAATATGACTACCTCGACATCCTAAAAAGAAATTTGCAGCAAAGCGCTCCTAAAATGGGTCTAGTGTCAAATTATGTCTTTCAACAAGACAGCGACCCAAAGCACACTGTTCACAATGTCAAAATGTTGCTGCTTTTCAATGCTCGCCCGCAGCCCAAAACGCCTCCACAGTCACCCGACATCAACCCCATTAAACATTTGTGGGCTGAGCTTGAAAAAAATATTCGAAATAGAGCTATCAGCAGCAAAGCTTCTCTTAAAAAAACTTTACAACGAGAATGGGAACTTTTACGCCCAGATGTTTGCAAGAAACTTGTCGGGAGTATGTCAAAACGACTAAGAGCCGTCATCAGTTCGCCGCTTCGCCCTGACGGCACTGTCCTAGTTTGATACACGGTTGATGTCTGGAGACTAATTCGAATGATGTGCCACCAGATATAAATGCTACCTGTGTTGGATTTGAAAGGTTTGAAGCCTCTATCAACGAACTTCTACTCTCACCTCCACGAGGTGAAATCTGTGAGCCAATAAAAGTATTTCGTTGGTGGTTTCAAGCGAGGGAGAGTGAGGGGGGAGATTCTAACCATTGAATTCGGATACATCAGGACGAGACTGTTGCCTGGTAGAGTAACAATTTCACGTGAGTTAGAGTGCTTCCGATTGTCACTGGCGTGCAGTCCAAGGTCATACAATTATTGAAAATCTCTAGCACTTGAAAATATTGATAGCATTTCAAAACTAAATTCTCGCCCAAGTGTGTTGCCGACCTTTGAAGTGGTTCATACTTTAGGCGCTCATTGCTAACCGCAATGGTTAGCCGTCACATGAAGCATTTTTGAATTCATCCAACAATGAAACCCTCTCCCTTGGAGCCCACTTTTTTAGTGTTCACTTGCGTGGCCAGGGGACTTACAGCATGACTGAGCACTGAGAGCATGAATGTGTTTAAACGTGATTTAGAACATGTCAAATGTGAGTGCGGTCAGGGCCTAAATTGCGAATTTGTAATCCTCTTGTTACTGCACTGGCAATCTAAGCAGCAAGTGGAGTGGGAAAAGCATTTAAATTTCGAATTCCAAACATATTCACTGTATATTCGATGAAAAATGTGAACTGTCAAATGAGTGTATTTCCTGTTATTAATTAACTGGAAATCAGTTTCTAATTGAACACTGCCACCGAGATTTTTTTGACAATTATTTGTCATTCTGTGGCGTGTGCACAGTGAACGAATTCAACGGGAGGGTAGTACTCAAGTGACGTGCATGCCATGTCAAATAGGTGGGAGTCCTACACCCTAGCGTTTGATTTTTAACAATCAAATGCAGTGTGGTAGCGTTAATTGTGCGGAATTCGGTCCTCCGGGTACATTGATTTGCATGATTTAACACAATACGAGTAATGACGTGATTTAAAGAAATATTGTCACGTCCCTACTGATTAAATGACACACAGACTATTAGACCGATAGAGTGCCGTGGTTGACATTCAATACATGATTTAATTGATTCATCATATGACCAGCAATGACTGAGTGAACTTTTCTGAAATAAGGGTTGCCTTGTGCTGTGATGCCATACGGTGTACGACATATATTAGTATCGGGCTTATTGTCGAAGTGAATAACCAGTGCGCGGCTGCAATCGACATTTCAAACCAATAACGTTTGGCGTTTGCAGCAGTAAATCCATTTGTGGAAAGGAGATCCCTTTGACTGCGCCAAGCATCGACAGACAAGTCTCTTGAACGAAAGATTTTCTCTGTCGTATTCGCTTGAAGCTGTTTGCAAACAATCTGGTTCTATATCAGTATGGCCAGTCCACCATTGACCAGATTTTCACACTTCGGCAGCTCATGGAAAAGCCACATGAAGGTAAAATTGACAACTACCACCTATTACTCGATTTCAAGGCCGCATATGACAGCATGCATAGAGACGAGATATATAACGCCATATCTAGTTTCGACATTCTTGCCAAACTCGTCAGGTTTTGCAGCAGGTCGATGGAGACTTTTCTCCTACAACAAGGCCTGTAATAAACTCACTGAGATCTTCAATGACAAAAAATGATTTAGACAAAGCGACGCACTGTCATCTGACGTATCATCCTTGAGAACATCGTGCAAAACTTACTCACCAACACAAAAGGCACGATCCTCCAAATTGCTGCCATATGCAGACGACATTGTCGGGAAAGGTCGAACACAGCGAGCTGTAAATGAGGCGTTTGTTGGCGGTAAAGAATGGCAAAACGAGTTACATGCTGTCATCAAGAAAGAAGGCACAACATCGACGTCTTGGACAGAGCGTAACAAGCTTCTAGCTAGTGAAGGACTTCGTCTACCTCGGCTTTCAAGTAAACAGTACGAACAATATTAGCAATGAGATTAAACGTAAACTCTTACCAATCGCTGCTTCTTTGAGCTCTTGAGGGAATTGATTAGAAGAGCCTTCTCTCGAAGGATCAAGCTAACATTATGTAACACCCTGCTCATCCCCGTCCTGCTTTATGGCTCGGAGGCATGGACAATCTCAAAAGCGGATGAGGAAGTCTGTGGTCTCTTTGAGAGAAAAGTTTTGCGTGCCATCTTCGGTCTGTGTCCGTTCACGGTTTTTGGAGGAGAACATTCAATCACGTACTGTACGGCTAATACGGATCCAACAGCTAATCGACAAGACCCGTTTGTTTGCCCCAGCTATCGAGGAATAAGTTTCCTTAGCATCCCGTACAAAATCTTCTTTGCCGTTTTGTTGCTCCCTCGAAGCTGCTTATGAGGAGCATTCTCAGTGCGGTTTCTGCCCTGGGAAGTTTGCAGTAGACCAAATGTTATAACTACGGCAGATCGTGGAAAAGAGTCAAGAATTTCAAATCGAGACTGACCACCTACCCGTCGATTTCAAGGAGACGAGGAATACATTGCCATGTCAAATTTTTTTTGACATTCCTGTCAAGTTCGTCAGTTTGTGCAGGGTGATGATGGGCATTCCTGCTGGTCCATCGAGGTAGAAAACAAAACTCAACAAGACCATCATGTCAAGAACGATTTTAAGCGTGACTTCTTCGACATCGTTCTAGAGAAGATCGTGCAAGACTCTCAGACCAGCACTATAGTCACGATCTCCCGCAGAAGACCGTTGAGCTGTTGGCATACGTGGATGACATGACGTGATTGACTGAACACAGCGAGCTATCAATGAGGCGTTTGCTGGCATTGCGACGGAACTCGCTAGCAAGGATCTGGTGGTAAACAAGGACACACACCATAGACGTCAAGAACAGAGCATCAAGTTAGAAGTCTATAATTTATAGAGTCATTAAGTAATATCAACATCAGTACCGAGAATAAATGGAGAAAAACTCCCAACAGTTTAACAAGAATGTTTAAATAATAACTCTTGTCACGAAGAATTTTTCATGTTTTTCTTTGAAGTTCATGCCGGGGATTGAACCTTGACTTGAAATTTTTCAAGGTTTTATAATGTCAATGTGCCCGCATGTCTTTCTGTTTGTCTGTCACACTCTTACAGTTCACAGATTTATGAAGCGATCGAGATGGAATTAGTATTCGATTTTTTAGCCATCGATAATTTATTAAAAAACGGACGTATTCCGTTACATAGATTGTTTTACAGGTGGAGAACTTTAAATTCGTGACGTTCTTTTGAGGTCAGTGTGGCGATGCGTCACGAATACACGCACGCTGGAGCAATGTTTTGAAGAACACCGTTCATTCGGGGAACTCACGAACACCGTTGTCGGACCATCATTATAATAATAATATGGGTGGCGCGACAGTCCGAGGTGGACATGGGCCTAGCTTCTCAGCAACCACTTGTGTTGTGCGTGCTATTGTTCTCTCACGAGTGGAAGGGACCTACACTTTAATGCCGACTCCGAACGGCCAAGTTTGAGAAGCTTTTTCTAGACAGGAAATACTCGTTGAGCATTGTCAGTGACTCGAAAGAGGTGGAGCCGTGAATAATGATAGGCGGTAAATTCGAGCATCGAACCTGGCACCCTCTGCGTAGGAGTCGACGCACTTACCCACTACGCTACGGCGACCCACATCGGGTCGGACCATCATTACATCCAGAAAAATTCAAATTTGTATGTGCTTTATCGGCCGCGGTGAAATCATGTGTCCGTTACAGCCAACGGTGAACGGTCCAGACGCAATTGGGTGGACTCTACATTGTCGTCGTGTTTCTGATCTGATGAAAATCTGATTAGCCATTGATTTGTTAAACCATTTAAAAAATCAAATAAAGTTCCACAAACCTTTACAATCAGTTATGGAATTAATTGGATTGATTTACGAGTCTATGAGGGAACAACATTTGAGCAATTTGATTTAAATATGTGCAGATGGGTGGTGAATTCCACAAGGTGGAAAATTCCTCGAAATAGAGAGAAAGAGACAAATGTGCAAGTTAATTAGATCGAATTGCACATTTGCTGACATGATTAAAACCTTTGATGGCTAATTGCATTTAATTGCAAAATATGCCTCTTGCCGAAAGCAAATGAATTGATCACGTTGTTTGCCTAAAGGAAATCATGAAGTTGAATGATTTTCAGTATTAAATCACAAATGTGGAGTACCTTATACTTTTTTTTAAACAGAAACATTTTTAAATAGTGCGAGAGTACGATAGCTTTGGCGCCAAGAATTGATAACGGTATTTTGTAGAGGGGCTCAAATTGGAAACAAAAAACCATTTTGGCACATCATTTCACAATTTCGAAAATTTTGATTTAATTTTTTTTTTCATTTTTACCAAGAATTTGAGTTGAATTATTCAAAAGCTATTCACTCGATGGGTCGCCGTGGCGTAGTGGGTTAGTGCGTCGGCTCCTACGCAGAGGGTGTCAGGTTCGAATCCCCATTCTACCAACTTTCATAATTCACGGCTTCCACCTCTTTCGAGTCACGGACAATGCTTAAAGAGTATTCCTGTCTAGAAAAAGCTTCTCAACTTTGCAGATCGGAGTCGGCATAAATCGGTAGGTCCCTTCTACTCGTCATAGAACAATAGCATGCACAGCACGAGTGGTTGCTGAGAAGCTAGGTGCAGGTCCGCCTCGGATTGTCGCGCCACCAATATAATTATTAATATTCACTCGAATAATCTGATGTTAATTTTAAGTTAAAGAACAAATTTCTAGCTTTAATTTTTTTTGTAAGTGTTGCCGTTGTTGTTTTTTGTCAAATGTTTTTTCCCATTTTAAGTAATTTTTTTCTCAAATTGCATCTAGCTCCTATACGGGAAGACATGGACTCTTCCCCCCAGCCATAGTAAAAAAACGCTACTTTTGAACCCTTCTACAAAATACCATTATCAATTCTTGGGCCTAAATTTATCGTAGGCACTCGTGCCACAAATCGACTCCGTCTTATGTCGTCTCTCGTATTTGCTCAAAATTGTTGCAGGAAAACTGTAATAAATGAGTGTTGGTTGTACATTTGCCGTTTCAATCTCCCGGTGTTCATAGTTTACACTGGGAGATTGAAAGTCGGAACGTGACCTAATTTTGTTAAAGTTTTGAATCTTTTAGATCGAATGTTCCATTTTTCCATTACTGCGCGGTAGGATGAGAAACTTGGAGCTGTGATAAAGTGGAGACTGTGGATGTATCTTGCTCACTTATTTTACATTTTGTGGTAATATTGGAGTTAACTTCAAATCGAATTCGCAATCGCAAAAAACAGACGGAATTTTGACCCTCATTGAGAAATGAATAGGGGGATATGTGGAATTGTTCACATTTCAAAAACCCCTGGGGCAATGTTGTCTAATCTCGGTACTGATGGTCTTGCGACCAGCTCAGTAGGGAGCCGAGTTAGACGACATTATAGCTGCCCATTATGAGGAAAGACTTCATTTTCCCCTGTTCACCACCAACAAATTCACAGCTGCACCCTCAGTGCTAACTAGAGTTGGGTAGTTGCGATCCTGTATAGTTCCTGGCACTATCTCCACTGTCGGACCTAGTTCCAATCGCTCCCACTACTCTATTTAAACATGTCTCACAGCTTCGGCATGTTCGACAAGATATAAAGCACTAACGTGTGTATTCACATGCCAAACAAGGCAAATTTCGCACACATAGTTCACATACGTAAGTGTGCATGTATTTCATCAATGAGCGTAGTTCTTTCCTCAACAAAAGATGTGAGGAGACATAGGAGCATTTTTAAGCAAGATTTGTATTTTAGTCGATACTTAGGGGTCCATCTTCCTTCACTAGATTGAACAATTAAATAAAACACCCACTGTCACTTTATTCCGCCACAAATATAAACTTTTCTCCTTCACAGTCAGAGTTAAACTGCCCGCTCTTCGTTACAGGATTATTTTTTACTCTATCCTTCGTTAAGTCTTTTCAAAAAGCCTATCACACCATCACAAACCAAATCATCGATTGCTGAGTGATTTACTCATGCAGTTCGATACAAGATTCTTTTAATGTGAATGATTTTTCTTGTGCTATCCCTTTTGCCTCACCAACATTGAAAGGGCGGCGAAGAATTAAGCGAGGGTGAAACCAGCCACACATGCAAAACAAACTGTGCAGCATACCAAACATGTGACATGGAACTACAAAGCACCGCGAACATGTGTCCTTCCTTCAATCCGAACATATCGGTGGGACTACATAGTTCTGCGGACATGTCACCGATAACTAGTTCCGACTGTGAAAAGAATACCCACTCCATTGTCGGAATTGCTTACCACATATACCTATGTACATGGACATATTAGATTGAAATTAACTCCGAACATGTTCGGACATGGATAGTGGTAGAGAAATAGTTCTACTACTCTATTCGATGCGAATTTGACATACACTGGACTCTCCCTAAGTCAAAACTCTCTCTAACTCAAACTTTTCGCCAGATTTTGCATACATTTTCCTCAATTTTCCAGACAAAAACTTCTCTCTAAGCCCAACTCTCCCTAACTCGAACAAATTATGGTATCCTGTGGTAATTAGACTTAGGGAGAGACCACTGCATATTGCGTGGATGATATTAGATATCGTGGTCGTAGTAGTTACAACACACCAATTTAAACTTTTGTAAACATATTTGCAATATTGGGGTGTTTTCTTCTGTTTCTATGACAAATATAGTTTTACGTTCTCAATAAAATTGTGTTAAGAGGGATTGTTCAAAGGAGCTAAATTTTAACAATTATAACACAAAACAGTGTCTTGTTCTAATCTAGTAAAGAACACGGACAAATTGCACTTTCCTTCACACAGCAAATGCCAGTGGAACTATATAGTTCCTCGCATACGTATCTTCGGAACTAGTTCCGATCGATAGAAATCCGTTCCATGTTCGTTTCACCATTGGAATTGTTTAGCACAAATCTTGAGCTAACTTAGACTTCACTGACAGCTCGCTGCGTTCGTCCGATCACGTCTATGGGACATCGTAACTCTAGTGCTGGCCTGTGAGTCTTGGACGAACTTCTTTAGAAAGATGTCGCCGCCCTTGACATGAAGGTCTGCTTCAGAGTCGCCTTAGCAGCAACAGCCTTTCAGGACATTCCATCTAGAGAGATTATCGAACTTTTCAAGGTAGCTCTAACGCGTAGTCTCCACTGGACATGAACCATGCCCGGATCATGAACATGATGCGAACAAATCGAGTGGAGACACATAAATCCATGTCCACACAAGCATCGCGTAGGAGAATCTCGATATTACGAGATGGCATGAGCCCTGTTCCAAAGTTGGACATGAGATTTGACGTTTTCGTAACGTGCAAAATTTTGTTTGAATGAAGTGGTGAAAAATGAGAGGGAAATAGAGTAAAAGTATATGCGTTAGTGAATGTAATTCTTGTGAGAATGTGAGAACGACTTCGCTGATTGGTGCTTGATTTCCAACTGCTTGATGTTGACTCTCTCGCAGCCAACGTTGAAGTAAACCGACAAGGCATATCTTGTCCACGAAAGAATAAAGCGCGAACGGCTGATCAGATTGTGGTGATCGTTGATCAAGAAAGGCGCCATAATAGATCTACATATCGTGGTCGCAGTCCTAGGTGATTGTTACAGTCACTCCCCATTTTCTTCAATTGAATTCAAGTCATTCAGCTTTACGAAAAAGGCTTTCCGAGGGACTGTCTTCTTTTCTTTGCTAGGGCTAGGTCTTTGCAGCTTCTGCAGAAGTCGTTATGCGGTGTATTCAGACGCATTGTGTACCTATGGCACAGTACCCGGTAATGTCTATATATTAAGTCGCATATTTGTAGAACAGACAGCAAGTCTTTTTTAGAAAGGTCGCTTTCACACAGAAAAATTTTGTCGGCAATTTTTCCATCTTGTTGGCAAGGGAGGAGAGACGTGCTAGGGGTAGCCCGCGTCTGGTGTGCTCGGGGTTTGCTTTTGGATTTTCTATTCTCTTCTATCCCTCCCTGAGTTGCTTTATTCTAATGTTCTCAATGTCGGGTATTGCAAGCATGCTGTACATGTGTGAGAAAGAGATGACGCATGTGTGAGAGAGGGTGGGAAACATAAAAAGTTCAGCATTGAGATCTCAATTGCAGAGACTGGCAGATTTCCTGTGTGAAAGTGGCTTGAGATCACAAAAGGGAATTTGAAAGAATCGCCGACGAACCTTAGCGAGTGTGAAAGCAGCCAAAGAGGCAGTAATTATATTGTGCAACAAGATCATAGGTACACTGTATTTGTGCTAGGTGGATGTATATGTTTATTATCTTTATCGCATGTGTTCATTTTCAAACAGAGAAAGACCGAAGAAAAGGGATGAAAGGTCCACACGCAGGGGTTGAATAATGTAGATGATTTACAATTTTAAATGAATTGTGTTTCACTTTCCAATTTATGAGGCTAGTGCGTATGCTCTCACACTTTATGACAAGATTGACAGATTGATGACAGATTTTTCGCACTGCTCTATTCCTCATTTAACTCATGAAAAATACGAAAAAAAAAGTGGTGTCATAAAGCCTTAAGGACTTCTGTTACCATGCACACTTCCTTGTGACTACAACGGCTATGCAGTCCTTACCGTTTTTTTTTTTTTAAATTCATTTTTATTTCTCAATTCATTGGGATCCGGCACGAAGGACCATGAAGTTTATTGAAAAAAATTGCTAAAAAGCAAGGATTATAAGAACTGAGTTTTTATTCCAAATGGACTGTAAATTTGTATGTATGAATAAAACGCACTAGTAGCACCTTGCGAAATATAAATTTTATTTGATTCGATATTAACACATCTAATCGCCAAGCAAGGGTTATTCAGAATGTTTATTTCAAAATGATTGTTTACGCTTTTTCTTTGACATTTACTGATTTTGATGTCGGTAACGTAGTTACATTTCTTTATAATAATTTATTTGTTATAAATTTATGTATAATTTGTTATGTTGTTTATAACGTCCTTAAACAACGTATATGCTTACATACTAGACAAAAATGCTTAAACTAGTTGGACGAACAAAGATTCTATATTAACTTACTGGCCCGCGGCGGGCTCTCTAAGCTAAACATAGTATTAAACTAGATCTTTCGACTTAACCTAACTGCCTGTTTAACGAAATGAAAATCAATTTGAATGTACAACTTTATATTAAGAAAAAATGGCAAAAAACTTAATAAATGAACTGTTTTATTAAAAAATGTATATACTAACTTACATACTACCTGACTGCTACTAGATTTGCATCCAATTCGCTGCAAGACTGCTCCCACACGGAGATCCGCACTACTTATTCTACCTAGGGTCTAAAGGGTTCGACGAGAGGTTCCTTCGCTCCCCAGCCACCAAAATTTTCGATGCTGCGTTGCAACATCCCGTATATCCCGCCTTGAGACCGCCATACTGAACCGGAGGAGGCCTTCCTCAGCTCGTTGTGTGACGGAGCGGTCGTGGTGGAGTCACCCATCCACAGTTCAACGCGCAGTGTGAAAGAGGAGCGGAACCGCATTTATGTCTTGTATCAGACCGTTCATGTCAAAATAGAGGAATGCTTCTGGGGGGACAAAGCCGTTGTGACGTACCCTTTCGTGGTATTGATGATTGAGGTACAGCCTTAGGTGAGCATTGGCCGGATGAGGGCCATGTGGCAGATAACCTTCACCCTCGCATCGAGTTGGCTGTTGTAAAACAGTATCTTTGTAAGGGCAAAAGCGCCTCGGGCTCTGGCCAGAGCAGCATCTACATGTTTGTTAAAATATAGATACTGATCTAGCCAGATCCCCAGGTATCTGAGAGTCCTTACCATTGCTAATACACAGACCAAACCATTGAATCTGCCTTTGAATCTCGTGATTGCCAGAGATTTTCCCTGGTCAGACTGATTTTTTGTTTAGTTTTTAGTGAGACTGTCCGTTTTTTTGTTCCTGCTGGGAATCATAGGGTCACCGTGTTCACCAAGGATATCGTACACACGTTTTGTCTTCATAACCTAATCAGTTTCGATGTCAGAATATCCGATGCTATGGCCTCTTTTGGCTTCCAGAAAAAATGGTGAACGATTTGTCGGTTATATTACGTTTTGTCAACGCAAGTGTTGCCTTGTGTAAACCAGCCACTTCGGCTTGAAAGACGCTGATATCGTCGCTTAGTGTCAGGGACTTGTCGAAGTGGGGAAGTTTTCGTTTTTGATCCGTCAAATTTTGTTTCTGCCATTGTTTGAGGTCCTGAAACGTAGATGGTGTGCACAAGATCCAGGGTTGGTGGTAGGTAATCCTTTGCTCCTGCCCGACTTTTTAGTATGGAAATATGTTGTTTCCTGGAAAACCCTACTTCAGCCCTGACGAGACATCACAGTTGCTACAGAAAAGGTATAGCAAAGTTGAAGTTCAAGAGGCTAGCCTTTAGTGCTGATCTTGTCGTCAGCATTTTTTTGCTGGGCATACCGATCTTTGAATATTACTTAACCCTTAAATGCCAACGGGTTTGAACAAAAAGTTTGTTCAACAAAAATCTTCCACACAGCGTGCAAATAGTCTTATTACGTCTTATTACATCTTATTCAAGCTAAACAGTATGCACCGGTTGGCACTTGATTTTGAAAGCGTGGAATGCGTCGGACGACGATACGCATTTTTTGTAAATAAGGATTTTAAAACATGAATATTCGACTTCCGACTCCGAAAAAAATTATTTCTGTATCCATTATTGTGTCTAGAAAGTGTTCAAAATAAAACAAAATCCGGCATTCCACAATCTGGTCCGCAATCGAATTTGGAATCGGAGGTCGCAGCCAAGCGGTATCGTGTGAATGTTGTTCCACTGCCCCCGAAGTGTGTACGGTTACACACAATTGACCACTTGCCGGATATCGATGTCAAAAACCTGGATGCAACTCACGAACTCGATTGGTTTGCCGGAAATGTCCAGTTCATCTATGCCTCACCAGTGAAAGGAACTGTTTCATGGAATTTCTCAAGACATGAGATGCGCCTCCG
The DNA here is from genome assembly GCA_964034865.1 of Eristalis intricaria. NCBI lineage: Eukaryota > Metazoa > Arthropoda > Insecta > Diptera > Syrphidae > Eristalis > Eristalis intricaria. The sequence goes on from OZ035873.1 coordinate 133,372,401, forward strand.
GTACGTTGTGATTCAAATTTCTTTTCTTTAAATCATGTTTATACACCTTTGTTGGTTTATTTTCAATAAAAAAATTGTACACACAAATGCATCTTTTTGATTTGTTTGTCGGTAATGCGCAGCGCGCCCAATTGGACACTACCTTAAAGTCACCTGTCACATACCCAGATGAGTAATATAAAAAGAACAGATGTTGTTCAGAGTTGTCTCCTCTACAAAGACGCGTGGATTAAAGGGTTAACTATGAAAGAATACTTTGTTGGTTCGTCTCGATGTCAAGTGATTGCTGACACGTCATGCCATGTCCCCCATTTCAATGCGGCAATGCTAGACATGTCAAAATCGCCATGTTTCCATTCCATAAGCGCCAACTCTCCGAATTTTATTGATTGCGCCTCTGTCTCTATTGATTACCCCACTAATTCATACCCAAGACGCTCGCCAGAATTTGAAATTAACTCAATTAAACCCCGATCCACCATATCGCGCCACAAAAGTGACCTTCAAACCGTGGCGGAAAATAAATGAAATCTTCTTCAAAATCATTCACTCTTACACCTACCACCTCGCAGACGCCTCATTCTCATGAACGGCACATTTCCCATGCCGAATTCCTTTCAAATCAAGTGCCAGCAGGACGTGCGTTCCGAGCGTGAGATCTGGGGGCTCAACCACCAACCCCTCTCAAAAGGGGCCCAAATAGATTTGGGCTTTCGCCAGCTTCAATTGGCCACATTCATTACGTGCGTGAGTATAAATCGGACCGCATTTTTAATTCTCATATTCATCGGCTGTGATGATGATAATGGCTGCGCTGATGATGTTGCTTTCGCACTCTGGTCACGTTAAGTGAGCAAATATGCGATAACCAAATGTATATTAGATCCTTCCCAGGATGTTCGTTCTATCTGCGTGCGATTGATGGGGAGAGGGCCCACGCCCGCAGGGTGGTCGACGCTGAATGCCGAAATTTATTTTACTTGTGAACATTCCAGGGATATGAACAGATTCCCGCTCACACATCACATTTTTCCGTGGAACGTGGAGGTTTTCGGTGATTTTTTCATTCCTCTGCTCCGGCATTCATCGGCCGCCCCCCACTCCCTGAGTCCTTCACCTGCTGCTTGTATCCATTTCTCGTACACGTCATCGATGGGAGTGCAGGAGTGCCTCCCTGTCTGTGGCCATAAATGAGGCCATCGGTGGAGTGTACCTGAGTGGATGCTGGCATCCAGGCACTTCGATACAGGAAAATTGAATATTAATCAACGTTGTCTAATTGAGTTTGTGTAAACGTGGTTGTGAAATATTTTATTACCTGCAGAAGCGCTTTATCAAACGTCCCGCGTGCACGCGCTGTGGAGCGTCCTAGAAATTCTTCAGCTGGTAGTATTTATTAAATTAAATTGGCAATATACCCTTCCGGACGGGGGTGTGGGATGTGCGAGGAGCGAGAGTCTCCCAGCCAAGGGATAAGCAATATCTTATTGTCGCGGCGCACCACTCGTATTGGGGAATCTGCAAACAATGATATTTGATTTGCGGCATTATTTGCTTTGGCTCCGCGAGCGAGGGTGCTTAGTAATTTAGTGTTTGTCCGCGCTTAGTGGCTATTAATGGCAAACAATGGCGGTCCCAGAACGGGAACAGTGACTATAAATTACTTACATCGGCATAGAACAGTTTATTTGCTGAAGGGGGAAACGAATTCGTATTCTTATGGCCAGTGGATAGTTCGTATCCTTAAAAATGTTGAATATTCCGGTCGAGTGTCATCAGTCAAAGAACAGTGGACATTATGGCGATGTTGTTGTTACACACATACAGTGGTAAACATTCGTTTAAACGCACTACATTTTTTTAGTGTAAAATTGAATAACTTCGTGGGAAGGAAAAGTTTTGCCTGTTGTATAATTTGCTTGTGCAGTAATTAACTGCAGTTAAAATTGTATGCATTTACTTTACAAACTATAACTTAAACAATTAAAAAATTAAATAAAAGTGAAATATTCGTTTAATCGCACACAATGCAATCGTGTATAATTTATTGTTAAAAATATCAAAATGTGCATTCAATATTTAGTGTGATGGCACTTGTTTTTTATGACATCAAATATTCTATTTGGCATTGTAATTGACAAATATTTTAGAACATTGGGATCAATTTCTCGCCAACGTTCTAGAATACTCAGTCGGCGCTCCGCAACTGAACGAAATTGTCTCCCATTACCATAAGGCTTAGAAGCAAAGGTTTGCCCAAAGATTTTTGATAGGATTACACTCAGGACTGCATGCTGGCCAATCCAACAAAGTGATATTTTTTCAAGAAATCACTCCTTTGATTCTTTGGATTCACGTATTTCAGCATTGTCTTGTTGAAAAATAAAGTCTTGTGGGTGATCTCACATCTAAAAGAGAAGAACAATAACATATTCGGTTGTTAGAGACGTGCATCGCCCGCATATCGCTCTCGGGTGGTAAGAGGCTATATGTGATCGCTCTCTATGCACCGGATAGTTAAAACCTCGATCACATTATCATTCCAGAGCTGGAAACTCTTTTTGCAAGCCTACGACTGGGGTCGAAAGATAATTACTTCATCATAGCAGGAGATTTTAACTCTAGGCATAGAGAATGGGGATGTAATAGAAACTGCACGCGGGGAACGCCTTTAACAACTGGTTGACTGAGCATGACGAGTTGAGAGCAGACCTGCTTGCAACCGAAATACCATTCATTAGCGGGAATTATCTGCTTCTACTATTGATGGACTGGACTGACTTTACAGGACATAGATAAAAGTACACGGAACTGCTTAACCACGATAGAACGATAGTGATCATCGTGATTTTCCAGTGGTTATCCTGATCCCGAACGAGGTGGTTGAAATGGGGGAATATGTCCAGAGAAACCCTTATAATTACAATAACTCTCGATGGCCACGTTTCTCCAGGGCGTTATCCACTGAAATCCGTTCGAGTACGATCAATCCACCAACGAATAGAAACTTTACAAACGAAGAGGTTGACGGGTACCTCGGACGAATGGACAACGCCATAATACGTACAATGGACAAGACAATACCGAAGGTACCGCACTCCGATGACTCTGATGTTAACGTAACACGTGAAAAAAAAGTAGACTGCTGTCAAGACTTAACCTCTTGCACAGACGGCTTACAGATCCAAGAAGTCCGGAAGTCAGATCCCTGAAGTCAGAGATCCAAAACCTCCAACAACTAATAAAAATCAATTACAATGTAGCTATAAACTTGCACTAGGGCAATAAAGGAGATCAAAATGACATTCAAATCGTTCGACTTCCCAGAACAACTGACAACGAACAATTACTCACCTCAATCAATGTTGATCCAGATGAGGCCGTGCTAGACAATGACTTTTTCATGGTTGAAGATCCCCAGGAGAAGGTTAAAACAATTGGTGCTGTTTTCCAGAGAGTGTATACGGTCATCGAGGTTCGTAGGCCGAACCACGAGAGCCTGGTTAAACCACTTCTATCTCCGTAACGAGATAAGTCAATTGCGTTCGGAGAATCACGGTTTTACCAGATTCAATGACGAAAATATGGCAAACAATGCTGTTTCCAATGACGGAAACCAGATAGTGATTTCCCAAGAAGATCTCCAGGGGATCCTTAAATTTTTGAAGAACAAGAAATCAGCTGGGATGGATGGTATTCCGAACATCGTGCTTAGTCATCTCCCTCCGGCGGCAGTCGAAATTAACACTACTCTGTTCAACAACGCTGTCAGTAATGCATATTACCCGGAACGTTGGAAGACAGCTGTGGTGCAACCAATCCCTAAACGGGACAAAGCCAAAAGCATCCCGTCAAGCCTCCGATCGATAAGTCTTCTTCCTTGCACCAGCAAGGTCTTCGAAAAGATTGTTATTGGAGCCCTGAAAACGTGGGTCGACGACAACAATATTATACCGGCCAACCAGTTGGATTATGGGCGGGGCATAACATCACACATGCCGCGTCAAAGCTGGTATCCAACATTCAATGGAATAAAAATAAAAAAAACACTGTACGGGTGCCTGTCTGATCGACTTAGAAAGGCGTTCGACACCGTTTGGCTAAAGGGCTTTTTCCTTAAGCTCGTCAATCTTGGCTTACATAGAACATTTCTATACATGATATATGACATGATAACAGGTAGAAAGTTCGTCGTAAAAAGTGGCGGCGTAACTTCCACCACAGTTTTTAATATCAGTAATTGTCTACAGCTGGGGGCTCTTAGTTCCCCAATATTGTTTGCTATATTCACTGCAGATCTCCTTAGGTCTATGCCGCCCCTAATCGCAAACGACGATGACTTAGTGTCGCACAGATCAGGTCCTAAGGTAGAAGTCGTTAATACCTTGTTGCAACGTGACATTAACAAGACTTTAACATATTGCGATGACTGGAAGCTGCTTATCAACTTCCAGAAGTATGAGACTGTCCTTTTCCGCATCCCGCTGGCCATGGCCTCAAGGGATACGCGCGTAAACTGGAAGAAGTTTGGCATAGTTGACCCACAGGGTCAGCCGTTAGCCATGAAAACTGTAGTTAGATATCTTGGCATTTGGTTGGATCATTTTCTATATTTTGACAAACATATAGAGAAGGCTTTGACCAAGGCCTTCGCTGTGGCAAGTAAGCTCTTTTACAGCAGCCAACTTGATACCAGGGTGAAGGTAATCTGCTACATGGCCTAAGTCCTTCCCAGATGGAAAAGATGAGAGTGTTCGATAGACGGTGTCTTATGACTTGTCTCCGGTCGTATCGAACACCCGAGTCTGAGTACAAGAAGTAATATCCTGTACAACAGGGCAAACGGGAAAACGATACACAATTTTATCATTAAATTAATAAAAAGTCACATTGCCAGATGTATGACTTCTACCAACAGCCTGATCTTCGGGGCTTACTATCCCAATTATATGTCCCATGAGAGGATGCGCCACAGGGGCTTTGTTCCACCTGAGTCGTTCCTCTACTTTGATTCGATCGGCTTGATCCAGGACATGGAAGGATGTCCTGTAATCCACCACGCCGTGCGCCGAACAGTTCACATGCGACTCCTCTACGAATCGGATGTCGTCCGCGAACACGAAGATCTTCTCCGGTGCAGTAGAGCGATCCCTGCTCAAGACAGGAGAGAGAGTGATAAGGAGCGGCACTTTGTTTGGTAGTTACACCAGAACCAGTCTTCGCCTCCCTCGGCCCCTACCTATATGATATCATAAATCGTTTAGTTGGTATAGCGGCCCACTTACTTAGTTTTAAGGTAGATTAGAAAAAAAAATGGAAAAAAGAAAGAAAAGAAAAAAAAAAGAAAAGGTACACATATATTTGTATAAATTAAAGACAGATACCGCTTTTTATTTTAATTTCCCTCTTAGAGGGACTTTATTTAAATTCAAATCCGATCTTGCTTCGATCACTGCTTTCTTAAGACTAAACTACTTTCCTTAACCTATCCTTATAGCTCGATGTCGATGTGCAATGGCCTTGACACAATTGTGTCCGACGATGGATGACCGGCGACGCTCACACGGTGGTGTCGGCTTGCATCGCTGTACCTGGTCCCACGGTTTGCTTGGCTTGACCTGGCGTCTGACTGTTTGCACACCTTTTGTTGTCTGGCTGCTCTCACACCTTCCGGCTTCTGGCTCTTCGCTTACATTTGTAATGTGACAGCGTGCTAACTTGTACATAATTAAGTTAGATAGAGTTTTCTTAGGTTTTAATAGGTAATAGGGTTTAGGTTTAGATTTAGGTTAGGTAATAATAAGAATGTGTAGAGCGCCAAGTTTTTCTTACTTTTCTTGGCCAGTAAGTCTTAAACAATAAAGTCTGTCCTAAGGACTACAAAAAACAGAAACAATAGCCTAGACGCCGAACGGCAAATAGTAAATTAGATTAGAATATTTTGGAGTACCCGCGAAGGGTCGGTAAGATAGAATTAAGGACATGAATTGTTACATATTAAGATAGATTTTTATGTAATTTTTGTCTAGTATAAGTTGTTCTGGGAATTAAAAAAAAAATGAAAAAAAACAAGAACATCTTCGCGCAATTCTTTGTACATCCAGGAGTTAATTTTTGTGGAAACAAAGCTAATGGGCATTTTTAAATTGTAGGCAAAGGCTCCCCCTACCTTAACACTACCACAACCAAAATTCACCGGGGCACACTATCTTTTGAAAAATCTTGCCAGTAGCGGCTGTAGCAATCTGGACCGTCAAAATTAAAATTTTTTTCGTCTAAAAAAAGTAACCTGTTGCCACTCAACAGTCCAGTGCATGCACTTTTTACCAAACAAGAATCTTTTCTCCTTGTGGTTTTCTCTTTATTTCTTCCATTTGACGGATTTTGACTAACGAAGAATTCTGGCAATGTGTTGTTTGGTAATTTCAATATCTAGTTTCTCCTTAATTTGCTTAGAATTTAGCCGATTTTACGTCGCCTCCTCAAATATTCGACCTTTTTGGCAGAGGGCGAGCTTTTTTTTTACCTTTTTTTTCCCATAACTTTCTCCTTTCTTTAAGAAATTGCGGACAACTGTCTGCGATCCTTTATTCCTTTTGCTATTTGTCAATTGGAAAGGTGGATGTGCTTCTGCGACTTAAAAAATGTAATTTGATTAATTTCTTGGTCTGTTAGCCGTTCTCCTTTTTCCGTATCGGCTTACAAATTTGTTTTCCTTGAAATTCAATAAAAAACAATCCAATCTTATCGTCAGGTAATAAAATATATCCAAAAAGTATGAAATATTTTATTTTTGCAAAAAAGCTTGGCGCGACTTAAACGAATGTTTAACCGAACAGCGAACAATCCCTTAAGCGCAAAAGCGAAATGCTACAACGCAGTGAGTGCAGATGTGGAACAATTTTTTTTAAGTAAAGAAATAACGGTAAGCTTGTGTCAACATGTTTGGGTAAAGAAGGATGTGCGTACATTTACTTCTTAAATAAACACTGACATAATGATTACAGTATGCGTTTACCACTGTACCACCAACCCTAGACATGATCAGAGATCCTAGCTTGCAACTTCAGACCGATCCATGCTAGGAGTCCTGTATTGGCTCCTGCTTTATGAAGCCTTGGAAATGCGTCATCGAGGGGTTTGGTTGACAGAGACGCCTCTACTCTACTGAGGTGGAGGTTGATTTATTCAACCTTCATCGGTGGTTATAAGCCTCCCCCTCCATGTCAGCCGTCTCTGTCGTCGTCGATCGCTTTATGAACTTGAATGAGTTGACCTCAGTGATTTCGCCTCAAAGAGTCATTGTCGCTTTCTTCTTTAGCGCACCGGGTATCTTAGTTTAGGATAACATATCTTATTTTCCATCCATAGGTTCTTCTTCACGGACATCTATAAATCGGGATCCAGCGACTTCGACTTCGACTCGTAGCGCAGATTCTTGCCTTCGGAACAGTTGCAATGTCCTTTGGGAGACCTGCTTACAGCTAAAAGTAGGTCCAAAGCCGATTTTCTGGCGGACTCATTCGCCTTGCGTCCTTGCAATCGAGGATTGTGACCCCTTTTAGCCACCTTACTTTGCCTCATAGCTTCGTGTTCAATATCCCTGCGCGGTCGGTGGCTTTGTCTAGTGCCACCCCTATCATCTCACCACATTCGTAGGAATACTGCCAATTAGCCTTCCCACTAGCGAAAGCTGAAGCGTATGCCGAGATGATAGATATGTAATTCTCGGTCTTGTGTTTTGCTCTGGAATGTTTTCGTGAGACCTGTCTTTGTCCCGCATTGGGCGCTTCACCTGTCTTTCGCCGTTTGGGAACGACATCCTTAACCGCCTCGTGCACCCTCGCATTAGGTGTTGCCTTCCACTTTGGGACGCGTCACACTTGTTGGTTTTGCCGGTCGGAGCTTACTTGCGGCTGTGGTTCCCATAATTAGCTGGTCCAGACCAAAACCCTTGTGCCTACGTTACCCATCTCATCGTCAACCCATCTTTGTGACGTCGACCTTTCCTGGGTCGTGGGAATTTTTCGTCTGGTGGCTAAGCAATACCTCTCGTTCTCAGTGAGGTGTAAACGCTCCATTGCATCCAGTATACTCTTTATTCCCTTTTTTCCAGCGTAGGTCTTCCAAAGTCTTTTTTCTCCGTTTGCGGTTTTCTAGAGTTCTCTCAGCCGGTTCAGGTAGTAATTGCCACTCCAGGTGCATAGAGATCTCCTCCTCTTTGGTTATAGACGTCAGGGCTTGGTTGCTGGCGCCGAAGTCGTCCACAAGGATTGTGTCGGACGTTGACTGCGAAGTTATGGTGCCTGATTTTGTCACCTTGTTCATGACTATGATTGTCTCGGTTTTGGGTATACGTCTTGTTTCCTTTACTTCTTCTGATTTAACCGTGGGTTGCCGTGACCTTAGTGGGTGAAATGCAACTCTATTGTCATAGGGTCTACTTAAGCCCTGATACCGCGGCAAAGTGGATAGTTCACCACCGGGGGCACCCAGATAAGATTGATGCTAAAAACTAAACCGTATATTCCTTTAAGAGAGAGGTGGCAGTTCGAGGAAGTCTTCGAGTTGAATGTGACTACATCCAGAGACTCAATCGCGTCCTGGCAATCTGAACAAATCACTATATCTGCCTTTGTTCATACATTGTTCTGCAGCCTAGAAAAAGCTCCCTTGATCCATATATTTAATGACTTAAAGACACTGCAATGGCTCAACCCTCGGTCCATCTATCGTCCGAAAGAAGAGGACCAACCTGCGTCTGGTGGTCAGACTTCAAGTACGATCTGGAGCTTGAGGAGTTGTTCTCGAAGGGTAGCTGAGGTGTCAGGAGATCGGTGTCTCTAACTATAAATCAAGGTGTCCAGAATCAAGATGCGTCCTTATATGCAGCAATTTCTAACCGGAGTGTGTGAATCTAGCGGAACTTAATTAAATAATCAAAGTCCTCCGAATGACAAAAGTTTGGAATCGAACAATAGGTATAACCCCTGTTATAAACGTTCTGCGCGACGCCGCTGGTCACTCTCTGTCTGAGCATTAGGTCTTTCGATGGATGGTTGAGTAACATGTTGCCAGCTGTGGATGGAGGTGTCTTTAATGAAGGCCATCAGTTGCACCGTTTCGAGTGTTGTTTTGTAGTTATAGTTGAGGTCCTTAAGTCCAAGTCAGTCCGAGCAGTGTGTACCTGATTTCTGAAACGAGGCGATTTCTGAGCTAGGCTATAGTCACATATTTCAATCCTATTGCCTTCTAGCAGCAACATAAGGACATGGAGGCTTTTCTAGTTTTTGCTTTGATTCGACCTTAGCACAGATCTTCTGCGAATTAACAGTTAGAGGCCCTTTTTCTACTTCAAAGAGGACCGACTGAAATGATCGTGAATTTTTCCAGCTAAAGCAACTTTACCGGCGGGCAATGACCTTTCAAGGGACAGCAGAAGTTCAGTCCCTTATACATTCGACAGGATAAGGGAGACGACTCCGCCTTGCAGTGATCCCCCGACAACCGCTCTGCGCGTCCTGGTATCACCAAGGCTTGAACTTGTAATAATGTGGACAGTTTCTTGATCGCGGATAGGCTTGATCCCAAGCTGGCTACAGTTCCTATCTATAAAGAGATCCAAACTAAGCTGTCATCAACGACGACTTGAAGCGGAGAAAACGCAGACCTAAGTTATTGTAGGCTCTTCCGGTGTCCACGAGGGATTGATGATTTGAGTGCTCGAGGGAGACCATAGGGTTCAAACCTGTATACAAAAGGCCTCTACTCTGCTTCCCGGCTTCGCTGTGCCCTTTTTTTTATCAGAGCAACTTGATCTATCACTTTGACGTGAATTCGGTTCCCGCTTTGGCTGAAATGAGTGCATAATCCCATGTAATTAACAACAAAATGTGTACTTCTCACTCTGTTCCAGTTAGTGGCTAATGCCCATTCCATCATTCCCCCTAGCCCACGCCCAGCTCCCTGAGTTATTGTGGAACATTTCCATTTAAAATGCGTACGCTTAGAACCCATGCGACAAATTAAACAACACAAAAAAGACCCACAACCGACACAGGAGCTGAGCAGGATAAAGAAGTGAACAACTAAAATAACGCAAAACAAAAAACAAGCGGGAAACGAATAAAATCCTCAAAATGGGTCAGTCCGCGAATGGCACCAATGAGCTTCATAGTCCATACGCCGTACAGCCCGGGCGGGTGGCACACACCCGCCGGAGCAGGGGGAGCGTGTATTTCTGTTCTATTTTATGAATTTGTCCGAAAGCATAACGGCAGAGGGGATTGCTGTTATACAAGTATCCATCTCCACGGGTTTTTTCCTCTCGCCCGCTTTTTGTCGCCAGTCTACTAGGCTAGTCATGCCTGTGTCTGTGCATATGACCGGTGGCACACAAGCGAGGCTGAATCCGAGGATGAATCTCGGTTCGGTTTGTGTGGTATTTATTTTTTCCTTTTTTTTAGGTGAGTTTTTGATTAAAAATGGATTCGGTGTGATATTTTATTCAAAACGTTTTAAAAGGATCAGTTGACCCTTTTATTTTCGCCATTGTATCCGCCAACTTACGGTCATTTCTAGTTTGGTGCTGTATTCTCGGGTGTTTCTGCTTTTTGAGGACGACCGAGTAGGCAGAGCCGGCCGCCAGATTGATTGCAGTGCAGTTTTGCATTGATACGGGTTGATGATTTGGGATTGAATTTTGGATGTGCTGCAGTCAGTTTGCAATTGATTGCAAAATGTTTTGGGCGCTCTTTGAGGGAATATTCCCGGCTTATGGTGGTTATTTATAATGTTTTTTTTGCTTTGAGTGCATTTTGAGAATTAATTCCAGTTCGGGTCCAGCAGGGGAAATTAAATTAATTTTAAAGAAATTAACCTCTTCAACTTAGCGATATGAAACACTGGTTGCTACCACATCGCTGAGTTTCGTTAAGTTTCGTTCACTGTTGGACTCTTAAATGAGTGGTAGGGAAAATTAATGGTCCTTTGCGTAGGCAAATGACAGTTGAAGTTGGAATTTCCAGTAAGTTTTCAGAAGCAATTGTGGGCAGGTTGAAGTATCAGGTTCAGGTAGAAGGACTGCTAGCGAATTCACCAGTACACTTAAACTATGTTGGTCCATTGTGATACCCACAGTCAGACTACTACCACTGATTGACCACTCCAGTGACAGTACCGTTAATTTGATCCCAACGACAAATGGTAACTGGACCAGATTTGAAAACCAGATAAAAGAGTATTAACTTTGCTTTCACTGGGATTCGAACCGAGGACCCCGCTAACCAAGGGCAGGCACTCTATCAACTGCGCCATCCATTCGTTCACGCTTAAGTTTACTTATTCCATTTATTGTTGGGTCCTTAATCGCATGAGTTATCTAAGAATTAGGCCTCTAGATACTGACAAGAAGATTTTCGAATCCAGAGCCTAGAGGCCTAGCAGCTATCAAGAGATTGTGAGGGAGTTACGTGCTCTTACAATAGCAGAACACGCCAGAACCCAACATGCTGCTATCACCTAAATATGTAGTTGAAACATCATTCATTATTCTTGGCCACGTGTCCACACCAGGCGAGTTGCATCATGAATGGTCTGATAGCAACGGTACCGGTTGATACTAGGCAAAGGCAAACACGTGCTCTGTCCTACATATGAATCACCGCATGGAGAGCAGTGGGCAGAAATGAAGTATTACAGAGATAGCCGACTTCGCAGCTGATTTCCCCCTAGCCCATAGACGAATTTGAGTACTTTTTTAACAGATATTCATGAATTTTTGACGGTTATTCACGAAATAACGTAAATGCCGTGCTCTGTTTGGTCAATTTGGTTTAAGGACAAGTTATAAAAAACAGTTGTCAAACATTTTAATGGGCATGAGGGGTACAAGTCTGTCATCTCTGTAATATTTCATTTCTGGCTGGGGGTTCATCATGTTGAGAGAGCCTAGTTGGAACAATGGCTGCATTGCTAATGGGGCTGCATTGCTTGGATGTTGGCTCGAAGAGAGGTGTAAAGGTTGGAAGTACTCACTCACTTTGGAGTGAAAATTTGGAAAGTGAAGTTGTATTATTTTTAAGTTTTTTGAACATTAATAAGAACAAATAAAGAAAGTTAAAACTATAATTAAAAAACTCTTTTTCCATTTGTGTTGTAACTCGCGCTGTATTTACTGTTCACATTATTACGGCGGCCGGACTATCCGCAAAAATGACTATGGGTCGTATGCTTACAAATTCATTATTTACTAGTAGTAAACGGTCTAAGTAAGTACAAGTACTACTAGCAGAAGCTTATCTCTTAAAGTACAAGTAGTACTAGAAGAGACTTATCTCTAAAGCATTTACTAGATTTGGTATGTACTAGATTTGTATGTCAAACATGAGTTTTGACTTGTAAATACTACCAGTTCATTGAACAGTTGGTAGTAAATACTTATTTGGTATTATTTCCCAATTGCTTTGCAGACAATTTGGCAGTCCACACTTGTAAAGCTATTAAATACAAACTCGGCAACAAAAAAAAAGCAAAACGCGAAGCTGAAAACCAACCCAACATCCGGATCGTACCTTAAAATGATACTCATCTTTTTCTCTGTACTGCCACTGCTCTCGAAACATACGATTAAATTCATACATGATTACTAATCAAATCAGTATTCACTTAGGCACGTTTTCCTACTCAAAACGGTTAAGCATCAGACTCCACAAACTTCGCTTCTTGTAAACTTTTCCGGATTTAATTCGTAAGAATTAAAGGGCCTGGGGCCAATCTCACAGATCATACATCACATACATTTCATACAACATGCAAAAATGTCATACATCATACACATCATACAAATTTCTTTTATACAGATTCCACTGGAAGTATTGTAGGATATGTTCTTTGTTGTATGATGTGTATTATTTTGACGTTTAATTTTGAATGACAAATTTCATTGAAAACTAAATAGTATCGTGAATTAAGCCCAGACACCATATAAGTCCATTACAAACAAACAAAAATCGAATGCAGTTTCTCAATAATGAAGAAATATTATGATTTCGAAATTATTGAGATTAATTCATCTATTATAAGACGATTTTTCCAAATAGTACATGATTTTTAATAAAAATTTCATGAGGAACTAGCAGTTAGTTCTGTATGAAATGTATGATAAATTTGTAATAAAACTGTTGTTTGATATTTTTCTGTGAAACAGAATCATCCAACTTTCCCATATTTCCAGTGTAAAGAGTTTAGGTCAGAGATAACCTATAATAGAGATATCCAACTTCTACCTCCCTTGCCTCTTGATTTCATCTGACAGCATTTTTTATACGCTTTTTGTCCCCTGTCTGTGAATACGTGTGAGCTCTTGAGAACAGCTGTGAAGACAGCTGCTACCCTTCCCCACCTTAGTAATGGGGTGAATTAGAGTTCTTATTTGAAAATTCGCTCGTTATTTGAACGTTTTTTCAAATTTCGGTATTCAATTTTCAACACAGTATCGAGGGGTAAACGAACGAACAAAGCTTATGTTCATGAAGTCGATTCATTAAAACTTTCAGCAATTTACAATCTCAAAATAATTGGACATAATTAATGAATGCACAACATAGTGTGAATTTTTTCATATGAATAAAAATTAATAATACATTCACACGTTCAGTTAACCAATAATAAAAATATTATTGAAGCGTGAATCACAAATAAGATAAGATTTTTTAAATTGAATTCTTGAGTTTTTCAGAATTAATGATTTATGCGTGCAAAGCGAACTTCAATTTTTGAGTTAATTTGTCAGGTATGGTTTATGAATAGGCTATAATACACATAAGAATTAATTTTGGGTCAAATAGTTCCAGTTAAATGGACATTGCAATACATTTTTATTCACGAAAGTCCATATAACAATGTAAGAAAATTCCCTTAAAAATACTAGTCAACTTTTGAACACCCTCCGAACAACATACCCATGTACGTTACATGGAAAGTACATGGATTCCCACTAAATTCATGAATCTGCCGCTTTTTCCCACAAAATTCACGAATCGGCCGCCATATTGTGGTAAATTGACGAGCGTTGTAAATGTATAAGTGAAATACAAGGGATAACCACTACATCTTCGTTGTGGGCTAGGGGTAAAAATGGCCAAAGTTGGATATCTCTATCATCCATTATCTCTGGTTTAGGTGATACATGTTGTATTACAGCGGCTCATGCAACAAATCTGAGAAACAGAAATCATACAGCGGATGTCAGAATCATACAATGTATGAGAACAATGTATGTTCTGCGAAATAGGCCCCTGATTGTTTCAAGGTGAGACTCACACCTATTTATAATACTATTTTTGAAAGCTGCTTCAGCTGGCGAATTTTCAAGTTGCCATTCACCAAGTCAATTAAATACTACTGTGGCAATTCTAGGTACAATGTACAGATTATCGCTTGTTGTAATTCTAAGAACAATGTACAGAAATAAAAAAAAATCCTGCCAGTAAAAGAGTAGATAGAAACGATTCATTGCAAAGTAGGAAGTCAAATGGAGTGCACCTAATTTGGAAATAAATAAATAATAATTTAAAATAAAGGAAAGTTGTTTAAATAACGTAGCTTACACTACCGAAATATAAGTACTTACTAGTTCGTATACATACGGCCCAATATCACGAGCTATTATTACGTTTATCCCAAGCCATGAAAAAAGTTCGGGAAATGCCACAATCTCTGTTTTGAGAACTCGCGTCTATTTCTTCAGAAAAGACGCTTCTAAACACATCCAGCTCAGTTGTTGATCCATCTGTGTAGTCACTAGACATGTCACCTGCCCAGAGCTCGTTGCACGGGATTAGAGTTTTTGAAATGTTTGTCAGTGGTTCAGTGATGTATGTGTAGAAAGTAAAGACTTGCCGTTGAACTGCTTCGTAGAATAGCACGACTGGACATAAAGTCTGTCCTAAGGACAAACAAAAAAACCGAAACAATAATTTAGACGCCGAAAGGCAAATAGTAAGTTGGATTAGAATATTTTAGAGTACCCGCGAAGGGTCAGTAAGATAGAATTAAGGAAATGAATTGTTAGATACTAAGATAGATTTTTATGTCATTTTTGTTTAGTATAAGTTGTCCTGTGAATTAAATGAAATTAAAAAAAAAAGCACGACTGGACGACAGAATGATGCAGTTGGTAGAGTACCTGCCCCTGGTTAGCGGGGTCCTCGGTTCGAATTCCAGTGAAAGCAATGTTAATACGCTTCTATCTGGTTTTCAAATCTGGTAGAGTCACCATTTGTCGTTGGGATCTGTTAAATTAACGGCACTGTCACTGGAGTGGTCAATCAGTGGTAGTAGTCTGACTGTTCGTGTCACAATGGACCAACATGATCTAAGCGTGCTCGTGAATGCACTCGCAGCCCCTATACCTAACCTAACCTAGAATAGCCCAGGGCACTTGTTTTCTTTAACTGCCACTGTACTCGATTGAGTACAGTATTTTTAAAAATTTCAAGACTGCTTTGACTTTAATTTCTTTTAATAAGAAATAAACCATGGCCATGTGTTTTCACATTTGGTATAACTTTGCTGAAGTCGAAATTTATTTGCCAACGTATTTCTGTTTCAAGTATTTTTTTCATCATCCCAAAGCTAAAAGGTCGGTAGAAGTCTTAACTTTTGATTTTCGTACGCGTAATCACTTCTGTCCATAAGACTTTTCATCAGAAAACATAATAGCAAATAGACTTAATTAAGGTGAATATGATTTTCTTGATTCCAATTTTCCTGTGTACATCCCATGAGCGGTAGCAGTTGAAATATACGACGGTTTCGAAAGCGAGGATAAAATACCTACCACTTTCTATTATACGAGAAGAAAGCTCAGCCAGAGGTGAGTCCAAAAATACTGTCCCAAAATGGTCAAATCAGGTGTCATATATTGATGCTTAGACGAAGACGCGAGAATTCCGATGGCAGCTAACGCCATGTCCCGCAATTGTTTCAAGGAAATCAAATGCTTCATTCAAAAATTCGACCTATGGTGGAAAAAGTGTAAACACAGAAATATTTAATTTCCATGAACTACCGAGAATATCAGCACGACTGCACTTTAGTAGTGACAGAAAAACTTCTTGTGTTAGCTTGGGCATATGAGTGGTGTGTTTGAGATAGTTCAGTTCAATATCGGCATGCAACAACGAGAGACATATGGCTGAGTTCTCTAACCCTCAAAAATTGGATGTGTTTGGTTATTCGCACTAACCTGCGCCAAGAGCGTTTGCAATGCTCAGAAGCCTTTTATTGGTGATCTAAATTTTGTCAAATTTTTGGTTTATGACCTGCCTTGTCCATAGTTTTGGATATATTCACATAAATTATACAGTGCTACACAAAAGTTTGCGTACAATAATACAATCTAAACTAAGAACATTTTTGAAAGGTATATTCCAATAAAACAAGGTGAAAGGCTTCAGTTTGCGCTTAATCGAGCATTGACATTGCTGAGGAACGATAAATCGCCTAAGATATGATGAACAGGTCGAATCAAAGCCTTCATAGGCCGACCATCGAAACTCATTCCAAGAGATAAACGTATCATCAAACGAATGTTGGTCCAAAAACCATTTAATAATAATAATATGGGTGGCGCGACAGTCCGAGGTGGACCTGGGCCCAGCTTCTCAGCAACCACTTGCGTTGTGCGTGCTAGTCTTCTATGACGAGTGGAAGGGACCCACAGTTTTATGCCGACTCCGAACGGCGAATTTGAGAAGCTTTTTCTAGACAGGAATACTCTTTGAGCATTGTCATTGACTCGAAAGAGGTGGAGCCGTGAATTATGATAGGTGGTAAGTTCGGGTATCGAACCTGGAGGAGTCGACACACTTACCCACTACGCCACGGCGACCCACTCAAAAACCATTTATAATGACTAATAACGAGAGCGCTCAACTTGAATAAGTTAATAATACCTAACGCATCCAGGAAAAAATAAGGAGAACAATAACAGCAAAAAGCTGTTGACTAAGAAGTTCAAACAACAGAAACAGGTTGCATTCGCAAAAGGTGTATATTAACAAGTCGCCAGAATTCTGGCGTAATGTTATCTTGCTTTTTTGGGTCTGACGACCGTTTGAAGACATGGAGGCCCTAAACCGAGCACTTAAACCAAACAATACTATCGATACAGTACAGTACGGTCGTAGAAGTGTTATGGTGTGGGTCTATATGGCGACATCAAGAGTCGGAGAGCTGGTACTAATCGAAAGAATGATGAACATATTCGTGAACATTGATATTCTTAAACGAAATTTCAAAGCAAGTGCTGAAATGTTGGGGGTTACCGATCGATTTTACATCGCAGTAAGATAATTTCCAAAATAACACCACACAAAATGCATGTATTTGGCTGTTATTGCCTTACATCATGCCCTACGAACCCCACAACAGAGCCCAGCGCTCATGTCCCTTGACCATATATCGGAACAACTGCAATGAAAGATCCGTACCCACGATTCCAGTAATAAAGACATGTTAAAAGAAGCTTTATAAGTTGAGTTTGGACTTACACCACAAAATTCTTAGCATCCATGTAAAACCGGTTAAAGAGGGTCATAAGGATAAGAGGATATCCTACTTAATAATAGCACCAAAAAGAAATAATATTTAGAGATTATTTATCGACTTGTAGTAACTTTCCTTGCATTTATTTTCACCCGTACGCAAACTTTTGTGGAGTTTATTTTGCGACTTCTTTTTGTGTTTGTTATTGTATTTTTTGAGAGAATGCCAATATCTTGTGAAAAACTGAAGTCTTTCACCTTGTATTATTGGAATATACCTTTCAAAAATAATTTTAACTTCTATTATATGAATGACTAGCTGTACCCGCGACTTCGTACGCGTAGACATTCAAATTTCCTGACGCGATGCCTGGTAAGATTACGTTCATGTTTATGCGTCCAGCAGGCATTTTGTCAGCTCTTATGACAATTCTATGATCTTCCGACGGCATTCTGTCCAATGCCGTCTTAAACAGTCAGCAATTCGTTATGCTGATGAAAATAAACTTGCAAGTCAGCAATTATTACAATTCCCACGAAAATATATTTAAAAAACAGGTGGACAATTCTATGCCGACAATCTAATTGATGATGTGATGATCCATTTGGCGTTTTCTTTTTTTTGTGCGAGGGTGGGTGAAAATCTTCAAGAGATACTATGGGGACCGTTCCCACATAACGAAAGGGATTTTTACACAGTAAAAACACCCCCTCTTGAAATAAAGTATTGACATTGAGCACATTTTTATGAAGTACAAACATAAACAGTTAGTGTACAAATTTTCATTAGAATTAGCCTTAAACGGATTTAAATAAAAGGCAAACATATGTACATGTGCATACAACCATTCTTTTTTAAATGAATAATTAATATATACAAATTTTCCTGCTTATTTACTCGTGAGCAGGCTACGTATAGTTGCACATGGGAAACGCATTCATTGCTCAAATCAATACCGGTAAATTTAACTGTTTGACCTTGAGCCTTATTGATAGTCATAGAAAAACAAAACTTAATTGGAAACTGCAGCATTTTAAAAAGAAATGGGTAGTCCGAAGGTATCATCGGTATTCGTAAAATAAATGCATTCTCATCTGTGCCTGGTCATGTTATAATAATCGCTTAAATTACATTAGGTCTTAAAGCTGCTACCAGTAACCTTGTTCCATTGCTCAGCTTTGGAGGACACAAATTTCTAAGCAAAATTATTGGCACTCCAACTTTTAAGAAAATAATGTGTCCTGATAATCCTGCTGGATTCGTAGAATTTAAAAATTCTGTTGGAAAATGTACCGAATCATCCGTATTTACAACGGTGGCAATGGATCGATAAATTTGTACGTCACCGTTTTAACCGATAGAAAATGGAAATAATAAAACACTTAACGATCAATTTTAGTACTTTATTATAAGTACGTCCGTATCGCTTTGCAAACACAAGAGTGATCTTTATTCATGTTCACTGCTCTCACACCGGTAGTCCCTTCTACATGTTTATTTTTCTTAGAAGAGTGCCTGAATTCGTTATAAGGGCTGCTACACCGTTGATCTTGCTTAGAATGAATTCATTGATTCTGAACGCTGAATCATTTCTTGGTGCCAGAATAGCTCTTTCTCTGAACCAAGAAGGGGTCTTGCTACTTATATATTGAACAGAGGGATATATCGAATCCACCAATTCATTAATATCTCTTACTTGCTTGCCAACGGAAAGAGTAACCATTTTCTTCTTGTACCGTACCGTATACACTCGCCGATAATATACATACCTCCAATAACCACATTCAGATTTATGTACATACCTTGTGTTAAATACCACTTTTTTATTTCTTATTAATTCTTGTTATCAATATTCTTATTTTCACAACGTGTTCACTACTGTGGTGTAAATCATCAAAAATAACAATGTCATATGTAGCTCAAGTAGTATGAATACACATACATACATTTCTCAGAATGAACACGCACATCAACGAACGCCGCTTGGGCACCGATACTGGCAATGGTCCGTAGTATGAATACACTCGTGAATATATATATACATTTATCCCTATAAATGAACACGCATAAACACGAACGCCGCTTGCGCACACTGATATTGGCAATCGTTTCCACTCATCTTATTCGCAAAACAATGCAAATAATATGTTTTGTCTTGTAACTTTTCTCTTAGACAACGAACAAAGATAACATATATACCAATGGATTCTTTAATGAAAGTTCTACACAGATAGGTAAATTAAGTTAAGTTCTGTTCGGTGAGAGTCAAGGGAAATAAACCACCGAAAAATGGGAAAAAAATCAAATTTGTTACTTAACATGTTTATTTAAGGGGTTTTTGTTGAAAAAAACTTTATATGTGGTATAGAAAAAACTCCGCAGAAGAATTATGAAGCTATAAAAGAAAACTGCGCTCGAATCCGTTGGGTAGATTCGGGGATTTTGTGTCAGATACATATATACATCAAATCTTAACTTCCTTTTATAAAAGTAAGTGATAGCTCTATTTTTCTAAATTGCGTTATTGTACAAAAACTTTTGTGGAGCACTGTAAGTGCATGCGCACACGTACATACATAAATTGCTTTAGAAAACTGCATCTACGGTTTTTTTATTTGGTGTCCCGTGTGAGATTATTTTTTGTTGAACAGACAAACAACTTTGCTCTGTGTACCTACTTTTGTGATTGACTGTAATCCTCCTGGCAATATATGTATCCTTCTGTGCCTTTTAAATTCAAATTCAAGTTTATAAAAACGGTTCACTAACTTCAATAAATACGTATACAAATGTTGTGCAAATATTTTTCTACTTGTATTTTCTACTACTGGCCAGGATCTCAATTGTTCGAAATATCATAGCTGTTTCGAAGTGAAATGCCTTTGGGGCGAAACTCGGAATAGCCGTGAATATCTTATTCAGTGCTCTGTTAGACGTAGGGATCTCAGCTCTTCCCGACTAGGGATGTCATCTCGAATTTGAAAAGCTAATTGTCATCACGCTCACGGGCCACTGATTAAAAATGTGTCGTCATCGCCGATGAAAGTCCAGATCTTGTTGCAGCCAGTTGGAAGAGAATATTCAACGTCCTCTGAATTTGTCTCCATGCCTGACCGGTGATTTCGACGAGCATGAACCCGTCTCATGAATATTCCCACGTCACATTGTCTCCACTCATCTCCTCCTTCCGACATGACGACTGAAACCCCCGTTCTTGCCACGTTTTCACATCCAATGCTCACGCTTTGACAAGTTGAATATGTTTTCCACACGGGATCAGGCCAAGGCGCTGCGTTGCCGACAACATCATCTCTCCAAAGCACGAAACAAAATGGGAGCCGGAATAGAAGGACTCGAAAAAAAAAAGAGTACGTAAAAATTCGCATGCACAAGGACGAACCCTTAAAATCCCGCGAATGTGGCACTTAACGCCTTTGTGCTCTGTACGAGATAATGTAAAGTGGATTCGCATGCAAAGTGACGCCGCCGTGGAGTGATTTACAACGGCATCAACTTGTCTGCGATAAACAGGATTACTCTGTCGCGATATGAACATATTACGCTCTCAGGGATTTTCGCAGAATAGACGGTAGACCAATTCAATTTCCTTCCATCGCGGGCGCGCATTATGCAAAAGAAGTTACATCCGCGCTAAACACAGCGCCTGTAAGCCCAGCAGACCCGGAATCCGGGCGACACGACACATCCCCGATTCGGGATGTGGCCAAATGTTTTTGGGTTGCAGCACGTCAGTGTTTGTTCACGTGTAGTGCGGGAGGACTTCACTGGTTAAGCTGCGATTATGATGTCTGTTGTCTGCTGTTGTTGTTGTATGCGCTTAGCCAGGGCATGGAGGGCGGCGTGTGTAATTTATGTCCTTTCTGCTGTGAGCGTCGGTACGGTGTGAATTTATGCAGCGTCCCAGGAGCCATGGGATACGTACTCGTAATGGTTCCTTGCATCTGGATATTGATGAAATCAATTGATAATGTCAGTCAGTTCAAGGCGAACGTCTGATGGAGGACATCGTATCGACGGTACGCGACGTCCGGCAGTCCCTCCGCAGAGCCATCATGCTCCGGAGTATATTTTCATCACGATTCGGGCAAATGAGCAAAATTTGCATATAGATGATTTCTGGGAATCGAAGGGATGCAAGCGAAACGACGAGGAGACGCTGGGTGACGCTGATGGTCACGAAAGTCCGGCACGTTTGACAGTGTTTCGCATATTAGATGGCAGCCGACAGCACTGTCATCATCAGCATCTGATCAACTGAGTGTCGGTTATCTGGGTCAAGGATGAAGTGTGATTGTGTAAAATTGTTGCCACATTTGTCTAGGTAATTAATTTCGATGGATGACGATGTTGGCAAACGTGAGGGTATACAAGGAGACTTTCGTGTAGGTGTCAGATGAAAGGACGCAGGCAAAGTTGCAGAGAGTGTATAAACCTGGTGAGGGTCTTAAATAAGAAGGACCAAAAAGTAGAGAAGAATATATCGTATCGTTGCGACCATCAATCAGGGTCATTTTCCGGTTGCCGAGGAGATGATGATTGATACGATTACAGCGATTGTCGCGAATATAGTGTGTGAGATGTTGAAATCAGACCAGGACTTTGAAGTTCTTGAGAACCTGGCCAAGAGCTGGCATAAGAGATTGCAAAAGAACCTTTGCCTTGGTAACAGCCTTTCGTGAAAAGATAGAAGGATATCAAATTGAAAACTTTATCAGTTCAAATGCAACTACCTTTAGTAGACGGGTCGTCGAGTTCGACAATCACGTCGACGTCGTCTGCGTATGCTGGCAACTGTCGGAATTTGTTGGAGATTGTTCCTTTTGTGTTGGCGATTGAGTTCTTCACGCTCTTCTAAAGAGTGATGTTGAAAAAGCAACATGACAGCACATCGCTGACATTCAAGCAGTTGGTCATCTTGTTTCCGAACTTGATAGAGGGGTGGGAATCATCCATCTTTCACGACAGGAATACTAACACTACACATGGTGTTAAAAAGGTGGTCCAATGCACCAGCCGTAGGTATTCGTTACTTTGAAACTGAATAATCGTTACTTACAAAATTGATATTTTCATGTTAAAACTCTAACTTCTGATCTAATGATAGATCTCAAATAGGAACGTTGTATTCAACTGAATAAAGTATTTAGTTATTATTCTTACTATGAATGGAAAGTGGCTGAAGTGTGTTTATTGTGATGTCCCTCAAGGCAGTCATATTGGCCCTCTCCTATTCCTTCTGTTCATCAATGATCTGCCGTCGTTTATATCGACATCTAGGTGTCTTTAATATGCGGACGACTTAAACATTTACAACTCCGTTAGCTCTGTTGATGACGCCCTAAGACTGCAGCGTAATCTCAATAAATGCTAATGACTGGTGCACTTTGAACCACTTGCACTTCAACATAAACAAATGCTCTGTTCAAACTTTCAGTGGAAAAAGAATTTCAATTGTCTTTGACTACACCGTTCAAGGATATGTTTTGAAAAGAGTAACGAATCAAAAAGACTTAGGAGTAATTTTTGATCCAGAATTGAATTTTTCATTGTACATAGATTATATAATTGGAAAGGCCAATTCTATTCTTGGCTTTTTATTTCGTAACTCCAAAGAATTTTACGATTTACGACACGCTGAAGGCACTGTACACGTCGCTTATTCGTCCCGTTTTGGAGTATAGTTGCATCGTTTGGAGCCCTTATTACCAAAATGCTGATTTACGTATTGAGAAAATTCAAAAGCGTTTTACGAAATTGATCTCCGAAAAATGAACTGGAACAATAACATGCCCTCATACGAAGCGAGATGCGCGCTTATAAATTTGAAATCGCTTTAGAAAATGAGCATTTGTTGCTCTGTTCTTTTCGCTCATGATTTAATAACTGGTCACATCGACTGTTCTCATTGACTATCACTGCTTAACATATATACCCCGTCTCGCATTCTTCGACCTAGAGATCAGTTATTCTTCTTTATCCCTAGATACAGAACTAATTATGCACGCAATGATCTTATAACTATGGCCTGCATAAACTACAATTTGCACTCGCATAATGTTGATTTTAATATATCCAGATTATGACGCAGAACCGCTATATTGCATTCTATCTAAATTTAATTTTATCAGTATTTTCCGCATTCCACTTCTAACGAAAAAACATATCTTAGTGAATGCAAATACATATTTGTGCTTAAGTAGTCTAAAACAGTTTGTAACTAGTAAGACGAATTAACAAATTTCAAGTATTTTAGAGTGTAGATAGATAGTCTTGGGTGTTCATAATCGAATGAGTTAACGGTTACTTCTAACGTTTATTATAAGATCCGCTCGATAAGTCTTCTTCCTTGCACCAGCAAGGTTTTCGAAAAGATTGTTATTGGAGCCTTGAAAACGTGGGTCGAGGACAACAATATTATACTGAACAACCAGTTGGATTATGGGCGGGGCATGACACCACACATGTCGCGTCAAAGCTGGTATCCAACATTCAATGGAATAAAAATAAAAAACACTGTACGGGTGCCTGTCTGATCGACTTAGAGAAGGCGTTCGACACCGTTTGGCTAGAGGGCTTTTTCCTTAAGCTCGTCAATCTTGGCTTACATAGAACATTTCTATACATGATATATGACATGATAACAGGTAGAAAGTTCGTCGTAAAAAGTGGCGGCGTAACTTCCACCACAGTTTTTAATATCAGTAATTGTCTACAGCTGGGGGCTCTTGGTTCCCCAATATTGTTTGCTATATTCACTGCAGATCTTCTAAGGTCTATGCCGCACATAATCGCGTACGCCGATGACTTAGTGGCGTACAGATCAGGTCCTAAGGTAGAAGTCATTAATACCTTTTAGCAACGTGACATTAACAAGACTTTAACATATTGCGATGGCTGGAAGCTGCTTATCAACATCCAGAAGTGTGAAACTGTCCTTTTCCACACCCCGCTGGCCATGGCCTCAAGGGATACGCGCGTAAACTGGAAGAAGTTTGGCATAGTTGACCCAGAGGGTCAGCCGTTAGCCATGAAAACTGTACTTAGATATCTTGGCATTTGGTTGGATCATTTTCTATATTTTGACAAACATATAGAGAAGGCTTGAACAATGCTAGAAAAGACTTTGCTGTGGCAAGTAAGCTGTTTTACAGTAGCCAACTTGATACCATGGTGAAGGTAATCTGCTACTTGGCCCTCATAAGGCCAGTCATGGTTTATGGTTTTCACCTGTAGTTCAACGTGAGTCCTTCCCAGATGGAAAAGATGAGAGTGTTCGAGACACGGTGTCTTAGGACTTGTCTCCGGCTGTATCGAACACCCGAGTCGGAGTACAAGAAGTACTATCCTAACGAGGTCCTGTACAACAGGGCAAACGGGAAAACGATACACAATTTTATCATTAAATTAATAAAATTTCTCGACTTCTACCAACAGCCTGATCTTCGGGGCTTACTATCCCAATTATATGTCCCATGAGAGGATGCGCCACAGGGGCTTTGTTCCACCTGAATCGTTCCTCTACTTTGATTCGATTGGCCTGATCCAGGACACGGAAGGATGTCCTGTCATCTACCACGCGATGCGCCGAACAGTTGACAGGCGACTCCTTTACGAATCGGATGTCGTCCGCGAACACGAAGATCTTTTCTGGTGCAGTAGAGCGATCCCTGCTCAAGACTGGAGAGAGAAAGATAAGGAGCGGCACTTCGTTTTGTAGTTACACCAGAACCAGTCTTCGCCTCCCTCGGCCCCTGCCTATATGATATCATAAATCGTTTAGTTGGTATAGCGGCCCACTTACCTAGTTTTAAGGTAGATTAGAAAAAACAAATGGAAAAAAAGAAAGAAAAGAGAAAAAAGAAAAGGTACACATATATTTGTATAAATTAGAGACAGCGACCGCTTTTTATTTTAATTTCCCTCTAAGAGGGACTTTATTTAAATTCAAATCCGATCTTGCTTCGATCACTGCTTTCTTAAAAATAAACTACTTTCCTTAACCTATCCTAATTGCTCGATGTCGATGAGCAATGGCCTTGACACAATTGCGCCTCTCGATGGATGGTGGACGCTCACACGGTGGTGTCGGCTTGCATCGCTGTACCTGGTGCCACGGTTTGCTTGGCTTGACCTAGCGTCTGAGTGTTTGCACACCTTTTGTTGTCTGGCTGCTCTCACACCTTCCGGCTTCTTGTTCGTCGCTTATATTTGTAATGTGACAGCGTGTTAACTTATACATAATTAAGTTAGATTAAGTTTTTTTAGGTCTTAATAGGTAATAGGGTTTAGGTTTAGATTTAGGTTAGGTAATAGAAGATTGTATAGAGTTTCTTACTTTTCTTGGCCAGTAGTTCTTAAACAATAAAGTCTGTCCTAAGGACTACAAAAAACAGAAACAATAGCTTAGACGGCGAAAGGCAAATAGTAAATTAGATTAGAATATTTTAGAGTACCCGCGAAGGGTCGGTAAGATAGAATTAAAGAAATGAATTGTTAGATATTAAGATAGATTTTTATGTAATTTTTGTCTACTATAAGTTGTTCTGGGAATTAAATAAAAATGAAAATAAAAAAAAAAACAGTTTGGTCAGGATGCCTCTTCATTTTCATTCTTATGCGCCCACAATCTTGTAATAAAGTATGAAATAACTCGCTTTGTGTTCGGGAGGATTCAACAACATGTGGGTAAGGGGAGGGAACTGAGACGTGGGATATTGGTATGAGTTTGGTTTTAGTAGAATGAAAATGTATTATTACTCTGAGCGCTTCCGCATATATTTGCGAACAAAGACCGTAATATTTTCCCGTACTCACTGACGTATTATTTCCTCGCGATCATAGATGGCGCCTAACGTTTTCGTCAAGTGATAGTACTATAGTTTCATATACAATGGTAATAGGCTCGCGAGATGTTGCTGACAGTTGGACTGATTCGCAGAAGATTCGTCGAATTGACTTTGATTATCTGTGGACATCCGGACTACCGAGAAAAAATATATTGCCGTAACATTTCAGTGTAGGCAGACTCATTCTCCTCTCTAGCCGCTTAATTTTGGGGCGTAAATAGAGATCACTTACAGAGTTTAGGCATGATATTAAGTAGATTATTATGACTGCGCCTAGAGCTAGATATAATAATAATAAGGGTGGCGCTACAGTCCGAGGCGGACCTGGGCCTAGCGTCTCAGCAACCACTTGTGCCTTGCGTGCTATTGTTCTTTCACGAGTGGAAGGGACCTACAGTTTAATGCCGACTCCGAACGGCGAAGTTGAGAAGCTTTTTCTAGACAGGAGTACTCTTTGAGCATTGTCAGTGACTCTAAAGAGGTGGAGCCGTGAATTATCAAAGGTGGTAAATTCGGGTATCGAACTTGGCACCCTCTGCGTAGGAGTCGACGCACTTACCCACTACGCCACGGCGACCCACACCCACTACGCCACGGCGACCTAGAGCTAGAACCCTCTTCAAATAACCGTTGTCAATCGAAGCTTTGCATGCTACTTATTCGGTTGATTTTGCGTCGGATTTATACTAGTCTAGTGGCAGGTCCACTAATACATCGGCTATGATACCTAGTCCCATCTAATTCTAACATTTCAAGACGGAGCTTCAAAAGTGTGACAGACGGGTGGACTCGGCCAAATTATTTATGATGACGGATCCTTAAATTAAGCTCTTAAATTAAACGCTGTCCCGCATTAACGCAAACCTCACCTCTTGACAGTGCGTTGGGTTTGCCCCGAAAAGCTGTGCCTCTCCGTCAAAAGCTGTGCCATTGGTACACAGACTGTTGAAGCAAATCGTGAGATGCCTTACAGGCGCCTAATCGAGGCTCTATATTCTCTTCTTTCAGCTAATCTGCCAAACTAAAGCTTGCACCCATCTGCAAGTGGTATTGGCTTCAATTGAAAAGCATTTGAGCGACCTGATTTATGCTCAGTTTTCTTGGCTTACGACACTCTCTGCTGCCAGTACCTCTGCCGGACACTCATATATCTGGCCAAGCACACCGCTCTGACAAATCACTTTCTAAAAGTTTTCACCCCAGTCCAGGCGTGCTCACTCCACACGGACAATCGCCGCCGCCCAGCTTCAAGTCGAATACAAAATTAAACGCTAACCTCGCACACCCCTTCAGCTCGGGTTGATTTAATGCACCCCAGATACATTGCCAATCTGGACGCCTTAAAACAAAAGAGGGCCAGTCATTCGTGCCCAGCAACGGCCCTCCAGCGGCAGATGAAATCCGCCGGATTAATAGTGTGAAAACTTAAATGTCGCATATGTTGTCGGAGTCGGAGTCGGGACCGAGGAACTAGTTGGTTGCCAAAAAATCGCTCCACCAGCAAACTTGTCTGCACCTTATGTAGTGCCTGAAACCCACCAGCCCAAGGATCAGTGATTCTCTATCCATTTGCCAGAAAGTGTGCGTGTCCCTGTGTGTGTTCGAGAGCGGAGGAAATCTCGCTTCGTATTGATTCGTTGTCCGCTTGGTCGCCCTCGAGAATATGCTCCTTAAGTTGTTTATTGGCTGCGACATAAGTTCCACGACCAGGATACACTCGCGCACACAGAGACACATCCCCAAACAGCTCCCTCGACTCAGGCTCACTCACATGGAATGGCAAAGCAGGGAAACACAAGAGAGAGAGAAAAAAAAAACAAAAACACAGAAACTCGCATCTTGCACTGGGGCCATTACTCAGTCCAGCGGAACGTAAATGGTTTCTTGTATAATTTATCGACGGAAGTCTTTAGTAAATTAAAAGCTTCCAAGTTTTTGGCCATCCCTTGCTCTCGTCTTCCTTTCTTTGTTTTTTTCTCGTGGGTTTCCTTTTGTTTTGCTTTGAGTTCCATTGGTCAGGACGGGATGTGTTCATATGGTTTCACGTGCGTTTGGCGTTTGTGCGGCCGGGGTACACACTTTCCTTGACACAGTCTTCGAGCATTGATTTGTGTTAGTTCCGGTTGGAATGCGTTTTGCACCAAATATTTCTTATCCTTCCTGCTCCCTGCGCCCTGCTTCTGCCGGTTGCCCATGCCCTCCGCAACGCCGCCGCCGCGGTGATTTGTGCCAAAAAGGATTCGCCTTTCTTTCGATTCGAAACAAATGTGGATGTCCTGGAGTACTTTGTAAGTGTTTTTTGGTTGTGGCGTCTGCTAGAATTCGAGGAGGGTGACTGTCAGTTGGTTGAGGACGGAGCAAACAATGGACGAGTGGCGCGAAGCGTTCGAGTGCCAATAAACTAATTGTGGAATTGGAGATGTTTTAGGGATCATTGCGCCGCGTCTTGCACGAGGGATGGGATCCTCTAAGTGTACTTGCCATTTGTCAACGGAAAATTTTGGGGATTTTCGAGGGAAAGGTATATTTTAAGACGCCCTTCCCTCACTCAGACCAAGTGTTTCGAAAATTCCCAGAGGCTTAGACTGTGCGTTCACTGTCAGGGAATCTAGCACTACTTGATTCTCGAAGCAGGAATTTTTGTCTGGTTTCAATGGTTATTCCAGTTACGTTACGCTTGCAAAATTCAGCTCTTGAGGAGGAAAGCCTTCACTGCTTCTTCTTTATTTGGCGCTGCAGTCCGGGGTGGACCTGGGCCTCAACCAACAAGGCTCTCCAACTAGCACGGAACTGGCTAGCTTCCTCCAGTGTGCACGCCAGATGGCTGAGGTCCTTCTCCACCTGGGAGCGCCACCTTAAACGCGGCCGCCGTCTGTTACGTTGTCCCACGGGTTCGGAGTCGAAGACTCTTCGGGCCGGAGCTGAGTTGTCCATACGCTCTACTTGGCTTGGCCGTCTTAGGCGTTGGATCCGAAGACGTGTGACTAGACCCACGGCGCTGTACAGCGCGTACAGTTCGTCGTTGAATCTTCTCCTATAAAAACTGTCAACGCAAACAGGACCAAAGATCGCACGTAGAACTTTTCTCTCGAAGAGACCAAGGACTTCCTCATCCGCTTTAGAGATTGCCCATGCTTCCGCACCATAGAGCAGGACAGGGATGATGAAGGACTTGTATAATGTCAGCTTGGTCCTTCGAGAAATGGCTCTACTTCTCAATTGCCTCTTGAGCCCATAGAAACAGCGTTTGGCAAGAGTTACTCTGCGTTTGATCTCGGTGCTGGTATTTACTGCGAAGCCGATGTAGACGAAGTCGTTGACTACTTCGAAGTTATAGCTGCCCATTGTGACGCTCTGTGTTGTTGCCCTTATTCGGCGTTATGCCCATTTTAGCAGCTCTCATCTCAATGCCAGGAAACGCCTCATTGACGGCTTGCTGATTTCCGGTAATCAAGTGAATGTCACCCGCGAATGTTAACATGTACGGTCTTCTGGAAGATCGTGCCTCTAGTGTTGGCGTGTGAGTCTTGTACGATCTGCTCCACTAAAGAAGTCACATAAAAGCGCGTCGCCTTGTCTAAAACCTTTTTTGACATTAAAGGTCTTGGTGAGTTCGTTACCGACCTTGATCGAGCAGCGAGAATTCTCCATCGTCATCCTGCACAACCTGACGAGTTTGACAGGAATGTCTAAGCTAGACATCGCGTTGTATAGCTCTTCCCTATGCACGCTGTCATATGCGGCCTTGAAATCGACAAAAAGGTGGTGGGTGTCGATCTGCATCTCTTGGGTCTTTTAAAGGATATGCCGTAATGTGAAAATCTGGTCGATGGTAGACTTCCCTGGTCTGAAGCCAAACTGATATGGACCGACCAGGTTGTTTATAAACGGCTTCAGGCGTGTACACAAAATGGCAGAGATCCTCTATAGTTGGCGCTGTCAAAGGGCTCCCCTTCCTGTGGATCGGGCATACGATACAGAGATTCCACTCGTCGGGCATGCTTTTCTCTGACCATATTTCACAGATGAGCTGGTACATGCGCCCAACCAGATCATCTCCAGCTGCCTCCAAGATTTCAGCGGACAGTCCCAGTCTGCACCGGCAGCTTTCTAAGATATTCAGTCTTGATATTGCTATCTTGACCTCGTCTATGTCGGAATATTCTGCCTGACAGCGGTATTGGTGTCCTCCTTGCCTTCAAGCCTTCACACACAAATTGTAAGTCTCCGCTGAACACGAAGACAGATAAATAGGTCAAGTTCGCATTTCAAGGCTGCAAGTTACACAATAGACGCCATCCAGTTTCAACTACGCTCTACTCCACAATCCTCACGATGATACGGTGAGGGCATTCTTTCTCTGCTCCTGCAGCGCCCTCTAGACACGAAGAAAACGAAGAGATGTGCAGTAAGAAATGCTATCGTCAACCAGCACAAACTTATATAAGATTAGGCGTCCGCGTGGTAGCCCATAATGGACTTATGTAAGTTAGCTAAAGTCGCCGAGAGAATACACGGATGATGTCTATAATACTTTGTATTTTGCTTTCTTAAATAGGAACGCAATGGATAGCTGTCAATGTACTTAGACGGCAGTTGGTGTCACTGTGGTGACCGTCATTACTGAACTATGGCTGGGATATGTTCGCTTCCTATCTCATTCTGATGAAGAAGACATTTTCAAATACTAGAACCGATATGGCGTCTCACTTGTCTCTCACGCGTCTGCACTTAGCCTCTATCAACAAACTCCTACTCTCGCTCTCTCTCTCTGTGTGGTGAAGTCTGGTAGCCGAGAGAGGGGGGAGAGTGAGTCTGTACCAGGGCTCATCTATTTTTAGGAGGAGCTGGAGAACTATGTGGCGAACGGCGGCATCCGAAAATCCAGTCAGCAGGAGTTACCTGGTGCGCTCTCCTTCTAGAGCTACTCCGACATAATTGGAGCTGAGGCCAGATCGGGGTATGATCGTTTATAGGAGATTTCAACGCAAAGCTGGGTACGGAAGATATCTTTTGGTAGATTCATCGGAAAGCGCAAATACTGGCATGATACTGGACTTTGTCATGGGGCGGAACCTATCAGTAGCTAGGACGCGGTTCTCAGACTACAACATCCAAAAAGGGACTCGGTGGTCCCCTGATCAATCAACCGTCAACCAGGTTGATCACGTTTTGATTGATCGCCGTTGTTTATCCCTCTTAGTGTGGTTCAAATAGCTGTTTCTCTCTCGCATAATATGGACAGTTAGAAAGAGTACTAAAGCCAATGTAGTAGATTCGCCAGATCAGGTAGTAAGGTAGTAGCATTGTGAAATTGTTGGGAAATGTAGTAGAACGTGCTTCATATGTAGCAGAACGGTAACGCTGCGAACGAGCAACGTCTGCAAATTATAAAAATCTTCTACCCAAATACGGAGCTTATCAGCTTCACTGACGAAGCTCATTTTTGGCTCAATGGGTTCGTCAATAAAAAAAAATCCACATGTGCTTTATGAATCACTACTTCATCCACAAAAAATAACGGTTTGTTGCGGTTTGCATACGGGCGGCCTGATTGGGCCATATTTTTTCGTCGACGATAATGATAGTCACGTTACTTACCGTGAATGGTCAGTGTTATCGCGCCTTGATTACCGACTATTTTTTGCCCGAAGTGGAAGATGTGGTGTGTGTGTTCAAGTCCATCTTGGACAACATGTGGTTTCAACAGAATGGTGCCACAAGTCACACGGCACACGGCACGTTACAATCGATTTATTGAAGAGTAAATATGGTGAGCGTGTTATCTCAAGAAATGGGCCAGTCGATTGGTCGCCTCGTTCGAGCGATTTAACACCGCTTGACTATTATGTGTGGGCTACGTTAAGTCATTGGTTTATGCCAACAAGTCGAAGACGGTGGAAGAACGCAGAGCCAACATTGAATGCGAAATAGCCGATGAGTCGTTGAAAATTGTCCCCGGTGGCCATATGAACGATGTCGAGTCCCATTCCTAAATGTTTTGATGGAACTTCAAGCCGATAGAAAGTTTTTGAAATATCTCAAATGGTTTGCCTTTTATTTAAAGAAAAGTCTTCAAGTCCTTATTGGAAAACCCATAAGTAGTAGCGTCGCACTCAACACTGAGCATTTGGAAGAATCATTTGTGCGGACTGCCAACCTGTGATGAGGACACAAATACTGCTGTCATTGAGAACTTTCCACTCCAGACAATGAGCGAGGATAGAGAGGACAATTCCGTCCCCCCGACATAGTCAAGATAGCGATAAGATCTTCGCTGCCGTTTTGTGTGAGCGCCTGAAATCATTCGTCAATAAACTAGTAGGTTCATGTATGTGCGGTTTCAGGCTGGAAAAGACGCAGGAAAGGCAAATCGACAGCACCACCCTAGAAATTAGTTATACAACGCCATGTCTAATGTCGATATTCCTGTCAGATTCGCCAGGATGACGATGGAGATGACTCACCCCACCATCAAGGTCGAAAAGTAGGTCACCGAAACCTACAATGTTGAAAAAGGAATTAGACAGGCTTAGACGCGCTGTCATGGAACTTTTCCAACATCATTCTTGAGAAGGTACTGCAGAACTTACTCGTCAACACAAGAGGAACGATCTTCCAAGAGTCCGTACTAGCATACACGGACGAGATTGGGCGAACACAGCGAGTCGTCAATGAAGCGTCTCTTGTTATTGAAATGGGGGCAGCCAAAATGGGTTTGGAAAAGAATGAGGGCAAAACGGAAAAAGGAAGGACACACACACATCGACGACTTAGTCGTAACGTCACCATAAGCAGATATCCTTCGAGGTGGTTAACAACTTCGCATGCATTGGCTGTGGGATTAAGCACAGTATAACTCTTGTCAATCGCTGATTCCTGGCCTCAAGAGGCAATAGGGTAACAAAGCCCCATCTGGAAGGACCAATCTAACATATATACATAACAAAACCTTGTTCATCCCTGCTGCTCCTGATATTCTTGTAAACTAAACCAAATTGCAACGCTGTTGATTTTTGTCTCGGTTTTTGTTTATCCGTAATTTTAAGGTTTTGTTTATTTGTTCTCGAGGCTCGATCGAAAATTGAAATTACCGGCAGTCGATTGCATTTGTATTAATAGTCCCATTTCAAAGTAGAATCGGAAATAACTTCCGAATAGGAGAATTGAACACTGCAGTAGAGCCAGTATCTAGTTTGTCATTCTAAACCGGAATCTGAACAAAGCTTGTTGTGCATCGATCAATTCAACGAGACTCGACACCCCAAATGGGCATCACTAATCACAAACATTCTTCTGCTGGGCATGAGAACCTTCTTTCCTCATAGAGTGAAGAGTATGAGGCCCAAAGCAAAAGCATGGTATGACTCGAGCTGTAAAGAGGCTATCAGGATGAGCGAGATGAATTTCCGGACATACAAAGACAACCCTACTGAGGAAAATCGGAACAAGCTTAAGCGAGCCGGAAATGACTGCAATGCAACCATCAGACGTGTGAAATTCTCTTATGAGCAAAAGTTGAGCCAAAAAGTGCTACAATGTCCCAAGGGTAGCAAAAACTTTTGGTCAATTGTAGAAAACATAAAGAATTCCTCCTCGTCTTCAACTCCCACGCTCATTTACAATGACATTCTAGCTGTCAGCTCCTTAGATAAAGCTAATTTGCTTGCAGCCAGCTCAACACTGCAACATTCCAATATGTCTCCACCTGTACTTGAGAGTGTTGATTTCAGCATGGGACAAATGCACTTCCGCACACGTACAGTTGCAAGAGTACTTAAAGGTCTCGACGTGCACAAATCCCTTATACCTCTTCTGCGCTAGCAAACCACTGCGTAATCTTTTTAATCCATCCTACTCTTTAGGTTTCTTTCCGAGCAAAATGGAAGACAGCATTTGTCCAGCCCGTCCCTAATAAGGGCGAATCTTCGTCACGCACCGAGTACCGAGCACTTACATCGCTTCTTTCTAAGGTCATGGAAATGCTGATAAATCGTGAGCTTATAAAATGTCCTGAATCGCGGAAGCTTCGTAATGACCCGCAATTTGGTTTCCACAGCAACAAGTCCACTAGTGATTCTCACCGAAAAGTGGAACCAATCTTTGTACAATGCAGGCGAAAGCAAGATCGTTGCGGTTGACCTTGCGCTTTCTAAAGAATTTGACAGAGTTTGGCCTCAAGTTCTCTTGTTGAAAATGAGTGCTAATGGTATCGATGTATCTCTTAGATTAGCAATTACCTTTCGAAACGTTCAATTCAAGTTGTTTTGGATGGGTTCAAGTCTGATATCCACCAAATAAATGCTGGTGTTCCCCAAGGCTCAGTTCTGTCTCCGACACACTTTCTCATTTTTATAAATGATCTCTTGTCTGCTACCTCTAATCCAATCCATTCCTTCGCTGATGACACCACCTTCAGCTTTTCATATTCTCACAACCTCGCCCTTTTGCGTATGTTAAGCACATTGAATGTCGATTTTGACAACATATTTAACTGGGGAAAAAACAATAGAGTGGATTTTAATGCTTCAAAAACTCAATGCTGTCTGCTGTCACTCAAGCGAACCCTTGATAATCAGCCATGATCCATGAATGGCGCTTGTGTCGATGAAACCGGAAAACTTTCAACACACCACTTAGTTGGAACGATCACATATTTAAGGTCGCCAAAAATGCTGTGAAATGTTTAGGTTTCCTTAATCGATGCCAGAAATATTTCACCCATAGTACAGGCGGATGTAAGCCATAATTTATAAGGCTCACATCCGCCCCAAGCTTTAGTACAACTTTCATACCTGGTCTGGTGCCCCCAAGACCACCCTGCATCTACTAGAATCCAAAAGCGAGCGATAAAACTTATAGGAGACAACTATATCGCAGGGCCATTAGACTCGCTCGAACATCGACGTACCGTCTCTTCTTTGTCCGTGTTTTATCGTATTTCAACAAACGATGCTCAAGTGAGCTAGCGCACTGAATTCCTTCTCTCCAGGAATTCACCCGCAATACCCGTCTCGCCAGGAATCGCCATCAGTATACCCTTAAGCCTACTTTCGTACGCACAGTTAAATTCAGAGACTCGTTCTTCAGCCGCACTGCACGAATATGGAATGCTCTTTCCAACCTAATATTTCCCACAGACTACAACCCGCAGACATTTAAGACCAATGTGCACAGGTACCTCCTCTCCCTTTCGCCCTCTATACCTTCAGCCCATGCTGTGTCTTGACTCGGTCTTGACCCGACACATAAGGGTATTAACAATCCCTTGAGCACGTGCAAATTATACAAAAAAAATAAAATCTGCAGGAGTTGATCTTGGTATAACAGGCTCCATTAATACCTCAGCAAACAAATCGGAATTATTTCGTGAATCTTTCAGCGTTATTTCCAAAGCGTGTACTGATTTTTTATTAGCCATGGTAGCCATGGCTCGCCCCTCATAATAAGCCCGCAGCAAAACTTTGGCCATCCGAGATGTTTTTTTTACATATTCAACGGCAGTTTTAGTGAAGAATGTGCAGTTCGACCATCCTCAAACAATCTGGAGGCAATACCAGAAGATGCCAGTGAGAAATCCATTTCCAGAATTCCAGAATTGAAATGACATACACAAAAAAAAATGTCCCTAAAGAATATTTAATTTAGAAGTAAAATATATTTGTAGATGTAAAATATTTTAAAAACAGCATTTTTCAAGCCTAAGAAAAATCAATAATTGTAAGCTTAATTGCATTTTGTTAGAAGGATCGGCCCCTTAAAAATTTGCTCAGCGAAGCGGGTATGGAGTTGATTGACTTCAAAAGATTGCAATTTCCAAAAACTCTTGCGTTTGCTAGGACAATAAACAAGGCACAAGGACAAGCGTTGCAATTGTGCGGAATTGACTTTAAATATCCACACCTCTCATGTGGGTGATATTCACGTGTGCTATTAGTTCTGTTTATTTATTCCACAACTCCAGGCGAACAAAAATGTAGTTTACGGAAGGGCTCTGCGAAGTATATTAACGTGATATGAGCAGGCACAGGGTCCGCTAGTACATCCATAAAAGTTAAAGAAAATCTTCAAAATGTCTATTCGGGGAGTCCCTTCAATTCACGCGAAAACGGAAAGCCCATTTAAATAAGTTGTATGGAGGGAATTCCAGTTCTTTCTTTTTTCTTGCATTTTGTTCATCAATTCTAACGGTCTATTTATCTTGAGTGCATAAATAAAATCACTTATTAATTAGAAAAATCTTTTTTTCATACTGACCCCAACCATTCCGATTAAACGAGCTTTTACTGTATGTTCTTTCCCTCAAGTTGACATTTCAAAACTAGAGTGGAGATCTGTCAAATTTGTTTGTCAACATTCTTGCAAGTTAATCAACAAAAATGGTTACAAAAGAGATGAAGTTTTAAGACTGAAACATTCAAACGCAGGTTGCAGACGTTAATGCTAAAAGGATTCAGGTCAACTTATGATATGGTTATCCGATAAGAATCGGAAAAGTTTTTCCTGAAAGGCAGTGTAAGAATTGATTATCTGTAATCCATGCGGAAGATTATTCCAGGCACAAATTGCAGATACGAGAAAGGATCGTTCACCAATGCAATGTCTGAAAGAGGGTATTATAAGAGTTTTACCTCTACTAGATTGTGCAAATTGTATCATTTCAAACAAATAACTATGTGATTTACTTTTCATGACTTTAAACAGCTTTAATATATTCCGAAAATTTAAATACAGATCAAGCCTCAAACCAAGAATAGACGAAGACATGTTGGACACACTACTCGACTGGCGAATATTATAAATAAAACGAACACAGTCATTAAACGCAACATTTAGACGATGTTTACAAACAGAATCTAAGTGCGGATACACAGAACAATAAAACAAAAGGTGGGGCATATTAAGGGTTTCGATCAATCTTATTTTGACAATGGGACTCAGATAGAACGCTGAATATCGTTATCTAAGGAGTCCACAATAAACTTTCCGTAAAGAATCTTTAACACCATTTAATTACATCTACCTAAGTATGAAAAAGCATTTCGTATGTCAACTAGTAGCAGCTAAAAGAGCTTGTTTTGTAATGCAAATCGATTGCAAGAAAAAGAAAGGAAAATATCGAAATCACACGTTATAATCTTATTTGGCGTGATAAGTAAGAGCGACAATGTGCATTACTTGGCTGTTGCTATCAAAAAGGAATGAGAATCAGAGCATTGAACGACTCATCGCCTATGATCGCTGACTATGTTCATAATAACATAACAACTATGTAATAACAACTCAACAACTGCACCCAGCTCCCACTATGCTTATATGAGCTGGTACGATCCGCTAGTTTTCATTTGCGTATGTGAGGTGCAATGGTAGCAGTAAATGGACAGTACGTATATCTATATGAACATATTCGCTCTTACATACAATTATATAGAAACACTACATAGGGTAAATTATACAATGTTTCGTATTAAATTCAAGTAACAATAATTCAAAATCACAAATAAAATTCAAAAATCAATAAATTCAGACTACGTTTACGTTACGTTAATATCAATATTGAAATTCATTACTTAACAGAGCTATTTCATCAGTTTGGTGACGATGTATCGACAATAAATATATCGAATACACAGCGAAAATTTAACTATTTCGAGTCTATTCTGCTGTACGGAGCCAAAATATGGGGTCATTGTTTCTTTGAGGAAGTTGAGAAATTCCTCAGATACTTCCTGAAGCGAATCTTTCAACTTCCAACATGTACAGCAAACTATATGCTGCATTTAGAAACTGGAGTCCCACCTCTTTTTTCAAATACCCTAAAGCTGCATGCAGACGACAAGTGGGCCCTTGATTCAAAAGTGGGAGGAGTTGGCGGCAAATTATAGCGTAAATCTTAATATTTTAGCTCATATGGAATTTTCAACAATCAGCTTTATTTTCACCAATGTTTTTAAAAAAGCTGGTTGCACCATATGTAACAGATTTTCAGCTGAAGCTCGGTCATCACAACATAGGCTGCTCTATAGTAGGCTGAATTACAACCTCAGTACGAGTCCTTGACCTCGACCTGATTTTCCAATTATATGTGACCTGTGCTACCTTAAGGAGAGCGAGGATGTATACCATTTCGTCGGAAGATGTCCCATTTTATAAGATTTCCGCGTGAGATATTTTGGAGTCACCATGCTGGACTTAGATGCTGGGGCGCAATGGGTGGGAAGATTTATACTATTCCACTGCAACTGCCATACGTTACAGAACCCGTATTTTAGAAGGCGATTTTTGGATGCAAAGCAAGCATAAATTAAATGACTATCAATTTGTTCCGTTTTTTATACCAATACTTAAATTATATTAGTTAAATTGTCAATCTGGTGGACGGCCTTAAGCCAAACCATAATCGACTTTTTTTGATTTGACAACAAAAATGTATAACAACTTAATGAAAAAAAGTCACTAAACTAACTATCTAAAAAAAAAAAAAAACACTAAATTATTATCATTTTAACAAACATTTTTCATCGAATGACAGAAACAATGAAAAGAGTCGGTTAACATAAATAAAATTTATAGCTAAGACACGCTGGGTATACCAAAAGTTGCATACTTATGGATGCAAAATCATTGCAAAAATTATTTAATACATCAACCACCCCTACAAATGTTCAAAAATACAGGAAAAAAAATGCTTTTAGGCGCATAATATTGTGAATATGTACATCAACCCAATGAATGAATTATCGATAACACACAGAAAATAATGGTTGGAGGCATTGTTTTCATCCGCGCTTATTTCATAAGCGGCGATAGATATGATAAGTAACTTAAGCGGATATAGGATTTTTTTTGTAGGTGTATGTTACATTCAAATTGAAAGTTAAGCGTATATACGCTTGCAAAAAAACACACCTAATAAAATCGCAGAGACATTAGACTCGATCGAACATCGATCGCTATTTCAACAAACGATGCTCAAGTGAACTAGCCAACTGCATTCCTTATCTCCATGAATTCACCCGCAATAGACGTCTCGCTAGGAATACCCATCGATATACCCTTAAGCCTACTTTCAGGGGCACAGTTAAATTCAGAGACTCGTTCTTCAGCCGCACTATTCGAATATGGAATGCTCTTCCCAGCCTAATATTTTCCACAGACTACAACCCGCAGACATTTAAGACCAATGTGCACAGGTACCTCCTCTCCCTTTCTCACTCTATACCATCGGTCCTTGCTTTGTCTTGACCCCGGACACATAAGGGTATTAGCAATCCCCTGAGAACGCGCAAATTATAAAAAAAAGAAGAAAGTACTGCCAAATCGAAGCAACAATTTAAACGATTCCACATCGATCAACAACGAGGAAGGACAATGAATAGTTTGACGTCGTGACTGTTCATTGGGTGTAAATGCCTAGATGAACTCTCATTCCTATTCTCAAATGGTAAACGAATAGACTGCAAACTAAGTATCTGTGCATGCACCGCCAGATGTCCAAATTAAGTAAGAGACTTGCCCCGGAAGGTGACATATCAATTAAGTTTCACACCGCAGCCCAATTCTCGAGGGCTCCTGAAATAAGCGACCAGAAGCCGCTCCGCCATTTATCATCCATCCTCCCATCATTCTTTAACAATATATTTGCTCCGGAAAATCGTGGCGACACACGTCTCCTTTAAATCACTTGAACGGCAAAGTCTCCATCAGCCACGTGCTGGGCAAAATCAATTACGCTCAAAATGATTCCTAAGATGGGTCATTCATCTTGGCCAACGAACAGCGGCCCGCACCTCGCCATCAGCAGCATCATATCGATTAGTTGCGACGACTTGGTCGTCCCGCAATTAGCCTCAACCGAGTGAACCGCCGCCACCGCATGTCGCCCAGAGTCCGTTCAAGGTGGAAGGTCCCTCGTCTCAAGGTTACCGTAAGCCTTTCCAATCGAATTCTTATTTATGCCCATCGATTATTTCCCACTGCCCCCGAGGGCCACATGTGTTTGTATGGCGTGCAAATAAATCTACCTATGACTTACGCTGACAGTCGTAATCGAATGTAGAACCAACCAACTTTCAATTTCGTCCCTTCGGCCCCTCGCTCATAACGTCCTGCCAGTTATTTCCATATTGGGAAATGAAACACATCAGTTAACTCCCGGGGAGCACTCCTTCTCCTCTTCTCTTCATCGCTGCAAGAGATGTATCTCGATGTGATATACCGATGTTCATTTATCTTATCGACGCGTTTCCATTCAGTCAGCGTTCCCACCCGTTCGGCCCCTCGTGCCCCTCCCTTCAGGACTGCTACGTATGTTGTATCGCCGCCGCCGCAACCATTGAAATGCAATTAATCATCGCCCAACCCCATAAGAAAACATCGAGCTTGGTTAGGAAATAGGAGTGCTCCACCAGGACTAGCACCAGCAGCGGCAGGTTCTCGGGTTGGGCTTGTCGTTGTCGTCTACGTCGTCTTTCTCACAAATTGGGGGCAGGCAGGAAGACGAAAATTGGCATTCGTTGAGGAAAAACATTTTTCTTTTACTCAACCTTCAGTGCCCCATCCCACACCCCTCCCCTAAACAACAACAGCAACGTGCGAGCGAAGAAGGAAAAAAAAGGATAACAAACGTGTAGGTGCCCACTGCCCATCCACACCCACTCTGACCGGAGCGGGAGCGGGAGCGTGGAGCATTTTGTTCCATCATATGTTTTGGGGTAGCTTAGAGTCTGCTGAAAATTTGAGTGTCCTTGCGGTGGTCGTGTGCAGTTTTGTGTTTTTGCCATCATCACCATCAACTTTCCATCGCCGCCGAGGGTTGGGTCGGGCAGGCTGGCAGGCAGTGAGGCAGTCAGGCAGGCAATAGCAACGGCAGGGGGTTATGACAGGATGCCCATAAATTCGTAGCAGCAGTTGTGTGGCACCTTTGAGCCAGGACCAAGCCCTGAGCGGATAGAGTAACTGAATCTTATACAAACTTCATGAAATGAACTGCGCACTTAACTGACTCTGGCAGAAGAATCATGTCGCTGGATGGAGAAGGATGGAGGGGAGTCGGAAATCCCCCCTCACACACACACAAAGTAAGACTAGATGAAGACTAGTGTACGAATAATCTGGTCCGCGGTCGACAGCGAACTTGATAAGTACAATAAAATCGGGTTTGTTATGAGAGGTTGTCCTTGGCAACGCTGCGCTGGCGAATGAGTATGCTCAGTGTGTACACAAGGAGAACAGATGGCAGCCAAGGACTCCTCTGTGTTGTTGTTTGCTGCCTTGAAGGACAATGGAATTGTTTGGGGGAACTCAATGAAGTGGTCGGAGCGTGGAGGGTGGAGGGGATGCATTTAAATGCAACAGACTTTGAATTTTAAAACACTGACGAAACTTGGGGCGGAAAGCAAGAATAGCGCGTGCATCTTTTAATGCATCTGCGACGACAAGGGATGCTGATGATGCTACTGACGGTGGGTTGAGTGATTCCTGCTTCACAGTGAAATTTAATTCGCAAGAAGGAACAGTTTAGATATCGCTCGTAAAATTACTAAAAGTTTTTGGAAACTTCCGTCGAGGAGTGAAATTCTAAAATGTAACATGATTTACTGCGATGCAGTTTCATTTAATTCTCCCAGTCCTTTCTGGGCTCACGAAAGATGGGGTTTTACTGAGGATGGTAATCCTTTCTTCTCTTTTATGTGATACCTTGTCAAGCCACATTCATGGTTTCATCTTTTGAGCGAACGTGTATGGTCTTCCAATTCATGGTTCGGATTTGACAGCCATGTTTCAATCCGACGTGTCAACTCGAACTCTCATACGAGACGAATTTTGTCATTTTGGAATGAATAGCCGTGTTTTTTCAAAAACACTGAAATAGGACTTTGCACGTTAAGCACATACAACAACCTACTGTACTGCCTATAATACAACCTACTATAACTGCCTATAATATCGGCAGTGAAAAGTGGCTGCCGATAAAAATTCGATATATTTTGACATCAATTCGATAAATGGTTTTCTTCTTATATTCTGACAGATAAAAATCAAAGCCACTTTTTTCTGCATCTTACTTCACTTCACTATCGATAGCGATGAAACAAAAAACACGGCTAATGTGAAACTTACTCCAACAATTTTAATCAAATGTTTATTTATTTACTAGCTTTTATCCGCGACTTCGTCCGCTTGGAATAGTTACTTTGGGTAGCCTTTTTCATTTTTAGGATACTAATTTTCCCAATAATACAATAAAATACACACTAACTGCAAACTACCGTGATTTACTGTAAGTATCTTATTTTAACACATTTTTATAAACTACATTTTTTGTTTTTGCATCCTCTGCTAAAACAAAGATTTTGCGGGCACGATACTCATAAGCACGTCACATAGAGTTGCCCATGGGGAAAACAGGTTTTTTCTAAATGAATACCTGTTACTTAAATCGTTTGTCCTTGAGCTGTATTCATTGTCATTGCAAATGCTGCTTTTAGGGGAAACTGCACTTTTTTAAACTGAAAGTGCAAATCAGTCGGAATTATTGGAATACGGGGAATTAAAACATCTTGTCCTTTTGCCATTCCAGTCATAATTATTGCTTTTATAATATGCGTCTCAATTGAGTAACTTGTAACCGTGTACCATTACATAGACTCGTTGCTTCAAGGTTTCTCATTAACAGGACCGGAACACCAACTTGTAACTTCAACTTATAAGAAGGTACTCCTGATTATTCTAAATAATTCAAAAATTCTAAAGAGTACGACGTTGCTTGTTCAGTGTCTATGACATTGTCTACCGAGAGATACTCGACAACATCCCCCTCCACGTATGACATAATTTGTTCGTTCATCTGGCACACTGTCTCATTTGTCGGCGATCTTCTCCGATTTTTAGAAGAGCAGTCTCATATTGCCTTGATTGTGCATCATTGCGCAGTTGAACTCGCATATTTATAGTCAAACGGACGGAATTAATGTTGACGACCCCAGCAAACGTTACAAGGACAACGATTTTCGGTTCTGCACGTGGAATATTAGGTCCCTTAACAGACCACGTGCAGCCGAAGAACTGGCGGAGGACCTGGACTTCTACAAAGCAGTCATCACCGCAATCCAGGAAGTGCGGTGGAATGGGCCGGACAAGAAGAGGATGAGAAACTGCGACATCTACTACGGTGATTGCAACAGGGAGAGGCGCTTATTTGGATGTGGATTTGTTGTTCGAGGCAGACATAGGCAAAAAGTCTTAAGCTTTGTCTGTAAAAGCGAACGCCTCATAACAATCCGCATCAAGGCTAAATTCGGGAACATCAGCTTGATTTGCGCCCACGCCCCAACAGGGGACAAGGATGACAACAGCAAGGATGACTTCTATAATCTCCAAGAAAGGACTTACGATCAGTGCCCCAGCTACGACATCGAGATCGTACTTTTAATGGCTGGGTAAGGTGGGCATTTTTGCCAAACGAACATTCCGAGGAGGCAACATCGACTCGGACCATTTCCTTTCTGTAGTCAAGGTAAGAACTCGGATATTAAGAGATCAACGGAGTCGAGGAAGGGCACCACGGCTTGACGTCGGAAAGTTACAATCGCAACGGTCTGCTAGGATCTTTGCCGATCGAGTGTCCCGGAATCTCTCTCTAAGTTCGTCGCCACCTGCGCAAACAATCGAAGAAGATTGAAGGCGTTGTCAAAGATGCTGCCACTGATGTGCTGGATCTTACGGCACCACCGAGAAAAAACCCATGGTTTGACAACGAGTGTAGGCTGGCACATGCAGCGAAGCTGGAAGCCTACAAAGCAACGCTGCAACGAACAACGAGAGCTGCTTGTGAGCTCTACGAACAGTGACGAAGGGACGAGACGAGAGAGGCAATTGAAAAGTGGAGCCATCATCGAATGACTAAGCTGACTTTATACAAGACTTTGATAATCCCAGTCCAGCTGTACGCCGCGGAGGCATGGACAATTTCAAAAGCGGATGAGGAAGTCCTTGGTCTCTTCGAGAAAAAAGTTCTGCGGGCGACCTTTGGTCCTTTTTGCGTTGACGGTTTCTGGAGGAGAAGATTCGACCACGGGTTGTACAGCGGGCTGTACAGCGACATGAGTCTAGTCAGGCGTCTTCGGATCCAACGCCTAAGATGGCTAGACCATGTAGAGCGTATGGACAACTCAGCTCCGGCCCGAAGAGTCTTCGACTCCGAACCCGTATGACAAGGTAACAGAGGACGGCCGCGTTTAATGTGGCGCACCCAGGTGGAGAAGGACCTCAACCAACTTTCAGTGCGACACTGGAGACAGCTAGCCAGAGACCGTGCTAGCTGGAGAGACTTGTTGGTTGAGGCCCAGATACACCCCGGACTGTAGCGCCAAATGAAGAAGAAGAACATACTAACGCGGAATTCTGAAGTGTTATTCTCTAAATGATTTATCTTTCTTAACACCAATATTTTTTGGGACTTC
This sequence comes from Eristalis intricaria, assembly GCA_964034865.1. Lineage (NCBI taxonomy): Eukaryota > Metazoa > Arthropoda > Insecta > Diptera > Syrphidae > Eristalis > Eristalis intricaria. The sequence goes on from OZ035873.1 coordinate 133,417,282, forward strand.
TTTTCGGACACTTTATAATTCCTTGGTCTCACCGCAGTCACTTTGAGAAACATTTGCTGCTTCACCACACATTTTGTCGACCACAATGTTATGCCAACTTTCAGAACATTTAAAATCGTTCCTTCCTAGTAAGATGATAAATTGATTAGCCATCTCTTGCTAAATGCGGCTGCTTAGAGAGACCATATCAAAAGTTAATTTACAATATCTTCATATTCGGATTTACGATCCCTTTTTGACTTTAAAGAATTCGACTCTAAAAGTCGTTGTGTTTTTGCTCGATTTTTCCAAATTGTAGAGATAGGGGAATGCGGCACGGCGTGTTGGATTCTAAGCATAAATCGGCATGAGATTCACCATTCAGTCGCAAAGTTATTGCTGATTTTTCTTCAATAGTCAATTGGCGTCTAACAGATGATGAGGCCATAATAATTTAAATTTTCCCCTTCCACGTTCGAAAACTAAGGGAAGAATGTATCAATAACAAATTAATGATCGTGTTGCAGCGAGTTAGCTGCAGCAAGACAATCTGATCAATCCTCCGCAATAAAACTCAATATATTACTGGGATGAATTCAAATAAGGTCTTGCAATGGTGCTTCCTGCAACGATAGACAGGCATAGAGAAAAAGCTAACTTTACTTATGGCTTACATGATGGTTGCCCAAAGAGCTTCCATGATGGTTGCCCAAAGAGCTTCCATGATGGTTGCCCAAGGAGCTTATAACCTTAGGTGTTGGTTACATTTGAATTTCTTAAGTACTAAAATAACAGATTGAATACATAAATGACACCTACATACATACATAACAAGTTAAATATGCAGCTTGAACCAAAAGATTTACAAAATTATTCAATATTTGCCGCGAGATTCGAACTGACGTGCCCATCAACTACTACAGAGCGTGCAAATAGGTTTTTCTTCAATTCGTAGATTCAATAACCGAAGTAAAGTAAAGAAAAAAGGAGCATATGAAATAAATGGTAATTTGTTTGTTTTTGGTTACAATTTACAGTTTCGAAGGACTAAGATCATGTTCTTCAAAACCCTTATTTTGCCAGTCCTGCTCTATGTAGCCGAAAGCTGGACGATAAGCAAAACTGCGGAGCTGATTCTTGGTGCCTTTGAAAGAAAAATTCTACGTCGGATATATGGTCCCGTCTGCGAGGAAGGCGAATGGAGGAGGAGACATACCCGCGAACTCTACGAGCTGTACCAGGTTGTCGATGTAGTCCGGAAGGCAAAAATCCGTCGACTGCACTGAGTCGGCCACATAGAGCGCTGGACAACAATGCTCCAGCTAAGAGGGTCTTCGAATCCGAGCCTCCTGGTTCGAGAAGGAGAGGAAGACCGAATCTCCGGTATAAGGACCAAGTAATCGCGGATGCAAGACAGCTTGGTCTTGATGGCTGGAAGCAGTGTGCCCAGGACCGTCAACAATGGAAAGCAGCTATCGCTCAGGCTCGGAACCTGCATGGGTCTTTAGCCTGATAAGTAAGTAAGTACAATTTTCACACAGGCAACTAAGATACAATTTTTATTTCGTCGCTGTATCCGAAGCAAAATTTTGAACTCTTGAAAAAAACTGACGCTTTATCGGGAATCGTCGTTACATCGGAAGTCGGAAGTAAAATCATGGGACTCAAAGTTTACGTCGTTATATCCACATGGTCGTTTTAACCGAGGTCGATTTAGGCGAATTTTACTGTAGATTAAAAAAGACAGGTGTTAGTGAATAAACTTTTGACGTGGTCATTTGCACGTCAGCATGCCTGAAACAATCCACAAACTTGAAAATCCGTTACCAAATCGCCGTCTTAAATTCCTACGATGAAAATGATTTGCAAAGTCTTTTCACGCAAATTCTGGGACGTCTCCTGATTAGCTTTGATGATCCAACTCAATCATCACCGTCCACATATTCATTTCCGAGACAAATTAAGTTGAGGGAAACTTGCCGTTGCTATGCCAACAGCTTCGACAGAGAATGACGCCTTAACTCTACCGAGCACCGTTCCTTGGCATCCCCGTGGCGACCCGTGAGCCGAGCACTAACGGCGGGGATATTCGTTCTCATTTCACTCCAACGCAACAATAGCGAATCTAATTATAAATATTTGCTTTCCATTCGCCTATTAATAATCCAATAAATAGCAGGAACCCGCACCGGATCCCCATGCAAACAAATCCCTCGTGTCTGGTCTCCCCGCCGGGAGTATTCATTTCATTTGACTAGTGCATAGTGCAGGGATACAGATAACTAGGCTCCCCCATGGTTGTCTGGGGCGCAGACGTCTGTCCATACACACGGCACACGAATGGATCCCGCATTGTTGATTTCCCGCCTAAAGACGACTCTAAAGCAGCAGCAGCAGCAACAAAGGACACAGAAAGAAGAAAGAAGAAGAAAAAAAAAAAAAAAAACAAAACCAAACAACAAAACAAAGCAACGAGAGCGGGAGCGGGAGGAAAGGAAGAAAAGGATGAAGAAACAAATCATGGAGTGGTTTCGTAAGGACATTAACAAATAAATGCCATTGTTGTTTTTTCATTAGTCCGTTCATTATTTCAAGGTGTCCTTGACAGCAGCAGCATTCCTTTGCACTGAAATAGCTTCACATTCGAATCCCGAACGGCCCCACCAGTGCCAGGGCCCCTGCCTACGTTCTGTTAAGCTAAGAAGGACGTGTGCGTGTGTGTGTTTCGAACAACATCCTGGGAACTAAAAACGAAGGACAATAACAAAGGCATCCTAATGATAGGAAAATAATGCCCGAGGAGAGCTTACCAGAGCCCGGGATTGTGCTGCACAGCATGTATGTGCCCGTGTGTACATAGCTTGCGCCGCGCGGCATGAGAATATAAACAGAGCCCAAGTCGATGTCAGCCAGCCAGTCTGCCAGTCTGCCAGTCAGCCTCCCACCGGGCGACGTCTCATGGCACATAAATCAAAAGGATATTCATGTGCTACGCTCTTATTTGTACATAAACACACACGGCTCAACGATACAATCTCCCCGAAAACCATCTGACGACGATATGCATATCCCTCCCACCGCACGCACACAGGCACACCCACCCGGTCTCGCTCAAGGACCATACATGACGAGATCCTTGAAGAGGAATGTTTACCATCTTTGAACGGAATGAGTTTGGTTGAGGCCACTTCTAGCGTATGGGTCAAACGCTTGGACTCGGCACGGCACTCCGAATAGATTTCTATGTACTTTTGCGTGTGCACGCCATCGGAGCACGATTCGTCGGAAAGGCTTTTGGCGAATCCAGTTGAGATTGTTGAGTCGTAGATACTTTCAAGTAGCACACCCTTTAGGGCGCGCTGACGTATGTACGTACTTGTGCCGAGTGTGGCCATGTCAATAATGCACAACAGGCAGCCGTCGGTCCACATGCATACGCCTCCACGTGCCGGCATGTGAGTCAAAGTCAAATCCCCTCGTTGCTGGCGCTGGCTTCCTCGGTGTTTTCCAGAGAATTGATTTCCAATTAGTCAAAAATCCAACGTAAGGAGTGTGAAGGCTCGTTCAAAATGCTGGCTAAATATAGAAGGATTGCCAATGTAATCGATGTTGTCCTTGGGGACTGGTCTAATGGACCGATTGACGGCCAAGGAGACTCTTGAAATTATAAGATTATTTTACAGGCTACTCGGTCAAGTGGCGTGTGAGCGTGGTGTCTAGGTGGATGCTGAAATATGCCCGGCGCCTCAGTTGCGGAGAGAGGCATACAGATTGTTGATGGATTCGGAGTTCCATTAGGAATGTGATTGACTGGCGCCTGGCACGTACACCGATGGGGGTGTTAAACAAATTACTCTGCATGTTCAAAAATTACCCATGGGCTGGTGTACAGAACGAGAGTTGGGGCCCTTGAGCACTGGCGGGGTAACGTGTTCTGACAGGATGACTTTAATTGCACCGAGAGAGTGAATATTTTCCGATCCAGTAGTGTTCTGCTGGATTCAGATGGAGCTGCATAATTTATTGAATTCGGCGTCAGGTGGTCGATAACTACAGCTGCTTCCCCTTTTAAGCTTCCTTTGAAGTACTGGATGCGCTCCACATTAGTAGTTCCTTCGTTTTTATCTACTAAGCACTCAAGCAATTCCCAAAATGAAGGCCGCTCCTCGTAACTTCCCTCGAAAGATGGGATTGTTATTGGTGGAAGTTTAATCAGTCTTTGCGCGGGCACTTCAGTCGACACTGCCTCCTTGGATCCGTTGCTGTTCCGCTTCCTTTAGTATCATTTAAGTACCTCTGTTCCAGATCAACGTATTCATTATTGGCAACGTATGGTTGTTCGTAATCGGATTCTTCAAGTGACCACATGATTTGTTCTTGTTCCAGTACTCTTCTACTTGTTCCAGTTTAAAGCTCAAGTACACCTTATTTTTTTCCAGCTCCAAATTGTCCACAATTCTCAAGCAGTAGTCAACTTCTTGAAATTTACTTCGCTCTTCTACTTATTGGACTTGTTTCAGTAGTTGGTTGTTCCTCCGTTTGAACCTGCCCAAGACCTTTGACTTGAACAACCGTGAACCGTTGATTCCGTTGGCAATTTGGGTGTGAACGGATGAACCTTTGCCTTATGTTGCTTTAACTTCTCCTTCAAAGTACGCTTTATGTCCTCGCACCTGTATTTCAATTATAATAATAATAATATGGGTGGCGCGACAGTCCGAGGTGGACCTGGGCCTAGCTTCTCAGCAACCACTCGTGTTGTGCGTGCTATTTTTCTTTCACGACTGGAAGGGACCTACAGTTTAATTCCGACTCCGAACGGCGAATTTGAGAAGCTTTTTCTAGACAGGAATACTCTTTGAGCATTGTCAGTGACTCGAAAGAGGTGGAGCCGTAAACTATCAAAGGTGTTAAATTCGGGTATCGAATCTGGCCCCCTCTGCGTAGGAGTCGACGCACTTACCCACTACGCCACGGCGACCACCCTGTATTTCAATTGACCAAAATAATTCTCCACGAAGTGAGAATGGTTGGGATTGGCTCTCCTCAGATCTTCCAAGTAGTGTTGATGCAATCAACAAGTGATTTTGAGTTAAGAATATTTATTAAAACAATTTTATAAAATTTTTGTAAAAGGTTTTCCAATAAGGACTTGACAGCTTTTGAACCATTTAAGATATTTCAAAAACTTTATTATCGGCTTGAAGTACAATCTAAACATTTATGAATGGAACTCGACTTCGTTCGTATGGCCAACGAGGGCACGTTTGCAGCGGTCGATTCGTTGGACCCAATATTCAACGACTCGGCCACACATTTCAGCAGAAACTGTGTTCTTCCAACGTCGTCGGTTTGTTGGCTTAAAACCAATGACTTAACGTAGCCCCTCAGAAAATAGTCAAGCGGCGTTAAATCTCACGAACGGAGCGGCCAATTGACTGGTCCATTTCTTGCTTACACGCTTACCGTACTTGTTCTTCAATAGCTGCGTTTTTTTGCAAGCGTATATACGCTTAATTTATAAATGCACAAAAAACGATCATCGACGCTTAACGATTCATCATAAAATCTTGGCAGCATCGACGACATTTATGACATTTGCTAAGCAGTCGTGGAAGGTGATGGTTGACCTTTGATGGTCACCATCTTCGTTTTGTGACTCTGTAGCGTGACCATGACTTTATAAGCAAAAACACTTAATAATTATAAATTAAAAAAATCTTCATCAAATGAAAAGATTCGATTGCAAAACCTAAATGGAATGTATAGCAGAGACACTCTGGGTACATCAAAAATTGCATACTTATAAATGCAAAAACATTTAAAAATTATCTAATACATCAACCACACCTACAAATGTAAGCCACATACAGCTACCTAACAATGAATGAATGAATTCAGGAATGGGCACACAGAAAATAATGATTGGAAGCATTGTTTTTATCCGCGCTTATTTGTTAAGCGGCGATAGATATGATGAGTAAGTTAAGCGGATATAGGATTGGTTGTTAGTGTATTTTACGTACAAGTTGAAAATTAAGCGTATATACGCTTGCAATAAAACGCAGCTAATAAATCGATTGTGACGTGTGCTGTATGGCTTGTGGCACCATCCTGTTAAAACCACATGTTTTCCAAGATGCACTTGGACACACACCATGAATGCTTAAAGCATCAATGTGTTTCTTAATGCCTGAATAATAATTCATGGACCCTTTACCGCTGGTGGGGGAAGTCAACTTACTAGACAGGGTTTTGTATGGAACTAAATTTTATTTGTGCATATCATTACTTATATAGTACAAATGTGCTTATTGTATATTTTAATTTTTGCTTATGTTACAAGATATGTACATTGAGTTGTTTTTGATAGGAAGAAATAAGAAGCGAAAGAGGTGCGTACAGGTGAACGAAAAATGTGCACTAGAGTAATAGTGGAAATATATAATATGTGCAGTTGTGTGCTGAGAGCTGTGTGTTGTGTGTTGTGTGCTGTGTGTTCAGTGCTGTATGAGTTGGCGGCATATATCATCTGTTGTTGTGATCACAACACACCACATTTTCCACTTCGGGCCAAAAATAGTCGGTAATCATGGCGCGATAACGCTGACCATTCACAGTAAGTAACGTGACGATCGTTATCGTCGACGAGAAAATATGGCCCAATAACCAATAACGCCGCCGGCATGCAAACCGCACCAAACAGTTATTTTTTCTGGATGAAGTGGTGATTCATGAAGCACATGTGGATTTTCACCCGACCAATAACGCATATTTTGCTTATTGACTAACCCATTCAGCCAAAAATGAGCTTCGTCACTGAAGATGACAAACACTCTTAAAGTTGCTGTCACCAACTCCGAATTTCGGTAGAAGATTTTTATAATTTGCAGACGTTGCTCGTTCGCAGCATTTCCCAGCACCTTCAAAATGCTACTACCCTACTAGCTGAATTGGCGAATCTACTACATTGGGTCAATTTCTGTACTACTCTTTCTAATTGCCAAGATTATGCGAGAAAGAAACAGCTATTTGAATCACACTAGGAAAGACAAACAACGGTACATTGAAATTCGTGGCACATTGAAAATGCGAATATTTCTTTGTTATTGACGTAGCGAGTGGCGACGCCGAAATTCGGAACCTTAAATAAGAAGAATAGTAAAAACAAGAAACGTTTGTAAATTTTTCGCCTCTTTAATTTGCTTTTCCCACAGTAGAGCGTATGTTTTCTAAAATACACACCCTCACAAAATTATTCGCACAAAGACTTTCCAGCGGAATTTATTTAATATTTTCTATCTACAACTTAAAAAGTAACATTTTTTTTGTATTATACATCTGCTCTATATACTCAATAGTCATATTCAAGGTTCAAACTGATGCAATCAACCCTAAGGTTATTTTTTTCGACTTCTCCGAATACGGCAAGAGGAAAGCAGACACAAAATTATCCGCACAAACTCAAACCTTGTGTTATAATAACCGCTCATTCTGTTGAATGCTGTGATCGAGGCAACAAGCAGAAGGATAGAGGATATTTCTGAGAAAATAAAATAAAAAAGAACGAAGAAAGAGCAAAATGGAGCGAACAAAATCGGAAACTTCTATAGAAGAGCGAAGGTTATCTTAAAGTTAGTTTGCCAAACGTACCGAGAGACTGGTGAACTTGTTGGAAGATCATATACCGTAGTTAGGTATGTTGCCCATAAGTTCAGAAATGAGGGTTGTTTAGAAAATGAGAAAGGTAGGGGTCGAAAAAAAATATTATCAGATGCAAATGAGAGGCATATTGTCAAGAAAATCAAGAAAAACCCTAAGACGCCAGTAAAATTATTGACCGCAGAGATGTCAGGAATCATTAAAAAAGCACTCTCTGTCGAAACAGTAAGGCGGACTTTAAGGTCAAATAATTTTAACGGTAGAGTTGCACGTCGCAAACCCTTTATTTCCAAAGTTAACAAAGAAAAAAGACTCGCGTTCGCCAAAGAGTATGTTAACAAGACTCTAGACTTTTGGAACACCGTTATTTTTAGTGACGAAATCAAGTTTAACTTGTTTGGCAATTACGGGAAGCAAAGGGTTTGGCGAAAACCAAATACTGAGCTGAATGAAGCTAATCTTCAAGCGACGGTGAAACATGGCGGTGGTAATATCATGATGTGGGGTGTATGTCTACGCGGGGGATTGGTCAAATGGAGTTCATTGACTATAGAATGAACCAATATGACTACCTCGACATCCTAAAAAGAAATTTGCAGCAAAGCGCTTATGTCTTTCAACAAGACTACGACCCAAAGCACACTGTTCACAATGTCAAAATGTGGCTGCTTTTCAATGCTCGCCCGCAGCCCAAAACGCCTCCACAGTCACCCGACATCAACCCCATTGAACATTTGTGGGCTGAGCTGGAAAAAAATATTCGAAATCGAGCTATCAGCAGCAAAGCTTCTCTTTAAGAAGCTCTACAACGAGAATGGGAACTTTTACGCCCAGATTATTGCAAGAAACTGGCGGGAGTGTGTCAAAACGACTAAGAGCCGTTATTGATGCTAAGGATGGTGTAACTAGATACTGATGTGCCACTCACTATTAATGTTTGATTTTTTTGTACTAATTTTTAATCTTTTACTAATTCTAATTTGTTTTAATTTTATTGAATTAATTTTTCACGACTAAGCTAGTGGTATTTAGCTGATTTCGTTAAATGAAGTCTTGTGCGAATAATTTTGTGAGGATGTGTAAGTAGAATCATAATCAATAAGCCAAATGGTCTACAAATTAGCCAGTCAACTTAATGATGAGCGCTGAAGAAATAAGGAACAGAGTAAGATCGTGTGAATGGGAGCCTTCCGGTGTAGGGCTTACATCTGTTCAGATTTTTTTTTTATTTAAATGCTGTTGTGTTGAATAATTAGGCTTTTTATATTTGTGTATATTTAATGTTTGATGAAAATTAAACAAAAAAAAATCAATCACTACCTCAAATTAAGGAAAAGGTAAATTTTGCTACCGGATTTTTCTCCCCGCGCTAACACTGCGCGTTCGTGTATTTTATCATGCGGAAAATGTTAAGTTTACTGAATAAATTGACAGTGACAGTTTGATGACAAGTGCCAGAAATGAAGTATTACACAGACGCCAGACTTCTACCTCTCTTGTCTCTCTTAAAATTTTGACAACTGGTTTTTATAACGTGTTCTTAAAACAAATTGACCAATCAAAGGACGGCATTAACGCTATTTCGTGAATAACCGTCAAAAATTCATGAGTATCTGTCAAAAAGGCACTCAAATTCGTCGATGGACTAGTGGGCAATCAGCTGTGAAGTCGGCTGTCTCTGTAATACTTAATTTTTGATTAGTGGGCGCGTTCACAAACTAAATTCAAAGTTGTTGTTATGGAGAATTCGAGAGTAAAAGATATATAATTTTATTCTTTAATTCAAAAAGCATGTCGTACATCAAATTGAGGTTAACGAACTAAAAATGTATCGATATTCACACTCGATAAAATCTTAATGCCAAGTGAAGTTGTCTGTAGCCATCTCATTTTTGTCTTCCATCTTTGACAGGTTGGTGTTCTACCACTAGGTGTCGCTAGAGTCTCTAACGATGGGGCCTGTACAAAGGTGCCGAATCTCAATCGGTTGTCAAGTTCCTATTGAAAAACCCTTTATATACTCACGCAACCACTGATGGAAAATCACAATAAGACAAATCGTTGCGCGTGCTATTGTTCTCTCACTAGTGGAAGGGACCTACAGTTTTACGCCGACCCTGAACCGCCAAGCTTGATAAGCTTTTTCTAGACATTGCTCTTTGAGCACTGTCAGTGACTCGAAAGAGGTGGGGCCGTGAAAATTATTTTTGGTCGTACCGGTCGGGAATCGAACCCAGGCGACGTTAGGCTCCTTAGGGGTCGACGCACTTACGTACAACGCCACAGTCACCACCATTATCAATTAATATAAATCCTGAATTCTTCTTTTAAAACGCTAATTTTGTCTTTAAAATACACTTTATAATGTATGAAATTTATACTGGAAATAAATCTGTCTAACTAAATTAAGAATTGACAGCGGCAATTTTGTAGGGCGCAAGTAAAAATTGAACTTGATTTATTAAAGTTTGATAAAAACTTTTATTTATTCTGGTCTTCTATATTTTGAGCCATAAATCACGTCAAAATCCGCCCGATTCGATATTGCGACCCTCTTTTGCGTCTAGACCCTACTTTTGGAATGAGGACTTGTAGATTGATTAGTTTATTCTGATATTGTGTGATATATTTCATCTGATTTCAGTTTATTTAATTTTGGACAGAGTTTATAATTGTACATGCGTGAAAACTGCCTCTATAGATTGAAGCATGAACAATATTTTCCACTAGTTGAAAAGCCTGTCGTACGACAGGAGCAATGTCATACGCATTTTTGTAATCAATTATTATTCAATTATATTACATAATATGTTCTTTTATGAAGTCTAATTTTCATTATATTAGTTGGAAATAGAACATCGGAAAAACAGAATAAGAATTATCTATTTATACAAAAAAAGTGGTACTGCCCATGAATAAAACAGTAGCTCCATCTAGATTTGGACACAGAACGTGTAATATCATGACCAACACACAAATCCACTGAGCCAACGGACCCGATATCTTTGACGGATATGTTTTCATTCACATTCGAAAACACATACGTACAGAAATTCACTACCATCCATCGCATTCGAGGAAACACATATGTGCCATCGCAAGATCGAATTCTATGGTTGGGTATTTTTCCTACTAGTCATGGCCCTCGAGCTTTGTGCCACCATGTCATAAATTGGACAGTAATCATTTGCCGAAGGTAATGTCTTGTTGTTGTTATTCTTTTTCGGGCTTTCTAATTCTTATGCGTCGCTGCCATAAGGTATGTTTTGTTTCTACGACAAATTTGATTTTTTCACAGTGAAGAACTCAAGTTCAGCTGAACCTTAAACTGAGTTAAAATTTTCGGTTTAACATGTTCGATTTCATAGTGAAATGTAAACGTTAGGTTGGACTTCGTTTGTTCAATGCGATAGAAACCAAACCTTCCAACTGGTGCGTATACCTACACACCCTACTTGATGTATTTGCTATACTTTGTAGGCTTAAAGTGTCATGAGTGCTGTCCGTTGAGACTTTTGTAAGCTTTCGCTAGATAGATAACAAACAAAGAAAACAAACATACAAAATAACATCGGACAATCCACCCCTGAGTATGACCAATGAAAGGCAAACAATAATAAAATGTAAGTAAAAACTATCTACCCTCTGTACATAAAAAGAGACAAATAATTTTTCATCAAATGTCGAAAATAAAAAGTAATGAAAGGAAAAATGCGGCAGGGATGAATTCCATTATCGAGCGAAATAATAAATATGCAGCTGTGCTGCTGGAATGAGTTTCAAACGGTACACTCGCGCTTAACTCAGTTCATGGAAAGAAACTCACGTTGGAGAAACTCAGTGGAGCTTTAACTTGCATGAAAATGGAAAAATGTTTAATCAAACAAAACAAAGCAAAAAAAGTTTTATTGCGTATAAGAAAGAAAAAAATAAATTGCTTCCAGACGGATTCGAACGCACAACCTGCAGAATCGCGAGCGACGCACCATTTCTTTTTTAATGTAATTTTATTTTATTCGGTATATATTACTTAGTTGCAAAAGTACTTAAAACTAGCTTAACTAACTTAAGAATTTGTTCTTAATTATAATCTACAGACCCTATGCGGGTACTCTAAGCTAATCTAATCTACATTATAACTGTGCCTTTCGGCTTAATCTACGTTTTTTTAGTCTTTATGACCATCTTTTATTACTAATACTTAAAACTTATAAAAACTTGGCTAAACTTAACTACTTAAGAATAAGGTAGTTAACCTTATTCTAAACCTAATCCTAACCTAGCATTAAACTTAAGACTATCCTAACCATGTCCGTAACAGTACGCACACGTGCAACAGGGCGTATATGTTATGTATATGCCTAACATTTATAATTTAAACGCCGTGGTGCACCTTTTTTTGGATTTTTTGTTTCATTTTTTTTTAGATTTTTTTTTTGATTTTATTTATTTTTTTTTTTCTTCTTTTTACCGTAAAACTATGTAAGCTGGCCACTATGGTCAACTACCTGATCCTGTGGAAAAGCTAGCGGTGGCGGAGGCTGGTTTTGGTGTAACCGCCAGTAAACTTGCCGTTCTTTGGCATACTCTTTCCTATCTCGATCGGGGATCGCTCTACTGAACCGGAGGAGTTCCTCGTGTGTGCGAACGACATCCGGTTCGTACTGGAGTCGCCTGTCCACTGTTCGGCGTACAACATGGAAGATGATAGGACATCCTTGTGGATCCTCTATAAGGCCAATTGTGTCTAGATAAAGGAATGCTTCGGGAGGAATAAAGCCGTTAAGGCGCACCCTTTCATGGTACATAATATTGGGTTAGTAAGCCCCAAATATCAGACTGTTGGAAGAGGTTATAGCTCGTGCAGTGTGCCTTCTGATCAGCTTAATAATAAAATTATCGACCCTGTTCACGTTTGCTTCGCTGTAGAGGACCTCGTTCGGATAGTACTTCTTGTACTCAGACTCGGGTGTACGATACAGACGGAGACAGCTCCTAAGACACTGCCTCTCGAACACCCTCATCTTTTCCATCTGGGAAGGACTCACGTTGAACCACAATGGACAACCATACTAGGGCCATGTAGCAGATAACCTTCACTCTGGTATCAAGTTGGCTGCTGAAAAACAACCTCCTTGGCGCAGCAAAGGCTTTTCTGGCTTTCGTCAGAGCAATATCTATAATAATAATAATATAATAATATGGGTGGCGCGACAGTCCGAGGTGGACCTGGGCCTAGCTTCTCAGCAACCACTCGTGTTGTGCGTGCTATGGTTCTTTCACGAGTGGGAGGGATCTACAGCTTAATGCCGACTCCGAACGGCGAAGTTGAGAAGCTTTTTCTAGACAGGAATACTCTTTGGGCATTGTCAGTGGGTGGTGTCAAAGGTGGTTAATTCGGGTATCGAACCTGGCACCCTCTGCGTAGGAGTCGACGCACTTACCCACTACGCCACGGCAACCCTATATGTTTGTCAATATCTGTATGTTTGTCAAAATACAGGTATTGATCCAGCCAAATGCCTAGATATCTAACTACACTTTTTACAGCTAACGGCCGACCATGCGGGTCAACTATGCCCAACTTACGCCAGTTTTGGCGCGTATCCCGCGTTGCCCTGTCCAACGGGGTCCGGAAAAGACTAGTTTCGCACTTCTGGAAGTTGATAAGCAGCTTCCAGTCGTCGCAAAATCGCTTAATTTTCTCGAAGTCACGCTGCAACAAGATGTTTATAACCTCTACCTTCGGACCTGATCTGTACGCAACTAGGTCGTCGGCGTACGCAATTAAGTGCGGCATGGAACCTATAAGATCTGCAGTGAATATATAAGTTCGGGAAAAACTATGGCTACCTCAGACCGTTTTTAATGTAAAACACCGTAATGGAAGTTACGTCACCATTTTTCACAACGAACTTTCTACCTGTTATCATGTCATAGACCATGTATAGCAATGGTTTACTTATGCCAAGCCTGACCAACTTGAGGAAGAGGCCCTCCAACCAAACTGTGTCGAACGCCTTCTCCAAGTCAATCAGACAGTCACCCGTGCACTGATTTTTGTTTTTATTCGATTGTATGTCGGACACCAGTTTTGTAGCGGCATAAATGGGATCAAGCCCCGCTCGGAATCCGAAATGGTGAGCAACGCACCAACCTACTCCTCCAACGAACCACATTAGTTTCAGCATTTTTCCTTCGACCACATTCGGTATAGTTGACATGCTTACGTACTTACATACTTGCATACATGGCACTTTATTATAGTAGATGACCATGTCCATTCGAGATACTAAATTTAGTATATTTATACCGACACTCTCAGCGATTACCGTTAAATTTGTATTTTTTTGTTTGATCTAATAGAAGAGTAGTTCTCGTTTACAACTTTTGCAATGGCCAGGAAACTTGATCAGAGCTGTTAGAGGAGCCACCCGCGGATTTAAAGTGAATTGCTTAAAAGTGGCTTGGCTGCAGCAAGGTTTTTCAGTAGGTGTAACCGTCGCCAGACTCATTGACTATTCCATCTTCAACGTAAGGTATTGCTGTCCAGTTCATGTCAGATTCCTGAATAAGAAGAAGCAGCTGCTGTAAAGTTAAGCAGCGATGCCGAACCGAAGCGATGTTATTCATGCTTATGCTTTATTGATTGAACCATCTTTATATACACATTTAATTTGACCTGTCTTTCTGTTTTGCATGCCCTGGGTTTGCGTCGTTTTCACGTGCGTCGATGCCACCAGCAGCACGAATGGATGATAAGTGTTTGAAGTCAAATTACGTCGAAATTTGACTTAAAGCCAGGGCAAGACAACGTATTAAATCCTTCAAATCAAGTCCACTCAAAGGACAGACTCCCTTCGAACGAAGCTCTCCATCGGATCAACTAGTGGTCCCATGAAGTGCATCAGGTACCTGCGGAAGGGCTAACCTGTGAGTTCCTCATCTTTCTGTTTGCTTCCACAGTTCAAGCACTGACCAGCACAGGCACTTTCTAAAAACCATCACCACGGCACCCAGGACAGCGGTTAGCCCGTGGCACTTAACTCCTTCTTTCCGTGCGCTCTGCTCCCGCTTCTCCAAAAAATAAAAAAAGCCACGAAGGAAACCCCATTATTCTCCAGTTGAAGGACGACATTTATAACTTGATCCTGCACGACTTCAGAATGGTTATCCATTCCCACCAATGCGAGGCGCCTACACAAACACACAGGATGTGGCTACACGCAACAGGGCGAGCATATTTCTCCCCACCGCCCCGCCGCACACATCTTCATTTAAAGCAAAGCCCGGACCGGCACCTAAACGGCTCTTTTTTGTGTTTTGCGCTCCCAATGCCGTCGTCGGCCTTTGAGTCGTGATCGCGTTCGTCATGAATGCGCATTCGAGCGAGATGTGGAAGGAAGACCACACTCGGGTGTTGGTTTGAACGGAATCCTCTGGATGGGCTATTGCCGATGACGCTGACGCCAGGACGAATGGTTCGCATCTACTGTATCCGGGTGGGTCTTTTTTGCCGCCATCCGCCCATGTGCGCCCGTGGCTAGAGGGCCGGTCGTTCGGACGGGAGTGTTTGCATATTATTGGAATGTGACATTTTTTTATGACGAAGTGTGGTGTGGACTCTAAATGAATTCAAGCGGTTTTTCTCGTTTGCTTGTGGGACGTCGTGATGGAGGACGAATATCCTCAATTGATGTGATGGAAGTGTCCAGTGCTGGTGGACGTATTGGTTGCGAGTGATTCGAGGCGGTGATCCTTGCATGTGAGGGTTCACATGGTTTTTTGTTGTTTCCGGCGAGATAACTTCGTCAAAGGGTAGAGTTAACAAACTTAGAGCGGCGAGAACGCAGTCAGCACATGTGGACGTTGGGTGACAGAGAGGTTCGTAAAATGATAAGCCCGGCGATTTTCCATTTGCCATGCAAAGGCAGTGCAATTGAAGTGAAGTCGTGGCGGCTGTTGATAGAGGAATGCGTATAAATGGATGTCTCTTAATATTGCTGAACCAAAGTGGTTCAATTCAGAAGCCGCACAAATTGTCTTATTTATTTGCTGACATCCTGTCGCTGGTGGACTGGTTGGAACTGATAGCAGCGCAGGGAAGGAATGTTTCATGTTTTATCTTTCTGCAGTTAGCCTCACGTCCCCCCAGCTGGAACTGCAGCCCAGGAATGAAGGTTAACGTGGACAATTTAGGTAATGGTTACTTCCTGTTCAATCTATTTTAAACTTTGGTGAAGAGCACTTCGTTGTCCTTTTTATTTTAAACTTTATAAAATAAACTAATGACCAAGCAAAGCAAATTGAAGGGAAGCGCTTAAAAACTTCTAGTTGACCTATGTACTTCGGTGATAGTCTTTTCGCAACTGCCATCCAAATGAGTGTATTTAAATTCGCTTGTTCATATGCGACTGCACTGGCTCGGCCACATCTAGCGGATGGGCAACAATGCTCCAGCTAAGAGGCCAGGCTAAGAGTCCTCCTGTTTCGAGAAGGAGAGGAAGACCGAATCGCCGGTATAAAGACCAAGTAATCACGGATGCAAGACAGCTTGGTCTTGATGACTGGAAGCAGCGTGCCCAGGACCGTCAACAATGGAAGGCAGCTATCGCTCAGATTCGCACCATGCATGGGTCGTCAGCCTGATAAGTAAGTAAGTAAGTTTCATATGCGTACATGTGTTGACAAAATTAGGCAGAAATAAGAAGATTAAATGGGAATTTTGAAAATGTACATAGGCTGACAGAGTTAACATGAAATATGGAGTTTGTAAGAATTATAGTGACGGCGGTGACACTCGGGGCGCAGTTTGCGAGTATCCTGTAGGATTGATAAAGGTGGATTAATTTTGAAGCGGCTTGGAAGATCTGTAATCACGAAGGCCAAGCTTAGTGTCAAGCCATGTTAGCGATTTTCAACTCATTTTTATCCAAACCCCACTTATACCCCACATACTTGTATGATGCCCGAAAGAAATGGATCACGAAAAAAGCCACCGAGATGAGATTACTTGTCGCTACGGTGGCAGTTACTCGCCGTTATAGAATGGGATAAACGTAAAAAATCTAGTACGCCAGGAACTCAATATTCAGCAGCTGCTTCTTCCAACGCAAATGGTCATGTCGCAGGAATGACCTTATTGTCACGACTTCTGAGGCGTGCCTTGAATGTGATCAGGTAGGTTGCAGGACCACTTGACAAAACCAGGGCGAGGTGGTTGAATCAAGTCAATAAAAACTCACCTGGTTGCTCTTAGAGATAACTCGTTATGAATTAGAGTCCATCGCGGAGGATGGATGGATGGCCTGGATATCCGTCGAAAACAGAGCAGACTGTAGTAGTATAGGACAGTCAGGTATCAAGTAAAGCTTTGTAAATGCCGATGCCAGTTTTGGATCATTGTCTTGGTAGAGTAGAAAACAACGTCGTTTAGATTGTGGAATTCTTACGCGCCTACTTGACGTTTGATGATATCTTTTGATAGATCTACAATACCTGACTTCAATATGCGACGGATATCTATATTTATATACAACCCCAAACCATAACACTGGCTCACCCGGGCTAATGTCGCACTAAACGAAAAATTGTTCGTAAGTTGCAATGAACGAAGATTAAAAGTAAACATTTTCTGTAAGCATTTCCCCACGAAATTGTTAGTTGAGCCAACGGAAATTTTCATTTCTTGCTCATAAAATCATAATTTTTTAACTAACATGCATTCGTTGGCACAGCGAACAGGTTCATAGGACAATAATTAATTAACTTTTTGTTGCTCAATAAAAATATTTGTTTTATCTATAATAATAATAATAATATGGGTGGCGCGACAGTCCGAGGCGGACCTGGGCCTGGCTTCTCAGCAACCACTCGTGCTGTGCGTGCTGCTGTTGTTTCACGCGTGGAAGGGACCTACAGTATAATGCCGACGCCGAACGACGAAGTTGAGAAGCTTTTTCTAGACAGGAATACTCTTTGAGCATTGTCAGTGGGTGGTGTCAAAGGTGGTTAATTCGGGTATCGAACCTGGCACCCTCTGCGTAGGAGTCGATGCACTTACCCACTACGCCACGGCGACCACCATTTGTTGTATGTACATTTTTGTTTCAGTGAAGGGACGGGCATGACAGAGGGATGACTTCTTAAAACTAATTCAGTTCAACAAATATGCGTTGGCACTACTGTCGACCGGTTCAAGCTATCGCGACGAATCTAATCTAAATCATATGGTCTGAGGAACTTGTCCGAAAGCAATGACAAATCGATTGTACTTTGAAAGGCTATCGCCAGCTATTGAGTCATCTTACGTTTGTGACACCATCGTTTTGAAGAAAATGTCAAAATTTAAAGGCAATCAATAGAGCTTTGAAACAGACTCTCTTATTATGAGTTAATAATAATATGGGTGGTGCTACAGCCTAGTTTCTACGGCAACCACTCGTGCTATTGTTCTATCACGAGTGGAAAGGCCCTACAGTCTTATGCCGACTCGGAACGGACAAGTTTGAGAAGATTTTTCTAGACAGTTTTTACTCTTTAGTCATTGTCAGTGATTCGTAAGATTTATTATTATTTTTGGTTGTACCAGCCGGGAATCGAACCCAGGCAGCCAGATTAAGTTGAGTGGAGATCGACGCACA
Source organism: Eristalis intricaria (assembly GCA_964034865.1). Classification (NCBI taxonomy): domain Eukaryota; kingdom Metazoa; phylum Arthropoda; class Insecta; order Diptera; family Syrphidae; genus Eristalis; species Eristalis intricaria. The sequence goes on from OZ035873.1 coordinate 133,435,566, forward strand.
TACCTCAACGCCACGGCCACCACTTTTTCACCACTTTCCCTCAACTAACCGTAGTTTTTGTGGTTAGCAATGATGTTCGGAAACACTTTGTTGATAAGCTCCTCTTTCGTTGAGACGAAATTGCAAAAAATTCGGCGGAAACGAAATCAATCCATTGGATGCGTCGACAGGACCATTTCCGACAGTTAACAGTTGATTGGAGAACACTTCTGCAGATGGATCTTTCCACCTTTGTCATAAGTTGAAGTTTCTTCACATAACGCCGATGATGATCTTACTCCACGGACAATGTCGGTGATTTGAGACAAGCATTGATCTCATCGGCAAATCGCCTGAGAGTAAAATCAATGCATCCCCAAAACGTCTTGCGAAGAAAGACAGGCGGCAAATGAAACGGCTCAGTTAACAATGAGAAATCGTCGAGCAAACCAAACAACTCAACAACGTGACGTGCCAACGTGAAAATCGAAATCAAAGCGTAAGAAGAAGTGCTTCAAGTGTTGATTTGAATCGAGTAGCGTTTCATGATGTGCGATTTCTCTTTCATCTATATTCAATTGATTGGCGATATAATAATAGTATGGGTGGCGCGACAGTCCGAGGCGGACCTGGGCGTAGCTTCTCAGCAACCACTCGAGTTGTGCGTGCTATTGTTCTTTCACGAGTGGAAAGGCCCTACAGTTTTATGCCGACTCCGAATGGTCAAGTTTGAGAAGCTTTTTCTAGACAGGTTTACTTTTGAGCTTTGTCAGTAACTCAAAAGAGGTGGAAATTTATATTATTATTTTATTTTATTTTTTTTTTGTTCATATCGGCTGGGAATTGGACCCAGGTTCAGCTGCGAAGGGGTCGATGCACACATCCACAACGCCACGGCCGCCACGGGTGCTTGCATTAGCTATTTATAAATTGTGTCTTGGTTGTGTCAGTTGGCTGATACTCAACGTTTTACTTAACAAGTTAAGAAGGACTTGTCGGCTTGCACAAATCGAAAAGCAGATCATAAAGTCGGCTAAGTAGAACTTAAGCTAAGTGGAAGGAATAGTGGATCATAAAACTTTAAGTTGCACTTTTATACTGACAGTGACATGAAATCGGAAATTGTTGAATGAAAGGGGATTATTGAATTTGAAAATTATGGTATGGAGTACGAATTATTTGAAGATAATGTGGAAGTGATATATAAACTTACAGAATTAATATTTTTATTTTTTTGAGGAACTTTCGTTTTACAAACGTTTTCGGCTAACCAAAGGCATAATTCTGTCTTACAGCAGAATCGAGAATGCAAAATTTTTAATGAACATAAGTCTTCAAGAAATAATGCGATTCCAATTACGGATGTTGGTCCGCAGTTTTACAAAAAATAAATCTTTATTAAAATTCTCGTCTTAACCCTTAGACATATTGTAACCAACTGAACTCTTCTACAGACTAAGAGAACCCGCAATTATCAACCGCTTGGCTTTCCGTGGAAAATGAATGCAGTTGTTTTCGAAATATTCATATTACATGCCCGTGCAATGAAGTATGAATACTATAAAAAATAAGAATGCGTAAAAATGGCGACGCCTGCTTTTAAATCCTATTTGATGAATTTTATATGGAAACCCTTATTTTTATTTATTTATTTATTTATTCTTCCGTCTTTCATGTACAGAGCTTTTTTAAGACTACTGATAATATTAATAGCATTTCATTTCTTATTAATAATAATGCCTAGTATAAGCAGAATTTAACATACAATTATAATGTAATAAAAAATAATTTACTCTAAAATTGCTACTCAAAAAATTTAAGATTTCATTTTTACATTTATCTCTACTTATATTTAAGTCTATAACATTTGCAACTAAGTTGAATTTTATGCAAGCATTAGTTATAGGATAATTTTGCCCATAGCTTGTACTATGCCTCGAAACATAAAAGAAATCTCTAGGCCTCAGATAACGAGACGGGGTGTAAACACTGAACATGGAAAGCAGCACCGGACAATCAATGTGAGCAGTAATGACGTCATGAGCGAAAAGAACTGAATAATAAGTCCTTCTTACATGCAGTTGCTTTAGATCGATAAGCTGACATCTAGCATTATAATCCGGCATATTTGAATTCCACGACATCTTTCGAAGAGCAAACCTAGTAAATCTTTTTTGTATTCTCTCAATACGAATAGCGCTATTGTTATATAAAGGATTCCATATTAAACAACAGTATTCTAATATAGAGCGAATTAACGAAACATACACAGACTTAAGAGTTTTTGCTGGTTTGCTGGTTGCGCAAAAATGGCTTGTGGATATAGGGGGGTAGTGGAGTATCTAACGTACCAAACTACATTGATGATAAGAACTTATTTACAAAGGATTACATTTCGATCGCAGGATCATACAACACATACAAAATTACCGGAGACAGTTATGGCAAATGCCAAGAAATGTTTCTTTCGAATAGCCTCGTTTTCATTACACACATTCATTTACATAAAAAATTAACGAATTTGAGATTTAAAATTGAAGTGAAGTTGGTTGCATTTAATGAAGAAAGTATCTTAGCTAAGCCGACTTATGAACTTTGGCTTAAGTGCAACTTGGCTCAAAGTAGTAAAGTGTTAGTATCAGCAAACGGTCCTTAGAGATTATCGGCACAACACAAGCGTTTGATACAAGCAATACTAAAATTCACAAGTCGAATGCTGATATGCCACAGGGTTGCAATTTTGCTCCCAGCTGTTTTCTTATTTTCATCAATGATATCCTGTCTGAAACATCTAATCATTTACACTGTTTGTTAACGACAGAACGCACTGTTTTCAAGATTGTATTCTCTGCTCTTCGGATGTGGAACTTCAGTAGCAACGTATGTATTTTTATCAGCTCATTGATTCGACCATTAGAAATTCAGAAGAAATTATTCTCGGTATGCGCCACACTCACCTCTTTCTGTCGTATGATAACATACTATAACATAATCTATACTAATATTGTACAGCTGAAGAGTTTGCTGGCTTGAAAGCGCTTATCTCAAGACCTACTGGTTTGAATTGAACATTTCTTTTCGTGTTAGATAGTTCGTTTATACGCTATATATCATCACGTTGCGAACAATAGTAGCGCAGCATCAATGAAAAATGTTACAAAAATGGGAAAGAATTATTCCTTTTGGAGAGCCTCCGTTGTGTGCGCAAAAATCATATGTGATGAAATTGCTCCTCTTTAAAATTTCTAAAAAAATCCTTGACAGCGTCTGACGAACGGCGAAGTTGAGAAGTTTTTTTCTAAACAGGAACACTTTTTGAGCATTGTCAGTGACTCGAAAGAAGTGGAGCCGTGAATTATGACAGTAGGTAAATTGGGGTTTCGAACCTGGCGCCCTACTTAGCTGCTTACCTAAGCAATTCAGATAACAGAATCGCTGAAACACTCATGTCTCTTGACCATCGTCGCAATGATGTCTGAATGTGTCTATCTGATATTTTCTATTTTTATAGATATCGCTGTTCCCTAAACAAACCAGTCGCAGATCTCGCAAACCAGAGATAAGGGATAATAGCGATATCCAACTTCGGCCATTTTTTCCCCTAGTCCACACAGGAGAAAAATGCAAGGGTATTGGTATTCCCTTGTATTTCACAAATACTTTTACACAAACCATGGATCCACCACGCAATTGCGGCCGATTCGTGAATTTTAGTGGGAAATGGCTGCAGATTCAAGAATCTAGTGGGAAAAAATGACATCATTGAGTGACTGAGGATTCCTTAAGAGCCTTCTTTAAACTTAGCCTGTTGATGATGGTTCTTTTCTTGAGGCGCCGCTTTAATTCGTCCCATAAATGCTCTATAGATTTCGTATCAGGAGATTGGGGAGGTGTTTTCAATTGTTTGGTGTGGTATACAAGCCATTCCTGTATGAGGCGAGAGTATGTTTGGGGTCGTTGTCTTGTTGAAAGACTTACGACTCCCCCAATCCTAGTTTTTCAGCACTCTGCTTTAGGTTATTTTTAAGAATATTCAAGTACACGAATTTATCCATTATGGAGTCAATAAAAACTAGGTTTCCAACCCCCGCCTTTGACATACAATCCCACACGAGAACGCTTCCACCTCCATGCCTCACTGTACCAACGGTGTTTGATTTCTCCAGCGCGGTATTGGGCTTACGCTATATTCTCACTTTACTGTCATTGTTGTAAATATTAAATTTACACTCTCGCTTAATATAACCTTTCGCCACAATTCATTTGCATGATTTTGGTGGAAATTGGCAGACTTACCCGTTTGCTCCAGCAACTCAACTTTTATTTCCGATGCTGTTATTTTAGGATTTTTGCACACTTTCCTTACTATAAGACTCACGTAACTTCACTTCAGATCGGCATTAAGGATTAAATGATCCGGTTGTTTTATAATTATTTACTATTGTTTAAACTGTAGAGTGTGGTCTTCCAATAAGTTTTGCAATCTCCCGTAATGATTTTCCTTCAGCACTATGTTTTATTATCAGTTTCCGCAGTTCAGTGGAAACTTCCCTGCGTTTCGAGTTCTTTTTGTGCACAACTCAGTAAATATTTATTAAAAAACTCACAGTTCCACACTGACTTATTGGAGGAACACAACTGAATAAAATGCAAACAAAAGAAAAATTATTGCGGAACTTTACCACACAAAAAAGGAAACAGCTGCAGCTGGTGTACGTAGACTTTTGTCATCCTGGTTTTATTTAGATTTACGTGAAATTAAGTTGTTTTCTAGTTTTTAACTTTTTGTACTGAATAAATGTTAATAAATGTTTACGTTTATAGTTGATAGAAGAATTAAGCGAACCATATTTACTTTTTTGAATTTAACTGTGTTTTACTAGAGAATAACCCCATGGATACCCCAAGGATCGATACTGGGACCACTTCTCTTCATTATATACGTGAACGATATGCTATCTGTGTTGCAAAATAGCGTTGGCTTCCAATATGCGGACGACACTGCCATGGGTGTGAGCCACAAAGACATTGAGATTGCTACTCAGACAATGCAAACAGAGCTTAACACTATTTTGCGGTGGTGTCACGACAATGGTTTAGTTATTAACTCGAAGAAGACCAAAGTAATGCATATTCGACCCTACCACCTAGTAAGAAATCGAATAAGAATACGGTTCCACAATTTTGATTGCCTGCACAAGTCGCACCAAACACCTGAGACGGATGGTTGCCCAGAGTATATTGATACAGTGGACGTCTATCGATATCTCGGCGTGGATGTAGACTGCAACTTTAAGTGGGATCACCACATAAGGTATCTGTGAAAGAGACTTCGACAGTCGACATACGCCCTTTACCATCTGAGCAACCACACGTCGTTTGAAGTACTAATGCAAGTTTACTACTCTCTGGTGGAGTCGGTACTTCAGTACGGAATAACAGCGTGGGGTAATGCAGCGCAATACAGAATTATGAAACTCCAAAGGGTTCAAAACCGGATTCTTAGGATTCTCTTACGATCTAAGTATGGTAGTCGCTATGTAGAAAATTTGCATTTTCCTAGTGAAAATCTAAATGTACTAACCGTCCAAAAACTTTTTCTTTTTAATCTCATTAACGAGACCTACAACGACCAACGCTTTAAACAAGCGATTGATCACGGCGTCAATACAAGGCAAAAGGCGAATGGACTACTGAAAATACAAAGAATACACAACTCATATGGAAGAAAGCAACTTTCATTTGCGGTGCCAAGAATATACAACCAACTTCCACGCTCCCTTTTGAGTATACAGCCGGCGCACACCAGGAAAAAAGAAATAAAGAAACATGTATTATTGAATCATATTCACTTATAAACTGTATAATAATCTAAGTTCCCAAAATAATGAGAATAACTCTGCTTTAAATGTAAAATCATTTATTTTGAATAATCTTCTGCATTGTCTCTTGTGTAACCATAGAATTAATTTTTATAGATATTGTAATAAGGCCAACTAACGTCCCACATGGACTCTCCTCTACAGCTTCAAGGTTTTATCCAGCATTGAAGAGATAACTCCATGGTGACGTTTGAAGGCATTCTTATATTGTATTGCAAATTGAAAGTTGTAAATTAATTTAGACAATAAACATCACTCACTCACTCACTCACGTTTATTGACTCGAACTTCAAGTGTACGTAGACTTTTGTCACTAAGTGTAATTCGATGAGAACAATGGCAAGATATTGCAACTATTACTTATGCATAACAATGGTTGTCAAAATTTACAATTAATTTGTGTCGTTATTTCTGTAGAATGTAAAATGAGCAAAGAAACTTCTCATTTTAAGAGATTCATGCAAAAGCTTTGATCATATTTTTATTATTAGTTACCTGAGTGGTCGTCGTGGCGTAGTGGGTAAGTGCGTCGACTCCTACGCAGAGGCAGAGGGTGCCAGGTTCGACACCCGAATTAACCACCTTTGATAATTCACGGCTCCACCTCTTTAGAGTCACTGACAATGCTCAAAGAGTATTCCTGTCTAGAAAAAGCTTCTCAAATTCGCCGTTCGGAGTCGGCATTAAATTGTAGGTCCCTTCCACGCGTGAAAGAACAATAGCACGCACAACTTGAGTGGTTGCTGAGAAGCTAGGCCCAGGCCCGCCTCGGACTGTCGCGCCACCCATATTATTATTATTATTAGTTACCTGAATGTGTGAATGCATTTCATAGGCATTATTCATATACATATACAAATACACACACTGTATTATGCATTCATTAATTATGTCCTAGTTTCTCAGTTCTTAACTTGCTCAAACGGGAGTTGAATGAATCGACTTCGTGAACATAAGCTTTATTCGTTCGTTTGCCCCTCCATACTGTGTTGAAAATTTAACACCGAAATTTGAAAAAAAAGTTCAAGTAAGGCGCGAATTATCAAATAAGAACTCTTATTCACCCCACTACTAAAATGGGGAAGGGTATCAGCTGTTCGACAGCTGTTCCCAAGAGCCCACATGTATTCACAGACACGTGACAAAAATCATGTAAAAAACGCTGTCAGATGAAAGGGAGGGAGGTAAGAGTTGGATATCTCTTTTATCTCTTATCTCCGTCGCAATCTCGCGAATTGCAAATTAGCAACTTAATTTACTTTCAAGGCCGATTCTAGGCTTACACATATTAGTCTACTAGACGTAATATACGAACACATGTGGACTGCATTAAGACACGGTGCACTCGATATACGCAACTTTTTAAAAAACAATTAGCCTAAGGTTCCCAACGTTATCTTTCAAACCTAACAGAGGATTGTTGACGGACAAAGGAACCTGAAACACTCGAAGTTTTAATATTTCTAATCCTCATCATCATCATCTTCTGACCCGCATGATCCAGTAAAGAAGATATCTTTTCAACTCGATGCTCTGCCATCGACTCATCAGGAGTTATGCACAGATAAGTTGGAGAGTTTTTGGACATGGTCCAACCACCTCATCTTTTGTCTGGCAAGTGACCGCCTACCTGATGGAATCGCATTCATGGCACGTTGTGATGGTGGGAACATTCACGCCACGTGACTAAAACAACGAAGCATAGCCCTTTTCGTTCGAAGAAGTAGCTGCTCAACGTTGAGTTCCTCGCGCACTGTCGTGCTTCTCACCCTATTCCGGCGAGTAATTCCTACAACAGCACAAAGAAATCTCATCTCAGCTTGTTTTCGCGAACTTATTCTTTCAGTCATCACCCAAATTTCATGACCATAGGTGAGATTTAGAATAAATACTGAGGTGAAAACCGCTAACCTGGCTTTCACACCAAGCTCGGCCTTCCTGAACTTTCAAGCTGCTTCAAAATTGACCCAGCTTGACCAATCCTACAGTAAAGCTCAGCGTTACTCCTCCCATTACTCGTGAAGAAGACCGAGATACTTAAACTACAAAGGGACTCCACTAACAACAGGAACAGGCCTTCTGTAAATTAAAATAACCTCTGATTTGTTCACGCTAACCTTCATCTCAGCATCAGCACATACGGCCACAAACCTATCAAGTACGCGCTAGAATTCCATCTGAGAAGTGGTGAGGATATCTAAGTCATCCGCAAAAAGAAGATGACATACCTTCAACTCTCCCAATGTCAAACATTTTTCGCCTCGGCTGCGCTGCAACACACAGTCCATACATACAATGAAAATGAGAGGTGACAAGACGCATCCTTGGCGAAGACCAACACCAGCGGTTCAGTGTATAGAGGTTCAGCTGCTACAGTTTGCGTATAGAGACCGAATGACCCGCAAAAGATCCCATACTCCTGCAGAACACTCCAGAGTTTACCTCGAGAACATCAGTCGTATGCCTTTTCCAAATTTCCAAAACAGCTGTAGATGTGCTTAACATACGGCCAAGCCTTCTCAAGTACCATTCTTATAGTGAGCATTGTTCATCCCCAATCCTGGGATCGAGCAGACTAAACTAGACTAGACTGTCTCGCGGAGAATTAAGAGAGATATGTCCCTGTAGTTCTAGCAGTCTCTTTTGTCCCCCTTCTTAAAAAGAGGGACATCCACCCCAGTTTGGCAATCGCCAGGTGTCTCATTCACTCACTGGTTAACTCCCTTTTTACCATCTCCACCTACCTTTTAAGCATCTCTGGCCGGATTACATCCAAACCAATGACAAGATAACTTTCTTCACAGTTGGACTATTCTCCGCCCCACTCAAGCTACGCGTCTTCCATCCTCAATGCCCTGTTCGGGATTGAGCAGCTCTAAAAAGTGCTCGCTCCATCTGTGCAAGATGTCCAACTCATTGGAAAGCAATCGTCTTTGGATTTGACTCCTTCGATGATATTGAATTTCCTTCCTCTGAGTCGGCGAATGGTTTGCTAGAACACCCTTTTCGCAGATCTATAGTCTCGTGCTAACTTCTCACTAAGACTCTTTCAAAGACTATTGTTTTGTTGCTCGCTCAGCCAATTCGCATGCTCTTCGTCCTGGGCTCCGGTACAAGAAGCTGAGGTACCGGTGACAAGAAGCTGAGTCCTCCAAGAGAATCCAGTCTCTGTAGGTGTTCTTCTCCTATCTGATGGCTCCTTGAATTCCGGTTTGTTAATACTCCTTGACACTTTAAGCACGAGCAACTCAGGCATATTGGTTTTTGGAATTGGAATCTTTATGCGCATGCCCCCATTCTATGGCAGTGGAAAGTGAAACGTAAATATATCAAGATTGAGTATCTGTTCGCATTGTTTGCGCCGTCGTCTCTGTCCTCCACGAACAATGGTTGGAAATGAACTCACGCGATGCACTGACGTGTGTACGAACTTGTGTACAACAGTAGGAGTCTGCAGCTGTCAACGGCCTCACTAAGGAGCACCATTCGCAGAGAATCTTGGCCTAACCGATAAGTAGTTCGACAGGCGAGCAACTAAGAGAGACGGGCAGCTGAAACGATTTCGGCAACGTTCAAAAGTATGCAACGGTCCAGGAAAACGAAGGAACTGACAGCGACTTACCCGGCAAATCTTGCCAGAGATAGAGGATGAAGACATTTTAATATTCGTCCGTTGAACGAGATTCAATTTGGAACCCAGACTGAAACGTAATTGAATTGGTGAAGGGGAAAATTTGAAATAAAGGCCGACGGCATGATGTCCACGTCAGAGGGCGAACTGTTAAGAAGCAAGCAATAGAAGTTGAAAATGAAAAAAGTTCTTCGATCATATTTCGGTTGAAGTTTACCCTTTCATCTCGTCCCCTCCCCCCTGAGCACCCATCCACCCAAGAGATATGAATCAACGCCTCACCACAGGCCGTGTCGACAAACGACGTGTTACCATTCCCGTTGCGAGTGTGTGCAGACATGTATTCGTCGAGCATCTCGCACACGCCACAAAGCCCCAATTTGCCTCAGAATGTAATTATTATTGATTCCCAATCAAAACCGACTTTTCTCGACGCAACAAGGCCGCATTAAATTAAATAAGGTTTTCCTACCTGAAAAGGTTTTACCGTTACGGGTCCGGTCCGGTCCCTTTCTATATTTGTCGAACACCCAGTAAATTGGACACTTATCAATGGCAGTCTGGAGGGGCACTATTTTAAGAGGCTTTCTCGGCGCCCAACGATAAATTGATGCTAATTCCATAAATTTCACAAATTGATGTGCTTGTCCCTTTCCTCGCTGCATGCGGGCCGCCGGGGTGGAATATGTATACATCGATGTATGTTATTCGCAAAAGGTATCCTTCTGCTGAGGGGATGCCGATGGGCACATATAAACCAGTTCACGTTCAGGATGAACGTCTGTCCTTTGTAGTTTCTGTTGTTGTTGTGGCAACCCACTTGTGTATACTATAATGGTCCATTAGCGTCGACCTTTTGCTGGGATGTCCTCAGTTCTGTTCGTTAAGTAATCTTAAAGGTGTTCGCTTGTTCATCAACGCGTCCACGGAGAATTTCTATTTAATGTCACAAGTGTGGGCGTAGATCTCTGTTTGGCCAAATTGTAGTCGCAGTGGATTCAATGGTGTTGGCGATCAGACATGTGCTCGAACAGGGGGAATACCTTTAAGTGCACGTACCGTTATTGTTTCGAACCGTGGTAATGCAACTAGTACCTCCTCATGGTGGTCTGCGAGAACAATTATATATTCGTTATGGTTGTCTCTGAAGGGAGTGGAAGGGTGGTGGGTGGGGGTGGGGAGGTGGGGGGGTTGTTCACACTCGTGCCCAAAAATTTTTTTTTAGGAATGGGCCCTTTACTTTCTTGTCAAAGTTTGCCCAGAAACTCATTTCGAGACGAAATTACTTTCTGGACAAGGTTTGTCCATAAACTCATTGCGGGTCGAAATTACTTTCTGGACAAGGTTTGTCCAGAAACTCATTTCGGGTCGAAATTACTTTCTGGACAAGGTTTGTCCAGAAACTCACTTCGGGTCGAAATTACTTTCTGGACAAGGTTTGTCCAGAAACTCATTTCGGGTCGAAATTACTTTCTGGACAAGGTTTGTCCAGAAACTCATTTCGGGTCGAAATTACTTTCTGGACAAGGTTTGTCCAGAAACTCATTTCGGGTCGAAATTACTTTCTGGACAAGGTTTGTCCAGAAACTCATTTCGAGTCGAAACTACTTTCTGGACAAGGTTTGTCCAGAAACTCATTTCGGGTCGAAATTACTTTCTGGACAAGGTTTGTCCAGAAACTCATTTCGGGTGGAAATTACTTTCTAGACAAGGTTTGTCCAGCAACTCACTTCGGGTCGAAATTACTTTCTGGACAAGGTTTGTCCAGAAACTCATTTCGGGTCGAAATTACTTTCTGGACAAGGTTTGTCCAGAAACTTATTTCGGTATGCGCTGAAATTACTTTCTGGACAAGGTTTGTCCAGAAACTCATTTTGGTATGCGCCGAAATTACTTTCTGGACAAGGTTTGTCCAGAAACTCATTTTGGGTCGAAATTACTTTCTGGACAAGGTTTGTCCAGAAACTCATTTCGGGTCGAAATTACTTTCTGGACAAGCTTTGTCCAGAAACTCATTTCGGGCCGAAATTACTTTCTGGACAAGGTTTGTCCAGAAACTCATTTCGGGTCGAAATTACTTTCTGGACAAGGTTTGTCCAGAAACTCATTTCGGTATGGGCCGAAATTACTTTCTGGACACTTGTTTTTTATCTGCTTTCTGAACAGTGTCAACATGTACTGTTGCAGTCTTTTTGTGTTTAGTTTATTTTTATTTTTTATTGTCCCTTTATAAATATAAAAATTAGTACAAATATGAAAGTCTTTAAATATACATCCTAACATTTCCATGGTGTTATCCCTTCGATGCTGGATTAAACCTTGAAGCGGTAGAAGACAGGCCATGTAAAATGCCATTCGGCTTACAATGTAATTTAAAACTCATAAGCAAGTGTCACATTGTGAAGACTATATGAATCTGCGAAGCCTAATGGCTATTCTGCAGAAGATTCTACACAAAGTTTTAACATACATGTCAAATTAATTCTTATTTAAATTAGAAACATTTTGTAAATTTTAATCTTTCTTTAAATAATAATAACAATAATAAGATTATAGATTTATGTTGTTAAACAATAGATATTTCTTGATTTTTTTCTTCCTTATGTGCACCGCCTGTGGTCGCCGTGGCGTAGTGGGTAAGTGCGTCCACTCCTACGCAGAGGGTGCCAGGTTCGATACCCGAATTTACCACCTATCATAATTCACGGCTCCACCTCTTTCTAGTCGTTGACAATGCTCAAAGAGTATTCCTGTCTAGAAAAAGCTTCTCAAATTCGCCGTTCGGAGTCGGCATTAAACTGTAGGTCCCTTCCACTCGTGAAAGAACAATAGCACGCACAACTCGAGTGGTTGCTGAGAAGCTACGCCCAGATCCACCTCGGACTTTCGCACCACCCATATTATATATTATTATTATTATGTGCACCGCCTGAATATTCCATTAGCCTACTTTGGGCCTTCTGAACCTCCATTATCCTATATTCCCCATGTAATAATTCCGTACTGCAATACAGACTCCAGCAATGAGTAGTAATAAGGACATTGAATGGGTATATATTTGCTTGGATGGTAAAGAACATAAGAAGTTTGCCGAAGTCGTTTGCATAGGTATCTTATGTGGTGATCCCACTTGTAGTTGTAGTCTACTTAAACTCCAAGGTATTGATAAATGTTTCCTGTTCCAATATAATCTGTACAATTATCCGTGACGCTCAAACGATTTTGATTTTTGTGCAAGCACTCAAAACTGTGAAACCGTATCTTAATTGGTGTTCGAACTATATGTGGGGACCGAATATGCATTACTTTTGTTTTTTTACATAAGACCATAATCGTGACACCAACATGAGATATGATCATAGTTTGAGTAGTATAGTCAATATTTTCGTTGGTCACCACAATCGCCGTATCATCAGCATATTGAAATCGGATGCTGTCTTGCAGTACTGAAAGCATATCGTTCACATATTTAATAAAGAGAAGGGGTCCTAGTATAGATCCTTGAGGTACTCCCAGCTCAACATTTTGCAACTGCTTCAGTACAGTTCGAAACCTTGATCTTAAAACTTCTGTCACAGAGGTAGCTAGAAAACCAGTCCAATAATCTACATCGAATGCCAATTTTTTCCAGTTTACTGATAATCCTTCTGTGGCAGAGAGTATCAAACGCCTTCTTAAAATCAATAAATATTACCATCGAATGATGGTTCTTGTTGAGACTGGAATTAATTGTGTTTGTAAGCTCTTTGAGATGTTGGTTAACATTTCTGTTTCTCCAGAAACCATACTGGTTTTTATTAATTATTTTTTATTTTGCTATATAGTCTTGTAGTCTGCTTGCCATTACTTCTTCCCTTTTCTTATCTAGTACTGGCAGAATTGAGATCGAATGGTATTTTGATGGATCAAAGTTTTTCTGGACTTGTAGATGGGTCGAACAAATGCGATTTTCAGTTTCTTTGGGAATTGACTTTCTTGCAACGACTTATTTACAAGCTGGGCAACTACCGGAACTAGAGCACTGGCATTGTACTTTAAGTCTTTAGCCCTGATATTGTCTATCCCAGCAGATTTATTCACATTCATTTTTCTTTTAATATTCCACATTTCATGGTCCGATACGTAATGTAGGAACATAGATTGTATTGTGCTTGGTTCGCTACCATTATATATTCTCAAACCACATCTGTGAATAATGGATCTAATTTCTTCTGTAAATCTAATAACAAATTTATTAGCGATACTATCTGCATTCGCATCTGATTGGAAGTTTCGAGTGATTATTTTATCAATGTTACTGGTCGTTTTTTCCCAAGATGTTATTTATAAGCCTGCAGGTATTCTTTTGGATCTTTACTGTATTCCGCAAATTTGTTTTTATAATGTAGCGGAGTTCTAAAAAATTAAGCGCTACAACAGACTGCACTGCATTCAACGCTGAACACACTGCATTGAGTCAGCTGTCAACACCAGCTGGATCTTTACTGTATTCCGCAAATTTGTTTTTATAATGTAGCGGAGTTCTAAAAAATTAAGCGCTACAACAGACTGCACTGCATTCAACGCTGAACACACTGCATTGAGTCAGCTGTCAACACCACCATCACCACCTCCGTACGGTAGCGGTTGGGCTCAAAGCTTTCTTTCCGAGCCTGCATCAGGAGCAGCAGCGCGCAGAAATAATTAATAGAAGTACAACCCCAAAAAGTTACCTAATTCGTATACTGAACCAAAGGCCTGTTTATAAAGTGTTATTTAATAAAGCGTATTATTATAGGATATCGAATAAACAGTTGTTCCTCATCGTTTTACAATAATATTCTGATTTAACGTTTTTTATTCCTTTATTGACGTAGTCAAGGTAATTTAACTTTTTTTATTTATTCAATTTGTATTACAAATACCTTTTATATATCCATAAAATATGTATACATTTATTATATAATTTATTATTTAACATTTTTCTGCTATAACTATTTTTCCAAATATTCATCAATTCTTTTTTTTTACAAACTACCTCGTCTTATTATTTGAATTACATTTTCCCTAAATGTTCTAAAATTAATTTCATATTTTATTCATTTGGTAGTCTATTATTGTTGTTTGTGCTGTTGTTGTCCTCGCTCTTTCTACTCTAGAGCTATCAGCATTCCGTAGTTGGCATGGCTGGACATCTCTCACTTGTCTGACTTCTTGCGTCAAGTATCCTGGTGTCGTCCCATTTTTTATTTTACAAATAGCAATCATTGTGTTTAGTTTTCACTCCTTTGTTTTGCAGTTTTTGTAGTCTATTCAAATGTCCTTCCTTGAAACATGTATAGAGGATTGTCGAACAATATTCGAAATGTGGTTTAACTATACTGTTATAAAGTATTACTGCGTTTACATAATCCATTTTTTTTTCGTATTCTTCTAAAGTATCCTAGTTTCTTTCCTATTTTTTTACGTATTTAGTCCACATTCTCATCAAGGTTTATTTCTTTGTCAATTATCACACCAAGGTATTTTATTGAGTTCACTTTTTCAATCGTTTTCCGTTAATTTCAAGCGTTTTGTCGCTCTCAAAGTTTACATCCATCCATTTTGTTTTTTTCTCGTTTAGTTTTATTGTTCGTTACTAGCCACTTATTTATTCTTTGACTATCGTTTTTTATCTTCGTCTTCATCCTCAGCATAAATCAGTGTGTCGTCAGAATATAATACTATTTTACTATCTAATGCTATGTTTGGTAAGTCATTAATGTATAATATAAATAGTATTGCACCTAATATAGAGCCTTGAGGTACACTCATGTCCACTTTAATTGCGTCGGATACACTTTTATTTACTTTTGCTCTTTGTGTTCTATTTGTCAGAAATTATCTAAACCATTTTATTTCATTTTCGCCAAATCCATATGATCTCATCTTTGTTAGTAAAATTATGTGGTCAACCGTTTCAAACGCCCTCTTAAAGTCCAGAAAAATAGCCACCGTCTTTTTTTTTCATTATTTTCCATTCGCTAATGACATAGTTTGGTGTCGTCTCTCATGAATGATTAGCTCTGAATGTTGATAAAAGTTTTGTGTCTTCTATGTATTTTATTATTTGTTTCTTCACTGTTGCCTCAAGAATCTTTTCTAAGGTCCGTAGTGTGTTGATTGGTCTATATTCTACGCATTTTTTGTGCCTGCTAATTTCTCAATTCGCAAGACAGGTGCGCCTTAGTCTTTACGTGCCAAAATTTGACCGTCGCGGATCTAGTGTTGGCGTGTGAGTCTTGCACGATCTTCTACAGGATGATGTTAACACAAATTTTTAAGCAGCGGTTCTAGCTTTTGTTTTCGCTTGCCATAATAGTTAGTAAGCTGGTTGTTTGTGTAAATCTTACTGTTTAAAATTTGTCGTGCATTTCTTCTTCTTCTGGTGGCGCTACAGTCCGCGGTGGACCTGGGCCTCAACCAGTAAGTCTCTCCAGCCGGCACGATCTTTAGCCAGCTGTCTCCAACCTGAGTGTTACGTCGGTTGTGTGGGCGTCCTCTATTGCGTTGTCCCACTGGTTCGGAATCGAAGACTCTTCGGGCTGGAGCAGTGTTGTCCATGCGCTCTACATGGCCTAGCCATCTTAGGCGTTGGATCCGAAGACGCCTGACTAGACTCATGTCGCTGTATAGCTCGTACAGTTCGTGGTTGAATCTTCTCCTCCAGAAACCGTCAACGCAAACAGGACCAAAGATCGCACGCAGAGCTTTTCTCTCGAAAATACCAAGGACTTCCTCATCCGCTTTTGAGATTGTCCATGCCTCCTCGCCGTACAGCAGGACTGAGATGATCACGGTCTTGTATCAAGTCAGCTTGGTCCTTCGAGAGATGGCTCTACTACGCAATTGCCTCTTGAGCCCATAGAAACAGCGGTTGGCAAGAGTTACTCTGCGTTTGATCTCGGTACTGTTTACTGCGGAGCCGTGGTAGATGAAGTCCTTGACTACCTCGAAGTTTTAGCTGCCCATTGTGACGTTCTGCCCACGACGTCGATGTTGTGTGTCCCTTCTTGATGACAGCATATACTTCGTTTTGCCCTCATTCACCGCTAAACCCATTTGGCCGCCTCCGCTTCAATACCAGCAAACGCTTCATCGACGCCTCGCTGTGTTCTGCCAATCACGTCAATGTCATCCGCGTATGCTAGCAGTTGTAAGGACTTCTGGAAGATCGTGCCTCTAGTGTTGGCGTGTGAGTCTTCCACGATCTTTTCCCAGGATAATGTTAAACAAATCACATGACAGCGCGTCGCCTTGTCTAAAACCTTTTTTGATATTGAAGGTCTCGGTGAGTTCGTTACCGACCTTGATGGAGCAGCGAGAATTCTCCATCGTCATCCTGCACAACCTGACGAGTTTGGCAGGAATGTCAAAACTAGACATGGGGTTGTATTGTATTGGAACGACACAAGGCAGTCTGGGCCACTCTGTGCGTTTATTCCACCTATTCATCGATGTTTCCTAGTTTACCGCATCCTGCCTACAAACTTATCCTCTTCTCGCATGGCCACAGCAAGATAATTGGCTTTCAAAAGGACATCGGCGGCGCCGTCAAACAGTGTCGAACTAAACGATCAGCCAAGCGAACACCCGCTTGCTCACTCACTTATGACAGCCGAAATGGCAAGCACCTAGGCCCTGGTCACTCTGATAATAGTCCGCAATCGTACGCCTCCTGAATTACAAATTGGTCCTTTGCCGTTAATTATGTTCTCACTGCACTGCCAAGTAGTTTGCACACTCAGCCACACCCAGCGCCAACCCACGGTGCATCTGTAACCATTCATTTCGACAAATATTACCGATATCGATGTCGAGGCATTCTCGCATAAGCCCTCCGCACTGCACATCCGTGGCGGTGGGTGGCGATGGCGGATTTCCCTTACAGCAGCACCATCCCGACGGCCATTGATTCTGTTTTTGTTTACGATGCTGCCACTGTGCCCCAAAGCGGAACAGCAGCGGGGGCTGAGCCGCGTCGGCAATGATGGCCGAGGCCGCACACACCATTCCGCCGTCGATCCTCGTCGGGTGGAAATTTATTGCCTCACACATGGCTGGTCATGTCATGTTGATACATTTTGACTAAATCAAATCAAATACATTACCCGGGACGCAAACAAGGACACACACATCGTCCAGTCTGTGCGTTGCTCGGCGACCCGTCCGTTCCGTTCCGTTTGTGCTCGGGGCGCGCACTCCCGCTGTCAATGTCATCTGGTGATAATTTTCCAGTGGCCCAACTGCGGGTGTGGAGGCAGCATGACATTTTTGCTGGTCACACCACACCGCCCCCAAGTCCGCGCAAGAGATAATCAGCTTAATTGTTATTGGCCTTTATTGGAAATAATTAGTGTCCTGCATAGTTTTAGGGGCAGCCACATGATTTATTATGATTTAATAGAATTTGCAATTCGCCGGGAAGGATGATGGCGGGCAGTGCGAGAGTTGTGGAGTTCGCCACGGGCAATGTATCGTTGTAACCATTAAATTTATTTCCGATGCGACGCGATTCATTTATCCGGACTGTGAGTGATTCAAAAATTGAATTTGTTTACCGTTTCCGGTGCATGCGAAATATGGGTCGGCGAATGCCCAGTGCAGCGTGAGTGTTCGCGGTGCGTGTCAGTGGAGCTAAGCCGCTTATTAATGCGTGTTAGGCGGTGGTGATGCGGTTTGTAGCGATGGGTGCTTTTGGGATTAGCCTGTGGAGCCGTTCCTAAGTCGCTGTAGGTGTGTTTAGTGTTAAGAGCTTAGTCATTGGCGGAAGGGAGGGGGAGTGACTTCGTGGAATTTAGTGCTGGTGGCGAATGGTATATGAGACCACCAGGTAGGTAGTAGAATGCCCTAAGACCTAACACCCCGTTATTATTGTCAGCAGGTAAGCACTGGCAAAGATGTTCCGCCACTGTTACTTGTATAAATGTGGAGTCTTGCTTTCAACCACAAATCCGTCACCGAAACTCCGAACGCATTAAATTTCCAACGGGAAGATCAGTCAGTACTGTTAAAACTTGCGTTGAATCATTGAGCTTTCCTCAGTTCTTATGAGCCCATAAGTCCTCCTTTCTGAAGATGTCACCCTCTCCCAGTATGGATAGTCTATTCGAGGGAAACATGCCCGTGTCGCTGACAGAGTGATGTAATATTTCCACAGGGATGATCCTTAAGTCGCAGATATGGTTAACAAAGCCACTTCAGCGTTTAAGTGCCGACAGTGGCACAGAAGACTTGCGATACACTGAATCTCTGGTTCATACGAGCAAGGTCTACCAAAATCATTCAATGAGCCCCTAGCCTCCTAGTATAATCCATGATGCTTCGGCTCTGTTTAAGGAGCTCTGCCATCCTGTTTGTTTTACAATCGATACCTTTCTACAATCTTGTGTTTGTCATACGCGTGCTTATTTCCCGTAGAAAGTGTCCTTCGATGGAGCGGGGCAATGTTATAGCACAACAAGCAAGCTCGTTTGCATCGCAATTTCGTTGTAAGCCTCTGCTGCCGGTTACCGACGCAAGCGGATTTTGAACTAAACATCCATCGCTTCAAGTGATGGGCGACATTTGATAACCGACCTGGAGTTTAGAGGGACATATGCAGAGCCGTTATGGAGATCAAAATATCACTTTCTGATTTAAGATAAACACGAGGTGATCACTTTGAGTTATCTTTATTAACTGACCAAGCTTGCCTTTACATGGAACATGATACTTTTTTAAATACATACTTCTCATATCTTAGAAAGCTTTGAGAGAGCAAGGGATGAATTCAGTATTGACTATTTGATAATAGGGTGCAATATACGCTTATCGTCAATACTTCTTACACTGATATCACATTTCATATTGTGACCTAATGTCTAACGGATCGCCACAACCTCCTCTTGGAAAACATTGTTAGGAGGCTTTCTTTCAGTTTAAGTTCCATTCCAAGCCCACCCGTCCTTTGACTCGGAGCCATCGACGTGAAGTCGATGTCTCTCTAGAACAAGGGCAATTAGGTTAGAACTGCTGTTAAGACTGATAATGGACTGGTTCGTAGAGAGCCACTAATGCAGATTGTTGAAGGCTTGAAGTTGTACTTTTATAACTAGGCACATGAAGGTTGGTTTATTTTTTAGGATCCATGTGTGGTTTGAGACGCCAGTTTCTGTCTATGGTCTTTCTACTGGTGTACATAATGGCCTATACCTTCACCGTTGCATTAGATTAAGTTCAGAAAAATAATTTTCTGTCAAGTACAGACAAATTTGACAGTTTCGAAAAACCTTCAACTGCGATCCAACTCTTGGGATTAGTCGTTTTTAGGATATTTTTCTGCGGATACATCCAATTTCTCGGCTATGCGGAGTAACCTGCGGTCAATGGAAGTCATGGAAAACAATTTTACAAGAGTTATTGATGATATACGAGTTTACATTACATCCGTACCCATCGCAGATAAAATTGAGGTGTCCAAATTAAACAACTAAACGAATGCTGTCTGACAACTGCAGTGCACGCTCAATAGGCAATGGAGAAAAGGATAAATTGATAAATGGAGTCTAGAAGACAAGTAAAAGTTCTTCTTTGGATTTTACATTTTTTTTTACTTGAATTTTTTTACTTATATAAAAATTTGATTTTGCACTTAATTGTCGTACTTTTTCTTCGACGCTCGGTCACCTTGCCATGATTTCATGCCTTGCTGTCCCTGCTGGTTGGACGGCGGCTTTATGCCCTTTTCCGTCTCGTAACAGATTTGTATTAAAATAAAGTGTTCTGAAAAAGTCACGACTTAGGAGCCCTCCGAAGCGATGAGTTTGCCTCTGGTCTCTGTCGTTGACTTCTAGCTCGTTCATCAAAATCCATCGAAACATTGCCTGTATATAATATTACACAGACTGAGGATCTCCTAAGTCGCACCCGCACTGACATGTCATGACTGGCCTGCACTGACCGATAGGAGACCACGTAATCAGACTAAATATTCCATACAACACACGCTGTCGCAACTGTAACGACCATTGATGGTACTTGGGTAATAAATAATGGTGGTAGATAACCAGAAAACAGGTGGTAGAAGCAAAGACAAAAAAGTTGTACTAACGACACTTGTGGAAATGAAACATAACTCATTTTCTGCGCAGCTACCCAGCGCTGGCTAAAATCAAATAGCGACTTCTAGGCAAGCCCTTTTCGAATCCCTCGATGAAATATCCAACAAAACCATAAAGAAATTATGGTTCAATGTTGTTTTTCATTGTTTCTGAGCGCGCGATAGTGTATACAAGCGTTGTCATTTATTGTGAATGGTGTTGCAACGTTATCCTGACCATACTTTTTTTTAAAAAGAAAAAAAGCTGGTTTGTGCTCTTTTCTTTATTTTTCAATATGTCTAAATATATAAAAGAGAGTGACGTTAGTTACTACGCTCATAGCTAAAGTACGTCTGGACCGATTTCGACGATTCCCACCAATTCGGGCTGGTCTCCGGCCAAACAAGAAGTATACCCAAACAAATTCCCGAAAAATCTCAGAAAAAAAAGTTATGAAGAAAATTAATAATAATTTTCCATACATTTTGAATGGGCCGATTACTCTACGTTACTTTGCGACAATTTTTTTTAACATTTTTTGCGATTGTATCAAATTTTTTTCACGCATTAAATTTAACATGATTTCAAATTGTTTTTTTTTTTAAATTTCATTTTTATTTAATTCCCAGGACAACATATACTAGACAAAAATGACATAAAAATCTATCTTAATATCTAACAATTCATGTCCTTAATTCTATCTTACTGACCTTTCGCTGGTACTCTAAAATATTCTAATCTAACTTAGATTTCAAATGGTTTCGGTATTGCTGTATAGACGTGCGTTGCGATTTATCAGCATTTATTCAAGTTTTATCAAGTAATTGTAATTCAAGTTGAATTAATACATTGTTTTAAAACGATTTCTTGTGAAAATTACCAGCGAAAGTGAGCTCTGTTTAATGAAGTGCGCATTGTGAATCCAAACGTTAAATTCGGATTGTGCAATTCATTTTTAGGTGGATTACTTTGAAAATTAATTCAAATTCGCAATTAATTTCATTCGGATTTATCACTTTGGAGTGGAATTCTATTTTCAAACGGTGAGTTGCCAACGCAGATTTTAATTTTGTGAGGTTATGACATATGTATGTAACGATAATTCCATAATTGCTTTTGTGACGTGCATTTCTCAGTAGTATTCAGAATGCCGCGAGCTAGAATATCTAATCTTTCGCATCGAACCCGTAATGCAATTAGAGTTGGAATATCGCCAATCTGTTGCTGTGGCGTAGAGGGTAAGTGCGTTGACTCCTACGCAGAGGGTGCCAGGTTCGATACTCGATTTTACCACCTTTGATATTTCACGGCTCCGCCTCTTTCGAGTCACTCACAATGCTCAAAGAGTATTCCTGTCTAGAAAAATGTTTAACAAATATTTAACACTTGATTTCCAATTAACTCTTACTCCACAGGCATTAGGTGGATTATTGGCTATAAACTGGCTGCACTTCTTCAGCATTAATTTTAATTTTCCATTTGTTAAGATAATTAATAAATATTCCCATCGCACATTAGTCTCAATATTCAGACTTAACTCATGAGAAGAGAATAAGACCTGTATCATCAGCGTATGTGGCTAATTTACAGACTGGGAGCGTTGGAATATCAGAGGTGAATAGATTATAAAGCACTCGAGCTAGGACTGAACCTTGTGGTACACCTGGGTAAAAATATTGCAGAGGTGATGCTCTGCCGTTGAGAAACTTTAAAGCATCTTTTGGTTAAAAAACTTTGTATAATCTTGACTAAATATAGAGGAAACCCAAAACCGATCATTTTATACACTAAGCCATTGCGACTGATGTATTCGAACGCCTTTTCGATATCCAACAGTACCCAACCAGTGGATTTACCTAGATCTTATTGTTTTAATATGCCGACATATTGTAAGTACCTGGTGGGATGTGCTGTGATGACTTCTGAACCCAAATTGCTCATCAGGAAATATGTGAGTTCCCTGAATAAATTTGATGAGCCTAGTTTTGATTATTTTTTCGTAGGCCTTACTGAGACAACTAAGTAGAGTCCGACCGAAGGCCACTTTTTCGGCCAAAGTCGAAGCCGAAGCCGAACTTTGGCTTTTTGATCACCTTCGGCCGAAGCAGAATATATAAGAAAATATTAAGGAAAATAAAAAAAATACTAAGGAATACAAAAATTTAGTAAAAATCAATTTATTTTATTTTAAAATTATAAATATTAAATTAATTGGCTCATGAGAAAAAATTAGTCGGACAATAGAAGTACAAATCGTCGACAGCAGCATGTCGAAACCTTTAAGGTTCATGATGCTTTTATAAACACGCATCGAAATATGATGACCATACACTGCTGTCTTTCCTTCCATTATTTGTGGCAAAGTCAACTGCATGAGATTATCATTTATGTTTCTTTCATTGTGCGATGTAACGTTTTCGATTTTTCTGACCTTAATCAAATTATTGATTTCTGCGTCTTCAATATATTTTTTCCCATTCCTCCTTGTGAAATTTTTCTAAATGATTTTTTATAATAGTTGTTTGTTTTTTTAGTAGCGAACTACTAAGTGACAACGATTTGTAACATATTTTAATAGTTACTTTTGCATCAATTTATTAAAATATCCCCAAATTGGGTTTGTAGCTGCCATTTTTGTTCTTCCTACATCAAACCAGTAAAAAAATTGCATGCATAAAAATGGAGACCAGTTAATAACTTACTAACTTCCAAATGCACAATATGTTGATTTAAAAGCTGTCGAGCAAATCGAACTTAAATGTAAAATATGGTAATTTTAAAGCTGACGAACAAATGGAACTTTCAAAATACACAGCGTAAATATTTAAACAAAAAACGCACCGCCCTTGCAACTTCACAGAAAATTCAACATTCGGCTTCGGCACAATATTCGGCCTCATTTGGCCGAAGCCCATTGTTTTGCCGAAGGTGATAATTTTAGCCGAAGGTGGCCGGAGCCGAAGCCGAAGCCGAATGTTCGGTCGGACACTACAACTAAGTATGCTGATTGGTCTGTAACTATCTGGGGTTTGAATTTGTTTCCCAGCTTTTAATATTGGAACTACTTTTGCTATTTTCCAAGTATTAGGAAAATATTGAAGATTTGAAGCATGCATTAATAATAAAAGTTAAAAATCTAATACCTGATGGTGGCAATTGCCATCAAGGCAATCCGATTTTCTAACTTGCCGGCTATTCAACACTTCTACAATTTCAGTATGAGTAACAAATTCTTCTGACGAATGAACACAATTCTGTAGACGAAGCTGATTAGATGCTGCCTTTACCAAAGCGTTAGTAGCAGTGGCCCCTAGGTGCTGAGAAACTGTGTGATTCATTTCAAATGTAGATTTAAGAACATTAGCTTTTTCAGTACCTGTATAGAAAATATTTCCAGAACTTTGGAGAATACATGTATCTTTAATTCTAGTATAAAATTATTTTTGTACAGTAAGTAATTATTTTGACAACTGCTGAAAGTAAATGACAGTCAATGGCATCTCAATCAAAGGTAACCAACGTTCTTATTGAATGTACTTTTTAACGTATTTATCAATTTAAATCCTTTTTCATTCCTAGATTGATATGGATTTTAATAATTTGTATGTTTCGACAAGTTTCGGAAGACAAATTAAAAATGCCATTAATTTGGCTAATCAAAATGAATGTTCGCACTATTTTAATAATTCCATTCAAAATATATATCTAATAATGAGTATTATAAGAGATTGTCGAGACGCGGCGATTTTGTGGTTGTTGCATGGCGACCTGATTACAACAAAAGTTATTCGGAAAGCCGTGAACGGGAATGAACACAATTTTTTTTAAATATATTGTATACGAGCTTTTCGCGACTTCGTGTGCGTGGAATAGTTACTTTGGGTAGCCTTTTTCATTTTTAGGATACTAATTTTCCCAATAATATAATACAATACATACTAACTGCAAACTACCGTGATTTACTGTAAGTATCTTATTTTAACACATTTTTATTAACTACATTTTTTGTTTTTCCATCCTCTGCTAAAATAAAGATTTTGTGGGCACGATACTCATAAGTACGTCACATAGAGTTGCCCACAGGGAAAACAGGTTTTTTCTAATTGCATACCTGTTACTTAAAGCGTTTGTCCTTGATCTGTATTCATTACAAATGCTCCTTTTAGGGGAAACTGCACTCTTTTAAACTGAAAGTGCAAATCAGTCGGAATTATTGGAATACGGGGAATTAAAACATCTTGTCCTTTTGCCATTCCCGTCATAATTATTGCTTTTATAATATGCGTCTCAACTGAGTAACTTATAACCGTGTACCATTACATAGACTCGTTGCTTCAAGGTTTCTCATTAACAGGACCCGAACACCAACTTGTAACTTCAACTTATGAGAAGGTACTCCTGATAATTCTAAAGAATTCATAAATTCTCAAGAGGACGACGTTACTTGTTCAGTGTCTATAACATTGTCTACCGAGAGATACTCGACAACATATCCCCCTCCACGTATGACACAATTTGTCCGTTCATCTGCCACACTGTCTCATTTGTCCGCGCCTTTCACACAACCATTACCCATATTTATTTAATAGACATTATTTTTTAAATCATCTGTATTATCGACAATTTGACACAATTCACGGTTCTGTGTAATCATGCCGTTACTGTCTGTCGCCATCCGATCTTCTCCGATTTTTAGAACAGCTGTCTCATATTGCCTTGATTGTGCATCATTGCGCAGTTGAACTCGCATATTTATAGTCAAACGGAACTTTTTACGTGTATCCATAATACAAACGCTTTCAAACAGGCAATTGTTTTATCTGCTGGTGGGCCCCTAGTAATCACTAGACCCTGCGTCTGTCTAAAGTCACCAGCTTAAAGTACCACCATCCCTTCCATAATACTCTGATTGCTCTTAATATATTTCATAGTGCGATCTAGTGCTTCGATTGCTCTTTTATGAGACATCGTACATTCATCCCAAACCAACAGTCATACACTCTTGCAACATTCGTCAACGCTCACTGTTTTTGCTAACAGCTGTGTTTTTTTGCAAGCGTATATTCGCTTAAATTTCAATTTGCATGTAACACTAACAACGAATCCTATACCCGCTTAAGTTACTCATCATATCTATCGCCGCTTAAGGAATAAGCGCAGATAAAAACAATGCTTCCAATCATTTTTTTTTGTGTGTTCATTCCTGAATTCATTCATTCCTTCTTTAGGTTGCTGTATGTGGCTAACATCTGCAAGTGTGGTTGATGTATTAGATCATTTTAATTATTTTGGCATCCATAAGTATGCAATCTTTGGTACACCCAGACTGTCTCTGTTATACATTCCGTTTAGGTTTGGTAAACGATTCTTTTAATTTTATAAACATTTTTATTTTATAATTATTAAGTGTTTTTGCTTTTAAAGTGATGGTCAAGCTACACAGTCACAAAACGAAGATTGTGACCATCAAAGATCAACCATCACCTTCCACGAATGCTTAGCAAATGTCATAAATGTCGTCTGTGCTCCCAAGATTTTATGATGAATCATTAAGCACTGATGATCGTTTTTTTGTGCACTTCTAAATTAAGCGTATATACGCTTGCAAAAAACACAGCTATAGTTACAAACTGGCATTTCCTCATGAGCTAAGTTAAAAGGCAATTTCCGAACTGAGTGCACCGTTCGTCCCCCGTCGAGCAGCGTAGCAGCTATTCCAGAGGAAGCTGCTGCAACAGCAATTTTTTTATTTTTCCTGACTTGTGCTAATAGTAAATTTAAAAGAAAGGTTTTGCCAGTGTCTCCTGGAGCATCCAAAAAGACGAAACCACCTTCACCACTTAAAATTTTTGATCCTGTGTTCAAAAGTGGAACGGCATCCATTATTTGGCTTTTTAAAGAATCAGTATTGTAATCTAGTTCTCTAGATAAATCACTACTTACTTCCCCAATTCTTTGTGGTCTGCTCATCCCAAAATCAGATACATTTTTTCCAGTAATAGCTATCACTTGGTCTTCAACCTTTGTTAAGGCGTCATTGTGAATTAAATTATTATAGGCCGCATTAAAAAATTATATTTGGCCGCATCACGCCGCAGTTTGCCTTGGTGACTATCGACAACAATGAATTAGCAGTGGCGACCGACCATTGGCATTGTGTATGGGTGTGTAGTTTTAAGCAGTTGCTTGCTTGTTGCTGCTCTTGAGCATTGCTCAGCTTCAGGAAAATGCAAAAGGATGGTTAATAACTCAAATGAATAAGGGATACAATTACTAAAAATCATTTTTTTAGGTTTTCAATCCGATAAGTCATTAATGAGACAGGACTATGTGAAGATGAAAATATGCGGTTTTTGCCCCATATCCCCCTTAGACCCAGAATAAGTAGACTTAGTACATCTCCAAGATCAAATCTATCTCTCTACCAAATTTCATCAAAATCGGTTCATTGCTTTAGACGTGAAAGGGTAACAGACAGATAGACAGAGTTACTTTCGCATTTATAATATTAGTAAGGATTTCCAAGTCCAATTTCAAATGAAAAAGGGGTAAAGTGGCTACTATTTTTTAATGAAGTAATTCGTTGGGTTAATGTGCACGTTCGTTGGACTGATGTATTTATGTACATTGTATTAACAAACAGACATTCGTTGGCTCAACGAACAAGTTCATCGGACAAAAGGTATTGAACTTTTCGTTGGCTCCATGAAAATATTCGTTGTACTTACGTACCTTTTCGATTCAGTGTGGATCGACACTTAAGCTCGCACTTTGAAAACGAACATGGAAATTTTAAAAACGAAATTTCGTCAAGTTCTAGCGGGTTAATTGCCCGAAATGTGTCGAAAAGTCATCGAAAACTGCCTTATCAGAATCGAGTCCTGCAAGAACTCCCTCAGGGACATTTGAATGCTGCTATATTGCATTCACAATGGCAAGATATATTTTTGAGCAAAGTCCAAACCATAAATGTGTTTCATTTAAAACTCATTGGCAGCACCACAAAATGGATGTCCGGAAACACATGCATATTCTCACAGGACCTCGGCTTTGCCGATTTGATTGAATCTAACAATTTTGCAGTGATTACTGTTTCCAGAAGTAAATCCACCTTCATCCACAAGACGTAACAGAAGTCCCTTGGGCAATCTGGAGGCGAGCGCAAGCAAATTCCCGACCAAACGACATCCGGTCTACTACTTGTCATTCTTCAGCCCAACTGCTTCCCATTCACCCACCCAACAATCACTGAATGCCATTAAATCCTTGACCACCAATGGAAATCCGCCCGAACTTCGTTCGCAAAAGACGACTGGGGAGTTGGCAGTAAACCTCTTTACAACTCACTCATTTCGCTGACCTTATTTTGTTTGCTTTGAGCGCACTATCATTCCTTTAATGGGGGCGGGTTTTATCTGCAGCACCTTCTGGACGAATTGTTTTAGCGGTTTCGGCGAACTTCTTTGATTGCATAGTGCACAGTGTGGAGGGGCGGGTGGCGGCGCGCTATGCCATCGCCTCTGTTTGCGGCGGTTTGTGGGCAGTAGAAATTTTTGAAATAAACAATTCATGTGGGATTCTTGAAATTACCTCTGCAACGTGTGCCACGGAAGTGCTTGTGTTTATTTTGAAGGCAACCTTGGGCTTTATGGGTTTTCTGTTGTCTTGGATGATGTGAGCCTTGGAAGGTGGGGCGAAGCACATCTGTGTTTTGTGTGGGGCTTGATACCAATCTGAAGGAAGTTTGGGAGCTTTGCTTCGATTTAGGTCAAACAGAGGAATGTGGGGTTATGGGATGAGGAACGAAAGCGGTTATCGGTGGGTGCAACGTGCCACCTCAGCTGTGTGTATTTCATATAATCCTACTTCATATAATCGTCGAATTCAAATGTTCATGGGTTTGAGTCTCAGGTTTCGAACTTTGTTCATCACCGTCAACGACAGTTTCTTCATCGCAGCAACTGAAATTACTTTCTGTAGGCCATTATACACGCATGGAAAGTTGCGACATCAAAATACGAGAGCTGGTCGTCAGCTCTAAAAGCAGACACAAAGGGAGGATACCGGATGCAGGACGCAGATGAACCAGGAGAAGTGCGCATGTAATACACGCTGTGGAAAGGGAATGATGTCCTCAATGGGCAACAGGAGTTGAAACACTTAATCAACGGACATAAAGTAAAGTTCGGACGGAAGACTTCCAAGTCGAAAAATAAGACTTGAAGGAACCATGTTGCAAGGCTGTTAAATAACAATGAGGACCGAAATACCGCTGTCAGGCAGGATGTTGCACTCAATGTTTTACTCCATCTCTACATAAAGAACAATTCCGTCTCCCTGACCTCGACTACGTCATCAAACAATTTCGAGAGTAAAGTTCAACAAACTTGTTGCGGGCCCTGGATGATTTCTTTGAGCACATACACTAGCTCGTCTGTAAGTTATGTTCCTAGGATGGCATACGCGACATTTACGGATCCAATTTTCAAGGGATAAACGCCGTCTTGGACAGCATCACAATGGGAAGCTATGGGGTTCGGTTGATAAGTCAGTCATTTTCCGCGCAGTACTTCTTCTTCTTTTTATGATGCTCCAATCCGGGGTGGACCTGGGATTCACCCAACATGCCTCTCCAGCCGGCCCGATAACTCGCCAGCTGTCTCCAGTTTCGCACACCTAGCCGACTGAGGTCCTCCTCACCTTGTACGTGGGCGTCCACTATTCCTTTGTCGCACAGACTCCGAGTTGAAGATTCTGCGGGTCGGAGCTAAGTTGTCCATACGTTCTACATGGTCTAACCATCTTAGGCGTTGGAGCCGTAGACGCCTAGCTAGACTCATATCGGTGTACCTATACAGTTCGTGCTTGACCCTTCTTCTGCAAATGCCATCAACGCAAACAGGACCAAAAATCTCAGGCGGAACTGGATGATCAAGGTCAAGGTCTTATATAGAGTCAACTTAGTCTGCCGAGGTAAGGCTCTGTTACTCAATTGTCTATAGAACCCGTAGAAACAACGATTGACAGGAGTTATTCTCCGCCTGGACTCGGTACTGATGTTGTTTGTACTGTTTACCACGGAGCCGAGATAGACGAAGTCCTTCACTACCTCAAGGATATAGATTCCTACAGTATCGTTCTGGCTGAGTCGTCTATATATATATGTATACAGTGGACTCCCCCTAAGTCGAATTGTCACTGGATACCAAAATTTGTTCGAGTTAGAGAGAGTTTGACTTAGAAAGAGGTTTTTGTATGGAAAGTTGAGGGAAATGTATGTAAAACATGGCGAAAAAGTTCGAATTAGAGAGAGTTTCGACTTAAGGAGAGTTCGACTTAGGGAGAGTCCACTGTATATTCATCATAATAATAATAATATGGGTGGCGCTACAGTTCGAGGCGGACCTGGGCCTAGCTTCTCAGCAACCACTCGTGTTGTGCGTGCTATGGTTCTTTCACGAGTGGGAGGGACCTACAGCTTAATGCCGACTCCGAACGGCCAAGGTTGAAAAGCTTTTTCTAGACAGGAAATACTCCATGAGCATTGTCAGTGACTCGAAAGAGGTGGAGCCGTGAAATATGAAAGGTGGTGAATTCGGGTATCGAACCTGGCACCCTCTGCGTAGGAGTCGACGCACTTACCCACTACGCCACGGCGACCCGTATATTCATCATAGCATATACTTTTTTTTGCCCTCGTTCACCGCTAGCCCCATTTTAGGAGCTTTCATCTGAATGCCATCAAACGCCTCATTGCGTTCTGCCAATCACGTCAATGTCACCCGCGACGGAAGATCGTGTCTCTTCCACTCTTGAAAGAACAATAGCACGCACAACACGAGTGGGTGCTCAGAAGCTAGGCCCATTTCCACCTCGGACTGACGCGCCACTTATATAGATAGATAGATATACTTTATTTCGTTTTTAAGTTTACAAGCGTTTGCCACCACACAATTTACAATACAGAGATATGATATGTTATATATATCCTTCTACTGAAATATTTCAATCAATTATAAGAATAAAATGTTTTAATAGTGATTTAGCAATTTGAAGGGAAACAACGAGAAAACCCTTCTTCTAAAAAAAAGGAAAAAATAAAAATAATAATAATAATTACAAAAATAAGTAAATAGTTAAATAAATCAATATATACATACATGTATAAATGAGTAAATAAATAAATAAATAAATATATATATAACTAAATAAATAAATTTTTGAATAAATAAATAAATAAACAGTAGATTTAATTACAAATAGATTAAAAGATAGAACATACATCGAATAAATAATTGAAATATACATGTTTAATCGAATTAATCATGGAATGGCTGGTTTAATTGATTTATGAGTGGGTTATCGGAGAAATTACAACGTATCATAAACGCTTCGTTTAGCTTCCATATTCTATAGGAAATCAATTCAATATCGGCCTTGATGTGTAAATCGGTTGTTGAGGAGCTTGTTTTGCTGAATTTGTAATTTTTGAACGTGGCAGTCAGCACATCTACCCCACACTTGGCATCCATACAGCAAAATTGCCTCAAAAGATTACTTTGTGCAGTCTAATTTTATTTTCATCTGTCAATGAAGACTTCCTGTTAATAAAGGGATACAACATCTTAATGCCAATGCCGACTTTATTAAGTTGTCTCGTTATGTGTTCCTTGAAGGTCAACTTAGAATTGAAATAAACACCTAAATATTTAACTACCTGTCCCCAACTAATTTGATGGCCATTGACTGTTACCTGAAAGATAGCTTGAATCTTCTTCGTGTTTACTTTTATCTTCCATTTGTTCAAATATCGGATTAATATTTTGACTGCAATTCGAAGATTGGTGTCCATATTGAGACCAAACGAATGCGACGAGAATATGGCAGTATCATCAGCATACATAGCAAGTTCACATTGAGGTAACGCTGGTATATCCGACATATATAAATTATATAATATAGGTCCGAGGACGGAACATTGCGGGACTCCACAGAAAATATTTTTTTAAACTCGAAGGACTTTTGTTCACATAAACTCTGAAAAGACGGCTTGACAGAAAACTTTGGACAATTTTAAACAGAAACAGTGGGAAATTAAAATTAATCATTTAAAATAAAAGGCTCTGTCGAATGCCTTTTCGATATCTAGAAGTATCATTCCCGTTGATTTACCCATTCTACGATTTTCCTTGATCGTGTTGCATATTCTCAGAACTTGGTGGCAAGTACTGTGATATTGCCTAAGCCCGAACCGTTCATTTGGGTAGATGCTTCGATCGATGGTTATTTTTAATAATTTTAACTTCAATACACTCTCATAAAGTTTGCATAAGCTGTTAAGTAAACTTATCGGCCTGTAACTATCCGGTCTGTTTGGAGGTCTTCTAGCTTTTAATATGGGGACTATTTTTGCATGGGAAAATATTGCATTTTGAGACAAGCGTTTATTAAAAAGGTTAAGTATTTATATCCTATTTTAGGCATTTGTTTAAGTTACACATTTCTAATATTGTCTAAACCACCACTTATATATTTTATATCCACTTCGCTCACGAGCTCGCTTGCCGGGGTTTCACTCATAGCGGAATTAAATATTTGAAGCGAATTTTCTACAGCTGCTTCTGTATTTGCATCGCCAAGGTGTAGGGAAATTGTATGATTCTCCGCAAATTGCTCACAAAGGACATTAGCTTTTTCTGCATCAGTGTAAAACATATTACCATTGTGCTCTAGGAATGGAATCTGCTTATTTTTGTTTTTTATTACTTTCGCAATATTCCAGAATGGTTTAGACCCTTTGTCTAGAGAACTTGGTTTCCTATTCCATTCTTCGTTGCGTGTATTTTGAATAGACTTTGCTATTAATTTACTAAAATACTTAACCAGTCTTTGGGAAATATTAAGTCTATATCTTTGTCAGTTTCGCCTATGCATATTTCTTAGTCTAATTAATTCTAGGACGTAGTCTGTGAGTTTCATACAATAGTTCTTTTTCTCAATTTTTGGTATACTACAATTAGCAGAACTTATAATATGGTCAGAAAACTGGCAGACAATATCATCTACATTATCAGTATCGGATATAGTTTCGAAGCTTAAACTTCATTTGCGCTCGGAAAAGTGTCCAATTTACGTTTTTCAGATCAAGGGAATATTGCACAGTTTTATCTCCCGACCACGCAAGGTGACACAGAACTGGGTTGTGATCTGATGGCAGATCGTAAATAGATATTGGTTGAGAAATATAACTAGATGAATTTGTAAAAAATAGATCAAGCACAGAGGGTATATAACGAGAACATGCTGGAAAATAAGTTGGACGGGATGGATATAAAACGCGCACAGGTAACATAGCAAGTAGGTCACATAAAACATTACCCCAACCATTTGCACGAACACAACCCCAGTCCCTATGTCTGCAGTTAAGATCGCCTCCTATCAAGAAATCGCCACTTGAACTGAATAATTTTCACAAATCTGATCTTAATCCTTGTTTAATAATACTTCTTCTTCCACCTGGAAAATAAACACAGTAGATATTAAGTGCGTTTCCATTTCTTAGCTTTATTTCTAAGCCTATATTTTCAACGCCGTGGCGTAGTGGGTACGTGCGTCGACTCCTACGCAGAGGGCGCCAGGTTCGATAACCGAATTTACCACCTATCATAATTAACGGCTCCACCTCTTTCGAGTCACTGACAATGCTCAAAGATTATTCCTGTCTAGAAAAAGCTTCTCAACTTCGCCCTTCGGAGTCGGCATTAAACTGCAGGTCCCTTCTCCTCGTGAAAGAACAATAGCACGCACGCCACGAGTGGTTGCTGAGAAGTTAGGCCCAGGTCCGCCACGGACTGTCGCACCACCCATATTATTATTATTATTTTCAACATATTGAGTATCCACACCTCTCGAAAGCGTATGTTGAATTGATTTCCTTATTAGAATTGCTACTCCACCACCTGTTCTATTTTCTATATCTAGTCGATCGCGCCACTCATATTATTATTATATTATCTAAGCTCTTTGATAATCTTTCAACACAGTTTAAAAATTGTATTGATGTTGCATCAGGCAATGCTGCTGTGATGGTTGGTAAGAATGAGTTGTTAGATTTTGTCTTTTAGTAGAAAAGGCAAATATAATATGTTTACGTTAGGCAGTTCGCGCCATTAATTAACTCTGTTCCGCAACTGCAACTTAAATAATGCCGCAAAAATATCTAAAAAACATCTATGCTTACTTTCGTC
Organism: Eristalis intricaria; assembly: GCA_964034865.1. Classification (NCBI taxonomy): domain Eukaryota; kingdom Metazoa; phylum Arthropoda; class Insecta; order Diptera; family Syrphidae; genus Eristalis; species Eristalis intricaria. The sequence goes on from OZ035873.1 coordinate 133,469,404, forward strand.
CAAATTCCAAATATATAGTCCCAATCGAATTTATGAGTTTGAAGACTCTCAAGCGGAAAACATACAATTTTGAAACGTCTTTTACTCGGTGATGGCTAGCTCTGTATTATTACATTACTTTTTAGAAAACTCGTTTGAGTCTTCTGCAATCTAGATTTCGTTCAGAATATTCAAGAAGAGCTAAATGACACCACAAAATTGTATTTTCATTTCTAGCCTAGGTATGTTCTGCAGTTAACTTATCAACTTAATTAAGAGTTTCAATTCTAGTCCGCATGAATACAGAGACAGAAAAATTTACTGTATGTTTACTATTTGGCGGATAAAGCAGAACTTTTTCTTCAATCGAAAAAATTAAGTAAATCAAGTATGTAATTGAATTAAAATGTATTAAGCGAGAATGTATAAGACTTTGAGTGCGCAAATTTCGCAAGCAAATTACGAATAAATGTTTTATATTTAGCAAAATGTTCAACTGTAATTCGTTATTTAACGTCTGATTTGATTAATGAAAGTGCTATTGAAGGAGAGGCGGGGGAGTGGCGAACACATAATTTCTAACTGGTTAGAAATTGTAATGTTTTGGTCAGACATATTTAACTTAAGTACTTTAAAATTATTTAAATGAGACACTTTTGTTTTTATGCTTCTCTATAGCATCGCAGTGGCACAACGAGTTCCTGTCAATTATTCCTTTTTATTTCTTGAATTAATAACGTATGTTATTTTTGAATCTACTTAACGTTTTTGTTTGTTATTGCTTAACTTATTTTATTTATTTTAAAAGCTTTAAATATCTGTACTACTACTTTTTTGAAAATACTCCCCATTTGTCACTGGTGTACTACCTTATAGCATTTCTCTCCGGCAACGCTGGCTATAAAGTCAAGCAAGATGCGTCATTCAGTTTGTGTTTGACAGCCCTTGACAGCCCTTAGCAGCAGACAACTTCGTGCGTTTTAACAAAAGTGGAAAAAATTGAATTTCGTGTTTTGATTAAGCCTTATTTTTTGTGAAAAAAAACTATGGTTATTCAGCAGTATCAATTCGATTTGTAAGGAAGAGACTAACGAAAAAGGCGTCGTTGTAAAATCGCAATGGACTGGGAACCTTGTGGTCACCTAAAAGAGATCATCACCCAAAAAATGTTCGATAAAATTACTGGATTGATGTTGGACGATAGCAAGTGGCACTTCAACTGAGCGGGTACCCCACCTATCTTCAATTCCTTTCTTTTTTTTTAAGTCGGAACAATTTGGAAAAAGGTTGGTCTAATTTGATCGTGCTAAATTGATCCCATATTAGTGCTCTTGAATCTTGATCCTACCCGTTTCGAAAGTTACCCGAGTAGCCGGGTACGCACTACCCAGGCAATGCGGGTAATACCCAAGTTGACGGGTACCCGTCATTTTCGGAAAACGAGTACCCGACAACAAATATCCAAATTCAAAAATTGAAAAACAAACCTTAATTGGTGAATATTATACCTTAGCAATGAAGGCACACCAAAAGTAATAGAAGTAGGTATAGTGTCCTTATTCAGCATACATTGGGTACGATTTCTTTCTTCTTTATTTGGCGCTACAGTCCGGGGTGGACCTGGGCCCCAATCAACCAACAAGCCTCTCCAGCCGGCACGATCTTTAGCCAGCTGTCTCCAACTGCGCACACCAAGTCGATTGAGGTCCTTCTCCACCTGGGTGCGCCATCGGTTGTGTGGGCGTCCTCTATTGCGTTGTCCCACTGGTTCGGAATCGAAGACTCTTCGGGCTGGAGCAGTGTTGTCCATGCGCTCTACATGGCCTAGCCATCTTAGGCGTTGGATCCGAAGACGCCTGACTAGACTCATGTCGCTGTATAGCTCGTACAGTTCGTGGTTGAATCTTCTCCTCCAGAAACCGTCAACGCAAACAGGACCAAATATCGCACGCAGAGCTTTTCTCTCGAAAATACCAAGGACTTCCTCATCCGTTTTTAAGATTGTCCATGCCTCCTCGCCGTACAGCAGGACTGAGATGATCACGGTCTTGTATAAAGTCAGCTTGGTCCTTCGAGAGATGGCTCTACTACGCAATTGCCTCTTGAGCCCATAGAAACAGCGGTTGGCAAGAGTTACTCTGCGTTTGATCTCGGTACTGTTTACTGCGGAGCCGAGGTAGATGAAGTCCTTGACTAACTCGAAGTTATAGCTGCCCATTGTGACGTTCTGTCTACGACGTCGATGTTGTGTGTCCTTTCTTGATGACAGCATATACTTCGTTTTGCCCTCATTCACCGCTAGACCCATTTTAGCCGCCAGCAAACGTCTCATTGACGGCTCGCTGTGTTCTGCCAATCACGTCAATGTCATCCGCGTATGCTAGCAGTTGTACGGACTTCTGGAAGATCGTGCCTCTAGTGTTGGCGTGTGAGTCTTGTACGATCTGCTTCACGATGATGTTAAAGAAATCACATGACAGCGCGTCGCCTTGTCTAAATCCTTTTTTGACATTGAAGGTCTCGGTGAGTTCGTTACCGACCTTGATGGAGCAGCGAGAATTCTCCATCGTCATCCTGCACAACCTGACGAGTTTGGCAGGAATGTCAAAACTAGACATGGGGTTGTATAGCTCGTCCCTATGCACGCTGTCATACGCGGCCTTGAAATCGACGAATAGGTGGTGGGTGTCTATCTGCATTTTTTGGGTTTTTTCCAGGATCTGCCGTAGTGTGAAGATTTGGTCGATGGTGGACTACCCCGGCCTGAAACCGCACTGATATGGACCTATCAGGTTGTTGACGAATGGTTTCAGGCGCTCACACAAAACGGCAGAGAAGATCTTGCAAGCGATGTCCAGGAGACTTATCCCTCTATAGTCGGCGCAGTCAAAGGGGTCTGCTTTCTTGGGGATCGGGCAAAGGATACTGAGATTCCACTCGTCGGGCATGCTCTCCTCCGACCATATCTTACAGATGAGCTGGTGCATGCGCCCAACCAGATCATCTCCAGCTGCCTTAAAGATTTCAGCGGACAGTCCGTCCGCACCGGCAGCTTTGTTAGACTTCAGTCTTGATATTGCTATCTTGACCTCGTCTAAGTCGGGGGGACGGAATTCTCGTCGATCATCGTCCATATTGAGTGGAACATTCTGCCTGACAGCGGTATTGGTATCATCATCGCCGTTTAGCAGTCTGCAGAAGTGGTTCTTCCAAATTCTCAGTATGCAGTATGCGACTGCGGCTCTACTACTAGTTGTCCATTCTCGTCCCGGCAGGCTTCTGTCCGGACCTTATATCCACTGGATAACTGTTTCACCCTCGGGTAAAACTTTCGGGCATCATTCCTACCGTAGCACCTCTCCATCTCCTCGATCGCGCGTTTCTCGTGCTCTTTCTTCTTTCTCCTGAGAAGTCGGGTCTCGTCCCTTCGCCTCTGTTCGTAGAGCTCACGAACAGCTCTCGTCGTTCGTTGCAGCGTTGCTTTGTAGCCTTCCAGATTCGCTGCATGTGCCAGCCTACACTCGTTGTCAAACTATGGGTTTTTTCTAGGTGGTACATCAGTGGCAGCATCTTTGATGCCTTCTTGAAAACGCCTCCAATCTTCTTCGATTGTTTGCGCAGGTGGCGACGAACTTAGAGAGAGATTCCGGGAGACTCGATCGGCAAAGATCCTAGCAGTCCGTTGCGATTGTAGCTTTCCGACGTCAAACCGTGGTGTCCTTTTTCGACTCCGTTGATCTCTTGATATCCGAGTTCTTGGCTTGGCTACAACAAGGAAATGGTCCGAGTCGATGTCTGCTTGTTAGCAGTCCTGTAACGTTTGCTGGGGTCGTCAACATTAATTCCGTCCGTGTCCGAGGCAGTTGGTTGTCTCTGAACCATTATATTTTTACGTGGTGAGGGAGTTAACCTCAGGCACAACCCCAAACTGGGAGGCCATTCCCTATTCTTTAACCCTCGGGCGGAGGGTTCGGGTTTATCCGGAGTCGTTAACCTCGCTGAGGCTGTGAGCGCCGCCGTTGTCCCTAAAACAACTTCCGCCGCCATCTCAATTCCAAGGCCCCGACCTTGCCTTGAAAGAACCTTCTAGACCTGTGCTCCGAAAATGTCAAAGTAGCTCCAGAAGGACTGCGCACCAGGTAGCTCCTTCTGACTGGAGTTTCGGATGCCGCCGTTGGCCAGACAGTTTTCAGCTCCTCCGGCGCCATCCATAAAGAGAGATGAGCCCTAGTAAAGGTATACTCTTCCCCTTTTCTTGTCTGCAGCCACCAACGACGTGCCACGGCGGTTGCTTACCACATCTTCGATCGAAGTGCTCGGCTCCGAGAATTCACCACGTGGAGTAGGAGTTTGCTGATAGAGGCTAAGTGCAGACGCTTGTGCATGCATGAGACGCCATATTGAAATCCATTGAATCCGGTTTGCATTTGAATTTATTGTACGTTAATTTCGTCTATATTTACTAGTACCCACAAACCATATAATAATAATAATAATATCTGTGGCGCTACAGTCCGAAGCGGAAATGGGCCTAACTTCTCAGCACCCACTCGTGTTTTGCGTGGTATTGTTCTATGACGAGTGGAAGGGACCTACTGTTTAATGCCGACTCCGAAGGGCGAAGTTGAGAAGCTTTTTCCATACAGGAATAATATTTGAGAATTGTCAGTGACTCGAAAGAGGCGGAGCCGTGGTAAATTCGGGTATATAACCTGGCACCCTCTGTGTAGACGCACTTACCTACTACGCCACGGCGACCCACAACCATATGGGTACCCGAGTAGTACCCAAATATGCGGTTATCCGGGTGGGTTACGGGTATCAACAGCTCTATCCTATGCATAGACGGTGATGGCAGTCCACAGGAATGGAACGCCACATATCGGTGACGGCACCTTTAAGACGCTGAATTAAACGATCGTGACGCCTTGACAACAATAGTCATCAAGCAAAGAACTAAAACAATAAACCGCCACCAGAAATATTTTGAAATTCATCCGCAAACCAATCCCTTTAATGGCTTCTCCTGTTTAGGACGACCAGTCGTTCTTGGCTGGGGCACTTTTGAGGTTAATTGCCAAAGCATCTATCACGAATCACAGGCCACAACACGGAAAAACCCCAGTGACACCTTTATCCGGCCAATCGAATTATAACTCAATTGAAAATGTCACTTCGCTAAATGGAACTCATCCCTTCCCAGTGTCGGATGTTCCCTAAGGAAAATGATCCATCAGACCATCCGAGCATCCGCCCATCAGACCATTGCACTGCCAGTACAACACTAATTGGCATCATTGTCAACCGGTAATTGGGGCCCATTTTGATCAATTTCCGTTTTAGCATTCTCCGTCTGTCTGCCTCTGACTGTCTCACTGCCCGGGGAGGCACTCAATTAAATTATTTTCATTAGAAAAATGTAAATGCGATTCAGCAGTCGCTCCTTGCTCTGCCCCTCAGTCACCTAGACTCGACCGGCCATCGAGGATGGCACACAGCAGGCCCTGTCGCCGATAAAAAGTGGAAACACCCCGACGAGAGGGGTGGCATCATCTGGCCTAGGCAGGACATCATCATCGCCTGCAGGATACAGCATCTCTGTGCGAGCGCACAGGGCGCCAGAAGATTATCCAATTCGAGAGTTGCATGTCTGGCTCAACTTGCTCGGGTGACGTTTTTGTCTCTGCTTGCAAATCGAAAATGCGAACTGAGTTCTTTTATCCCATTCTCTGAGGCTGAGGGGGGGTGTCCTTCCAGGAGACGTGGAACGTGAAACGTTACGAACTACTGAACTCTACAGCGAAGGATAATTGCTGTGGATCGCATCTCCAAACCCAGCAGTTTGACGGCGTTTTGCTTCGGAGAGTTATTGTTTTGGGACTCACTTGCCGGCGGCGCGGCGTGTCTTAGCAGGGAGTGGTAAAGTTCAGATCGGAGTTGGAGCTTCAGCGCACGCACGACCAACGAAATTACGTGAAAGACCGTGTGGATAACGCTAGCGGGAAACCTTAGAACTCTGGCAACAAAGGAGAAATCGTTGAGATGACGACAGTAACGAAGTCGACGTATTTTCTCCCTCCCCCTCCGAGTACCGAAGACAGAAAGAGAAATGAAATGTTATCTTCGGAAGGATTATGCACTACCTTCGGCAGAGGACACTTCTTGCTCGCCTAGGACCGACTAGACTGCAGTTCGGGCGACAGGATGAAAATGAGAAATGAAAAGCGAACCCCAAGAAACACACACACACATAGAAAGAGAGAGAGAAGCAAAAAAAAAAGCATCTGGAAAGAGCTTTCTGCGATAATCTTTTATCATCTTTGACATTGCGACAAGTGACTTTAATTCACTGAAATTTAGCTCTTAACTCGAGGACTCCGTGGCCGATGGTCTGTGGGTGTGTGTGTTTGTGGGTGAGTGAGTTTGTGCCGCATGAGTTCTTTGGCTGTCATTGTCGCCATCATTCGCTGGTGGGAGAAAGATGAGAAAAGATCCAATTGCATTTTCATTTTACGAGCCACTCGACGAGGGGATGAGAAGCAGCAGAAGGATGCGAAAAGGACACACCAGGTCATGCTGCGATTTTAATGTTAATTAATGGTACTGATATCGTTTGTGTAAGTGAGTGAGCTGTTGGCATGCCATCTGTCAGTTGGATGTGCATTTTACGCTCGCCTTCGATGTCACTGCAGTAATTGGTTATTCATTTTTGAAGCAACCCTTTGAGGACGTTTTTGCGACTGCTTTCAAGGTACTGCCTGGGGAGAGGTCAGTCGACCATTACGTTGATATGATGGTTTCATCCTTCACGGGGGAGATTTAATTAGGAAATTTGTGCAAATGACTTAGTGCTTATCTGAGGAGGACTTGATTGTATTTGTCGCTTTGTAAAACTCTGCTCTGAGCACTTGTCATTCTGGTTCCCCTGCTAAGTCATTCAACGGAATTCAGATGGTGGTCAGTGGACGTGGTAACTGGAACTGGAGCTCGAGTGAACCTTGCTTTCTAGTCTGACGGACTTCTCTCATGGCAAGTGGATGGATGTTCTTGAGGAAAACAAGCGAATAATGGCCCCGTCCATGCTGCATTGACTTATATTTTTTCCGAGTCCCACCAAAACCCCACGAAAATGTTTCTTTTGCCCTTGGTAAGTGGCAGTCACCCTTTGCTTTTTTGATCAAATTGACGGTACTTTTTTGTTTATTTTATAATTTGAGCGTGCTCAAGGGATTTCTAATACCCTTTTGTGTTCGGGGTCAAGACACATCAAGACCCAAAGGTATAGAGGGAGAAAGGGAGAGGAGGTACCTGTGTACATTGGTCTTAAATGTCTGCGGGTTGTAGTCTGTGGCAAATATTAGGCTGGGAAGAGCATTCCATATTCGTGGAGTGCGGCTGAAGAACGAGTCTCTGAATTAAACTGTGCGCCTGAAAGTAGGCTTAATGGTATACCGATGAACATAACTAATGAGGCGTTTATTGCAGGTGAATTCATGGAGAGGAGGAATTCAGTTGGCTAGCTAGCTCACTTGAGCATAATTTGTCGAAATAACGATAAAACACGGACAAAGAAGAGACGGTACGTCGATGTTCGAGCGAGTCTAATGACTCTGCGATATTATTGTCTCCTATAAGTTATATCGCCCGCTTTTGGATTCTATCAAGTAGGTGCAGGATGGTCTTGGGGGCACCAGACCAGATTATAAAGCCAAAGCCAAATCAGAAGGGGTGAAATATTTCTTGCATCGATTAAGGAAACCTAAACATTTCGCAGCATTTTTGGCGACCTCAAATATGTGATCGTTCCAACATCCCAAGGATGGAAAGTTCTCCGGTTTCATCGACACAAGCGCCATTCATGGATAATGGCTGATTATCAAGAGTTCGCTTGAGTGACAGCAGACAGCATTGAGTTTTTGAAGCATTGAATTCCACTCTATTGTTTTTTCCCCAGTTAATTATGCTGTCAAGATCGGAATTCAATGTGCTTAACATACGCTGCCGTTCCAATTCTACGGCCGAAGGGTGGGGTCGTGAGTCTTGGAACGAATATGAAAAACCGAGGGTGCTGTCATCAGCGAAGGAATGGATTGGATTAGAGGTAGCAGACAAGAGATCATTTATAAAAATGAGAAAGAGTGTCGGAGACAGAACTGAGCCTTGGGGAACACCAGCATTTTTTTTGTGGATATCAGACTCGAACCCATCGAAAACAACTTGAATTGAACGGTAATTTGTAATCTAGAGAAGAATCGATACCATTAGCACTCATTTTTAACAAGAGAGCTTGATGCCAAACTCTGTCAAATTCTTTAGAAAGCACAAGGTCAAGCGCAACGATCTTGCTTTCGCCTGCATTGTGCAAAGACTGGTTCCACTTTTCGGTGAGATAAGCTATCAGATCACCAGTGGACCTGGTCTAGTGCAACGATCTTGCTTTCACCTGCATTGTGCAAAGACTGGTTCCACTTTTCGGTGAGATAAGCTATCAGATCACCAGTGGACCTGTCGCTGCGGAAACCATATTGTCGCTCATTAAGAAGCTTCCTCGATTCAAGATATTTCATAAGCTGACGATTTATCAGCGTTTCCATGACCTTAGAAAAAACCTATGTAAGTGTTCGGTACTCGGTGCGTGACGAAGATTCGTCATTTTTAGGGATGTCTGGACAATTGCTGTTTTCCATCTGCTCGGAAAGAGACCTAATGAGTAGGATAGATGAAAAAGCTTACGCAGTGGTTTTGCCAGCGCAGAAGAACAGGGAGAGAAGTATAGGGGGAAATACCATCCGGGCCAGCGGATTTGTGCACGTCGAGATCTTTTAGTACTCTTGCAACTGTACGAGTGCGGAATTGGATTTGTCCAATGGTGAAATCAACGCTCAAGTACAGGTGCAGACATTTTGGAACCTGGCAATGTTGAGCTGGCTGCAAAATAAGCCGCAAGCAGATTAGCTTTGTCTAATGAGCTGACAGCTGGAATGTCATGGTAAGACGAGGCGGAATTCTTTATATTTTTTACAAATGACCAAAAGTTTTTGTTACCCTTGGGACATTGTAGCACTTTTTGCCTCAACTTTTGCTCATAAGAGATTTTCTCACGTCTGATAGTTGCATTGCAGTCATTTCTGGCCCGTTTAATCAGTGGTAGTAGTCTGACTGAGAATTCACCTAACCTACCTAACCTAACGTAACCGCTGATATGGCGGTGAAGGGGAATTTTATGTGCAGTAATACATTCAATTGGTTTCAATATTGAAACTCATCATCAATCGGGATTAAATGACCTATTAGTGTATTGTGGCAGTTGGAAAACTGGTATTAATGCTTTAAAGACTCAAGCTAAATTTTTTACTCGTAAGACAAAAGCTTGCTTACTTCCCAGCAACAACCTTGAATGGAAATCAAACGCAGAATATCTTGGCATATACTTAGATAAAAAATTAACATTCAGTCTTCATGTTCAGGAAATTATAAAAAAGTTAATACCACTATTAGAATCCTGTACGCATTCATAAGAAGGAACTCAGAACTGAGCGATGAGAATAAACTCTTAAATTTTAAATCAATTTTTCAATCCATAATATTTTATGAATCACCAGTCGGGAGCAAGTGCGCGAACTGCCATCCACGCATCACTTAAAATGATTCTAAATCTGCCTTGGTTTTTCTCCACAAAGGAACTTCATAGAATGGCCAACATAGAAATGATTACTACAGGGAATGAACGACTTTACCAACGTTATATGAATTCTTGCTTATCATCGGACAATGAATTGATTTCAAACTTAGCCGCATAACGAGTGTCTTGATTAATCATTATGTACCTTTGATAAAATCTTCAATTTGAAAGTTTATACTTGTATTCACTCATTTATTCACTTACTTACTAATTTATTTTTTCTATTTATTAACTTTGTCCATTTGTTCCCTTATTTATCAACTATTTATTAAATTGCTTGTTTCTTGTTATTTATTGTGTTTCTTTCTACGAACTTGGAAATCATTTCATGTCAACACTTCTCTCTTCCCCCGACGAACTATATATTTTGTATTATTTCTACCGTTTTTTATATTATTTTACCTATTTTTGTTTAATGAAGGTTTTTAGTGGCTTTTCCTTCAAATCATCATAAAAACTATACAATTTGTATATTAATTGACAAACTGTATTATTTTATTTTAAATAAAAATCTCTGTAATTACATCTTAATTGAAAAATGCATGCCACAATAAAATAGATATGTGCACTAATACTCTCGATATCAAGCGTCTTTAAAGCAAAAGCCACGAATTTAATGAATGATCATTCAGCTTTAATTCCCATGTAAGTTTGATCCAGCAACCGAATAGTTCGAAGCCTTTTTTCAAAATTCTTTTTATCACACTCAGATTACTATACAAAGAGGTAACGTTTGTAAGCTTCTGAGTTTGCTTGTTTGTACGAAGTAATCTCTGGAACTATAGAACCAATTTTGAAAATTCTTTCACAAGTAGAAAGCTACATTATTTCTATGTGACATAGGCTATATTCTTCTTCTTCTTCATTTGGCGCTACAGCCCGGTTTGGACCTGGGCCTCAACCAACAAGCCTCTCCAGCTAGCACGGTCTCTGGCTAGCTGTCTCCAGTGTCGCACGCCAAGTTAGTTGAGGTCCTTCTCCACCTGAGTGCGCCACCTTAAACGCGGGCGTCCTCTGTTGCGTTGTCCCACGGGTTCGGAGTCGAAGACTCTCCGGGCCGGAGCTGAGTTGTCCATACGCTCTACATGGCCTAGCCATCTTAGGCGTTGGATCCGAAGACGCCTGACTAGACTCATGTCGCTGTACAGCCCGTACAGTTCGTGGTTGAATCTTCTCCTCCAGAAACCGTCAACGCAAACAGGTCCAAAGATCGCACGCAGAGCTTTTCTCTTGAAAATACCAAGGACATCCTCATCCGCTTTTGAGATTGTCCATGCCTCCGCACCATAGAGCAAGACTGGGATGATCGGGGTCTTGTATAAAGTCAGCTTGGTCCTTCGAGAGATGCCTCTACTACTCAATTGCCTCTTGAGCCCATAGAAACAGCGGTTGGCAAGAGTTACTCTGCGTTTGATCTCGGTACTGATGTTGTTTGTACTGTTTACTGCGGAGCCGAGGTAAACGAAGTCCTTGACTACCTCGAAGTTATAGCTGTCCATTGTGATGCTCTGTCCAAGACGTCGATGTTGTGTGTCCCTTCTTGATGACAGCATATACTTCGTTTTGCCCTCATTCACCGCTAGACCCATTTTAGCCGCCTCCGCCTCAATGCCAGCAAACGCCTCATTGACGGCTCGCTGTGTTCAACCAATCATGTCAATGTCATCCGCGTATGCTAGCAGTTGTACGGACTTCTGGAAGATCGTGCCTCTAGTGTTGGCGTGTAAGTCTTGCCCGATCTTCTCCAGGATGATGTTAAAGAAATCACATGACAGCGCGTCGCCTTGTCTAAATCCTTTTTTGACATTGAAGGTCTCGGTGAGTTCGTTACCGACCTTGATGGAGCAGCGAGAATTCTCCATCGTCATCCTGCACAACCTGACGAGTTTGGCAGGAATGTCAGAACTAGACATGGGGTTGTATAGCTCGTCCCTATGCACGCTGTCATATGCGGCCTTGAAATCGACAAAAAGGTGGTGGGTGTCAATTTGCATTTCTTGGGTCTTTTCCAGGATCTGCCGTAGTGTGAAAATCTGGTCGATGATGGACTTCCCTGGCCTGAAGCCACACTCATATGGACCTATCAGGTTATTTATAAACGGCTTCAGGCGAGTACACAAAACGGCAGAGAAGATCTTGTAGGCGATGTTCAGGAGACTTATCCCTCTATAGTTGGCGCAGTCAAAGGGGTCTCCTTTCTTATGGATCGGGCAAACGATACTGAGATTCCACTCATCGGGCATGCTCTCCTCCGACCATATCTTACAGATGAGCTGGTGCATGCGCCCAACCAGATCATCTCCAGCTGCCTTAAAGATTTCAGCGGACAGTCCGTCAGCACCGGCAGCTTTGTTAGACTTCAGTCTTGATATTGCTATCTTGACCTCGTCTAAGTCGGGGGGATGGAATTCTCGTCGATCATCGTCCATATTGAGTGGAACATTCTGCCTGACAGCGGTATTGGTATCATCATCGCCGTTTAGCAGTCTGCAGAAGTGGTTCTTCCAAATTCTCAGTATCGACTGCGACTCTACTACTAGTTGTCTATTCTCGTCCCGGCAGGCTTCTGTCCGAACCTTATATCCACTGGATAACTGTTTCACCCTCGGGTAAAACTTTCGGGCATCATTCCTCCCGTAGCACCTCTCCATCTCCTCGATCGCGCCTTTCTCGTGCTCTTTCTTCTTTCTCCTGAGAAGTCGGGTCTCGTCCCTTCGCCTCTGTTCGTAGAGCCCACGAACAACTCTCGTCGTTCGTTGCAGCGTTGCTTTGTAGGCTTCCAGCTTCGCTGCATGTGCCAGCCTACACTCGTTGTCAAACCATGGGTTTTTTCTAGGTGGTGCCGTAAAACCCAGCACATCAGTGGCAGCATCTTTGATGGCTTCTTGACAACGCCTCCAATCTTCTTCGATTGTTTGCGCAGGTGGCGACGAACTTAGAGAGAGATTCCGGGACACTCGATCGGCAAAGATCCTAGCAGTCCGTTGCGATTGTAGCTTTCCGACGTCAAACCGTGGTGTCCTTTCTCGACTCCGAGTTCTTACCTTGGCTACAACAAGGAAATGGTCCGAGTCGATGTTGGCTCCTCGGAACGTTCGGACATCGAGAATGCTGGAGGAGTGTCTGACGTCGATCGCAACATGATCAATCTGGTTGACGGTTGATTGATCGGGGGACCGCCAGGTCCCTTTATGGATGTTGAGGTGTGGGAACCGCGTGCTACATAGGCTATATTAGTTTCTAATTAATTATATTTCTTAATTTAAAATAACAATATTTGTCACTCAGGCCACTAAAACTAATCAATCAAATATCACATCGCCGTGACTTTCTAAAATTTCTCTCACCACTGGGTGCAGCCGTGCTATTAGTGTGAATTTAGCAGCGATCGTTGCAATAACATTACTTTACGAGGGAGAACAACACATTAAAAGCGCACTACAGTGAAAACTCCCATTACGAACAACTCTCTTAGGCGGACAATCCTCTTGAACAGATAACTCCTCACGACCGTGGATCTTCTATTTTTGATGTTGTTCCATTCATTTTATATTCGCGGACACTCCCTAACCCGGACACGGACAGCGACAGCAGCCCCAAGTTGATAAATTTAACTCTCTTAGGCGGACAAAGGTTTTTTCTGCAAACCTTTCCAGTGTCTTTTTGCATGGAATTCGAAGAAATGCAAGTAAAGTATTCTAGTGCTAGAGCCTATAGACAAAGGAACGAACTTTACAAGGAAAACATCAAAATAATCAATGACACTTCTCAAATAGATAACTTATGTTTCTCTACATTATTAGCGCCGCCTTTAGATTAGAACATGTCCCTAGTCAGTGGAAAGTAGCGGAAATAATAATGGTGCCGAAATTGGGTATGCCCCCAACAGACAAAAAGTCTTATTGACCAATTTTACTTCTTTCGTCTAAAGTGTTCGACCGAATATTGCTTAGACGTTTAAGCCCGGTTGTAGAATAAAGACGACTTATTCCTAACCACCAGTTTGGTTCTAGGTTTTAGGTTTCAACTATTGACCAAGAACATCGCATAACTGATATTATAGAAAATAAAATATATATATATAATAAAATAAAAGCAAGTGTTGAGCGATATTGCACGAGAAATAAAAATGATCCCTTTTCTCAATCGACTCAACCATCAACATAAACTACCCTCTTGAGTGAAGGAGAGGGTGGCCAACGATCGGGTGAATCAGGGAGGACATGCATTGGCAATCGTCTTTGGATCGCGAAAGGGTACGGTCGTTGGCTTACCCGTGGTAGCTATATTTTTAACTTAATACAAGTCTGCTGAGCTGTATTTCTCGATGTTTCTCAAGCCTTTGACAAGGTTTGACACGAAGGCTTGAAACACAAGCTTCAACAATTCCTCCCGAGAACACTTTGCACAATTTTATCGAACTATCGAACTATCTATCGGACGTGAGTCGCCGTGGCGTAGTGGGTTAGTACGTCGACTCCTACGCAGAGGGTGCCAGGTTCGAATCCCCAATCTACTAACATTCATAATTCACGGCTTCCACCTCTTTCGAGTCACTGACAATGCTCAAAGAGTATTCCTGTCTAGAAAAAGCTTCTCAACTTTGCCGTTCGGAGTCGGCATTAAACTATAGGTCCCTTCCACGCGTGAAAGAACAATCGCACGCACAACACGAGTGGTTGCTGAGAAGCTAGGCCCAGGTCCACCTCCGACTGTCGCGCCACCAATATTATATTATTATTATTATTATCTATCGGATAGAATCTTCCGTGTGAAATATGGGAAATAATACTCCCTACTTAAATTTAACAAGCTTCTTGGTCCCCTCTTTTACTTATTGTACAGCAGCGATACACCGCAGGACGTAGGCACATTTGCTCACGACACCGCCATTTTGGTAACTGCCAAAACGGTCGAAGAATCAACTAGAAAACGGCTACACGAATGGACGAACACTCAGCGAATTGAGCTTAACGAAGCTAAATCAATTCATATAAATTTTACGCATAAGAACGTGAATAACTTGCCCGTTTTTATAAATAATGTGCTAATACCCTTCGGAAATGATGCGAAATTCCTCGGGATGACTCTCGATGTAAAGCCTAAATGGAAGGAGCACGTCAAAAAGAAACGAGAGAAGTTCCAATTAAGATACAAAGACATGTACTGGCTTATTGGAAAATATTCCAAGCTACTGACAAGAAATTGCTTATATACAAGCAAGTGCTACGTCCGTCTGGACGTATGGTATACAACTATGGGTTTGTACTAAAGAAAGTAATAGGGACATACTACAAACTTTGCAAAATAAAGTGCTAAGGGCCATCGTCAACGCACGAAACAAAGATATCCACAGAGGTCTTGGAATTTCATCAGTCCAAGATGAAGTTACGAATTTTGCTCGTAAGCATAAGCGTCGCCTGGAAGAGCACATAATCTCTGCTCGACCGAAGAAACTCCTTTCGCCGTCTTCAAAGGACTAAACCTCTTGACCTAGCACGGTGAATTTAACCCGCGCCTAGCTGCGGTGGTAGCAAGAACTTTGAATGGAGAATCTCTTGCCAAATGCGTCCAAGCCAAGAAAGTAAAACTGCTGGATAAGTGTAGAACTTAGTTGTAGTGGAAATATATCTTATTTGAAGGGAGGTGTTTGTACTGGGTAAAAATCCCTTTCGCTATGCGGCAACGGTCCCCATAGTGTCTTTTGAATACTTTCACCTACCCTCGCAAAAAAAATAGATAACAGATCTTAATTCTACAGCTGTGTTCTGCTGTTGTATTTTGTTCCTTCTGTCTTCATGTTCATTTTAGTTTGTCTACTACTGCAGGCGAAATTATTTTTTCAGCAATTTTTTCTATGGGAGGGCTGTCCCCCTATGAGAGAGCTTTCACTGTACATGATTCCTGCTGAAATTGGCATTATTTTTCAAATCAAACCTTCATGGCCAGGCATCTGTGCCCTGCGCTTCTTTAGAATATATGACGCACATAAAAACCCGTTGTATTGTAGCACCAGGTGGCAAACAAATTATATTTAAGTGCGAACGTACCATTATTTTTATTCTCCATCACATTATTTCTTATCTACACTATATTTTTAATTTCTGTATCTTTTTCTTCTTTATCTGGCGCTACAGTCCGGGATGGCATCAACCAGTAAGCCTCTCCAGCCGGCATTATCTTTTGCCAGCTGTCTCCAACTGCGCACACCAAGTCGATTGAGGTCCTTCTCCACCTGGGTGCGCCATCGGTTCCGTGGGCGTCCTCTGTTACGTTGTCCCAAGGGTCGGAGTCGAAGACTCTTCGGGCCGGAGCTGAGTTGTCCATACGCTCTACATGCCCCAGCCATCTTTGGCGTTGGATCCGAAGACGCCTGACTAGGCTCATGCCTATGTACAGCCCGTACAGTTCGTGGTTTAATCCTCTCCTTCAAAAACCGTCAACACAAACAAGACCAAAAATCGCACGCAGGAATTTTTTTTCATACAACCCAATCCTGACTAACGAAGCACAATACCCCATGATAAGAAAAAGACGATGATTGGCGTCGGTTACATCCTACCCTGGTACCAGGGGCCACGTCTGAATGGTGGCAGTATGCGAGTGTCTCTTGACTGGACTAAGCCCGACCGCTCGGCAGCCGAAGGAACTGCGAGCAACCCCTCAATGGGCTCGTGAACCGTCGTTACGGGAGTGGGGGAAAAGTCACGCCATGCACTAAACTGTGCGTGAGAGGATTGAAAGGGCTTAAAGGATATAAATCATAAATCGTTTTGAAGCTGTCCGGAACAGGTCTCCACGCTTCGCTCTTCGCGATCTTGCCTGTATGGTTAGAAACAATGTGCCCCTTACATTGAATGCCTTGAACTTATTCGCCCGGAGCCCGGAGTAAGTTTCTCCACCGACTGATAGCAATATAGACTGGTTCGAGGTTCTCGAATTGATCTCCCTTAGCACCAATCTTCACAATCTTTAGACCTCTTCTTCCGTACAAGACCGCATCTTACTAATCTTCAACTCATCTGTGTCAAGAATGTTTCGCTTTGCCAACACTATGGAATATTCTTTTGACTTTCAACTTCTCACAACTGTGTTTCCTTTGCCTCTATTCTTTCTTACCCTAGTCCCGCATATCTCTCAACAGAGAGCATACCCTTAACAAGTCGTGGTTCTCAGGCTCACACTGTTCCATCACAACTGCGCTTGTAAACTCCATCGAGTCATTCGGCAAGTTGTTTATCCACGACCTTTCTCGCAAGCATTTGGAAGCACAGGTCTCCGCGTCACGGGTCTTCCTGAAAATGAGTCCCTTTTGGAGCGCACATAAGCTCCAGCTCACATCAAAAAGCAACCGTTTTAATGACAGACAATTGTGATCTCAATTACGCCCTCATACTCGCTTCTGAGCCTTTCCCAGACGCAGTGCTCCCACTTCCCGTCCTCCAAGATGGCTTCTCCAGCCAGTAAGCTCGCTTTGACCTTCCAACTTGACAGCCTCTCAGGACAACCCACCACTCACATACACCGACCGGGATAAACAGAAATTCATTATGCCCACCCACACGCATCTGGTCCGCCAGCAAAAGATACTCTGCTCTGCCCACACCTCGGCCTGTGCCCGTCTGCCGCAACCTGCTTCGGGCATACACTCGTATCCTCCGATTGACCTTCAACTAACTCTTGCCGCTGCTCGCCCCGTCCCTTCGGTTAAAGAGTTTTACCAAGAAACCCAGCAGCCGTGACCCACCGACTTGATTTCACGAGCAATTAAAGACCCTGTATCTCGTATCTCGTATCTGGACTCGGCCGCAGCTTTAATGAAAATATTTAAT
The DNA here is from genome assembly GCA_964034865.1 of Eristalis intricaria. Classification (NCBI taxonomy): domain Eukaryota; kingdom Metazoa; phylum Arthropoda; class Insecta; order Diptera; family Syrphidae; genus Eristalis; species Eristalis intricaria. The sequence goes on from OZ035873.1 coordinate 133,486,897, forward strand.
TAAACGCGCATTCTGCCGGTGCCGCCGACTATATGCGCTTGCCAAAACGAACCTATCTGTGAGGCACATTTAATTCGTTTGACTCTCTCCACCGGACAGCGGACGGGCGGTCCTTTAAAGCATCGCTCTTATCATTCAGCGCACGCTGCCGAAATAGCCGCTCCGGTATGTGAAGCGAATCACAGAATCTCCCCGAATCCCAGAATCGCCGAATCCGAACACGAAACAGATGTTATATCCCGACAAAGTCGATGTGATTCCGTCCTCATACCGTCGTCGCAGCGCCGTGCCGGCCGGCCGCTCAACCGAAATTATTTCATTTATTTGCAAAGATATTCCGAGCCAGCCCCATCGCAAGGGGGAATCATCAGCTCATTGTGTCCACACATCCATATGCATATGGGGCCGCACATTAAAACCATTCACAGATCCATTTGCCATTGAACCGCATGACCAGAGCCCAGAAGACACCCGATGACGATGACGACGACGACGACGGCGAGAGAAACAATCAGACATTCTATCACGGACACTGACTGGATGCCTGGTCGGTGGGTGCATTCAATGGTCAGCCTCCTCCCTCACCCAGGCACACACACGCCTCTCGGGGAGGGGGAGGGGATTGTGAAAGATAGATCCAATGTGTACATGAAAGGCCACTTGGCCGCCAAACACTGCCGTCGTCCCTAGTGCCGGAGCTAACAAACGATTCCATTCACCGGGCGACTTCTTTCCATTTAACCCCATCCTCGTCGGTGCCGAAGATATTGGGAGACCGAGCACACACATGACCAGGCGCAGCGCAAAAACGGAAAACGAGTCGCATCGCCACTGAGTGTGTTCGGATTTCATCTGAACAAATGTACACACACCACCCATCTGTGCGATGATAGCCTCCCCCTAAACCGGACCGGGCTGTGCACTTAAGAAAGTCTGAAGTTGAATGAAATCAAATCTTTGTAATCCAGTGAGTATGATGTGTTGACTCATTCACACGAAGACGCATTGCATCCATCCGAGCGCCGACCGTCGCCCGCCACCGCCCCACCGCCACCCCACCGCCTTGCCGCTGCAAAAACCTAATGCAAGTGCATTTGGGGATCTGATGTCGTGGAGCAAACATGCTGGCAAAGTGCTTTCCATCTCGAGCTCTGGCAAGGCGCACCGAGCAAACGGAACGAGAAAAAGTGAGCATTTTTTTGTCGCAGACGAATCGTCCTTGTCGGGGGACATCAATCAGGAGGGTCCAAGTCAGGCACTGCCTGGGGCAGGACTGAAAGTAATTATCTTCGGAAAAAGGGTCCTGTCGTTGGTCATTTGTTCAGCTCGTTGGGCGACCCTCCCACGCTGCGGTGAGCTTAAATGAGTCTTGAGAGCAAGCGGATCCCCTGCCATCGACTGCCATCAGTTTGTGCTAAATAGGGCTCTTCCGGGTGGCCAATGCAGTCACTTAAGCGGCAATCTCGGAGTCGATGTTGGACGAACAATTTTGGAGGAAATGGGGCGGATTTGGTTGGCTTCCAAGAGAGGATGGCAGGGGTTGGCAAAGAACGAGGTCTTGGATCCGAGATGGATGAGTTTTTTTGCAGGATCGGGCTTCAGTTCAAGGCAGGAATTACGTTCGACTGGACCTCTGCGCTGACTCCCTTCCTGCTTTCAACTCAAGTGTCGGAGTTGACTATCCAGCTAGTGGGTCTAGGCATTGTGACGTTCTGGATATGTTGCCAGTCATGCGGTCTTGTCGGAGTCGATTTGGTTCGCTTCAACTTCAATTTCAATCACGAGCAGTTACTGACTTCAATGTCATCCGAGTGCACCTTTCAACGGTCGTGGTCATAATATGGAAAATGCGCTCAAAGAAGGAGGTTTCGGGGAGGTGATAGCCGAAGGAGGTGCCGGCACTCACTATACCAGAGCCCTCTTTGTGAGACAACGCAGTATTGGACGCAAACGAAACCCATAGCGCACGAAATTGGAGAAGGGCCTGATCTAACTTGGCGTGCTTAACTGAATGCAGCTGGCTAATGATCTTGGCATCAGGATAGGCTTATAGGGCAAGATCAGTGTCGAGGCCTGTTCTATAAGCCCTTTGTTGAGCGATATTGCACGAGGAATAAAAATGATCCCTTTCCTCAATCGATTCAACCAGCAACATAAGCTCACGCTCTTGAGTGAAAGAGATGCTGGCCAACGATCGTGTGAATCAGAGAGGACATGCATGGGCCATCGTCTTTGGATCGCGAAAGGGTACGGTCGTTGGTCTACTGGTGGTAGAATTTGGCATTTCGTATTTTTAAGCATTGAGTCTGGCGTCTTACTTGCGATGGTAGATTAAGGCCTTGAATACGCTAAGCATGCGGCGTATAATCGGCTGTCATCCAAAACAATCCTCGAGCCTGAGTCTGTTTGAGAATGCACTAGAGGACCGTGTACGGAACTGTAGAGCACATGAACAACTTGAATCCGTAGCTCAAGAACCCTCGATCCTTGGCCTGTAGGACGTTGGAACACAAACCGTCCACATTTTAGGAGTATGTAATAGACAGAAGATCAAGTGACTACCTCATACAACTTTATTTTCAACATAATTGGTTGAGCTTCATGGCCATGCTGGACCATCTTCCATAACACTCCACAGTTCAGACGACATGTCTTCCTCAGCTGATGGGCACATGTCTCTCAGTTGTGAGCAACACCTCCTGAAAGATGCCATTCTTGACTATCACCGGACACACAAATCACTTTTTCAATGAGACTGGCTAGTTAACAGCCAATTACCGCATCACATCTCGGACCAATTCACCGTTCAGTAGCACTGCCATTGTCTTATTTTAGTTAGAATTAAGCGTCCAATGTGGCAGACTGTCTTTCCACTCCGAACAAAGAAACACGACTTGGCTCACAACTAACGTACCTAGTTATCACGGCTCTCATCGCGTAAGACGACGTCGTTTCGACGGTTGTAATACTTCAGGTAATGCTAAAATTGTTGAATCGTCACGTCGACGTCGTTTTTGACGATTCACTATTCCTTCGTATAACTCATAGAACTGTCTTAAGCCGACGATTAAAAGATTGTGATTGAACGATTGCTTTTTTACAATCGTTTCACACTTCTTGGTTGTTGTTGTTTAGTTTCGTTTTTGAATTTTTTAATAAAAATCAAAAAAAAAAATGCGTCGGTATTACAGTGTGTTGTTTTTCGATGACGAAGAAAGTGAAAATTCTGTTGTACTATTGAGAAAGCGAAGGCCGCTTAGAGATGTATGGGATCTCTTTCATTTTCCACGAAAAGGAAAAAAACATTATTATTTTTAAACAATAAACTTGTTAAATTGTATTTTGCATTTTAGTTTTATTCAACGTTTTCGCTTATCAAAAGTGGCGTTTGTACTAGTGGTGGAAACGGTAAACCCAAGGAGCGGCTCGCGGTCAACATATATCCCTTGGACTGGTGCTACCTTGGAGGCCCTGGTTGGAGGTGGCTACCAATGGTTGGTTCGCATCTTCACCCGTCTTACAGTTTGCTCTGTTCGGCTCTCCGTGGACATCGACAGCACCATAGCAATTCCAACTGCTACCTGTCATAGCACTACGAAGGGAAGCCATCTGAATTGCTTTTTCCTCCAGCTCGGATATTGGAATTTGATCAGATGGCCCACCCCCTGTTTTTTAATGAATGCTAAATTTCTTTTTTGCTCGATATATGAAATCTATCCATACCTAAAACAAATAAATTGAACTTTTAACTCGAACTTGTGATGTTCATATTGTGCACTTACTTTCCTCCAAGCAGGTACAGACTTATAGGGTAGCCCAATGGCATTCAGTTTTTGAGCCAAATCTGCCCACAGCTTCTAAGTAGACTGCCTGCCTTGTGTGTTTCTTGGCATGTCATTTTTTTCCCATTTCAGGATGGTCGTCCATGTAATGAATGAGAACTTCCATTTGCCTTTGTGTTGCTGACCTAGTGTGTTAATTAATAAATCAATTAATTGACAAAAAGTTATTTAATACTTACATGTTTTCAAATTTGGATTTCAAATGAATAGTAGTTCTCTGGAGTAGTTCTCAAACTGCCTACTATTTGAACGATTGACGACACGACTGGACGATTCAATTGTTGTGTTACACGAAGCAAACTTTTGACGACGTCGTTTAAAACAATAGATTGAACGACGATCGTCTTAAAAGTTACACGATGACAGCCCAGGTAATTGCTGCCTTCCATAGTTGACGGTCTTCATCAAGACCAAGCTGCCTTGCATCCGTGATTACTTGGTCCAGTCTTCGGTCTTCCTCTCTGTCTCGAACCAGGAGGCTCAGATTCGATATACCCTCTTAGCTGGAGCCTCGTTGTCCATGCGCTCGATGTGGCCGAGTCAGTGCAGTTGACAGGTTTTTGCCTTCCGGACTATATCCACATCCTGGTACAGCTTGTAGAGTTCCTGGTTGTGTCTTCTCTTCTATTCGCCCTCCTCGCATACGGGAGCATATACCCGATGTAAATTTTTTTTCGAAGCACCAAGCTTCGTCCAGCTTCAGGATCCATATAGCAGGACTGGCAAAATAAGAGTTTTGTAGAGCATAATCATGGTAAGGAGTTTTGAACCCAGCTGTTTCGACAAATCGAAGTAGCATCGTCATGCCAAAGGCGGTTCTACGTCGGATCTCCACGGTGATGTCGTTTGTGGAGTTCAGGTTTGCCCGAGGTAGACAAGCTCCTTCTATAATAATAATATATATAATAATATAATATAATATGAGTGGCGCTACATCCCGTAGAGGGCTAGGGCCTAGCTTCTCAGCAACCCCTCGTGTTGTGCGTGCTATTGTTCTATCACGCGTGGGAGCATTGTCAGTGACTCGAAAGAGGTGGAGCCGTGAAATATGAAAGGTGATAAATTTGGGTATCAAACCTGTCACTCTCTGCGTAGGAGTCGACGCACTAACCCACTACGCCAAGTCGACCCACAAGCGACTTCACTATCTCAAAATTGTAGCTATCGACTGTGATGTTTTGCTCAAGGTGGTGTTCGGCGTATCGTTTCTTGTTCGACAGCACATATTTCGCCTTTTGCTCATTTACCTTAAGACCAGCTTGTTTCACCTGTTCTTCAATCGCCGTGAAAGCTTCCACTACCGCACGTTAGTAACTCGCGACGATGCCGATGTCACCTGCGTATCCCAATATTTGGACTAACTTGTAGAAGATAGTGCCTTCCGTGACTGCAGCTTACCGCCGCACTATCTGCTCCAGTGCCAGATTGAAGACATAACACGTCAGCCGAAATCCGGTGCAGGTTTCCAATGGCTCAGAAACTGCACGGTGCATCGCATATTTGTTAGCATGGTGCGACACAACCGGATCAGTTTTCCCGAGATCCCGAATTCGGCCATCACATCAAATAGTTCGTTGCGATGAATGCTGTCGTATGCGGCTTTAAAGTCGATGAAGAGGTGATGTAAATCGATCTGAAACTCGCTAGTTTTATCCAGGATTTGCCCTAGTGTGAAGATTTGGTCTATAGTCGATTTGCCGGCCCTTAGGCGCACCGGTACGTGCCGATTAGTGCGATGCAAAACGGCATTAGACGTACACACAGTACGCTGGACAGGATGTTGTAGGCGACGTTGAGCCGGGATATACCTCTTGGTTGCTGCAAGAGGTAGGATCGCCTATTTTGTGGATGGGACATATGGAGCTGATATTCCAGTCGTCGGGCATGCTTTCGTCCTCCCAAATTCCACAGATGATCTGGTGCATGCTCCCTACCAGAACATCGGCAGCGGCCAGCCTTGAAGAGCTCTGAGCCTGTGGCTTTGTTGTTCTTCAAATGGCTGTATTTCTTCAAAGCTAGGTGGGAGGACTAATTCATCGACTGGAGTTGGGATTTATAGATTCACTATCAGGCCCGCTAAGCAGCTGTTGGAAGTGCTTCTTAAACTCATCCACTATTCTCTGCGGGTCGGTAACAAGGTTACTCTTACAGTTTCGAAGAGCCTGTATGCCTTTCTTAAAGCCAGCGACAGGGCTTTTGGCTTTTTTGTAGAAAGCTCGTATTTTATACTTGTCCCTAGACTCTTCGATATCCTTGAGCTGGGAGGTTCTTCGAGCCCGGTACGCCTCCTGCGCTGCCATAGTTTTTCGTTGCAGCGCCTTCTGGTATACCTCGTCAGTTGCATGTTTCTTCTGTTCACACTCGCCATCATACCACGGGTTCCTCGTCGGAGGTGGTAGCCTAAAGTGGTTTTGGCTAAATCTTTGATGACCGAGCGGCAATGCAACCACATCTAGTTGGCGTTGGTTTATGACGTGGGCATATCGAAGAGTTTCCTCATCTTTATTGGCTGGTGCAGCTTTCTGACATGGGACAGTCGAGCTCTGAATCTTGCTGCTACGAGGAAATGGTCAGAGTCGACGTTTGCCCACCTGAATGTTCGCACATCCACGATATTTGACGCATGTCTTGCGTCAATGAGCACATGGTCCATTTGGTTGGCGGTTCGACCGCCCGGAGATCGCCAGGTTGCTGTGTGGATTCTTTTGCGAGGGAACCTCGTGCTGCTTATGACCATATTACGTGCTGCCGCAATGTCTGTGAGTCGGAAGCCGTTATCTGTTGTCGTGTCGTGGAGGCTGTGCTTTCCGATCACTGCGCCAAAGATGTTTGTTGTTACCGATTTTGGCATTGAAGTCTCCGAGAACGATCTTTACATCGTACTCCGGACAGGCTCCGTTGGCACCATCCAAGAGGTCATAATAGTGCTTTTCAGAGACAGAGTCCTTAGCCTCGTCGTAGGGACGTGTGCACATATGAGGGTGATGTTGTAAAATCTGCCTTGGATGCGGATCATAGCCAGGCGATCACTTATCGGTTTAAACTCGAGGACCTTTGACCTTAACCGTTTTTCCACAACGAATCCGCATCCTAATACGTGCAACCTCTTGTGACAGCTGTAATATATGTCACACTCTTTCTTTTTGACGGTCCCTTGTCCTATTCAGCGTATTTCCTGGATCGCCTGGATTTTATACTGCGTGGGGATATACAACGACGACACGGCGCGAAAAAGGACAATGATTTGCGAGTGTGCTCCTGGAATGTAAGAACACTCTACACTCCAGGGGCCACTCATAAACTGACAAATATCCTCACGAGCTACTTTACCATTTTTCGAAATTTCCTTCTAGCTTTCTGCACATTTATCGTTTTAACATTTATTTTTCGAAGTTTTGTTGAAGTCGGACGTCTCATTTTGATCCCCTAACTCGAATGAGGAAAATTAAATAACAAAAACCAAATAATAACTGTTATTTCGGAAAGATTTGCCAGTTTGGCCAATTTTATTCTTAGATGATCAATCTCATATTTTTTTCATTATTTTTGTAATCGAATTGTGTTTGTTGATGTTTATTTTGTTTGGTTTTGAAAATTTGTTTTTATTTTCATAAATGACATTTTTTTATACATTTGATTTGAATTTACAGCACTTGCACAAAAAATAAATATTGACTGAGGTTGGCCATTTTGACTGTGAGCCACTGTATGTTCTGGATTGAGCTTCATTAGCATTTTGGACTCATCTGTCCAAAAATTATTACGGCGCTTAGTTCGTTCCCAATGTATATTGCATATTCGACTCCGATTTCTTACATTATATGCAATATAGCACGTTGCTATTTTTGCTGTCGCCCGTATTCCTGAGTGGTATCAGAGCTGTATATTTCAATTGTGTTGGTGGAGAGTTTTAAAGTGCCGTGCTTTTCTGATTCTTCGGTATTTGATGAGTAACAAATTCTAAAAACTGGTGACATGAACGAAAAACCTTGGAGAAAAGGCTGGCGTGATTCGGATGAATTATCCAGAAAGGTCGTTTAGATATACAGGACAGCAAGATGTTATTCAGATAACCAGACTTCTTTTTCCGTGATTATTTCATGCTGCAGCCGAAGGTCTAGTTTGATAATTTAGAGATATGATCTTGGAAAGTTGTAAACGTCCTTTTCAATATTGCTATACGCGAGGTTTAATTTTCCTCTTGTTTGCAAAAGATTCCCCCTTTCTGTAGTAAAAAAGGAATGATCAATGCATTGGTTGCAGGGAGTGCAGCATAAACTTTTCGTGCTAGCATCAAGGTAGTCTCACCACAACATAAAAAAATAATTTCTTCTTTTCAAATTGTTTTTACTGTCCTAAGACTCAACATTAATTTGGTCATAATTTTTAGCGCTGTAAACAGTTACTTTGCCCTAAGGGTGCGTAGCTGATATAGAGTTAGACGTCATCTCTGCACATAATCCAGCGTAGTTGGAATTTCCATTGACATATAGGGAGAAAAGTACAGGTCCAAGAATAGATCCTTGTGGGACTCTTCTTAAAACATTAAAGAATGTTGATACTCGCCTTTGAGGGCTTCGCATTGCGACCTCTCAACAATGTAAACATTTAGGAGCAAGGTAAAATTCAACCAGTTTTGTTCAAGGAATATATGAACAACCTTCGGAAAATCCTGGTGCGTCGGAGATTTAATTCATTACTACGCACAGCTATTCAATTATCATCACTTATTGATAACTGAGCAGTTCTAGAGGTCCCTTTGGAAATCGGATTAATAAGAGGAGAGAAGCATCCTGAAGCTGTTTGAGAATAATATTTCCGAGAACCTTAGACAAAAGCGCTACTACCGCAGTGGTCCATCTCTCCATCTGCCATCACTTTTCCTGGAAATTGATAAATGATTGTTGATTATGGCCATGGTCCAGCCCGGATCCACACTGAGACCGAAAAATATCCTTACATCGAACCCCTTACTTTTGATAGAACTCTCCAGCTCTTACCAAACTCCCTATTACTAAGCCACAACCCTTTGCAGGCAGTGAGGGCGAGTCCTCAACAAGCCACGAGCAGACGTATGGTTGAACAAACCCGAACCAATCAACACCACAGGCACCCAGCTGCTCATACTTGGACTATCACAAATGAATTCACCCACACGATCTCATCGCAATCATAGTCATCATCATCATCATAATCATCAGTCGCCCCCCTCGCCACCGCCTTTTTTTCCACAAAACACTCCAAATGAGCCCCAGCCATCCATTGTGCATATTCGTCCCTGAATGACGCTCATTTGAAAGTGTACCTCTCCAGTGAAACGATTGAATCTTGTTTTCCTCATCATCGGCGGTGAAGGTGTAGGAAGAGCGTGCTCCTTTATGAACGCCCACCCACAATTCCACCACGCTTAGCGCACAACAATTGAACTGAAGAGCATTCAACCACCCACCGTATCATATCCCAATTCAAGGACTCCCTCCGTAGTCTGTTGCTGTTGCTGCTCTTACCGTGTATATTATTCCAGTGAAGGCACATTAAGGCACATTACATTCCTTACAATTCCACCACCAGCAGCACACCACCGTCGAGAACTATTTGCGGGGGATGAAAAATCCGACTCCTGACGGCAGACAGAGAGACAATTTGCTTCAATTCTCCTTGAAATTATTATTTCTTTCATTCGGTATGGTGCCGCATGGGTACGGGCACCCTTCCGTGACGCGTAGCTGCTCGAAATTCGGTGCGACACATTTTTGAAGAATCCAGGATGTATCATATTAGGACTGTTCACATTTTTTCTTCTTTTTTTTTCGCCCGGCATTTGCGATGGCATTGAATTATTCCTTGTTAGTGCTGCGGTGGGGGGAGGGCGGAGGGAGTGGAGGACGGTTGTGGTTTATTTTTGGTGCAAAATAAAAATAAATTACATTTCCAAAGTTTGCCGCACGTTCGCCGCATCCCCTCGTGAAATTGTGGCAATCTCTAGTAATCATTCGCTTTTGTCGAGCGGCAAGATATTTCGTGGTGAAATTACATTTGAAACTTTTTTTTTTCATTTCTCTCCCTCGCTTGTCGCCTGGTGATGTCCTGATTGTCGGAAGGAGGGGGGGGGGCCCGTTGTGATGCCTTGCTTTCGGAAGTTGGCCGAGAAATGATGTTTGTGTTGAATCACTTTTACTTTGATTTGATCGCATTTTGTGCGTTGATTAGTTGCTGGCGCTTGATATGTCTGCTGGAAGTGGGTGCCTTAAGGTGGTGTCAGACATGAGGCATCCGAGAGAGAGCATGTTGCATCTCTTTAAAGGCGGCTAGAAGTCATCGTTTGAAGCAACGCAAGCAATAATAGAGGTTTTTGTAGAATTTTCTTATCACAGAAATTACGCAAGATTTACTGGAAAAGACAGCAGGCTCTACTTATCGTGGGAGAGACCAGTTAATTGCGTTTGATTGATCATCACCGACGACGTATGATGGATACAACGTACACTTTTTCCAAATGCATTAGTGTCTATATCAGCGCTGTAAAAGTAACGACAAAATGGGTATCCATACGTATCCGTTACTTTTTATCTGAATACCCGTTACTTTATTATCGTTACTAGTTACTTTCGTTACTCTCTTCAAAAATGAATATTTGTATGATACTAAAATTGAACTACTCTGATTTCAGGACCTCAAATGGAAACATCTAGAACAACCGTTTAAGCCGTTTGATGGACAAATGTTGATAGATGATCCAACCGATATGCCACCGATAACCGATAATTTCAGAATAAGACGGGTTTCGTTAACTGAACTCTGTCAGGCAATAAAAAAACAGTAACAAAGCGCATGACTATGGTTTTACCAAAAAAGCGATTATTAAGCTCCAGTATTTAATAAACGCTTCGTTCAGACTATTATACGTACCAGATTCGTGTAAAGTCGCAGAAGTGATAATGGTCCCGAAACCAGATAAACCGCCAAACGACAAAAAATCATATAGACTGATATCACTTTTACCTATAACATCAAAGCTATTCGAGAAACTTCTACTGAAACGAATGCAACCACTAATAGAAGATAGAGGCCTTATCCCCGATCATCAATTTGGATTCAGGAAGAGTCATTCCACAACTGACCAAGTATTTAGAATAACCAACGAAATCGAAAAAGCAATAGAGGAAAAAAAGGTTTTCTCCAGCGTTTTCCTCGACGTATCCCAGGCATTTGCCAAGGTTTGGCACGATGGCTTGAAATACAAACTTAGTAGGATATTTCCTTAAAATCTATATTGCGTCTTAGAATCCTACCCCAATAATAGGATATTAAGAGTGCACGGAACGGAATAATCCGAATTTAAAGACATTGTCGCCGGGGTCCCCAAGGGAGTGTTTTTGTTTTTGTTTTTGTTGTATACCCGGGACATACCACAAACTGAGGGTACAACAGTAGCTACATTGGCATGGCATGGCTATTCTGGCTACGGAAAGCACAATTGAGTCCGCTACCGCAGCACGCTGTAAGAAAAAGTTGCGATTGGAAAAAAACTCTGGTGCATTACCCTAAATGAAACCAAACCCACACTTATTAATTTTATCTACAGAGCCGTAGACAATATACCCGTCTTCATTAACTCGCTACAAATACCGTACGCAAATGAAGCCAAATATATCGGGATTACGTTAGATGCTAAGTTTAAGTGGAAGGCGCACGTAAAGAAAAAACGTGACGAACTTGAGAATCGATATAGAGAAATGTACTGGCTACTCGACCGACAGTCCAAGTTAAGCGCGTATAACAAACTGCTTAAATATAAGCAAGCCTGTATGGACCTACGGTATACAACTTTGGGGTTGGACTAAGGCAAGTATCAGAGAATTCATACAGTCATTCCGAAACAAAGTTATAAGGGCTGTCGTGAATGCTCCCTGGTATCTACGAAATAATGACATACAAAGAGATCTAGGGATCGCAACCGTGGACGAATAAATATAAAACTTCGCGAGGATGTTAAGAGTTCGACTTCATGGTCATTGTAACCATGTCATACTCCAAACACTGGATATGAGAAACGTCATGCGCCGTTTCCAACGTCTGAAACCGAAAAGAAAATTAATTCAAGCAAGATTCGAAAGAAAGAGAATCTAAAATTGAGTTTTCTAAATTATTTATTTTAGTGCACTTATATGAGTGGACTGGTATCTACAGTTTTATGACGACTTCAAGCGGCCAATATATCTATATCTGACAGGTCTAGTATAGAAAGAGTATCGCTAAACGAACTCTGCCAGGCAAACAAAAATCTAAAAAACAACAAGGCTCCTGATCTAATAACCGGACAAATCCTGAAGAACTTGCCGAAAAAGGCGCTAATTAAACTCCTCTACTTAATTAACACCTCCTTTAGGCTATTATAGCTTCCAGACTCATGGAAGGTTGCAGAACTGATTATGGTTCTAAAGCCGGACAAACCGTTGAACAACAAAAAGTCGTACAGACCCATATCGCTTATACCAATAATATCCAAAATTTTTGAAAAATTCTTATTAAAACGTATTCAAAAATCCGTTTCCGTTTGGGTTTCGAGCGAAACACTCGATAATTGATGAGGTATACAGAAAAACGAATGAAATTGAAGGAGCATTAGAAGCGAAAAAATCTGCTCTACAGCCCCACTTGACGTTTCACAGGCCTTCGACAAAGTATCGCATGGAGGCCTAAAATACAAACTAAGCAGGCTTCTACCGACAAGCTTATATAAGATACGAGAATCTTATCTCGATAACAGGATATTTAGAGTTAAGCACGGAACTGAATACATACTCCGATTTTAAAGAGATTCGAGCAGGACTCCCTCAAGGGAGTGTTCTTGGCCCTACATTGTACCTGTTGTACACTAGAGACGTACCTAAAACTGAGGGTACACTTGTGGCTACATTTTCGGATGACACAGCGATCCTGACAACGGGAAGCTCAGTTGAGTCCTCAACTGAAAAACTGCAACAAACTCTGGACAAAATAAACGAATTGTCAAAACGCTGCCGCATTGCTCCCAATGAGATCAAATCAACGCACATAAATTTTACCTACAGAAATATTGAAAATCGACAAGTTTACATTAATTCTGTACAAATACCGTACGCTAATGAAGCAAAATATCTTGGTATGACTCTCGATGCGAAACTCAAGTGGAAGGCCCACGTGAAAAAGAAACGGGAGTAGCTCGAAGACCGGTATAGAGAAATGTACTGGTTACTTGGAAGGCACTCCAAGTTAAGCATGTACGACAAACTCCTATTACACAAGCAAGTACTGAAGCCTATATGGACTTACGGCATACAACTATGGGGTTGCAGCAAAGCAAATAACAGTGGATTTATTCAGTCCTTTCAAAATAAAATTATACGGGATATATTGAAAGCTCCCTGGTATCTCAGGAATTGTGAGATTCAAAGGGACCTAGGGATAACTACCGTCGACGAAGAAATAACAAACTCCGCTCGAAAGCTAAGTGTTAGATTTCATGGTAATTTTAACAATACCATCCTCCAAACTTTGTACATGAGACGTTTAGTACGCCGACTCCAACGTACTAGACCGCTCGATTTGGCGAAATAGTCATAAACCATCCTAACGATGAGTATGGCAGGTGATTTTACTGAAGGTCCACCTGCAACACGCGAAAATATCCTTAAATGCTAACTAGATAAGGAAACTTAGTTGTAGTAAAGAAAAACAAACAAAAATGAGGGGTGTTTTTAGTCAGTAAAAATCTCTCAGTGTCTCTTTGAAGATTTTCACCAACCCAAGGAAAAAAAAAGCGGCCAAGTTTTGATAAGCTTTTTCTAGACAGTTACTAGTCGTTGAGCATTGTCAACGACTCGAAAGAGGTGGGTTTTTGATCGCATCGGCCGGGTGCGAACCCTGGCAGCGAGGTTAAGTTGCGGTGGGCTCGACGCACATGCCCACGGCCACCACTCTTGATGGAACAGTAGCACGCACAACACGGGTGTTTGCTGGGAAACTATGTCCAGCTCCGACTCAGACTGTCGCACTACCCACATTATCCTCCAGGAGCAATTAACACTCCTCCAACAAACGAATGCTGGAAAGAGCGCCACAAGGAACATCCGATACAGTGATTGGCTCGGGGCACTCAAGCTCCCTTGGTCATGCAATTGTAGTGGGCGGATTGGAAATTTTGCAAGTCGAAAGTGACTAAACTCCTCCGAGCTTTGACTTTGAAATTCCCTTGCGGTGCTATTTCCCAACAAGAAATGTACTGTTTACCAATGAACACGTCCACGACTTGCCTATCCATGCTTACACAAATGGATCGAGGCGCGGGAATTTTTCCCCGAATTGTTAAGCCTCCACTGCTATAACAGAACCCTTGGCAGTGATGGAAACACCACCGACTGATATTACCATCCTAATTGACTGTCAAGCGGCCATCAATGCAATCTCGCAATCTCTCTCTCTCTCAATAGAAATCAATTCCAAGTTGGTCGCAAGCTGCCGCAAAGATTTTAAGGATCTGAGTACACAGCACTTCATTATCTTACGGTGGGTCCTAGGTTATAGGGACATAGCCGGCAATGAGGCAGCGGATGAACTTGCCTGGTAAGCCGCTGATGCCGAAATATATCAGGAAATCCTACGTACTAATCAGAATGAGCAGGCCACATCTCAGAACTCTAATCGGCATCATAACCGGGCCTCAGTGGAACTCACGCCTCAAGACTAGGTATACCCTCAACGATTTTAGTTGAAGCTGCAGAGATGAGGAGGAAGAAGAAACCATTTCACACCTTCTTTGCAACTGCAATGCCCTCTCATCTCGCGGACTTAGTCACTTGGACGCCCCATATTTTCATGACCTGACTGAACTAAGTGAGATAGCATCAGTCAGCTCCTAGGCTTTGTCAAAAGCTCCAGATGGTTTGCGGATTAGAACCTCGTCGTAGCACAACGGGCCTACCTTCGGCCTAAGTGTGGCTACCTTTTAGGTAGTCAGCCAATGAATAGATGACTTAATCTTACAGAATCACCATTTTTAATGGGCAACTGCCAAACTATTCATGGTGTGAAATGGAGACCTGAAGCTAACCATGAACAGCATCGGCTGACAGTTCAGCTTGACGTACAGTACAGAGCAAAAAAAATGCAAACGGGTACAACATCAGAAAAAAAAAATCCAATCTGAAATCTTTTGAAAATGTTTCTTTCCTTTGTGAAACCATTCGATTTTGAGTATCAGTTTGTGATTGGTCTCGTGCAGATGTTAAAATCATTTAAATAAGTGGTATAAGACGAAAATTTTGACGAGCAAAAAAATGCAAATGCTTAAAAAAATACAAAAATAACCAATTTATTCATTTTTTTTAGACATAATAAATAAGTAAAATAATATTAACACTAGTTTTACCATACCAGTCAAAATGACTGGTTTCACCTTTTATTTCATAAATATTTACTGTGTATATGTATTTTTTCGAAACTATTATATGAATTTTATAATAACAATTAAATACAAACAATTTGATTTTGTGTTCATAAGAAAAAAAAATACTTTTTGTTTTTGGTACTTATACCGAAACCAGTCATTTTGACCTGGTACACTTTTTTGTAGTTCTATGTTCATATGCTTTATATTCTGCACGTTTAGGAAATCCCCAAACAAAAATGTTTGCACATCCCTGGTAAAATAGTATATCATGATCAATTTGTATTGGTATTGATTATTTTTTTTTTTCCAAAAATATGAGCAGGAATGACTTTACGGAAATTTTACGTTTTATTCGCTTTGATAAAAGAAATGAGAGGAGTCAACCCTTGCAAACGTCTAAATTTGCGCTGGTCTCAACTGTTTGGGATAAATTTATCGAGAATAGTCAAAACCCTTTCAAACCAGGAGCATTTATCACAGTAGATGAGCAACTGTTTCCAACGAAAGCTAGATGTCGATTTACCCAATACATATAAGCTAAACAAACCAGAAAAATTTTGGATAAAATTCTGGCTGGCTTTTGATGTTGAAGCGAAGTGTGTTATAAATGGCTTTCCTTATTTAGGAAGAGATGAACAACGAAATTCGTCAACTCCTCTCAGTGAATTTGTTGTAAGAAGACTACTAGAACCATATATCAGGAAAGAAAGGTGTGTGACAACCGACAATTTTTTTTAACCAGTCTCCCCCTGGCCTAAAAATTATCAGCCGAAAATACTGCATTGGTTGGTACTGTACGTTGCAACAAACGGGAGCTTCCAAGAATTTGCAAAGAAACAAAAGATGGTATGGAACGTTTTTCAACGCTTCTATTAAAAAACACTTACTGTGTATAAGAGTAAGCCTAACAAATAGGTTATTTTATTGAATACTAAACACAAAGGGTCAAAATTCATGCCAGTTTCAAGAAACTGACTGAAACTATATCTTTTTATAATAAAACCAAATTCGGTTTATGTAACTGATCAAATGGCAAGAATAATAATATAATAATATGGGTGGCGCGACAGTCCAAGGCGGACCCAGGTCTAGCTTCTCAGCAACCACTGCGTGTTGTGCGTGCTATTTACTAGAGGAAGGGACCTACAGTTTAATGCCGACTCCGAACTGCGAAGGTGAGAAGCTTTTTCTGGACAGCATTGTCAGTGCCTCGAAAGAGGTGGAGCCGTGAATTATCAAAGGTGGTCAATTCGGGCATCGAACCTAGCAACATCTGCGTAGGAGTCGACGCACTTATCAACTACGCCACGGAGACCCGCACTTGTACTATACAATAATTAGAAACAACTGTCTACTGGATGCAGGAAGCAGTCATTGCTGCTTTTAACAATGGCAGGCTCATGAAGGATATTGCTCTCGAGTTTGGTGTTGCAACTTCAACCATTTCACGAATTGTATCCCGATTCCGGGAAGAAGGAAGGTGTTTATCGAAAAGTTGGTAGTGGGCGTAATTACAAAACAACTCTCCGACAAGATCGTGAAGTAGTCAAGCAAGTCAAAGTCGATCCCCTTTAAACAGCCGTTGAAGTTACAGACTACGTCAATAAACATCTTGACCTTAGTGTAGGCGTACACGCTGTTAGACGACGACTAAGGGAGTCAGAACTGTTTGCAAGACACCCAGCAAAGAAACCATTCATCACTGCAATAAATAGAAAGAAACGGCTGGATTTTGCGGAACGCCACATGCATTCGACGAGCGAGCAATGGGCTAAAGTTTTAAGGAGTGATCATGATGATTTCCCTGATAGACTCAATGCCCTCAAGATTGCGGGCCGTTATAGCTTACAAAGGTTACGCAACGAAATATTAAATCTTTAACACTAGATTTACCAACAAATTTGCATACCTATTTATACAAAGGCCAGTCAATTTGACTGTATATGACAAGTTCTATTCATTTATATTATAATGCTTTATCGTTTGAGAGAATTGATGAGAAATATAAAAAATGGTTCTAAGACGAAGCGAGTGTTTTTTTTCCAATGAGCGGGGGTGTGAGGGCCAAGGCCCTCCGCATTGATAGCATGATGAACATGATTCCGTTATTTATGAAAATATGCCAAAAAAACATGAAATTATACCCCAAAAAGTGAATTTACGCAAATTAAGTTATGCCAAAAAAAAAATTGGGGCATAACTTCATTTTCAGTTTGGGGCATAAATTCGTACCGCCATAAAAAATAAAAATATAAAAATTCATCATTTGTATTATGTTTGTTACATGCTTTACAAATACTAACTTTTTTTCCCACGAATTGTCTGCACACATATTTCTTACAGACGTTACAATTTGTAGTTGTCTTGTTGTTATTACAAAGTCCTCTTTGGCACCATTTACGTACTGGCCGGGGATTCTGGGTTGCTGGACGGTGAATTTCACTTGCCCTCCCTTGGCTTGATGACTGATATTCAGATGTGAGCTCTTCAGCTAATCGAAACTAAAAGTCTTTCCTAGAAATATTCTTTCCTGTTATACTTCTATACAAAATCCAGGAATTGATTACGGCTAAGTCTAAAATGTTGAAAAATACTTGAAGTGGCCACCTTCTGGATCCTGATTTTAGACTTTACTTTATTGCCATGGCGTAGTGGTTATGTGCGTCGACTCCAACGCATAGGGTCCCTGGTTCGATACCCGAATTTACCACCTTTAATAATTCAAGGCTCTACTTCTTTCGAGTCACTGACAATGCTCAAAGAGTTTTTCTGTCCAGAAAAAGCTTCTCACCTACGCAGTTCGGAGTCGGCATTAAACTGTAGGTCCCTTCCACGCGTGAAAGAACAATAGCACGCACAACACGAGTGGTTGCTGAGAAGCTAGACCTGGGTCCGCCTTGGATCTTGGCGCCACCCATATTAGCTGCGTTTTTTTGCAAGGGTATATACGCTTAAATTTCGATTTGCATGTAAAATACACTAACAACGAATCCTATATCCGCTTAACTTACTCATCTTATCATCATATCTATCGCCGCTTAACGAATAACCGCGGATAAAAACAATGCTCCCAATCATTAATTTCTGTGTGTTCATTCCTGAATTCATTCATTCATTGTTTAGGTTGCTGTATGTGGCTTACACCTGCAGGTGTGGTTGATGTATTAGATCATTTTTCAATTTTTTGGCATCCATAAGTATGCAATTTTTGGTATATCCAGTGTCTCTGCTAAAAAAAAATTAAAAAAATTAAGATTAAATTGCTGACGTTACTCAGCCCGAAGTCAACTAAAAACTAAACTTATTCTACTTATTCTACCCACGGTGGTGTCGGATTCCTTCGCTGCGTCTGGCATGCTCGGCTTAAAACGCTGAGCTAGCGTCTGGCTGTTCACACATTTTGCAACTTTGGGAGCGTGTTTACTTGTATCCTACTGAAAATGTCAAAGCCCGAACGCCTGAACACGTAGTAGCTATATGGGAATAATACTCATCATTATTACAACTGGCGTTTAAGTTGATCGACTCTTGTCGTTTACTGAGTCGTGGCGATTAAGTGGGGTCTTAGTTTCGTTATTACGCTGTCGAAGCGCCATCTGTGTCGTTTTTCTTACGTTCCACATGAATTCGCCGACTGATGTTGAATAGGGAAACAAGTTTGATGTCGTCCTTTTTAATTTCTTGGCGACATCTTTGCCATAATCGTTCTCTGAGGTTAGATCTAATTTAGTCACAGAATTACCCTGCGATGAATGTCAAACCAATGCAGGGTGATATCTCAAAAGTGACCCAGCCTAATTAATTATTGTATTATTATTCTTGCCATTTGATCAGTTACATCAACCGAATTTGGTTTTATTATAAAAAGATATAGTTTCAGGCAGTTTCTTGAAACTGGCATGAATTTTGACCCTTTGTGTTTAGTATTCAATAAAATAACCTATTTGTTAGGCTTACTCTTATACACAGTAAGTGTTTTTTATAGAAGCGTTGAAAAACGTTCCATACCATCTTTTGTTTCTTTGCAAATTCTTGGAAGCTCCCGTTTGTTGCAACGTACAGTACCAACCAATGCAGTATTTTCGGCTAGTAATTTTTTGACCAGGGGGAGACTGGTTAAAAAAAATTGTCGGTTGTCACACACCTTTCTTTCCTGATATAAGGTTCTAGTAGTCTTCTTACAACAAATTCACTGAGAGGAGTTGACGAATTTCGTTGTTCATCTTTTCCTAAATAAGGAAAGCCATTTATAACACACTTCGCTTCAACATCAAAAGCCAGCCAGAATTTTATCCAAAATTTTTCTGGTTTGTTTAGCTTATATGTATTGGGTAAATCGACATCTAGCTTTCGTTGGAAACAGTTGCTCATCTACTGTGATAAATGCTCCTGGTTTGAAAGGGTTTTGACTATTCTCGATTAATTTATCCCAAACAGTTGAGACCAGCGCAAATTTATCCGTTTGCAAGGGTTTACTCCACTCATTTCTTTTATCAAAGCGAATAAAACGTTAAATTTCCGTAAAGTCATTCCTGTTCATATTTTTGGAAAAAAAAATCAATACCAATACAAATTGATCATGATACACTATCTTAACAGGGATGTGCAAACATTTTTGTTTACACGTCATTTTCCAAACAAGGGGATTTCCTAAAAGTGAAGAATATAAAGCATTTGAACATAAAACTACAAAAAAGTGTACCAGGTCAAAATGACTGGTTTCGGTATAAGTACCAAAAACAAAAAGTATTTTTTTTTCTTATGAACACAAAATCAAATTGTTTGTATTTAATTGTTATTATAAAACTCATTTTAGTTTCATCAATAGTTTCGAAAAAAATACATATACACAGTAAATATTTATGAAATAAAAGGTGAAACCAGTCATTTTGACTGGTATGGTAAAACTAGTGTTAATATTATTTTACTTATTTATTATGTCTAAAAAATGAATAAATTGGTTATTTTTGTATTTTTTTTAAGCATTTGCATTTTTTTGCTCGTCCAAATTTTCGTCTTATAACACTTATTAAAATTAGGATTGTATCTTTTGTTGATGAAAATGCAATTTTGCCCCCTGAGCAGTTTGGATTCAGACCATTCCACAATACTACTCACCAAGTCCATCGTATCACCAAAGACATTAAAAACAACTTTTCAGCTGGCAAAAGCACTGGCATGGTAATTTTGGATGTGGAAAAAGCATTTGACACCGTTTGGCATAATGGTTTAATACATAAACTGCTAAGACTTAACTTTCCACTGTATATTATTAAAATTATTCAATCGTTTCTATCATCCCGAAGTTTCAATGTGTCGATAAACCAAAGTCTTTCAGGCAATCGAATAATTAATGCAGGTGTCCCACAAGGTTCTGTTATTAGTCCAGTCCTCTTTAACATATATACTTCTGACTTCCCCAACTTGACAAACTGTAACATTGCCTTATTCGCTGACGATACTTGCATTTATTCTTCAGGTGCAATTGGTTTCAACATTGAAACTAATTTGCAATCTGGTTTAAATGTTGTTGAAGTATATTGTAGTGATTGGAAAATAAACATTAATGCTTCTAAGACTCAGGCTATCTTTTTTACTCGTAAAAAAAAGCCTGCTTACTTCCAAGCAACAATCTCCTTATCAACGGTACTCAAGTTGAGTGGAAATCGAATGTAAAGTATCTTGGCATATATTTAGATAAGCGACTTACATTCAATCTTCATGTTCAGGAAGTTATTAGAAAGGTTAATACGACAATAAGAGTGCTCTACCCATTCATATGCCGGAATTCGAATTTGAGTGACGCCAACAAATTACCAATCTTCAAAACAATATTCCAAGCAATTATGTTTTACGGATCTCCTGTGTGGGGCAAGTGTGCAAGAAGCCATCTGCGCAAGCTGCAAATAGCACAAAACAAATTGCTCAAAATGATACTCAATCTTCCCTGGTTTTTCTCAACAGAGGAACTACATAAAATGGCTAACATTGAAATGGTCTCAGATAGAATTGTAAAACTAAGCAATCAGTTTAATATCTCTTGCTCTTCATCTGACAACGACTTGATTTCAAACTTAGTCTCGCGATGAGTGCAATATAAAAATTGTTTGTATATTTATTCGTTTATTTATTTTTTTATTTATATATATATATATACATATTTATTTATTTATTTGTTTATTTATTTATTTATTTATTTATTTATTTATTTATTTATTTATTTACTTATTTATTTATTTTTATATTTATATATTTATTTGTTTATTTATTTATTTATTTTCTATTCATTCACTTGTTACATCTATTATATTTATTAATTTATTTATTTATTTGTTTTTGTTTCCTTTATACTTTCCCTGTTAATCATTTTAGTCACACATTATCATTGTACACTGAAATCAAGTGTTGAAACCGCTTCTCTCTTCCCCCTGCGGATTTGTTTTGTTTTAATGAATGTTTTTAGTGGATTGTGTGATATTATCTTGAATAAAAAATTGTACAAATATTTTAGTAGTAAGGTACCAAACCAAATCTCTGTACCCCTAAAATTGTATCCAAAAATGTAACTTCTTGCCACAATAAAATATTTAAAAAAAAAAAAACACTTATTTAAATGATTTTAACATCTGCACGAGACCAATCACAAACTGATACCCAAAATCGAATGGTTTCACAAAGGAAAGAAACATTTCAAAAGCAGAACAAGATTGGCTACCGCTGCAGGAAGATACGCAGAATTATTTCTGATGTTGTACGCGTTTGCATTTTTTTTTTGCTTAAATAAGTAACATCGTCAACATCATACGCCTAAACATTCGATTTTTGTTTTTGGCGTAGTTCCTGCAGTTCTGCTGTCCTTGCCGGTTAATGAGACCACCTTCGGATTGACACTAAGGCTATGTGGAAGGGGAAGACTCTCGGTAGGCATTACTCGGTCACTGGAACAGCCCCCGTAACGTCGCCTTGTGCCCAATCCTGTATGAATGTGTCAATGAATTTCGAAAATTTGGAAAGTCTGCTCATAAACCTGTCGTCCATGAGCTGCAGGTGACGCCAAAGGCCAGCTCTGTCAAAACTTTCCCATCACGAGATTGATTCGTTGTGGCCTCACCATTCATCACCGAGTCCAGGATCTTGATGTCGTCAGTGATGCACGTCTAAACTTTCAATCGCTGACACTCTGAAATGTTTTTCACTCGTGAATTGTTTGTCTCCTCAACTTTGAGAGGGCAACGGCACACATCACCGCCTCCCCCAGTCAGGTCTTTTACACAGAAAGAAGTTCTGCTATTCATTCTGGAATCGCATCGATTCGCCTGTTCGGTTAAGCGAAATATGAGTGCACCCCCGAACTCAGTCTCCAACCGCAAATCTGAGAACAAACATCGGTGCCTTGTTTCGGGTGTCGGCTGAGTGTGTTCCTGTGTGCTTCCGGTGGACGTCGCCTCTGATCATCATCGTCCAGTTCCAACGGTCGTCGGCGCTCACAGTTTGAATACAGCACGACAGGCCACTTAAGCATTCCATTCCTTCCTCGTGCGAGCAAGGACGGGGGGAACGACTGGTGGGAAATATTTCATCGGGTTGATTGAATACCAGACATAGGGGCAATCAGCAGGAAAAACCACCAACCCCCTGGATGGAGGGGAAAATGCTTTCGAAACGGAATCCCACATGGAGCACCGGGCCTGAATAGATGGACGAGCGAAGGGAATTTGATGTACGGGAGCGATTAGGCCTATTGCTTCGTCAGGCTTAACTGCTTGCTTAAACGGTATTTAATTGACTATGCCTGGTATTCCTGGGGCTGGAGTCGAGCGAAGGCAATTAATGAACTCCTAGCTGGTCATGAGAGGGGGCTTGAGTGCTGGGTGCCGTCTCATGGATGGCACTTCTCTTCAACCGAGACCAAGGCCTAAGCCGCAAGACTGTGGCTGAAGTCAACCACCACCGCAGGAAATGAGTCTCTGCTGAGTTTGTTGATCGCCTTGATGACATCTCTTTGCGCCTTGTTCAGACTTATTCGATTCCACTGAAAGATGCTTGTCGCCACATCTCGAATCCTCCCCTTATCGGATGTGTCAAAGCATTTGTGCTCCTTCCCCATCGACCTCAATGGCGTCGTTTCCCATCGAATTGACTGATGGATGTGTCAGGCAGTCAATGGCGACAACGAGCCGTGGCCCTGTTGCTCCATGCCGACTGTCTTGCCGTCGCCGAGTCAAGTCAACAACTCAACACACCGCCTGTCGGTGGCACACATTCAACACATCTGATTCCCCTCGTCAGCTGGCGGCTGGGTCGACGACTTGTCTTCCAGTCGAAGGCGCCCCACTGCTCTGGGATGGTGGTGGACGAAAAAAAAGGAGACCTAAACTAAATTTATGATCCTTTAAAGTCCCTCCCAACACACACATGGGCGCTGGGTAGATGGCATCCTCGGCCGATGACGCCTCACAGTCTACCCACCTGACCCGGTGGACTGAAGTGATGTATGGAATGCTAAGGTATCGCACTCAACAAGGTCGTTCACAAATTTATGTATGTACGAGTATCTCTCCCTCTCTCTCTCTCTATTCGGGACACCCCACGGCCAACATCCGGGCGCAGAGTGGCGCCCATGTCGGCGGCAACACTGGGACGACAGGGCCCAGCTTACAGCGACCTTTTTTCGCATTTACGGCGGCGTGTTCAGGGAAATTAATTGACTTAGCTTTGCGCTCACAAAATACACTCAGATGATGTCGTGATACCGATAGGTAAGTGTTTCGGTCCCAAATTGAATTTTGCGGCAAGGCATGGGATGGAAGCCGGAGGGCGGAAATGCTGTAGCTCGGTAAAAAAAATGCACAAGTTGACTTTTTTTCATGAGTTCCTGTAAGAATCACGAGTGTGCTGCGATGGATGGATGTTCTTCGAATTATGGCGTTCGGTTGGGAAGCAGAAGTCGGGCGTTGAAGTGCTCAAATTGAATAATGCGTGGAGTGCGTTATTATTATTATTTATTTAATGTTCGGAATATACATTCGCAATTTCAGTTTTTCTTGTTTTTCGGAGTTACACAACAGTTTTCCGAAAGCAAACAAGTCACGCGCCAGATTGAAGTGAAGATCACTTCAGAGCAATTAATTGAGCTCCCAACACAAGTGGTTGCTGCCAAAGACAGGCTGTGACTTCTCGTCATCAATTTCCATTTTCAGATGATTCATTTTGAAGGTTGCCTCCAACAACAGAGTACGTTCTGCTTTGAATTGATCCTCTTTCATCGTCGGGCGCCATTCGAACTTGCTAATTAGCAGTTCAATTGTTTTGTGAATCATCAGACATACGCTCATACTCCGTGTGAAGTGAGGCAGCACTCCAATTTACGCACTCCTCGGTTCAATCTGAAAACAACGTCTTTTCAGATTCCGGGAAAATACTTCAAACAACAACTCATTCCACGCGTCCATTCGACATGAGATAGCGGCCATTACATGCACACCCACCCACCTTACGGCGTGATTACCCAATTTAATGGAAACAAATCGTATCTACCGAATCGTCCGGGTTGCACGGGTTATCGACGACACTGTGCACTGCGTTCCCATCCATCAAAACTAACACCAAGTGGAGGCTAATCCGTATCAAAATAATTATCACTGCTGCAGATGCTTCGGGGTCTTATGACTGATTTTACGACAATTTTATTTGTGCACGCTGCACGTTGCACCGGACTCTGGCGGGCGGATGGACGGATGCTTGTGTGTCCAGTTCCCATCAGTATTGAATTTCCATTGAAGGCGGTCGATTGATTCGGGATTAATTTGCTCTCCGTTCGAGTGCTGGTGCAGTGTTTGCGTGTCGCGAAGAGATACATTCGGTTTTTGAGTGCGCCGGAGTTCAGTGGATATTGGATACAACTTGAGGGCGGACGGCAACGATTAAATAAAAGTGAGTACTAAATGCATGATTTTATGGACAGTTGAAGGGATGTCAATTTGGCATAAGTGTGTACTCCTGCTTTAACACCTCGAAGTGATGTGCACATGTTTGTGGATCACGGAGTCATGGCTTCAAAGCAAAACAACGCCAGTATCTGGCAGACGAGTGGCGTGGCACTACTCACCATGAGCGCGTTGATTGATGTTGAATTCCTGGAAATTTGTCAATTATACAGTCATTAGGTTTTGTTTTTGAATGCCCTACAGCCCCATGTGATTCTGGGAAAGTCGAAAAGTTGTACAAAGCCTCGACGAGGCACGTGTTTCGTGTGAAATCACATTTCGGAAAAAAAAGAAGAATTTAAAACATCTCAATTCTCTTTGACAGGCTGACAGAGCCAGTCTGACAATTTTATCTCGTTTGCAGTTGACTGGAATCAGTCATAGGCACGGCGTGTAGGATGAGTGAGAGCTGAACTGTATGGCATCACAGTTGGAGTTTGAGGACTTGACTACTGGTGGAGGTGCAGCTGTCATATGAGGGAGGTTAAGGTGAGAAAGTCCACTACAGATTGGCTTCATTCTGTTGAAAGCTGTTTGTGTAGAGTCATGCAGGGACTTTATCATTTAGCGGTATTTCTTGTGATTTCTCGGGAATTTGTGATTGTTTAAGAAGCTCTGCGAAATTAGGGGTACAAAAATGAGACTGCACTTCGTCAACCGCCTTCCACTTATTCTGCAATAAGTCGATTGTTGGACGACAGACGGTGTAGTCCTTAAGTGCCCCCTTCTCCGATATCTCTGGATCCACAAATCCGCTGATTCCGAATCCTTTTTGCCATAAAAAATGGTTATCATACTTCAGATATTTTAATTGCTGTCTAAAAGAGAAATGGGTCACAATGGAGCAAGAGACAAATAAACATATTTCTGATACAATGGCTTCACTTGGTATTCGAATTCAAAACTATGTGAAATGCTTCTTGTTTACCTAGCCGGCGAGATTAAAAATGGCACCTTATCGGATAGAAATAGAAACAGACAAGGAGGTTATTTCGTGATAACCATCTTGTGAAAGCGAATGTCCAGTTACGCACTGCTGTCGTTCGAAGATCTATCGTCGCGATAACTCCCAATTTCAATAACGAACGACTAAGAAAACCCAATCAATCAACAATCAACAGCTCTGTCTAGAAAAAGCGTCTCAAACTTGACCGTTAGCTGTCGACATAAAACTGTTGGCCCCTTCCACTCGTGAGAGAACAATAGCACGCACAACACGAGTGTTTGCTGAAGAACCAAGGGCCTATGCATTGTCATTTTGGAGTCATTATTGACAATATTTTCTACGCCGCAAAAAGAGAAACATTCCCAAAGCATAATTGACCCACGCCCGAGCTTTTTCGTTTTCCGAATGCACTTCTGGCTTAACTTTCAGAGGGTCCCCACCAAACTCTCTTTCTTATTTTGCAGTTTTTTTTTAGGTCAAACTTGAACTCGCCGAACCAAATTACATTCTTGAGCTCCTTAATTAATTCTAATGCGAGTGATTAAGATGATGGTATTTCCAAACTCATTCTTAAGAGGATATTCAACTTAATCATGTTTTCGGGTACTTTCCCTGAAACATCAAAACGGGCAAAAGCGATAGCAATTTTCAAAAAGTGTAACAAAACTTATAAAACGAACTTCAGACCAATTTCTTTGTTTTCCGATTTTTAAAACATTTTTGAGAGAGCGGTGAAAAGGAGAAAGTTAAATTTTCTTACTAAAAATAGTTTTCTTTGCAAGTATTAGCTTGGCTTCTGAGTAAACTCCTCCACTGACGATGCTCTCTTTAATTTCTGCCAACACATATACAAGGGAGTTGGTGACGGCAAAGTTTGTGGCGGTCTCTTCGTAGACATATTCAAAGCGTTTGACATGGTGGACCACAAAATTCTTTTGCATATTTTGCAACACGTCGGATTTCATCGCTTTGTCTTTGAATGGTTTTCTTCCTTCTGGGAAAATAGAAGAAGTAAGGTAAAAATTGGTGACACCCTTGGCGGATTAACGGTTCTCAACCTCGGCGTACTGTGGGTCGCCGTGGCGTAGTGGGTAAGTGCGTCGACTCCTACGCAGAGGATGCCAGGTTCGATACCCGAATTTTCCACATATCATAATTCACGGCTCCACCTCTTTCGAGTCACTGACAATGCTCAAAGAGTATTCCTGTCTAGAAAAAGCTTCTCAAATTCGCCGTTCGGAGTCGGCTTTAAACTGTAGGTCCCTTCCACTGGTGAAAGAACAATAGCACGCACAACACGAGTGGTTGCTGAGAAGCTCAGGCCCAGGTCCACCTCGGACTGTCGCGCCACCCATATTATTTTATTATTATTTTAACCTCGGCGTACCCCAAGGATATGTTCTGCGACCGCTGTTGTTCTTCATATATGTCAACTTAATCTTCAGTCTTCCTTTTGTAGGTAAAATTGTGGCTTTTGCTGATGTCTTCACTTTTGCGTACAGCTGCAATAACTTGCTTAACCTTCTTGCAGGCATAAACCAAGACGTCCATCTCTGGTTCGCGCTTCATAAATTAATAGTAAGCAGCAATGCTGTACAGCCTAGTTCCTATGAATCCTCCAGATGTTGATATTGTGCTTCACGGAGCTAGTTGCCGTACATTTAGATTACTTAATTGTACACTTAATTGTAAACTACCTACATACGTAGGTAGAAGGGGCTGCTTGTGAAGTCACCAGTGCACTTAGACCATATTGGTATATGATAACCAAGTCACACTACTATCACTGATTGACCAGTCTTGTGACAGTGCCGTTGGCAAATAGTGACTGGACCAGATTTGTAAACCAGATAAAAGCGTATAAACTCTGTTCTCACTGTGATTCGAACCGGGGACCCCACTAACCAAATGCAGGCACTTAACAAACTGCGCCATCCAGTCATAGGTACCACTTGTTATAGAAGTTTTTATACGATTGTGTCTTGCAAATTATTCAACTCTCTTCCCGAAGATATTCGGACTATTAGAACCTAAAAACATTTTTTTTGTAAAGTAAAATCTTGGCTTTTGATGATGAACCATTTTTTGCCTAATATATTTTTAGTATCATACGATTATTAGTTATTTTCACACACGCTGCAAGACAACACCAAACAGATGCAGCCCAATTCGTCGCCGGATATGCTGAAGTAAGCGTCTGGCACATCGAACTGACCCACGATGTCAAGTGCTGACTTAGCAAAACGTCTAGCACATCGAACTGGCGATCGCTGTCCTACGGTGTCAAGAGCTGACTTAACCAATTAAGAGTAATAAAAAGGTGAAAGAAGCAATTGTTCTTAAGCAACCTTAAAAATAAAGGCCTGCTGCCTGAAAATATATTTTTTTGATAAAATCAACTCATTTTAATTTAACTTATACACTAATATACTGTAAGGTTGGGAGTCCTTCCTTCTTCATCTTTTTGAAAGGTGGTCCAACGAAAACGCACGATGATTGTTGTAAATAAATCAAAAAGTTTTCAGAGAATTATCTTAATATTTTTTATTATGTGTGAAACAAAATATCGGATAAATACTCGCCACGGCTTCGGTGGCATACTCCTTTCCGATGGTCCATATTTCCAATGACTCTGAAACATAATTGAGGCTCAATGTCATTAATGTGCCGAGTTATCTCATCTTTTAGCTCTTGAATTATTCTTGGCTTATTGACGTACACATTCCCTTCTAAATATTCCCAAAGAAAGAAGTCCAACTGTGCCAAATCAGATAATCGTGGCGGTCAATTAACATCTCCACGACGACGTGATAACACGGCCATTGAATTGCTCGCACAACAGAGCTTTTATTTCGTTGGTTGTGTGGCAAAGGGCACCATCCATGTCTTCCAGGCCAATATCCTCGATTTCTCACAACAAGAAGTCCATTATCATCTCGCGATAATGAACACCATTCACGGTAACTGCTTGGCCGACCTCTTTTTCGAAGAAGTACGGCCCGATGACGCTGCCAGCCCATAAACCGCACCGAACAGTCACTCTTTGTGGATCATCGGCATGCGCAGGTGTTCTCATTTTTCCTACAGACCCGGTTTGCTGAAATTTGCGCACAATTCTACCGATTGTAGACACATTTGGTTGATCATGCTGACTACAAAAATTACGAAGTGCACGAAATGCAGGTTGATTTGAACGCCCATTTTCGTAAAAGGCTTCAACAATCTCAACGCGACGCTCAATTGTGTTCCTCTCCATGGTAACAACATGGTAACTCACTGAAACCAGAGATAATGGATGATAGAGATATCCAACATCGGCCATTTTTACCCCTAGCCCACAACGAAGATGTGGTGGTTATCCCTTGTATTTCACTTATACATTTCCAATGCTCGTCAATTCACCACAATATGGCGGCCGATTCGTGAATTTTGTGGGAAAAAGCGGCAGATTCATGAATTTAGTGGGAATCCATGTACTTTCCATGTAACATACATGAGTTCGGAGGGTGTTCAAAAGTTGACTAGTATTTATAAGGGAATTTTTTTACATTGTTATATGGACTTTCGTGAATAAAAACATACTGTAACGCCCATTTAACTGGAACTATTTGACCTCAAATTGATGCTTAAGTCTATATACAGCCTATTCATAAGCCATACCTGACAAATTAACTCAAAAAATGAAGTCCGCTTTATACGCTTAATTCATGAATTTTGAAAAACTCATGAATTCAATTTAAACAATTTGATAAGAACAATCGCAAGATTTTGCAACTTTTACTAATGCTAAAAATTGGTTGTCAAAACTTCTTATTTGTGATTCACGCTTTATAATATTTTTATTATTGGTTAACTGAACGTGTGAATGTATTATTAATTTTTATTCATATGAAAAAATTCACACTATGTTGTGCATTCATTACTTATGTCCAAGTATTTCAGATTGTTCTAAGTTTTAATGAATCGACTTCATGAACATAAGCTTTGTTCGTTCGTTTACCCCTCAATACTGTGTTTAAAATTGAACACCGAAATTTGAAAAAACGTTCAAATAACGAGCGAATTTTCAAATAAGAGCTCTAATTCACCCCATTACTAACAGCTGTTCTCAAGAGCTCACACGTATTCACAGACAGGGGACAAAAAGCGTATAAAAAACGCTGTCAGATGAAACAAAGGGCAAGGGAGGTAGAAGTTGGATATCTCTATTATAGGCTATCTCTGACTGAAACAAAGAAATGTCAAACTAAGTTGGACAAGGAAATTTGACGTTAAGGCTTGACTCACAATTAACATCGTGCATTATGGTTGGACCACCCTTTACTAGGGTATAATGTACTCTTCACACCGTACTGAATTATCACACTGAATTATATCAATGATGTTTCATTGATTATGTTTTGTTACTAAACGTAAGTGTCACTAACTATTCTCACACTTACTATATAGTCGAAAAAGTCTTTTCGTATTTTGTCAATAGATGTCGTTGGAATCGTCTATCTCCAGTGCTACCAATCACATTGTGTCATACCAACTGCTGTTGGAAAGGTGACATTTATTAAACTTCATCTAAACAAAAACAAATTAAATTCGGAGAAGTTGAAAAAAAGTTACAGCTGTTCAAAAATGAGTGAAAATAATGAAGAATCTATATCTTAACTATAAAATCTTAACTATAAAGTAGAAAGTTTGTATGTCTGACCGACAAGGGCTCCGAAACTAAACGTCGCAGAGCTCTGAAATTTTCAACAAAAATCATTCTAAAATTTAGATGCTGAATGTGTGTGTTTAAGTCGGTACGACATACGGTTCGGAAGATACGAGCACTTTTTAACGGGAATAAAACTCTCAAAATATGGGTGGTTGCATCAATCCGGTATAACCATTTCAAGTTGCGTAGTCGTGGATATCAACCATCCCCCAGTGTGTTGCAACTTCCATATATACACACACTTTTTTCATATTTTGCTTTGGTGCAACCATTCATTTTTTTTCTACGTCTCAATCGAACATATAAGTTAAGAATTTCCTTTAATAATAATTGAAAAAAATCATTTTCCGGGAGGAGAACCTCCTTTATTGACAGATTAAAAGAAACTGAACTTAATTCTAACAACAGTAATAAATCTAAACTATTGCTACTCATAGCCGTCCGGTCAGACGCATCGTCAGCGTTTCCGCTGCAGGTAGGTTCGTCGCGGTGCATTCCAGAGGTGTCAGGTGCCGAGCATGTTGGCTGCTGTGGAGCGTTGTTGCGCGTGCAAGGTGTTCTGTTTCTGGGACTGTGGAATGGAATTTTGTGTAATGATGCGCTGTTCTTAACTTATACGAACGACTGCCTGAGTCACCAAACGAAAAGGAAACAATAAACATTTTCGCACTTTTCTTAGTTTGTCATACCATGCTGAAATTGTGAACATTGAACTTCTGAACGGATTAGCCGATTTAGATAAAATTTCAGAGCTAGACAAATTACATAATGTGTTACAAGGTAGGCTAATTTTGTTCATGGCTCATTAAGTTTGACTTCAATTTGCACAACAAGTGAACATCGCGCGAAATAAATAACTGAACTTCGTAATTTTTTTTTTAATATATTCTCTTTATTATATATATTCTATTATAATTACGGTTTTAGTTCTTTATTTACTATTAATAATACGGCCGCTGTCTTAAGCAGGGCTGCACCGTACTATCCGGATGAGAGTTTACTATGAACTACCACTCAGATCGAATCGAATGCCCGAAGAAGGTTTTGTTATTTTTAATATTTCAACACGGTCCCCCAATTGACTTGATTGGGCTTACATTCTTCAAGAGGTCAGCCGAATGCATTGGTTTTATTCTCCCTATTTCTCAATAGGTTAACCGAATGCATTGGTTCACTTTCCTTGTTTACTCTTTCGGTCATCGTTACTTTTATGGGTCACATAAAAGTGATGACGATAAGAATTTATGGTGTGCAATTGAAGAATGCAAACACAAGCAAGTATGGTGACACATTGTATATTTTTATTTTTAAGAATTACGACCAATACTTAACTCCTCCTTCCTTAGAGAAAGTTTTCTCCTGGAAATTTTGATTTGAGGGTTTCGTTTGTTTTTTTCCTTGCTCTTCTGTTAAGCTATCAATTTTAATTTTAATTTTAATTTTACCGGTACTTCTGACATTCTTGTACATTACGATTCCAATGATACTTATACCAATAATAATTATTAACATGGATGTACCAGAGATTAAATAGGTTTTTACTTTGTGGTATTGAACTAATTCTAGGTTATGTCTATTTTCAATTTCTTGTAGTTCCTTAAATTTTGTAAACACCGTATTGATGGTGGCATTTTCTTTCATTATTTCTTCATAATAGAATTGAAATGTATAATTAGTTTCTTTGTTCTTAATTATAGCGTCATTGATTTTAATATTTCAATTCTGAATATTAACAATAAGATTTCCAGCAAAAGTTAAATTTCTAGAGTCACAATTATTTTGTACGGTTACATTTTTAGCGTTTTTAATAATATAAGTTCTTTCGTTCAGATTAATAATTTCAAAATTATTATTGATCCTCATTAAACAATTTTGCTTACTAATACAATCATTTCTCTCTTTTAATTCGTTAACATTAATTTTCTCCTCGTTATATTTATACTCTTTTCCTTCGTTTACAATTACAACAAAGGGTTCTAAGTCAACTTCTTGTTTTTCTCGATTTGGTATTGGTACGATTATTTTAATTGGACGTGTTATAATCTCTTCTGGTATTTTCAAAGCTATAATAATGGCATCATCTGTATATTTCATTACCCCTGACTTAATATTTCTTAATTTGCTCCAATTCATATCTGTCATGATTAGTTCGTCCTTAGTGAGTAAGCTAGGGTGGGTTATTCCCATTTTCGCTGCAGCTATCGTGTCTAACAAATTATCAATTACTCTTTCTAACATCTGTAATCTAGTTAGTATTTCGGTTCGTTGTAGGCGTTTAAGTATCGTATTTTGTAACTGTTGGTTTTCATTCTGATAGCGTTCTATTTCTTCCCTATCTCTCAAAACTAAGTCTCTTATGTTTTTTATGTTTCCGTTTAATTGAGTATTAATTTTGATTTGCTTGTTTAGTTCCTGAATTGCATTCTGATTGTTAGTGTCAGTAGCTTTTATGTGTTCTTCTATTTCTTCCCTATCTGAGTTGTCCATAGTACCGAACAACCATTTCTGAGCCGTTCCTACTATATTTACGAGACCTCTTTTTGATCTTGTCTTATGAGGCATGATACTATGTATTTTTGTAAAAATTGTATTACATTCCTTTCTTATTTCTGAGTCTTGTCCTACAATTTCAAATTTTTTTATTTCCTGTAAGGTGTCTATCAACATTTTTATTTTTACTATGTGGATGATGGTTTGGGTTTGGTTGATGATTTCTCCTTCACCCATGCTTATCGTTGTGAATCCGTTGTCACTTTCGATTGGTGTTATTACAAGTGCTGCTTGTACTAGGTTCATTGGTGTCATCAGGAGTAGCAGCATCAGTGTGAGTACCTACAAATTGTCTTGGTCGTTTAATATTTGATGTATGTACTCTATCTAGGTTTTTAAATCGAAAATTGGGTTCATTTTTGTGTCTCGCATGTTTATAATTCTTTATATAACCAAATGATCTTCTTTCTATATAATCTTCCCTATCTTGGTTCCTTTTGTTTATAACCTTGGTTTTTTTCATTTTTAGCTTGGTTACTAATGCTTCTATATTTGTATGTTGAGCCTGTTCTGGTGACATACCTATCGTAGTATGATACCTTTTGTTATAGATTTGAAAAGCTCTAAACATTTTGGTATTTACTGATTCTGCCTGGTTCATGCTAAGTAGTATCTCAGCTATAGTACTATGTAAGCGTTCAACGTCTGCATTGCCTGTATGTGAGTTCGGTTTAGTGAAATGCACTTCGATATTTCGTTCCCTAAGAAATTCTCTGATGTATGTTGTATTAAACTCGTTATCCGTAATTATTTTATAGGGTGGACCTTCTCTAGTTAAATGTTCTGTGATAGCGTCTGTTTTGTGAATGTGATTTTTACTTTCAAGTCTGTATACATACCCTTTCTTTGTCAGCTTGTCAATCATTGTCAAAAAAATGTGTTTATGAAAATGGTAGATATCTATGTGAACTATTTCGTTAGGTTTACTAGGTGTTTCTGTTACTTTGAATTTCCCTTGAATAGGTTTCCTCTCGTATTTAGCCTTTTGACATACGTCGCAATTGTTTATAATTTGTGTAATTATCCTTGTAAGTTTAGGGTAGTAAATCTGTTGTTTTAACGTATTGTAGGTCTCTATGATTCCTGAGTGTTGACTTTCCCTGATATGGTATATGGAGACCTGTTTCCTAACTTCCTCCTCCGTCCTTAAGTCTCTAACTCTCCGTGTTAGTTTAATCAATTTAACCTTTCTATTTCCTGACTGCAAGTTCATGAGTAACCGTTGAATTTTGTTAAAGTCAGATTCTTGTACTTCAGAATAAATACCGCTAACTCCTGGGGCAATTTCTTTGAGTTGTTCTGTTATCGTCTCAATAGGGTCCGAGGCTCTGATATATAAAATTCTTTTACCATTTAGTGTTTCCACTTTTGGTTCTTTGTCATAACTCACAATAATTTGTTGTTTATATATATTGACAATACCTTCTTTAATAGGTATGTGATCAGATTGTCCTTCCGCTGTCGATTGACCCGTTCTGCTATCAGAAATTTGATTCACTTCATTGTTTTCTTTCTCAATTCTACTTAAAAAGTCGGCCACTCGATTTTCTTGACCTTTGAGATATTCAATATCGTAATCAAATTCTTGTAATTTAAGTAACCATCGTTGGTTGCGTTGTGAGAACTCTGCACCATTATATTTTTTATTCAAATATTTTATGGGGAGATGATCAGTTGTGATCTTGAATTTATTTCCCCACAGATAGGGTCTTAGTTTGGATACACTCCAGACAATGGCTAGAAATTCTTTATCGGTTACGGAATAATTTCTTTCATGCTCGTTCAGAGTCCTAGAGATATAGCAAACCGGTTGTTTGTCCTGTGTTAGGACAGATCCGATGGCAAAGTTACTGGCATCGGTGTATAAATGAAATGGTTTTTCGAATTCTGGAAATTTTAGGATTGGTTGTGTTATCAATTTGTTTCGGAGTGTTTCAAACGCATTCACGTATTCAGGATCACTAATATTTATTTTGGTGTCCTTTTTGAGATACCTAGTCATTGGATATGCAATTTTTGCATAATCCTGAATGAATTTCCTGTAGTAGCCAGAGGCTCCTAAAAAACTTCTAAGTTGTTTTTCTGTGTGGGGTAGTGGGAGGTTTCTGATTATACTGATCTTATTACCATTAGGCATTATTCCCTTTGGTGTTAATATGTGACCTAGGAATTCGGTTTCCTTCTTGAGGAATGAACATTTGCTAATTTGTAGTTTTAAATTATGTTTCTGCAAAACTCGAAGGATGTCTCTGAGGTTTTTCATATGTTCTTTTAGGGACGTGGAGAATATCAAAATGTCATCTAAATAAACGACACAAATTTTGTTTATATATTCTCTTAGTATGTGGTTCATTAGTCGCTGAAAAGTGGCTGGTGCATTTTTAAGTCCAAAAGGCATACGGACATACTCGTATAATCCTTGTGGAGTAATAAACGCAGTTTTCGCTATGTCAGCTGGGTGCATCAAAATTTGATGGTAACCTTTTGCTAGGTCAAGCGTCGAGAAATAGACCGCTTTTCCTAACTTATCGAAGAGGTTTTCTATATTTGGCAGAGGAAATCTGTCATCTTCAGTAATTTCATTTAAAGCCCTATAGTCAACACAAATGCGGTACTGTACTTGACCATCTTTGTCTGGCTTTTTAGCAACTACAACGATCGGAGAAGCATGTCTACTCATGCTTCTTCTTATGATACCTTGTTTTTCCATCTCTTTGATTTGCTTAGCTACTTCTTCTTCGTGTTTCTTTGGTAATCGGTAACTTTTTGCATGTAGTGGTTTGTCTTCTTTAAGGTGAATTTCATGTTTTATTTCCGAGGTATGAGTTAACATGTCGCCTTCCTTATATTGGATGTTTCTAAATTCGTCTAGCAGTGAGGTCAATGCTGTCGTTTCTTCGCGATTAAGGCTGCCGAAGTCAGGATTGCCTTCCTCTAGGTAGTTGCATGCCAACTCGTGTCCTCGTTCTATCTTTAGAATGGTCTGATTTTTTAAAGTTATAGTTCCTTTCTCAAAATCAATGGTTTCAATGATATTTTTAAGGACATCCATTCCTAGGAGTATCGTATAGTTTTTATTTTCTAAAGCCTGAGCGTAAGCTTTAATAAAAGTATTATCGCTGTAACCGAATTCTTTTGGTATTGGAAACTGAATTATTGCAGTATTCCTGATTACGCTACTATTAATGGTCTTTATCTCTAGCTGTCGGGTGTCTAGAATTTTATACGGTGTCATGTCGAGTTTACTAGTATTTATGATAGTCATAGCACTGCCAGTGTCTACTAAAATATAGTGTCGTTGGTTCTGAATTTCAGTGGCGACTGTCATTAATTGTCCGAGGCTCAGTTCAGAAAAACCGGCGGTTCTACTGAGTTAATGTCCTGACGGATCGGTTCCTGACTTGTTTGGATATTATTGGTATCCATTGGTTCTAGTCTATTCTGTCTATTCTGTATGGAGTGGTTCTGGAAAGGTCTCTGTGAAGTAGTGTGATTTTGGTAACGATACTCATTTTGTCTAAACCTTCCCGAATGATTTTGTCCACCAAAATTATTATTGTGACCATTATTGTAACTGGGTCGTCGTTCCTTGTCGGGGAGACTAAACCTATGATTTTTGTTTTGGTTATTGTGTTGCCGTGGTTCTAACTATTTCACTATTCCTTAAATTTCCATTATCGTATCCTATGTAGGAGAATAAAATACTCTTTATTTCATGTAAATCATACAGATTCCTAATTTCTCTGGCTAAATTCCCTATTGTTAATTCTCGTATTTTGTTTATTATAATATTATAGTACAATAGTTTTTCTTGTTCCTGATTGTCACAGAATACTACATATGTATTTACTTTGCTTAAAAGGTATTCTAATTTATTGGTCAAATCATATATTGAACTCACTTTCATATTGCTGATTTCCTTCGTAAGATCGCTGCTGCTGATGACCGGTCGATAGTGTTGTTTAAATAACTCCTTCGCCTGTTCCCACGAAGTGACTCCATTGATGATCAGTAGGTCCATAGCTCGACCTTTGATTTTCACTTGTTGTATGATGTTCCAGGTGGCTTGGTAATCTCCAATAGTATTCCGAAGGTGGTTCTCTATCATTACGATGAAGTGCATTAGGGATTCGCTATCCCCATCGAATTCGGGTAAGTATTGAATTTCCCGTAACACGTTGCTCCCATGACTCGGCTGTGGTATTCTCGCCACTATAGCCATTATACTATTTAGGATATCCCGGTTGGATACCTCAGGGATGACGTTTGGATTTTCTGCCATATTTCCCGTTTCACTATTACTATATGCCAACAACTTCCACTACGGTTTTAGAAGGGTTTCACTATACACAATCTTTTCCCGTGTTTTTTTTTTTTTTTTTTTTTTTCGTTCGTCGAAAATTGCGGTTAAGGAAATGCGAATTGAACTTTCTCAATGTGGATCAGGATAGTTGTACCTGATCCTACCGACTGCGCCAAATAAATAACTGAACTTCGTAATTTTTTTTTTAATATATTCTCTTTATTATATATATTCTATTATAATTACGGTTTTAGTTCTTTATTTACTATTAATAATACGGCCGCTGTCTTAAGCAGGGCTGCACCGTACTATCCGGATGAGAGTTTACTATGAACTACCACTCAGATCGAATCGAATGCCCGAAGAAGGTTTTGTTATTTTTAATATTTCAACACGGTCCCCCAATTGACTTGATTGGGCTTACATTCTTCAAGAGGTCAGCCGAATGCATTGGTTTTATTCTCCCTATTTCTCAATAGGTTAACCGAATGCATTGGTTCACTTTCCTTGTTTACTCTTTCGGTCATCGTTACTTTTATGGGTCACATAAAAGTGATGACGATAAGAATTTATGGTGTGCAATTGAAGAATGCAAACACAAGCAAGTATGGTGACACATTGTATATTTTTATTTTTAAGAATTACGACCAATACTTAACTCGCGCAGGTACATAGATGGGATTTCCAAGAACTTTTTTTTTATGAATCGCTTGATATCCCTCCACGTTGTGTGTAAATGGTTGAATGAAAACCGTAATTTCCGTCTGTTTTGCTGCAGCACACATTGATAATTCAAACTTCAACATGTATGCACACAGCCAACGAATTTCACTCATTATGAGTAGGGATGTGAATGAGAGATTGGGATAGGCATCAATGACAAAAGAAAATTCAAATTCTTCTCTGAGTTCTGGTTCGAGCAGTCTTATTATTGTTTTAAATTAAAAAGTGCGGTAATAATGCAGGTAAAGTACCGGTTGAAGAAACAAACCCGGGCAAAGCCGGGCACGAAATCTAGTTCATGAATAAAAATGAGAAGAATGAAGTTTACGGAGACGATGCTGTATCAGTTCGTGTAGCACAACAATGGTTCGCTCGCTTCCGTTCAGGAAATTTCGATGTGAAAGATGCACCTGGCTCTGGTCGACCTGTCGCTGAAAAAGTCGATGAAATTATGGAAAAGATTGACCAGGACCGTCACATAAGCAGCCATGCCATCGCCAAGGAACTAAACAGTCATCATCAAACGGTTTTGAACCATTTGGCTACATTTGCTGGCTGCAAAAAGAAGCTCGATGTTTGGGTACCACATGAATTGTCCGTGAAAAAAGTTTGAGTATTATAATAATAATAATATAATATAATATGCGTGGCGCGACAGTCCGAGGCGGATCTGGGCCTAGCTTCTCTGCAACCACTGGTGCTGTGCGTGCTATTGTTGTTTCACGCGTGGAAGGGACCTACAGTTTGCTGCCGACTCCGAACGGCGAAGCTTGAGAGGCTTTTTCTAGACAGGAATGCTCTTTGAGCATTGTCAGTGACTCGATGGAGGCGAAGCCGTGAATTATCAAAGGTGGTAAATTCGGGTATTGAACCTGGCACCCTCTGCGTAGGAGTCGACGCACTTACCCACTACGCCACGGCGACCACCAAAATAGTTTGATTAGAAATACGAAAAGACTTTTTCGACTACCCATTATTTATAAAAGTTAAACTGTAATATCATATACACTTATTATATTATATCAAACATTGAGAATAAAGAGAATCTATAGTCTATCAGTCTGTTTAAGTTTTATTTGTCAAGTAACTGATTTCTGGTTCTGTGTGCATGTAGGCAGCCATTTCTTCATTAGAGCCATTTCAGGTGGAACACATGCGCCTCACGTGGTCTCCTATATTACACAGAATAACTCTTCTGTTCATTGAAGGGAGAGTTAAAGTAATTTTCGGGTTGACTCTCGCTCAACTTTAGGTTGCCACTCAAGCTTGGGCATGATGACCAAAAGAAAGTGAACATGAAAGGCTCTCAAAGCAGGTTGTCTTCAAGTGTTCAAAGACCGACTGAAAACGATTAACACTCCCAAACTTTTTTTTAACTTTAAAATTAATTTTTATTTTTTAATTCATGAATTTAAACTAGACAAAAATGATTAAATTCATCTTAATATCTAAACAATTCATGTTCCTAAAATCTATCCTACTGACCCTTCGCTATAAAATAATATAAACTTACTTATCTATTTGCCTTTCGGCGTCTACTACATTGCCGTTTTTTTGCTGTCCATATGGACAATCTTTATTGTTTTTGCTTACTGGCCTTACACTCCCAAATTAACTGCCCGACAGCCACAACTAGACCCATCCCAAATTTAAAATTAAAGTTAAAGTTATAAATAGCTCACATGATCTATTCCGCACACACCCTAGAGTTGCGCACGACTGAATGGGCTGCAAACAATAACATCACACGGTTTGATTTCTCTTTTCACTCCGAAGTGCAATTTTTGACATATGTACTTTGTTTAGAAATTGCATTGTTTTCATTTCAACAGCAATTTGAACGCCTAAATGCACAACAATAACTTGCTCGCCCTTGACATGTTTTGTGACTGCACTTCCCGCAGAGGGTAGTGTCATTGTTCATGTGTCATAGACGCGCTTAGTGAGAGCGTCGATTTGAAATCGAATCAACAATTGGCTATTGTTTTATTTTATTGCATTGTGACTGACACCAAGCACAATTCTCAGTATAGCTCAGTCGACAGAGAATCGTGTTGTTCTCAATTACGAACATGAACACTGTGACTCGGTTGACGTTTTTTCTGGTGGATATGAAATTGAATTTCTGTAATTTGAGCGACAGGCGTAGATCCCAGACGGGAAGTTGAGAAAGACTTGAAGGTTCATTGCTTCCATTTGATCTTAGCAAGTGAACGTTATTCGCAAGAGTTCATTGCGAATTGAAATGATACGTATAAAGATCTCGCACTACATGCTCGCAGGATCCAACTGACGCAGGTATTAATGCGACGAGACCATTTCCTGGGCATTCTTTGCGTAACTTTTCAGACGACTATCGTCCTTTTGATTCACTTCGATTATTTCCTTCATGTAAGACCATCACTATCGTCTCGCCTATCGTTACAGTTTGAGTGCTCTGAAAATAACATGTCTCACCTAAAAATGATATCTGTGCTCTAATTCAAATTTCACTAACACCTTCTCATTTCAGTAAGCGAACAAAACTAATGCAAATGCGACCTATCACTCTAAAAATGTCTCAAAAGTGTAGAACAAGATACATACATGTATACACAATTTGTTCTCATTTAATAGGGGACGATACTGAAATAGGCATCAGTAACTATCATCGAGACGATGGTTGAGCTACAGTTCGGGGTGAGCCTGGGCCTCAACTGACAAGGCTCTAAAATAGCACGGGCCTTAGCTAGCTGCCTCCAGTTGAGCACTCTAAGCCGGTTGAGGTCCCCTTTAACTTTTGCGCGGTACCTAAGGCGAGGCCTTCCTCTGCTGCGTTTTCCCGCCGCGTTAGATTCGAAGACTGTTTGGTTGCATTTCATCTACATGTCCAAGTCATCATAAGCGACTGAGGGGCTTTTTTTTCTCGTTCCTCATCTCATTTGGAAGAGTCCATGCTTGAGGTAGGTAGGGATGATCAAGTCTTATACAGGATCTCCTTAGTTGTTCGAGATACTACTACTTTTCCTGCCCCTTGTTAGCGGGGTCTCCGGTTCGAATCCCAGTGAAAGCAAAGTTAATACGCTTTTATCTGGTTTTCAAATCTGGTTCAGTCACCAGTTGCCGTTGGGATCAAATTAACCGCGCTATCACTGGATTGGTCATTCAGCGGTAGTAGTCTGAGGGTGAATGCACTAGCAGCCC
Source organism: Eristalis intricaria (assembly GCA_964034865.1). NCBI lineage: Eukaryota > Metazoa > Arthropoda > Insecta > Diptera > Syrphidae > Eristalis > Eristalis intricaria. Next base: position 133,528,572 of record OZ035873.1, read on the forward strand.
CCCTCCCTAACTTAACCTAACATATTACTCTACTGCCTTCTAAGATTAAAGAAACAAAGATTGATAAGTAATTCTTTGATTTATTTCTGCCGAGGTGTAAGAGTTGTAAGAGTTAATAGCAGAGCTAAGGTCGGACAAAGGCCCTCACTAACTCAAAGTTAAAGCTGTCGATTGTGACGTTGTGAGCAATTCTTCGATGTTATACATTCATTCTCCTTGACAGCATTTAGTTCGTTTTACCCTCATTTATTGTTAAACTGTAGGTCCCTTCCACTCGTGAAAGAACAATAGTACGCACAACACGAGTGGTTGCTGAGAGGCTAGGCCCAGGTCCACCTCGAACTGTCGCGCCACCCATATTATATTATTATTGTTAAGCCCATTTTGACATCTTCCGTTTCGATACCAGCGAACGCACCAGTGACAGCTCCGGTGCGGCGTGCGCTAGTAGTTGCACCGAAATTTGAAAGATTATTCCTGCGACTATCTGAGACTCCTTGAAGTACGATGTAAAAAGAGCACGTGACAGCGCTTCACCTTGTCTTTTTGCTCTCGCGATTCTTTCAGTGTATCATGCGATCAGAAGATGGTGGAAATGGTGATGTTTAACTTAAAGGATAAAATATATTGGTATTCAAAATGTATTTGAAACCATAAAAATAAAAAATAAGTAAACATTCATTGAGACTCTTGCAATTAGGTCGCTCATTCCATAAGGAAGTGTCCTCGATATCATTTACACTCCCGGTATCCAATCTGTTCATCCATTCTGCACAATTTTGCCAGGCATTGTCAATTAAATTTATAGGAAGTAGGTGAGTTTTTGTAGGACGGGCGGAAATATAAATTTTGTATTCGTACAATGCTCCGCTGTTTATTTCTTTTGGCAAGGACCAATTTGAAATGGCTGAAACGAATATTTATAAAAAAACGAAATTGATCGCGTAGTACTGTAGCTGTACTGGTGTATTAGTTACTTAGTAACGCGTATTCAATAAAGTACCAAATAACGAAACGGTAATCCTCAATGTATATCGTTACTATTAAGGTATCGTCAACCAACATCGGTGTATCCACGTTCTACTCTTCTAGCATACATTGTCTTTATACTGTCTCTATACCTTACTCTATCCACATAAAGTTGCTTGTGCCACATAACGCATCGATATGCCTGAGGTTTGATGGTATTCCATATGTATCAATGATCATTGTGAATTTTATACCAAATAAATTTCTAATCATGCAATTGTGAATTAGTCATGTAGTATAATTATTATCTGTCAATTCTGTTATGAAATAAAGTTTTTTCCTGGCTGTCAATCTACAGTGTGGTTCATCTATCAGGCCTTCCTTCGGGGTTTAAGCAAATATCTAACAGACGAGGTGTTTTAAGGTTAAGAAAAATCTTTACTATGGTTGACGCTACGCGAGACATTATATCTGCATTAACCACAGCACTTGAGAATATGCAGACCCCCAACTCAACAAATTTACACTTGGAGCACTTTAACGAAAATGAGGAACCTTTCACCAATTACATTAAGCGGTTGGAAAATTAACTTTCATTGCGAATCATCACGGATGCTACAAAGAAACGGCAAGTTCTAATTAATTGTATTGGCGCCAAATACTTCCAACTTCTTTCAAATCTAACAGCTACCGAAGAGCCTAATACAAAGTCATATGATGATCTAGTCGGCCTTTCAAAAAGCACCTCCGTCCAAAGCCAAGTGGAATTACAAAGCAGCACGAATTCCTGCTGAGACTCCAACACGAATAGGAGTTAACAGCGTAGGCTCATGTCTCTGTACAGCCCATACAGTCCATGGTTGAATCTTCTTCTCCAAGAACCATCAATGCAAACAGGACCAAAGATCGCACGCAGAACTTTTCTCTCGAAAAGACTCAAGGACATCTTCATCTGTTCTTGAGATTGTCTTCGCCTCCGAGCTGAACAGGAATGATCAAAGTCTTATATAGTATTAGCTTGGTCCTTCGAGAGGGGGCCCTACTACTCAACGATTTGCATGAGTTATTCTGCGTTTAATCTCGGTACTGATGTTCTTCGTACTGTTTACTTGGGAGCTGAGGTAGACTAAGTCCTTCGCTACCTCAAAGTTATAGATCCCTATGGTGAACCACCACTTGGCACAACAAAAATTTTGATTTATCAAGGCTGCGAGTTATCAAGTAAAATACAAATTTGATATAAATATTTATTTATTTGCTATAGGTTATATAAAATGTAAAGGAGCACAGTTATTATTTAAAATAGTTTGCTTTTTATTTTGGTTTTACAAAATCTTAAATTTTTTTTTGCTGGGTTTGTGTGAATCTTCAATAAGACACTATGATACCCTTGTATTCATGATAGTGTCAAATTTTTCACTAACTAGACAAACCCTTCCCATTGTTTTTTAGTTGTTTCCTACAACTATGTTTCCCTACCCAGTAGTTTTAACATCATTATTTTTACGCGCGAGGCCGGTCGATTTCCGATGAGACCACCTGCTGGAACCGTTTATAGCGGCCTGTACTCATTGCGCTAAATCGAACGGTTTCATTCGTTGGAGACGGGGCACGAGGTTTCTCATGTCCAGTGTTTGGAGAATGGCATGATTACAATGACCATGAAGTCGAACTCTTAACTTCCTCGCGAAGTTTTATATTTATTCGTCCACGGTTGCGATCCCTAGATCTCTTTGTATGTCATTATTTCGTAGATACCTGGCAGCATGCACGACAGCCCTTATAACTTTGTTTCGGATTGACTGTATGAATTCTCTGATACTTGCCTTAGTCCAACCCCAAAGTTGTATACCGTAGGTCCATACAGGCTTGCTTATATTTAAGCAGTTTGTTATACGCGCTTAACTTGGACTGTCGTTCGAGTAGCCAGTACATTTCTCTATATCGATTCTCAAGTTCGTCACGTTTTTTCTTTACGAGCGCCTTCCACTTAAGCTAAGCATCTAACGTCATCCGGAGATATTTGGCTTCATTTGCGTACGGTATTTGTAGCGAGTTAATGAAGACGGGTATATTGTCTACGGCTCTGTAGATAAAAAATAATAAGTGTGGGTTTGGTTGCATTTAGGGTAATGCACCAGAGTTTTTTTCCAATCGCAACTTTTACTTACAGCGTGCTGCGGTAGCGGACTCAATTGTGCTTCCCCTAGCCAGAATAGCCGTATCGTCTGCTAATGTAGCTACTATTGTACCCTCAGTTTGTGGTATGTCCCGGGTATACAACAAAAACAAAGTAGGGCCACATTGCCAGCGGGACCCCGCTGGCAATGTCTTTAAATTCCCAGTATTCCGTTACGTGCTTAGCTCTAAATATCCTATTCTTGAGCTTGGATTCTAAAATGCAATAGAGATCTTTCAGAAGTATCCTACTTAGTTTGTATTTCAAGCCGTCGTGCCAAACATTGTCAAAGGCCTGGGGTCATCGAGGAAAACGCTGGAGCAAACCTTTTTTTCCTCTAGTGCTTTTTCGACAATGCAAATAGGTCTGCCTTTTCTTTGTCACTCTTTGCCCATTCGCCATTGTTTTTTCGAATTGGTGCCGAATGCAGTTGAGGCTTTTTTATATTTTTCACTGCTTTCTAAAAAGAATGATTTGAAGTTTTTTTCGTTTGTTAATCCTTCAAGATACACCGAGATCTCGTGATTCTTGAAGTCTTTAATTGCTTTTTTAAGTTTATTGCATACAAAATTTAGGTATGCTTTATGTTGGGGGTAGCGAGAATCTTGCCATACCCTGGCGAATTGAAATATAGGGTTGTAACTAGAATTTTTGTAAACTTGTCTTTATTAGTATTTCTGTTCTATTCTGCTTATCTTCTGTATGTACTTATTACGATGAGAGGATCCGTCGAGGAATTAAATTGAGACTCTCTCATTATTCCCTCCACTTAGCTTTTATTGCTGGCTTATGGGGAATACCACTAAGCCTGACCTCATCTCTAGGATAGGAACAGTACTTAGGTAAGTGTGATGTGACATGTCCACTTAGTCCAAAGTGTTAGTGAGATATAATCTATAAGTGTGATATGACATGTCTCTTAATGTTAGGTGTGATATGATAGGTTTAGACATTGGGCTTAACTCCAATATCTAACTCGCGCCCTCCTTTTTCGCGAATAAGTTCTTTAATTTCCGACGCGGGAATATGTTCCTTCTCCTTTGGCAACTTTTCTTTTTGGAGTGTTTTTCCATGCGGCGTTCTGGATAATCGATATACAATTTTCGAGTTCCACTTCTAACTCAAATGATGTTTTTAGTGAGACGTTCAACATAATTTTTGTTTCGCAATCATGTTTGAAACCGTCCCAGTTTGTTTTATTGTTAGTTAGTCTAGGTTGTCCTTCTAATTCCCTTAGACTGTCGCTCATTGTCAATACTATTGGCGAGTGGTCAGAGGAGAGGTCAAAGCTTTTCTCTATTCTCACGAAATTGGAAGATACTCCTTTCGTAAGGAAAAAGTCTACCAGGTCATTTAATTCGGCTACGTCGGTTGGCCAATAAGTCGGTTTGCCTGTCGAATGGAAATCTACTCCGAAGTCCATACCGACTTTATACAAAAGTCTGCCTTTTGTTGAGATTTTTCTCGGACCCCAGAACGTATGTTTAGTATTAAAATCGTTCCAAGTGAGTCGAGAGATCTACAAGCTCATCACTGCCGCTGTCATCATTACTGTCGAGCTGAGAAGATTCGGATTCACATCTAAGTATCTCCACAGTATCTTCATCTGTGGGAAACTCCTAAGTAACATCATCGCCATCCACCTGTAGAAATTCATTCCACGTAACACCTTGTAGGTATATTTCTTGTTTTTTTTTCCATGCATCAAATTTCATCTGCTCTCATTTCTTTCGTTTAAGCGTTCAGTTCTGAAAATCAAAGGAATTTCATCCTCTTTCTCCCGAGAGAATCTTAACCAAAATCACGATTTGGTTTATTCCAGGTTAAAGGGACATACAAACGCGTGCCCTGAAAGCGATTCCTTATAAAACGAACTTGTACAATGCGCAGAATTTGGGAATTTCCCTTCAGAATTCGACTTATCGAAGGTGGCATTCGAGTGATCGAAATCAAATTACAGTGGACTCTCCACAAGTCGAAACTCTCTCTTACTCGAACTTTTTCGCCATATTTCGAATATATTTCTATTAATTTCCCATACGAAAAACCCTCTCTAAGTCAAAACACTCTCTCATTCGAACAAATTATGGTATCCCGTGACAATTCGGGGAATCTACTGTATTTGTAAATTTCGGTCTTGGCGCTATTGTCAACCAATTTTATTCGAGTTATCAAATTCGAATGCTATAATATGTAATAACTTTCATTCATCAAAATGACCAATCTTAGGTAACGCATATTCAAATACCAGCCAACTCCAGGTTTCCGTTGATGACTCAGGGAAAGGTTGACATTTCCCCAAATTTGGCCCTCTCGTGTAAAAGATTCATCAGAACCGGAAATCAGGCAATGTAGATAAACTCGACTTGACTCTCATTTGTTAACCGGCGAATTTGAGGGACTTATTAAAAGCTAATCATGAATTTATGAGGGTTTCGACAGGAAATCTAGCAAATGCTAATCTGTGATTGCTCCGTTTGGCGTGTGGTTTAATGACAGTTGTGGCATAAAGTAGGTGACTCTCAGTACTGTAACCCTTCCGAGAGAACAATCATCAGGGGATTTCTAAGGAATTTGCCCTGTTCCTTCAAAATAGACGCACAGTCGTTAGTTGCGTTCCAGATCACTCAATTTCCATTTAGACACTCTCGATATCTCCCATCTCCCAGCCAACGATGGATCTCAAATGGAAATTCGCCAAAAACGCACGGCTGACTTGAGATGAAAATCAAAATTCCCGACAAGTTCATGACGATAGTGAACAATCCTCCCCAACATCCAATCAGACAGCAGTCCGTGTCGCTCGCTCAGAATATCCATCAACATTGTGCACATATTTCACGACACTCCATCAAACTACTTACAATCAAACAAAATGAAGTCATTCCGGAACGACCTACAGTATCTTTTCCACTTTAAAGATACATTTTACATTTCATTCGACGACGAGAGTGATGACGACGACAACGACGCGGCGCAACAACGACAATGAGAACGACAAACGTTCAACTGGGAATGGCACAGAATTTATGCCCCAGTCGCTTGGTCATTAATCTCCATGAATCTCTGGCGTTGATCTGATGCCCTCGCTCCGCGCACACAGAAACCTTCAATTTCTCAGTAATTGCACATCACACTGGCCGAAAATGTACAACAATTGAAACATTTAATTAATATCAACCCTAACTGGGCAGACGACTGCCGCTCCGCGCCGTCCTGCGTCCTCCTTCCAGACGACTGACTTGCCGTCACAATAACGATCACGAGAATAATGGCTTACCATGTAATTACTGTCTATCTGTAAAAATGAATAGAATGCTTAATCGCTTAGAAATCAGGGGACACCAATAATAAATTACTGCTGGTGTTGGCTTTCGTTAGGGCCCCCAGACGGCACCCGGATCACACAGCAGCCGTAATCCTTTCCGGAGCGTCCTCGCTCGGTGTCCATCCCTCGCGGGGGTGGCTGGCGGCGGTGGCGAACTCAGGGATTCCAACTTTGAATCAACCTTAACGAAAGTGTTAATTAGACAATTCTTCGTTTGGGTTATCTGCTCAATCTGTTTTTCTGGAAAACTTTTCTTCCACCAGTCTCACGCTCACTGCCGCTGTCTCACGATTTCGAAAAGTTACTCCTTCTGTTGGCTGCGCAGGAAGATTCCTTCCCGTCGTCGTCATCGCGGTGCGTTCGGTTGCCTTTTGACACCCTCTCGCCCCCTCGGACCCACCACGAAGGGTGTGTATACCTGTTTAGGGGAAATGGCGGATGGAGTTTCTTAAGGATTTTCTAGTGTTTTTTTTTTGTTCGTTTCCTTTGTTTCGTCTCCCTAATCGCACGGGACGGGGGTCGGAATGTGTCAAGCTGATCTCTCGGCCCACCTCGCCTGCCACTGGAGATGGCAGCAGAGCAAATTCCCCCCTGAATCCGATCCAAATCGGGAAACATCCAAGTCGGGCGGCGGTGGTGGTGAGACTGAGAAGAGGTAATTCACTCGTGATAAGAACTTTTCATCCCGAGAGAGATTGGGGAATTGCAGCGTTTCCGAATAAAATATTCTCACAATCAATTGAATTGGAATTCTTATCAGTGAGTCGCAACTGGCAAGTCGCAAGCCACTGGGTCGACCCGCTGTCTGGTGTGTGTGTTTCTGAGAACTGTTTTGCCGTTTGCCTTCGCCTCCGTCTTCGGTGTATCACTTTATTTTATGACTCCGCTTCCGATGACAGAGGGGGCGAGGTGAGTTAATTTAAGTAATTGCGATTGTTCGAATTTTATTGACGCACTTGCCGGAGACGCGGTGCGATGATTGTCTCGGTAGAGGGCTTGGGTTTCTGCATTCAGATTGAAATGACACGGGAATTTGTGAGTAGTGAAAGGCAATTGATTGGACGACGTTTGGTGGGATGGCGATAAAATCGTTTCACCCACTTAGCAGGTGGATGCAGGCGGTGACGGTGCTTCGATGGGGGAGTCGCTTGTTTGGGGTAGTTAAACGGATGATTTGCATTGGATGACTTTAAGGGGAACTGTTTGTGGAGCACCCAGTTGAGTGCAGTCTTGGGAGATAGCATACGAGACCCTCTGTGGAGATCGGATGTTAGGAATTTTTGAGTCTAACCGCAGACTCTGTAGAGAGAGACTTTTTTGTGTGTTAACGCATCCATTGTAACGAGCGCTGAATTAATATCAACCCATCAGGTTAAGTATGCTTTAATATGTGACGTGAAATAAAGCCAAATGAAATGACACCTTATTTCCAATTAGGCACGCGTTGCTAGGAGCAGTCTTACTTGCTCCAAAAATAGTCCCATTTTGACACCTCACTTCGTGGACACCCTTGTGTGCAGAAAATTATTTTGGTTTGAACTTCTGTCTATGTAATCCACAATGACTTTCTGTAGGGCCACACTAGGGTGGCATTGTGGAGGAATGACCTACCTTAAGAATTCTATTACAGCATTGTCTGGGTAGCGTGAACCCCTGATGTTCCGTTGGCGTCCACTCCGCTGGCGTGAACACCCATTTTTAAGAGTACTCTATAGCATGAACAATAGAACCTCGATAGCGTGACCCAAAAATGTATTCAGATGATTGACCATGTGCATTCCATCGTTTGCTGGGTTGTCAGTTTTTGCATGCAATTAAAACTAATTACTAGGCAAGATATTTTATAAAAAGTCTTTTGAGAAACCGAAATTATTATCATTGAAAGAAAAAAGAGAAATTGGAAAGTGGTTAAGTCACGTTGAGTTTATCTCGGACGTACGGTGTGGCCAAGTCCACAATTTCGTTTTTGTTGCAGCGGGCTAGGCGGGTAGCTTCAGTGTCGAGGAGGAGGACGGCGGCACGCTTGCGGTTACACGGCTAAGCTCGTCGGACGGGGTGGTTCTTGTCACCTGCCTCGTACTCTCGTGCTTGTAACTAGCTACGATAGAAGAGAGGAAAAGATAGAAAACCTAAGAAAGCAGACCACGGACGGACGACTAAAAATAGGAAAGAGAAGAAGTAGAAAGATAGGAAAGTGGAGGAGGAAAGTGTGTTCAAAGCCTATGCCTCTACCACCAAAAGAGACCGGGAGAGGGTCCGCGGAGCTAAGCTATCTATCCTAGCCTATGCCCACACTAACCTACCTAAACTTAAACCTAAGCCTAGTCTAACTTAAAATTACCTAGCTCAGGCCTAAACCGAGTCAACGCGCTTCCAGCGTCGTTTGGCGATCAAGGTTCGTAAAGAACCCGAGGGTGCCTGCTGTTGTTGGCACTAATCCGCCAGCCCACCCCTCATGTCAGTCGACATGACCTTTGCTACCTCCCTTGGCGAATTTTCTGGGAGATAGCCCCTTAGTGGAGACGTTAGCCACAGCCTAACGTTCTACCACCCGAGAATAAGAAATAAGAACAAAGTCCTAAAAGTAGTGACCTCTATCTAAATCAGTTCGTTGAAAAGAAACACTTTAAAGCAAGGCGAGTATCCTCGCATGGAACGAGGGTTATATAAATGGTTTTTGAGAATAAAAAATTAATTGGGCCGCAAAATACCTTACTTCCACTGCTTTAACCATCTCTTGCATTTGAGAGTCATCAGGACCATCACGGAAATGACTTTTATTCGTTTTTAGCAATGTATCTTGTTACATGAATTCTTTGAACATGCCAAAACAATTGCCTTGTACGATGGGTCGTTCTACAAAATCTAATCTGGTTTATTTTACATCTCTTGTAATTAATACTGTTGAAAGTGGATGCCAGGTTGATGCAAGGCCTTTGATTCTGTTAACCATGTGTTGCTTGTAAAGAATCTAGAAAGATTTGGATTTCATTCAGCAATGTTGAAGTGGATTTCTTCATTTTTAATCGGTAGATCTCAGAAAGTCTGTGTTGATAACAACTATTCCAGATTAATTTCTGGGGTTCCACAAGGGAGTCATCTAGGGCCCCTCCTTTTCATTATGTTTATTGATGATATTATTCAACAGCTCAAATTTTGTCACTGCTTAATTTATGCAGACGATTTGAAAATATTTTTAAAAATTAAATGCCTAATGATTGCATAAAGGTCCAGACGGACCTTAATAATTTATCGACATGGTGCGTTAGTAATGGTTTATCGTTAAATGTAAGAAAATGTTTTGCTATTTCTTTTACAAGATCTCTTGTCCAATATTCGTTCAATTATTGTATTGAACAAGTGCCCTTAAAAAGAGTTAACAAAATTAAAGATCTCGGTGTATTTATTGACACTAAATTAACCTTTGTTCCTCATGTTGAATATAAAGTAGCGAAAGCTAATTCACTTGTTGGATTAATTAAAAGAAACTCGAAAGATTTCTCTGATCCTTATACTTTTTTATCCCCTTTTATTGCTCTAGTCAGGTCAGTCCTCGAAATCGCCGATGTTGTTTGGAATCCAAACTATTTGACCCACTCAGACCGTATTGAAAGAGTACAGAGGCGCTTTACTTAATATATCTTCTTTAAGATGCGTTGGGATCTTAAACCGTCCTATAAAGCTAGATGCCAACTATTAGGCATAATGTCACTTAGTGTAAGAAGGCATGCACATTACATCATGTTTGTGAGAGACGTCCTGTGTTCACATATTAACAGTCCTATATTGTTGTCTATGTTGCCAATCTATGCCCCAGAAAGGGTGTTAAGGGATCGTCATTTCTTTTACCAAACGGGACACAGAACCAACTATGGTCGCAATGAGCCAATCTCCAGATCTCTGAATTCATTCAATGGAATTAGTAGTAACATAGATTTTCATTTTTCGAGAGACCGCTTCAAAAGCACATTATTCAGTTTTCTGTCAAGCTAATGTAGTAATTTAGTTCCTATTTATCCTTTAAAATACTATTGTACATATTTGTAATCCGTAAGCTTGTTAGGCTTCTGGACCAGCGTTGGTCAGGACATAATAAGAATCTAATCCGAGGCGGACCTGGGCCTATCTTCTCAGCAACCACTGCGTGTTGTGCGTGCTATTTATTCTTTCACTAGTGGAAGGGACCTACGTTTTAAATTGAGAAGCTTTTTCTAGACAGGAATACTCTTTGAGCATTGTTAGTGACTCGAAAGAGGTGGAGCCGTTAATTATCAAAGGTGGTAAATTCGGGTATCGAACCAGGGACCCTCTGAGTAGGAGTCGACACACTTTAGATAAAATTCAAAATGCCGTGTTTATAGGTGAAGAAGACGCTAAGAGTGTCTGTATTTTAATGCAGTCATACTTAATTTAGAATTTCAAATGGCCATGGTCGTGGACCGAGCCTTTTGAAACCTGCCCAGGATTTTGGCAAGGAGATGCGCTGTTGTGTGATTTCTTCAATGTGGTACTGAAGAAGAGTGCGCCGGGTAGCCATAAACACGGAAGGTACTATCTTCTACAAGTGTAAGCGGTTGCCATCCCTGCTGCGAAGTAAACGCTCGACATCCCTGTCTGATGTGATCTTCGAATAAAATACCAACCCTGACGGCAGTGTGCCGACAACATTCAAATAGTACAGACGTACAGGCAGCTTTACCCTTTTCCTTTTTTTTTATTCTTAAAGTTTTTAAGCAGTTCTATTTAATTAATAAACCAGTTCGTTGAATTATTATTATTTTGTTCAGACAAAATGTGTTTTACTTTCACAAGTCAGTCGAACAGTGTCAGTCAGTGTATGCAGATGACATTGACATCCTCTCTCGTTCCCAACGTGCCGCAGTTGAATCTTCCACGGCGAATGAAGAGCAGGCGAAGGGAGCTGGGCTCCAATCGCGTAAGGCGACAATCGTCTCGCGCTAGCGCTTAGACGATAGTTTCGCTTCATGTAAGCATAAAAAAAAACGATAGCGTCTGAGAGATATCGTCTGCTTCGCATAAATTGAAAACTGTCATCTCGACGACTGGTTTTTGGCGATACCTACTTCAGTATCGTGTCCTATTAAATGAGAGCAAATAGTGTATACACATCTTGTTCTACACTTTTAGAGTGATAGGTCGCATTTGTATTAGTTTTGTTCGCTAACTGAAATGAGAATGTGTTTTGAGAGGAATTAGAACACAGATGTCAGTTTTACGGGAGAGATATAATTTTCAGAGCACTCAAACAGTAACGATAGGCGAGACGATAGTGATGGTCTTACATGAAGGAATTCATCGACGGTATCATCGAAGTGAATCGAATGGACGATAGTCGTCTTAAAAGTGACGCGATGAGAGCCCTGGTCTTAAGGTAAATGAGGATAAGACGATATATATGCTGCCAAGCAGGAAACGATGCACCGCACGCCACCTAGGGCAAAACATCACAATCGCAAGCTACAATTTTGAGGTAGTGAAGGAGTTTGCCTACCTCGGCGCAAACCTGAACTCCACTTATGGCATCACTGTGGAGATCCAACGTAGAATCACCGGATGTTTCTTCGGTTTGTCAAAACAAATGGGTTTAAAAAGCTTCACTCGAAGACACCAAAGTTATGCTCAGAACCCTGTTTCAAAACAAATCCATCGCTAAAACTCTTGTTGCTGACCTTCTCTCTGACGCATTTAAAGCTTGTGTAAAGCTGAACAAATTCGAGTAGTATTCATTTAAAAAAATCATTCTGAATATTTAACAACGCCGGAAGACATCACTGGGACTTAAAAAAAAGACATAATTTTGAGTGATCTGCATCTACTACGGTTGAGTAGCACCACGCTAAGACATACGCCATGTACAGTGCAGTTCGCTTTAAGAAGGTCCGAATCCGTCGAAACTTGCAAAGGATTTCGGTAAGGAGATGCCCAGTCGGGTTATTTCTTCAATTTGGTACTGGAAAACGTATTTCGACGACCAGCTCTTAATATGGAAGGCTCCATCAACGACATTGACAACGTGGCGATTTCTTAAAGTGTCGTTGTGGAAGCTTTCTCGGCGATTGAAGAAGAGACAAAACGGGCTGGTCTTGTGGCCAATTGGGATAAGACGAATCATCACAAACATGATCTCCACAAACGAAATCACAGGGGAGATTCGTCGCTGAATCGCCCTTGAAATCGTCCACCGTTGATACTCTGGTTTTTCAAAGCAGTTTGGCTCAAAACTCCTGACTCGAAGGACCAAAGCTGTGCTCTACAAAACTCTTACTTTGCCAATCCTGCTATATGGAGCCGAAAGCTGGTCGGTAAGCAAGGCAGCGGCGCTGATTCTTGGTGCCTTTGAAGGAAAAAATTCAAGGATTAGAGGTGTATGGAAGTGAAGACGCAATCGCGAACTAGACGAGCTGAACCAGGACGTGGATGTAGTCCGGAAAGCAAAAATCCGTCGACTGCACAGACCCGGCCACATCGAGCTCACGGACACACCACCGTGTCCACAAACTCGATTTACTTTGGATGCGCAATGATTTTCTGGACACCACCACCATCCAAAAGTTGTTGTTCATGAGTTTATGAGTTCCCATGCACGAGCGTTATAAAAATATTTTCAACATAATTCACTCAAAATGCAACATTCTCAAGATCACCGTCAAGTGTTAAGTCCTTGTTTCTGCAAAAAACGCTGTGACCTTATTCTTCGTGTTCAACAATTCACTGTCAACGACTTCAAGGTCAACAATGCCTCACCGACAGGCTTCTTCTCAAGAGGTTAGTCCTTGTAGTCGACACTCTGCAATGCATTGCAGTTCCTTCAAAGCTCATTCCGCCCAACCATCCCATCCGCATCCCATCCGCATCCGGCGTCAAGAGTTCAAGAACCGGAAGTTCGCCATAAACTCACTCAAACAGAATGCCAAAGAAAATGCGTAAAACCCAGCCGAGCAGGAATTCTTGAAAATAACAAGCCGCCGGCATAAGCACAGCCCACTCGCAGTGGCTGACGCCAACTCCCACACTCGTGTCAATCCGTTCTCGCACTCTCCCGAGCAGATCACATTCAAAACAATCCACCCTCACACCATCCAACAGGCATCCAAGCGCCACCGTATAGCCACTTGACTCATAATCTCCTCCCGAATAACCATCGATGTACAATTTACACATCTAAGCACTTTAACTGTTTGTTTTTTTTTATGTTATTGCAGCCTTGACACACGCATAAAAGCTAGAATGCGACGCTCCGTGCCGAACGTGCCAAATATCTCATTCCGTCGTAAAAAGAAATAAGGATTGAGCAAATCATTGTTTCTCGTTCCGCCTCGCCCTCCGACCTCCGCCCTCTGCCCCACCAATTTGGCAGGTAGAGCTGCCTGCCGAGAACGATGAGGCGCACATTAAACGAACAAAAAAAGGGCACATTCCCTGCCCCGACGCATAACCAGAGCGATTACAAAATTCCTAGGCACACCGCTCACCGCCCCCGGAGTGCTGCCAGCGCCAGCAATCGCCCCCCAAACCAAAAACCCCATCAAATCAGAGGCGAACGCCGAAAAGGGGCGAATTCATCTCGAGCACAGAATCTCAGCTGGCCAATTCACAGTTAGGAGCAATCCAAATTGATGTGACCCAGACTTGGAGGGTCGCCTCACATCCATCGAGCCGCCGAACTCGACTGCCGAGTACCACGGCCGTCGCCAGATGCCTTCCACGGGCCTGAGAGTCGCGCGACAGCTGCTGCAAAGCTTCGCCGCTCGCACGGGGGAGAGCGAGAGAGACTGCGCAATGGGTGGTGTTGCGCTACTCTGCGAGCATCCTTTCGCAACATGTTGCCGCATCGTCAGCAGAGCGAGAGTTCCCACACGTCTGTTGGTCACTCTTATCTCGACTGGCTCCCGATGGCGGTATCGGGCGGCATGTTGCTGTGAACTGCGAGCTGCGGATGCAAGTAACCATCGCCACCACCACCGACGAACGTGTGTTCCCAGGAATTGCTCCTGCTGCTGCTGGCAAGTGGTGCGCCCGTCGTCGTCGTCGTCGTCGTCTCATCTCGCAGTCTTCTGCTGTTCCTCCCCCCATCTGGTCTGGCGGTTGGAGTGTGCGTTGGCATTCAGCGAAAAGCCGTACTCGGTTCCAGCTGTCAGTTCGTAATTGGCTATCTGTGCGTTCGGTTGTCGTAGGCGCCATACGGTGTACGTTGCTTTTCCCTCGACATCGTCATCGTTATCGTCGTTGTTTTAGTCGGTTGTTGTGTTGTGCGTCGTTGTTGTTGTTATCGTGTCGAGTTTAGAGTGTTCTAGCCTCCATCGCTCGGGAGTGTGGTGTCTTCATCTCGGACCCCTCGGTACGACACATCGGTGTCACATTCACTTATTGTTTTGGTGCTTGCCTAGGGAGTCGTTGTTTTTGTCCTGTGCGTTCTTCTCGGTCGTCCCTGCACAACGATGATAATTGAACGTGTACGACACTTGTTCGCTTTGATTACCGTTACGTTCGCTTGTGTCTAACCCTTGTGACATGCCATAAAAGCGTCGAAATCAAGTACACCCTCGCCTCCCCCCCATTGGCATATATTTGAAGTACATCCTCCCCTCGGTCCACCGTGTCCACGCCGCCGATCAGCGAGTGGAGACCGCTAATGGATATCTGCACAGGTGGGCAAACACGTTAAATAATTAAAAATGGTTAGTCGCATCGATTATTGACGGGTCTACGGGTGCTCCATCGTCGCGCTGTCGGTGCTTTTGTGAGCCTGTGCTTGTGCCTGTGCATCAGGAGTCGGCCGATAGATTGTACCTCCAGTGAACTGTGCACCAGATGCTGTGGTGTGTCCTTTCTCTGTGCGTTCGCGTGTGCTCTTGCGGTTCAATTGTTCCAAGCACAAAGAAAAGTCCGTGTGTTGCAAATTAATTTCAAGCCTCCCCCTTTATTCAACCCCCTGCCGTGAGAAAAAAAAAAAACGGATTAAGTCCACATCCAGTGGATGCGTGCGATTCGGTTTGATTGCATACAGTTTTTGGAATATCCCTGCACTCTGGATCGTCGTGGCCGTCTCCTTGCGTGTGTCGAGTGTCGCCCACTTGATGGCATCCCCAGTGCATGTGTGTCAGTGAGTTCGGTTCGCAAGGATTAATTTCTATCATCAATTATAAGGGACTTTGGAGAGGAGTGCCCCAAGCTGTGCAGGACTGCTGCATACAGTGTCTAATTGTGGGTAAGTGTCTTTGCTGGTAATCCATCGGATGTGGGGCCGGCCTAATCCTGATCTTGAGTTGATAAAATGTTGCCCAAGGAGCGGAAGACAGACAAATGGGATGGCTCACAATTGTGATGCCATCGGATGATGGTGCTGGTCATGCTGGACGTTGACATATGTTTTTTCGTGATGAATTTGTGTGCGGCTCCTGTTTTGGATTTGTTTCCCAGTTTTGTCTTATCGCTTGGGTCGGTCGGTGGTGGTGGTCATGGCTCTGGAGATTTGTCGAGACGATTATTGAGAGGGAACAACTTTTACACGTTCTCTGACAAGGGAGGGAGAGGTGGTTGATATTTTTGGATTTCGGATTGTTTCGATGTGAGAAGGACTGGTATCGTGCTCCTAATCGTTGTCAGCTGCAAAGTTTCGACTTTATGAACAACATGTGCGTTGTGTCACATCACTGGCAGGCTGTCCTTGATCTGGGGGAGGCTGCCTTTGTCGATCAAATCATGGATTATTTGTGATAATACACAGCAAAGCGGATATCGATGGATAGAGATTCGGGCTTGTGGCATTACCACAGATGGAGCAACTCATAAGGGCAGAGATTCTTCTAGGAAGGGTGATGCAGCAAGTCGTTTCCTTGCTCCTCAATAAATGAATTGAATAAGATGTTGGTGGGCTGGTCTGTCGTAAATGTTTCAAGCCATATACAGGTTTAAGTGATGAATTCGAAAAAAAAGTTGTGATTGCATTGGAATAAACTTCAGAATGAACAGGGGTACGAGACAAGTGAGAGTCAACTCTGGATAGCTGCTTCCAGTTTCGCACTCAAGCTTGGTTGAGGCTGGCGTGCTCATTTGCGTTATCCCACAAGTTCGGAGTCAGACTCTATGGGTCGGCTATATTTCCCCAGTCACCTAACCCTAATCTGTAGACTCCCGGCTTCAGCTTATGTAGTTAAATAATTTCCTCCGGATGTCATGAATGCAGCCATAATGAAAGATTGCACGCAGAACTTTTTTCTCGAAGACCATGACCTTCTTCATCCGCTTCAAATATTGTCCATCCCTCCCGACCCTACAGCAAGGCAGGAATGACAAACATCAGTTTTATCCGTCGCAAGAGGGCCCTACTGTTCAGTTTTCTCCCCAGCCCTCAGTAACAGTGATAAGAGTTATTCTGCGTTTAATCTTGGTACTTGTGTGGTCTGCTCCGATGTCCATTGTTTTTCATTCCTGTCTTTTGAATGTTTTTTCTTGAGGAAGGATATGTCAATACCAGCGCCGCATTGATAGCTCGCTGTATCCTGCCAACTCCGTCAATATCATTCGCGTTTGCTCACAGATGCATGGGCTCCTGGAGGACTGTGCCTTTAGTGCTGATATGTGGGTCAGCAGGATGTTCTCCAGAACTGTGTTGAAGAATTCAGATGACAGCTTGTCACCTTGTTTAAGCCCTTTTTTCACTTTGAAGATGACGGATACAAGCTGCTGAGGTGAGATTTCGTAGTACTTTTGTGTGATTTAATCATCTTGATAGGGTTAGAAACACGGCACGCATGGAAATTTATATCCAGCAACTGCTTCTTCGAACGGAAAGGGTTATGCTTCGATGATTTGATCACGTGGCCCAAATGTCTCCATCATCTTGACTTCCGAGGCGGGCGTTGAATGCGATTGCTTCAGGTAGACGACCGCTTGGGAGATCGGCGACCAGGTGGTCAATTCCAAAGACTCGCCGAGTTAAGCTGGGGATATCTTCTGATGAAATTAGATTCGATGGTGACATGTGTGTTTTATCACCGCGACCCTTTTAGTGGATCATGTGGATCAGAAGAGTTAGGAATGAGTTTAATTGGGGATGGCTGAGCTCAGAGGCATTTAGTCATGTCGCAAAAGCTCTATCATTCTGTTTGGGAACATGAAAGTTAAATCTTGGCCACGAATCGGTTTGGCTTACCGCGCGTAGACCTGAGTTGTTTGAATTAGCTTAATCCAACTCGGAGGGGCCACTAAAAAGACGTTTGCCGAACGCGATATGTCTTTAATTGGATAGTGCCGGACAGTCTCAGATAAAGTGAGGCAGACTTTTCTCCGCGTGAGATTGAACGGTTTTCCGAGTCTAGCAGCGTCGATGCCTATGGGTATCGACTGTAGCTATTTCGGAGCGGTTTCTTTTGAAGATGTCACCAGTCTTTCCTTTCATGTAGAAGGGGCAGATTTTCCTAGCCCACCTTCTACTAGCTAAGGCGTTGGAAGCGTTGATAGATGATTTTTTTGAGGTGGTTAATTGGGCGGCCCACCATTTCAGTGCTGGCGTTCCCCGAAGCTCCTTGCAAACTGGCTGGAAATTCGTCGGCAATCTCATTTCCCTCTATGTTGCTGTGGTCTACTCACAGGAGAGTGATTTTGTTGCTCCAATTTAGAGGAAGGTGTTACTGAGAAGATAGCCGTCATGGCTGTTTGGCTGTCGGTGCAGATAACTGCGGCTTTCCCATTAGGGCAGGTAGTACTAAGAACTTTACACGCTCTTTCATAATAGGACTTCCTCGGGGATGATATTTTCAAACAACGTCAAACCTTGTAATTTCAATTTTGGAATAAATCCTATTAGGCAACAAATCGCATTGAACGTCTCTCGAGCTTTCTTTTATTCAGCTCGAATTTACGTTGTAGTTCCTAAAACGATTTTGTGTGAGGCACCAATGTCCAAAAGTGTATTTATTTTTAAGCGTGCGTGATAATGTCTTCATGTAATTGTTTCACACTTAAAGTCGAGATATGGTCGCAAACTGAAAAAAAGCCTTTATTTTGAAATTGGCTGTCCCTGGCACGGGTAGATACAGCGAGGCGGACAGCACGTGGTGTGGTGACACGAAATTCGAGTAAAAATGCAACATTAGCAACAAATTTATGACGGATGGTCATAGATTTGATAAAACTTTGGAGTAAGAATTGGATGATTTTGAGTTGTGGCCAGAGCACGGGTTCATCACGGCGGTGCACATAAGAACTACGTTTCACGGTGCACCGCCGCCATGCACATAAGAACTACGTTTCGCAAAAACTCTGTGGCTGACCTTCTCTCTGACAGATTTAATGCTTGTGTAAAGCTGCGCAAGCGCGGCAGGGCCTATTCGGAAACACAAACTTTGCGCAAATTATGCACAGCATATCATTCGATATTGCATATACGATTGGGCGACGAATTCTAACACGCAAATATTTTTTGAAAATAAAGGGATTCCAAATAAGGACTTCACAACTTTTTCCAACTCAATCCATTTCAGATATTGCAAAAACTTTAGTACCGCCTTGAAGTACAATCAAAGAATTTATGAATGGAACTCGACTTCGTTCAAATGGCCACCGCGGGCACGTTTGCAGCGGTCGAGTCGTTGGACCCAATTCTCAACGTCTTGGTCACACATTTCGAGTTCAATGTTGGCTCTGAGTTCTTGCAACGTCGTCGGCTTGTTGGCATAAACTAATGACTTAACGTAGGCCCACAGAAAATAGTCAAGCGGAGCTAAATCGCACGAACGAGGCGGCCAATCGACTGGCCCATGTCTTGAGATAACACTCTCACCATACTTATAATATAATATAATATGGGTGGCCCTACAGCCCGTAGAGGGCCAGGGCCTAGCTTCTCAGCAACTCGTGTTGGCCGTGTTATTATTCTTTCACGAGTACAAGGGACCTTCATTTTAATGCCGATTCCGAACGGCGAAGTTGAGAAGCTTTTTCTAGACAAGAATACTCTTTGAGCATTGTCAGTGACTCGAAAGAGGTGGAGCCGTGAAATATGAAAGGTAGTAAATTCGGGTTCCTGGTACCCTCTGCGTAGGAGTCGACGCACTAACCCACTACGCCACGGCGACCCACTCTCACCATACTTACTCTTCAATAAATTTTTATAATTTGCAGAAGTTGTTCCGGCACATGATGTAAATGTTGAGTTTACTAAATAAATTGACAGTGACAGTTTGATGATTAGTGAAAGAGTGAATGTCATTTTAGCATCATTATTTTGTCTCGCTTCAGCGCTGGCTCTTGCAGTCTGAACAGTTACGTCTTTTGGATGTTCAAGTAGAGCGCCTATGTGATGGGTCCTCTCCCCATCAATCTCCTGATTACGCACATCAGGAGCTGATTGCGCAGAGCTGCTGAGATTGTAACGAAATACTTGGTCTCGAGCAGTGTCAATACTTGCGAAGATTTCAAATCCCGAGATTTGTTTGTCAGCATTCCAAATGCTTGAGTAGAAATGGCTATAAGAGATGTCTTCCTGAAAACGCAACGAAAATGCACGATGCTAATTGTAAATAAAATAAAAAGTTTTCAAAGAATTATCTTAATTTTTTTTTTTGTAATGAGAGAAGGATCGATGACAATTGTGTGTGAAACAAAATATCGGTTAAATACTCGCCACGGCTTCGTTGATATAGCTCTATCCGATGGTCCGTATTTTCGATGACTCTGGGACTGAGAGGTTCAATGTCGTTAATGTGCCGAATTACCTCATCGTTTACCTCTTGAATTGATCTTGGCTTATTGACGTACACTTCTTCTTTTAAATATCCCCAAAGAAAGAAGACCAACTGGGCTCTGAGGTGAAAGAGTTCCTCGTCGCTGAAGACTATTTTATTTGCAAAGTCATCATTCACTTCTGTCTGTTCAACCAACTATTTGGCGTAACAACGACGCTTGAAATGGTCAGTAGGCTTCAGATTTTGAGTCAACCTTGTAGGCGTGTCAATTCAAATCCTTATTCAAAATTCGCATCAGAGATGTTCTTGAGATGTTTAATTGTTCGGCATGACGACGAGTCGAGGTTGAAGCCTCTTCAGCCACTCTATCTCGAAGAGCAGCAATGTATTTCGCTGAACGGACTGGGCGTGCATGCACAGGTGTGTTGTCACATTTCCTACAGACCAGGTTTGCTGAAATTTGAGCACAATTCCAACGATTGTGAACACATTTGGTCGATTATGCTGACCAAAAAAACGACGAAATGCACGAAATGCATGTTGATTTGAACGCCCGTCTTCGTAAAAGGCTTCAACAATCTTACCGCGCTGCTCATGGGTACCATGGTTGAATTTGTCATACACTGAACAAGAGTTGGGCAACTGGACGTAAAGTGTGACTCACAATTAACATCGTGCATTACGGTTAGACCACCCTTTATATAAAAAGTAAATAATTTGTTCGTAAGCGTCGAAGGTCTGCCGTGGCGTAGTGGGTTAGTGCGTCGACTCCTACGGAGAGGGTGCCAGGTTCGATACCCGCATTGACCACCTTTGATAATCCACGGCTCCACCTCTTTCGAGTCACCGACAATGCTCGAGTATCCATTTCACCGTTCGGAGTCGGCAGTAATCTATAGGTCCCTTCCACGCGTGAAAGAACAATAGCACGCCCAGCACAAGTGGTTGCTGAGAAGCTAGGCCCAGGTCCCCCCCCCCCCGGACTGTCGCGTCTAAAGTGTGCTTTGTAGTCGTATGCTTTTGACGTTTCAACTGCCTCGTTGCTCTTGCTTTGCAAAACGTTTGCCTTGTATTTGGCGTTTCCGAATATGATTTAATGAAAAAATCATTCTGAACACCTTTAACCAATTTTAGTTCAATTTATTGAATTAACCACGAATTTAACCTCAGCAAGCAAAAGTATTTCTGACTGTACATTGTTCTCTAAACCCCAGAACTGAAAATGAGAGACGTTTGTGTAGGGTTATAAAGAAGAATAATTCGTGTCAATTTGGCAGTTTTGACAGCATGAAGGCAAGACATCAATGGGACAACATTTTAAGTGAATAAGTGCAATATTGATCCGGTTGTGTAGCACCACGCTAAGGCATACGCTATGTGCCGTTCGCTTTAAGCACATCCTAATAGTTCGAAACCTTCACCGTATTTCGATATAAGGAAATGCGCTATCGTGTGACTTCTTCAATTTGGTACTGGTGAAGATAGTCCGGCGGCCAGCTGTAAATACGAAATGGTGTTCTACAAATTACTTAATCTTTTTTTTTTCTCGTGGGTAGGTGGAACCTTGCATAGGCACCAATGCTCCGACGTCCATTGGTAGTGTCAGATTCTTACGCCTCCCGTGGAAACTTTCCGTTTATTCCCTCGCGTAACTACCGCTAGGTATTACTTCGCGAGGGACGGATTCGAGCTTTTTGCTTCGTCTCTGTCGTTTAGCGAATTCGTTTTCCGCTGCCGTTCTAAGTTTCTTCGATCGCACATTATTCGTACTGCTGTGTCGTTCACAGCAGACCAAAGGTCTTCAGAGCTGAACATATGTTGGACAATGTTTTCTGGTGTTGGCTTTTCACCAAATGCGTCCCGCAATACAGCTCGTTCGTTTGCATATCGAGCACATTCGAAGAAGACGTGTTCCGCGCTTACGCAGTGAGGACAGGCCGGACTCGAGTCACGGTTTCGCTTGAATAAATATTCCCGGAAACCACCGTGACCAGTCAAGAACTGATAATAGTTCAGTTCGCCGTGTTTTCTATTTACCCAACTTGCAATCCGTGGGATTAGTCGGTACATCCATCTCCCTTTTTGGGACTCGTTCCATAGTTGTTGCCACGCTTAAATACTGCGGCTTCTTACGAATTTCTTCGCATGATTTGTGCTTGGCCCGCCATGCACGCGATTGTTATAGAGCCATCTAGCTTCTAAAGCTAGGATATCGATGGTACCGTTCGAAATGCACTGCTAACTCGCAGTGCACAGAGTCTGTAGACGGATTTGATTTCCTTAATGCGTGTCTTCTTGTTCGCAACGTCAGACCATATTTGTGCCCACCGATATTCGACATGAGTCTTGAAACAGCGCCTATCGCTTTTGACGATTTCTCGCAAGCGTATGCGAGGTGATGCTTGAAATTTAGTCGAGCATCAATCATCACTCCCAGGTATTTTATAAATGGACTGGAAATAATGGTGTGCTCTCCGACTTTTATCTCTAGCACTTTTCTACTCGTAATGAGAATGGACTCCGTTTTGTGATCCGCGAGGTCTAAACTTAATCACGTAACCAGTTCTTTATCTGAGCTATTTCTTCGTTGCTATACAACTCGATTTCTTGTATATTTCGTTTTTATTTTATGTTTTTATAATATGTAATTCGGTACATTTAGTCTTTCGAGGCAATGTAAAATACGCGACCAGTTCGCTGAGTTAAAAGCATTTTTCACGTCAAGTGTAACCACGGCACAGTACTTTTTACTGCCTCCTTTCCATCGTCTTACTTCTATAGCCAAGTGGGCTTTGTCTATTACGACTTTAATCGCGTCGATTGTCGTCGAGCCATACTGATATTCCGCGAGTCCATCATTGGCTTCAATGATAGGCTGTAGTCTATTACATATAATTCGCTCTAATATTTTGCCCATGGTGTCAAGCATACAGAGCGGTCGATAAGATGAGGGCTCCTCAGGTGGTTTATTTCCTTTCGGTAATAATACCAACCGCTGGTTTTTACATTTTTCTGGAAATATTCCCTCGTTTAAGCATGCAGTATACATGCCAACGAAAATGTCCGGGCGGGCCTTCATTTTTTTAAAACCCGATTTGGTATACCGGCTGGACCAGGAGCTTTCCGATCCTCTACCCTCTCTATTGCCGCGGTGAGCTCATCAGCTGTTACGGCAGGAATGTGCCGTAAATGAAATTTAAATTACTTAGTCTAACTGTTGGAGTACGCAAATGACACTGACATCGTCGCGCGTTCTCAAAGTGTCGCTTTTGAAGCTTTCACGGCGATTGAAGAACAGGCGAACATCGGGCTGGTCTTGAGGTTAATTAGGAAATCACAATGGACGCTTACAATTTTGAGGTAGTGTAGGAGTTCGTTTGATTTGGACGAAACGTGATTTTAACAAACGAAATCACAGGGGAGATCCGCCGGAGAATCGCCTTTGGAATTGTCCACCTTTGCAACTCTGGTTAATCCAAGCAACTGGGCTCAAAAATCCTGACTCGAACGACCAGAGTTGTGCTCTACAAAACCCTTACTTTGCCAATCTTGCTAAATGGAGCCGAAAGCTGGGCTGATGGGTGGAGCTGTTTTTGGTGCCTTCGAATGAAAGATTCCACGTCGGATATTTGGGACCGTCTAGGAGGAAAGTGTTAGGAGGAGATGATACCACCGTAGGAGTTGTACAAAGATGTGTAGTGTGGAAGGTTAGGTTTGGTAGTGGGGTTGCTAGCGCACTTAGACCATATTGGTCCATTGTAATACCTATACCTAGTCAGACTTCTACCACTGATTGACTACTCCAGTGATAGTGGCTTTAATTTGAACCCAACGGCAAATGGTGACTAGACCAGATTTAACAACCAGATAAAAAGCGTATTAACTTTGCATTCACTGGGATTCGAACCGGGTAAGCAGGGGCAGGCACTCTACCAATTAAGCCATCCAGTCGTCTTAAGTTTGAAAGGCAAAAATCTGTCAACTGCGCTGGCTTCGTCACATCGAGCACATGGGCAACAGCGCTCCAGCTAAGAAGGTCTTCGAATCCGAGCCTCCTGGCTCGGGAAGGGAGAAAGACCGAACCTCCGGTACAAAGTTCAAATCATCGCGGCCACGAGACAGCTAGGTTTTGACGCATGCAAGTGCCCAGGACCGTCCTTGATGAAAGGCAGCTATGGCTCAGGCCCATACCCTCTGTGGATCGCAGGCCTCGATACGTAAGTAAGAATACCAGCGTGCAATATTGTAAAGAATAGAACTGCAATTGCGGATGTGGATTGTGGCCGGGGGTAAATATAGACATCCCAGTCTTCTGGTCTGGTGCATGTTTGTTGACTTTCTGCTTGATGCTCTCAACAGTTCTAACATCTGCGTCGAGGTCTATGGGACAGATGTATTGTCTTCGAATAGTGCCTAGCAGCTCGTTGTTCTGGATGTGATCGACGAGTGGTGAACAAGGAAATGACTTTCTGTTACCACCTCTCAAAACCGAGGAAATCGACTGGTCTAACTCAACTAAAACCCAGGTAGAATAAATCTCAGGAAAAAAAAGTGGAGTCGAAAATTGTCCAGGTGCTGTCAATTTTCTGGCAGTGTAAGCCAGTTTTCGGCAAGTTTGGTGATCTATCTGCAAAAAGATCCACCTGGGGATACACTGCCATTTCTCTAGAATCTGTCGTTTGGTGGAATAAGCATTCGCGTGAATACGTAGCTGATGCTTCCACCAAGCTTCAAAGACCGTTGAGTCTCGTCTCCATACAGGCCTGCCCTAGTACGCCTGGCTCTGCTCTTGATGGGGTGCAGACTCAAAGCCGTCTTCCGCTTCAAAATAAGCGGTACAACTTTGGTAAAACTCGCACTCAAGCTTCGATAACCTAGCTCACACCACTTTAATCCCGCTTTAACCCCAATCTTATGGATATGTCGTCTGCCACACGGACAAGAGTACTCCTGCTGCGACGGACACATAAATTTCAGCGTGCAATTTTCAAGAATACGTTCATCGGAACTGAAAAATTCAAAATCTCATTTTCATTGTAGTCGTGCTGTCAACCTTTTCGGCGAGCTCTTATAGTTACCGTAGTCACCTCAGTCAAGTGAAATCTCTTAAAGAAATGTGAAATGTCCTAGATTTCATGGAAATCCATCAGAATCAGTATCCAATCTCTGAGTCACTTGGTAAAGCTTCAAAATTTCTCATCAAAATCCCTACCCCAAAAATTGTACGAGATTACGACCAACACGAAGCTCAAGTCAAGACAAGAGTCGTCTCATTTTGACACCGATTAACGTTGAAATTAATAAAAACCCATCAAACTGAAGTGCATTCACGCCGCTCCGTTCGTCGCCGTCGTCGTTGTGGAGTTGAACTGGAAATTAATTGCTTGCCTCTCAGTCGCCTGGAAAGACGGAGGCGTAGTCGTATAATTTAAATTCTTGTGGTCTCGGTTGATGTTCATGGTTTCGGCTTCAGTTCATCATCCACCAATTTTAAATTTAATCTCTTTGTCAGCACGATACTCTCTGCGTTGTGGTTGGCGCAAAAAAAAAACGCAAAAAACCAAACGATAAAGTCGTAAGCGGCCCAGCGTGAGGCGATTGAATTCTGAAGAGCTCTGCTTGGAAATCGTTTGAAGTATTGAATAATTCAATTTGTTTCGTGCCTATGACACTTGTGTTTGGTTTTAATTTCTGTTTCAAAATGTCTCCGTTGTCGTGGTGGGAGTCGATTTGGGGTTTCAATTACAGTTCGCAGCAACAGCAAGGGGTTTTTGGAAAGCGTTGCTTTTGAAATGGGTCGAAATTGGAGTTCGAGGGAATGCGTGAGTGGGTTTGACACGTTGACAGCAAGTGAGTGGATTCGGAGAGACTTACAGAATTAAATGGATTCTAATCATTGGCTTGCGTCTTTGATTTGCCTTTTTACATTTCTTGGCATACGCTTGGTGTGGCTGTTTTGATTTTATCCAAGTCAAGCTGGTTGGCCAGGAAGGCAGAAGTTGAGTCTCCTCAGGATTTTACCTTTAGCGTGGATAGGTCTTTGTCAGCGGGTTTCCAGGTCAGGGAAGGCTACAACTGACCAGACGTGCAAACCGATATTCACCACCAATTCGTCGATTTCAAGCCGGCACATGATAGTGTTCACAGAGACGTGCTTCGCACTGACATGTCAATTTTCGACATTTCCGTCATATTCGTCAGATTGGGAAAAAACCTCGCCGAAGAAGGTCGGTGCCCAGGCATCAATGCCAAAAAAGGACTTAGATATGTCAACATCTTGCCATAATCGCTGCAGTTTTCCCGAAGTCTTTAAGCTGGTAGCATACGCGATAACGACGTGATTTGCCTTTTAATGCATTTTTGACAGAAACGACTAATTGTGCCTGCCGCTAAATGAGAGATAGATTAAGAATGTTCCGTCTTCAAAGGACAAGCAACATCGAGCTGAGTGTTGCGATAGACAGATGCACAATTTCGTCAGGGATGTAGTTGAATTCCACTTACCTCAGTTAATTGTACTGTCAAGATCGGAATTCAAAAAGTGCCAAGCATACGCCAGCGTTCCAATTCTACGGCGCGGTCTTGAGTCTTGGAACGAATACGAAAACTTGAGTGTGCCATTATCAACGAGAGAGTATGTTGGATTGGAAGTAGACGACATTAGATCATCAATGAAAATGAGAATAAGTATCGGAGACGTAATAGAACCTTGAGGAACACCAGCATTTATGTTGTCAAGGGGATGTCAGATCTGAATCTATTCCTTAATTGAACACTTCGAAAGGAGGTTTACTATCCAGAGAAGAAAAGATTCATCGATTTAGATACCACAGGCACGCATTGTCGACAATAGAGCTTGATGACTAACTCTGTAAAATGCGATCAAGCAACAATATTGCTTCCGCCTGTTTTGTGTAAGCTTAAGTTTCACTTTTCGGTGAGATATGCTATCAAATCATTCGTGGACCGTAGTGGACGTTTCCTTATACTACCTTCCTGAGAACCAGGACCAAGTCGTATACTTTCCATTAACAAGACCTTTTTTTGTTGATACCAATTATAATTTTGCATTAGCAAATGAATAAGAAAAAATATTCTAAATTTCAGTATCTTATGTATCCAAGGACATGTTTAGCCCAAAATGATTATACAACGAAAGTTAATCAAAGCTATAAAACTATTAAGCTCTCCAGGAAACTTCAAAGGAACTCCTACTTCTAAAATGTCTATCACTTCCACATCATCTACTAATAAATCGTGTAATTTGATCAAATATTTCTTCAACTTAGTTTAAGTTATACCTAGTCGACTTTAAGATCGACTTTTCCATCTTAACTTGTTAAGTGAAACGGCCCTAAGAAGCTTTCGCGATTTGAGATATCAACAGTAATTTAAGGTCAAAGTTCGTCGGAGTAAATACCAACAATTCGCTTTGGACGTTTTCATCGATATGCAGGATGCTTTTAAAGAGGCGACTTTTGAAGGCATGTGTAACTCGCTCAGTGAACTTGGCGTAGACGAATCATTGGTATTGTGAATCAAAGCAGTGCTAATGAATTTAGCTATAATTGCGGATGCGGATTGTTGCCCGGTATGTAATGGAGGGGGTAAATAGAGTCTTCCCGCAGGGCGGCGCTTAGCGGGAAAAAAGTCGTTGGAGAAAGACCTCTGTAGCCTTCTTGGTCTTATGTCTAAGTACTCTTAGATAACCCGGGCTTATTATTGCGGCTAGTGCGTCGGCTCCTACGCAGAGGGTGCCAGGTTCGATACCCGAATTGACCACCTGTCATAATTCACGGCTCAACCTCATTCGAGTCACTGAAAATACTCAAAGAGTATTCCTGTCTAGAAAAAGCTTCTCAACTTCGCCGTTCGGAGTCGGCATTAAACTGTAAGTCCCTTCCACTCGTGAAAGAACAATAGCACGAATAATACGGCCCTCTACGGGCTGTAGCGCCACTCACATTATTATTATATTGTATGTACTCTTATTTACAAGCCCTAAAAGTCAACAAAATATTTATTCAAGTTGCGAGCCATATTTTCAATAAGTTTTAATATTTTGTAATTTAAAGTTTTAATAAGCTTACATGTATCTACCCAATCTAATTTTACATCATTCTATTGGACTGTTCTTTTAAAATAAAAAAAATATTAAAAAAATCTTCAAATATACCTTCGCTTCAAACATATGTGTTAAGAACAAAACTTTTGATGAACACTCTTTGAGTTTCAAAAAAATCTACGCCAAAATACCCCTAGCGACTTATATGAACGTGTGCTTCATACTTTCAAGTTACAGCATGGAAAAAATTAGCTGCAACTTCTTGCAACCTTGGGAGTTATGTTCAAATTTGTTTCGCTGTGTCGGATTTAAAAAACAAGGTTTCGACTGTGGTCATGTTAAAAAAGTGGCTAATAATGGTTGGAATGAATGCAACTAGGACATTATTTTTAGAAGAAGTACAAAGCTTTTTTTAAAAAAAAAGTCAATTGGATCCATGAACGGAGCTCTGAGATATTCAATTTTTTCTGGTAGAATCTTAATTTAGCACAAATATGTTTTCTTGATTGTTGGACTGTGGACAAAAAAATCCAAGTGACTCCAACTGGTGACTGAAAGCTGGAATCGTGCTCCATTCAAGTTGTAAAAATCATATCCGCCTACTGTCTACGTTGGCCGTAAGAGCCTTTTGCAAAAAATGACAATTTGGTTTTAATTTACAAGCTGTGACGAATACTAGTTCTGCAATTGTAATAAATTTGTAAATATCTATCCAGTGGACCGAATTTAATGAAATTTGAAACATAGCATAAGTGCCAAGACATCTTTTCGTGGCATCCTTGGCACCTGCTATATGGTTGTTTGGAGCTTTCAAGAGCACAAGCGGATTTGGAATGACTCTCCGGTTTGTGAACAGACTAAGATCATGCTTGGAAAGGTCTGTCTACTTTTAAAAAAACTCAATTTTTGCCCCTTAAGTTCAGGTTCTATACTCTACAGCAACCACTACTGTCGTGCGTGCTATTGTTCTATGATGAGGGATTCGACTTACAGTTTTATGCCGACCTCAAACTGCAAAGTCTTGTCGTTTGTCTCTGTCTCTTTCAGCATTGTCAGTAACTCGAAAGATTTAAAGCCGGGGAATTATTAAAGTTCCTAAATTCGTGGATTGAACCCAGAACCTCTAGCGAAGGAATGCTGGAGAGCTGGAGAAGACCTAGAGTACTCAGCCAATATGCCATGGCACAAACGTTCCCGAATTAAGCTGGATTTGCTGAGTTTAGTATGTTTCCCGTTTATAGGTCATAAACAAGACGGGATTGAGAGAGGGATCACACAGAGGCTTGCTTGATTGCCTGTGAAAGGAGGCCCAGACCATATCAGAGTTGAAGATCTAATACAGTGGATGTAATATTTTGATTTGGAACATATATATGTGATCCAAGGTATGGCAGTATCCATACAAGAGCAAGTTCGAACTTGTATACCATAATTTAGGGTAGGTTTCAAAACACAACCGCTGCTCTCTCTCTCTCTCTCTCTCTGTCAGCTCCTCAGTTAATATGGTTGTCGCGTATGCATGCTCGATCAGGAAGGGAGTTAATCAAAGGAACACAGACATACGCCACTCACCACTGCACCTTTTCCAAAAACCTAAAAGTACTTGGCCTAAGCGATGAAACGAGAGAGAAGACGGCGATTTTGCACAGCCCTTCCTCTGCTAACGCTCCCGCATTTGCTCGGATCAGGTGGGAGGTTTTCAATGATGATGTGGTGAGAGCTGATTATGTAGGCTCCGTAAGAACAAGAAGTAGCAACCATACGAGTAGGTTGCTGCTTGGCAGTAGACCTGTTTTTGAGTCTGAGTGCTCCAGTGTTGTGTCGAGACGAAACCTTTCCGTTTGAAGCACCAGCAGTTCGACATAGAGTTCCTCGCGTACTCGCGTTTTTCTCACTCCACCACGGCGACCAATTCCCACGCCCGATGAACTCTCCAATCGGCAGCAGATCGGCTACAGCTGAACTCAGACTTTCTTCGCGTGATGATACTGTTCTGAATGATCCAGGATCACAAGGACCTCAACCTTCGAACGGAAGTGTTGCTATTTGCCTGAAGTCGTCCTCTATGCGCCGCCTCGGACCTGGGTGACCTCTATTGTCTTTTCCTTACAGACTCGTAGTGGAAGAAGCTTAGAGAAAACCACGAGCAATTCGATAACTAATTCATAGATTCTGCCAAGCCACACAATTTAACTAATTCCTATGCGATTGGATGAATGTGCCAACCTAGCCCACAGATAAACAAAACAAGCACCAATCCCATTCACTCTGAGCATCACCGATTAAGGGCTTTATTGGGCAATACATCATAACAGCCCAGACTCGCTTACTTGCATATTCATTCGGCGAGCCCGAGAGCCCAAGAGCTCCCCTAATTAAATTCCCCGTCGCCTGTAATAAATCAAAACAGTGAAAAAATTACGAATAACCAATTGAGATCATTGTTTATTCAAAACACTCATTAAAACTTTACGAGGACTAAGCAGTTTGTGCTTAAGATGTTCCACCGCCCCTCCCCCCTCTCCAACCGAAGCAAGTACACACACACACGTGCCCTTTCAAAAATGTGCCCAGCCAAGTGATTCCTTAATTTGTATCTCTTAATTTATTGCCACCCCACACGGCCCGAGAAATGTGTATTTACCGCATGCACATTGTGTAACCCTTCCCGAGACCTCGGACTGACTGCGGTGCGCCAGAGGAGCACCATAACAAGGGCAAGTGGCTGCCCAGAAACGAAGATGGTTGTACAATTTACATAAAGTGGTCATATTCGAGTTTTTGAACAGTCATTTGCTGAAGGCATTTAGCCATAATAACTGGCCAACAACCGAAGGGGTGTGCTTTAACTCGCACACACACACACAAACGCACCCAAGCATATCCAACCCATTCAACCGTGCGTCGTCGTCGTCGTCGTTGTGGGCCAATCAATTTAATATTTTACTTGCTTATTAATTCGCCAAGAAAGGAGGCAATTAAGGAATTCAATTAAAATTCAAACTTAATAAACTCGCAAGAACGTCTTCTTGCCAGCACACACACACACCCACACGTGATGCATGAGGTGGAGGAGGAATAGAAGACAGGACAAAGTTCTACATTAGCCGGAGGTGCATGAAGCATGATGGATATCGCCAAGAGAACCCGAAAACCTCGAAGATTCTTGACCTCAGCATTTAATTCAAAGTTTGTCGTTTGCCTTTGCCTTCGAGGGTTCATCATCATCAACACTCCCGCCCACGCCCACACTTTCACACATGACAAGTAGAAGGATACAAGTTTTGTGTGTTTTGCAAGTCCAAGACGAAAAGGGTCGTCCGTCTCTAAGTTATTTCACAGGCAAACTGTCCGTGCTCTTGTTCACTTGAGGGATCTGTGTACACATGTTTATTTATTTGCTCCTGGCCTACTTTCACACACACACACACACAAGCAAGCACGCATCCACTCAGTCTCATCGTAGTCATTGTCGTTGTCGTCCTTGCCAGTTAATTAAAGAAAAAGGGTTCCTTCTGCCGATGGCAGTAATGAGCCATTTACACGACACTGGATGGGCTTTCTTCGGCATCAGCATCCACAGCAGCAGCAGCAGCACAACTTCACCGCAACTCCTCTCAGTTGGAAAATCAGAGTGTCTCTTAAAATTCACCCCGAAGGCGATGGCATTCACCCTTCCACTGCTCGCCCACTCATTCAACCGCCTGACAAGCCGACGAGGAGGACTGTGCAGAGTACTCTGCCTCTCCACCAACTAGGATACAATTTTCCTTAAGTGTTTATATGTTCTCGGGGCGTAATTCTGCCGACAAATACTCTCGCTCTGGGGCTTACGATGGTGGCGAGTGCGATTCGCATTCGTCCCCCACCCCCCGTGCAAATGCCGACGACACAAGTGGCGGTTCTAATGTGTGCGCCTGATGAACTGTGACAGGAGGCAAGTTTCGTTCTTTCAGCACGAAGACAGAATTGATAGAGGTTTATAATAAAATTAAGCAATTAAAATTCTTCTCCCCTATCTTCCACTCATCCACACAAAGATCTGTGAACACCGCCCACACATGCACATGTGCGGGAGCGCGCTTTAATGAAGAATAGAGAGGAGCGCCGTGGTTGCCACAGGAGCTAATCAGGACTCGCTCCCCAGGCGGCGGCGGCGGCGGCGGTGACATTAAAACTGCTTCAATTGCGTATTGTTTTGCGTTTTAAATGACTGAACGCGGTTTCTTCGGGCTGTATTCTTTTGTCTTTCGTTCCGTCCCCGCTCCCCATTGACTGTGTGATTGACATAATGGGATAACCCTCCTGCGGAAATGTGTCCTCGAGGCGATGCTCGTGGCGTGCGTGTGAATTCACTTCAGCCGGAATGAGTCAATTAGGACTGATACAAAGTTTTTCCTTAAAGGACTCCCAATCCTGCGATTGATGCCAGGATGGCTCCTGCTGCAGTCGACTGTTGCTGGCGACGGGAGGAAACCTTTTCAATCCCAATCGACACCAATCTCAGCCACCTCGCTGACATCTGTGCTAATCTCCTGCTCCTTGTCATTCCAGCTTTCATCCCTCGTTTCTCGTTCCACTTTAACATGACCACCCCCAACTGGAGTGCCACCACCACAATGAAAGCATTCACAATTGGGTCGCCCTCAAACAATTCACCCCTAAAGAGGTCCATGGAAATGACACACAATGTGCCAAACGATTTTGTTGTTAGACCTACACACCCCCACAGGGAGGGCAGGGGACTTTTCCTCTCGACGGCTGATGAATGGCTTCCCACGTGCATCGGCAAAGGTGACCAATAAACACCAGCTAAATTCCCATAACAAACCAAAGAAAAAAAAAAGGGAAAACGCTCCGCTGGGGCATTTTCAATTAAATTCTGGACAAGCATGTGAAAGAGGACGGATCTCCTCGGATTCCGTGTGTCAAGGTTCGGGATTTCGGGCTGTGACAGGGGCTTTTGTGAGTTCGGGAATTTTCTGAGACTCAACCGTCAGGTGGGTGCGTGACATGACGTGCTAAGAACGGAAACGGCAGGAAAAGAAGTTTACGTTTTTTTGACAGCCGATTTGTCGGGCGGGAGCAATTTGAAACCAACAACGAAGCACTTGCCCTAAAATCGAAATCAAAACGTTTTTTGACGAG
The DNA here is from genome assembly GCA_964034865.1 of Eristalis intricaria. Classification (NCBI taxonomy): domain Eukaryota; kingdom Metazoa; phylum Arthropoda; class Insecta; order Diptera; family Syrphidae; genus Eristalis; species Eristalis intricaria. The sequence goes on from OZ035873.1 coordinate 133,561,970, forward strand.
TGCAAGTTTGCCGTCAGAGATTTTGAAGTCCTTCGATGGGACGATTAAAGTCAAAGTTTGGCAGCTAACCTTTAGTGAGTGCGACGACATAAAAGTCGAAAATCCACTTTCTATGGTACTAAGCAGAAATGAAGAATTACAGAGATAGCCGACTTCACAGCTGATTGGCCCTAGTCCATCGACGAATTTGAGTGCCTTTTTGACAGATATTCGTGAATTTTTGACAGTTATTCACGAAATAACGTAAATGCCGTCCTCTGATTGGTCAATTTGGTTTAAGAGAACGTTATAAAAAAACAGTTGTCAAAAATTGTAAGGGGCAAGAGATGTAAACGTCGGCCATCTCTGTAATTCATTTCTGGTACTAAGCGTTGAAAGAGCGTCGCCTCGCTTCAGAGAAGCACAACAGTAGTGATGGGCCTAATCGAATGATTTTAAGGATCGATGCTTTAGTAATGGATTTCCAAATGGTTGTTACCGCCGGTTTACTTCCCACCCTCGGCGACACCTCTCGGAAGAGTGCCGAACCAACTGCGAAGAAGGTCGTGCTTCTTTTAGCTTTTTTTGTTTCGATACGGGCGCCACGCGATTGCTCTCCCGACTCTTGCGAATCGCGGCACAGAAATGTTTTTCGCCTAAATTACAAAAACATTTATTTTGTTCTTAATAATAACTTAGATCTAGACAATTGTTTATGGTTTTTTTTAAACTAGCTTAACAAAACAAAAAAAAGGAATGACTCCGTCGGGATACGAACCCCCGCTCTCATTAACACAGCAACCTTCGTACTATCGTACCAACGCAATCTACCGCCAATAGCTTTGGTTGTTAATTGTATATGTTCTTACTCCGAGTCGGAAATCGTATTTAAGTTAGGTGTTATGAATCATTACCGAATAGGGTAAACTACTCAGTAGCGAGCCCCTTAAGGAAAGTTTTGACTTCGTTGCTCTCTCAAAATTAATTACTCAGATATATGATAACAATATTAACATTTAAGGAAATCTTGATGTCTTACTGTTTGATATAAACAATAACTCTTTGTAACTGAACTCAAATTTAATAATTTTAATTAAAGTACAAAATGAGACATGAGCCGGAACCGAGCCTGAGTCCCTGTTCCTAATTCGAGCCCTTAGCGTTCCAGTAACGAGCCCCCCATGAAATCATCGTTATTTTATAGTTCATTTATTCAAAAGGTAAAAAGGAAAATATTATTAAATAAATTCATGACAAAAATTAGTCAAAAACATAAAAAATTAACAAAAGTAAATAACGTTGTATATTTGCGTCCATTCTTTTCTTGTTGGTAGATCAATGGGTCTTAAATGAATAACCAACGGTTGGAATGAGCAAATCTTAGCTCCAAAACATAATTTTATTTGAAATGTTAATTATGAAAATATTTATACATATGTATTTACACGTTAAAAAACTATAACATAAAGCCTAATTATAAGGTACCCAAGAAAATTGGTAGATTGGCCTATACGATGCTATACGAAACAACAACAAATAGGACAATTAAAATTCGGAAACATAAAGGTTTTCATATGTAAACATTAAAAGTTTGTGTGCCCGTTGACTGTTTTTTATAAATATCTAATTTGATCTTGAATCTAAAACTATGAACCTAGGACGGACTGAATCGGGCTCCTACAGTACAACTGGCATTATTTCTATATGTAACAACTTTTATTTGTCTGTAAAAGCGAACGCCTCATAACAATTCGCATCACGGCTAAATTTGGGAACATCAGCCTGATTTGCGCCCACGCCCCGACAGAGGACAAAGATGACAACAGCAAGGATGACTTCTATGATCTCCTAGAAAGGACCTACGATCAGTGCCCCAGCTTCGACACCAAGATCGTTCTAGGAGATTTTAATTCAAAGCTGGGTAAGGAAGACATCTTTGCCAAAGTCATCGGGAAACACAGCATGCACGACACCACATCCGATAACGGACTCAGGCTGGTGGACTTTGTCACGGGACGTAATCTCTATGTAGCTAGCACGCGGTTCCCACACCTCAACATCCATAAAGGGACCTGGCGGTCCCCTGATCAATCAACCGTTAACCAGATTGATCATGTTGCGATCGACGTCAGACACTCCTCCAGCATTCTCGAACCTCGAACGAAACGGACCATTTCCTTGTTGTAACCAAGGTAAGAACTCGGATATCAAGAGATCAACGGAGTCCAGAGAGGACACCACGGTTTGACGTCGGAAAGCTACAATCGCAACGGACTGCTAGGATCTTTGCCTATCGAGTCTCCCGGAATCTCTCTCTAAGTTCGTCGCCACCTGCGCAAACAATCGAAGAAGATTGGAGGCGTTGTCAAGAAGCCATCAATGATGCTGCCACTGATGTGCTGGGTTTCACGGCACCACCTAGAAAAAACCCATGGTTTGACAACGAGTGTAGGCTGGCACATGCAGCGAAGCTGGCAGCCTACAAAGCAACGCTGCAACGAACGACGAGAGCTGTTCGTGAGCTCTACGAACAGAGACGAAGGAACGAGACCGGCTTCTCAGGAGAAAGAAGAAAGAGCACGAGAAGCGCGCGATCGAGGAGATGGAGAGGTGCTAGGGTAGGAACGATGTCCGATAGTTTTACCAGAGGGTGCAACAGTTATCCAGTGGATATAAGGTTCGGACAGAAGCCTGCCGGGACGAGAATGGACAACGAGTAGTAGAGTCGCAGTCGATACTGAGAATTTGGAAGAACCATTTCTGCAGACTGCTAAACGGCGATGATGACATACCGCTGTCAGGCAGAATGTTCCACTCAATATGGACGATGATCGACGAGAATTCCGTCCCCCCGACTTAGACGAGGTCAAGATATAAATATCAAGACTGAAGTCTAATAAAGCTGCCGGTGCGGACGGACTGTCCGCTGAAATCTTTAAGGCAGCTGGCGATGATCTGGTTGGGCGCATGCACCAGCTCATCTGTAAGATATGGGCGGAGGAGAGCATGCCCGATGAGTGGAATCTCAGTACCGTTTGCCCGATCCATAAGAAAGGCGACACCTTTGATTGCGCCAACTATAGAGGGATAAGTCTCCTGAACATCGCCTACAAGATCTTCTCTGCCGTTTTGTGTACTCGCCTGAAGCCGTTTATAAATATCCTGATAGGTCCTTATCAGTGTGGCTTCAGGCCAGGGAAGTCCACCATCGACCAAATTTTCACACTACGGCAGATCCTGGAAAAAACCCAAGAAATGCAGATCGACACCCACCACCTATTCGTCGATTTCAAGGCCGCATATGACAGCGTGCATAGGGACGAGCTATACAACGCCATGTCTAGTTTAGACATTCCTGACAAACTTGTCAGATTGTGCAGGATGACGATGGAGAAAATTTCGCTGCTCCATCAAGGTCGGTAACGAACTCACCGAGACCTTCAATGTCAAAAAAGGTTTTGGACAAGGCGACGCGCTGTCATGTGATTTCTTTAACATCATCCTGGAGAAGATCGTGCAAGACTCACACGACAACACTAAAGGTACGGATCCGACGCCTAAGAGGCTAGGCCATGTAGAGCGTATGGACAACTCAGCTCCGGCCCGGAGAGTCTTCGACTACGAAACCCGTGGGACAACGCAATAGAGGGCGCCCACGGAACCGATGGCGCACCCAGGTGGAGAAGGACCTCAACCAACTTGGCGTGCGACACTGGAGACAGCTAGCCAGAGACCTTGCTAGCCGGAGAGGCTTATTGGTTGAGGCCCAGGACAACCCCGGACTGTAGCGCCAAATAAAGAAGAAGAACAACTTTTATAGCAAAGCTTTGAATTAGTAAACTTAAATACCTATCACATATTGCATAAAAACTTTAATAAGAAATGCAATTTGTAAAAAACCTATCTACATAAAATGCCATATTTTAATTTATTGTTGAAAATTGGACGGGCTCGTTACTGGAACTTGATTATTTCTTGTTAACCCAATAACAACCTCATTTCTTCGTCCCAGTAACGAGCCCCCTATATATTTTAATAAATTACTACTATTTCTTACTTTTGCTTTTGAAATAATAAAATCTGTATTACTATTGTTACATTAAGCCTTAATAAAGTGACAAAAAGATGAACAAATCACTTATATTCTTAGTCAAAGTTTCTAGTCTCTTAAGAAATTTCACAAATTACACTGATTTTTTCTCACTTACGGAATTTTCCTTTACCACTGAGGACGAATTACCTGAAAATGAATTAAACGATACAAAGAAGAGATATGATAGATTTTTTTCTGTTAAAATACCGTTACTGTCTGAAAAGCAGGGGCTAAGCTTTTGGACAAAATTCAATTCGAATTCGCTATTGGGAGGGGCTCGAATCAGGGTAGTTAAATAATAATAATATAATATTATTATTGTGGCGCGACAGTCCGAGGTGGACCTGGGCCTAGCTTCTCAGCATTCGCTCGTGATGTGCATTCTATTATTCTTTCACGAGGGGAAGGGACCTACAGTTTAATGCCGACTCCGAACGGCAAAATTGAGAAGCTTTTTCTAAGCAGGAATACTCTTTGAGCATTGTCAGTGACTCGAAAGAGGTGGAGCCGTGAATTATCAAAGGTGGTCAATTCGGGTATCGAACCTGGCACCCTCTGCGTAGGAGTCGGCGCACTTACCCACTACGCCACGGTGACCCACATTTTAGGTTAATTTACCCTACATAAAAGAAAAAACTGTACGGGCTGTACAGCGGCATGAGCCTTGTCAGGCGTTTACGGATTCAACGCCTAAGATGGCTGGGCCATGTAGAGCGCATTGACAACACTTCTCCAGCCAGAAGAGTCTTCGACTCCGAACCAGTGGGACAACGCAATAGAGGACGCCCACGGAACCGATGGCGCACCCAGGTGGAGAAGGACCTCAACCAACTTGGTGTGCGCAGTTGGAGACAGCTGGAAAAAGATCGTGCCGGCTGGAGAGGCTTACTGGTTGAGGCCCAGGTCAACCCCGGACTGTATGCCGAACCGAAACCAACCCCAAATCGAATAAACAATTAAACTCGATTTTCCTCATGGCATATTCGTTCGGGGCGTAGGCACCACCGCAAGCTGCAGCATTTCAGTAACTTTTCGTGTATTGCGTGTTTCGTATGAATACATAATATTCTCTTTTTTGTGTGACGTGTCAAGCAAGTAGTAAAATTCGTCGGCGATTTTTTCAAATTCCCTTCTGTGATGTCAAGCCACTTTCACAGAGGAAATCTTCCAGTCTCTGCAATTGATTCTCACACATGTACAGCATGCTTCCAATACCCAAAATTGAGAACATAAGAATAAAGCAATTCAAAGAAAAAACAAAGAGAGAATAGAAAATCCAAAAGCAACCTAGCGCGTCTCACCTCCCTTGCCAACAAGATGGAAAAAATCGCCGACAAAAGTTTCCTGTGTGTAAGCGGCCTAAGTTGCGTTGCAACGTGCGAGAAGAAAATAGGGAGAAAGATAAAAGAGAAGTGAGAAAAATTTAAAGAATTCGCACATACACAGCCGATATTGGCTTGGCTTCCCAGTGCGCCTAGCGCTTCCCTTGCCAAAATAAATGTCATAGGCTACACATAGAACACCGAAACCAACCCGAAACAAAAGAGAATTGGACAATAGAACTCGACATGACCCATTCCATAATCCATATTTTTTGCTTTCGGTTCATCACCAAACCGAGTTCGTCAACCCGGGCTGAATCTCGGCCTGTTTCTATTTTAATCCGGGCTAACTCGGTTTGTAAGACTTTCGGGTTGACACGCCACTAGTTATGATTGCACTATAAACCCACAAAACCAATTAAAAAAGAAGGAAATAGGATTCCGCTCTCGCTAGGATTCTATGCCGGATTCTATGCCGCCACCGAAATAATGTGATTTCAGGGCTTTTACGGATTACTTGATGCAATTTTTAGTATTCTACGTATATACCTGCGTGTATATGTATACGTTCATATATATATGACGATCATGACACACACTTTGACGTCACACACACTGCCGTCTGGATTCTTTGGCTCCTTACCTGGCCGCGCTGTGGACGGCTCGTGTGGACTCGTACGTGCCTTGTTCGGGGACAGAGGTTTTTTTGTTTTTTTTTTTTTTTTCGCGGGAGGTGCAAATTTTTCAAAGACGAAACTCGGCCCGCGCTATGTTACAGTGTGGGATTTCCACCCACTAAACCCACCTCCCCTTCTACCCCTGGTCCGTCAAGCATTTCATCGCGATCTTTCGCGTCTTATGCGGCCTTGTACATTTGGCACCATTTCCGACAGTACGCATGCCGCGTCGTATGAGGTTGTTCGGAAGGCTCTGCATACTCCTAAAGTATTGACTCTATATACTGCTTCGACCTCTGAGCCGTATGATTTAGTGTTCATTGCCCCAGCCCATATTCGGGAGCCAGATGTTGCTCGACGTCGCTACTCTGGCCAAGAGTAGCCTTTTCTTTTGCTTTGGTCCTCCAATGCATGGCATGATCCTTGTCAGAGCAGCCGTTGTTTTCGCTGCTTTCTCCCCTGGAAGGCGGTTAGGGGCGTCGGGATGACTTTGTTCGGACAGCGCTCTGTGTCCAAGGAAAAACGCCAATGCCTTTGTACTGTTACTACTACCATAGGAATCTAACTTAATGTTGCTCTAGCTCTCAATATATCAGTATCCTTCCGGGTAAACATACAGAATATTCAAAAAACTAGTTCTTGATTTAGCAATTCAATTCTAAACTGTTCGTGGAATCTATGTTCTCCACTTTTGCTTCTTTCACCTCTTCTGCTGCACTCCTACTCCTGCCAATCTTCGCTATGCACTCGAGACCCTACGGCTAGGTCTTTTCCCCTTCCAACGGCTACTCCACTTATCATTACAGCCCTAAGAAGCTACCACTACCCTCCTTCATACTGTAGGACCGGAAAAGAAGAAAAAGAAACAAAACGCACGCACCTACACCGATCGATCCTGGGCACCGAGACTCTTTAGCTGGTATCCTACCTTTCCGTCTTCTGGCCACCCTTGCCATCAGTCTTTTGATTCCACTCTCAACTTGGGGGTCTCCTCCTATCCTCTTCCACCCATTTTTGATAGCTGATCTACCATAACCCGTTGCCTACTCTTAGGCGAAAACTTTTCACGGGTCCTGGACATAACCTGGTTATTCCAGTGATAAACTATTATGACTACTAATTCTTTCCAATGACTACTCCGTCATCCGATTATGGTATCCCATGACATTCGACTTAGGGTGAGTCCACTGTATGTCCAAAAGGCTCACTCAGCCTGCTCAGAATGAGTGGCCAGTGATTTCCTATGGAAATCACACTTCTATTAGGCATTCCTTATAATAGCTTGTAAAGAAGCTGCAGAAACGTGGAGGTGGTAGTAACTACTGCACATCTACTCAACCATTGCAGAGCTGTCTTCGCACGGAGGAGAAAACACCTAGAGGTAGGCTTCCTTTAACAACCACACGGATCAATGGGTCTATACTGGCCTATGTGCTACTGGTGTCGATCAGCAGTCAGCCACTACAACCTAACCTAACCTAACCTAACCTAACCTAACCAAACTTAACACAATATGGGGGACCTTGGAAATATGTTGAAAGACGCATTATGACTCATCGACCAGCCCTTTTGGAAATTTTAATTTGACAGTAGAATGTTGATGTGCCACAAGGTAGTGGTCTTGGTCCCCTTCTATACTTTATTCACATGTCGAACACATTTGCAAAAATCATACGAGTTCATTCAAATTTCTGATGGACTTCACAAGACAAGCGATATGTTTCAGACATCATTTCACCCTCCCCCTCATCGATGGAAATCAGAAACCCAATGTAAGTATGTGCTCTTCTCGCCTTGTAGTCCCCCACCACCTTCACCAGATCGAGGTTCACTCATGTGAAAGACTATTACAACTTTGACAGGTGACGTTTTAACTCCTTACATTAACCGCTTATTTCAAATGCAGACTGGATAAACCGAAATCACTCGTCGATGTGTCAGACGCAGTCAACATCAAAGTATCTCTGACTTTTCTCAGAAGTCTGTGACTTTGATGTCCCTGCCTTCAATCGGGGTTGCTTCTCAATTGAGGAGATTCTACTTTATCTCAAAATGATTTGAAAATATGCTTTTGAACGTCTGACTCAATCATCTTGGTATCTGATGGAAAATCGATTGGAGACATTTACACAATTGTACCAAGAAAAAACAAAGAGAAATACTTGTGATCAATTGACTTGTTTTTTAGTTAAACAAGGTGTTTTGGGATATTTTTGTTGGGAGGAGTGAGAAATGTGAATTTGTGAAAACAATTCAAGGAAACGAGAGCTAGCTCATGCGAGAGAAGCGGTGTACACGAGTGACCATTTGGATTATAATAATATCCGACAGTCAGAGGTGGACCTCAGACTAGGGCTTAGGTGCACCAGGACTATCAACGAATTCAACGAATCGTGTTGTTCGTCCTATTGTTCTATCACGAGGGGAAGGGTTCTACAGTTTTGAATTTTCGGGAATGGAACCTAGTACTCCATGTGAAGGAGTCGACGGAGCAATCCACCACGCCACACAGTGGTTTGCTTTGTATGAGAGCGCGGAAATAAATATGTCAGTTTTAAATCTTTGGACCGATCTCAATGAAATTTGAAACATAGTACATGTCTTATGCGATCTTTTCATGGTTCAAAAATGGTGTAAGTAATCCGATGTAGTTTACACGGATTACTCAATAAGGGAGTAAACTTAAGTGAAAAAATTAAAATATGACAATTTCATTAAATTCGGGCCACTGGATCGAAAGTTACATATTTATTATATTGCAGAACTAGTATTCGTCACAGCTCGGTAATTACATCCCAATAAAAGGCTCTTGCGGCCAACGTAGACAGTAGGCGGATGTGATTTTTACAACTTGAATAGAGCACGATTCCAGCTTTCAGTCACCAGTTGGAGTCACTTCGACTTTTTTGTCCACAGTTCAACAATCAAGAAAACATACCCCCTGCATATTTGTGCTAAATTAAGATTCTACCATAAGAAATTGAATATCTCAGAGCTCCGTTCATGGGTCCAATAGACTTTTCTTTTAAAGAAAGCTTTGTATTCCTTCTAAAAATAAAGTCCTAGTTGCATTCATTCCAACCATTATTAGCCACTTTTTTAACATGACCAAAGTCAGAACCGTGTTTGTTAAATCCGATACAGCGAAACAAATTTGAACATAACTCGGAAGGTTGCAAGAAGTTGCAGCTAATTTTGTCCGTGCTGAAACTTGAAACTATGAAGCCGACGTTCATATAAGTCGCTAGGGGTAGCTTGGCGTAGATTTTTTTGAAACTCAAAGAGTGTTCATCAAATGTTTTGTTCTTAACACATATGTTTGAAGCGAAGGTATATTTGAAGATTTTTTTAATATTTTTTTTTATTTTAAAAGAACAGTCCAATAGAATGATGTAAAATTAGATTGGGTAAATACATGTAAGCTTATTAAAACTTTAAATTACAAAATAGTAAAACTTATTGAAAATATGGCTCGCAACTTGAATAAATATTTTGTTGACTTTAAGGGCTTGTAATAGAGAGTACATACAATATAATAATAATATGGGTGGCTCTACATACCAAAGAAGGCCAGGGCGTTGCTTCTGAGCAACCACTCGTATTGTTCGTGTTATTGTTCTTTCACGAGTGGAAAGGACCTACAGTTTAATGCCGACTCCGAACGGCGAATTTGAGAAGCTTTTTCTAGACAGGAATACTCTTTGAGCATTGTCAGTGACTCGAAAGAGGTGGAGCCGTGGATTATCATAAGTGGTAAATTCAGGCATCGAACCTGGCACCCTCTGCGTAGGAGCCGACGCACTTACCCACTACGTCACGGTGACCCACGTATACATATATGTTGAAAAAGGCTTTGAAATCATAAGCCCGGGTTATCTAAGAGTACTTAGACATAAGATCAAGAAGGCTACAGAGGTCTTTCTCAAACCACATTTTTTCCCACTATGCGCCGCCCTGCGAGTAGACTCTATTTACCCCTCTATTACATACCGGGCAACAACCCGCATCAGCAATTATCGAAGGCATATTTGAAGATTTTTTTTCTTCACTACCAATAGAAGGATGTATAAAGATACAGATGTTTTCATAAAAAACTTTTGTTGAAAATATGTCTTGCAATTTGAATAAATAATAGTTCTCTGTTGGTGTAACATTGCATAGTAAGGCGCAAATACCAGAGATAACCTATAATAGAGATATCCAACTTCTACCTCCCTTGCCCCTTGATTTCATCTGACAGCGTTTTTTATACGCTTTTTGTCCCCTGTCTGTGAATACGTGTGAGCTCTTGAGAACAGCTGTGGGGACAGCTGATACCCTTCCCCACCTTACTAATCGGGTGAATTATAGTTCTTATTTGAAAATTCGCTCGTTATTTGAACGTTTTTTTCAAATTTCGGTGTTCAATTGTCATGAAGTCGATTCATTAAAACTTTGAGCAATTTACAATAAATTGCTGATGATGAAATACTTGGACATAATTAATGAATGCACATCATAGTGTGAATTTTTTCATATGAATAAAAATGAATAATACATTCACAAGTTCAGTTCACCAATAATAAAAATATTTTATTGAAGCGTGAATCACAAATGAGAAGTTTTGACAACCATTTTTTAGCATTAGTAAAAGTTGCAATATCTTGCGATTATTCTTATCAAATTGTTTAAATTGAATTCATGAGTTTTTCAAAATTCATGAATTAAGCGTATAAAGCGGACTTCATTTTTTGAGTTAATTTGTCAGGTATGGCTTATGAATAGGCTGTATATAGACTTAAGCATCAATTTGAGGTCAAATAGTTCCAGTTAAACGGCCATTGCAATACATTTTTATTCACGAAAGTCCATATAACAATGTCAGAAAATTCCCTTAAAAATACTAGTCAACTCTTGAACACCCTCCGAACAACATACCCATGTACGTTACATGGAAAGTACATGGATTCCCACTAAATTCATGAATCTCCCGCTGTTTTCCCACAAAATTCACGAATCAGCCGCCATATTGTGGTGAATTGACGAGCGTTGTAAATGTATAAGTGAAATACAAGGGATTACCACTACATCTTCGTTGTGGGCTAGGGGAAAAAATGGCAGAAGTTGGATATATCCATCATCCATTATCTCTGGTAAATACATTGTATATGAATGTTGGTGACTGTTACAAATTCAGGTTTATTTTATTCATCCACAATTGGTGAGAACTTCAAAAAGAGTGAGTTATAAACGTCAAAAAGAAAGAAAAACAAAAAGTAAAAGTAGCCACATCTTCACGTCACAAAGGCATTAATATTGTTAGCTAGGAGTTACATGAACTCTAACATTTGGTATATATATTGAGTCGTACAATTTCGAAGTTGCGAAAATCAAAATTTGTGTGATTTGGTTATATTCTTTGCAATTATAATAAATATGTATTCTATTCCATTCTATTCCATTCTTATTCTTCGCAGTTTCACATTGATGAACACTGGTTCAGCTGAACCCTAAAACAAGTTCAAATTTTCGGTTTAACCCGTTACACAAATTGAAAGAATTGTCCGCCTCTTAACCAAACTGCAATTTTTTAGAGGGAGCATCCCCTTGGAATAGTGGATTTTGCTGGTTTTGTTATAAAGATTCAGTAATCTTCTTCAGATCGTTTAAGAACTCAACCGGAGTACTTATTATTTTTTCATTTTCCTCCGTGTTGCTATTCGCTCAGTCATCGATATCAGTAAGAGTTTTATTAGGTAGAGCACACGACAGTTAAATTGATATAAATAAGTTCAAGTAGCTGAAAATAATAACTTCTCAGTTTCATGTACATGCCACCGCACAGCTACGTTGAGCTAGCTGGGCTAGGAGAGAAAGAATTCTAACAAACAGAACCGGTGAACCGTCGTGTGGGTCGCCGTGGCGTAGTGGGTTGGTGCGTCGAGTCTTACGCAGAGGGTGCCAGGTTCGATACCCGAATTTACCACCGTTCATATTTCACGGCTCCACCTCTTTCGAGTCACTGACAATGCTCCAAGAGTATTCCTGTCTAGAAAGAGCCTCTCAAACTTGGCCGTTCGGAGTCGGCATTAAACTGTAGGTCTCTTCCACTCGTGAAAGAACAATAGAACGCATAGCACGAGTGGTTGCTGAGAAGATAGGCCCAGATCCGCCTCGGACCGTAGCGCCACCCATATTAGCTGCGTTTTTTTGCAAGGGTATATACGCTTAAATTTCGATTTGCATGTAAAATACACTAACAATGAATCCTATATCCGCTTAACTTACTCATCCTATCTATCGCCGCTTAAGAAATAAGCGCGGATAAAAACAATGCGCCCTATCATTAATTTCTGTGTGTTCATTCCTGAATTCATTCATTCATTGTTTTGGTTGCTGTATGTGGCTTACACCTGCAGGTGTGGTTGATGTATTAGATCATTTTTCAATTTTTTGGCATCCATAAGTATACAATTTTTGGTATATCCAGAGTCTCTGTTATACATTCCGTTTATGTTTCGTAATCGATTCTTTTCATTTGATGAACATTTTTTTATTTTATAATTATTAAGTGTACGTACGACCATCAAAGATCAAAAATCACCTTCCACGACTACACCCCTGAATGCTTAGCAAATGTCATAAATGTCGTCGGTGCTGCCACGATTTTATAATTAAGCGCCGATGATCGTTTTTTTGTGCACTTCAAAATTAAACGTATATACGCTTGCAAAAAAACACAGCTCTTATTATTATTAGAACCGGTGATTGATTGTGATAGTAAATCCGAACTCAGAACCTCGCGTTCGCGCGATAGGCGTTGGTAAGCTATTTATCAAGTTTACGATAATTTTATGTCAAAGCTCGGTGTTCTCACTTTTCCAAATCACATTAGAACGCGCGCGTTTTACAAGTAAAATGTTCTGATATTCATTTTACAAGAAAGAAAAAGCCGATTACTACGTATAATAACGCTAAAAAAATTAATAACTGACACACATAGTTGGCTCAGCCCAGTAACAAAAGAAAAAAGTTCACAACTGTCAAAAGCCTGAGTCTGTACAAGTAGCTCTACCTAAAAATTTGTGCTCGCGCTTACGATATTACTGACTGTGAAAACGCAACGCGCGACCGCCCCTTTTCGACTTTAACATATGCTTTACATGTAAATTAAACACGATGTCTTTTTCGTATCCCTCTATGAGGGATTTTATTTATTAAAATTAAATTGCTGACGTTACTCAGCCCGAAGTCAACTAAAAACTAAACTTACTCTTCTTATTCTAATCGTTCGATGTCGTTGAACGATGGCCTTGATGTTGTTCGGTCCCACGGTGGATGGTCGGCGACGCTCCCACGGTGGTGTCGGATTCCTTCGCTGCGTCTGGCATGCTCGGCTTAAAACGCTGAGCTAGCGTCTGGCTGTTCACACACTTTGCAACTTTGGGAGCGTGTTAACTTGTATCCTACTGAAAATGTCAAAGCCCGAACGCCTGAACACGTAGTAGCTATATGGGAATAATACTCATCATTATTAGAACTGGCGTTTAAGTTGATCGACTCTTGTCGTTTATTGAGTCGTGGCGATTAAGTGGGGTCTTAGTGTCGTTATTACGCTTTCGAAACGCCTTCTGTGTCGTTTTTCTTACGTTCCACATGAATTTGCCGACTGATGTTGAATAGGGAACCAAGTTTGATGTCGTCCTTTTTAATTTCTTGGCGACATCTTTGCCATAATCGTTCTCTGAGGTTAGATCTAATTTAGTCGCAGAATTACCCTGCGATCAATGTCAGATCAATGCAGGGTGATACCTCAAAAGTGAGCCAGCCTAACACTCTCTCATCCGAACAAGTAGAAAGCCTCTTGAGACAGATGTCATGCGAAACTGAAGCCACACTCATGGCTTCATGCGACGCCCCGATCTGGATTATTTTCTGACAAACGATAACTCATTCACGGCACTCCCCCAATACACCATTCATCCATTCACAGTGCAACCGGAAACCCTTTCCCGACGAGAAAAATTCAATTGACTTCCTTATGCGAGTACAAGTTCTCAAATGATTCCCAGCTTGGTAGTGGCACATACCCTAAGTGCAAACTAATCCCCAACCAAACAGAAATTACATCAGCCTTTGACGCTCAAGTCACACCATCAGCTCCATTGACCACCAGTCCATGACGGGAAAGGGCATTAAAACCCTCAAAACTTTCCACAGACCACAGCGCAGAAAACACACACACACAGACACATAGAGAAACAAGTAAAGCCTTTGACCAGATGTGGACACAAGTGCATTCCACAACATTAGGCACCACTTGTCCCGAGTGAACCGAGAGAAGCCTCTTAACCTTGTGTGCTGCGGTGCCCAAGTGGAATTGCATCCTGCCGCAGGATCTGGGTATTCCTTAAAGGAGACATTTTTAAAGTGACAACCGTCCGTCCTGCACACTCTCGGAAATTCTAATAGAATATGAAAAATCCCCGAACCCAAGTCCAATAGACACTCCCCACCGCCGACAGCGCCCCCAGGACATGCGTCGGTCGGTGCTACGAAAATCCAACAAAAACTAGGTTAAATGTACATTACCTTCACCATGGCACACCGTATAATTCCTCTTTGAAATATGAAAACTACAAGGGTTTTATGTCACACAAAAAGCACCAGCAGCACCAGGAGCTCGAGCAGCTCTCTTTCCGACAGGCCGATGACGGTGGTGGGAGCGAGAGTGAGTCGTGCAGGTCGACGTTGACAGGACACAGTGCTGGTGCCGGCAGAGCTGAGCTGAGCGGGTGGCGTGGTGGAGATCAGCCTCGAGTCGGGAGACTGAAACGGGCCCCAACAAAATATGTAGTTGCAGAGCTAAGCAAAAATTGATTTTGTTTTCTAAGCATATTCTAATTTTCAAGGATTTTCCAGGGGCTCGAGAGTGGGTGGCGCACCTCCCTCCCTCCACGGCTCGTAACAGAAAAAAACGACATTGGCCCACAGCGCGAGAGGGAGGAGGAGAGGGAGTGTGTGAGCAGGAAAAATGAAAAAGCAAAAAATGGATGAATGAAATTTTCAGTTGGTTCTATTGATTCACTAATTCGTCGTTGACAACGGGCGCGGGACGGTATCAAAATGAAAACAAAAATAAAGCGGATCACGATGGACGACTGAAGGATGGAGAAGAGAGGATGAAAAATGAAGGATGTCCTCGCATTTTATTCGAAAATGGAGCGACAATTTCACTGGAACAATGCCCCGGATTGCGTTCCGCGCAGACATTTAATTTTCAAATAATCATTTGCATCCTATGTACGTATGCGTGTGTGTGTGAGTTTGAGAGTGGAATAGGGATCAAGAGCGGAATGAGTGAAGACTAGAATTATGGCAAATATTTGCGCATTCGATTAGAATCCCTCGTTTCGCTTTTTTCTCGCATCATTCCGCCTGCGAATCCGCTTAAAAAGGCAACGATTGTGTACAAATAAGTCTTGAGTCAATATTTGCTGGGGAAATATAATGGAGGAGACGATGCCCGGCGATGGGCAGTGATCTGGGGGCCAGGATTTGTCAAGGATGTCAAGCGGTGCGGTGACATTTGGCCGATGGCTGAGGCACACTGAGTGGATGACAAACGAAGTTCGAAAGTCTGCGAGGAGAGTGGAGGGCGCTGTAGTGAAGTGGAAGGGAAACATTGGGTTGGAACTGATTCTGCCAGTGGGTCAAGATGCGAATGCGGGATGTGGTCTATTGCGGTAAGGAGGCAATTGAATGGTATGCCGTGCAATTACAATGGGAGGCAGATGACACCCAGTAGCATTTGCAAGTGCAACTGTCATCTTGGAAAAGTGAAACCATCCTTCGAACATGATTTTTGAAATACAGCGATTCAGTTGGAGGTTCCTTTTTGAATTAGACATCACGTTGGTCCTGTTAACGATATGAAGTCCAGTGGAAAGAAATAACATGAATAGCATGAGTGCCGTCTTTCGAAACGGGAAATTCACAGGGGTGTCTAAACAAGGGCGCAGGTGATGTCAACTAAAGCAACTGCGTGTATATCCTTGTTGGGGTGAAGTACGTTTCACTCTTTAATGTATTTTGTTGGACAGCTCCCTCTCCTATTCTGTATAAAAGAGCGCATTCAACTTCTGTTTGAAATAAGTCTCGAGTATGTCTTACGGTCTATACCAACAATAATGCCGGACAGTCTATCCGTTATCGCCGCACTAGACTTCTAGATCATAGAATGCAAACTCGTGTGGGAATGGCTTCTTATTCTTCTGGTGGCGCTACAGTCCGGTGTTGACCTGGGCCTCGGCCAACAAGCCTCTCCAGCCGGCACGGTCTTTAGCCAGCTGTCTACAACATTTTTTTTTGCGAGGGTGGGTGAAAATCTTCCAAAGACACTATGGAGACCGTTCCCACATAGCGAAAGGGATTTTTATCCAGTAAAACACCTCCCTTCAAATAAGATATATTTCCACTACAACTATGTTTTACACTTATCCAGCAGTTTTACTTTCTTGGCTTAGACGCATTTGGCAAGAGATTCTCCATTCAAAGTTCTTGCTACCACCGAAGCTAAGCGCGGGTTGAATTCACAGTGCTAGGGCAAGAGGTTTAGTCCTTTGAAGACGGCGAAAGGAGTTTCTTTCGTCGAGCAGAGATTATGTGCTCTTCCAGGCGATCGTAACTTCATCTTGGACTGATGAAATTCCAAGATCTCGGTGGATATCGTTGTTTCGTGCGTTGACGATGGCCCTTAGCACTTTATTTGTGCAAGTTTGTAGTATGTTTCTATTGCTTTCTTTGGTACTACCCCATAGTTGTAAACCATACGTCCAGACGGGTTTTAGCACTTGCTTGTATATAAGCAATTTGCTGTCAGTACTTAGCTTGGAATATTTTCCAATAAGTCATGGCCTTGTATCTTGATTGGAGCTCCTCACGTGTCTTTTTGACGTGCTCCTTCCATTTAAGCTTTACATCGGGAGTCATTTCGAGGTATTTCGCATCATTTCCGAAGGGTATTAGCACATTATTTATAAAAACGGGCAAGTTATACGTTCTTATGCGTAAAATTTATGTAAACGGATTTAGCTTCGTTAAGCTCAATTCGCTGAGTGTTCGTCCATTCGTGTAATCGGTCTAAAGCACATTACAATTTTCTAGGTGATTCTTCGAACGTTTTGGCAGTAACTAAAATGGCGGTGTCGTCAGCAAATGTTCCTACGTCCTGCGGTATATCGCTGCTCTACAATAAGTAAAGGAGGGGACCAAGAACACTTCCTTGTGGTACTCCAGCTTGTTTAGATTTAAATAGGGAGCATTCTTTCCCATATTTCACACGGAAGATTCTTTCTATCCGATAGATAGTTCGGTAAAATTGTGCAAAGTTTTCCCGGCAGCAATTGTTGAAGCTTGTGCTTAAAGTCTTCGTGCCAAACCTTGTCAAAGGCTTGAGAAACATCGAGACATACAGCTGAGCAGACTTGTATTAAGTTAGAAATAAAGCTACCACGGGTAAACCAACGACCGTACCCTTTCGCGATCCAAAGACGACTGCCAATGCATGTCCTCTCTGATTACCTCGATCGTTGGCCACCCTCTCCTTCACTCAAGAGGGTAGTTTATGTTGATGGTTGAGTCGATTGAGAAAAGGTATCATTTTTATTCGTTTATTCAAAAGATTTTTCTATAACATCCGTTATGCGATGTACTTGGTCATTAGTTGAATGCTTGCTTCTAAAGCCGAACTGGTGGTTAGGAATAAGTCGTCTTGATTCTACAACCGGGCTTAAACGTCTAAGTAATATTCGGTCGAACACTTTAGACATTGTCGAAAGAAGTGAAGGTTTTGTCTGTTCGGGGCTTACACGGTTTCGACACCATTATTATTTCCGCTACTTTCCACTGACTAGGGACATGTTCTAATCTAAAGCCGACGTTAATAATTTAAAGAAACATAAGAAGCGCTTGCTGAGGTAATTCTTTCAGAACTTCTCCTGTGATCAAATCATAACCAGAAACTTTCTTCGGTTTGAGTTTTTTTCAATTCTTCCTTAAGTTCTGTCAAAGTAGCATTTCTTATAGAAAAATTGTCATTAATTGAGTCTAAACCGTAGAAGCGTGTGTCCATCGCGTGATTTAAAAGTTGCTTCCAAATGATCTGCCAAGAGATCTGCTTTCTCTTTATCGTCTTTGGCCCACTCGTGTTGGTTTTTCCGAATTGGGGCCGCATGTGGTTGGGGTTTTCTTAAACCGTTGGCTGCTTTCCAGAGTGAGTAGTTGGAATCAAAAAAGCGTGTTAAATAGGCATTAAGATTATTATTTTTAAACGACTTAATTTTCGCCTTCAGAAGGTTAGACAGTTGGTTGAGGCGTGTTTTATGCTGCGCCGCACGGGTCTGCTGCCATTTCTAACGAGCTTTAAGTCACTCTCTTACTAATTCTCGTATTTCCGGTGGATATCACAATTCATGTTTTATCGTCGTTTTTCTAGCGAGAGGTGTATTGCTCCACGCAGCGCGCTGTATTACTTCTACACATTTATCGAGTTCTATTTCTAAATCGTATGGTGTTGTCAGCGGTACTCTGAGTTCGATAGAATCTTGTACGTTAACGTAGGTGGAAGTTAATTTTTCACAAGGGTATCGTTTATACGTAGCAGAATGGAAGAATGATCTGAACTAAGATCAAGGCTTTCTTTTTTCTTCAATTCGTAAGTAGTTTCGAGAAACACATTTTATGACAAAGAAATCAACAACGTCAGGTAATTTTGTAATATCCGACGGCCAGTAGGTTGTTTTTCCTGTCGAGTGAAAATCACAGTTTAGTTTCATACCAGGCCAGTATAAATTGCTGCCTTTTTGTGAGATTAGTCTTGATCCCCAAAAAGTGTGTTTCGCATTAAAATCTGTCTGCAACTGCGCACACCAAGTTGATTGAGGTCCTTCTCCAACTGAGTGCGGCAGCGGTTCAGTGGGCGTCCTCTATTGCGTTGTCCAACTGATTTGGAGTCGAAAACTCTTCCGGCCCGAGCAGTGTTGTCCAAGCGCTCTACATGGCCTACGCATTTTAGACGTTGAAGCTGTAGACGCCTGGCTAGGCTCATGTCGCTGTTCTTCTTCTTCAATAACCATCAAAGAAAACATGACCAAAGATTGAACGCAGAACGTTTCTCTCGAAAAAACCAAGGACTTCCTCATCAGCTTTTGAGATGGTCCATGCCTCCGCAGCAGGACAGGGATAATCAAGGTGTTATATAATGTTAGCTTGGTCTTTCGAGATAGGCCTCTACTGCTCAATTGCCTCTTGACACCAAAGAAACACAGATTGGCAAGAGTGACTCTGCGTTTGTTCTCAGTTCGGATATTTACTGCGAAGCCGAGGTAGACGAAGTCCTTCACTACCTCGAAGTTATAGATGCCTATGGTGACGCTCTGTCCAAGACGTCGATGTTGTGCGTCCTTTCTCGATGACGGCATATACTTCGTTTCGCCCTCGTTCACCGCTAAATTCATTTTGGCCACTTCCGCTTAAATACCAGCAAACGCTTCATTAACGGCTCGCTGTGTTCGACCAATCACGTCAATGTCATCCACGAATGCTAGCAGTTGTACAGACTTTTGGAAGATCGTGACTCTTGTGTTAGCGTGGGAGTTCTTCACGAGCTTCTCTCTCCTTACTGAGTACCTTGCAGTTGACAGCTGGTCTATCGTGATTGCATTGCTGTATGATTGCTACAATACTCCACATTTTCTTCAATTCAATTTAATTAACTCGATTATTGCAAGTTATGTGCTGGAACACCTGTTCCTTTATGACACATTCCTTCCTTATGACATTTACTTGTCTATTATTGACATAGACTTTCAAACGAATGAAAGTTTCGTCGAAAGTCTCATTGTCAACCCATGAACATTTTTTTAAGCTCCGGTCCATCAGAAACCTCTTCAAGCACTTGAAAAACTAGTAAAGTACCAACTCGTATACCATCCCACTCTTTAATGTTACCCCTGAAGTCAGTCATTGGCCGCGAGTGGGCTTCAAGTGTCAACACAACTACCGGCTATTCCTATTTTGGTCTTCGGAACTCCAGGGACACAAGAAAACAGCTAATCTTCGACTGACATCTCCTCCAGGCAGCCATTGAATTCGAAACCGCATCTTCTCATCCCCAGCCGAGCCAAGAAACATCAGATCAATCCCCTCAAGCACGCGCTCAATGAATTAAAGAAATTATGCGAGAGAAAGATAACAAGGATGTACTCGCATACAAATCGATAATCACTTCGGTTATGAACTCCCCCAGCTGCCGGCCGCTTAATTATGAGCACACCACAAGTTCAATTGAGTAATTGCCAGTTTGGCAAAGAACAACATCACCCCGTCACACCAGATCCGTGTGACGTCAATCACAGATAGAGAGCGAGGGCCCCACCCTAGACGCGAGATGAGCTCCCAAGAAATAAAGCAGCCCACCATCCACCCAGCCAAGCATACATTCTCTTTGGCAATTAATCATTCTGCCGAATATGGTTGTCATGCAATTCCATTTGAACTGGTATCCTCGACTCCACTCCGAGATCCTTAACCATCAATCATCGAAATAGAAAATTCCCTTCATCTTCGGAAGTCAAACTTCTACGGCACGCGATGAAGGACGAACGGGAGCTGTGGGCGGGAGAGCGAACTATGCTGCGACACTGGTTGGATCACGGCGAAATGAAGAAACTCCCATTCACATGCCACTACTTGGGATGAATTTATAACGCAACACGACGCAATTGGGTGAACCATACGAGCATTGGATTCCCGTGAAATGTTGCTCGTCCTTGGTGGGTTGAGGATGTTGTTCAAAAGGATGTATCCTCTGCTGGCTTGTTCCTGGCCGCTCCTGGTACTCATACCTTTACCAATTTACTACCCAAATTTTGACTCTTTGTCGAGGATTTAACCGGGTTTCAATGCTCGAATGTTCGACAAAAGGGCGCAGTGACGGATGATTTAAGGGATTCTTCGCGGAAGTCTGTTCATTCAATGGGGCAGAGGGAGACGGGCATTCATTTGTCGTACGTAGAAAACAGGAAATTAGAGAGATGTCATTCCATTCAGCTGGAAGTACAATTTGAAGTCTCAGAATTTTGGGGAAATGCGTATTACCTTTGTTCAGTCTGCCGAAGAGTCGAGACGAATGCAGTTCACGGTAAATTTTTGAAGCAATCAATGTCGTATACTTATCGGACTTGCGGCACGTGGAGGGTCTGAGGCTGAACTGTCCTGGCCATGCTGCTTTCAAGCATGAAGATGAAGGTGTGTTGATTGCGGTCTCCCCCTTATCAAACCAGGGTTCCATGATGCTGGTTCTTGACACCATAGGTGTCCATGTGCTCGATGTGAGCGAGCCTCCCAGACTGCTTTCACATCGCAGCTCGTAGGGATAGCTGTGTATCCGTGTTCTATTCAATAGTGTGTATCTAGCTTAGTAAATGATTGATTAAAAAATTGGGTTCCAGTTGAAATCAGTTGCGTACGTTTGTTTGTTCCACTGTAGAGATTGGTCTTAGTTCATTAACATTTTGAAATGATTGCGGTGGCAGGGAATAAAGTGGTTTTGGCAGTGAACGTCAAGTTCGACACCTTTCCCATCGACGAATATGGCTCCCTTTTTGACAGTTATTCACGAAATAAAGTGAATGCCGCTCTTTGATTGGTAAATTTTTGTTGATGAATGGAAAAAAGCTTCCCTAGTGCCAACTCATAAATCGGGCTCTAGGTTAGGTTAGGTTAGGGTGATTGTCACCACTGTAGCAGTTGTGGCACACTTAGATCCTGGGTGGATCCTTTGTGCTATCACTTCCCGGTTCTTTCCACTGGCTCCTTTTAAAAAGGGACTAATATAGTAATAATATTGGTGGCGCGACAGTCCGAGGCGGACCTGGGTCTAGCTTCTCAGCAACCACTCGTGTTGTCCGTGCTTTTGCTCTTTCACGTGTGGAAGGGACCTACAGTCTTGCCGACTCCGAAGGGCTAAGTTTGAGAAGCGGTGGCAGGGAATGATACTCTTTGAGCATTGTCAGTGACTCGAAAAAGGTGAAAGTCGTGAATTATGAAAGTTGGTAGATTGGGGATTCGAACCTGGCACCCTCTGCGTAGGAGTCGAAGCACTAAGCCACTACGCCACGGCGACTCACTGTTAAAAGGGGACTACACCCTTTAAAAAGGCACTACACTAACGACAATGAAATAAACCTAGAGACTACATAATGGTATTCTAGTGTTCTACTTTGACAAGTCCACTCCTCTGCCTATTTACAGTAAGCGTGTGTCTTGTATCTTTAAGTGTGACATTTCCTTCAGGTTATTGGAAAAGTAGTTGCCTAGCATATCTTTTCTAATTTTCGCAAGGGCTGGAGAAGTGCCGAGGAGGTGAAGCGTATTTTCTTCCTCCTCCTCGTCTCTACAGCTTCTGCATTAGTCGTTGCGGGGGACTCCCATTCTTCTGCCATGGATGACGGGAAGGCAGTGGCCGGTGATAGTGCCCACTGTGTTCCTTATTACGTTCCTGTTTAGTTTGAGGAGTGTATTTGTTTTGCTTGGATAATCCAAATATATAATCGGGCTCCAAAAACTGCAAATTTCACCAATTCCAAAATTGTTTGAGAGTATGGTGAAGAGAAAAGTAGACTTCATAATAAAAGAATACATCTCGGATGCTCAACACGGCTTTATATCTGGCCGCTCAACGTCTGATGTCAATCTACTCATGTTTCTTAGTAAATGAAATGGAAAAGAACAAGCAAGTTGACGCAATCTATACGGATTAGTAAAGCATTTGACTCTGTTAGCCACGTTAATTTAAAAGCTTGAAATTTTTGCATTTCACTCGGAGTTCCTCCGTTGGGTTTCATATTTTCTTAAGAATCGCTCACGGAGAGTAGGTTAGGTTAGGTAGGCGGGCGGGCTGCTAGTGCATTCACCATCACAATTAGACCATGTTGGTCTATTGTGATACCTAGAGTCAGGCTAGTAGCACTGATTGACTACTCCAGGGATAGTGCCGTTAATTTGATGCCAACGGCAAATGGTGACTGGACCAGATTTGAAAACCAGATAAAAGCGTATTAACTTTGCTTTCACTGGGATTTGAACCTGGAACCCCGCTAACGAGGGGCATTGCTCCACCAACTGCGCTCATCCAATCGTTAACTGAGTGAAAAAAATCGCTAATTATTCACCCAAACTAATAAAGTGTACCTAAGGAGTTCCGCAGGGGACTCATTTAGGTCCCTTACTTTTTACAATTTTCATCGACGACGTTATTCGTGTACTTAAAAACAGTAAATGCTTACTATTCGCCGAATAATATTATTAAGGGTCTAAATGAGTGTTTATAACTTCAATCTGATGTAGCTAATATATTGGAATGGTGTAATAATAACAGTCTAACTCAGTCCCGCGCAACAGAACATAAAACATACCTAAATCGCCTGTGCAAACAACTAAAAAAAGCTTTACAAGTTTTTAAGAACCACGAGATATCGACTTATCTTGAAAGTTTAACAAATTAAAAATATACAAACTACTCACTTTGGAAAGCAATAAAGAATATAAAGAAAGCCCATATTCAGGCCGCGCCGATGAAGAAAAATAATTGTGAGTTGGCAAAAAGTGATAAAGAAAAGGCGGATCTGTTTGACGAACATTTGGAGGAAACATTTCAGCCTTTTGATGGACAAATGTTGGAAGATGGCCCAAGTGTAACTTCTATATCTGACAGCTCTAGTATTGAAAGAGTATCGCTAAACAAACTCTACCAGGCAATCAAAAATCTAAAAAAATACAAGGCTCCTGGCTATGATCTAATAACCGGAAAAATCATGAAGAACTTTCCGAAAAAGGCGCTCATTAAACTCCTCTACTTGGTTCACGCTTTTATATGTTCCAGGCTCATGGAAGGTTGCAGAAGTGATTATGGTTCCAAAACCGGGAAAACCGTTAAGCAATAAAAAGCCTCACAGACCCATATAGCTTTTACCAATAATATCCAACATTTATGAAAAAATCTTATTAAAACGCATTCAAAAATTTATCGAAGAGAAGCAACTAATACCTGACCATTAGTTCGGGTTTCGAGCGAACCAATCGACAGTTGACCACGTATACAGAATAACGAATGAAATTTAAGGAGCATTAGAGGAGAAAAAGATCTGCTCTACCGCCCTACGTTTCCTTAGCATTCGACAAAGTCTGACATGAAGGCCTAAAATACAAACTAAGCAGACATCTACCGACAAGCTTATATGAGATACTAGAATCTTATCTTGATAACAGGATGTTTAGAGTTGAACACGGAACTGAATACATACTCCGATTTTAAAGAGATCCGAGCAGGAGTCCCTCAAGGGAGTGTCCTTGGTCCTACATTGCACCTGTTGTACACTAGAGACGTACCTCAAACTGAGGGTACACTTGTGGCTACATTTTCGGATGACACAGCGATCCTGGCAGCGGGATGTTCATTTGAGTCCTCAACTGAAAATCTGCAACGAACTCTGGACAAAATAAACGAATGGTCAAAACGCTGGCGCATTTCTCCCAATGAGACCAAATCAAAGCACATAAATTTTACCTACAGAAATATTGAAAATCGACCAGTTTACATTAATTCTGTACAAATACCGTACGTTAATGAAGCAAAATATCTTGGTGCGATCTTGATGCGAAACTCAAGTGGAAGGCCCTCGTGAAAAAGAAACGAGAGTAGCTCGAAGACCGGTATAGAGAAATGTACTGGTTACTTGGAAGGCACTCCAAGTTAAGCATGTACGCTAAGCTCCTATTACACAAGCAAGTACTGAAGCCTATATGGACTTACGGCATACAACAATGGGGTTGCACCAAAACAAATAACAGTGGATTTATTCAGTCCTTTCAAAATAAAATTATACGGGATATTGTGAAAGCTCCCTAGTATCTCAGGAATTGTGAGATTCAAAGGGACCTAGGGATAACTACCGTCGACGAAGAAATAACAAACTCCTCCAAGCTAAGGATCAGACTTCGTGGTCATTGTAACAATGCCATCCTCCAAACTTTGTACATGAGACGTTCAGTACGCTGACTTCTGCGAACTAGACCGCTCGATTTGGAGCAATAGTCATAAACTATCCTAACGATGAGTATGGCAGGTGATTTTACCGAAGGTCTAACTGCAACACGCGAAAATTTCCTTAAATGTAAGCTACGAGATAAGGAAACTTAGTTGTAGTAAAGAAAAACCAAAAGGGAAGGGTGTTTTTAGTCAGTAAAAATGCGACACTACTTTGTGGACACGGGTCACATAGTGTCTTATTGAAGATTTTCACCAAACCAAGCAAAAAAAAAATGAATTTGGATGATAGTGTCGCTTTTGAACAAGAACACGAGCGAGCATTTGTAAGAAAAAAATGAAAAATGCGAACAGTTTCCATATCGATGGATAAGACACGTGCCCTGCAGCCTTCAGTTGCTGCCTAAGGGCTTGCTAGTTGCTAGGCTCTAAGTGAGAGCTTTAAGACTGCAATCCTTGGTTCTGATTCATGGCCAAGTCGGGTAATAGATCCCTTTCTTTATCATCTGATGTGATGGAAATTCAGCAACACTTCACGTAAGGAATCTTCCTGTTTGCACTTTTTACCGACACCACCCCTCGACTTCGTGACTTCTAATTCGATTCAAAGCAAATCAGTGAATCCCTTTGACTCACGTCAATCCTTTCAATGAATCCCTTTTAATCCGGCACAAAGGTCATTAACCAGCTTCAGCAGTAATTAAGATCGGTTTCTTGGTTCGCTTCTGCATGAAGCACTAAGCACTCCCCAGAGAGCATTCAACCAAAAGTCATTCGGGCATTAAACTTATTTTCACCTCATTTTAGGGCGTTCTGTATTTCAAAGACAATATTAAAGACCCGCACAGCGTCGCAGTTCCGCAGCAAGGACTCATCGATGCCATCCAGTGACTCACGGTCGGTCTCTCTCCAAGCAGGTATGCGAATGCGAGACCCCGAACAACTCATCAGCATTTTATCTCATTTGCGATACTAATTTATGCAGGAACACAGGATGCTGTCAGATGCACCCACACACACTGCAAGTTTCTGAGGGAGGCCGGTATGGGGAGGGGTGTTTTGGAACCCATTGTGTGTACCCGAAAAGTTGGTATTGAAAGTAGTCGCTGGGACTCGATAAAGCCAATATGCATGCAAATGATTTAAACTGCGAATGAGAACGACGGAGCCGAGCGAGCTCCTGAATCGCACTGTCGTAGGATGCATACCATTCGGTCGTTACCGCCGGGAGTGGTGATACCCTTTTTCGGTTCTCTCACACACACAGGCGCACATGAGCTTAGGGATCAGAGAATCCAGAGGAAAACATTTACAGGAGATGGCAGCGAGTAGCTGGCGGCTGGTGGATGGGCCAGGATGGCATAGCAATTAGCTTTATTACAATTCCGCTCCTCGTTGGCTTCGTCTAGTTGATGATGTCTTCGGTCTGGCCTAAGCCTGCAATGAAGGGGAGGAGACCGGGAATATGCCTGCATGTCTGGCAGGCAGGATAGCTGGCGAATTCCATTAAGAACAGATGAATACACTCGGCTAGGACACCATTAAATGGAAATTAACCCAGTGTCCTCAGCCTGTGTGTGTGTGGAAGCGCGTAGCAGGCCTCTCAAAGCCACGGTAGTCCGCTTTGTTTCGTAATTGAGATGAAATCCCCAAAAAAGGATATTCCCAGTTCGATGTCAGGCAATGGAGCATGCTCGCCGCAAAGCATTGCTCGAATAATTGCGGTCAAGTTGTCGTATCACACAAGGTCCCATCTCTCAGCTCTCTCACTCATGCAACTCACCCCCGGCCACACACGGTCGTTCGGCCGCTTGTGTGTTTTGTGCGAGTCAAAATACCGGCCTAACTAGGGACTTGGGGGTGTTGTTGGGCCGCCAACAGGACGACAGATGAGAATTAATTTCGGTGCTGTACACTTCTGAAATGCTAATAGATACGATTTAGGATAAACAAATGCAAGACCAACATCATTGTTGGCGGGAGGTGTACATACATTCATCGTGTAACACAGTCCCCACGTACGAGCTCGGGTGGATATCGCGGTAATTGAATCTGTCAAAGTGGGAATTCCACTTGGGCATTATCGTTGGCATCATCGGCCCCGTGGCGGTGATGACATACCGCACGGGGGAGTCGACGGTAATAGGAATCACGTCCCTCTCCTTTGGTTTTATTGGATTCGATTCGATGGCGGGTTGCTGTGTCTCGTCGGTGCACAACAGACCGTTGACTATATATAGTAAGGAGATTCGTGTTTCGTTGAAATGTGTTTGTGGGATGCAGTTAGTTGAGAATGCATCAGGAGGGCTCTCGATATGTCAAGGAGTTTGTTGTGTTTGAATGGACATCCCACTGAATGAGGAAATGCCGGTCAGTTTGTCAAAATCAAGTGAGCCGGAAAAAGGATATCCCTTTTGCATTGAGCAGGAAGCGGTGAGAACATGGAGTGGTTCTGTTTTCTAGTTGGCTCGGGGCTCTCTGTCTCTGGATTGCGTCGCCCTTTTTGGCGACAAAATAAAAAAGTTTCACCTCGGTGGACAAAATCAAAACATGGGGTTTTTGTTGTTGGGTTAGTTAGCAAGTTCTGAGTGCAGTCAAGTCCGGACACACCTTATGTGTGCAAGATTCAGATTTATATTCAGATTTTTTTTACAAGTTTACATGGTCTGAGTTACCGCACATTGTCTTACACAGAGATTTGATACCTAATTGTATCTTTCTACTGAAATTGTTTAATATTTGTTAAGAAAATAAATTAAATAAATTAATATAAACAAACTAAGGAAAAAAAAAACCTCAAGGAAAACCTCATTTAGGCAGAACAAAAAAAAACAAAATAGATAAATAAATAAGTAAATAAATAAATAAATAAATAAATACATAAATAAATTAATTAACAAATTAATAAATAAAGAATATAAATAAATAAGAAAAATAATGAATAAATTAATAAATAAGTAAACAAATAAATAAACAAATAAATAAACAAATAGATAAACAAATGAATACACAAGTAATTCCTTGTACATGTATCTAAATTGGAATTGCTAGGGATATTGCAAGAACTACGACTATGAAAAAAGATTTTTTACTAAAGTGTTATCAGAGTGACCTCAGCGGGCCTTAAATTTTACCATTAGGGTGTTTATTCTTTCAGAGATCAATTCAGCACTCGCTCTTTTATGTAAAACTCTTGTAGAGAAATACCAGGGTAGATTTAGCATCATTTTCAAAAGTTTATTTTGTGCTGTCTGTAATTTGGCTATATGGCGCCAAAACCTGGCATCCATACAGAATTATTGCTTGAAATATGACTTTATGTATTATCATTTTGTTTTCAATTGATAACAATGACTTTCTGTTTATAAAGGGATATAAATGTTTAATACTTATATTTATTTTGTTCAGCGTTTCGCACACATGTTGATTAAACAACAGTTTTTTTTATCAAGATGGATACCTAGGTATTTTACGGAAGAGCTCCATTCAATCGACACATTAGCCACCTTACTTACGAGTGATTGGAGGGAATGTAACAAGCTTTTCTTTTTCGAGAGAAAAGAATCACCAAAAGGTGATTTATTCGCCTATAAACGATCTTAGTTTGAAAACGAAACGCACTACAGCCATAAAATAAATCGCATCGAAAAGTGTAATGTTTAAACTAGATGTAGGGCTTTTATTTGTGAAAACAAATTAATCGTTACCTCTTAACACTCGTGTCCTTAATGAGTATTTGTTAGAGCGCAAGCATATTTGAGTCTAAGTCGGCTAAGTCGACGCGAGTGTTTTTTTAGAGTTCCGTCGTAGCAGTCGATGAAGTACTGTAGTCGAGGGAACCGAGAGACCAGACGCCAGAAGCGTGCATCGTCATATACAGTCGACTCCGCTTATTTGCAACACAAGAAATGCAGAAAATGTGATGCAATTAAGCAGAGTTTTCATATAAATGATGTTCGGATACATGCACATTTGTTATATAATAATAATAATATGGGTGGCGCGAAGGTCCGAGGAAGCCCTGGGCCTAACTTCTCAGCAACCACTCGTGTTGTCCGTGCTATAGCTCACGAGTGGAATGGACCTACAGTCTTGCCGACTCCGAAGGGCGAAGTTGAGAAGCTTTTTCTAGACAGGAATACTCTTTGAGCATTGTCAGTGACTCGAAAGAGGTGCAGCCGTGAATTATCAAAGGTGGTCAATTCGGGTATCGAACCTGGCACCCTCTGCGTAGGAGTCGATGCACTTACCCACTACGCCACGGCGATCACGGGCGAGAATTACGACCGAAAATTGGAGTTAACGCTCTTAAAGTTGTGGTCACCGACTCCGAATCTCGGTAGAAAATTATTGTAATTTGCAGACTTTGCTCCTTCGTGTACTCTACCATGATGAAAATGTTGAATAAATTGACAGTGACACTTTTGATGATTAGTGAAAGAATGCATTCACAAATTAAATTCAATGTAGTCAAGTCCCTATTGGAAATCCCTATACAATTTTCCATTGCCTGAAGGCATAAAGTAAGCTGAATTTGGCATGGTTTATGTTGGCGGCTCACTTTTTGTTGTGGCTTATTTGCATAGAACTGCGACTTCAGGAAACCTCACAAGAAAAAGTCAAACCTTTTCAAATCTGACCACGCAGTCTGCATCCGAATGTAGCACGTAGCACCACCCTGTTGAAACCACATGTCGTTGGCGTCCATAGCAAGCAATGAGGCCAACATAAGTTATTTACTTTGATGATGATGACCTGGCCAACGTCGTTCTAAAAGAAATATGGAACCATGACGCACTCAGCCCGAAATTCACGCCAGACAGTGACTCCTCCGGGATGAATTTGGCGCTCTTGGATCTAATGTGGATCGGTTTCATCTCGAATTCGATAATTTTGTTTTTTGACGTACCAATTAATCCAGAAGTGACCCCGAAAAGATCACCAATTTAGAGCCAATTTTACAGAAGTTGTCGGAAGTCCCTAGTGGAAGGTCCTTAAAATGGACTTTAACTCATTAAGTATATTATATTTTCTGTTGCTTTAAATTTGCAGCTATGCGTCGTAAAATCATCGTGGTGGAGCAGTGTTAGTCATGCGGTCCAAGTAGCCATAGGTCTTGAATTTGTAGAATTCTGGCTGGACTCATGTCGCTGTACCGTCCACGACCAACGATTGAACACTGAACTAGAAAAGAAAAAGGATGTCTTCATCTGTTCTGGAGACTGTCCATGTTTGTGCGTCATAGAGCAGGGGAGGGATGGTCAAGGTGTTACATAATGAAACAGTGGACACGAGTGCAATGACTTTGGCGCCAAAACATATTAACGGTATTTTGCAGAGGGGGTTAAATACTAGCTTTTATTACTATGTGGAGGTGGGTGGGGTTCATCTCGCCTCCTTTAGGAGTTTTAATAATTTATAAATTACCTAAAGTGGAAAAAAATAAATAATCAAGTATAAAAAAAACGATGGCTACACTTACAGTCAAGTACTATACCGTATCTGCGCAAAAAAGCCAATATAGGACATCATTTCACAATTTTAGAAAAATATTGGTCTAAGCTTGTATTTTTTACTTTCTATAAAAAATTTATATCAAAATTTGTTCGCTTGAATGCGAATTATGTAAAAAATATTCGCATTAAGATGGGTTTTATGTTAAAGTACAAATTTCTAGCTTTCAAATTCTGTGTTGCCGTGTTTGTTTTTATTATTATTTTCTTACATTCTAGAACATTTTTTTCTAAAATTGTCCCTAACTCAGAAACGAAGCGAGATGGACCCCCACCCATCCCAAAGTTAAAAGTGTTAGTTTTGAACCCCTTTTAACCCATCTACAAAATACCGTTAACATTTCTTGGCGCTAAAGCTATCGTTCCCCAAACAGTGAATGTTAAGAACCCCGGTAAAAGCATAATTAATACGCATTTATCTGGTTTTCAAATCTGGTCCAGTCACCATTTGCCGTTGGGATCAAATTAACGGCACTATCTCTGGAGTAGTCAATCAGTGGTAGTTGCCTGACTGTAGGTATCACAATAGACCAACATGGTCTAATTATGCTGGTAAATGTACTAGACTCCTACCTTACCTAACCTAACCTCAGCACCTACCTTCTTGTGAGCCAAGGTAGACAAAGTCCTTGCCTGTTTATGGTGCCATCGTGGTCAGGTAGTCGATGGTGTGTATGTCCTTCCTCGAAGACAGAAAATGCCAGCAAATGCATTCTTTGTATTCAATGCCTTTCCTTTTGATTTGTTGCACATACAGTCAGTGCAAAAAGTCTGCGTGCAAAGCATGAAACTTTCATTAAAATGAAAAAAAAAAACGAACAAATGGATCAAACAAATTAAATCTTTTTTATTGAGTTCAGTTAAAACAATAGTAATTAAGTAATTAAAAAACAAAAATAACTGACTCAGTATTCGTAAAATGTGGATTGAAGTAACCCAAGGTCAAAAAAGAACACACAAAAAGTCTGCATACACCATTTAAAACTAAACGAAAACAAGCAAAAAAATATTATAAAATATATTTCAATATTTTGTTGGGTACCCTCTTCTGTCAGTCGTTTTCCCACTAAATTTACTAAGCGTTTCGTATCTTCAGGAGTTATTTTGGACCATTCCTCAAGCAGTTTTTTCTTTGTTTTTGGACGATATGTTATGTTGACGGATGCGCCTGTCCAACAACTCCCACAAATATTCTATGGGATTATGGTCTGGTGATTGCGGAGGTGTATGCAACTGTTTTGGAACATTATACAGTAGCCAAAGCTTTACAATGTAAGAAGTATGCTTGGGATCATTATCGTGTTGAAATATAAAATGATCACTCAAGCCTACCTTGTTTGGCACTTTCATTATGTAAATACGATGAATCTATCCATTGTACTTTCAATAAATTCCAAGATCCCAGCTCCATTAGCTGCCAAACACCCCCATACCTTGACCATTCTTAACTGTTGGAAATATGTTTTCTTTATTCCATTCAGTTGCTGGTTTTCTCCACACCTACAAGATGCGCCCATTTAATCCAAATATGCAAAATTAGCTTTCGTCCGAAAATAATACACTATTCCAAAAACTTTCTTGCTTGTCAATGTTCTCCTTGGCAAAAGCAACACGCTTCGTTCGGTTGATTTCTGAAATATAGGGTTTTTCCCTTCAGGATCGTCCATGATAACCTCCTTCTCTTAGGGTATATCTAACGGCAGAGCAACTAACTGACTTTTCAAACTTCCCTTGCATTATCTTACTTATTTCAGGAGCACTTGTTCTTGGATTTGCTTTTACTTCAGCCAAACTGACCGTTTCTGTCTGTAAGTACTGCTGAGCGTCCAGATCTGTATTTCGAAGTAAAATTTCCAGCTTGTGCGCCGTTTTCTAAAACTCTTTGTACGGAAGAATGTGGTTTTCCAATGGTTTCACCAATGTCTCTTAAACTTTTGCCCTCCGAACGTAGTTTTACTATTTATTTTCGACCATCAGCTGATAATTCCTTGTTCATAATTTTATTTAAAAAAAAAACTCTTAACGCAGCTTTAAAGGCTTGACGAATTCAGCTTCATCTTCTCCCAAGATTGAGCTGTAGATTTACTATTCAACTACGGCTACGAGAGCTTTTTACTTGATGCAAGAACAAAATTTATTTATTCCTCTTTCGAGTCTGAATGCTTCAGACTCAAGCGTCTAAATTGAGAACGACACTCTGCATGAATTCTTTAATTGTAGGAACTACTTTATTAGACACCCCATAGACTACAACTGTGTATCCCGCCTTATTTGACATCAACAGCGCCTAATTTATAGCCATGGTCCAGAAACAAATTAGCAGCGAAGTGCGGTTACCCTTAGTTTTGCAACCAAGGACGTGTATCACTGCTCAACTTAGCTTTGGGGCTTCGAGGCAACTTCGATATCTATTCCTTCAGGCTGCCCATCGAGAACCCATCGCTTTTTTTTGACAACCCCTTTGCTGTGTTGTAGGGTGAAACCCCCAATAGTATACATTCTTGAGATAAAAATAAATGTCACCAACAGGACATGACATGCACCCTCAATCAAGCACAATATTCAATCTCGTCGTCACCCTCCCCCACCTTGCACTTCGACCGCACCAAAACCAATATGACGTTGATCAAAGCAACCGACAAAGCTGCCCCAAAATTGCACCAATAACCATTTATCCACTGCTGTGCTTTCATTTGAGTTAATCAAAGGAGTCCCTTGACGCCAACCGCATGTCACTTGGCATCTCGTTGCGCACATAATTCAACTCAAAGTCATCCCGCAGCACCCACCCACAATAATCGACCGATTCAGCTGCAATCCCGAACGCGTCATATCGCAGAAGCAAAACTTCATTCATAAATTTCTCTCATAAAAATTTCAAGTTCATCTCGACTGAGAAAGCGAGTTTTCCAATCGTTTACACTTCGCCCACTGCTGGTGCCACTTAATTTCTGGCACGTCACTCACACCAGGCCAGTCGTAAACTGTAACTTCCATCGACAATATTTCGCCCAACAATTGACCCGTGAATAGCTGGCCGATAGTCTGAAATAATTGCAGGCCGACCAACCGGCGGCGGCGGGATATCTGAGTTCGCCTCCTCTGTGGAAGGTGCATTCGAATACCCACGCAATAATGATGATTTTATTAGACCAGAAAATTAAAGTTTCAACTCGCGCTCAAAGCGCATAAAAATCTCCCCATGACGACTGTGGTGAACTCCCTTTCCCCCTCCCCTGCCCGACAGCGTTATGGCGGCGAGGATCAGGCGCCGACAACGACGCCGGATATTCACAATTTGCAGTTTCACTTGCTTTTATGGGGCGAATGGGGTGAATCGTCCTGTCAGGCGGTTGCTTGTCGGATGGCGGATGCCGTTTCAGCGGTGAACTGCAGCTGCGGCTGCAGAGACTGAGCGGAGAGACAGCGTAAAATTTAATCAAAATTGTTAACGAGAAAAGTTTAATTTTTCTTCTGATTATTACTTGTCTTTCGCGCGTTGCGTCCTTGGCAGTCCTTGTCTCGCCACGTTGCCGTTCTCCGACGCCACTTTGTTGTGCACATCCTTCGGCAGCGCAATGCATTGCCTTCGCCATCCCTTCTTTTGCAGACGTTTGGCATTTCTTGACGTTAGCTATTCCATTGAGACTAATGAGCAGTTCCTTTGATATTCGAATTCGGTGAACAGCAAAGCAGCAGCAGCAGAGCCCTTGCTCCGCCGTGGTCCTATGGAAGTGAACGTCACAATGGCGAAGTCATGTGTCTTCTAGTCGAGATGGTGGCTGGGTGAACACGTGAGCAATGCTAAATGCTCTGCAGTTTGCGCTCATCGGTTTGACAGGGGCGCATAATTAAGGTGGCACGAACGTCATGTGCTGATGTTCAAAGGCGAATGGAGTTGAATACGAATGCTTTCGTTGCGTTTTTGATTAGTGCGTGAGTGTCGAACGCGTTGGTGTTGTGTTTTTGCTTGCTCTTGGCTAGCTTTGACGCGGTGACTGTTCAGAAATGAAATTGTGTGTCAATAGACTGTTGGACGGGAGAATTCTCAGAAATGTGTGATGACTTATTTCATTTTGTCGTATTAGGTTGAGAGAAAATGGGGTAACGCGTTGAAATACATATCTCAAACTTTTACGTACATAAACGTAGACGTAAGTCAATCGAAGCCATCTAGCGAATTTACGCTTCGTTCAATTTCGTTGAGTTCGTTCACTGGCACTCCCATTCATAATGAACGCACATGTACTTAAGCCAATCTAAGGCATCGAGTGGGTACACGGAAACCTCTACGACTGGTGCAACAGCCCTGACCGTTAAGACCGCTTCGTTTAGTTTTGTTGAGTTCGTTTACTGTTGGTATTCTAAGCCATCGAAAGCATATACAGAAAATAAACACTAATTGATCGCAAGCGTCAAGCGAATATACGGAAATTATATACTGTGATCACAATGAACGCTTCGTTCAGTTTCGTTGAGTTCCCCCCTGTTGGTAGTCACAGCCATTGAGCAAATCCACGGCAATGTTGCACTCTGACCACAATAACCGTTTCGTTCAGTTTCGTTGAGTTCTTTTACTGTTGGTATTCTAAGCCATCGAAAGCATATACAGAAAATATACACTAATTGATCGCGATGACAGCTTCGTTAGGTTTCGTTAAGTTCGTTTATTATTGCTAATCTGAGCCGTCAAGCGAATACACGGATATTATATACTGTGATCACAATGACCGTTTCGTCCAGTTTCGTTGAGTTAGTTTATTGGCTCTCCCAATCACAAAGAACGCACGTCTACCTAAGTCAATCTCTCCCAATCACAATGAACGCACGTCTACCTAAGACAATCTAAGGCATCGAGTGGCTACACGGAAATGTAAACTCTGAACGCAATGACCGCTTCGTTCAGTTTCGTTGAGTTCGCTCCCTGTTGGTAGTCACAGCCATTGAGCAAATATACGGCAATGTTGCACTCTGACCACAATGACCGTTTCGTTCAGTTTCGTAGAGTTCGTTCACTGTCGCTTTCATTCACTGCCATCGAGTGAATACATGGAAATCATATATGTACTGTGACAGTAGATAATCACCGTTTTGTTGAGTTCGTTCACTCTTTCTTAATTAAATCGAACGTATTAAAAGGTCAGTTAATTTTGAAATTGGATTTAATAACCATGTAGTCGTTTGTTCATTAAGTCAAAGCAAAAATTCAGAAGAGCATCTTCAGGGTGTCTCTCATTTTCCTCTTCGACTGGTTTTATGTTTCTGTGCCGGGCGCCTCAATTTCGTAAATTTAACTGAATGAGCTCACTTTCCAGCGATGCACTCCAAATAAGGCGAGGTTTTCATTTACCGCGTTGTCCTTCGGTGTTCGAATCGAAGACTTTCCATACCGGACCTTTGTGTTTATTTGCTCTACATGTGCTTGCTATCTGAGATGAAAGATTGGATTTAGTTCGACAAGGTTGATGTAAAGTTCGTTAAGTTCGTCGTTCAGTCTTCTATTCCAAAAAC
This sequence comes from Eristalis intricaria, assembly GCA_964034865.1. NCBI lineage: Eukaryota > Metazoa > Arthropoda > Insecta > Diptera > Syrphidae > Eristalis > Eristalis intricaria. Next base: position 133,598,152 of record OZ035873.1, read on the forward strand.
CTGCAGTGTTTACAGAAGGCTATCCGAAGGGATTTTCTCTCGAAACGACCTGTCTTTGTCTGCTTCGTTGGGTGGTGGCCTGGCTCTTGTACAGCTACCACGATATATTCGGTGCACAGTGGTCACTAAACACCAGTTCGGCCCGACTGAAAGCATTGATTCAATATAGGGAATACTTCCGTTGCTGCCTGGGCTGAAGGGGGAAGTGGTAGACAAGAATTTCTCTCCTGTTTTTCGTAACAAGTTTCCTTCCCATAATTAAAGTACTGAGCGTTCAGTTTATTTTTTACTCAGTCTGCCTTCATAAAATGCTTGATGACCATTTGAATCCTCACTGATTTAGTGTTTTCCACAACCTTAATACTTGCTGTCAAACTTAGTCGAGAATATCAAGGTGTAAAAAAGGGCTGCAACCAACCAAGTGAGTAGGAGATGCCAATTGGTTTCCAAGAGGAGAGATAAAGTAAATATACATGTAAAATCAAAAATGTTATTTCCTAGACTCGGCAGTGTTCTTTACTTCAGAATTTCTATATCTTCTAAGTTTGTGTTTGAGAATTGCCTGCTTTACCATTTCGTTTCTGAAGGAGATTTTCTTTTTATAAACGTTCCACCGCTTAGTAGAAATTGAAACAAAGTTAAATGAGCTTTGAACTATGTCAACAATCTAACATCATCTAAACAGCACCTAGCTGAATCATTAACCACTAAATTCAAGGAATGCAAGCATATGGGACACATAATGCTCTTAGTTCAATTGTTCGAATTCTAATCTCACTCGAATTTCATAGAATTTGGGTTTGTCTAAGATTAACCTTTCTCGCCTCCTTTCAAAAATCCTACGAAATGCTCTTGAACTTGAAATACGTTTTGTCTGTTCTTTGCCATTTTTGCCGGTTGTTGGGCCACAAGGGAAAAGTTTGTGGGCTCTTTTAGATTTGACACACTTTTATTGCGAACAGTTGTGAAAAAGATGCTTATTACATCACTTTGAATTTTTTAGCTCAAATATTTATTCTGGTTGTTTGATTCGTCAAGCCCACTGTTAGAACCAAATCAAATGAGGCAACTTCCTGGAGAAGTTGTAAGAATTTGGCCTTCTTAAGGTGGTTCCCTCTGATTTAAGGTCAAAAAATAGCAGTTTTTGTGTGATTTTTTGGTCACACATTAAAGTATTTGAAAAAAAAAACATGAAGAATATGTATTTAAGGAAAATAATATAATTTTCTTATATCAAAATATAAAAAATGCGTGGAACTCAATACATTTGCGTGGAGCTCAAAAAAAGGGTTTTTCGGTGATCACTGTAGCTCATCACTGGCTTGCGTGAAATCGAAAAAAATCAAAGACCACTAGTTAATGATATGATGCTCCGGTTGAACGAAGCAATTTAAAAAAAAGCTGATTTTTCTAAAAATGACGCACGGTAAAACTCAAATTTGTTGTTTTAACTCAAATTACTCACACATTTTCGACTATAAGGAATAAGAAATTTCAAACTGATCTGTAAGGCCGTTTTCAAGTTTCAGGGATCACCGACTTCGAAGACATGGTTTCGAGGAAAACGTGTGTAAAGTTTCGAGAATCATTACCATGCAAGTTAAAGCGAGCAATCACTACGCTTATCTTCCCTCGTTTTATAGTCCAAATATTAATAGCCTCTTTTATTATATTTCGATCCTTCGTAGGGACGAAATATGAATACGAATATTAATGTTCATCCATGACCGAAGTCATTATATTTTAAGATTTATCTTTTGATCCCTTTCAAGTGGTCACCAACATTCTTAGAAGATAAGATAATGACGATCGACGAAAAGTGTTGCATCGGCGCCTCATCCTTAGGTTAAGTGTTTAGAAATGATTTTGTATGTAGTCAGTTGGAAAATAAAGTTGAATGGGAACAAGCCAGCGAACTCAACTGTGTTTTAATTTTCACATAGAGATGGCTCCACTCAAAGTTACTTATCTCCATAAGTAAAAGAAGCTTATATTTTCAGAGAATACTTCTGAAATATTCTTCCTTTAGAAAATCAAAAAAATTCAATTCATTTCTCAAAGTCCCAACTGAGGGTAACCCCTTGAACTCAAGCAACTCTTCAGGTGATCATAAAAAACATAATGCTTGAGAACCAAGGAATTTTACTAAACTGAACAATCTTTTTATGAGCTACTTCCGAAAACTCAGTCTATTGAAGTGCTTAACCTCAAACTAATGTCGAAAAATGTCCACGATTTAGAATTGTATCTGAAAATTAAGCCAGTCTCATGACTTTATTCATTTAAAGTTAACAATGAGTAAACAGTAACAACAAAACCAAATTGTAACAAAGTATATATTGTAACTAGCTTTAACAAAGTTATAAGATTCATTCTTACTGTTCTAGCTTTCGTGAAAATGTTTAATAAACCAAACTAAACTAAACTCATGACTTCAACATCTTGTACCTGTGGTTAGCAAGGGTTTAGACTGTTTGCTTGTTGCACACAAAACACAAACCAGAAAAGTAAACTAACGCAGAATCTTTTGATATCGAATAAGTCACCTCCTGAACACTACCTCGCCATTTGCTAAAGTTCCTTGATTACTAGTCAAATCTCCTGATATTCATTTTTATGAGAAAATGGCCATGAACTTGAATTGGGCTCTTTACTTATATTTGTTGATTAAGTTCCCCTGATCAATTTGTCTAGTTACTTGAATCTTCAGAAAACTACTCCAAAATTTGCTAAAGCTCCTACCTCCACCGGTAAAGTTGTACTACTCTCTACTGCCATTGCATTTCTGCATTTCAAAAAAGTGTTTTTACTAGATTTACAAGATAGTCTGTCTTTTGTTTTTGCTTTCGCTTTCAACAAAACTACGTCTCTTATATCACTAAGATTTTGCATTTCCTTTGCTAGTTGCTTTTGGAGCTTTCAATTTGTATGGAGACCGGGAACTACGATGCACTGTCCCAAAACTAATGAATTCGATGCCACAGTTTTAAAAGTCTTTCCAAATTTAAAAAAAGGAAAAAAGAGTTGAAAAGATATTTATTGCAATCTCATTCCGTATCTCAGAGTTTTTAATTCGTAAATATTAATCTCACTGAAATAAGCTTGAAATTTAATCAACCTCTTGAATGAATGTAAACTTAAAACTAAAAAATTAAAAGTCACTTCAGAACCTGTCACAATCTATGTATTTACAACCACCTCAAGATAAGCATTTGGCTTTGCAGGTAAACCATTGTAAGCGAATAAAATATGTATTAATAAAAAAAGTGGTCGCCGTGGCGTAGTGGGTAAGTGCGTCGACTCCTACGCAGAGGGTGCCAGGTTCGATACTCGAATTTACCACCTATCATAATTAACGGCTCCACCTCTTTCGAGTCACTGACAATGCTCAAAGAGTAGTCCTGTCTAGAAAAAGCTTCTCAACATCGCCGTTCGGAGTCGGCATTAAACTGTAGGTCCCCTTCCCCTCGTGAAAGAACAATAGCACGCACAACACGAGTGGTTGCTGAGAAGCTAGGCCCAGGTCCACCTCGGACTGTCGCGCCACCAATATTATTATTAATAAAAAAAAAGTTATATGTACATAATGGACGCCAACAAAATCTAAATGAAAAATCAATTCCTTCATAATTTTCCAATACACTGACACATTTTTAATGTTAATTTTTTTTGTCTAAGAAATTAAAATTGCGGTCAAATGTTGAAGTGAACAGCTATAAAATTTCAAGATCAGGCTCTCAATGACGTAAGAAAGAAAAACAAAAGATGGTGGTTTTGACAAGCTGCCCACAACACTTTATAGTTCTTACTAGTGGCGTGCCAACCCAATTCTTCAAAGATTTATGAACCGAACTCGGGTTAGAAACAGACCGAGTTGTAACCCGGGGTTGCCGAACTCGGTTTGATGATGAAGCGAAAGCAAAAAATAAGGATAATGGAATGTTGCAAGTCGAGTTGTATTGTCCAATTCTATTTTGTTTCGGGTTGGTTTCGGTGTTCTATGTGTATCCTAAGACGATTATATTGGCAAGGGAAGCGATAGGCGCACGGGGTAGCCAAGCCAATACCGATTGTGTGTGTGTGCAAATTGTTCCAAATTTTTCTCTCTTCTCTTTTATCTGCCATCGAATCTTCCTCTACTCGTATGTCGCAACCAGATATGAAGTATTATAGAGATTCGACTTCGCAGCTGATTGCCCCTTAGTCCATCGACGAATTTGAGTGCCTTTTTGACAGATATTCATGCATTTTTGACAGTTATTCACGAAATAACGTGAATGCTGTCCTCTGACTGATAATTTGAGGGGCAAGAGAGGTAAAAGTCGGGCATCTCGGTAATACTCCATTTCTGGTCAAAACTATGTTCGCTTTGCTCAGTCTCCTTTTCCAACAAGCCAGATGAATTGAGTTTATTACTTTGAGGCCGAAAAAATGTGAACTGGAATAGTATGAACATATATCTACGCCATTCTTGAGTCTTTCTCATAGCATCTACCGCTGTGTGATGTGTGGTCAGACTTCCCTGATCAAAAGCTTGTTGCCAAACGACTTCCGGCGGCGTTCAGAAAAAAGGGAATAGAAGGTTAGGTTAGGTAAGGTTTAGGGAGGGGAGTGTGCTGCAAACATCACTTCCACTCGGAGGCCTTAGGTCCCATTGAAATTCCTTCATTTGTGGAGTGCAGATTCTATTAACCTACACTGTCACGTGATGGCTAACAACCATACCGTGCTCTTTACGAATCTTAGAATATCCGATATATCTGCACTTACTAAGTCCGCATTCTCTCTAAGGATACTTTGGACTAGCGAAGCTAGGCGGCGATTCTGGAGAGCTGAGCAGTGTTGCTAAGCAGATGTTGGTCCGTGTCGGTCTCCTCCTCGTCGCCGCAACTTTGGCAGAGACCGTTGGATTCCACATTCCATTTCCGGAGCTTTTCCTCGACAGGTGGAGAAGTATAACTATCTCGGGCTCTTCTTCACGAGTGATGGGAGGAGTAATGCAGAACTTTCCTGTAGGATTGGTCAAGTTGGTTCAGTTTTGACACAGCTATTTAGATCTGTAGTGTGAAAGCCAAGTTAGCAGTTTTCAACTCAGTATTTGTTCCAACTCTCTTTTTTCTTTTTTTTTATTTTTTTTAATATTTTTATATTATTTTAATATTATTTATATATAATAACTAAAATTTAAAAAATAAAGTGTCATCAAGAAGTGACATAAAATTCCTGTGCAAAATTTTCCTGAAAACTTTTGAATTAAATAATAATTAAGCAACCCCTTTATTAGCAAAACTCTTTTAATATCAAAAAATTATATCCAGCTGAGATTTACCAACGCCATGTCTGGCATGATGGCGTCGTTTACAAAATGATTGGACTTGGTTTCCCCTGTATCTAGTCAAAATCATACAAAGTTTTCTTGCCAACAGACGATTCACAGTTTATGTTGACGGTAAAGCATCGGATCTTCAACACTTCCACGCAGGACTACCACAGGGTTCCGTCCTGGCACCTGTGCTGTACAACATATTTACCCCTGACTTCCCTAGGCTCTCGGAATGTGAAATAGCAATTTACGCTGATGATACAGGCATATTCTCCTCTCACGAGTTTAGTCTCAATATTGAGACAAATCTGGAACTTGGGATACGAATATTTGCCAATTATCTCAATACGTGGAAGATAAAGATTAATTTTGAAAAAGTACAACCTATCTTTTTCAGCCGAAAAAGAAAGAGTTGCCTACTGCCCAGCAATCCACTTGACGTTTGTGGAGAAAGAGTTAACTGGAAGTCTAGTGTAAAATACCTGGGTATTCATTTGGATGCCAGGTTGACGTTCAAAGAGCACATAGCAAGCACTGTCAATAAGGTAAACATTGGTAGAAAGATGCTTTACTCTTTCATAAACAGGAAATCAAAGCTTAGCAGGTCCAACAAAATCATAATCCATAAGGTGATATTCCAGTCAATACTGCTTTATGGATGCCAAGTATGGGGAAGATGTGCCAATAGCCATATTAAGAAGCTGCAAGTTACACAAAACAAACTGCTGAAAATGATGCTTAATTTGTCCCGATACCATTCAACTTCGGATCTTCACCTCCAAGCGAATGTTGTTGAATTGATCTCCGACAGAATAATTAAATTAACGGATAAATTTCGACAAAACAAGGTTTTTTCACATAATCCTCTCATAAACCAATTAAATATCTAATAATAATTTGTTTACTTTCAAATATATGTCATAATACTAATTTATATTTAACTAATTTATATATATATATACGTATTTCATTTATTAAATTATTTATTTAGTTTTGTTTTTATTTATTTATTTACTTATTTATTTATTTATTTATATATATTTCGATCATTACATTTCATTTAGTTTATTTATTTATTTGTACATTTATTTATATGTTTATTTATTACTTATTCTGTTCGATTATTCATTTTTTAAAATGTTCTTATTTATTAATATAATGGATTCATCAATCTATCCATTCTTCTTTTTTTTTCTTTGTATTGAAGTTTTTCTTGTAATTTTCGTCAAAATAACTTTTTTTAACATTTGTTTACCTTAAAAACCTAAAAGACACTAATTCAGTTGAAAGATATAAAATTTAAATATCGAATCTCTGTATGTAAATTGTGTGACAACCACATTGTATTTTTAATACGAAATAAAGACATATCTATCTATCTATCTATCTACCAACGCCATTCTAAGCCAACCTAAGGTCCCCACTTGATAGGTATATCATTGGAAACCCTCTTATAAGCAACACAGATGTATGTCCATGCGTATGGGCTATTATCCGGGAATTACTGTATCTCCAAATTGGAGAAGCAGCTTCGATTCTTAGTAAAACGCGATACATTGTGCCCCACGTTCTCTTAGATGCATGAGTAGGTGCCAGTTCCCAGAATAATTCTTGCCAATCGCGGTTTCTTTGGGCTCAAGAGGTAACTGAGCAATAGAGTCCTCTATCAAAGATGCAAGTCAATATTACATACCACCTTGATCATCACTGTCCTGCTATGTGGCGCGAACGCATGGGCAATCTCAAGACCGAAGAATTCTTTGGTTCTGCGTTGAATCATTGGTCATGTTTGCGTTGCTGGTATTTCTTGCAGAATACAAAGACATGAGTCTAACCAAGATTCAAAGTCTAACAGTGCTAACCCATGGAGAGCACATGGCCAACTCAGCTCTAGCTCCAAAAAGTCTTCTACTCCGTACCATGGGACAAGACAAGAGAACCCCACGAAACCGATGACGCACACAAGTGGAGAAGGACATCAACCAAAAAAAAATTGTTTGAAATTGGAAACAGCTGGCTAAAAATCGTTCCAGCTGAAGAAGCTTGTTAGCTGAGGCCAGTTCCACACCGGACTGCAGCGCCAGTAGAAGGAGAGCGGAGTCAGTTCCAAATTTGAGATATGAATACGTATAAATTCAACAAAAGTTTTCTTACTCCAAGTCCATAAGCACGCCTGCTTACGCTTGGGCATAACCCCTGCTGATTTAGAGTCGATGAGGGAGGATCGAGTTGCCTGGAGATCTCTCGTGCGTGGTTTACCCCCGCGACCGTTTTAGGGGATCATGCGGTTCAGAAGAAGATGATGATGATGATGATGCCACGATAGGGTAGTGTCCTGCACTCCGACGAGCACACGAATCGAGTTACGGTCCAACGCCAGAAGCTTCTTTGTTCTGAATCTGTTTGTTCAGTCATCTCTTGCGATCCAAGACGAGTTGGCTTAAATGGGCAGAGAAGATATTGTACTTGATGTTAAGGATATTTATTTCGCGATATTTGGCGCAGTTAGAGGTGTTCTTGCGAGTACTCCTTGGGACTGCTTTCCTTCGCAGGTCCATGAGCTGGTGTTGGTGTCAACTGCTTTAAATAACTCCTTCCACACCAGCACCTTGGTCAGACGTCAGCTTGATGTTCCAAGATGTTGAAGGCGTTATGAAACAAATTTATTAAGAATTGTATTAATTTGTGAGCCTGATAGCGCAAGCACTTGAAATAAAGTGAAACAATTTCACTGAACACCCACTTTGTCCACTGGAGTCTGTCTGACAGATGTTTTGGTGCCCTTAGCAGAACCATCAAGTCGCCCTTGAAAGTTGAAGATAGAAGCAACGAAAGCGTGCGTGCTACGACACTTCGTCTTAAGCCGTACCAGTGAACATCCATGAATGACCGGGAATACTTGCTATCTTTACGGTCTGTCGAATTTAAGACCGTGCCTTCACCAACGAGCTTGCCGCATTAGTAGCATCTGTCAAAGGAATTGCTCCGAAAATTAAATGCCCATGTCCCGACGGATGAAACCATAAACATCCATCGTCCAACATCAAGTGAAGTCACTCCAGCCATCACCAAGTGAAGGCAATAAATGCTGCCATGGACCACCTGCAAGCATTAAACTGGTCCATTTTCCACTGAAACAAAACGCCTCCCCACCTACACGTGGTGAATTGTAAAGCCGCTGGTCACATCTTAGCAATTACTCATCTGTCCAGTTCCTCTTGGCAAATCCAGAGTCGCAATCGCTCTTGACGTGCAAAGGGATGTCGCATTTAATTCGCACACAAATTCATGTGACGGTACATGGTCTATGAAATTAATCCTAAAACTAGACACTCTCGCATCTGTCCTGGAAATCCCATGCTTCAGTCCACGGCACAGTGCAGATGGTCGGCTGGATAGTTTCACTATTCGACAGATGAAATGTGTTCAAGAAGAGAAGAGTGCCTGTGCCGCCGTGTACTCGCATCAACAAGCAACAGTCCAACAGTCCAACGGCCTAGCAATAACGGCCGACCCCTTCCTTGGCATCAGTCCTGCAACATTACACAAGACTCCGACAAAGGACTCGTAAATAGCCATTGAATCGAGGATTAACTTTGTGGTGCAGAGGAATTAATGTGGTGTAAATTTGGTCCTTTTCCCGGGCACACGCACACACACACACACACACAGCCACACATCCGCAGAGCACAACCATCGAGGCCACGCATCGCCACCCTTTTATCTCGACGGAGTTCGTACTCGACGACGCCATAAATGACGATCATGGCGACCATAAAGGGGACTTTGTCTCTGCGCTTTATCTTGGTCTTCCGTTCGGTCTGCCATGCGCCTCGAATTATTACGTAACGACTTGCTGCCACCTTGAATGTGGTGACGTCGCCTGTCAAAGGATTCGTTCGTTCTTTTGCTCGTGCTTCGATTACATCGACACGAGCTTGAGAGTCGTGACGCCGCGCCGATGGGGGGCACGGGCCGAAATGACAGAACTGGAACGGAATTATTTCGGGAGAATGTCCATCGATTGTATTACCATGGTCTACTTCCACTGATGGCCTTCGAAGAAGACTCCCCCACCCCCACGCACACACTCACGTACAAAATGAAGTCGCTCCCTTTTCGGGGAAGATTAGACAGTCGGTGGAGAGCTGACATCGTCCCCTATCTGGATTGTGTTGGTGCTCTTTTTTTATTTTTCAAAAAACCCATTTCCCCGATGGTCGTGGATGATTTTATTTAGCTCCCTCCGCCAAGAACGTGGTCGGGGATAATTTTGCGGGAGATTTACCATGAAAAGTGGAAAATAATTGGGTAAGACCGGCCAAGTGGGACTGGTTCGGATGCCGTTTCCGGGGGTTGGGCTGACACTCTCGGCATTTAGTGGATTTTTTAAGGTTTCTCGCAGTTGTCTGTTTTGTTTTTCACTTATTCGTTATCTTTCGCTCCGTAGTTTCGTGTGGCATTTGGTTAAAATTGCCCGTTGGTGGGAAATTCATGTGATGGTGGCTAATGGGATGGATTTTTTGACAATAACCGCTTATGCCTAGGGAATAGGCCTTCAATGGGAATGATTATGCTGCATCCTTGAATGAACCGCGCGGTACTTTGAAATCCGATAAGATATGATGATGAGATAAATCCCATCAATCCATCGATCCATCAATCCATCAATCCATCAATCCATCAATCCATCAATCCATCAATCCATCAATCCATCAATCCATCAATCCATCAATCCATCAATCCATCAATCCATCAATCCATCAATCCATCAATCCATCAATCCATCAATCCATCAATCCATCAATCCATCAATCCATCAATCCATCAATCCATCAATCCATCAATCCATCAATCCATCAATCCATCAATCCATCAATCCATCAATCAATCAATCCATCAATCCATCAATCCATCAATCCATCAATCCATCAATCCATCAATCCATCAATCCATCAATCCATCAATCCATCAATCCATCAATCCATCAATCCATCAATCCATCAATCCATCAATCCATCCATCCATCAATCCATCAATCCATCAATCCTTCAATCCATCAATCCATCAATCCATCAATGCATCAACCCACAATCCATCAATCCATCAATCCATCAATCCTTCAATCCATCAATCCATCAATCCATCAATCGATCAATCCATCAATCCATCAATCCATCAATCCATCAATCCATCAATCCATCAATCCATCAATCCATCAATCCATCAATCCATCAATCCATCAATCCATCAATCCATCAATCCATCAATCCATCAATCCATCAATCCATCAATCCATCAATCCATCAATCCATCAATCCATCAATCCATCAATCCATCAATCCATCAATCCATCAATCCATCAATCCATCAATCCATCAATCCATCAATCCATCAATCCATCAATCCATCAATCCATCAATCCATCAATCCATCAATCCATCAATCCATCAATCCATCAATCCATCAATCCATCAATCCATCAATCCATCAATCCATCAATCCATCAATCCATCAATCCATCAATCCATCAATCCATCAATCCATCAATCCTTCAATCCTTCAATCCATCACAAAAAACAACGGTGGGGTTTCGAATGCGTTAGTTTCTCATCCGGGAACCGTTTGAATTCCCGTTTACGGTAGATTTGTGTTCACTTCGCGGTCCCGATTGGTCTATGCTCAACGCCCAGATACCCCATTATTTTCGACCTCATCATATCCGCATTCAGTACAACCGGCTCCAATATCCTGCCAGCCCTGGCCATCCATCCCGCGCCGGCCCCACCCCACCCCACTCCGGATGGTGGCCGTTGTCTGGCTTTTATTTAAATTCCTCTTCCGCGATTTTGGGAAATCTAATAAACTTAATAAAAACCCATTTGTTTATTGTTTTTAATTTAAGGGAAGAGCCAAACGCGAGGAAGGAAGCTACTGGCATTATCTTCTGGTGGATCCACGCTCTTGTTGCTGCCACGATTGTCGGGTAAGTACGCACCCATACAAGCACAAATCTACTCAAACACCAGACAAAGCACATATTTGCATCCCTCGCAGAGCCTCGAATGCCTCGGATGCTCGGCCCGAACCCGGTCGACAGGAAGAAATGATTGTTTTTGAAATTGCGCCAAACGTTTACTGCCGGACGACTAATTAAATGCGGAAGGGATGGGCTGGCTTCGCGGAACCGAATCTCTCTCGATCTCTGTCTCTCCGTCGTGTCCCAACCTCAGCCGTCCGTCGACCCCCTGTGCAACGGACCAACGTACGATGTTGTGAATAAAAGCAGAGGGCACGTTTTTCTGAATTAGTAGCGAGAAGAACATTTCGCTAATTAAACCGTTAGAGAGGAGCAACGAGCATTCTCGTGCTCTCTTCGCGTCCTCGGTCGTCGGGGGAAGGACATAAAATATTGATTTTAATTGTGATGATTAGCAGATTCTGCTGTGCGCGGCAATGATTGCTAACATGACGCCCAATGGGCTATAAAATATGTATTAAGATCAGACGATGATGGCGCGGCGCTGGAGGGTGGAGTGAGTTCAGACTGCGAGCGGTGCCGCCACTGCAGCGGGTGGTGCCCGAGACAGCGTTGCGAGGGTCCTTCGAATTGGGTTAATGGAATTCGCCATTAATTTGCATTACATCATTCAATCGAAGGGCGGCCTCCACTCCGACTCGATGCGTTGCGTTGTGGCTGTGGGCTGTGTGTTGCAAGGTTGAGGGACGGTGTCATTATTTGCCGGTCTATCGCCTTGATCTGGTTTACCCCAACGATGGGCAATCAACTCGTCGTAAATTTCAATAACTCCTTCGAGGGCGTCATAATCGAACCCGATTACGACGCGATGCTGTCGCCGCACATGTGGAATGTCGTGGTGGCGACGTCGACGGAGATTGACGCGCTTGTGCACTGACGAAGTTGTATCTCTAATCGAAATGTGATTTAAAAATAATTTATGACGGGATGGGGGCGGATTTAAACGAGAACGATGCTCAATTATCGACGACATGGCCGAGGATGGGTGACAGCAGCGCTGCCGGCGCGCCGGTATCGTCAAAGGATATCCCTTGTGGATGAAATCCGCGACAAGGATTATGCAATCGTTTATGGGATTTGCCGACACTCAAGGACGATGTGTAGACCTAATTGCTGATGAGCCGGCATCTCTTCTCTCGCAGCTAATGCGTAAGCCGTTCGTTTCGTTTGTTTTATTTGCATATAATTTGATTAAGCTTACGACTGCCAGCGGGTGGGTGAGTGGCTGGCTTAAAGCGCGATTTGATTCACATTAAATCGGTGGAACTGCGCTGAGCTTCAGGTAATGGCGAGATTTCGGCGATGGAGTGTATCGCTAAGTCAGATCAAATCCTGATTTATTGCGCCATCGAATTGCCGGCAGGAGGTGCACGGGAGGAAGGGAACAAACGCGAAATTGATTGTCTTCAAAGGGGGGTAATTGAACGCGAAATCGAACAATTAGTTGATGGGAATGAATTTGTGGATGTGCTTGTGACAGTTTTGAATAAGTTTTTGGTAGCAATTCGAGTTGTTGGCTTCGGCGGTGCAAAGAACTACTGGAAGTGCCTCCGGTTGTAGAAAAAATCGTGATTGATGGCGGTACAGCCCACAGAGGGCCAGGGCCTAGCTTCACAGTAACCACTCGTGTTGGGTTGTCTCACGAGTGGAAGTTTGAGAAGCATTTTCTAGACAGTTTTTACTCTTTGAGACTTGTCAGTGACTCGAAAGATGTGGTACCGTGAAAATGAATGAAAATGGGTTAAGTTGCGTAAGGGTCGGTGCACATACCAACAACGCTACGTTACCCCATTAGTTACCGACTGCAATGTTCTTTGTGGCACCGGGTGTGTAGCACTAACGTCCTTGATCAATTGCCATAGTTCTCCATTAATGGGGATGGGACCTTCGTTTTTGAATCTGCAATCGACGATGCTTCACATAAACCGGTGTCTCATTGTGAATGCCTCTCAAATCCGGTATTTTTGCTCGTTCAAGAACTCCCTCGCCTTGGCATTGAACATGATTTCATTCCCGGAATTTAGGTCCCTGTCAACTTAACCCGATCAAATAGCCAGCTAGCAAATGCCTTTAGTCAAGTCAACCAAAGTACACTTGTATGATGGCAAGGTTTTGTCCCAAGCTTAGTCTGAAAAGAACAAAGCACACAATGTATCGTTTCTGTACCTCGCCAGATAAGAAGGACCAGCAAGTCGAGTTACGTACTCATTTCACTTACTTGAGCCCATTGTGCTACCACTATACGACTTGAACAATCCTGGGTTCTCCTCGGCCTTTAAGAACCTTTCCTGTGAATAAGATTGATCTCAAAATCACTGCATATCCTCTTTAAAGTCTCTCCCTGTTACGGATGTTCTGGTTATCATTCTGAATCTTTCTCGCGCAAGGCTTGGACAGTCGATTAATAAGTGTTCCACAGTTTCCTTCGCATGGCCTTGCCTTGACCCATACTCTACCCATTCTACTAGCTTATGGCCGTCAAGAGTCACTGTTGCCACAGAATATGTTCATTTGATGCAATCTGACACATAAAGGTGAGGCTTGAAACATGGGTCGACCTCGACCTCGACTTATGTCCTAATCCGGAATATAATTAATCTCTCTATCAAGTTAGTGCCAAATTCGAATAGCCGCTTAGGAGTTAAACCGCTACAAACATCGGAACTTACCAACACGACCCTCAAATCGAGTTGCAGCACATTGACTGCTTCGATTAAACGTCTGTCTACGAGCACCCACTCGATGCCTTGGCATAATTTTGATCCTATTCACGTGGCATAATTTTGATCTCGTCATCAACAAATCTCCTTCAACCTTCTCCTTCCCCCACTCAGTGGGGTTACTTCAATTGCGATTAGGAGCTAATTATTGCGACAATTGCTCTCACACATGTCTCCTCGAACTCTCGTCGGCCTCTTCAACTCACGCCACCAAAAGTGTAACACATGTCAACCACATCAAGTTGCACACGCAAAGGTGTGCTCCGTTGCACCGTTGCGTCAGGATATTTCCACAGTTTAAGCCCCGTAACCGCATTGATGGAACATCCATTCGCACCTCCGTGTAGCCAGGTGCTGCCACAAATGCGAATACGTTTCTGGGTTAAGTTGAAGTTGAAAAGAAGCGGAAAAACTGAGCGCGGTTGCGAGGGCTTCAACGTCTCTCAGTCTCTGAAGAGTATACACCGCAGGATCAACCATGTCAAACCTCAGATTTCTTGCCATCTAAAGTGCACAACTACACTTGTGCATCCGTTTCTGAGTCAAAACAAAGAGACCCTGAGCTGGTGGAGGGGGAGTGGTGTGCACCCTCCTTGGGGTTATCCGTTTACTTCTTCTTCTTATTCTTGTGGGGGGCTTGTACTTTGGTGCGGTTTATCAATTTTTCTTTTCTCCTGATCCCTCAACCTTGTGAATTGTACGCCACGGATGTGTGTCGGTTCTCCTAGGAACTGCTGTCATTCTAGCACTTGCATGCTCTACATACGCCCGACCGATTACAGATTCCACCCTCTGGTGGTGCTATAAACTCTCGGCGAGAAGCCTGAAAGCAAGACGCGACACGGAGCGAGCAGCCAGCGGAGGCAGGCGAATGAATGCAAGAAAAAGAAGAAATCCTGAAGATACTTTACACGGATCCGCAGTTGCTACTTCATTGTCGTTGTCGTCGTCATCGTCGTCTATTTACTTGATGGCACTACTAAACCCACATCGTATCCTGTTCTACTCCATTTTATGCAGAACAGTTCTACGGGGAATTTCTCATATCCCACCCCCCAGCAGGATGCTGAGTACCATTCTGTTGAACTCAGCCGCACCAGGGAGCGAGCGCCATCCAAGAGTTTGGTTATTTATAGGACTGGGAATAAAATTCCGCAAGTGTAGGACATTTGAGTTAAGGATATTGCCTTTGTAAGACAACTGCCAGCCGGTTGAGGGGGTGGGGCGGTTTTCTGCCGAAATGTGTGCCGCGCGCACACACACACACACAAGAGAAAAAACGAAAGGCAGAGCGAGTCACCCGCTGATTTATGAGTTAGCTTACCATTCAACCCCCGAGCTCGCTCGCTCCGAGGACATTCGCCGAGTATTAAATTAATCGTACTTATTTTCGCATTTGAAGAGATCCCCTCTTCAGTCAACAACGGTATTTGCTTTCCCTTTCATCGAGGCGGGGTGGCGGTCTCGTTTTTGTTGCCGTTTTCGTAGTCATCACCGCCGTGTCCTTGCTGTCATCTCTTCGGGCGTCTCTTCAGCGCCATGAGTGAGTTGTAAATGGCGTCTCGTTTTCTATAATTACTCCAAGATTTGGAATTTAATTTGACGTGTGTTTCGTGAGCGGCGCTAGCGACGGTATCCACGAAAAGGACTTACCCTGAAATTCAGTGAATCCTTTCTTGGCTTTCATCAGATTTCCGATGCAAGGAGTGAATGTGAATGTTGAACATGGCCTATGAAAGTTCCCGTGTATCTTCCCGTGTCAAATTTCTTTTTTTCCCTTCATTTGGCGCGTGGGTGGGGGATGACATGGAATAATTTTTGAAGCAATTAACATGAAACGACACCCGTACACCCACGTAGGTGGGATATAATGAAGCTTAACGCCGTGTCCCACTGCCACAGGATCTCGTCAAGAGGCAGTGACTGCCTGTGAGTCGGAGGTGCCCGGGAAATGGGATGAAAATGTAACCTGATAATGCCCTTTTTAATGGCGGGCCCGGTGAAAAATTTAGGGGCTTATGCAAAAAAAGCGCTGTAAATTGGGGTTAGCGTGCGCTGCGAAACTACGACGAATTTTCATGGCGGAAAAATTTATCTAATTTTTTTTTTTCAAGTGCACTTGATTAATTCAAGTCCTTACTGGTGCGCGGCAGCAGCAGAGATGCGCGAGAGGAAATGAGTCGTTTTGCATTTTAACGCGACGAACGTTGTTTTTATGGAAATTTCTTTTTCGAGGGATTTAGGGTTTTGTTGAGGGCCTCTACAGTGGGTGGGGCTGTGGTACGGTGATGTACGACTGGCCGTGGGAAGAGTTTAAGTTATGGTGGGGGAGAGGGTGTTTGGTTGTAGGCGCAGATATGAATTGATGACCTAGTCGCGGATGTGGATGGCATGTGACGAACGGAACTCTGGGGTATTCATTTCATGGGTTTAACCCATTTTGCGCTGGTTTTGTGGCCACACGTGATATTTTCAAGATCAGATAATGGAATGGGAGATTTCCCTGATTTCGAGATTCATTTCACGTGAAACGAGAAATTCGCGAGTCGTGTTGAGGGTGATTCTGGAGCCTGATAAGTGAGTCCTTCAAGGGAGTGCCAAACAAATTTTAGACTTATTGGATGGCACGGTCTGAACAACAAGTGGCGGGAAATTAGGTCTGCTTCAGCTGGTTTTCGCGCTATTTCTGGTCATCATCATCTTCTGACCCGCATGATTCACTAAAGAGGCCGCGGGGGTGAACCACACACGAGAGATCTCCAGGCAACTCCAGGCTCCTACGCCATCGACTCTATCTCATCAGGGGCTATGCCTAATCGTAACCAGCCGAGCTTATGGACTTGATCCAACCATCTCATCCTGGGTTTGTCTACCTGATGGAACCGCATTCAAGGCCCGCCTCGGAAGTCGTGATGGTGGGGACATACGTGCTATGTGACCAACCCAACGAAGCATAGCTCTTATCGTTTGCCCGATCCACAAGAAAGGAGACCCCTTTGACTGCGCCAACTATAGAGGGATAAGTCTCCTGAACTTCGCGTACAAGATCTTCTCTGCCCTTTGGTGTACTCGCCTGAGGCCGTTTATAAATAACCTGTTAGGTCCATATCAGTGTGGCTTCAGGCCAGGGAAGTCCATCATCGACCAGATTTTCACACTACGGCAGACTCTGGAAAAGACCCAAGAGATGCAGATCGACACCCACCACCTTTTTGTCGATTTCAAGGCCGCATATGACAGCGTGCATAGGGACGAGCTATACACCGCCATGTCTAGTTTTGACATTCCTGACAAACTCGTCAGGTTGTGCAGGATGACGACGGAGAAAATTTCGTTGCTCCGTCAAGTTCGGTAACGAACTCACCGAGACCTTCAAAAGGTTTTGGACAAGGCGACGCGCTGTCATGTGATTTCTTTAAAATCATCCTGGCAAAGATCGAGCAAGACTCACAAGCCAACACTAGAGGCACGGTCTTCCAGAAGTCCTTACAACTGCTAGCATACGCGGATGACATTGACGTGATTGGCAGAACACAGCGAGCCGTCAATGAAGCGTTAGCTGGTATTGAAGCGGAGGCGGCTAGAATGGGCTTAGCGGTGAATTAGGGCAAAACGAAGTATATGCTGTCATCGAGAAAGGACACACAACATCGACGTCCTTGACAGAGCGTCACCATAGGCAGCTATAACTTCGATGTAGTGAAGGACTTCGTCTACCTCGGCTCGTAAGTGAACAGTACGAACAACACCAGTACCGAGATTAAACGCAGAATTACTCTTGCCAATCGCTGTTTCTTTGGGCTCAACAGGCAATTGAGTAGTAGAGTCCTCCCTCGAAGGACCAAGCTAACATTATATAACACCTTGATCATCCCTGTCCTGCTGTACGGCGAGGAGGCATGGACAATCTCAAAAGCGGATGAGGAAGTCCTTGGTATTTTCGAGAGAAAAGTTCTGCGTTCAATCTTTGGTCCTGTCTGCGTTGATGGTTATTGGAGAAGAAGATTCAACCACGAACTGTACGGGCTGAACAGCGGCATGAGCCTAGTCAAGCGTCTACGGATTCAACATCTAAGATGGCTGGGCCATTTAGAGCGCATGGACAACACTGCTCCAGCCTGAAGAGTATTCGACTCCGAACCAGTGGGACAATGCAATAGAGGACGGAACCGATGGCGCACCCAGGTGGAAAAGGACCTCAATCAACTTGGTGTGCGCAGTTGGAGACAGCTGGCGTGCCGGCTGGAGAGGCTTACTGGTTGAGGCCCAGGTCCACCGCGGACTGTAGCGCCAACAGAAGAAGAAGAAGAATAAGCACAAGCGCATGCCTTCTTGAACACTAAACTGGCCATCCTGAAATACAGTTCGTCTATAGCGTGCCCAAGAAGTGACTCAGTCTCATGGACCAGTCGGGATCTCTTAGTAGCAATTCGTTACACTATTGAGCACGCGTAAGGATACCTGCGTCTCCTTGAAACCGATATTTTTTACCTTCTCCTGTGCCAATTTTTGACACAAAAAGCCCTGAGAACCTACGTTTTGGTTTCAAATTCCAGACGATGACGTCCCTTACCTTCTTGGCGAAGCTTTCAACCGCACCATGTTTTCCTTACCCAGGCACCAAGTCGATTTTTATAAGACATACACATAGCCCTCATGAGACATTTGAGAAATGTTCTCAATTTTTTAACAGAAAATGCGAGACGAAATTTCCAGTAAATTACATCACAGCTCCATGTCCCCTCTGTCCGTGATTGCTTTCGTCTCGCGCCCAAGGGTCCATTCCACCCGTTCCCTCAAATTGACATGTAAAATATCTGTGCTCGCTTGCGGAATTTTTTGCCTTCAACATTTGCTGTTGATTCCCTTGTGAATTCCCCGCTCAGAGTCTGATATCAGTGCCTTCAGTGGAAATCTGTTACTCCTCCTGCTCGTCATTGTCTGGCAGCCGCTCATCCATCTTGAGCAAGGTTCAGCATTTGATTTCATTTGAAATGAAATTTAGTAGAATGTTCTTCTGGAGGGAAAAGATTCGATTCCTTCCAGAAATGTGCAAACACTTAAGAGGACAAATGGCGACTCTGTCCATTTGCTATTGGCAGCGACAGGATTCAGATATCGACTGTACAGTCGAGGTGGTATGGCCGAACACACCGGAGACGGCCAGAGTCAACTAGGGGCAACTAAGTTAGAGACTCTTCAGGAATCATTCGTCGAATACACGATATATGGTTGCATAGGCACTTATTATCAACAACCACCCACATGAAACCTGTGACACCATGGCGAGATTGAGCTGAAGAAACATGCAACTGACAAAAGCAGTGAAACGCCAAACGAGGGCGATGCAAGCGGTGGAGTATCGCTCTATGTAGATGACGAAAGGAGAAGAAGTCTGTGAGCTCTCTGTGAATCAAGTCTGTGCACAATCAAAATGCGAGTCTTCCTTAAGAACGGGAAAATACAACCTGATACAAATTGTGGGAAAACTTGTTACCAACGCACATTTAAGGACCTTTTACGTAACGACTGCTTACGAGTCATGGCCAGTAGAGGACAATAGGGATCCTCGATTCAATTCACCTCCAGTCGATGAAGTAGTCCTCCCACCTATCATTTAAGAAGTCGAGTCAGTCATTAATAAGTTGAAGAACGAGAAGGCCGAGTGTTTAAATTGTCTTCCGTCAGAGGCCAGTGACGATATTCTAGTATCGATAAACCACGACGTCATCTGCAGAACCTGGAAAGATGAAATAGATAGATATTTGTTTCATACAGATATTTATTTCATACATTTACATACAGAGATATGATATTAGATACAGTGGACTCTCCCTAAGTCGAATTGTCACGGGATCCCATAATTTGTTCGAGTTATAGGGAGTTTGACTTAGGGAGAGTCCACTGTATATCTTTCAACTGAAAAATTAATTTATAATATTGTTTATTATATTGTATGTTTTTTCTTTGCTTTTAAATATTTTTCGAGGGGAAACAGCGAAAGAAAAGCCCCCCATATGAAGAAAAAAAAACAAAACAGTAAATAATTAAATAAATAGTTAAACAAATCTTAACTATCAAGCAGAAAGTTTGTGTGTCTGACCGACAAAGGCTCCGAAACTACACGTCTCAGAGCTCTGAAATTTCATTCTAAAATTTAGATGCTGAATGTGACAATTTTTAAGTCGGTACGACATACGGTTCGGAAGTTACGAGCACTTTTTAAACGGGAATAAAATTCTCAAAATAAGGGTGGTTGCATCAATCCGGTATGAAACCATTTCAAGTTACGTAGTCGTGGATATCAACCATCCCCCAGTGTGTTGTAACTTCCATATATTCACACACATTTTCCATATTTTGCTTTGGTGCAACCATTCATTTTTTCCTACGTCTCAATCGAACATATACGAACGACTGCCTGAGTCACCAAACGAAAAGGAAACGATAAACATTTTCGCACTTTTCTTATTTTGTCATACCATGTCATGTACATATACACAGCTACACACAAATAATTCAATTTTGCTGAAATTGGGAATATTGAACTTCTGAACGGATTAGCCGATTTAGATAAAATTTCAGAGCTAGACTTATTAAATAATGTGTTACAAGATAGGCTAATTTTTTCATGGTTCATGAAGTTTGACTTCAATTTGCACAACAAGTGAACATCGGTACATATGTAGATGGGATATCCAAGAACATTTTTTTTATGAATCGCTTGATATCCCTCCAAGTTGTGTGTAAATGGTTGAGAAAAACCGTAAATTCCGTCCGTTTTGCTGCAGCACACATTGATAATTCAAACTTCAACATGTATGCACACAGCCAACGAATTGCACTCATTATGAGTAGGGATGTGAATGAGAGATTGGTATGGACATCAATGACAAAAGAAAATTCAAATTCTTCTCTGAGTTCTGGTTCGAGCAGTCTTATTATTGTTTTAAATTAAAAAGTGCGGTAATAATGCGGGTAAAGTACCAGTTGAAGAAACAAACCCGGACAAAGCCGGGTACGAAATGTAGTATACATAAAAAAAAATAAAAATAAGTAAATCGAAATAATATGTATACATGAAGAAATAAATAAATAAATATATATGTATAAATAAAAATTAATTATTAACAGAAAAAAACAAAAAATAAATGTAGAACTAATTTTCTTCTTCTTTATTTGGCGCTACAGTCCGGGGTGGACCTGGGCCTCAACCAACAAGCCTCCCCACCTAGCACGGTCTCTGGCTAGCTCTCTCCAGTGTCGCACGCCAAGTTGGTTGAGGTCCTTCTCCACCTTTTTGAAATTTGAAATAAACTACGTAGTTGAATCGGCAGTCTCAATTACCACAGAACAGTGAGACAGACAAAATTACGATAAGGACAACTAATTGTGTCTACCAAACCCTGGGCATGAGCTTGAGACTAAAATTGTAATTGTACTAAAATTGTACAGTGAAAGCTGGAATAGGCGGACAGCGACGGCTAAAATAGTTGTGCATCCATGGAAATGGATGGAACTGCATTTGAAGATCCATGGTCATAGGAAATTGTCTGCTCAAGATGATTGTCCGTCTAAGAGAGTATCCGTGAGAGGAGCTTCCATTGTAATAACGTACACCCTCTTTGTGTAATCGAGCAGTTGGACGGAATTGTAGGAAACGGTAGCCTATGTGCGTACAGCCCTCCATCGGATTGTCATCTGCAGCACCAGATTGAAGAAGTTACACTAGTGAGCCCTTGAAACGAACTGCATGCTGTATCGCTGATGAACCGGATCATTTTTTTTCGGCATCCCGAGTTCGGCCATCGCTTCGAATAATTCCTTGCGATGAATGCTTTCGATGGATAAAAATGGATGTTCCTAGCTAAGGCTGCAGAGAAGGTGATGCACACTTTCCTCCTCATATCTTCTGCAAAAATCATGACGGAATAGTCTCAGTCGTATTGTGTGTACACCCAATAGGCAGTGTCCTGTGATTATTTCCACTGCGGTGCTGATTTTTTTATCCTTTTAAGGAGATCATCTATCTATCGGTTTTTTAGGGTCTAGACTGGGCCAGATTTGTTTGGTGATTTGGCAAGTGTTGCCTGTATTCCATCTGCCATTGACTTCTAGTTTAATTTGATTATTGTGTTGTAACTTAAAGGTAGCTAAGGGATTACCTATGTCACGAGGGGTTCCGTCATCTGGCAGTGTGGTGGCGAATTTGCCGAATTTTTGCAGCTTCACAGTTTCCCCTACTGTCTCTATGTCTTGGCACACATCACAGGCGAGTGTGAAATTGTTCGAATATCTTTAAGAGATGCGCGATGGTTTGTAACTCCTTTTGAATTTATAGAGAAAGATGTTAGATTTAATTGCAGCCTGGCTATCCGTAAGTATACAGATGTCGTGGACGTATACCCCGTCCCACCTCAGCCGGGATAGGGCTTCGCTGATCGCCATTATTTGCGCTTGATCAAATTAATTGAGGGTCTCCAGGGAGGTAATGTGGATATCAGTTTGTGTGTTGTCAAAAAAATATGTCAAATCAAGAACTCACTTCTACTCATCGGCCCTGCGACCAATGAACGTTCTGACTCTGAGCGACAAATGATGGCTATTGATCGTTGGTGGTCCTGACACCAATCTCCCTGACACGCCACCACGACTTGGTCCTTTTACCTGAAATTGGGTTTTTCTCTTCCGCTTGAACAAGGAGGTTTGATTCAGAGATCCTTTTATCAGGAGCAATGCTGTCTATGTGCTCTATCCAGTGCAGTGCAGTCCAGTCGAGGCATTTTTTCCTACCGAACCATCATCCACATTTTGATTCGCTTGGTTGTCTTTTTCTTCATTCACTTTGTACTCAAATTAATAGAGCTCCATTTCCGGAGAAGTTTTAAGAAACTCTTTTTACGACCTATCGGTTCGGCCGCTCATTTAAAACAGATACATCTATCTTACATCTGTTTTTGTTTACATATATCATCGGTGTGTTTGCTTTACGGATCATTTAGGAGTGGATGTCGCAGATCGATGGATGAAATGCTGAATGAGCATTTTTGCCATCGCTGCGCTGAGTGGTATGTTAACTCGCAGACAGGACAATATATTCACTAGTCTCTCCTTTGGATGGTACCAGAACTCAGTTGTGTTGTCTTACTTGCCGCCTAGCTTTCGACTCCATAGAGCAGGACTAGAAAAATCAGAGTTTTGTTTGATTATTGATTGGCTTGTTTCCACAAATGGTTATTCTACATCGCAATTCCATTCCATTCCCATCCGCTTTGTGGACACAGTATTCAATATAACCACTAGATATTGAAGCTACGTCCGTCTAACTCTAATGCCAATAGAAAGGAGAACAAAAGACCAGTCTACGCAGCCGGAATAAAGACAGCAAACACACACCACGTATGAATCACCTCTTTCACCATCGACAGACAATAGCTCAGACTGCATTCAATAACTTTTGCAAAAATCGAAGTGCAAATCACAGCAATCCCGCCATCCATACACAATCAGCGGTTCAACAACCGCTGAAGGACACTGAAGGGCGAAGTGGCGTATCACTACAACCACCATTCCCAGACCACTCGAGAGAGAAATGCAATAAAAATGAACCCCAAAGGATGTATGCAACATTTATCGGATACCACTTCATAAAACACCAATTAATATAAATTTCACGAAATAAATACTGCTCCGCAGATGCATGTATAAATTGTTCGGGATTTTTTCTTTTGTGTCCTTTTCCCTCTGCAGCTGCATGGTTTGCATTCCGTACAGGATCCACAATGAGTGTGCACGACCTCCCAACTAGCGGCTATGCATTCTAATATGATTTCTGTTGGATGTCCAGCCACCCGATTGCACACCACGAATGAGGAGGTTTAATCGCATGAATACACGCGATTCGCTGCACCTCGGACATTTCGTGTTGCACTGTTACGCCGAATTTGGTCGGGGAATGTGAGCGAAAAAATAAAAAATCACGCGAACAAGTACCACCCCGGCATCAGTGAAACATTGAAACTACGAGCATTTGCGTGCTTAATTACTTATGAACTATGTGAAGGGCCTGAAGGCCCCAACAGCCCCACCCCCACCCGCCCTTCTGATCAAATGCATTTCCAGGAGCATGAACACACTGTAACAATGATCCGGATCCTTGGATGCTAACGTGCTAATATTTTGCCACCGTTGCCGACCTTGTGTGTGCGCAAACAGGATTCGGCTATGTGCACTGTGCACACAGTTGCGACGAGACCGCCATGCAGTCGGTTGGGTTTTTTCTTGCCTTTCTGAGACGTGCCACATCAAACCGGTTATGGTGTTCATTTCCTTTTAAGAACACGCCTCGCCTCCAACTTAAGGTTTGATGTATGCACACACACACCCACACGAAAAGTGTATGCAGTTTGTCAGCCTCGAGCTGGAAGGAGGGTAAGCAAAGAAGAAGAAAGGGTAAACGGAACCATGAAGGCATCGTCATCGCCTTTCGTTTACAATTGAATATCATTTCTGGACGAAATGACATTTTGTCGCCCGAGTCACACATCCAGCAGGCGAGGCGGGCCATCGCTCGAGTACCGAGCATGTGTGTGCTCGTGCTCTGTGTCCCGCAGCAAGGAGTCCTGGCGTTTCGAAATGGAAGTGTTGTCATATGATGGCAAATATTTGCTCTTAATATGAAGGATGTTTCATAAGACGACATATGTATGCGATGACGACGGAGGCGGGTGGGCGTTAGGAGGGGGAGTCAGATAAAAAGGAATCCCATGTGGATGCTCTGCTTTGGGTGCGACAAGAGTGCAAAGCGAATGACAGACGCAGAGCGCTTTGTAAGTTGTCGTTGCTCCGGCTCGTTGTCCTGGATTTCATTGCAAATGTGATCACGAGCGGCAGAGCGGCGCGGCTGTGTGCTGGGGCGCTGCTCTTTTCACCTTAGACTCAGTCCGTGTGTCGTTGCCGTTTGCAAAAACATGAAGATTGAATCAGCTTCGCTTCTTTTATTTACATTTTCGCCCACTCGATTGAATGGAGCCAATGTACTCGTACATGTGGCTGTCTCTTTTGGGAGAAGGGGCGTCAAGGCGGAATGACTGCTCAATTGATCGAGGGGACAGCTGGAGGCGTCGGATTGACATTCGACAAGTGCAGACTTCTTACTTCGTTACTTAGCTCCACTTAGCGCTCCATGACCCTAGGATATGTGGCAGATGTTGAGTGAGGAACATGGAATGTGACAGCCCGAAACTTTGAGTTGAGGGGAATCCTTTTGTGCTTACGATTGAGGTGGATGCATCCTGACATGAAAATAACATGTATTCCGTCGGAAACATGTTTTTGCCTTAATCGTGGGAGCGTGTGGTGTGTCTTCGTATTACGTATACGCCACAGTGATTCAAGAAGAAATTTTATGTGGCGAAAAAATTACGTATACGCCTCAGTGGGCGTGCTGGATGATTTTTTGGTCAACTGAGCTCGAGGCATTCTAATGTCTAAAGATTTGCTGTGTTTGGACGGATTGACGAATGAAGCCACTGATGAGATCATCGATCAATTGGATCGACGGCGTGCACTGATTGGGGTTAGCGACCAAGTGTGCAAGGCACTGAGTCACAAGGCATACTCCATAACAGATATGCCGTAGGTTGTACCATAATCTCAGGCAGGAAGTATTTTGTCCATGAAAGTATGGGAAACTTCGTGAAGAGTGAGCAACGATCGATTTATGACGACTTACCCTTGGTAGGAGGTAATGGCTAATTAAAGCATATTTTTTTTTAATTGATGAAAAGACATCAAATTATTTTGGATGATGGAAACTAAACTTACTCTCTGAAATTTACTTTCTGAGTATATGTGAGTTAACAGCGGAAAAAATGTCTTTGGAGAAAGTGCTCTGTAGCCTTCTAGGTCTTATGTCAAGGCACTCTAAGGCACACCCAGGTTTACGATTTCAAAGCTTATTTTAATATATATATATTCTCTACACTTATCCACAAGCCCTCAAAGTTAACAAAATATTTATTCAAGTTGCGAGCCATATTTTCTACAAGAGTTGTCTTTACCCCAAGCTTGACGGGCTATCTATTGCCATTTACATAGATAGTCAGGCGGCCATAAAGGATGCGGATACACCATCAATTTAATCGAAGTTGGTAAAACTTTGCCGTCTATCTCTATCACACCATGTTACTCAGGGATAAACACCATGTTACTTACAGATGTCTTCGACTCCGCTAATCGGAGATGGATGGAATTAGATACTTTGTGGCTTATTTGTCCCTCATTAAATCCAAACAAAACAAATACACTCCTAAAACTAAACAGGAATGTAATAAGGAACGTAGTGGGCAATATCACCGGCCGCTGCCTTAGCGGTATACATGCATAAGAATGGGAGCCACCCACAACGACTACTGCAGGAGCAGTAGAGACGAGGAGGAGGAAGAAAATACGCATCATCTCCTCGGCACTTGTCCAGCCCTTGCGAAAACTAGAAAAGATATTCTAGGCAACTACTTTTCAGCAACCTAGAGGAAATGTCACACTTAAAGAACCAAGACAAAGCTAAGTTTATCAGGAAAACCAATTGGCTGTAAGTCAGCTCAGGAGTGGATTCAACAAAATATGCCACTAGAATACCATTAGGTAGTCTCTAGGTTTATTTCATTTTCGTTAGTCCCTTTAAGAGGAGCCGGTGGAAAGCACCGGGTAGTGATAGCACAAAGGATCCAACCAGGACTGCTAAAGTGGTGGCAATCACCCTAAGCTCATAAAAGCTTACGCCAAGCTTCATAAAATATGTTCTGCGTCTTTATACCTCATTCTATTGGTCTGTTCTTGGCTATTTAAAATAAAAAAAATATTTAAAAAAATCTTCAAATATATCATCGATAAGTAGCTTCAAACGTATGTGTTAAACAAATGTAGATGAATACTCTTTGTGTTTAAAAAACAACTACGCCAGGCTACACGTTGCGACTTATATCAGGATGTGCTTCATACTTTCAAACTGCAGCAAGGGAAAAATTACCTCCAACTTCTTGCAACCTTCGGTATTATATGATTCGCTGAATCGGATTTAAAAAACTCGGTTCTGACTTTGGTCATGTTACAAAAGTCACAAATTCCTGGCTAATACTGGTTGGAATGAATGCAATTAGGATTTTGTCTTTAGAAGAAATATAAAGCTTTCTTTAAAAGAAAATGTGAATCAAGAACGGAGCTCTGAGATTCTTCGATTCTTATATTTATTATTATTCGATTTCTTATAGTAGTACAAATTTGCAGAGGAAGTGATTTACAGCTTGTTAAACTGTGGACAAAAATCTCCAAGGGGCTCCAACGGGAGACCTAGTTTTTCTGAAAGCTGAAGATGTGCTCTATTGATTCGCCTACTGACCACTGTGGTCACAAGAGCCTTTTGAGTTTAGCAATACGTTGATCTTAGTTGCAAAAAATGTAATTTCCGAGCTGTAACTAGTTCTTTGAAGTAAATACGTAACTTTTTTTGAACCCATGAACCGACCTTAATGAAATTTGAAACAGTCCCAAGTGCCAAGAAATCTTTTTGTGCTTAAAAAAGTGATTTTTTTTTATATTTTTTATTTATTTAAGTTTACTCCATTGATGAGTAAGCCGTTTAAACTACATCAACCATTTTTGAGACACGAAAAATTCTCGTTGTACAATATACATAAACTATTTTCAACTTTCATTAAGATCGGTTGACGGGTTAAAAAGATGACATATTTATTTCCGCGCTCCCATACAAAGCGAACCACTGTGGACTGTTCAAACGTCTGACTACGAAGAACTGTTTCAAACGTTGCGACTGGCATGTGCTCAATTACGCGAGTAATGCAGGCCTCTAAATCTTGGACTGGCTTATAAGTGCAGACTAATTTCCGTACACTGAGAGTAGAATTTGCGGATTCAGATAGTCGACGATGGAAATCATTTTCGTAATACAGCTGAATTATTTGGAGAAAGTGCTGAGGTGCGAGGCTCTCCATGAATTGGGCAAAAGTCACAGAAATTCCAAAATGTTTATATGTCATTTATTCAAATACAGGAGCGATGTGGGGGTCGATGCCTACGCAGAGGGTGCCATGTTCGATACCAGAATTAACCACCTTTCATACTTCACGGCTGCACCTCATTTGATTCACTAACAATGCTCAAAGAGTACCCCTGTCTATTAAAACCCTCTCAACTTCGCCGTTCTTAGGGGGCATTAAAGGCCCCTTCCACTAGTGAGAGTGTTTGCTGTAGTAGCTCCTAAGTTATGTATGTGTGTGTATCGGATACATGTTACGAGTGTATAAGTAAGAGTAGTACTGTACTAAAATGTATGTATTCGTTAATGAGTAAGGAGTATTCACTAAGGTACTCTTGAAAGCGAAATGTGTATAATACGATGTTGAACTTCAGTTTTCATGTTCAGGAAACAATTAAAAATGTCAACTTAGCTATAAGAAGAGTATAGAAAATAAGCTCACTATTTTTAAAACAATTTTTCAACCCATCATGTTATATGGTTCCCTTGGACCATTGACCCACATAAGGAAATTAAACATCGCACAGAATAAGCTGTTAAAAATGATGCTTAAATTACCGTGGCAATTTCCGACTGATGAGCTTCATGAAGTCTCTAATATTGAAAGAGTTTCTATAAGACTGATGAAGACATACATTGTCTTGCAATCAATCTGACAACTACTTGATTTCAAGTTTATATAATGATGCATAATACGCCTTTATTTATACTTTTATTAATTTATTTTGTTAATTACTTATTTATTAACATATATATATACTT
This sequence comes from Eristalis intricaria, assembly GCA_964034865.1. Lineage (NCBI taxonomy): Eukaryota > Metazoa > Arthropoda > Insecta > Diptera > Syrphidae > Eristalis > Eristalis intricaria. Next base: position 133,627,053 of record OZ035873.1, read on the forward strand.
ATTTATTTTTTTGTTATTTATTTATTAACTTATTTATTTATTTATTTGTTGATCTGTTTATTTATTTATTTATTTACTTATTAATTTTTTTTTTAATTTATTTATTTATTTATTTATTGAGTTACTTATTTATTTAATTAATCAATAATTTATTTATTTCGCTAAGTGTATAACTTGAAATCAAGCACAGAACCACCTTCCCATTCTAAGTCCATTTCTAATCGTATTCATATATTTATGTATTTTTTTTTTACTGTATAGAGGTTTTTGTTATCAGGTTTTCCTCCGCCATAAATAAATAATTCTTATATAGATTTTTAACAAATTGTCAGTAGCGAGGTTATTTAGCCAAATCTCTGTAAATTGTGAAATAGCGATGACAATGTAGAACTAACAACTCATACTGTATAAATAAATAAATATTATTATTAGATAAACGGTGTTATCGCTATGTATCTTGCTATCTTCGGTTAGTTATGTTTAGGATGGTATAGAGTAAGATTTATGTATTTGTATCGGTAGATATTGACGCGGCACGGTAACGTACATTTGTTTGGTATCCGCTACTCTTGTAAATGCGAACACCACCTTAGTTTTGATTTAGTAGAGTTAATCCATTGTGATAAGGAAAAGTAAAAAATATTGTAATTTGTGTGGTTAATTTTTGCTCGAATTTTGTGATCTTTCAAATGATCATACTGCCATTACGAGCGCTTGTTTCACGTAAGAGGTGATATCATTCACGCCTTTGTTCAGTTGAATAAAATTATCCTATTTGAGGCGCTAAAATCAGAAGTCTCAATTTTAACCTAAAGACATCAATTTTGAAGAAGGTAACGAAGGCAACTAGTAACGATATTAAAGTAACGAGTATTCAAAATAACGAATACGTATTCAAATTGTCGTTCCTTTAACAACCCTAAGTAAGCGGAGAAGGTATGTGCGGGAAAGATAGAAAGCAAAAAAATCGTATGCTATAGACATTTTATAGTTTGATCTTGTAAAAGCATGGAGACGTGAGTCCCGCCTTATCCATGACAGTATGGAATTACATCTCAAATAATTAGGGTTATTCGAGAGGCTCGCCTTAGCTTTTACAGGGATAGTCCGGGTAGAGACAAAGTCACAGTGAACAAAACGGAAAAAGCTGTCATAAAGGGCCCGAGCGAGCAAAGTGACAATATGTCAAGTCAAGTCCAAACAAAAAATTCAAAATTTGTATCAATAGGCATCCAAGCTGGTCGGAAGCTGTCGCGAAGTGCTTAAGGTTCTTGATACACACACCCGATCACTCTTTGCTGAGTCCAGTGTCACATGGACATTACCGGCAATGAGGCAGCTGATGAACTTGCCAAGAAAGTCGCCGAAACCACCCCGTCCCAAGCAATCCCACGTGTACACCTACCCCTGGCTGATGTCAGGAAGAAGGTGGACGACAAGATCATGGATGTAGTTGATGATAGGTGGAACCCCCTATTCACCTGTAGGTCCTCCCGAATGCGTTGGTCAGGTTATAACAGCGCAAGAACTGACGTACTCCTTCAATGTGGTAAAAATCTTCTGCGAATGGTTGTAGCTGCTCTGACCGGACACAAGCATTTGGGATCTCATGTTAACAAAATAGGAATCACCCAGGATACAATATGCAGAGGCTACGGGGACGAAGAAGATATAGAGGATACGCCTCACTTTCTTTGTCATTGCCCCAGTCTCTCTGCATTGAGACGAAGAACACTGCAAGAATACCTCTTCCAAGATTTAAATGAGCTTGCAGAAGTTTGTTTAACATCTATTTGCAGGTTCATCAGGGCTTTCGGATGGCATGAATGACCAGCAACACCTGAGTGTCGACGAGTAGGAACAAGGGAGGATTCTTCCTACCCCCGAACTGGGTATCTCAACGGCGTGGTTTACTGCGCCTACCCACGTACCATACCATACCATACCATCAATAGGCAACCTGACATTGGCTTGTGGAAATTGCTTACAAGGAGTGGTGCTTACAAGGAACAGTAATCTTACCATCTTACCTTAAACCACACCACTATCTCCTCACAGGTGATCGGGAATCCAAAAATAAATACATCGCATTTTAAATGACCTCTTTCAGGAGCACGCAAGTTGTAGAGCGCATTACATTTAACTATTTGGGGTACGCTCGAACCCCCAGTCCTTTTTCAAAACTCCCGCTAATCAGAAGAGGCACCTAAATAAAGTTGTCCAACTCGTGCGAAGAAGTTTCATTTCATTTTTTATTCCTGTGACAGTTCAAATTTAATTTTCTTTTGGGATCTATAAATACGTTTTTTTTTCTTGGGGGTACGGTTGTACCCCAGTGTAACATAATAAGTTTTGCAAAAAAGTCTAGCATCCTAGGGATCCACGGTCAAGTATATGATTTATCTGGGAGCACACTTTCCTCGGGATATTCCTTGCAGTTTACTCACGACATCCATTATCTCAAAAAGGGTACTTACTCAAAAAATCTGTTATTCATTTGTAGCAGATCAACTTGAGCCCTATTCAGCACCGAATGGAACCATGGGGGAGCCCAGAACTTGAAAATCAAATCAAATAACCTGTCATCTTGCGACTCGAAAAGAAGACACCCCTAATGGCGACAGCTACCCTTCCAGACGCAAGCTTTTCCCAAATAGCGCTGTCTTCGTCGCAATCGCCAGTCATCGCTATCCACCGGTTAAACTCGAATCACACCCGTTGGACATAAGCTTGGGATCAGAAAGGACGAGTGATTTGCATGTCTCCGAATCACAACAAAGGTCACTACACCCGAGAGAAATAATCCACAAAAAAATTCAAAGCTGACCCCGGCGACGGCAATCGTTCTCCTCGAGTCCGCTCAGCCGGGGACGGGCAAATCCCTTCATTGTTTAAAAATCTATGCCATCCGATGAATTATTGTTTACAAAGGACTAAAGGATCGTCGGATGGTTCCTTGAATGCCATCACCTCTTGAAACATCGCCCGCCATGAGGTGCTGCTCTCTCTCTGTCCTCCTCTCTATTCTTATTTATTCACATCCCATCGTCCCCCTTTACGCACTCGTAAATGCAAATAAACGGCAAATAAACGTCCTGCTGCCGGAGAGTGCCCCGTCTGACGGAAGGGGAGACACGAAGCACTTTTGTTGCGCAACCCCCCACCACCGAGCGAAAGGACGTAAACGTGATTTATCCCATTATCTATAATTTTTTATCCCTTTTCGCCGCTTTTTTTTGTTCCTCTCTTCCTTTGTTTACGTATCTGATCTGGGTGACCGAGCGGTCGAAGGACCGGGTTCGCACACATGTGAAGGTAGGTGTTGACCGCACAACGACTGTGGCGACAGCGGTTCAGTGGCACTCTCGTGGAAGTCCGCCCAATAACCGTTTCGCTCCTTTGCGGGAATTAACATAATAATTCCACGCAGTTGGCCCGGGTGGTGGGCCAACTTGTCGCATGCATACGATTACGGCCACCGTCATGAATATCCGGCGATATTTGATGTCGGCGACGCGCCGGGCACTGCTCAGAGGAATATGTTTACAAAGCGATATGATAGCGAATTAAGATATGTATATGAGTGGGGGCGGCATAACGTGCCATAGCGCCCGCAGGAGAGTGTCAAAAATGAAGAGACAACCGAAGTGTTTGATGGGCCACCCCGTCGCGCCGCGGAGAAGGACGTGCGGGAAGCGTTCTTTTCGGTTGTGTCGGGGATGTGGCTCGCAGCTTTTGCGGATGTGTTGATTATTTTGCGTTGATGAGGGTTGATGTTAAATATTTGACTTGCAATCGAATGGGCAAAGTAATGTGGTGGCAAGAAGCTTCCCCCATCGGCTGTGTGTGCTCATTTCGGGGGAATGTGACGAGACACGAAATTGCCCTGATTACACTTCAATCATTGGCGATCAACTCATAATTAATTTGATTGATATTTTGGTTTTGTGCGTTTTTGCCTCTTGTGCCACTGAACGAGGGTGGGTCGCCTGCTGCTCGAGGCGATTTGACACACGACTTGGTTCGTAATCGATTTAAGCGATTTTCGATATGAAATACCGGAGGGATGATCGGATCCCGAGAATTCTTTGAGGGAACGGGAAAAGAATGAGGAGGATTTTTTATGTGTGGAGCGTATAATCAGTCGAGCCGAGCGTTGAAAATGCGACTCTGTGGTGGAGAATGAACTCACAATTAACACACATTTCCAAGACATTTCAACACAGCAATATTCAACACGGGTGGGTGGTTGCCGTGGCGTAGTGGCTAAGTGCGTCGACTCCTACGCAGAGGGTGCCAGGTTCGATACCCGAACTTACCACCTTTCATATTTCACGGCTCCATCTCTTTCGAGTCACTGAGAATGTTCAAAGAGTATTCTTGTCTAGAAAAAGCTTCTCAAATTCGCGTGTAGCGCCATCCATATTATTATTATTATTATATTATAACATTCAACACGGAATGTCTAATCATCCTTGACATCAAAATCTTTTTTAAGCTGCCGACTGCCTCTCAATGAGCATTTCAGTTTTCACCTTGGGGACATTCAGTGAAATTAGGAAACCGGCAAAGTTGCCAAGATTTTCAAGGGATGGCCAGGTTTACAATTTTGTCATCACCGAATCATAACTGATTCGGGAGTACAATCTCGTTTAACTTAAATTACAAATTGAACTCAGTTCAAGGAAAGACACTCAAGTTGAACTGAAGTTTAAACGAAAGGTGGAGTCTAAGCACACACTGCTAAAATGGGCATTAGGAAAACAGAATATGAAATGTTTATTCATACAAAACAAAGCAAAAAAAAATTTGTGTTGCCTATTACATAAAAAAAATATACATATACATACTTACATACATAGAACTTTATTATCACTTACTTTTATAAAAGAAAGTTAAGATTTGATGTATATATGTATCTGACACAAAATCTCCGAATCTACCCAACAGATTCGAGCGTAGTTTTCTCCTTTAGCTTCATAATTCTTCTGCGGAGTTTTTTCTATACCACATATAAAGTTTTTTCCAACAAAAACCCTTTAAATAAACATGTTAAGTAATAAATTTTATTTTTTCCCATTTTTCGGTGGTTCATCTCAACTTCTCTTGACTCTCACCGAACAGAACTCAACTTAATTTGCATATCTGTGTAGAACTTTCATTAACGAATTAACGAAACGAAAAAGCCAAACTGATCATCACTTCATCAAGTTAGATTGTCGGCATTGAATTGTCCACCCGTTTTTTAAATATATTTTCGTGGGAATTGCAATGACGAAATTGATCAAACGCGCACCATCCTCGAGAAATAATTGCTGACTTGCAAGTTTATTTTCATCAGCATAACGGATTGCTGACTGTTTAAGACGGCATTGGACAGAATGCCGTCGGATGATCATAGAATTGTCATAAGAGCTGACAAAATGCCTGCTGGACTCATAAACATGAACGTAATCTTACCAGGTATCGCGTCAGGAAATTCGAATGTCTACGCGTACGAAGTCGCGGGTACAGCTAGTTAGTAGATAAAATAAAGATGGGATACAAAATTTGTTAGAGACGAAGTAATTTAAGAAGAAAAAATAGTCTTGACGTTGCTTTTTTTACTCTAATACTTTCCCTTTATGTTTCTTAGGTTACACTTAAACAAAATGCTAATGAATTATGGTCCAATTTGGCCACGCTTGAGTGCACCAGATCCTTAATCGTACACAAGCCAATGGCTTCGTCATGATATCTGAACCGTGTGCTTCTATAGAAATTTGTTGAATAACAAGTCGTCTTTTGTCACATTTTCTTGAATAAAGAAATGCTTGCATGAAATGTGTGGATTTTGAGTTAAAGTGAAAATGACTCTGCCTTAATTCTGATGTTCCTTTGAATAGTCTGGTCAACCAAATTACTTCTTTTGTGGGTTCATTCACAAGTACAATTTCTGCTTTATTTATTTATGTAGCCACCATCGCCTGCCTTCGACTCAGCCCTGAAATTGCTCCACCTGCTCCCCCTATGTAAAAACTACTCCTTGAGTTTACCGCCCGAGTTTGGTACAAAAACCAAAATCTGCGTCACTGTAGCACTCAAGAATGCCCTTCTTTATATTGCGTCGATACATAATTGACAAATCGATGTATCGAAAAACTCTCTTTAGTCTGGCTACATCTGACCTTGATAAAAATCCTATACTGTAAGTCGTTCCAAGCATCAAACACATGAGTGCACGAACTGCTTGTCGGTAGGGAAAATTGTGTTTCGTGACTGCATTTTTCGCTGTTTCTGCTTCGTTGACATTACAATAATAAATTTAACAATATGCAGGGACTTATAAAAATAAACTCACACTAACTGCGGCGTATACTTAACTTTCTTTCCATCATATCTTGATTGCTGAGTCACTGCGGCGTATACGTAACTTATTTTTCTTCGTAGCGTCTCCAAGGAAAACAACTGTTGATTTCTTGAGCTGATTGGTTGGTCTTCAACTATTAAGAAACAACACCAGGAATTTACTATTTTTAATAGTTTTATGTAACTCTTGATCTCGACTGTGTTTTATATGAAAATTTCGTTTCCGAAGCTTTAATTGACGAAGGCTTATCATTAGGTTAGTGATTTGACGTATCTCCACAAAAATAGCCGGAAAGCTTCAAACTGGACAACCTAGCTAACCGATTTAACTATCAAAATCGAGGGATATCATTTCTCAATTGGATCATCAGTGTGGTATGTAGTGCCAATACTGGCCGTCATGTTGGAAGCACATTTCAACCAGATTCAACTCGGACATTTTTGAAAAAAAAAAAAACGTGTGGAATTCAGAAACGACAGTTAAGTAGTTGTTAGCGTCTTTGTTAAAATTAAAATTGCCTAAAGATCATCTAGCGAGATATGGTTTTATTAAATACCCATTGAATGAGTTACGATCTTCGTCCTTATTAACTCCTGCTATTCAATCTTCACCCAATCCGACAGGACGTGCGATGTGAGTTAACACGTTGACTGCCCACGTGCAAATCAAAAAATATTACCAAAGTGCCAAGTGTGTTTTTTTGTGGTAAAGTGTGTTTAAGTTGATGTTTATAAGTGTTTTATTGTTATTTAGTAAAATTGTGCCGTTTTTTAGTGTTTTTGAAACGTGACCACCGGTGGGCCATGTGGCATCATGATAATACATAGATGTGTATGGTGCCACATGACCCACCGGAGGTCCTACTGTTATATTTTGTTCCAATTTTTCTTTACATACATATGTTCTCAGGGTAAAGATCAATAACTGTAAAAAATGGATCCCAAAAGATTTTATGGATCTTCTTCAGATAATGCAGCTTCTGATGATGTAGATGAATTTGATTTTGAGCGTTCAGATTCAGATGAATATCTACCCTCTATTTCTATTCTTATGAACAATCAAGCGAGTCTCACGCGGTGGAGCCATCGGACATTGATTCGGATGCGCAGGAAGAAGGGGTGTCTATTGCTGATCCGTTGGAAGATCGTTGAAAACATTTGATTTCGAGGAAAATTAAGATTGTATGTGGTGTCGATTTCAGTGCTGCAGAAGATCCTTATGATTTTTTTGCAAGACGTTTATGAACTTAGACGTCGGTTGCCGTGGCGTAGTGGGTTAGTGCGTCGACTCCTACGCAGAGGGTGCCATGTTCGATACCCGAATTTATCACTTTTCATATTTCACGGCTCCACCACTTTCGAGTCACTGACAATGCTTAAAGGGTATTCTTGTCTAGAAAAAGCTTCTCAAACTTGGCCGTTCGGAGTCGGCATTAAACTGTAGGTCCCTTCCACGCGTGAGAGAATAATAGCACGCACAACACGAGTGGTTGCTGAGAAGCTAGGCCCAGGTCCGCCTCTGACTGTAGCGCCACACATTTTATATATAATTATCAACTTATAGTACATCAGACAAATATAAACGCTCAAAATATTCTGTCAAGTAGAACAATCACCCACAATTCAAGATTAAAGAGATGGGTTGGTACTGACGTAAGCGAAATAAAAAAGTTTCTCGGGCTTGTTGTATACATGGGTATTGTCAAATACCCCTCTATAAATGATTACTGGAGCACCGATACATTTTTCAAGAACTCGTTTATACCACAAGTTATGCCTCGAAACTGTTTTCAACTGATTTTGTGGTTTATTCATTTTTCTGACAGTGCAACAGCTGGAAATAATCGTCTGGGTAAGGTGAGCGGGCTTTTGGAAATCTTAGAAAAAAATTGCACGACTTCTCAAATACCTGGTGAGATCTTAGCAGTGGATGAGTCCATGATTCCCAGGCGTTGAAGACTACAGTTTCGTCAATACAACCCTGGAAAGTCCCATAAATACGGAGTAAAAATTTACAAGCTATGTGATCCCAATGGATATACCTTTACTAGCTCCGTTTATGCCGGAAGAAACAGCGGTGTTAACCATAGAGGTATAGGAACGAAGTACCCAGATAGTGCTAGACTTAGCGGAGTGCTATCTCGACAAAAGGCGAACTATGGCAACTGATCATTTTTACACGTCAATTTTTACACGACCATTGCTTGCCTGGAAGAAACATTTGATAGGAACCCTACCCAAAAACAAAAAAGGAAATTCGAAGGAAATAACTAACGCAAGGCTCAAGAAAGACGAAATAATCGGACGAGAGAATTCAGCTGTAATTGCTTTTGAATATTTGCTACCAACATCTGTGATAAATGCATTGGTGCTGTATAAAGAAAAGACACAACAAAATATTCAATTGGTCGAGTGCCGCAAATCGATATGTAAAGCTCTATGTGTGCAAACAACTACCAAACTACGGATGCAACCTCAGTCTTCTTCATCTCATGCCCTGGAAGAATATCAAGAAAGAGACCGAAACAATCGTAAACTAAGAAAACGTTGTTTGAATTGCTATGAGGACCTATCAAGAGTAATGGGATGGAGTAAAGCTGGAAAAAACAGCCAAAAAAGTTTCAAATTTTTGCAATAAATGCGATGGAAAGCCATCATTTTGCTTAGAATGCTTCAAAAAGAAACATTAATTTTTATTTTTACCATATTTTATATTATTTCTAATATTATATTCGTTTTGTTATTTTTTTTTCGATAAAAGTCAAAGAACTATTTCTATCTACGAATTTGTTGTTATTATTTTTTGTTTGGAATAAAAGTGTCAATGACATCTAAGATAATGCTTATATGGACCTCATTATTTGTTTGGATCAAGTAATGGACTTTTAACTACATGCCAGGAAGATAATGCGATATATTATTCTAGGGCCATTGAGATAAAGCCAAAACACACACACCGCATCACCCGCCGGTGGTACATGTGACCCTTCTGGAATAAAACGATGAAATAAAACGCGGTCAACGTGTTAAGACGGCTTCTGCATACAGCTAAGATTCGAAAATTTGGTGTATCGAATGATCAACACAGTTTACAGCTTTTAAGAAATCAAGTCAATAGACCTCAGACTTATACCTCATAGGCGTCCAATGATGATGGAAGATCACTCGTCGTTCCCTTTCTGACCGACGACGATTGGTGATTATTGCTGTATGTGATTACCAAATGTATTTTCAAATGCTAGAGGAGGACTTTCGAGAGCAATAGTCGTGAGGGAACAGCTTATTATTATTTCAAGCCTTCCATTGATCTGGAAACTGACACAGCGTAAAATTTTCTCATTCTCATTCTCATTGCTCATTATTATAATAATATGGGTGGCGCGACAGTCCTAGGCGGACCTGGGTCTAGCTTCTCAGCAACCACTCGTGTTGGGCGTGCTATTTTTCTTTCACGCGTGGAAGGGACCTACAGTTTGATGCCGACTCCGAACGGCGACCGAACCTGGCACCCTCTACGTAGGAGTCGACGTTACACACTACGCCACTGTGACCAATCATTGCTCTCTTGCATCAGCCTTTATGAACACGATTGATTTATAACGTGTGAAGTTTGACGAGTATATTTTTTGAATAACTTTAAATGTAACACTAATCTCGTAAACTGTCATCTCATTTCCTATCATCAAGTCCAATAACGCGCTCTTGAACGACTGGATGGCGCATTTGTTAGAGTGACAACTCTTACAACTTATACGCTTTTATCTGGTTTTCAAATCTGGTCCAGTCAACAAACTGTAGGTCCCTTTCATTTGCCGTTGGGATCAAATTAACGGCACTGTCACTGGAGTGGTCAAAATCAGTAGTAGTCTGACTGTGGGTATGACAATGGACCAATATGGTCTAAGTGCGCTGGTGAATACACTAGCAGCCCCCTACTTAACCCTAACCTAAAGCATTCAAAGATGAGGGCACTAGGCGGTCTAGACAAGGATGGATCATCGGGCATTTTTGAAAAGGTAACGGAGTAATCTTAAGTTAAAAAAAATAAAAATTACACTTTTTTTTTGCTTAAATGCATACAATAATTATTTATTATTGTCGATGACTCGAAATTGAGACTTAAAGCAAATTTGTAATCACTATTTATAGATATAAATTCAATTTTACAAGTTTTGGTAACGTTCACTTTATTTGGAATTAAAGAAACTAAGCAATTTAGTATAATAAGGCCTGCGCTTCAGTACTAAGTGGCAGCGAATCTTTTGTTTTTGGTTCAGGCCTTAAATACACAATCCAGGGATCAGATGATACCCACATTTGATGAATAACATCTTCATTTGTTGCCGAACGAGAAAATTTTCTACTATTATTAATGCGATAGTACCTATAGTCTTTATTCCGACTTTCCTGCGCCTCTTGTGACAATGATCCGACGGGCAAGGCTGCTGATGATATTATTTCTGCTCCGTGGAACAGAATTTTATGCACTGTTGCTGGCATATAATACCAGGGATATAAATTTGTAGCCATTGTAGCGGTTTCCTGGGCATAAGCTGCAAACTTGTCAGGGTCAATCCAAAAATTGCTGCATATTGTCTCCAGGATAACACTGAACCTTTGTATGAGTCTATGAATCTATTTCCGCTATCTCTGCCGTTGATAATGGGTCTTGAAAAAATCTTCTAGATGTGTTCCCATCGTTGATTGTGCCAAATCCTTGCTTTATTATATCTACTTAAATACCAATTTTTGTATGAACTTCTGCTGAATTTGACTCTTCCTTGCCTGGTGTATGGGCTGTGTCGTTTTTGTTGTTCTCCAAGCCTTAAACTCCAAATTGTAGGCTACATGTAGCAAGTATTCCATAAAACGGATGCGAGCGTGCAAGGGTGAAATTCCTAATCTTCGAGCTTCCTGATTTCTTGGTTTTGCTCTAAGTAACTTCAAATCATTCATCTCTGATGGTTTCGCGTCACATATAACAAATGAACTTGCAGAAGACGTGCTTGTCACAGCCTGTGCTGCTTTGCCATCTATCATCGTAAAGTGCAATTCATGACATACTTTAATAGCGGTCGATTTCACTTTTATTCCCGCAAATTCTGAATTTCATTTTCAATTCTGGTTTTTTCTTCCCGTATTATAATTAGCTTCACTGGCCTACAGTAACGTGTTGAGGAAGGTCGAGGATTTTTTCCAAATTTCACTACTTTCATCCGATTCCGTCAACTGCAGCGGTACCAACGATGTCATGAACAAATATGAATCGGATGACACCGGATCCAAGTTTGAAAACGTTTGGTTGAATACACTTTGTCCCAAAGATCCATCACAACCCCACTTAATCGAAAGGATTAGACTGAAATTTTGTTGTGATTCGAAAACGCCACAATCTACAGCCTTAATGATTCTGGTTGCTACATGGTCAAGTAATTGTGAAATTTGGATGTTTTCTGGGTAGGACTGTATTTAAGACTTCAGGACCTGCTTATATGTATGTATACATGCATTGCCAGGGAAATCGTTTGAAAATGCCGAAAAATGCACGACATTGCTCCACTTAAATGCCTCGTACTCCCAAAGTGGTCAAAAGTGGTCTCTAGTTTTTTCAGCATCGATAGACGATACTTTTAGCTTTCAGAAAAAGGTTGGTCTCCCGTTGGAGACTCTTGGAGCATTTTTGTTATAGTCCATCAAACATTGAAATGCCCCTCTCAAAATGCCTTTACTTAAAAGCCTGGTTTAAAAAATTGGTAAGCAATATGAAAAAACTGAAAACGCTGTTTGAAAGCAAGATGTATGACCTTTTTAAAAAAATTTACTTTAGGTTCCAATGTACATTATTTTAGGAAATATGGCACATCAAATTTGCTTAAAAAATACTTCAATTTTTGTAATTTTCAAAGTCCCAATTTGAGCTAACGGTACAGCCAAACGGATGATCCAAAGTCAACAAAATTTTGGCTTTCTATGTTCTCATATTTGCAGAATCGAAAAACATAAACCATTTGGCCGAGAAAAATATGTCATTTCGGGTATTTATTTCCACAGCACAGTGGTTGCCGTGCACAAACTGATGGAGTGTGAAAACAAGACGCGACGATGTGTACCTCCTCTCGATGCACACTCTCATAAGCAATGACTAGGTGGTGGGGTTTACTGCCCTTTTCGGACCTTTTTCATGAGCCATCTGCCGCAGAGTGAAGATCTGCTCTATTGGAGACATCCCTCGCCAAGAGTCTACCACATCCTTGCACACAATAAACAGAACACCTTCTATACTAGGAGTGTGTTTCGCTTCTGGTGGATGGAGTAAATTTTATTGGTATTGCACTTTTCTGACATGCGTATGTCTCACAATTGAGCTGATAAATGCACCCAACTATCTGCTTAGAGATTTCTTTGGTCAGCCCGTCCCCTTGAACTTGAAATCTTCACGGTCGGCGGATGCAATACTCGTCGATCTCAGATCCCATAGTTAACACTCGACTGCGAATGCACTGAGATGTGGCAGTCCAAAAATGTCCCTTCCAAAAATCGTCTCGACAAGTTCTTGGTTTCCTACACCACAAACCACTTGCCCCTAGAGCGCAACATTTGATGCAGAAGATCATGTAATTTCCGTTTCCCTATCCTGATCCCGTCATAATTCCCTTCTTAGCCAACATCGCATTGAGTTTGAAAGTAAACATTGTCTCGACCGCCCAACGACACAGTTTGAAGGAAAACCGACACAATTCAGGGTAAATGTTGTGGAATTTTTCCCCACGAAACGCTGAAATATGTCTCAACTTATTCACGACGAAGTGCCAGAGGTTAACCACTGACGAATCCTGGAAATCAAACAAAGCGCCGTATTGCATCCACCGCCTGAGTTATTCATTGTCTTGCGAAAACACACAATGTGTACACCCTGCGAACACAATGACTACGAACGGCAAGGAGAGGGGCGAGGGAGATGAGAATGCTTGTCAGCAACCCACTCATCCATCAGCTATCAGTCACCAGCTCCGCCCGGCCCACTGATACGTGTAGTCTTGTTTGTGTTGCAGCGGTTTAGACAAACTTCGCGAAGAAACAACTAAAATTAAGTGGAAAGACATCTTAACCACAGTAGTGCTCAAAGAGAATTCCGCTGCTGCTGCCGCTGCCGCACACCACACCGCCAGCCGTCGCCACGCATAGTTGAAGGGTACGCCCGCCGCCCGGTCGGATGATGGAGAGAAACTTTTAATGTTTATTCCTTGGCTTGTTAAGTGACTAAGACGAGGACGAGGGGGCGGTGCAGGGACGGAGAACGAAAGGGGCCTGCAACCAGCAGGACTCTGTTGCTTGCCTCTCAAGCAAAAGATTCAAAACTTCTTACAAACTGTAATAATAAAGTTTATTAGAAAACGCTCTTGCAAAAGGGGGGCGGCACCGTGGGTGGTTGGCTGTATTTGTGTGTGGCAATTTGTTGAACACAGCAACAGTGAGCGGGTGAGGGGGGATGGGGAGCAGGTCCTTGTTGTCCTTGGAGAAACAGCATTATTGGCATGGTTGTAATTGCAAGCCTCAGGTAGAGAGCAAGGCGGTTCTGGCGAAGGTTTGCTGCATTAATTGACTACATTGCATTTCCGAAAGATTGCTCTTTGTGTGTGAAGAGTCATGGCAGAGTCCTTCCGTACGTCCTCAGTCGACGGATTGCGTCATGTGGGGATGTCTCTGCGCTCAGCGTTTCTTAATTATTTTTTTTTTGGCAAGGATTGCCTGAAATCCAAATCAGCGTCATCGTCGTTGTCGTTGTCGTCATCCTCGTTGTCGTCGTGCGCGTTCGAGTTCATTGTTTTTTGCTTTCTTCCTCTTTTTTTTTCCGTCTTGTTTGGGTGTTGCTGGGGAAACTTTTAAATTGGAAAAGTTTTCGTTAACAATTTCGATTGTAATAAGTGGTTGAAGTGATTCCAGTTAATGGCTGTTCATCTCTGATAGGAGACTCGATTGTAATGAGGGTCGGGCGGGCGACGAACAAACATTCAATTGGGCAAATGGGTGATGGGGATCATTAGTTCGTGACTTGACTTGCTTTGCTTGATGTGATGCGAGTTTACCTTGCGGTTGTTAGACAATTCCTCGAGAGACTTGAGAGTTGGCAATGATAGTTGTAGGGGTTGTAATTACCTGGAAATCGTTTGGGAGATCTCACTATTACGTGGCACTGCCTGCGTCAGCGTTCCAGAAACCAACTGCACTCACAAACATTTCAGCCAAGTAATGTCTTCGTTCTCTTCAGTCCCGGACTTTAGTGTTTCAATTAAAGGCTGCCGTGAAGGCTTCACTGAACTAAACCGCAATAACTGATGAACTTCATGGAAATGTAGTGAAAATAATACCTCCCGTGTTGCCTATATCCCTGTGATTGAACACTTTAGGACGTGCGCAGGATTGTCCCAGTACCATACCTAAGGTTCAGTCATTGAGTTCCTAAGACAAGGAAGAATCCAAAAGCCAGCAGTTCCAGTTCAACTTGGTTTCCCTTAAGACTCTGCGACCATGTGAAACTCTTCGAAAATGTTGCTGCAGTCGTTTTTTTTTTTTTTTTTTTTTTTTTTTTTTTTTTTTTTATATGTAATTTTATTTCTTCTTAAATATTTTACTTACATGCTAGACAAAATTACTTAAATCTAGCTTACCTAACTTAAGAATTTACAATGTTCTTAATACTAACCTACTGACCCTATGCGGGTACTCTAAGCTAATCTAATCTATGTTATAACTGTGCCTTTCGGCTTAATCTGCGTTTTTTTTTTAGTCTTTATGACAATCTGTTATTACATTTTTTCTTTGCCAAGAAAACTTTTAAAAAACTTGGCTAAACTTAACTACTTACACTACCTAATACTAACTTACCCTAAGATAAAACTTAATACTATCTTAACTATGTCCGTAACAGTACGGACACGTGCAGCAGGGCGTATATGTTGTGTATATGCATAACATATATAATTTATACGCCGTGATGCACCATTTTTTTTTTTTTTTTTTTGTTTTTTTTTTTTTTTTTTTTTTTTTATAATTTTTTTTTATTTTTTTTTCTTAAAGCTACCTTAAAAACTATGTAAGCTGGCCACTATGGTCAACTACCTGATCCTGTGGAAATGCTAGCGGTGGCGGAGGCCGGTTTTGGTGTAACCACCAGTAAAATTGCCGTTCTTTGGCAGACTCTTTCCTATCTCGAGCGGGGATCGCTCTACTGAACCGGAGGAGATCCTCGTGGGTGCGAACGACATCCGGTTCGTATTGAAGTCGCCTCTCCACTGTTCGGCGTACGACATGGAAGATGATAGGACATCCTTGTGGATCCTGTATTAGGCCAATTGTGTCTAGATAGAGGAATGCTTCGGGAGGAATAAAGCCGTTAAGGCGCACCCTTTCATGGTACATACTATTGGGGTAGTAAGCCCCAAAGATCAGACTGTTGGACGAGGTCATAGCTCGTGCAGTGTGCCTTCTGATTAGTTTAATAATAAAATTATCTACCCTATTCACGTTTGCCTCGTTGTACAAGACCTCGTTAGGGTAGTACTTCTTGTACTCAGACTCGGGTGTGCGATACAGACGGAGACAGCTCCTAAGACACTGCCTTTCGAACACCCTCATCTTTTCCATCTGGGAAGGACTCACGTTGAACCACAATGGACAACCGTACACCATAATAGGCCGTACTAGGGCCATGTAGCAGATTACCTTCACTCTGGTATCAAGTTGGCTGCTGAAAAACAACCTTCTTGCCGCAGCAAAGGCTTTTCTGGCTTTCGTCAGAGCAATATCTATATGTTTGTCAAAATACAGATATTGATCCAGCCAAATGCCTAGGTATCTAACTACACTTTTTACAGCTAACGGCCGACCATGCGGGTCAACTATGCCGAACTTACGCCAGTTTTGGCGCGTATCCCGCGATGCCCTGTCCAACGGGGTCCGGAAAAGACTAGTTTCGCATTTCTGGAAGTTGATAAGCAACTTCCAGTCGTCGCAAAATCGCTGGATTTTCTCGAAGTCACGCTGCAACAAGATGTTTATTACCTCGACCTTCGGACCTGATCTGTACGCAACTAGGTCGTCGGCGTACGCAATTAAGTGCGGCATGGAACCTATAAGATCTGCAGTGAATATTGAAAACAGGATCGGGGAACCAATGGCCCCCTGTTGCAGACCGTTTTTAATGTTAAAGACCGTAGTGGAAGTTACGTCACCATTTTTCACAACGAACTTTCTACCTGTTATCATGTCATAGATCATGTATAGCAATGGTTTACTTATGCCAAGCCTGACCAACTTGAGGAAGAGGCCCTCTAACCAAACGGTGTCGAACGCCTTCTCCAAGTCAATCAGGCAGGCACCTGTGCACTGATTTTTGTTTTTATTCCAATGTATGTCGGACACCAGTTTTGCCGCGGCATTAATGGTATCATGCCCCGCTCGGAATCCGAACTGGTTGTCCGGTATGATTTTCTTTTCATCAGCCCATTGCTTCAGAACTCGAATGACTATCTTTTCAAAAACCTTGCTTATGCAGGGAAGAAGACTGATCGACCGAAGATTTGTCGGAATGGACTTATCTTTGTCCCGTTTAGGGATCGGTTGAACAACAGCTGTTTTCCAGTGCGTGGGGTAATGTGCATTACTCAGCGCATTGTTAAACAGGGTTGTGTAAGTTTGGACCGCTTCGGGGGGAAGATGGCGAAGCACAATGTTCGGTATTCCATCGATTCCGACTGACTTTTTCTTCTTCAGCGAGTGGAAGATACCCTGGAGATCTTCTTGAGAAATCAAGATGTGATTCCCATCATTGGCGACGGCACTATGTGCCATGTTCTCGTCATTGAACCTGGTGAACCCTGGATTCTCTGATCGCCATTGACTTATCTCATTGCGGAGATAGAAGTGGTTTAGCAGGGCTCTGTTCTCCAGATCGTGATTCGGCCTACTAACCTCGTTGACCGTATACACTCTCTGGAACACTGCACCAATAGCTGTAACCTTCTCCTGGGGATCTTCCACCGCAAAGAAGTCATTGTCTAGCACTGCCTCATCTGGATCGATGCCAACTGAAGTCAGTAAGTGTTCGTTGTCTGTCGTCCTGGGAAGTCTTACGATTTGAATGTCGTTTTGATCTTTCCTCCGAAATATTTTATTTACTTGCGGGAACATACCCGGGTTGTTGGATCGTACAGCCCGGATTTTGTTGCCCCAGTGCAAGCTTATAGCCAAGCTATAGTTTATTCGAATTAACTGTTGGAGGTTCTTGATCTCCGACTTCAATGCTCTGACTTCCGCGTTTTGCGGATCTGTAAAACGCCTGTGCAAGAGTTTGAGTCTTGACAGCAGCCTACTTTTGTGCACGTGAAGTGCGTCGATGGTAGCATTTCGATAAACATCGCTGTTGTCGATTTGAACTACCTTCGGAATTGTTTTGTCCATCGTACGTTTGATTACGTCGTCCATTTGTATGAGGTACCTGTCAACCTCTTCGTTCGTCAGGTTTCTGTTTGTCGGCGGATTGATCCCACTCGAACGTAGTTCTGTGGATAAAGTCCTGGAGAAGCGTGGCCAGCGGGCCTTATCATAATTATAAGGGTGCCTCTGGACATACTCTTCCAGTCCTTCCACCTCGTTCGGGAGCTGAATAACTGCGAAGAGCCCGCAGTGATCACTCTCGTACTCAACAGCAGTTAGACAGTTCCGTGTGCGTCTTTCCACGTCTAGTATAGTCAGTCGTTTGTCTATCAGCATCAGATCCAGATAGGACCCGCTTCTGGGATACGATGGCCTATCGGTTGCTAGCAAATCTAGCTTGAACTCAACATTGTGTTCTACCAACCAGTTATACAATGAGGTCCCCCTGGTGTTATGCACCACATTGCCCCACTCTATATGCCTAGAGTTCAAGTCCCCGGCTACGATATAGTAGTTCTCCTCCGAGCTCAGTCGAAGGCTAGTGAAAAGAGTATCGAGCTCTGAAATGAAATATTGGTTGATGCGAGACTTGTCAGTTGCATAGATAGCGATCACATATAGCCGCTTACCACCCCGAAGGGGGATGCGTGCGATACACGTTTCTATGGCCTGGAATCTCCGCACTTCACCGCTATACACGACCTTATGACAAAGGCCTTTTTTTATTAAGAGCGCGACTCCACCAGCTAGGTAGCTTCGATCTCTTCGAATAATATTGTAATTTTTGTACCTGAGTGGGTGCGTCTGGCTTAGCTTAGTTTCGCAAACCATCAACACATCAGGATTATGGGTCTGCAACAAGTTACCGAAATTTAATTTACGTTCAGGGCGGATCAGTGAATTCACATTCACTGCTAGAATTTTCAGGTTGCAGGCTGCCTGCGCAGCCATTATACCGATGTTGCGTTTGGCTCTCCAAACAGCGTCGAATAGATGAGGTCTATTCGCGCTGCTTGTTCTTGTAACTGGTTCTGGAATTGGGTTTGGAGTTGAGCGATCTGCCTCTGGATAGAGAGCAGGATCGTCTGCACATCCAAATTTGCTTCTGGTTGCCTGGCCACAGGGACCTGGGTAACTTTCGGCACTGTCTGTTGAACCGGTCGCCCAGCCGATGCCACTTGGGCATAGGAGACTGCCGGTGTAACAGTGGTAGCTGGAGCGCGGGGCACTGGCCTCGCTTCTACCATTTTTCCTTTACGTTTGGCCTCTATTATTTTTCTGATCTCTTGGACCTTAGGACATCCCCGATAGTTTGCAGGGTGTCCGCTGGTCTTACAGAGCACGCACGTCAGTTTGCTCCTGTCCTCGACTTTATCGGTCCCTAAAGGACATTCCCCGCGATTGTGGTTTCCTGCGCATTTGACACAGCGAGACTGCATATTGCAGTTCGCCGCGGCATGCCCAAACCTCTGACAACGAACACACTGGAGTGTGTTCTTTGTCTTTTTTATTGTTTCCCATGTAACAGACAGAGTGCCTAAATGGGTAATTTTTTTTAGGCTCTCTAGTTTGCTGTCTGGGGTGACCTGAACCAGGAAGAAAGGAAGTTTCCTATTCTCCCTTCTCGATGCCGCAGTGATGAAGGGCTTAACCCCTACGACCTGGACATCGTCGCTCTGCGCTTGGCGCAGAATAGCGAGGATCTCATCGGGATCAGTGTCGGGATCCACGTCCTTAAGGAGCATGGTCTGCACCTTTTCCCCTTTCGGAGTGTACGAAAAAAACTCGGCCTCCGACACCGCTAACCTTTCTTTGACTACGTGATAGTCTGCCATTGATAAGCAATGGACAGAGACACGTAGTGGACCCTTATACTTAATAAAGTAAGAATTTTTTGTGACCAACTTACATAGAATGTCAACGTCCTTCGTCTCCAGTCCGAAGACGTTTATTGGCGGGCATCTCTCTTTGTTGGTTGGTTGCTGCTTCTGCTGTGTTGTCTTCTGCTGATGTTGTTGTTGTTGCTGCTTTTCTGCTGATTTCTGACGCTGTCCCTTTGGCAGCGGTTGGGACGTTCCGGGTTGTTGCTGTTTCTGCTGATGCTGCGGTTGCTTCCCCTTGGTCTGCATCTGTTGTTGCTGCTTTGGCTGCTGCTGTTGTTGTTGCTGCTGCTGCTTTGGCTGCTGCTGTAGTTGTTGTTGCTGCTGCTGTTGTTGTTGCTGCTGCTGCTTTTGTAGCTGCTGCTGTTTTTGTGCAGCCTCTTTTGCTGCTCTCCTGGTCCTTAGTTTTATTTGGAGGGCTTGGATGTGGGCGTCCAGCTCCTCCCTCTCTCGCTGGCTCTTCTCCAGCTGCTCCCGGTCCTCTTCATCTTCGTCCTCCGATTCAGAGGACGTTAGTGCATGGAAGGGGTTCTCTCTACCGCTGTAGGAGAATCTTCCCTCCCCTTCTGTCGACTCGTATTCGACGTCGTCGACCATTTGTTGCTGCTTTCTGGGCGCTGCTTCTGTTGTTGTCGCTATATTTGTTGTAGTTGCTACTGCTGCTGTTATATTTGCGGCTTTAGCCGGAATTTTCATGTCACCTGATCCGAGGCTGGAGCGGCGCTTCACCAGGTTTGGTTGTGGCTGAAGCTTCTTCCTCCTCTTTTTTCTCCCCTCTTCATGTGTTGACTGGTGGTCTGACGTCCCAGCCACCGGTGCAACATCACCCGATTTTCGGAGCTCGGGTCGCTCAACTGACTCCATTTCACTTGAATTCACACTCTTAGTGTCTCTACTTGATTTTATTTTAAAAAAAAAAAGATCTCACTATTTTTTCGGGATTCGAACCCGGCACCGCGAAGTGACCGGAGATCACTCTACCGCGACGCTATCGGGTCTTGTAACTTTTTGCACCACTTTTCACACTTGAACTGTCTATGTTCGCACTAAGCCGAAACACGTCTGCACTGTTTGGAGGTCTGTGAACGACTGTTGCTGCAGTCGTTGGTGATGATGCCTGAGTCACTCCGAAGAATTGAATTGATCCAAAGTGAAGGAATATATTTAACTAGATTTCGTACCCGGCTTTGTTTCTTCAACCGGTACTTTACCTGTAGTGAAAATATAGTTTTTTCAAAATATCTTGAAGAAATGTGTTTAGAATGTGTTAAGTATACTTTTCCTGCGGCACAACACAAACTGGGAGTCTCTCCCTCAAACTTCGTTGCTTAGCAAAAATTACACTTTGACGACTCGCGACCAATAGAGATTTGTGGAAAGTTGAAGTATTCCAACGATGGGTCATAGTTGAATGCTTCTTCTTTCCTGTACAGCCAATTGTTAGAACGTAACTTACCTTGTCTAGTTCTCTGCTGCTGGAGTCTAACACTGCGAACTTGAGAAGTCTCAATCAATAAACGGTTGCGTCAATCCATTGCTTGCGTTCCGTTTTTCTCTTTCATACTGTGTTTCATTACTTCTTCTGGCAGCCTGTGCAATGTTGTCATTTTCACGAACTTGGACTCTTACTTCTTGAGATTGTGCAGATCTTAGAAGTCGCCGTCTTTTCACACAGGATCACTTTTCACTGAGGATCAAAAACAGCTTTCTTCTCCTCGGCATTTTTGCTATCGATAATGTGATTATTAAGAAAAATGTGGAGAAAAGTGTTCCGTTGTAAATGTACTGAAGACGATTTTGAATAAATGTTTACTCCTCACTTTTTAATTTAAAACAATAATATGACTGCTCGAACCAGAACTCAGAGAAGAATTTGAATTTTCTTTTGTCAGTGATGTCCATACCAATCTCTCATTCACATCCCTACTCATAATATAACTGCCAGAAAACTATCCCCTATCCACTGCCTATCCCAATCTCTCATTCACATCCCTACTCATAATGAGTACAATTCGTTGATTGGGCATACATGTTGAAGTTTAAATTATCAATGTGTGCTGCAGCAAAACGGACGGAATTTACGGTTTTTCTCAACCATTTACACACAACTTGTAGGGATATCAAGCGATTCATAAAAAAAAAGTTCTTGGAAATCCCATCTATGTAGCTGCGCGAGATGTTCACTTGTGCAAATTGAAGTCAAACTTCATGAACCATGAACAAAATTAGCCTATCTTGTAGCACATTCTAGCTCTGAAATTTTTATCTAAATCGGCTAATCCGTTCAGAAGTTCAATATTCACAATCTCAGCAAAATTGAATGATGTGTGTGGAGCTCTGTATATGTACATGACATGGTATGACAAAATAAGAAAAGTGCGAAAATGTTTATTGTTTCCTTTTCGTTTGGTGACTCAGGCAGTCGTTCGTATATGTTCGATTGAGACGAAGAAAAAAATGAATGGTTCCACCAAAGCAAAATATGGAAAATGTGTGTGTTAAAAATGTGTGTGTTAGTTACAACACACTGGAGGATGGTTGATATCCACGACTACGTAACTTGAAATGGTTTCATACCGGATTGATGCAACCACCCTTATTTTGAGAATTTTATTCCCGTTTAAAAAGTACTCGTAACTTCCGGACCGTATGTCGTACCGACTTAAAAATGTCACATTCAGCATCTAAATTTTAGAGTGATTTTTGTTGAACATTTCAGAGCTCTGCGACGTGTAGTTTCGGAGCCTTTGTCGGTCAGACACACAAACTTTCTGCTTTATAGTTAAGATGCAAGAAAACCTCTATAAAAATAGCCATTTAAAAATGTTATATCAATATAAACGAATAATGCAGGGTGGGCTATTTAGTGTCGAAGATTTCCACCCAACCTCGAAAAAAAAATGTTTCTGCCGACATATTCATGGTGGATCTATGGTTTTTGTGAAATTATGTGTGAAAAGTGTCAAATAAGGCAAGTCGAAATGTCGCTATGGACACGGTATGTGCATCCGCCGGAAGTTCAATATTTATTTACTCATCATTTATTTCTGACTTAGTATGGTAATTCATGCTTGGTCAACGCCTACAAACTGTTCATATTTATTTTGATGGAACTTGAGAAAATTAGTAGAGTCCATTTCATTTTCGAAAATGTCCTGAAAAAGTCACCAGTTGGTGTTCTTTATTTGTGGGATCATTGTTCAGTTGCAGTCAACGCACACTGTGTTATTTTGCGAATCAAGCGGAACTTAATTCCTGTGGCGCTTGATATCGATGTACTATCGAAATACCATGGTTTTTTTTTGTTCAGAAATAGTATAAATTCCATTCTATGAAGTTCTTAGGACCTATGACCATATGTAGTCAGAGACAGGGGCGTATACGCTACCCAATCCATGCTCCATAAATCTCATGGATACAATAATTTCTAACTAAAAAACGACTGGGTTGATTTTGTTCAAATCCAATGTTCAGAAAAACATTAAAATCCACGTCTCCGACCCATTGACACACGTACCTCCGAAGATACTTTGATGAAACTAACACATCTTGTGTCCATCATCACCTTCATCAATTATGAGTAAAACGTAAGTAAAAGATTAGGAATTTCATCAAATTTACGTCGCTTTATTTACAGTGCAGGTTCGAGTATTGCAACTTCGATTTCTGCAACTCTCCATTTCTCCTTCTTGTTTATTTGGCCCTACAGTCCGGGGTGGACCTGGGCCTCAACCAACAAGCCTCTCCAGTCTCTGGCTAGCTGTCTCCAGTGTCTTAAACGCGGGCGTCCTCTGTTGCGTTGTCCCACGGTTTCGGAGTCGAAGACTCTTTGGGCCGGAACTGAGTTGTCCATACGCTCTACATGGCCTAGCCATCTTAGGCGTTGGATCCAAAGACGCCTGACTAGACTCATGTCGCTGTTCGTGGTTGAATCTTCTCCTCCAGAAACCGTCAACGCAAACACGACCACAGATCGCACGCAGAGCTTTTCTCTCGAAGATACCAAGGACTTCCTCATCCGCTTTTGAGATTGTCCATGCCTCTGCGCCTTACAGCAGGACTGAGATGATCAAGGTCTTGTATACAGTCAGCTTGGTCCTTCGAGAGATGGCTCTACTACTCAATTGCTTGTTGAGCCCATAGAAACAACGATTGGCAAAAGTAAGTCTGCGTTTGATCTCGGTACTGATGTTGTTTGTACTGTTTACTGCGGAGCCGAGGTAGACGAAGTCCTAGACCACCTCGAAGTTATAGCTGCCCATTGTGACGCTCTGTCAAAGACGTCGATGTTGTGTGTCCTTTCGTGATGGCAGCATATTCTTCGTTTTGCCCTCATTCACCGCTAGACCCATTTTAGCCGCTTCCGCCTCACTGCCAGAAAACGCCTCATTGACGGCTCGCTGTGGCACCCTCTGCGTAGGAGTCGACGCACTTAGCCACGGCGCCCCACTGTATCATAAGGTACTTTATTATTTCACTCAAAATATTAAAAAAAAAAAAACGAAGTTATTTACAAATGTACATTTAAGCATGGCTTTGCCGTCTGCATACACATATTAGTGTACGCTTGACTATGCTATGCTATGTTCTCTAATGACGTCTCTAAAATGTCATTACTTTTCAATTGAGACCAGGCTTCACACTATCCTTACAATTTCTCAAACAATTGCACACGTTATCAGTCCTTATGACCATATTCCGTCACACCAGCGAAGTCCACGAACATTTTCAGTCCTTCATCACACTCGCAATCATTTCTGTCGCCTTTTTCATTCCAAGCTCCAGGCTATCACATTTTTAATCATTTTCTAAGAATGACGTTAAAAAAATGATGTTTAGGCCACTCTAGAGCAAGAAAGATCTGTTTGCGCCATCATAAATCGTCTAGACATAGTTCCGTGCAGAAATGAAGTACTACAGAGGTGGCCAACTTTACAGCTGATTGTCCCCTTCCCTATCGCAGAATTTTAGCGACCTTATGACGGTTATTCACGGAATACTATTCGTCGTTCGTTTTTTTTATGGACAGAGTTAAAAGCGACTGCGATCACTAAACGTTGGAAAAAAGTTATCAGAACGCCTGAGCATTGGGAGGAAGAAGACTGTGTTCCTTTGCTTTTAATTCGGGATCAAATTTTGTTAGAATGATCTGATATGGCCAGCGCTGATATCTCTGAACGGAAGTCTGAAAATCTACAAAACGCAGAAGCCCCAGAAGAAGAAGTTTCCGATGATAGTGCGGAAATGGAAGTTATTGGTATGCAGCCCAAAGTAAAATTTAAAGCCGTAAAAAATGATTTACCATATACTTGTAGTGGGTTGAAAAAAAATACATTACCTTTGAAAAAATTGTACAACCGCAAAAACTGCGGGATAAAGCTGCTGACAATCGATCTCCTGCAAAGGTGTACATACAAATCCTCACAAAATTATTCGCACAAAGACTTTACAGCCGAATTTATTTAATATTTTCTATGTACAACTTAAAAAGTAACTGTTTTTTGGTTTTTTTTGTTATACATCTGCTCTATATATTAAATAGTCATATTCAAGGTTCAAACTGATGCAATCAACCCTAAGGGTATTTTTTTTCGACTTCTCCGAATACGGCAAGAGGAAAGCAGACTCAAAATTGTCCGCACAAACTCAAGCGTTGTGCTATAATAGCTGCGTTTTTTTGCAAGCGTATATACGCCTAAATTTCAATTTGCATGTAAAGTCCACAAACAACGAGTCCTATATCCGCTTAACTTACTCATCATATCTATCGCCGCTTAAGGAATAAGCGCGGATAAAAACAATGCTTCCAATCATTAATTTCTGTATGTTCATTCCTGAATTCATTCATTCATTGCTTAGGTTGCTGTATGTGGCTTACATCTACAGGTGTGGTTGATGTATTAGATCATTTTTAATTTTGTTGGCATCCATAAGTATGCAATTTTTGGTATACTCAGAGTGTTCCTGCTATACATTCCGTTTTGGCTTCGTAAACGATTCTTCATTTCACGAATTTTTTTTTTTATTTTAAAATTATTAAGTGCTTTTGCTTTTAAATTGATGGTCACGCTACACAGTCACAAAACGAAGATTGTGACCAACAAAGATCAACCATCACCTTCCAAGACTACACCCCTGACTGCTTAGCAAATGTCATAAATGTCGTCGGTGCTGCCAAGATTTTATGCTGAACCATTAAGCGCCGATGATCGTTTTTTGTGCACTTCAAAATTAAGCGTATATACGCTTGCAAAAAAACACAGCTAATAACCGCTCATTCTGTTGAATGCAGTGATCGAGGCAACAAGCAGATGGATAGACGATATTTCTGAGAAAATAAAATATAAAAAAAAAACGAAAAAAAAGCAAAATGGGACGAACAAAATCGGAAACTTCTATAGAAGAGCGAAAGTTAGTTTGCGAAGGCCAAACGTACCGAGAGACTGGTGAACTTGTTGGAAGATCCTAAACCGTAGTTAGGGATGTTGTCCATAAGTTCAGAAATGAGGGTTGTTTAGAAAATATGAAAGGTAGGGTTCGAAAAAAAATATTGTCGAAGGCAAATGAGAGGCATATTGTCAAGAAAATTAAGAAAAACCCTAAGACGCCAGTAAAATTATTGCCCGCAGAGATGTCAGGAATCATTAAAAAACCACTCTCTGTCGAAACAGTAAGGAGGACTTTAAGGTAAAATAATTTTAACGGAAGAGTTGCACGTCGCAAACCCTTTATTTCGAAATTTAACAAAGAAAAAAGACTCGCGTTCGCCAAAGAGTATGTTAACAAGACTCTAGACTTTTGGAACACCGTTATTTTCAGTGACGAAAGCAAGTTTAACTTGTTTGGCAATGACGGGAAGCAAAGGGTTTGGCGAAAACCAAATACTGAGCTGAATGAAGCTTATCTTAAAGCGACGGTGTAACATGGCGGTGGTAATATCATGATGTGGGGGTGTATGTCTCATTGACTATAGAATGAACCAATATGACTACCTCGACATCCTAAAAATAAATTTGCAGCAAAGCGCTACTAAAATGGGTCTAGGGTCAAATTATGTCTTTCAACAAGACAACGACCCAAAACTGCTCACAATTTCAAAATGTGGCTGCTTTTCAATGCTCGCTCACAGCTCAAAACGCCTCCACAGTCACCCGACATCAACCCCATTGAAAATTTGTGGGCTAAGGTTGAAAAAAATATTCGAAATCGAGCTATCAGCGGCAAAG
This sequence comes from Eristalis intricaria, assembly GCA_964034865.1. NCBI lineage: Eukaryota > Metazoa > Arthropoda > Insecta > Diptera > Syrphidae > Eristalis > Eristalis intricaria. The sequence goes on from OZ035873.1 coordinate 133,653,943, forward strand.
CTTCTCTTAAAGAAGCTCTACAACGAGAATGGGAAAACTTGTCAGGAGTATGTCAAAACGACTAAGAGCCGTTATTGATGCTAAGGGTGGTGCAACTAGATACTGATGTGCCACTCACCTGCTTTATTTTATGCATTTTTTCATATTTTTATTTTTGTGCGAATAATTTTGTGTTACGTTTAATTGAAGTCGGTTTGTTTATTTTCGTTTTTGCCTACTTGGATTTATTAATATTTGATTTTTTTGTACTAATTTTTAATCTTTTACTAATTCTAATCGTTTTTAATTTTATTGAATTAATTTTTCACGACTAAGCTAGTGGAATTTAGCTTACTTCGTTAAATGAAGTCTTGTGCGAATTATTTGAGAGGATGTGTATTATGTAAATGAATTTGTTTTTTTTTAATGAAATAAGGATTCAGGATATTTTATTTATACATTGAACAGTATATTGCGTAAGCTTTTTTAGAGTGTTTAAAATGTCTGTTCGTTTATTGCAACAGGTCATGTTTTCGTTCGTTGCATTAATCGAAATTAGACTGTATTTGTTAATTTAGTCTGATTAGTCGTTCTCGTTATCGTCTTCTTCTAAGCCGCTACATGATGAAAATAGTTTGCCCAGGCTCGGACCCTGCATGGGTCGCTAGCCTGAGAAGTAAGTGAGTATCAGGCCGTGTTGTCGAACCTTTTTTAGCCAAAAATGCGGGAACTGAACCTAATCAACATGTGGTTCCACCAAGACATTTTACACAGCGCTCGAATCTTTTAACCAATTCAAAAATGATTTTGATGAGGAATTTATTCCTCGTTTTGGACGTAAATTGATCGATTAGATTGGACACGTCTATGAATCACTCATTCACGCCGATGAGCCATAGTCAATTGCAGCTTTCCATCCAAAATGGTGCAAATCAATCAATTATGTTTATTTCGTTCATAATTTTACAAAGCGAGCAAAATGTGAGTCAAAAATAAACTTGTCACTGGACAGACTGTTGAAAGTAGTCAACCGCCAGAACTATCTTCACCCACCCTGGCTGAGAAAGTCCTAATTCGGGCAGCCTGCCTTCACACTCGCCTGTACCGAACGGGCTGCCAAAATCATGTGGAAAATCCCTTAAAATTCCAAGAAAATCACCGACATCAGGTCTCTCACTTTTGTTGACACGATGGAGAGCAAGAGAAACCTATCAAATTCCTTTTTCTATACTCCCATCCGATCGTTACGTGATGTAATTAGTGGCGTGCACACAAAAGACTGAACAAGGATGTCGATTTCCGAAAATAACCAACGACGAGAATTTTCTTGTCTTACTAGCATGTGACACACATAGTCTCCGTGCTGTCACAGTGGCAAAAACCACACAGCCCAGCAGAATCCAATCTAACCCGCAGCGAGAACGAGTGAAAGACTCCCCAGGCGCTTGCACCACATCCCTCCGACCGGCGCAGCCTGCATAATTGGTATGTAACACAACAATGAAGCTAATCATTTCCCAAGGATATCGTACCAAATAATCAAAAGCGTTCTCATTCTCCGATCACAGCCAGCGCCAGCAACAGCACCAACAAACCCCGGCCTCAACCAAAACAATGGGGGAACAGAGAAATGCCCCAAATGTCTTCGTTATGTAAACTTAAGCAATTACAAGAGTCTCTCAGTGCGCCGCGCCGCCCGACCAACAGTGCCCCGAGTGCAGGAGCTGGGGTTGGACTGTGAGTGTTGTGGGTCGGGTGGCGGCCTCCTGGCAGATAACAACAACGAGAAGAACAAATAATTACAACGAATCCTCGATGACCTCGTTGTGTAGTGCCACAATTATTTGGTCTGCACCCAAATTACCTCTCACTCTCGGAAGATTGTCCGTGCAAGTTGCATCTTTGACTTGCATCCAAGAGGGATTCGTTCTCGTTCCTTTTTTTGTTTACTTCCCCTCGCAAAGGAAAAGAAAAAACTATCACACACGGGACAGACAGAAGGACAGTGGGACAGACACTAGGAGCGACGCGGACAACAATGACGGGATGAGTTTCGGAACAAATCAAATGACTCTCTTCCTGTGACCATTATATCATCTGAAGGCGAAATACAAGATGGAAAAAAATAAGGACACCAAGCAGGTCCTTATAAGTAATACAACCTCTGACTGTGCGGAGAGGCGATGTGGCACTCGGTCGGGGAGGAGGACCAGCATTGCGTTGCATCTATTGAAATGGAAAAACGCTAGAAGACGAAACGATGGCAGGGCCAAAGAAATGAAAAGGAAAAACTGTTCCCAAAGATTTCCCGAGTAGCATTTTTCCAGCGTTTTCTTATCCACCACGTCGTTGTTGCTCGGTCGTCATCGTCGTCGTCGTCGTCGACGTCGTAGTCCTTAGAGTCGTTCTGGTTTTCTTTGTCGTTGTCGCTTTCGTCGTGATGCACATCCTCCTTCGAAGGAGTCTCTTTCTCGCTCTTGGAGATGTTTTCTCTTTTGCGCTGCTACCGCACTGTTTACTTCCTTCAACTCTGCTCCTTTGCTGCTGCTGCCACGTCCTCCTCCGCGTCCTGCCGCCACGTTCTGCTCTTGCTGTTGCCGCGTGTATTGTTGTCCTTTTGGTCGTGTTTATTTTTTCGTGTTTGCAGTTTTCTGGTGGAACACCATTAAAAAAATTACACTCGTGGATACATACACACTCGTACTCGAACCTATGCCCACACATACACACATAAAGCGGTCCTTTCCGTTCCCGAGGAGTTTTATCAGAAAAGTTTTTCTATTGTGATCGAGTAAGTTTCTGTGTCGTGGTTGGTTTGTTCGTTTTTCGCCGTCGAATGGCCGGGTGGTGGTGGCGGTAGCGTTGGCGGCGGAGTTGTTCACGGGGAAGACACACACAATAAACCCCCAATTTGAGGGGGTGCGGGGGATCGAAGGAATGGTGACTTGGTTGGTTGGTATTTCCTGTTCTCTTTTTTCCCCATTTTTTTGTTGAAATTTTTTCGCTCCTTCTTCTGTGGTAGTTGAGACAAGTCAGATTTGTCAGGCAGCCAAGTCGTGAAGGGGAGTTTTCGGGTGGAATGATTTTTTACTTATAAATAAATCGCTGGGTGAGTCAACCTTGAGTTGGTTGAGGTATCTTCCGAGAATTGAATGAAACAAACTGAAATGGGATTGTTTGACTCTTGAGAGATTAGTTGGCTTCTTTAGATTGAAGGACACGGATTGTGGACTGGTGGCTGGGATGATGGGGGGAAGATGTATTTTTGTTTGCGTCGGAGGATTATACTTGACGGCGGCGACAAGAACCAATGGCTTTTTGCATTAAGTTATCAAAAAGTGATTCAGTACAAGGACCATGGCGGAAATCCCATTCATTTGGATACGTTAAGCGACTCTCTTGAATTATGCAACGTGAGTAGTCGTTTGGTGGAAAGGAGGGAGTGATCAAATTTAGGATGTCAGGGTTTTAGTTCATCATGTCCTTGAAATCGAAGTTGCATCGAACAAGGTACAAAAAGCCGCCGCAGGAAAGCATGTCGAATTGTGTCAGATGAAATACGTGAAAAAGTGGAGAAGCAAGAAAAATCAGATGAGTTACCCTTTGAATCTAAACATTGTCAGTAATCTGGAAGCTCAGCACCCAAGAGGGGCTCAGAAAAGCCTCCATGAACTGGTGCAAGGGAACTATCAGATGAAACGATCTTGCAGACTTACGGTCACTGTGGCGTAGGGGTTAGGTTAGGTTAGGTTGAGGTGGCTGACTGCCGCGCATACGGACAGCAGACACACTTAGGCAAAGCATAGGCCCACGCGAATCTTAGGCTACCTATTCCGCAAACCAATTTGTGCTTTTGATAAATCTCAGTATCGTTTGCCCGATCCCCAAGAAAGGAGACCCCTTTGACTGTGCCAACTATAGAGAGATAAGTCTCCTTAACATCGCTTACAAGATCTCCTGTGCCGTTTTGTGTGAGCGCCTGAAACCATTCGTCAACAACCTGATATGTCCATATCAGCGCGGTTTCAGGCCGAGGCAGTTCACCATTGATCAGATTTTCACACTACGGCAGATCCTGGAAAAGACCCAAGAGATGCAGATCGACACCCACCACCTTTTTGTCGATTTCAAGGCCGCATATGACAGCGTGCATAGGGTCGAGCTATATAACGCCATGTCTAGTTTTGACATTCCTGCCAAACTCGTCAGGTTGTGCAGGATGAGAACGGAGAATTCTCCCTGCTCCATCAAGGTCGGTAACGAACTCACCGAGACCTTCAATGTCAAAAAAGGTTTTGGACAAGGCGACGCGCTGTCATGTGATTTCTTTAACATCATCCTGGAAAATATCGTGCAAGACTCACACGCCAACACTAGACGTACGATCTTCCAGAAGTCCGTACAACTGCTAGCATACGCGGATGACATTGACGTGATTGGCAGAACACAGCGAGCCGTCAATGAGGCGTTTGCTGGCATTGAGGCGGAGGCGGCTAAAATGGGTCTAGCGGTGAATGAGGGCAAAACGAAGTATTTGCGGTCATCAAGAAAGACACACAACATCGACGTCTTGGACAGAGTGTCACCATAGGCAGCTATAACTTCGAGGTGGTCTAGGACTTCGTCTACCTCGGCTCCGCAGTAAACAGTACAAACAACAACAGTACCGAGTAACTCTTGCCAACCGCTGTTTCTATGGGCTCAAGAGGCAATTGAGCCATCTCTCGAAGGACCAAGCTGACCCTATACAAGACCTTGATCATCCCAGTCCTGCTGTACGGCGCGGAGGCATGGACAATCTGAAAAGCGGATGAGGAAGTCCTTGGTATCTTCGAGAGAAAAGCTCTTCGTGCGATCTGTGGTCGTGTTTGCGTTGACGGTTTCTGGAGGAGAAGATTCAACCACGAACTGTACGGCCTGTACAGCGACATGAGTCTAGTCAGGCGTCTTCGGATCCAGCGCCTAAGATCAACTCAGCTCCGGCCCAAACAGTCTTCGACTCCCAACCCATGGGACAACGCAACAGAGGACGGCCGCGTTTAAGGTGGCGCACCCAGGTGGAGAAGGACCTCAACCAACTTGGCGTGCGACACTGGAGACAGCTAGCCAGAGACTGTGCTAGCTGGAGAGGCCTGTTGGTTGAGGCTCAGGTCCACCCCGACTGTAGCGCCAAATAAAGAAGAAAAAGAAGAAGACGGCTGATTCTGATGCTGCTCAGTTCAGCCAGATTATCAAAAAATGGACCCCCAGATGTCTGAATCGACGGGATGAGTTAGATGGTTTCTTCCTCATCCTCGTCCATGCAGCTTCGACAGAAATCATTATAGGGAAGGCCGTAGGGGCTAGGTACATTATCCACAACGAGTTCGATATTCGAAACAAGCAGTCCACACATTTCATGGTTCACCCCCTTTCCAGTCACTGACAATGACCAGAGAGTATTCCGGTCTACAAAAAGCTTCTCAAACTTCGCCGTTCGGAGAAGACATTAAACTGTAAGTATATTTCACTCGTGAGAGGACAGAAGCACGCAACACGTTTGGATTCTGTAGAAGCTAGGACATTGACCACCTCGGACTGTAGTGTCACCCATATTATTAATTTGATCTGGGTGTTCACTTCGATAGTCAAACCAACCAGTTGTCACGGCTTAGTGGGCACTCGCAGGTAAATTTGTTAACAAGAATAATCTTAAGCGAGTGGGACGATTGGTTTGCCTAAACCTACCGAAAGTTGAATCAATTTGTAACACTGAACCTTATGAGATATCCTTCGTTGAAGTACCGTGGTGCAAGTACCCTCATGACATTTTGTCATGTCACTCGACGATTCTCAATGCAACAGCGATCTGATCTGTCTTAGGGAAATATCGGTACCAAGCACAATTTAAGATATTTTCTGTGTTTCTTGCAAGCGTATGTACGCTTAAATTATAAGTGCACAAAAAACGATCTTCGGTGCTTAATCATTCTTCATAGGTTCTTAGCAGCACGGACGATATTTATGACAATTGTGACAGTCAGGGGGTAAAATCGTGTAAGGTGATGGTTGATCGTTAATGGGCACAATCTTCGGTTTGAGATTGATTAGCGTGACCATTTTTTTTCGTGGGTTGGTGTGAATCTTCAAGAAGACACTATGATACTCGTGTATTCATAGTAGTGGCAGATTTTTACTGACTTAAAACACCCTTCGCATTGTTTTTAGTTATTTTCTACAACTAGGTTTCCCTATCCAGTAGTTTTGACTTAATTTTTTTTACGCGTGAGGCAGGTAGATTTTCGATAAGATCACCTGCTGGAACCGTTTCTAGCGGCCTGTACTCATGCGCTAAGTCGAACGGTTTCATTCGTTGGAGACGGCGCACGAAGTTTCTCATGTCCAGTGTTTGGAGTATGGCATGGTTACAATGACCATGAAGTCGAACTCTTAACTTCCTCGCGAAGTTTTTTATTTCTTCGTCCACGGTTGCGATCCCTAGATCTCTTTGTATGTCATTATTTCGTAGATACCAGGGAGCATTCACGACACCCCTTATAACTTTGTTTTGGAATGACTATATAAATTCTCTGTTACTTACTTTAGTGCAACCCCAAGTTGTATACCGTAGGTCCACGCAGGCTTTTATATTTAAGCAGTTTGTTATACGCGCTTAACTTGGACTGTCGTTCGAGAAGCCAGTACATTTCTCTATTTCGATTCTCAAGTTCGGCACGTTTTGTCTTCACGTGCGCCTTCCAAGCTTAGCATCCAACGTCATCCCGAGATAATTGGCTTCATTTACGTACGACATTTGTACCGAGTTAATGAAGACGGGTATATTGTCTAGGTAAAATTAATATGCGTGGATTTGGTTTCATTTAGGGTAATGGGCCAGAGTTTTGTCCAATCGCAAGTTTTATTTACAGCGTGCTGCAGTTTTACGGTAGCGGACTCAATTGTGCTTTCCGTAGCCAGAATAGCCGTATCGTCTGCGAACGTTGCTACTATTGTACCCTCAGTTTGTAGTATGTCCCGGGTATACAACAAAAACAGAGTAGGGCCAAGAACACTCCCTTGCGGGACCCCGGCGGCGATGTCTTTAAATTCCGATTATTCCGTTCCGTGCACTATAAATATCCTATTCTTGAGGTACTATTCTAAAATGCAATAGAGATTTTTCGGAAATATCCTACTCAGTTTGTGTTTCAAGCCGTCGTGCCAAACGTTGTCAAAGGCCTGGGATACGTTGAGGAAAACGCTAAAGCAAACCTTTTTTTCCTCTAGTGCTTTTTCGATTTCGTCGGTTATTCTAAATACTTGGTCAACTGTGGAATGACTCTTCCTGAATCCAAATTGATGATCGGGGATAAGGCGTCTTACTTCTGTTAGTGGTTGTATTCGTTTCAGTAGAAGATTCTCGAATAGCTTTGATGTTATAGGTAAAAGTGATATCGGTCTACAAGATTTTTTGTCGTTTGGCGGTTTACCTGGTTTCAGGACCATTATCACTTCTGCGACTTTCCACGAGTCTGGTACGTATTATAGTATGAACGAAGCGTTTATTAAATACTGGAGCTTAATAATCGCTTTTTTTGATAATTCCTTGAGGATTTGTCCGGTAATCAAATCATAGCCCGGTGATTTGTTACTTTTCAAGTTTTTTATTGCCTGGCAGAGGTCAGTTAGCGACACCCGTTTTATTCTGAAGTTAACGGATATCGGAGGCATATCGATTGGATCGTCTATCTATATTTCTCCATAAAATGGCTTAAATGTTTGTTCTAGATGTTCAGCAAATAGGTCTGCCTTTTCTTTGTCGCTCTTTGACCATTCGCCATTGTTTTTTCAGATTGGTGCTGAATGCAGTTGAGGCTTTTTTATATTTTTCACTGCTTTCCAAAGGGAATGATTTGAAGTTTTTTTTCGTTTGTAAATCCTTCAAGATATACCGAGATCTCGTGATTTTTCTAGTCTTTAATTGCTTTTTTAAGTTTATTGCATACAAAATTTAGGTATGGTTTATGTTGGGGGTAGCGAGAATCTTGCCTTACCCTGCGCGAGTTATAGTCTCAATAAAACAGCGATTTTGTTCTTAATCAGATTTTATTTTGTACGCTTTAACAGTTTTCACTAAACTGACTCGCTCTCCACCAACTGTCCTCCTTTTATACACAAGGAGACAATGGGTCACGTGACATTACATAAATAGAACAAACAAAGGATCACGTGACATTAAACTTGTAAGACAAACAAAGGATCAGGTGACATTTAACATGTAAGACAAACAAAAGATCAGCGATGGGTTAGTGACGCCACGAGACAAAGGAGAGATCGAGTGATTAGCAGGCGGAGACATAATCACGTGACACGTGGACGATAGGAGAGGGGGCCACGTGGCACATGAAATGTAAATATATAAGACAAACAAAAATCAGGTGACTGGAGGACAGATCTACGGGTAGGGTTGCCAACATGTAGGTAACTCGCGCACTCCTTTTTTCGCGAATAAATTCTTTAATTTCCGACGGAGTGTTTTTCCATGCGGCGTTCTGGATAATCGATATAAAATTTTCGAGTTCCACTTCTAACTCAAATGCTGTTTTCAGTGAGATCAGACATTCAACATAATTTTTGTTTCGCAAACGTGTTTGAATCCGTCCCAGTTTGTTTTATTATTAGTTAGCCTAGGTTGTCCTTCTAATTTTATTAGACAATCGCTCATTGTCAATACTATTGGCGAGTGGTCAGAGGAGAGGACAAAGATTTCCTCTATTCTCACGGAATCGGAAGATACTCCTTTTGTAACGAAAAAGTCTACCAGGTCAGGTCATTTCGCTACTTCGGAGGGCCAATAAGTCGGTTTGCCTGTCGAATGAAAATCCACTCCGAAGTCCATACCGACTTTATACAAAAGTCTACCTTTTGTTGAGATTTTTCTCGAACCCCTGAACGTATGTTTGGCATTAAAATCGCCGTCAATGATAAAATTCGTTCCAAGCGAGTCTAAGAGATCTGCAAGCGCAATGCTTGTAAGCTTACAGCGCGGGGGAAGATAAATGGACGATATATTAATATCCGTTGTCTTATTTTTTACTCGAACTGAAGTTGCTCGTCGACACTGAGAATTTGGGAGAACCATTTCTGCAGACTGCTAAACGGCGATGATATACCGCTGTCAGGCAGAATGTCCCACTCAATATGGGCAATGATCGACGAGAATTCCGTCCCCCCGACTTAGACGAGGTCAAGATAGCAATATCAAGACTGAAGTCTAACAAAGCTGCCGGTGCCGACGACCTCTTATTCTTATTGCGATTCCCTTGTCAAATGGGTTTCCGAGATCAAGCACACGTCAATGTTGGCATTTTTTAAGAATATCTCTAGTCCCTTTCACTTTAAAAACAAGAATACTTAATTATTATAGAATAAAACAATTTTCATCAATTGAAAGGAATCGATTACGAAACCTAAGCGGAATGTATAGCAGAGACACATTGCATACTTATAGATGCAAATACATTTAAAAAATATCTAATACATCAACCACACCTACAAATGTAAGCCGCATAGAGCAACCTAAACATTGAAAGAATAAATTCAGGAATGAACGCACAGAAAATAATGATTGGAAGCATTGTTTTTATCCGCGCTTTTTTCTTAAGCGGCGAGAGATGTGATGAGTAACTTAAGCGGATATTGGACTCGTATACTCGTATATACGCTTGCAAAAAAACACACCTATTAATGAGGACTAGTTGCTTCCCTGGAAATCCTCATGGGTCGACAGCGGATGTGTGAGTGAAAATATGTGTCTGCTCTACCATGTCAACGTGGGGAATATTAAAAGTCAGTCAACAGAGAAAGGGAAGTCGTGATGACGGTGGCTCTGCTCGCCTCGTGAAGAAACCATCGGAGCACAACCCTTTCCGTTCGAAGAAGCAAGTGCCCTACAATGAGTTCCTCGCCTACCGCCATGATTCTCCACCTACCTTTCGGTCGTTACCCAAATTTCATGACCATAGAAGCGAGTTAGAACAAGGCCTGCATCGTTACCAGATTATTTTATTCAAACCTGGACGATTTTCGATAGCGATTCACTCGCTCACGGATACGGTGATTTGACCCCTGGAAAACATTGCTCCAGCCCGAAGAGTTTTAGCCTCCGAAGCAATGGGACAACGCAATAGAGGACGTCCACGGATCCAATGACACACCCAGATGGAGAAGGACCATAGTCCATTTGGCGAGGGCAATTGGAGACAACTGGCTAAGAGGCGAGGCTTGTTGGTTGAGGCCCAAGTCTGTAGAAGAAGAAGAAGCCAGCAGTTTATTGGAGAGGCTTTTTGGTTGAATCAGGTCTCCATTCCGTACTGCAGGTTGAAGGTAGTGGTAGGTAGTGTATGTCAGTCACATCATTTGAAGAACCCGTCGCCACGACAAATCGTAAGTACTTTGTGAATAATTTCGCGAGAGATGAGGAATCAATGAACCACCATAGGTTACAAAAATCGTCGACATTATGTCAATTCGACATCAATCACATTGATAATCAACTATTTCCCACCACAACCTGGCCACCAGACTGTTGCCAGCATTTACCACTCGCTCATGGAAACATGAAAAAGAAAAAATCGTCATAATTACCTTGTCAGGGATGTTCGGTGCACGCCTCACAGCAACTGTTCAACTTTTAATTACCGGCCCACGCCTCGTCCCCAAGGTTATGATTTGAATGGGAAACAACAATAGATGTGGCGGCTTAAGCAAAACACAACAAAAACGGATGTAAATGAACCGAAAAAAGCAGCAAAACACAAACAGTTTTAACGGAAAATAAAATTTAATTAAAGCAACATACATACATCCGCTGGCAAATCCAATTAGGACAAGCAATAGATCCCGGGTCGAACGTTGGTGTTCGTTCACAGGTATGCAGTCAACTAATTGGCCAGAGCGTTACCATAAATTAACGGTGTAAAAGTATGTTCATAAATGTAAGCATCCGTGGACATGTGTAAACAAAAGAATTAAAACAAATTACAGCGGTTTCCATCGATAATTAAGTTAATAGTGAAGGATGTGTGGGGGAGGGATGTGTTCGTAAGGTCAGCATGCGGGGGTCTGAAGGGTTTTGAGGGATGTGTTTGTAAGCTCGATTAGTTGGAGGTTGGGATATGGATTGAGGGATGTGGTAAGCTGAACTAAAACTGCATTTGAGGCCGCTGGAGGTGCTGCCAAGCGAAGATCATAATCGGACAACTCGTAGTGGGTCATCATGAACCGACATAGGACTCATGACATATGGAAGAGCCACTATTTAGAATCTTCAGCATCCGCAGAGTGAGTATGAGGCGCTGTTCTTATAATAATAATAATAATAGGGGTGGCAGTCCGAGGCGGACCTGGGCCTAACTTCTCAGCGAGTTCTTTTACGACTGGAAGGGACCTACAGTTTAATGCCGACTCCGAACGGCGAAGTTGAGATGCTTTTTCTAGACAGGAATACTCTTTGAGCATTGTCAGTGACTCGAAAGAGGTGGAGCCGTGAAATATGAAAGGTGGTAAATTCGGGTATCGAACCTGGCACCCTCTGCGTAGGAGTCGATGTTCTTACCCACTACGGCGACCCACAGGTGAACAAAAAAAAACTCTGTCGGCAGGTTGCTGTACTCTTGAACCACTATCTTGCCTCATAAGTCCCAGCAAACAAAGCCATTCGAAAACCGCATACGTAATCACCAACCTTAGATTGAGCCGCAATTGACTGCATTCCTTTGAGCAGTGGTCAAACTGGACTCTCATCAGACTCTCTCTCTTTTCAGACGACTATCGTCCTTTTGATTCACTTCGATGCTATCGTCGATGATTTGCTTCATGTAAGACCATAACTACCGCCTCTCCTATCGTTACAGTTCGAGTGCTTTGAAAATAATAACTCTCACGTAAAAATGACATCTGTGCACTAATTCCTCTCAAATTTCCCAAATACATTCTCATTTCAGTTTGCGAACAAAACTAAAAAAGTCTCAAAAGTATGAAACAAGATAAGTATACACAATTTGTTCTCATTTGGTAAGAGACGATACTGAAGTAGGTATCGCTAAAAATCAGTCGTCGAGACGATAGTTAATGACAGTTTTCAGTCTACGCGAAGCAGACAAAACGATATCTCTCAGACGCTATCGTTTTTTTATGCTTACATGAAGCGAAACTATCGTCGATGCGCTATCGCGAGACGATTGTCGCCTTACTCGATTAGATCCCAGGCAAAACGACATAGGCTCAGGCACATAGAATTCTTTACATGCGTGATCGTCAGCAATACTTTGTATTGTTTATTGTTCTCGTAACGAGTTTGTTTATTTGGCAATCAAGTCACTAAAAGTAATCAATCAAATATCACATCGTCATGATTTTCCTTAATTTCTCTCACCACTGGCCGCAGTAGTGCTATCAGTGTGGTTTTAGCAGCGATCATTACAATAACATTGCGTTACAAGGGAGAACAACACATAGAATTGATTCAGCGCACTACAGTAAGAACTCCCATTACGAACAACTCTTTTGGGCGGACAATCCCCTCGAACAGGCAATTCCTCGCTACCAAGGCTCTTGTATTGTTGATGTTGTTCCATACATTTTAAATTCACGGACACTCCCTAACCTGGACACGGACAGGGACAGCAGCCTCAAGTTGATAAATCGAATGCTCTTAGGCGGACAACAGTTTTTTATTTCAACAAACCTTTTCAGTGCCTATTTTTACATGGAATGTGAACGATATAAGGCTCCGGCACATAGAATATTTTTTCATGCGTGAGCATCAGCAATAGTTTGACAGATACATAAAATACATGTGTTCTTATATGAGGTGACACATAGCCCAACGCTGACGCTCACGCGACGGATATAGTTACTCAACTTTTAACTTTTCTCTCTCTTTCAGCGTTGATAATCCTCGCATTGTGATATTTCAAGAGAATTCGAATTTTATGTTAAAGCTTGGGAGTTGGTTCTCGTTTAAACAAGGTTCAAAATAGATAAAAATATAAATGAATGTTTATAATTGAGTATTTAAATTAAAATAATAATAATAATATGGGTGACGCTCCAGTCCAAGGCGGACCTGGGCCTAGCTTCTCAGCACCTACATTAAAATACATATTTAACTGTGCATAAATAAGTAAAACAACTTGAATTTTCAATTCAAACTTGAAACTGTCAAATGAAATCAGCCATGCGTTGAAGTATTCATTGTGCCATCCCCTTGCGCCATACTTCAGCGTGTACGTATGCTCTGACGCTACGCAAGTAAAGTATTCTCTGTGCCGGAGCCGGTTATCTCTCAGACGCTATTGTTTTTTTTATGCTTACATGAAGCGAAACTATCGTCGCTGATTAGTCTTCTTTCTTCTGGAACTTACTGTACAATAATAATTTTATGCTAAAATAAAAGATACATGATTTCTAGTATTTGAATTAACTGAAGTACATTCTTGCTGGTATTCCTGTGTCCTCATTTGTAGGTAGTTTTTCTGTTGATGTGGGTTCAAATATTAATATTCCTAACACATTAATCCCCGGTTATTTGGGTTTCTAAAATTCATGTTTTTAGACGCATTTAACCGAGGGACGCAATTACAAGAACCCCGCTTAATTGCCTTGCTGTAAAGGAAACCACACTTTATTTACCTGTAAAATGCAATAAATCCGATTTTAAAAATAAAAAAAAAAAACTGGTTTGCATTCTCCAAAACCATGTTTGAAGAAACTGTAGCACCAGACAACCTTATTTGGTGAAACTAAACTGTAATAGCTCCGTCCACTTGGGGACAAGCTCCACTCCTGAATCGTTTGCTTGTCAGATTACAAGTCTTCGACTTTTCAAGAATGGTATCTTCATTCTGTACAATCCGATTCAGCGTCGACCTACAGCATCCATATCCTCCAATCCACTTTTGTTATTTTCCATAGCTTCACCAATTATTCGCAACCTTTGCTTTAAAGAGAGTGAGATCTTTTTGTTTGTTCATGGTTGCCTTTAAAATATCGAAACGGACATCACGAAATGGATTCAACTCTAATAAATGCAATTTGTGACATATTTACATTCCTTATTATTCATCCAAACATGTTATTATTCAGGTCAATCCGCAGCAATCGCAAAACTTTTCTATTCAAATTTGACAATTGACTTAGCCACTCTTCGGGATTTTTTTAAGCCGTAAGCACATGTCAATTTGACAATTTTCAAGCCTGCTTGACTTTATTTAAGCTGAAAACACAAAAACTTACTTTTTATTGCGAGTGTTCCATTATCCAGGACATTTTTAGTTTTATGAAAAACTTAACATTATTCAATGCAATTAACCGGGTAGCGCAGTTAAGAGGGTACGCATTTAAACGGGAGAAGTTATGAAAATTTCTTTTGGAATTTTTTATTTGCTTAGTTTTTTCGATTAGTTAAACGGGGGACGCAATTAAGCGAGCGCCTATTATCCGGTGATTACTGTATATTTGGCGCCCAAACAATTTTTTTAAATACAATTTTAGGGATACAGAGATTTGGTTTGATACCCTACTACTCAAATAATTGTATAATTTTTATTAAATATTATATCACAGATTCATATCAAACTGAGGGTACACTTGTGGCTACATTTGCGGATGACACAGCGATCCTGGCAACGGGACGATCAGTTGAGTCATCAGCTGAAAACTTGCAACGAGCTCTGGACAAAATAAACGAATGGTCAAAACGCTGCCACATTGCTCCCAATGAGATCAAATCAACGCATATAAATTTTACCTACAGAAATATTGATAATCGACCAGTCTTCATTAATTCTGTACACATACCGTACGCTAATGAAGCAAAATATCTTGGTATGACTCTCGATGCGAAACTCAAGTGGAAGGCCCACGTGAAAAAGAAACGGGATGAGCTCGAACACCGGTATAGAGAAATGTACTGGTTACTTGGAAGGCATTCCAGGTTAAGCATGTACGACAAACTCCTATTACACAAGCAAGTACTGAAGCCTATGTGGACTTACGGCATACAGCTATGGGGTTGTACCAAATCAAATAACAGAGGATTTATTCAGTGTTTTCAAAATAAAATTATACGGGATATTGTCAAAGCTCCTTGGTATCTCAGGAATTGTGATGTGCAAAGGGACCTAGAGATAACTACCATCGACGAAGAAATAACACACACCTATCGAAAGCAAAGAATCAGACTTCATTGTCATAGTAACAATGCCATCCTCCAAACCTTAGACATGAGACGTTCAGTACGCCGACTCCAACGTACTAGACCGCTCGATATGGCGCAGTTCATAACCATCATAACGATGGGTATGGCAGGTGATTTTATCGAAGGTCTAACTGCAACACGCGAAAACATCCTTAAATGTAAGCTACTAGATAAGGAAACTTAGTTGTAGTAAAGAAAAACCAAAAGGGAAGGGTGTCTTTAGTCAGTAAAAATCTGACACCACTTTGTGGACACGGGTCACATAGCGTCTTGTTGAAGATTTTCACCAACCCAGGTAACAAAACAAAAAAAAACAGATTCATATACATTTTGAGGGAAAAGCCACTAAAAATCTTCATTGAAACAAAATCCGCTGGGGGAAGAGAGAAGCGGCTTCAACACTTGATTTCAGCGTCTAAATATATTATCGAGTGAGAAGATACGAAATAAAATAATTTACAGGTAGAAATATAAAGGACACAAAAATAAGTATAAGTAAATATGTAAACAAACAAATAAATAAATAAATAAGGAAATAAATAAATTAATAAATAAATAATTAAATGAATAAATAAATAAATAATCCGTAGTACCTAGCACGTGGTTCCCACACCTCAACATCCATAAAGGGACCTGGCGGTCCTCTGATCAATCAACCGTCAACCAGATTGATCTTGTTGCGATCGACGTCAGGCACCCCTCCAGCATTCTCGATGTCCGAACGTTCCGAGGGGCGAACATCGATTCGGACCATTTCCCTGTTGTAGCCAAGGTAAGAACTCGGATATCAAGAGACCAAGGGAGTCCAGAAAGGACTCCACGGTTTGACGTCGGAAAGCTACAATCGCAACGGACTGCTAGGATCTTTGCCGATCGAGTCTCCCGGAATCTCTCTCTAAGTTCGTCGCCACCAGAGCAAACAAACGAAGAAGATTGGAGGCGTTGTCAAGAAGCCATCAAAGATGCTGCCACTAATTTGCTGGGTTTTTTGGCACCACCTAGAAAAAACCCATGGTTTGACAACGAGTGTAGGCTGGCACATGCAGCGAAGCTGGAAGTCTACAAAGCAACACTGCAACGAACGACGAGAGCCGTTCGTGAGCTCTACGAACAGAGACGAAGGGACGAGACCCGGCTTCTCAGGAGAAAGAAGAAAGAGCACGAGAAGCGCGCGATCGAGGAGATGGAGAGGTGCTACGGTAGGAACGATGTCCGAAAGTTTTACCAGAGGGTGAAAAAGTTATCCAGTGGATATAAGGTTCGGACAGAAGCCTGCCGGAACGAGCATGGACAACTAGTAGTAGACCCGCAGTCGATACAGAGAATTTGGAAGAACCATTTCTTCAGACTGCTAAACGGCGATGATGACATACCGCTGTCAGGCAGAATGTTCCACTCAATATGGACGATGATCGACGAGAATTCCGTCCCCCCGACCTAGACGAGGATAAGATAGCAATATCAAGTCCGCTGAAATCTTAAAAGCAGCTGGAGATGATCTGGTTGGGCGTATGCACCAGCTCATCTGTAAGATATGGTCGGAGGAAAGCATGCCCGATGAGTGGAATTTTAGTATCGTTTGCCCGATCTACAAGAAAGGAGACCCTTTCAACTGCGCCAACTATAGAGGGATTAGTCTCCTGAACATCGCGTACAAGATCTTCTCTTCCCTTTTGTGTACTCGCCTGAAGCCGTTTATAAATAACCTGATAGGTCCATATCAGTGTGGCTTCAGGCCAGGGAAGTCCATCATCGACCAGATTTTCACACTACGGCAGACTCTGGAAAAGACACAAGAGATGCAGATCGACACCCACCACCTTTTTGTCGATTTCAAGGCCGCATATGACAGCGTCTATAGGGACGAGCTATACAATGCCATGTCTAGTTTTTACATTCCTGCCAATTTCGTCAGGTTGTGCAGGGTGACGATGGAGAATTCTCGCTGCTCCATTAAAGTCGGTAACGAACTCACTGACACCTAGAATGTCAAAAAAGTTTTAGACAAGGCGACGCGCTGTCATGTGATTTCTTTAACATCATCCTGGAAAAGATCGTCCAAGACTCACACGCCAACACTAGAGGCACGATCTTCCAGAAGTCCGTACAACTGCTAGCATACGCGGATGACATTGACGTGATTGGCAGAACACAGCGAGCCGACAATGAGGCGTTTGCTGGCATTGAGGCGGAAGCGGCTAAAATGGGTCTAGAGGTGAATGAGGGCAAAACGAAGTATATGCTGTCATCAAGAAGGGATACACAACATCGACGTCTTGGAAAGAGCGTCACAATGGGCAGCTATAACTTAGAGGTAGTCAAGGACTTCGTCTATATAGGCTCCGCAGTAAACAGTACAAACAACATCAGTACCGAGATAAAACGAAGATTAACTCTTGCCAACCGCTGTTTTTATGGGCTCAAGAGGCAATTGAGTAGTAGAGCCATCTCTCGAAGGACCAAGCTGACTTTATACAAGACCTTGATCATCCCAGTTCTGCTGTACGGCGCGGGGTTATGGACAATCTCAAAAGCGGATGAGGAAGTCCTTGGTATTTTCAAGAGAAAAGCTCTGCGTGCGATCTTTGGTCCTGTTTGGGTTGACGGTTTCTGGAGGAGAAGCACACAGCGACATGAGTCTAGTCAGGCGTCTTCGGATCCAACGCCTAAGATGACTAGGCCATGTAGAGCGTATGGACAACTCAGCTCCGGTCCGAAGAGTCTTCAACTCCGACCCCCTGGGAAAACGCAACAGAGGATGCCCGCATTTAAGGTGGTGCACCCAGGTTGAGAAGGACCTCAACCAACTTGGCGTGCGACACTGGAGACAGCTAGCCAGAGACCGTGCTAGCTGGAGAGGCTTGTTGGTTTAGGCCCAGGTCCACCCCGGACTGTAGCGCCAAATAAAGATGAAGAAATAAATAAACAAAAAAAATCGAATAAATAAATAACTAAATAAATAAATAAAAAAAATAACTATGTTTATAAATAGATAAAAAAAAATTGTACTCATTATAAGACTAAGTTTGAAATCAAGTCGTTGTCGGACAAAGAACAAAAGATGTTATGTTGATGGTTTAGTTTTTCAATTCTATCTGAAACCATTTCAATATTAGCCATTTTGTGAAGTTCTTCTGTTGAGAAAAACCAGGGATTTTATCATTTTGCATCATTTTAAGCAATTTTTTTTGAGTTATTTGGAGTTTAAGAAGATGGCTTTTTGCACTCTTACCCCAGACAGGGGATCCATAGAACTTTATTGCTTGGAATATTGCTTTAAAAATTGTTAATTTGTTGTCGTCGCTCAATTTTGAATTTCGGCGTATAAATTTGTAGAGAACTCTTGTCGTCAAATTAACCTTTTTTATTACTTCTTGAACATGAAGGTTGAATGTTAGTCTCTTATCCAAATATATGCCAAGATATTTACCATGTGATTTCCACTCAACTTGAGTACCGTTGATTAGAAGGTTCTTGCTTGGAGGGAAACAGGCTTTTCTTTTACGAGTGTAAAAGGTAGCCTGAGTCGTAGAAGCATTAATGTTTATTTGCAATCTGGTTGTTTTTTTAAACCAGATTGCAACCAGACTGCATCTAACGAATAAATGCAAGTATCGTCAGCAAATAAGGCAATATTACAGTTCGTCAAGTTGGGGAAATCGAAAGAAGATAAATGTTAAAGAGGCCTGGAGCAAGTACAGATCCTTGTGGAACACCTGCATTAATCAGATGATTGTCTGAAATACTTTGATTGATGGATACCTTGAAACTACGGGAAGACAAGAACGATTGAACAATTTTAACAATATACAAAGGAAAATTAAATCTTATAAGTTGATGGATAAGGCCATTATGTCAAACCTTATCGAATGCTTTTTCTACGTACAAAATTACCATGCCAGTGCTTTTGCCCTCTAAAAGGTTATTTTTATTGTCTTTTGTGATACTTATATTATATTGATAATTGGGTCGCCGTGGCGTAGTGTGTTAGTGCGTCGACTCCTACGCAGAGGGTGTCAGGTTCGATACCGGAATTTACCACCTTTGATAATTCACGGCTCCACCTCTTTCGAGTCACTGACATTGCTCAAAGAGTATTCCTGTCTAGAAAAAGCTTCTCAACTACGCCGTTCGGAGTCGGCATTAAACTAGGTCCCTTCCACTCGTGAAAGAACAATAGCACGCACAACACGAGTGGTTGCTGAGAGGCTAGGCCGAGGTCCACCTCGGACTGTCACGCCACCCATATTATTATATTATATTTGTGATACGATGCACTTGGTGAGTAGTATTGTGAGATGACTAAAACCAAATTGCACTGGGGGAAAAATTGCATTTTCGTCAACAAAAGACAAAATTCTGTTTTTAATGTGTAATAATGTATCATTTTTTCTAAGCACTTACTAAGAGAGCTTAGCAAACTAATTGGTTTGTAACTACAAAGTAAAAAATTACTGTGTATTGTAAAATAAAGAAACGTGTAAACCTGCTTTTTTGCTTCTAAAAAAATATAGTGATGTGAGTCAGAACACAATTTACAACAATTCGCAACAAATCACAACTGAAGAATAACGCTTATTTAATTTAAAGACGAATATGTTGAAACCAACAAGCAACGCCATGCACGAGCATCCGGTCCATTTATAAACATTTAAATCACACACGCAATTAACCACCAAAACGACTAGTGACCAATAGCCCAGCAGCCATAAATCGACAGCCAATAATAAACAATTCAACGAACGAAATCCGCCAGCATCAGATGATCCACTTGATCGGAACGAACAGAGAAATCGCCGATGCAGCATAAACCAATCAAAAAGCAGCTTACCGTTAAGTCTAATGTATCCTCTAGTTTTAGTTAAATTTTGGAGTTCAATAAAAGAAGAGGCTTCTCCTCGAGAATAAACAATTATTTTTTATAATAAAAAAAACTTATAGAGCTTAAGCTTATACACTATCGCGGGCTTAGAAACATTTCGTTGTCTCAACGTCCCAACGAATATTTTCTTTGAAGCAACATACGATTTCGTTGGGAAATGCTCACAGAGAATTTTAACTTTAAATTAACACTAGTGCATTGAGTCAACGAATCGTACATTAAACTACGTTCATCTATTTATAAATTTACTCGTCATATTAACGAATTTGAGCCAATGAAGGTGTTCGTTGGGGCATCGAAAATGACATTAAGGGACGCAGTTCATTAATATTACGAACAATTTTTGGTTCAGTCTAGTCTATCCTTTCACTCGTGAAAGAACAATAGCACGCACAATACGGAGAGGTTTCTGAGAAGCTAGGCCCAGGTTTGCCTCGGACTGTCGCGCCACTCATATTATTATTATTATTAGTCTATTCGAAATCAGGGTAAAAAGCAGCAAAGATTCCACGTCGAAGTTTCTATCTCAATAGAACCCTGGTCAGGGGTTGCTATAAGGCCTCTTATGGAAGCAGTTGGTATTTTGATTAAATGTACGTGTCTCCCCACTAGAGTCCAATACCCACCACAACAGCAAAAAATGGGCCCGGCATATTGGTCTAAGAAACCTATATCCTTAAGAAAGGGGGCGAAAAATCAGGAGACGCATTACCTCCCAATGAGAGCGAAAAAAACAATGCTATTAACAAACGCTATAATCAATACAAATCGTTGATGCGCGGAAATGGACACCTGTAGCTCATCGAAAACGATTTGGCCTACACTAGATTCATCAAAAACTAAAGCTCTCCTAGAATACGACAGGAGAGACATTAGTAAAGTAGAAGGCGTAATCACTGGCCACTGGCTAATTGGGAAACAATCCAGAAGACATGGCGCAACCTTCAACGACTTCTGCAGAAGCTGCATGGATGAGGAGGAAGAGGAAACTGTGTTACTGTTGGACATTAGAGAAGCTTCTTAGCAATCCACACTTTTATTTTTAGTGTACCACTAAATATCATTAATACACCTCACACCATCTTGTGCTGTCATCCAGAAAAGTAACAAAATATTTCGCACGACCAACCACATCGGAGTGCACAATCTTTAGTATCTCAGTACAAGGTTCTCGACCTTTTGAGAATGGCAGAGCAGTCATTTTTCCTTTGAGGCACACCGAACATTGTGATAAAGTTTGATTGTTATAGGGGGCACTACACTATTGCGAATCATTTTCACCAAATCCTTCGAATTCAAATGTCCTAATCTTTCGTGCCACTTCCACAGTTCGGAGCACTCAGATTGATTCGAACTTCCGTGCCACTTCGACAGTTCGGAGCACTCAGTTCCAACAACCGCCTTCGCGCACATTGAATTCTGTCTGATAAAATAATGTTCGCCTTTACGATCCGCGATCACTGATATATTGCCGCGTTCATCCCGAATGTATGCATCGTTTTTGCGGAATGTCACTTCGTGTCCCTTATTTGCAATTTTTGATACCGACACTAAATTAGTTCTCAAGTCAGGAACATACAGTGTGTCCTTAAATTCTAATAACCGAGAACCACAATCACTTGCAACCGTAACGTGCACAATACCCTTTCCTCAAACATCTGTTGATGCGTTACTAGCGAGATTCAATTTTGCATTTACAGAATCATACATGGATTTAAACAATTTTTTATCACTGCACAAATGTGACGTACAACCGCTGTCGAGAATCCAAGCTTTGCTTTTTGGATTAAATCCAGCACCGGAAATATTGACATCTTTTGTCGCGGTGAGATTCACTGCATATGACTCGTCGACTGCACTTTCAAACTGCTTCTTTTTCTTGTTGCGCCCCTCGGAGGGTTTCTTTAACTGACATTCGTTGGCCTTATGGCCCAATACACCACATTTAAGGCATTTGATTCCTTCGGCTTTTAGCGACCCTTTTTCACGCTTGAATCGATGTGGATGTCCCCCATTTGCGACAGACATAGCTTCAAACATGCTTCCAGAAGTCTGTTGTCTTGCTTCACTTTCTTGGATGATTTTTACCTTGAGACCCTCGGCTGTAGGTAAATTATCTCTAGACTCTATTGCACATCGAAAGTTCTCATAGGAAGACGGAAGACTGTAAAGAAGCATAATGGTCAGCAAATCCCCATTAATTTTTATGTTCACACTCTCCAATTTATCAACAGCGTCGAAAAATTTTACCATGTGCGAATCATCGACATCACCGCCGTCGTCTAGCTTGTGTAGCATTAACTGTTTGAGGGGCGTTGCTTTTCTTGCCGGCCCCTTAGATGCGTAGATTGCCTCCAGCTTAACCTACACATCCCTTGAGTATTCGCATCCACGAATCTGTTTTAATTCCGATGGCTGAATAGACAAGACCAGGTAAGCTTTGGCTTTTATGTCATCTTTCAACCATTTGACACGAGCATTTTCTGCATTTGGAATCGGAATACCACCATTCACATACTCCCACAGATCATTTTTGGTCAAAAGTGCCTCAACTTGGAGGCACCAAGTGTCATAATTTTCCTTGGATAAAAGTTGCAAACGCGAAGACGAAACTGATGGTGCAGTGTTTGCCATTAGTATTGCACGTTGAGTTTCTGCTATCGCTGGCTCTTTAACCTCAACCTTTTCGGTATCGCTCATAAAGAAATACAAAACAATAAAATTATAATAATAATAATATGGGTGGCGCGACAGTCCGAGGTGGGCCTAGCCTGGGCCTAGCTTCTCAGCAACCACGTGTGTTGTGCGTGCTATTGTTCTTTCACGAGTGGAAGGGACCTACAGTTTAATGCCGACTCCGAACGGCGAAGTTGAGAAGCTTTTTCTAGACAGGGATATTCTTTGAGCATTGTCAGAGACTCGAAAGAGGTGGAGCCGAGAATTATGATAGGTGGTAAATTCGGGTATCGAACCTGGCACCCTCTGCGTAGGAGTCGACGCACTTACCCACTACGCCACGGCGACCACCAAACAATAAAATTACTTTTTTATTAAAATTTTAATCGGGAGCACCTGGGTTCATAACCTGTTGATTCTTATAATTGAAATCATTTTAATAAAATTGTTATTGAATTAACAAAAATCAACAGATACACTACCTCGGAACCTGCCCAGCCCTTGCAGAGACAAGAAGAAAATATATGGGTAGCTTCCTCAATAGGCTTGAGGATCTAGCAACTACCAATATAGAGCACATCCTGAAGTTCATTAAAACCACTAACTAGTTATAGGTATAATTACGCACACCGAAAGAGGTAAGTGAGAAAGTCAACGAAGTGGAAAGAAAAGCCGAATAGTGACAACACAACGCACCTTAAAGTTCTAAGTGAGCCAAATACCCACGAGGGCTTTGTCAGTCACATCACTAAATACCTACCTAAGTTCATCAAAGCGCCTATATCTATCCTTGTCTACCTGCCTCTGTTCTCGAAGTCGTTATATCCTTAAAATTGGTCTTCACACTAATGGACTGGACTGGAGACCTCATAGCTTTCGCTCACCATCGCTGGTCAGCATGAGTGAGTTGCCTCCTCAAATCTTTCAGACGCCTGGTCTTCACTTAGTCTTTATATTTCCCGGCCACTTTCTCAAGTCCAGTCTGAACACAATTGGTACCAATCGGCTCGACCTTCAATGCGCTTGATGCTTGAATCTCATTAAAAACATCCACTTTCAATCAAAAGCAACCAGATTTCCCATCCATCTCAAGCGGCAGAGATTATCCCTGCTAATTAATTGAGTTCTTCGGCTCCTGTTGCTGACTCGTAGATCATTGGCTCCGTCTGCCACACCGACCTGGCGGCTAATCAGCACCGCTCCACCCACTTACAGCGTGCTTTGCCATTGTGAACGTCCAAGAGGATTACCTGTCAAGCGACGAAGGAGAGGAGCCTCTCCACAGCAACCACCCACCCACCATTCAGTATTAACAAAACAATTTCCATCGCGCAAAAGATTTTCATAACAAGTAATGGGCAATTTTCAATAAAGCACTCGAGGCCTCTGCTCGCCTCCCAAGCCAATATTCGCCGGCACCTCAGACAATCCCGAGCCGAGGACCCGTGCCACCACCTTTATTACACGCGGCACCGTGTCGGCGGCGGCGGCTGGTGATTCCCTCTAGTTTTCACAACAAATAATGAAAGCAATAAGCCTCCATCTCAGCCATTTCGGCCGTCTTAGCCGCTGCTGCGGCCGCCGTCGACGCCACCACAAGCGGGAGCATCTCCTCCATCAGGTGCTTATTCAAAATTTATTGAAAGCCTTCTGGTGGCGCTCTTGAGAGGAGTCCTCCTGTCCGTCGCAGGATAGCACAACGAACAGAAGGGAACAAAATGGGGAGCATAATCACAAGAAGGGAAATTTATTGTTGTCCGGGGTGCGGAAGCAGAGCGGTACGGCGTGGCACGGTGTGCACGGGCAGAGTAATTCGGTCATTTTCGTTTTGAAGGCGAAATGAAAAAATAAAGACGAAGCCCAACAACTCGAAGGCATGGCGCGCAAGGATCCTGGCCAGGCGAGAGGGGCAAGACGCAGATGAATGCAATGTTGAGCGAACGTAAACCTGAAGATTATTTATGGTCTTCGGAATCTGCTCTCGTGGAGGGTTGCTGAACATTCGAATGAATTATTTGAATTATAAGCGATTTTTATGTTCACTTCCTTGCGCTGTCCTTTCGCTTGCTCCTGCTGTCCATTCCCCAAAGAAAAACAACACCAGCAAAAAAAAAAAATAAAATATATTAACAACAACAACTTTTCTTTCTCTCTTTATTTTTGTTTTTTCATATTTCTTGCTTTCCTCTTTTTTAGGAACAGGAATTGATGCCATGGACATTATGATCAACAGAAAGGCGGATGTTCTCCGGATGGGCATTGTTCTCTGGATGTTCTTCGTTTGCAGCATATGTGGTAAGTCACACCTTTGTGTTGTTTTCCAAAAAAAAAAAAATATAAATATATTCTTGTCCTGACTGCCGGCACCGTCCATTGTTGCTGTGCTTCGTGCTTTTTTACGGTGACCGGCTAAGGTTGGTATTGAATCTCTCCCTTTTTGTGAGTATCGCTTTATGGGTGCTCTGCTGAGATTGCGGGTGGATATTGAGTGGAATTCAGAATGGAAATCAATATCCTTTTTTTGGTTTAAAGATAACCTACATACGGCGTGATTGGTTTGCTTCCATGGAAGCAGAATACTCTGCTCTTTGGGACAGCGACACCGTGCTTGTTTTTTACGGCACGTCGTAAAGGAGAGACATTAAATTCTTGTATTTATCCGAAATTATAAGTGGTGTCGAATCTCATGCTGGATTTCTCAGGCCAGAGGTTTATGGAGGATCTGAGAAAATTAAGCCATCCCTTCTTGATGAGCAACTTGCTTTCTACGTTGGTACGGGAAATTCTATCATTACGTCCGCGTCCAATCAGGAGATTCGAAGTCAAAGACTTCTTGCTCATTTAGTGGTTGAGCATGTATAGTCTGTGGGCTACGTACTTCGACAGGAACTAAGAGCAGATTAGGTCCACTGTGCCGACAAGTAGGTTGCCATAGGCTAAAACCATGCTGGGCCACCCGTTGATTCATTTTACATCATATTTTGATGCGTGTTCCAACAACTGACGGAAACACAGTGTTTTAACTTGGTAGTTGTAGTTGTAAGACGGTTTACACTTAATCAACGTTGGAGCATATTGCTATAAGATTTGTTGATTACCTTTGTTGTAGGCTTCCATATTTTACTTCAGTCCAGAGAGGAAAAAAGGTCCTACAATCAGTTGGTCTTATAGATTCATACTCCCTGTTTGAGAACTACCACCCAATTTCCTTTAGTGAACTTAAGGACATTATTTGCAGTCTGGAAATAAGAAAATCAACAGGACTCGACAAGATAAAAAAAATATATATCTTAAAAATCTCGCCGACTTTGCCCTTAATAAACTGGCGGAAATCTTCAACAACTGTCTTAGACTGGGATACTTCCCCAATAAATGGAAAGTTGCCAAGATAATACCAATCCTTAAACCTGGCAAAGCTCCTGATTTGCCCTGTAGCTACAGCCCGATCAGCCTACTAAGTTCGCTTAGCAAATGCTTTGAAAAGTTGGTTACGAAGAGAATTGTTTCTTTTATTGATAGTAATGCGATCCTACTAACAAAACAATTTGGATTCAGAGCATTCCATAGCACCACGCATCAAGTCCATCGTATCACAAGCGATATTAAAAATCATTTCTCAGTGGGCAGAAGTACTGGCATGGTAGTCCTAGACATAGAAAAAGCATACGATACCGTTTGGTATGAAGGACTGATACACAAGTTAATAAACTTTAAGTTTTCTTTATACTTAGTCAAAATTATAAAATAGTTCCTCACGTCCCGAAGCTTCAAGGTATTTATTAATCAAAGCTTCTCTGACGGTCAACATATTAAAGCCGGAGTCCCACAAGGATCCGTTATTGCACCAGTTTTATTTAATATATAAACCTCTGATTTCCCCAACCTGAGAAATTGTAATATTGCCCTATTTTCTGGCGATACCTGCATTTATTCCTCAGATTCAATAGGTTTCAACATTGAAACTAATCTTCAATCAGGACTTAATGATCTCCTAGCGTATTGTGGCAACTGGAAACTTAACATAAATGCTTCAAAGACTCAAGCTAACTTTTTTACTCGTAAAAGAAAAGCTCACTTCCAAGCAACAACCCATCTATAAACGGTACTCAGGTTGAATGGAAATCAAACGTAAAATATCTTGGTATATATCTAGATAAAAAATTAACATTCGGTCCCCATGTACAGGAAATAATAAGAAAAATTAATAACACGATTAGAATCCTCTACCCATTTATATGTAGGAAATCAAAAATTAACGACAACAAAGTATTAATTTTTTAAATCAATTTTTCAATCCATAATATTTTACGGCTCCCCTATATGGAGCAAGTGCGCGAACTGTCACATACGCAAACTACAAATTGCTCAAAATAAATTGCTTAAAATTATCCTAAATCTTCCATGGTTTTTCTTTACAAGGGAACTTCATAAAATGGCTAGTATACAAACGATCACTACAAGATCCGAACGACTTTATTGACTGCTGTTTGTCATCTGATAATGAATTGATTTCAAACTTAGCTAACATAACTTAAAGAAATAATATCTTCGTTATATACCTTTGATTATTGCATTAATTTCTGTCTGTATTCACTTATTGATTTATTTATTTATTTATTTATTTATTTATTTATTTATTTATTTATTTATTTATTTATTTATTTATTTATTTATTTATTTATTTATTTATTTATTTATTTATTTATTTATTTATTTATATATTTATTTATTTATTTATTTATTTATTTATTTATTTATTTATTTATTTATTTATTTACTTATTTATTTATTTATGTACTTATTCATTTAAATATTTTTTAATTAATTAATTTATTTATTTATTTGTATGTTTGTTCATTTATTTCTTTATGTATTTATTGATTTATTCACATATATACTAAATTGCTTGTGTCAAAATCAATTCATGACAGGACTTCTCTCTTCCCCCGGCGAAATACACATTCTGCATTACTGCTACCGCATTTTATATTATTTTATCTTTTTATTTTTGTTTAATGAAGGTTTTTAGTGGCTTTCCCTTAAATACTTGATAAACTGTATAATTTTGTAGATGTAAGATTAAAACAATAATCAAATCTCTATATATAAATATTGTAAATAACAAATTGTTAAGTTGATGCCACAATAAACAACAATGTCAATGTCATATTTTGATGCGTGTTCCAACACCTGAGGGAAACACAGTGTTTTAATTTGGTAGTTGTAGTTGTAAGACGGTTTACACTTAATCAACTCTGGAGCATAATGCTATAAGATTTGTTGATTACCTTTGTTGTAGGCTTGCATACTTTACTTCAGTCCAGAGGGGAAAATCGGTAGAATTATCCCTATCGCAAAGAAAACTAACCCTGCGTCTACGGCTGACTTAAGACCAATTAGTGTCTTGCCCTGCTTATCCAAATCTTTGAGAAAATTATAGCGAATCAGATCACAAAACACCTATCTATTAAAAATCTTTTTTACAGTAAGCAATCTGTTTCTATGATTAATATTCTCGAAGAGATAAGGTCTTTTTATGACAAAAAAATTCATCTCGTATTTGTGTCTGCTGGGTTTCTCTAAGGCTTTTGACAAAATAAACCATAATATTTTGTGCTGGAAGCTTCAGAATTACTTTGATTTCAGTGATAGAGCGGTTAGATTAGTGAGGAGCTTTCTCTCAGGGAGATCACAAAAAGTATTAATGGGTCAAAGTCATTCCTGTCTCTTGGAAGTCGAACAAGGCGCTGCGCAGGGTTCAACACTAGGGCCGGATCTCTTCTGCATGTTCATCAACGATTTACCTTCCGTGTGTAGGCATTGCTCAGTACACTTGTATGCTGATGATTGTTCAACTGCATCTGGCCAAACCTTTTCCAAATCTTGATGAACTTGCGACTCTTCTGAACAACGACTTAAAAGATATTTTCGATTGGTAAAGTGTAAACGGGCCATAAATAAATCTAATTAAGTCACTGCTAGTACCTGTTTCCAAGCTGAAGCTTGATCTAGACCAGCCATACACAACCAGCGGCCCTATTTAACATTTCCTGCGGCCTAAACTATTATAATTTTCTTACATCTTTAAACAAAAATAAATATTTTTTTTATATATATTTTTATAACAAATTATTTACTATACTAAGAAAAAAATAAATATGTTTTTCAAATAACATAAAAGAATAAGTATAAATATAATTAATTATGAAATTATAGAAATACATTCCCTTAATTCTCATATTCACTTGTTTAAATTTATTTACTTGTTTATGTGTTTAAATTTGAACCTCAGTATGCCATGGACCACAACATTTTTTACATGGAATTATAGACATTTGAAATTTACAGTAGGAGTTATTCTTACTTTTCAGTTTGAGTTTGTACTTTGACAAAGTAACTTTGTAGTTTTTTTAGTTTTACTCAGTTTTTTTTTTAATTTGTGTATCCAAAAAATAATATGTCGGTATCAAAACAACTTAAGAAACGGAAGTTAGAAGATGAAAAACGAGTTTTTCAAGAGCAATGAACTGAACATAAAGGAGCAACAATTGCAGTGCCGAAAGATTATAACTTAAAAAAACATTTTCAAAGTAAACATTCTGATTCAATGGTTCAATTATTACAAGCACAACAAGATATATTTAGTGCAATGAATCTGCATAGCATGCAGTTGAAGTCAGTTTTGATATTGCGAATTTAATAGCAAAATCGTCTCGACCGTATACCGATGGTGATGCTGCAAAGAACTGCTTAATCGTAGCATCAAAAAAATTATGTTGTACAAAATGCACCTCGAAATTTGAAGCACTAAGTTTAATCCGAATGACAATACAATCACCGATATTTCTGCTGATATCGTGACTAAATTTTCAAGAATATTCAAAAATTGTATAAAGTTTTCATTAGCTGTTGATGAATCTACCGATATAATTTCCATTGCTCAATTGTGTATATATGCCCGTTGTATAACATCAGATTATGATATTTTTGAAGAACTTGTTGAACTCTATCCAATGAAAGATCAAACAAGAGGATCGGATTTATTGCAGGCATTATTGTCTAGCATGCAGAAGCATAATTTGGATTTGTCAAAGCTTTCTGGTATAGTGACTGACGGGACTCCTTCAATGATTGGTCCTAAAATCGGTATGACAACTCTTTTATCCGAACATATGAAGCAAAAAAGAATACATACGGATTTAATGAAGTATCCCTGCATTATACACCAACAAAATTTAATTGGCAAAAATCTGGGTTTCAACCGTGTTATGAAAAAAGTTGTGAAAGCAGTAAATTTCATCCGCTCACGTGGATTAAATCACAGACGATTTTAGGAATTTCTTAATGAAATTGAATGCGAATATGGTGATGTTTTGTACTATATAGTGAAGTTGTTGGTTAAGTAGAGGCAAAGTTCTGCAACGTTTCCTTAACCTTATTGAAGACATTAAAATGTTCTTAAATCAAAAAAGTCAGCCAGTGGATTATTTGGAAGATTGAAAATGGATACGTGACCTCGCGTTGACATTACATGGTGACGTATCAGCTTTTCGAATCAAGTTATCATTGTTCCATTCCCAAGTAACCAATAATAATACTTGTCACTTTTCCAGCTGCGATAAAATATTTTAAAAATACAAGATGAACAGTAATCAATATGGTATTTATATTCAACAACTGCAGAAATCTTTCAATGAACGATTTGAAGACTTTGACCGGTACAAAATACTGTTCAGCACATTTGCTAATCCTTTCTAAGCGTCACACGAAAATGCTGAATCAAAACTCCAACTTGAGCTTATTGACATTCAATGCAACGAAGAATTGAAGTCCAAATTTAAGGAAGGAGACTTACTGAACTTCTACAGATGTCTTCCTACAGATAACTTTCCACATTTACGACAAAATGCAGCGCTTTGTGGCACCTTATTCGGAAGTACGTACATTTGTGAGCAAACTTTTTGAATAATGGAGTTGAATAAATCAATTCAAAGAAACCGACTTACAAATGAAAAACTAAACGCCGTGGTAAAAGCTACTACAAATATTACTCCGAATGTAAAAGTTAGCATCTAATATGCAACCACAACAATCTCATTAATATTAATTTGTTTTGGATTTTTTACTATAATATTTTCAATTATTTTGAATAAAGTATATATGTAATAATAACTGTTTCTAGAGTTTATGTTTTTGTGATTGCCCAATTAATAATTTTCTAATGCGGCCCACAGCTATGAAAAGGTTGTGCATGACTGATCTAGACCATATCTCCGAACTCTATCTTGGTTCCTATAAAAGTAAAACCGTTGAGAAAACAACGAGTCTTGGATATCTAATAAGCAAAGATCTATCTGGATATGATCATATCAATATGATTGTTGGTCGCACCTATGGCTGCCTTCGTGCTTATTACACTCCTCAAGACACAAGCAAAAAACTTGTAACTGCCCTAATACTGCCTCTCATTAGATACGGTGAATTAATATGTTGTAATCCTGACTCGCTCTCCATGCATAAGTTGCAGGTGACTTTTCAATATATTTATGGCATTCGCAGATATGAGCATATCTCATATGATCATATGAACGTGAACAAATCTGCCGGCGTAGATAATATCAGGGCTAAGGATCTCAAAAACAACTCGAGTTTCTTAGCACCCACAGTCACGCAATTGGTGAATAAGTCTTTGGAGGAAAGTCAATTTCCGAAGAACCTTTAAATTGCCATTGTAAGACCTATTTACAAGTCCGGGAAGAAAACCGAAGTCTCGAACTACCGCCCTATCTCCATCTTACCAGCGATTGACAAAGTGTTAGAAGAAGTAATGGCGAGAAGACTACAAGATTATATTGGCAAATACAAAATCATAAACAAGAACCAGTTTGGTTTCCTAAGAAACCGAAATGTCAACCAATTACTGAGAGAATTTGCGAATAATATAAACAGTAGTCTGAATAAGAACCTCCACTCCCTGGTGATCTTTATAGATTTCAAGAAAGCTTTCGACACACTATGTCACACAAGAATCATCAAAATGCTGGAAAAGATAGGCGTTCGTGGTCGAATATTGGAGTGGTTTGCGAGTTATCTTCGGAACAGAAGTTTCATGGTGCGATTATCGTCCAGCTATAGCAATCTGCAAAATATTGAGTGGGGTGTACCCCAAGGATGGATACTGGGACCACTTCTCTTCATTATATACGTGAACGATATGCTATCTGTGTTGCAAAATAGCGTTGGCTTCCAATATGCGGATGACACTACCATGGGTGTGAGCCACAAAGACATTGAGATTGCTACTCAGACAATGCAAACAGAGTTTAACACTATTTTGCGATGGTGTCATGACAATGGTTTAGTTATTAACTCGAAGAAGACCAAAGTAATGCATATTCGACCCTACCACCTAGTAAGAAATCGAATAAGAATACGGTTCCACAATTTTGATTGCCTGCACAAGTCGCATCAAACACCTGAGACAGATGGTTGCGCAGAGTATATTGATACAGTGGACGTCTATCGATATCTCGGCGTGGATGTTGACTGCAACTTAAAGTGGGATCACCACATAAGGTACCTGTGCAAGAAACTTCGACAGTCGACATACGCTCTTTATCATCTGAGCAACCACACGTCGTTTGAAGTACTAATGCAAGTTTACTACTCTCTGGTGGAGTCGGTACTTCAGTACGGAATAACAGCGTGGGTAATGCAGCGCAATACAGAATTATGGAACTCCAAAGGGCTCAAAACCGGATTCTTAAGATTCTCTTACCATCTAAGTATGGTAGTCGCTATGTAGAAAATTTGTATTGTCCTAGTGAAGATCTAAATGTACTAACCGTCCAAAAACTTTTTCTTTTTAATTTCATTAACGAGACTTACAACGACCAACGCTTTAAACAAGCGATTGATTACGGCGTCAATACAAGGCAAAGGGCAAATGGACTACTGAAAATACCAAGAATACACAACTCATATGGAAGAAAGCAACTTTCATTTGCGGTGCCAAGAATATACAACCAACTTCCACGTTCCCTATTGAGTATACAGTCGGCGCACACCAGGAAAAAAGAAATAAAGAAACATGTATTATTGAATCATATTCACTTATAAACTCTATAATAATCTAAGTTCCCAAAATAATGAGAATTACTCTGCTTTAAATATAAAATCACTTATTTTGAATAATCTTCTGCAGAAAAAGCCTCTAGGCTTCGCAGATTCTCTATTGTCTCTTGTGTAACCATAGAATTAATTTTTATAAATATTGTAATAAGGCCAACTAACGTCCCACATGGACTCTCCTCTACAGCTTCAAGGTTTTATCCAGCATTGAAGAGATAACTCCATGGTGACGTTTGAAAGCATTCTTATATTGTATTGCAAATTGAAAGTTGTAAATTAATTTAGACAATAAACATCACTCACTCACTCACTCTGCTTATGCCAGGAACCTACTGGAATGCAGTATCCAAGAGCACCTTAACGCCAGGAACTGTATTTTCCTCCACAAATTAATTCACAGTCGTAGTCCGGATTATTTGTTCAACAGGCTTCATTTTACTCGTTCAAATAGGCCAATTAATCTAATAACTTATCGCAATAACTTTTTAAATGCATCGCGTTTATTTTTCATTCATACTGCTAGACTATGGAACTCTTTACCTTCTAATATTAAGTCGATATCGAATCCCAAAGATTTTGCAATCATCCCCTATTTTTCCACACTCCCATGAAATCATCCCACAAATCCTATAGTTTTTCTGTAAAAATTCGAAATTGTAAATACTAAGTACTAAAAAAGATGTAAATCCTAATGTACATACCTTTTATTTAAATAAACGTGAAACTTGAGAGCGCTCAGTTTAGTTCGAACTAGTTCGTCATTTAAGTTCATTTAGTTCAATCAAGATCCCTGCTCGTCGGTACTGGTTGGGATGTGGGTAAACGAGTTGATAAGATGGCGATATTAACACAGAATCTTTATACCCAGGTTATTCTCGTTCAACAGCAACCTGGTGAATGGATGCTTTGCACTCATATGACGACTAAGCGATCTGTGTGATCCCCAAAACGATACCTACATTTAGCTTTCGGTTTCGCTTTACATTTTGCGTTATTTTCGTCCACATTTTTATTTTGTTTTGTAAAGACATAGAACCCGAGTTGTTTAAACTAATGAACTAAATGAACTAAAATAAAATGACATTGTAAACTAGTTCACTTGTTAGAGGTTTTGCTTACTTTTTTGCTAACAATGTTGTCCCACGGAAGGAGTAAGAATTCTGAATGAGATTGGGTTTGGTCGAAAAAGTACACCAACTCCAGCTAGTTCCTTCTTCTTCTGTAAGGGCGCTTCAGTCCGGGGTGACCTTGGTCTCAGCCAAAAATCATCTCCAGCTAGCACGATCTTTAGCCAGCTGCCACCAATTTCGCATGCAGAATTGGTAGAGGTCCTTCTCCTCTTATGGGGACCCCCCCCCCCTATTCACGATTTCAAATTTTGACGATATTGACGATATTGAATCTAACGAACAAACATAAATTATTTTTTAGTCTTGTAACGTTGCATACATTTATTTGAAGGCTTAAAAAAGAAGAAATAAAATGTTACATAATTTTTTTTTGTTGTTGTTTTTTGTGGTCGAAGTAAAGCCCTTCTTTTCAGCGGCGCATGTGATTTCCGCTCGCTGGAACATCTGATTCCAACGGGATTAGAAAGAGTACATGTTTGGCTTTGGTATGAATTATTTATTATTAATTATAATAATAATATGGGTGGCGCTACAGCCCGCAGAGGGCCAGGGCCTAGTTTCTCAGCAACCACTTGTGTTGTGCGTGCTATTGTTCTTTCACGAGTGGCAGGGACCTACAGTTTAATGCCGACTCCGAACGGCGAAGTTTGAGAAGCTTTTTCTAGACAGGAATTACTCTTTGAGCATTGTCAGTGACTCGAAAGAGGTGGAGCCGTGAAATATGAAAGGTGGTAAAGTCGGGTATCGAACCTGGCACCCTCTGCGTAGGAGTCGACGCACTAACCCACTACACCACGGCGACCCACTATTAATCACCCACTATTAATTAATTACTTTCGCACAAAAGCTAACAAAATGGCGGAACTTTGAAATTTTTTTCAGCAACAAATCAAGTTGAAATGTATAGAAGATCTTCACCGATTTGTTTTATCCTACCTATATACAGTACCTCACAAAATTGAGCATACACTCACAGCTTAAATATATTTTTATCTTTTTCGCCTTTTTCGAATTGACATATTTCAATTGCTAAAAACCATAAACAAAAATATGAAAATTAAGAAAAAAAACTTGCTATTTCTAAGCAAAATAAAAAAAAGGTTCTTCATTTTAACACACAAAATTGAGCATACACTTAAAGTAAATTCGAGTTACGACTAAAACACAAAACAAAAATAGTTACAAATAAAATCTCAGTAACGCGTGGCACCTCCTTCAGCATCTATGACAGCTTGTAACCGCCGTGGCATGGATTTTACCAGTTTTTCAGTAAAAGATGGCTGAATCCCTTCCCAAGCTGCCTGAATATTTGCTTTTAGCTCCTGCTTATTGGAACAGGTACTTTCTTTAACCCGCACTTTTATTTCGTGCCATAGGTGTTCAATAGGGTTAAGATCCGGCGATTGTGGGGGTGTTTTTAGCTGCTTTGGAGCGTTATAAAGCAACCATTCGCGTACGGTGTGCTTCGGATCATTATCTTGTTGGAAGTAGAAAACCGAAGGTAGACCTAATTTTACTTCGGAACTTCGTAAATTTCGTTTTAAAATATTCAAATACCCAATTTTCTATAAATTCTAACTTTCCACAGCCATTTGAAGCCATACAACCCCACAACAGCACAGATCCTCCCCCGTGTTTTATGGTTGAGTTTATATTTTCAGCTTTGAGAGCTGTATTTGGTTCCCTTCAAACAATTTGTTTGCCATCAGACCCAAATAAATTTATAAAAATTTATAAATTTAAAACTCCTTCCCAAAAGCTTTCCGGGTGGTTTATATATTGTCTAGCAAACTCCAATCTTTTCTTATCATTAACTAGGGAAATGTACGGCTTTCTTCGGGCGATCCTACCATTTAAATTATTCTTTCTCAAGACTCTGCGAACAGTTTTCACTGAAAGAGGCTTATTAATTACGGATGACACTTCAGCCGTTAAACTTTGGAACGCTAGATTTTGGATTGGACTCGATTGTCCGAACAATATACCACCCGTTTTGTTCTGAGAGCTATTTTTTTCTTCCCCTTCCAGGTCTGATTTTTAGTGTCCCTTCATTTCTATAATTGTTTATTATTTTTTTGTACCGTTACATGCGATCGCCCTACAGTTTCTCCTATTTTTCGCATCGACTTCCCCTCGCAAAATAGCTTAATTATGAGCATTCTCGTTGACAAAGTAGTCTGTTTTCGCATGTTTTCCATATTTTCGCACAAAGAAGAGAAAAACGGTCTTTTCAGTTCAAAAGCGTGTGCAGAAATGATCATCAGGGACATTTGTTGCTTCATTCCTGAACAAATGTGCATGTGTATAACGCACACATGACATCTGTATGCTCAATTTTGTGTCGATTTCAGGGGTTGTTTCCTTTTTCATGCGAAAAGTACCGGTAGGAAGTCTGTCTGTCTGAAGCCTGTATGTGAATTTGGCATATACTCTTGTTTAAGATATGTATGATTGTATACCAAAAAAATAAAACAAAAAAGTGGTCGGCCTTAAAATAGCACGAATATAAAGTAATGATAGGTGTATGCTCAATTTTGTGAGGTACTGTATGTATAGAATAATGTATTATGATTTGGAATCGATTGGAATAATAGTTTTTGAGTAACCTTATGCGCCAGTAGTAAAAACATTGCTTCAAGAAAACCGTGTTTAAATTTTTGAAAAGCAAATTCTTGGGTATAAGACCTACCTACGCTTCTACCATAAATCGGCTATAGCTTCAAGAATTTTTGAAATTTTAAAGGAACATCCGTGTATAGTTATAGGTTCGAATTAAATAAAAAACCGATTTTTTGAAACCGAAAATGGGGGTCCCTTATGTGCGCCATGTGCGGCTTATTGGGCGTCCTCCATTGCGTGGTCCTACTGGTTCGAAGTCGAAGACTCTTCGGGCGATAGCAGTGTTGTCCATGCTCTCTAAATGGCCTAACCACCTTT
Organism: Eristalis intricaria; assembly: GCA_964034865.1. Classification (NCBI taxonomy): domain Eukaryota; kingdom Metazoa; phylum Arthropoda; class Insecta; order Diptera; family Syrphidae; genus Eristalis; species Eristalis intricaria. The sequence goes on from OZ035873.1 coordinate 133,690,919, forward strand.
GGCGTTGGAATCGTGACGCCTGCCTAGACTCATGTCGCTGTATAGCCCGTAGAGTTGGTGTTTGAATTTCTTGCTCCAGATCCCATCAACGCCAACAGGACCAAGGATTGAACGCAGAAGTTGTCCCTTACGAAAACTCATCTGTTCTTAATATTCTCCTTGCTTCCGAGCAGGACAGAGATGATCAAGGTGTTATATAATGTTAGCTTGGTCCTTCGAGAGAGGGCTCTCCTACTCAATTGTCTAGGAGCCCAAAGAAGCAGCGAATGGCAAGAGTTACTCTGCGTTTAATCTCAGTACTGGTGTTGTTCGAACTGTTTACTTGTGAGCCAAGGTAGACGAAGTCCTTCACTACCTTGAAGTTATAGCTGCTTACGCTGACGCTCTAGCCGAGTCGTCGAGGTTGTGCATCCTTTCTCGATTACAGCAAATACTTAGGTTTGCCCTCGTTCTCCGTTAAGCCCACTTTAGCAGCCACTGTTTGAAAAGCAGCAAACGCTTAATTGGCGGCTCGCTATGTTCGACCATTCACGCCAGTGTCATCCGCGTATGCTAGCAAATTTACGGACTTTTGGAAGATCGCGCGTCCTGTGTTGGCGAGTGAGTTTTGCACGATCTTCTCAAGAATAATGTTGAAAAAGTCACATGAAAGTGCGTCGCCTTGTCTAAAACCTTTTTTGACATTGAAGGTCTCAGTGAGTTGCCGACTGTGACCAAACAGTGAGAATTCCCATCGTTATCCTGCACAATCTGACGAGTTTGTCAGGAATGTCTAAACTAAACATGGCGTTGTATAGCTCGTCTCTATGCACGCTGTCATATGCGATTTTGAAATCGACGAAAAGGTGGTTGGTGTCGATCTGAACTTCTGGGCTCTTTTCCAAATTCTGGCGTAGTGTGACAATTTGGTCGATGGTGGACTTCCCCGAGTTTGTCAGGAATGTCTAAACTAAACATGGCGTCGTATAGCTCGTCTCTATGCACGCTGTCATATGCGATCTTGAAATCGACGAAAAGGTGGTTGGTGTCGATCTGAACTTCTGGGCTCTTTTCCAAATTCTGGCGTAGTGTGACAATTTGGTCGATGGTGGACTTCCCCGAGTTTGTCAGGAATGTCTAAACTAAACATGGCGTCGTATAGCTCGTCTCTATGCACGCTGTCATATGCGATCTTGAAATCGACGAAAAGGTGGTTGGTGTCGATTTGAACTTCTGGGCTCTTTTCCAAATTCTGGCGTAGTGTGACAATTTGGTCGATGGTGGACTTCCCCAGCCTGAAACCACGCTGATATGGACATATCAGGTTGTTGACGAATGGTTTCAGACGCTCACACAAAACGGCAGAGAGGTTCTTATAGGCGATGTTGAGGAGACTTATCCCTCGGTAGTTGGAGGGGTCTCCTTTCTTGTGAATCGGGCAAACGACACAGAGATTCGACCATATCTTGTTACATGTACCTTAGCACCTCATCTCCAGCTGCCTTAAACAGTTCCGCATACAGTCCATCTGCACCAGCAGGTGCATTTGTCTTTAGCCGCGATATCGCTATGTTGACTTCGTCTAGGTCGGTAAACGGAATTCTCGTCGTTCATCATCCATTGTGTGGAGTGAAACATTCTGCCTGACTGCGGTATTGGCCGTTTAACAGTCTACAGAAGATTATCTTACCAGATTCTAAGTATCGACTGCGAATCTACTACGAGTTGTCCCTCTTCGTCACGGCATATTTCTACCCATTGGATAGATGTTTTACCCGCTGGTATAACTTTCGAATATCTACCGTAATACCTATCCATTTCGTCGATCGCGCGCTTCTTATACTCTTACCTTTTCCTTCTAGGAAACTGGTGCTCTTCCCTTCTTTTAAGATTGCAGAGGTCACGAACCTTCTGCGCAGTGTGGCTTGTTCGCTGAAAGTGCCTAGCTGCACTCGTTGTCCAACCAGGGGTTATTTCTGGGTGGCATTTCAAAACCCAGCAAATCAGAGGCAGCTTCTACTATGGCGTTTTGACAACGGTTCCATTGTTCGTTAATTGTTTCGCCTGGTAGGACTGGACGCTCTGAGAGCTTCAGGACACTGGATCGGCAAAGTTTCTAGCGGTGTGTTGCAATTGTAATTTTCCTACGTCAAACCCTTTGTGGTCTTACTATACTCCGTGGTCCTATCGATATTCGTGTTCTTACCTTGGCTACAACAGCGAGTCGGTGTTAGGTACTCGGAATATTCGGACTCCGAGAATAGTGGAGGAGTGTCTGTCGTCGGTCGCAATGTCTGAATCTTGAGACGGTTGATCGATCATCTGAATGTTGAGGTGAAGGAACCGCGTACTGGCTAACGAGAAGTTTCGCCCCGTCCCAAAATCCAAGAGCCCGACTCGGACTGTTATCACCCAGGCTGTACTTCCCGATGACTATAAAATATGGCCACCTTGCCTAGGTCTGCCTCTGGTTAGCGGGGTCCCCGGTTCAAATCCCAGTGGTAGAAAAGTTAATACGCTTTTATATAGTTTTCAAATCTGCTCCAGTCACCCTTTGCCATTGGGATCAAATTAACAGCACTATCACTGGAGAAGTCGATCAGTGGTTGGAGTCAGTGGTCTAAGTGTGCTGGTGAATGCACTTAGCAGTCCACGTTCCTAACCTATCTTCATATTTATCCTCCCGGCTTATGTTGCCTTGCCGGGTGTAGCATTTATGCGCATTGCTATGAGGCGCTTGTTTATATATCCAAGCCTAAGACCTCCTGCCTAAGTCGGGGTTTCACAACAAACACGCCTCCGAACATGCACTGTCTTTCCTCCTTGTAGCATTCGCCGTAGTACCTATATGTCGCAGTTTTGCAAGCTTTTTCTTCCTGGCCCATCCCATCGTACATCCTGAATGGGGGTAATATCTTAGTTGTAGGTTTCTAAGGCCCCCGAGAGTTCATCGGCTCTCCGGGTTCTGTTAAGGGACACACATTCACGCATTCCACGTGCAAAACCGAAAATCGTTGTCCCCATTGGGCACAATGTATCAAACACGTGGCCTAACTGAGCCACGGCCATACGTTCGTCCGGGCACCCAATTCCGTTCCTGGTCCATACCTAATCCTCATTTCGTTGCCGTGGTTTTCAGCGGTGGATTCATCCGGAACCGAAGCTTCTTGTCGTCGTCTCTGAACTATTTTCGCCCCCTCGCGAAATATCAGACTTTCGAAGTATATCTGCGTATCATTGCTTTGTATTGGAGGGGGTTTCAAGCCTAGCGTTGGGCGCCACTTGTAATCGTTTAATTTCTGATAAGATGACAGAAGCACTTAGTCACCTGAAAGTACTCGTATGACGAAAAGGGTAAGGCGATGTAGTCTATCTACACTTCATCCTCCATTCAAACAACTTCAGCACCCAACATTCAAACGCGACGATCAACTGCCTAATTGGATATGTCAACACCTCAGATTGTATCTGCAAAATCTGTGAACAATCCCCTAATCCCTAATTACTTGGCGATGTCAAAGAAGTCTGGCATTTGCCGAAGGCAACCTAGGCGGTAAAACTTTTCCCTTGTCACCAGTCTGTCCGTCAAGTGCCATAACTTTGTTCACCAAACTTATGCGTTCACTTGTCAATTTTATCCCCTTGCCACACCAACCACCGTCGTGTTGGTGGCACGTAGTGATTCAACAAAATATATATTTCTCGTCACCTTATTCCCCGAAGGACCTGCCATGTGCCCAGAATTCTGTCAACGAAAAGGACGTTGATCTGAATGTGTGACTGCTCTCTCTAATGAATGAAAGTCAAAACAGATGACAGAACCATCGACGCCCCATCATCACAAGGTAAAGTTTTCGCTGGTCGACCATCCTTTGATCTGAAAATCCCAACAGTGTCTCATGAAAAGGACTTAAAAAAAATTACCAAAAATACAAATGCCGACCAGCGGCGACAGTCTAACCAGGCTGGCCAACAACAAATCCGCATCTCCATTGGATTTCTTTGAAAAATTTATTCGATGCTTAATTCTGGCATTACATTGTCCCGGGAATGAAACAATGCTAACTGTGCTAACAGGACATGTCATTCAGGTCCGCCGAGTATCCTCTGCTCGCCCAGACACACACAGGTGACTCTGAATTCTCAAACAAATCAAATAAAGGGCAGTGAATGGGAGCTGTTTGCAGGATACAACACTGGAGAGGGTGGCAGGCAGACAGAGAGAGAAAGGGGAATAATCCCCCACTCAAATTGTGAAAGGATCGACAAACACGTAAGTTGAACTGAAAAGTTGGGAATGATTCGAGAACGAACACCGGAAGAGAATTGATTGGATTCCCCCAAAGGATCGAATTTCATTGAACTTATTTAATTTTTCGTCCTTTTTCTGTTTTTGTTTGGTTTTTGTTTTGTCCCGTGCTGTTTTTTTTGGCTCATGTTTCAACGGGCAGCAGGACTCAGACTTCTCTGTCGAAGGATTCAATGTTGTGATGAATCTGCTGTTTTCCTCTGCAGTCAGATAAGGACGAAATGGTATCCATTCGTCTGTGCTCTCCGGCTCTGGTGTGTTTGTTTTTAGACAACAAAACTTTGCGGCACAAACGAAAAGTATGACACGACATAAGGGAGTCGCTTTGGTTTGTGAGTATGTGTGTGTGTGTGTCTGTGAGTGGGTATCCTTTGGGGGACATCTTCATCGATATGTAGGAATTGCGAGAATGAGCATCGCATCGTCATGATGTCAAGGATCCACTCTGATTCAACAATGGGTTTTGTTTCCAATTTTCGAGCGTCATCCCCTGTCACACACACACACACACACCCAGAGAGAGAGAGAGAGAGAGAGAGAGCCATGTCCGTTTTTTATCCGTTAGATAAATGTCTGTATTCTGAACTGGACGGCGTCGGTGTGTGCGATACAAACGCTTGCCCACTGGCAGCGACTTCACTCTCGTGTGATTGCACTTTCAATTCATTCCAGTGGGAGGGGGTGACCCCTCATCAACCCCATCCCAGCTCCAGCTGCATCCAAGACCCACGTGGAGAGCATTCCACCAACTCGCTCACAGACGGTGCGATGATACATTAAGGAATTGCATGGCCAAGGCTGCAGTGCCCGAACGGTCACCTCCCAAGCCACCGTTTCCTCCCAAGCTACACCAGCTGCCGGCTCCTTCACCCTTAGTTGTATTATATGGCGAGTTAATTAAATCAGCATCTCCGATACGTATCTCCAACGCGAGGACAAACATGTGAGTTTACTAAAAAGCTGAAAAGTTGGCAGCGCCCGTCCTAGGGGTTGCTACGACCTGCCAATGTGTGTACCCAACATTTAAACGGATCTCGGAAACAATGAAGCGATATAATTGAGTATTTTTGTTTCGCCGAATTTAATTTTTTTTTCGTTTATTGTTTTCTGCTCGAGAAGTCCCTCATTTTGTCGTTGTTTCTGGCGTATTTTTCTTCCGGTGATTGTGAGCCAATTCAATTCGGTGAGTAGATAAGATTGATGCGGAATGGCAGGACTGTAAAATGATAAAATATTTAATGGAATTTATAAATGAATTTACTAATGGCCGGCAATGGCTGCCATTGGGGGGAAGGTGAATGGATCGAGCACAATCGAATTGCTGAGATAAGAGTGGGGAGTGAGTGAATGAATTGAGTTTAAACGTCAGTAGTTTATTTCATGGCTCGTGGCGGACATGTGACTTGGGGCTAACGTCGAATGGGTGATGGCAGTCAACATAAAGCTACTTATGTACTGAGTCTGAGTCTGAGTTATAACTGCCTTCCATCGTTGACGGTTCCGGGAACACTGCTTCCAGTCATCAAGACCAAACATCGCCGTACACAAGGGCGATGGCTTTGGTTTTCTGAGGTTCTTTACACTACACTGCGGCACGCAGACTCAAAAATTGATCCACTGTATTGGCAGTAGCCTACATTTGCTGGAATTTCTTGCACACAAGGTGGTTCGGTAATGTGAAGCGTAAATGATCAGCTCTCACCTCATCAGCACTGAATATCTGCCACCTGACGCAAGCAAAGGCTCCGAACACCTAGATGTGCTCGGCCTAGGCGAAATCTTCTGGGACGGCTGTGCTAACTCCTAGGAGACAACACTGAAGATCCCTTCCTTGGCCACTGTACACTGTACAGCCGACCCAGAAGGTTTCGCCTAAGCCGAGCACATCTATGTGTTTGGCGAAGATGTAGTGGCCAGTTGATGCAGATTTCTTACAGAGGTTTGCAAGCATGCGTGTGGTGTGTCTATAACCTGGAGAGCCATGCCAACTCCGGTTGTACTCTCGAGAGGTCCAACAATCGATTGAACAAGGACACAGGTTGTCCCAGCACAGTTTCAGGTCCTGAGAGAGCTTCCTCTGATCCTTGTCTAGAAAGATCATCGGCGATTTCATTTCCCGAGCAGGGCTTTAACACAGCTCGATCGCCACTACAGACAAAAATACTTAGCCACTTATACCTGTTCCGTCAAAATTGGATTAAAATTTGCTTAAAACAGAGTTTCAGTATCTTCCTGAAATTTCAAATATATTTTCCTTTTGTAATGAAGATTAGAGTACAAAGTACCGTTGTCTTGGCTTTTCTATGAAAGGTGACGAAAACTTTAGTAAAGTGGTCGTGCACATAATTAGAAACGCACTCATCATTTCTGTTTTTGAGATCACTTTAATAAGGAACGGGTTGGAATAAAATGGTATTTCAAAATTTAACTCGTTTTATATTAGAAACAGCGTTATCAGATTATTTCGTTCAAACATGCTAAAGCTAGGACGAAAAATTACTAAATTCGCTAGACGTGAACGAAAAAAATGCTAACAAAAACTGAGATCGATTTAATTCTAGCGCATTTACACAGTTGTACATATACCGTGTCTTAGAAGCACGGTAAATACTTATTTGTCTGATGTTGATAAGTCTGATGAACTTGCCAAAACATTTGAGCGTAACCATAACATAACACGCCATCTGGGTGACATACATACAGATACTTTGGTGAATAGTGCTGTTCAGACATTCAAAAGTAGTAACTCAGACACACCTGTAAATGAATATGTAAGTGATGATGATATTGAATTCTTCATCAGTAATCTAATAACGAGAAAATCTGGTGGGCTAGACTTAATAAGGAATGCTTATCTAAAGGAACTACCGAAAATTGGGATTAAGATGGTGGCTTTTGTTGTCAATGCCTGTTTGAAAATGCAATAATTTCCAAACAAATGGAAGTTAGTTAAAGTAATGCCAATTCTTAAAGTTGGTAAGCCTGCAGAAAATCCTGGTAGTTACCGGCCAATTAGCTTACTTAGCAGCCTGAGCAAAGTTTATGAACGGATACTAAAAGAAAAAATATTGAAGATTGTTGACGATAGGAAAATTTTTTCCCAAAGTACAGTTCGGGTTTAGGCGTTGTCATAACACTTCTCAGAGAGAGAATATGTTAGTTAAGAGAATAGTAAAGAGAATATGTAATCACATAAGAAGTAATCGTGCATATGGTAAATCGAACGGCATGATTTTACTTGACATAGAGAAGGCATTTGACACTGTCTGGCATAATGGTCTCATTTTCAAATTGAACAACCTCAACTTTCCACCTTATTTGTGCAATATAGTTCTAAGTTTTCTGTCTGATCGTTCTTTCCAAGTCCATGTGAATGCTGGTGTATCAGATTTAATATGGTGTGCCTCAAGGGTCTGTTCTGGCGCCAATACTATACAATTTGTATACCTCGGATTTTCCAGAAGTACCTGAATGTGAAACTGCTATCTTTGCTGATGACACAGCGATATTTTCATCACATGAGTTCGCTCTTAGCATTGAGAGCAATCTTAAATTTACGATGGAAATTATTTTTAGATACTGTGATAAATGGAAGATAAATTACAAGCGATCTTTTTCACACGAAAAAGAAAAGCTTGTTTTCTTCCTAGTTCTAGCTTGAGGGTGAATGGAATCAACATTGAGTGGAAGAACTCCGTTAGGTACCTTGGTATACATCTTGACAGTAAATTGACTTTTTATGAGCACATCAATCAGACCCTTAAGAAAGTAAAGATTGCAAAGAAAATACTTTAACCTTTCATTAACAGAAAATCGTTTTTGTCCCTCCCCAACAAAGTAATCATTCTTAAATCTATATTCCAAGCAATAATTCTTTACGGTTGCCCTGTATGGGGAAATTCCGCTCATTGCCACATTAAAAAATTACAAATAGCTCAAAACAAAGTTTTAAAAATGATGTTAGACCTACCACGTGATTATTCCACCTTAAAACTTCACAAAAGAGCGGGTGTTGAACTGGTTTATAAAAGAATATTGAAACTGACGCATAAGTTTAATTGTTCATGTGCTTTTGCTGACAATCCGCTAGTCAATGAGTTAACAAATTGTAATTCCCTAAATGAATAAGGTTCAGTATATGTTATTATTTTATTTATTAATTGTTAATATACTTACAAATATATTTTTTTTCTATCTATCTATCTATCATTTACACAGTTGTAGTATGTACTTAATAGAATTGCGGCAACCGTGGGTTTGTGGCTCTGTTCGTCGACTACTAAGCAACTGAACCTAGCTGCCTGCGTTCGATTCACGGCACGACCAAAATAATTTTCACGGAGCACCCCATCTCTTTCGAGGCACTGACAATGCTCAATGGGTAATAACTGTCTAGGAAAACCTTCAAAATGTTTGCCGTTCGGGGTTCGCATAAAACAGTAGGTATTACGCATTTGTTATTCGTCAAGAACACGAATAGAAGATGTACATTTATAAAGGATGATCATTTCTAAATTTACATATTTACAAAGTTATTGACTGAAATTATTCTGAATCGATTTGATTGAAGATAACATCTGATTTGTTGGATTGAAGTTGTAACAGCTTTTACTTTCAGAAGTCCTGAATTACTTTCAAAATTGATGCAACACTTTCGTCACTGAAGCGACCTAAAGATTTATGGTGTGGACCTAAAAATATAATAATAATAATATGGCGTGGGTGGCGCTACAGCCCGTGGAGGGCCAGGGCCTAGCTTCTCAGCAACCACTCGTGTTGTGGGTGCTATTGTTCTTTCACGAGCGGAAGAGACCTACAGTTTAATGCCGACTCCGAACGGCGAATTTGAGAAGCTTTTTCTAGACAGGAATACTCTTTGAGCATTGTCAGTGACTCGAAAGAGGTGGAGCCGTGAATTATCAAAAGTGGTAAATTCGGGTATCGAACCTGGCACCCTCTGCGTAGGAGTCGACGCACTTACTCACTACGCCACGGCGATCACCTAAGCCTACCTTATGTGACTAAAAATATAAAGTCTCGAATTAGTAAATTTTCAATGTGTAATCTGTACTTGAATTATATTGATAGTTTAACTAAAAATGCATACCTTCTTTAAGCGACGCATTAATGCTGTGATCATCGCTACATTGTGTGTTACAGGGTGCCTACTAATGTGCATAGCCACATTAACTGCTAAATCTGGTAAAGCTGATCAAAAACAATGCCAATTAATTAATCCTTAAGGTAATAGGCAATGGGAAGAAACCCATCATGCAGCGTCGAAAGCAGTTTAAAATTTAAAATTTGTACAACGATGGTAGAAGTTGTGGCCAAATTACAAAAACGCTGAAATGTTCCAAAAAGAAGGTTTTTAATGCTATTCAAAATTTTAAAAATAATGTTATTGCGGAAAATATCAGCCCTAACTTCGCTCGAAAAGTACTATCCACCGAGAAGACTAACTCACCGTGCGTTATACAGAAAAAAGTATTTGGCGATGATAATAGCGGACCATCTGTAGACACGGTTAAATGAAGGTTGCGTGACGCTTGGCTCTTTGGGCGTACTTCAGAAGAATAACTGAGCGAAATCGCAGGAAGATATGTTTAAGATTTCATGAAGATACTTCAATTCTTCAAGGTGGACACAACTGTGTTTTTAAAAAAATATTAATACAATTTTTGGTGTGTCTTATTACGTGCATGTGACTGTAGTTTGTTTTTGGACACACAACATCGACGTCTTGGACAGTGCGTCACAATGGGCAGCTATAACTTCGAGGTAGTCAACCTCGGCTCCGCAGTAAACAGTTCAAACAACATCAGAACCGAGATAAAACGCAGAGTAACTCTTGCCAACCGCTGTTTCTATGGGCTCAAGAGGCAATTGAGTAGGAGAGCCATCTCTCGAAGGACCAAGCTGACTTTATACAGGACTTTGATCATCCCAGTCCTGCTGTCGGGCGCGGAGGCATGGACAATCTCAAAAGCGGATGAGGAAGTCCTTGGTCTCTTCGAAAGAAAAGCTCTGCGTGCGATCTTTGGTCCTGTTTGCGTTGACGGTTTCTGGGGGAGAAGATTCAACCACGAACTGTACGGGCTGTACAGCGACATGAGTCTAGTCAGGCGTCCTCGGATCCAACGCCTAAGATGGCTAGGCCATGTAGAGCGTATGGGCAACTCAGCTCCGGCCCGAAGGGTCTTCGACCCCGAACCCGTGGGACAACGCAACAGAGGACGGCCGCGTTTAAGGTGGCGCACCCAGGTGGAGAAGGACCTCAACCAACTTGGCGTGCGACACTGGAGACAGCTAGCCAGAGACCGTGCTAGCTGGAGAGGCTTGTTGGTTGAGGCCCAGGCCCACCCCGGACTGTAGCTCCAATATCAGAAGAAGAGGAAGTATCCAAAGTACAAATAAAAAACCAAAGGAGAGAAATTTAATAAAAGAACACTCTTGCAACAACATTACAAACATTTATTTAAAAAAAAGGAAAGGATCTTAAGCACTAGCTGGGAGAACTTGACACGTTCTCGTCGAACTGAAGACTGCCACGATAATTCTCTCCATCTCCATTGCATCCCTTTCATAACTGATCGTTATCGCACTGGTTAGTCCTTTTTATTATCGCATACTATCCCATCCGAGCTCAAGTGGATTTACTGTTTAACGATCGTTCATGACACATCGTCTTTTGAGACTATGACATCCTTATCTGTTGGGGTGTGAGTATGAGTAAGCCCTGGGCTTGTCATATCCAAGATTGCTGGCGTTGATATGTATATGACTCTAGAAGAGCCATAGTTCTCGTTCCACACTCCATAGACCAAGCCCCCAAAAACATCCGGAGGGATGCTTGGCTTGTTATTGATTCCGTAGACACTAGCAGAAGGCACAAATTCCCTAGAAGCCAAGCTTGCTCGATAGACCGACTATTTTTAAACAGCGCCGCTCTGCACAAAGTCATAGCCAAAAATTGAATGCTCCCTTGAACTGACACTGAATCCGCAGAACCTTCACCCAACCTGGTTGACCAGCTGCATGGAACAGAACTCCCATTTCCCGGAAATATGAATTCGTGGTGTTATTCCGTCAATGACCGACATGTTTTGCCCGCTCTCTGGGAGGATTGGCGTCGCGGTGCCTCACCAAAGTCTGTCGAACTTCACGTCGAACTGCTGTGGAATTTGGTTTCATGCCCTGCTCTCGCTTTCAACAAAGTCTCTAATGAACACCGCCGCGGTAGTTTATTCTAGCTCCAGTGCGGAAGTATGCATGGCTTCCTGGGAATCGCTCGTGGCACATGCACCCACACCAGCACAGCATTTGTCATGCACTCTCGATCCTGGGAACGAAGGCATTTATCAGAATTATTCGGCGAACGCGCAAGCTCTGATTTATGATGATGTGGCTTGCACTAATTTTACACATGACCACAGATAAACATTTCCCAGAGGCGCAGCGGTCCGTGCGCTGCTATTTCATAGTTTCGTCCGTTCGGAGCGGGAGGGGGATCCGAGTCCAAATAAGATGTAACCACCGCCGCGCCGCAGGCCCACAGCAACCGTTGCAGCAAATAAATTTTATTTAAAATAATTTATCTCACTTTGCATGTTGCTAGATACAGATGCACACTCGCTCCGAGTCGGGGGCTTAGATAAACACATTAAATGCCATCGGGATTATGAGAAGGCTGAGAGCTGAGAGATCTCCGTGGCGGTGGACGCAGAGAAGAGTGTCGCCCGTCCTCTGCGTTGGCAGGGAAAAGTTGTTCGTTGCTCGTTGCTCTTTGGTTCTGTTGTTGTTGGCGCAGAGGCGAGGAGCCAAGTTCTCGTGTGTACCTCGGCCCCGCTCTGATTGCTGGCCTATGTCAGTGGTATGCAGCGGTGCTCTGGCAGATACCAGAGACTAGAGAAAATCTCATGGCACTCGGCCCGTGGGCTCATTAGGAGACGCTTGTTCTCGTCCCTCGATAGGTGCGCGTGTGTGCATCACCTTCTGGGGCAGAGGGCTCTCGGTTGAACTATGTAACATATGCCCGACGCCCGTGCCGGTGGTGGTGCAGTTGGAGCAGATTTGTTGCTCAGCGATGCAGCACTAGCTGCTGCTCCTGCTATGTCCTTCGAATCCTGATTGTGTGCCGGACATTGTAAACAGCGTTCCTGTAGCGCGGCAACACCGCACACATCATAAATCCTTGACAACTGCTCGCAGTCATATGCGTAACTCTGGTTTTGCGGATCTGAATCGCTTGGCCGGTCTTCGTTTAGTCCTGCTTCTGCTGCGCCGGCCATGGGGGGAGGAGGGAAAACAATTATTTGCCAATTAACGATCCGAACCCGTTCCGGCGCTCCAGCGTTCCGTCGTGCGGCGAGTGCTTGTAATTTCTTTCGAATGACTCGCCTCTGCCGTTGTCGACTGGCGGGCATAAATCTCTGGCTTGGTGCTTGGTTCCGAAAAGTGCATTGTCGACTGGACAGAGTGGCTCTGGAATGCGATGATTGAACGCGGAGGATTTGTGACTGTTGTTTCTGTAACCAAGCGACGGACGGTTGCTTCGCACCATTTGATGTGAGTCATGGCAGCTGGATGCATTGATGCTGTTCCCTGGAATCTCTGGTGGGTGTAGTCCAGCCGTCTCCTTTGACTTGATCTGGTATCGTTAGATGACAGGAGTTGTCTGATTCTCCAGTCCCCAGCCTCGATTAGAGGCTGGAGTTTTGAGAGGAACCGAACGAATGTGATTCATTTGTGGATTGGACGGGTTTAGGATTGGACGGACAAGGGACAAATGAAATTGTCGATTGAACTGATTTGTTGGAAGTGCTGAAACATTTCTGTTTGCGGGAAGAGCGACAGCCAGTAAATTGTTGTGTGGGACTAAGGTTGTGTGCTTGGGGATTGAGAATTGTGAACACATTGATTTAAGAAACACAACCGAACGAACGATAAGGTCTTTTCCAAACGAAATTTTGAATTCTCTTCGAATCCAACATTTTCTGAAGTGAGTAGTAGGCTTCATAGATTTTGTCTTACCTATATTGACACAAAATGCTCACATATGATAGCCACCTTTAATTTCATTCGAGGCTCTGGCTTGCAAAATTGATGGGCACTACGTAAAATTTCAGGGCCTGACCCAGAGAGAGTGATAGGGAATCAAGAAATCCCAACTCCAGTCGATGAAGTAGTCCTCCCACCTAGCTTTGAAGAATTCGGCACAGCCATCAAAAGGCTGAAGAACAACAAAGCCGCAGGCTCAGATGGCCTACCATCAGACCTCATCAAGGACGATGGCGATATTCTGGTAAGGAGCATGCACCAGATCATCAGTAGAATTTAGGAGGAGGAAAGCATGCCTGACGACTGGAATAGCAGCTCCATATGCCCCATCCACAAAAAAGCCGATCCTACCTCTTGCAACAACTATATAGGTATATCCCTGCTCAACGTCGCCTATAAGTTCCTGTCCAGCGCACTGTGTGAACGTCTAAAGGCGTTTTGCACCGCACTTATCGGCACGTACCAATGCGGCTTCCGGCCCGGCAAATCGACAATTGACCAAATCTTCACACTAAGGCAAATACTGGAAAAGACCAGCGAGATTCAAATCGATACGCAATACCTCTTTATCGCAAGGAGTGCGTTGAAACCGTTTGAAACCTGCACCGGATTTCGGCAAGGAGATGCGCTGTCGTGTGATTTCTTGAATTTGGTACTGGAGAAGATAGTGCGGCGGGCAGCTTTAAAAACGGAAGGCACTATCTTCAACAATTCAGTCCAACTGTTGGAATATGAAGACGACATCGACATCGTCACGCGTTCCCAACGGCACGTGGAAGCATATACGGCAATTGAAGAAGACGCGAAGCGAGATGGTCTTAAGGTCAATGAGGATAAAAGCAAGTATATGCTGTCGAACAACAACGATCCGCCACACACCACCTAGGACAAAATATTACAATCGACAGCTACAATTTTCAGGTAGTAAAAGAGTTTGTCCACCTCGGGGTAAACGTGAACTCCTAGAATGACATCACTGTGGAGATCCGACGTAGAACCGCCTTTGGCAACCGGTGTTACTTCGGGTTTTTCAAAAAAAAAAACTGGCGTCAAAACTCCTGACTCGAAGGACTAAGATCATGCTCTACAAAACCCTTTTTTGCCACTCCTGCTGTATGGAGCCGAAAGCTGGACTATAAGCAAAACTGCAGATCTGATTCTTGACGCCTGCGAAAGAAAAATTCTACGTCGGATATCTGGTCTACGAGGAAGGCGAATGGAGGAAAAGACACAACCGCGAACGCTACGAGCTGTACTAGGATGTGGATGTAGCCCGGAAGGCAAAGATCCGTCGACTGCACCGGCTCGGCGCATGGACAACAATGCTCCAGCTAAGAGGGTCTTCGAATCCGAACCTCCTGGTTCGAGAAGGAGAGGAAGACCGAAGCTCCTGTATAAAGACCAAGTAATCGCGGATGCAAGACAGCAGCGATGTTGAAGTAATGCTATTGATCTTACCCGCGTAAAACCCGATTCTACAATTACCCGACTACCCGGGTACCCAGGTTATGCGGGTAATACCAAAGTTGACGGGTCAAACAATCACTCTAACTCAAACAGAAATTAATAAAATACACTGTTATTGGTGGTTATTAGACCACAGCGGTGAAAGGGAAACATTGGTAAACAGGGAGTCGATGGTGGAGTAACCGGCAAAATTAATGTAAAAATAAAATGTGTTTTTAAAATACAGTACACTCTAGATAACGTGAACAATTAAAACCAAGAGAGGTAAAGCGAAGGTAAAATTTTAATAAAAGAATATGACACTCCCACTGTAGATTTTCATTTTCAAACGTCATATCTTTCCAATGAGGACATCTTGCGGAGATGAAGCGACCAGTTTACGGAGCTGCTCAATCCCGGACAGGACACTGAGGATGACAGATCCGAAGTCTTAAGTGGGGCGGAGAATAGTCCAACAGTGGAGGAAATAAAAGTTGGCAAATCCGCCGGTGTGGATGAAATCCGACCAGAAACGCTTAAGGCAATGGGTAAGGAGGAGTTTTATGCCTCTCTCGTGTGGCCAGGTAGTCTTACCTGGCGATTGGCAAACTGAGGTGATTGTTTCTCTTTTTGAGAAGGGCGACAAAGGAGGCTGCTCCAACTACAGGTACATATCCCTCTTAAGTCTCCCCGGGAAAGTCTACGCTAAGGTTTTGGAAGCACGTTCTAGAGCTATGGTCGAGTCAAGGATGGGGGATGAACAGTGCAGCTTTCGTCCCCGCAGAAGTACAACCGACCAGATTTTTACTCTAAGAATGGTACTTGAGAAGGCGTGGGAGTATGCCAAACCCATCTACAGCTGTTTTGTAGATTTGGAAAAGGCATATGACCAAGTTCCTCGCAGATGTTTAATGGTAGCGATGGGCATGGAGGGTGGGTCTCTAGCCGGAATGAGAACAAAGTTAGTGCTCTTTCTAGAGAGTTCGTCCGCTTCGAAGAGTTCGAATGTCACAGTGTCCCGGCACCCCCATAAGTTGATGTTAAAATACTTGGCCATCTCGTTAAAAGTGGGTCGCCGTGGCGTAGCGGGTAAGTACGTCGACTCCTACGCAGAAGGTGCCAGGTTCTATACCCTAATTTACCACCTTGGATAATTCACGGCTCCGCCTCTTTCGAGTCACTGACAATGCTCAAAGAGTATTCTTGTCTAGAAAAAACCTTCTCAACTTAGCCGTTCGGAGTCGGCATTAAACTGTAGGTCCCTTCCACGCATGAAGGAACAATGGCACGCACAACACGAGTGGTTGCTGAGAAGCTAGGCCGAGGTCCGCCTCGGACTGTCGCGCCACCCATATTATATTATTATTATTATATCTCGTTAAAAGATAGGCGGCAGTCAAGGAAAGTCTTGGAGTACGCCTACCTACCTCAGCAAACAAAACCAATATTGTATGTGAACTATTTTTGCTTAAGCCTAAATAAAACTAAAGCACACCTTAGAAATAAATCCTAACCCACTTATTTCATTATATTTAAATAATCTTTACATGAATGCATTCCATTATACATAAAATATGCATACAGTCGAACTTTGACAACGCGAAGAGGAGCATAATTACACATGACTGAAGAGCGGGTTTTTTTTATTTCGTTTTTTTTTTAAATCTTCAATGGAACTTAAACCATTGTAGTACATACGTCAGTGCTCAGTGCTACGTCTAGGCTCTAGTTAAGTCACGTATCCACGGTTGTCCGAGCAATGTGGAAGTTTAAAGGTACTGCTAATTTATCCAGGATCAGATTATTCTGGTCAAAGTAGACGAATGTTTCTGGGAGCATAAATCCGTTAAGGCGAACACTGTCATAGTACCTATAACTGGGGTAGTAAGCCCCTGAGATCAGGTTGTCCGCCCAGAGCATAGATTGATTAGGAAATTGTCCACTGTCATCAAGTTCGTCTTGTTATATAGAACTTCATTGCGATAGAATTTTTTGTACTGGCGCACTCTTTCATGGTACATAATATTGACGTAGTAAGCCCCAAAGATCAGACTGTTGGAAGAAATCATAGCTCGTGCAATGTGCCTTCTGATTAACTTAATAATAAAATTATCAATCCTATTCAAGTTTGCCTCCTTGTACAGGACCTCGTTAGGATAGAATTTCTTGTACTCCGACTCGGGTGTGCGATACAACCGAAGACAGGTCCCAAAATACTTTCTCTCGAACAACCTCATCCTTTCCTTCTGGGAAGGACTCATGTTAAACAATAGGGGACAACTGGTCGCCAAAATTGGCCGGATGAGGGCCATGTAGCAGATCACCATCTCCCTGGTATCAAATCGGCCGCAGTAAAACAACTCCCTTGCAAAGGCAAGGGCTTTTTAGCTTTTGTCAGAGCAATATCTATATGTTTGTCAAAATACAGATATTGATCCAACCAAATGCCAAGATACCTTGCTACACTTCCACTCAGTTTTTGTTCACACCACTCAATAGCTAAAGTGATTTATTGCCCAACTCTACCTCACTGTGCCGGCAATTCGTCATACCGAACTATTCAGCTCCTTTAACCACCAAGAAGAAAGTTATGGGTACGATATGAAAAGACCATGAGCACTTTAGCGGCCGGTATCGGAAGAGATAAAATTGGGCAAAAGCAGAGGATCAATGCGCCTTAATTTTGAGTTCGCTAATTAGCCGCAGATCTGAATTTTAGGCAAAAAATCTTCTTCTCGGATGAAGTACAGGATTGGCTCAGCGGCAAGGCTAACAAGGAAAAAAGAAAGTTGAAGTGAACATAATCCACAAATATAAAGCTCGACAAGGCATTAATACATCCACAAAGGTTCACTTTTTGGTTCGGCGCACAGTGTGACGAATCACTGATTTAGTGGAATTCAATTAATAGCGCTCACAAAAATTTTTCTTCAAGGTTGTTGGTTCTTTTATTAAAATAGTTCACAGAGTACAATGTAATAAATTATTAGAACATATGAACACAAATTTCGACACAAAATAAAACATAAACACACGCAATTCCGGCTTTGATAATTCACGGCTCCACCTCTTTCGGGTAACTCACAATGCTCAAAGAGTATTCTTGTCCAAAAAAAGCTCATCAATTTCGCCGTTCGGAGACAGCATTAAACTGTAGGTCCCTTCCACTAGTGAAAGAACAATAGCATGCACAACACGCAGTGGTTGGTGAGAAGCTAGGCCCAGGTCCGTCTCGGACTGTCGTATTATTATATTATTATCTACACTTACTAGCATATAACATCAAGCATAATTTTTAGGGTAGACTTCCCTTGTTTCTTTGGCATAGCTCTCAAAAGCAGCTGTATCAATTGGGAACCCAGACCCATGAGCTTCTAATATGGCATGGCACTTTTTGATCATTTCCCTATCAATTCCTGTTACTTGTGCAGTTTTTTCTTCATCTATAAAGAATGTTCTGGCTCTCGTGTTTCCATCATTAGTATTGCCAGAAAGTTGAGTTGGCATATCAACTTAATTAGTTGATACAGTTTCGCTTTTAAATCTTTCTTAGATTAATATTTTTCTGGCTTTGCCTTTTTCCTTACTTTCTTGATCTCTAACTTGCCACAAAATTTTACATCTAGTCTATACACTTTGCGAAGGATGCATTCCATTCCATAAATCGTATCCATGAGTGAAGCGGAATCCATAGGACATTGCTTCTTGGTTCAGATGCTTTCTTGAAAGATTAGTTGAATTGTTCATTTCAGTTTGTTTGGCAGCACAAATGTAACAGGTTTGTGATGATAACGTTATAGATGATAAAGCCGAGCTAATTTTTCCATCAATATCGGTTTGATTGAACAGGTCATATTGTCTTAATTTGCTGTTGAATTGATTCTACTTCTTGATCAGTTCAGTTGTTTTTCGAAGCGATCTCTATAACGTCCACTTTTGGGCCATCCTTCGTCAAATCTCAGACATAAAGTTTTTAAAGTAAGCGTAATTGACTTTATTGTTGCCTCGGAAGATTAAATATTGCTAAAAAAAACCCAAAAACAAAAGAATAAACAGCATCTAAGCGATTTGATTTTGACTTCAGAAATCCATACATCAAAAAAAAAACGAATATATATAATAATAAAAAAAATATATAAAATATATAAAAATAATAAAAAAATAAAAAAAAGTGTATACGAAAAATGTAGTATGGCTATCGCACCTGAGCGCAAAAAGTGAAAACGCATTTTGTTGCTAACAAACACAGCTTTACAGCAAATATAGCCTCCAATTTGAACAAGGCTAAACAATTATACTTTTCGTCCAATGAATACAAAGAACACATATTTTATCGCTAATTTCACGGTTCATTCCCTTCTAATATTGACAAAAAAATACTTTACGTATTGAAACAGCACATTTTTATATTTAGTAAGTGTCTGTGTTGTCGCCGTGGCGTAGTGGGTTAGTGCGTCGACTCTTCCGCAGAGGGTGCCAGGTTCGATACCCGAATTTACCACCTTCGATAATTCACGGCTCCACCTCTTTCGAGTCACCCACAATGCTCAAAGAGTATTCTTGTCCAAAAAAAGCTCCTCAATTTCGCCGTTCGGAGTCGGAATTAAGCTGTGGGTCCCTTCCACTAGTGAAAGAACAATAACATGCAGAACACGCAGTAGTTGGTGAGAAGCTAGGCCCAGGTCCGCCTCGGACTGTCGCGCCATCCATATTATTATTATAAGAGTCTACTTACTCCAAGAGACTTAAAAAGCGAAATAAACACTTGCCCCTCAAACTGACTTTCTTATCAAAGAATTACATACAATTTGAACTTTGCGATCATTTTTTTTGTTGTTGCACTATAATAAAGAAAAAATTGCACAGGGTGGGAGGTTTAAGCTGTGAACTTTTCAGCATGACATTTTTTGAATTAAATCCCGATAAATCAGCGATTTATCACCCTGTGCGGCATACGTCAAGGCGGCATCAGCAGACCATATTTCCTTTGAAATGAGGAAGCAGATACAGTATATATTTGGTATAGAGCGATGTTAACTAACTTTCTGTGGCCTTTGCTTGACAACACTGATATATTCATCAAGGCGCCGCACAGTGGTCCCGTTGTATGGGATAATTCGAAATAAATCTGTAACTTTTGAACCCGTGAACCGATCTTAATGAAATTTGAAACATAGTGCAAGAAATACGATCTTATTATGTTTCAAAAATGGTTGGTGTATCTCATAAACTAACGGAGTAATCTTAAGTTAAAAAAATAAAAAAAACACTTTTTTTGTTTAAATGCATAAAAAACAAGATAAAAGCAATTAGTTTCATAATTATAACAATTTTGTGACCCAAAGAATTCTAATTCACAATAATAAAAACATCCTCGGCATCTCGCATAGCGTTTACACAATACATGCATTGCAAGGGAAATCGTTTGAAAATGCCGAAAAATGCACGACATTGCTCTACTTAAATGCATCGTACTCCCAAAGTGGTCAAAAGTGGTCTCTAGTGGTCTTTAGTTTTTTCAGCATCGATAGACAATACTTTTAGCTTTCAGAAAAAGTTTGTCTCCCGTTGGAGACTCTTGGAGCATTTTTGTCATAGTCCATCAAACATTGAAATGCCCCTCTCAAAATGTGCCTTTACTTAAAAGCCTGGCTTAAAAAATTGGTAATCAATATGAAAAAACTGAAAACGCAGTTTGAAAGCAAGATGTATGGCCTTTTTAAAAAAAATTACTTTAGGTTCCAATGTACATAATTTTAGGAAATATGGCACATCAAATTTGCTTAAAAAATACGTACATTTTTGTAATTTTCAAAGCCCCAACCTTACAGCCAAACGGATGATCCAAAGTCAGCAAAATGTTGGCTTCTCATATTTGTAGAATCGAAAAACATAAACCATTTGCCCGGGAAAAATATGTCACTTCGGGTATTTATTTCCACTGCGGGACCACTGTGCGGCGGTATGTACCATGAAAACGACAAGCGCAGCAGATTGTGAAGGAAAAACGTAAAGTCTGGGTTATCTCACGCTCTCTGGTCTACTTCAACTCCTTCGCCTATGCTATGAAGTTAAAATGAGATCGAGGCCAACATTCGAGATGCTATTCCCGCGATAACGCCGAACACATGGAACAGAATCCCAAACTAAAGTGTGCGGGCGCTTGATGCACTCGTGAAGACGAGGCAAGCTATAATAACCGCAACATTCTCTGTAGTAGGGAGTCGAGGAGGTGAAGTTTCCTTAATACCGTGGTATTGCGGCAAGGTACCTGTATACTCAGCGGCGCTTATGACGCAACAATTGGAGCTATTCTTTTCCGTCTTCTGTGACTTCCATTTTTTTTATTTTTCATTCTTAGAACTGAAAGATGAGACGGAGCTTAGAACAGAAAATCGTTCCATTTCCCAAGGACCCATGTCACTTCATGTGGCTTCACGTCATCACATTTATGTCTTTAACCTAGGACGACATCTAAAGTCGTTGCCCAAGCGCTGATTCGTCTGGTATTAGCGCGACCTGCTGTCGGATGTTCCCACCTAGTGGCGCATTTCCGACACGAAAAGGACGGGCAAAGTGTGTATATCTGCGAACACTTTTTGAATTTCCCTATTCTCCCATGTTTTTCGAATTCGCCTAGGATTTCCCTAGGCTCCCCCACTCACTTGACACCATTCAGTGTTCCGCCAGGAGGCAGAGAAAAGCAAGAACAAACGAAAAGGCATTCATTCCCAAGCGGACGACCACTTAATTGCAAAGCACTTAGCAACTAATTCCTTGCTGTGCGGACCCTTTAAATGGCCAACGGTGGCAAACAGTCATTCCGGTTGTCCTTCCAACACCCGGCCAATGGGTTAATGGCGTAGCTGTGCAGGCAGAAGGAGGAGCAAAAAAAAAAAAAAAACAGGGATAACACGACCGACACAGAAACCAAAACACTTCGAAATGATTTATTATGCGAGCGCGCCATATTACATTACGTTGCAGAAATCAGTATTTTTTGCGCTTGATGCAGTGACAAAGGTCAACCGCCATGGCCTGGGCCACAATCAGGGCCGTCACCACCGCCACCACCGCCACCACCAGGCTGTGCTAATAAGTTCGCCGTTGGCACCCAGAGGAAAGGAAAACGAGAGAGAAAAAAAAACCGACCGAACGTCCTTCCTTGACGTGGTCTGCACATATTGACTGATGCCGTGCCGGCCGGTCGGCAGCGGTGGTGCGCCGGTGGCGCCAGATAAACTTTTCCAATGCATTCTCATTATTCAGTGCTTATTTCTGATTGATAAATGGCCAGAAGCGTCAAAGACGTCAAAGTGATAAATACGAGGCCGCAAACAAAGATTCACTTAGCCAGCATGGCGTGAAGGGTGACGGAGGTCCTGCAGACGCCGCCGCACACACATGGCTGTCATGCATGGGAAATATGCTTATGCTCTCGGTTTGTTTATCCTCCCCCATCTGGGCCGATGTGGAACGGAGTGTCTTAAGGAGCGTACGAACATAACAAGGACTTCATTAGGGTACATTACCATTCATGGACTGATACATCAAAAGTTGGCCACTCATCCATCTTCGTTAGGATGTGTCATTCATTATTTTGATTTCAAACAGACTGGACAGCAGATAACGATGTCTTGCTCGTGTGCCTGCGCGTGGCTGTGTGCGGGTATGTGTGAGTCTTCGGCTTGTGCTCGTCGACAAAGTGGGCTTTGAAGAGATGGCAGCGGCTTTATTTTTTCATTTTTCCAGTAGAACGATGATGACTTGGACCGTGTGCTGCTGTGTATCTCGTCGTTCGTACCTTCGATCGTAAATAGGAGGAGAAAGTTTCCGAGCAGAGGATTTTGGTGAAAGGGCAGACGGCAAAAAGGTTGAGCATTTCACTGAAAAATCACTGCTGGTCTGGAGATAAGTCCTTCAGTTACTTTGAAGTGGTGTCGGCTCATTGGTTGAAGGAGTTCCGAGCGGATGCCTTCTATTAAGTTTGGAGAGGGTGTAAATATTTTTGAAGCAGCCGACGATGGCGATGGGTTTCCTTGGAGAGCACCTCTTTCAGCGAGATGCTGGAGTGGTAAATGGTTAAAGATGTCCTCGGCGGGAAGCAGGTTTTGGAAGAAAGTTGGAGTTCGAGTGGAGGAGCGTTGGCCAAATGGGCGGCGTTCAGCTGAAGTGTTTCGGATGCTTTCTCATCTCGAAGGCGGGGAAGAGGATGCGAAATTAAGGCCGGATGACAGACGTCAACAACCGGTTTTGGGTGTCCCCGAAATTGCTGGATGAACCTTTCATTGAATGTGATGTTGGATGTCTTGACAGGGCTATCAGCAAGTCCTTTGATGATGTGGAATGTATCCAAGGGAACGGGCGGTTCAGTCAACGTTCGAGAAGGATGGCATGGAGCTTGAGGGGTAACAGCAAATATAAAAGAACGCTAGAAGAAGTAATGGAAGACGACCATCCAGAGTGGGCTCCCTTGGTTTGAGTAAAGATCTAGATACCTGTTGTCAGGTCAGAGTGATTGAACAAGTTATGGATTTTCATACATTCCCACGTTTTTGTCTGCCTTCGAATGGAGGTTCATCAGATGGTCCACAGTCCCTGAAGCGATAATCCATGTTTCCCCAAAGATTGCAATTGCCAAGTGCTGAGCGGGTCCCCAGATGTCAGATGTCGTGTAACTGATCAAAATAGGGTTATTGTTGATTACTGGCCTACCACGCCAAGCAATCAGACTGACTAACCTTCAATTGACAAAGTTCCGTCTCAAGATTCCATTCCCAGCTCCAAGCTGGGTTGGGTCGACAACGTCGTGAAGGATAACTGGAAGCAGATGGCATGGTCTGTTCTGTAAAAGCAGTTAAAGCACAAAACGTTATCGCCTGGGTGATTTGGACAGGTTCTAATATGCTAAGCGTCAGAGACAGAGTTTGTCCTTACAGTAGCTTTCAATTCCCTAAAGACGATTACAAGAGCGAAGGAACTAGTCGTGTATTTGAGAACGGTTAAAAGGCTGATAGCGAAAAGTACACTCTGACAAAACCTCGACGAGCTTCTTTTTTAAAGCGCAGTTTAAAGAATGAAGTCGGGCTCGAAATAAAGACAACTAAAACTGGATCCTTGAACACTTCTATCATCCGCATCCAACTGATTATTGCCGTGGTCCTGCTCTGCCCGATAAAGTCCGAAGCTTTATATACGTGGAAGTGCGTTCGCGACTAACCTCGCTCGCACCAAACTGCAAACTGCTGGTGGACTGCAACAGAATAGGGAATGATATAGTTGCGTTCGGAATGTTATCCCCGAAACCAGAGTCATCAGTTGGAAGAATCAAGCTGTGATTGTGCCCGTTGCACCGCTGCTTTATGGACTGGTACTGCATCCTGGTAGGTGGACACCATTATTGCTTGAAAGCTGAGGTTTTTTGGGCTAAGCCATTTACCCAGCGAGCTACTTTACATGTGAATTTGACAAGAACCCTTACAAAATAGTAAGTATACTCCTTTGCGAAGTACACCATGCAGTGGAATCCACTTACCAGTGCAGACGGAATAGACTGACGCTTCATTTTTGAAATGATATTCTTAGTCTCACAATTGAGCCTACGGTGTCTAGGTTCGATTCCCGCTACGACCAAAAATAGGTTTTCACTACTCCACCTCTTTCAAGTCACTGACAATGCGCAGGGAGTAATAACTATCCAGAAAAAACTTCTCAAAAATTGGCCGCTCTGAGTCGGCATGAAACTGGACGTTCTTTCCACTCGTGAGGGAATAATACCTGTTGCTGTAGAAGCTACTCCCTGGTCCTCTTCGAACTGTAGCGCCAGCCACATTATTAGCTTAACTTAGTATGAAACAATGGCCGGGACAGAGGTATGTGCGCTTATATCTTTTGTCATTCACGAGGAAGGTTCATATATATGATTTAATATCGTTTTCGGTTAATTTGTTTAAATATGAAAAAAAAAATACTAGAAAAGTCCCCAGCGTCGAAGGGTGTTGAAATTGGATCAACATTCGTTATCACATCCTTTATCACTGTTTGCAATAGTATCCCTGGTTATCGGAAGCATGCAAAGCCGCCCATTTTGGTGTGCACACCGCAGACCGCTACACATGTCACATCGGTGCGCGAACTACATGAACTACTGGACATACTTCAGCCCACCGACACAAGTGAGTCACTAAACGCACGTGTGCGCAGGAGACAACGTATGTTTGGGAAAGTAAGAGAGAAGTAGAAAAAATCGTCTGGTTTGCAATCGATTAAGGGTCGTTTTGTTCACAATTGCTTAACTTCCCGGTAAACTGTGAGTTGATCAACTTCCAGATTGGTCTCAAATCGTTATTTAATCGGCGAGTTGATTTTGTTCACTACTTTAACTCACAGTCGGAAATTTAAAATCTACAAGTTGTCCAACTTTCTCTTTTTAAATTTCCCCCGGGGTATTTTTTAACAATTCACACACATAATGTCATTTTCTACTTTGAATTTTTTGACTCACTAACGTCCATCAGTCACCACAAGTTCAAACTCTGCTGGGTTCCGGGACACAGCCCGGTAGCAGTGAACGAGAGAGCGGATGAAAACAACGGTCGAAATGGACATCAGCGAAGCGTACACATCACTGCAGCCACCGATCAGTGTACTACTCCGAACTATAAGTGACACCATTCTTAAAGAATCCAACTCGTTTTGGCTCGCAAGACATGGCCAGAGCTCAACAACGGCAAAACAAAGAAGCGCCTGGCATTGGACCGCAACTCAATCTGCGTGCTCGTCGGAGTGATCACAGGACACTGCCCCATCGGAGCTGCGGTGGCGAGGAAGAGACCGAAACGGTCCAACATCTGCTTTGCCACTGCCCAGCGCCTAGCTTCGCTGGGCCAAAGATTCTTCGCAGAGACCGCTGACCTAGCAAATGCGGATATATCAGACCTTATCAGATTGGTGTGGATCGCCGTGGCGTTGTGGGTTAGTGCGTCGACTCCTACGCAGAGGGTGCAAGGTTCGATACCTGAATTTAGCACCTTTCATAATTCGCGGCTCCACGTCTTTCGAGTCACTGACAATGCTCAAAGAGTATTCCTGTCTAGAAAAAGCTTCTCAAATTCGCCGTTCGGAGTCGGCATTAAACTGTAGGTCCCTTCCACGCGTGAAAGAACAATAGCACGCACAACACGAGTGTTTGTTGAGAAGCTAGGCCTAGGTCCACCTCGGACTGACGCGCCACCCAGCGGAGTCGGGTCAGAATCAGATCAGTATCTTTTGTGAATTTTGATGAAGAGCCACAATATTTGAAATTATATTGAAAAGGAATTATTTCAAAGGATGGGAAATGTGATTTCCGATGATAAGTCAAGATCTTGACACAAAGCCACCATTCTGTGATGCATGTTAGTAATTATTGCCTAGCGTTAAAAACCATTTGAAGAACATTTAGAAAAAATGAAATTGGTCCACGAAAAAAAGAAGATGCAACTAAAAGGCTGGGCGTCTCCTTAGCACGTTGAAACGTAGAGAATGCAGAAGTCAAACTATTCTTTGTATGCTCTGAAAAAAGATGCAACCATACCTATATCCGGACTTGAAAATGACTCAACCTGTTCGTATTTTCGATTTATTGTTCAAACCTTTGGCTAGAGTCTAATTAGTTGATGGGGTTGTCTTCACTTACAATTTCATTTAAAAAATGTTCAGCGGCAACCCTGCTCCGCGTCATTATTGTACGAGACATAGGGTTGGGCTCCCGTCGAAATGTGTGGCCGAGTCATCGCGTATTCAATTCCGAGGGGATAGAACACTCTCATTTTTTCAACTGTTTATTCTTAAGAGGCGACACTGATGTAACCAAATTATTTAATCATTCTCCACCATATCCATCCCGACTAACGCACATGTTCTCTTCCTCTCTTTTCAGACGCCCACAAGTACTACAACGTCACACTGACAATCGAACCCGAATGGATACGACGCGGCCAGAGTGTCCGTCTCTACTGTAATTACGATCTTGGCGGTGATCCTCTGTACTCAGTGAAATGGTATCGCGGACACTTGGAGTTCTACCGATATTCACCGTCGGAGAATCCGCCCGCAAAAGTATTTCAATTCCCGGACATAAAAGTCGACGTAAGTTCATCTATCCATCCAGTCATTTCCCCTCTCCCCCTGCCCATCCACCCACCCTGCGCTGAGGTGGGTTGGTCAATTGCTGTGTACTCTTCCGTCCATTATCCGTCACCAAGCAAGCGCCTGTGAGCTTGGGCGGCTCCAGGTTTTTATTTCACTCCTGCTGGGCGCTGTGCAAATTGAACAAGGATTCTTTGCTCATCCTTCCATCAAGTGAAAGGGAGAGAGAGAGGGAGAGAGAGAAAGAGAAAAGAGGTGTGAAAGTGAAGGGAGTAAAGTAAAGAACGACGACCGTGCTCATTTCTTATCTGTTCCCGTGGCCATTAATCACGCAACAACATACAGAACTTGCAACCACCACGTTAAACGTAATTGATTCTCCCACTGAGACAAGCATTTCCCCCACCGGTCCTCCCTCCCCGGACACCGGCGGCACTGGTAGACTGACAGAGCGGACAGACTGGGATGCTGGAGATTACCATAGAAGTCGTTCGTTCATTGCCATACGATGCCGTCTCTGGCTGCGGTACCACAACACGGTGCACATTATCTGTTTGCAATTACTACCAAGAGTGGTCTGCAGACTGGTGGCTGCCTGTTTATAGATGCTCTCCCCATGCCATGGCATGCCGTTGCTCCATGGCTTCGTTATACTGTCTGCCTGGCGGGCTGGTGTGATGTGTGTCCTTGTTGTATAATTACATTAGACAGCTCCCGACTGAGTGCAACAATTATGTTGGCTCGTTCGCCAGCAGGAGCGTGGGTGGCTTAGAACAAAATCATGACATAATAGCATTTTCTTCTTCACAATCTCAAGAATCGTTCTCCTTTTCTTCTTCTTCTTCTTCTTATTCATCCTTCGCCCTTCATTTGGTTTCCAGTGTGCGTGTGTGGGTGTGACTTGGTATGTCCTTCCAGAAGCCGGCAGTTTGCCCTTAAATTTAATGGCTTAAGTGTAAGTCGGAGAGCGGGGAGAAAATTGCTCTGCTAAACGAAATGAAATGAAAACGTTTAAGCACTTTCGAGAAGGACCAGAAGGAGCAGAAGGACCCATGGACCAAGCACCAAGAACCTTCACCCGATCTTCTCCTTTTTTTTGTTGCTGCGTGTTTCTTCTCGCCTTCGCACGCAGTTATGCCACCCTCCATCGCCCCCACCCCGTACACTACACGAGTAAGTTTTCAAAACATTAGTGGTGAGTGTTGCTGCTACTGTTGGATTGAAAAATAAAAAAGAGGACTGCTTCACGCGAAACCACTAAGACTCGCAGCATTCTATCTCACTCCGCATGGGCCACGGGAGCGGTGGCGGCGACGCACGGCGGCGGCCCCCATCAAGCGATTCATTTCCGCTTGACAAGCGCACACACAAACCGAACGAAACGAGAAAGAAATCAGTGACGTCGAAGAGGGAAAAAAATATGAAACGAAAAAAAAGGAGGAAAAATCCTGAAATTGAAACTCATCCCCTTTCATTGCCTACCCTCTGATGTAATCTAAATTGTTTTTCATTTAATTCTTTTTTTTCTGTTTCTTGTCATTTTCCAGGTAACTGCCTCCAATGACACCCAGGTTACGCTGCGCAACGTCGGCTTCAAACTTTCCGGGAATTTCTCGTGTGAGGTGACAGCTGATGCACCGTCGTTCCACACATCGTTCGCTTCGAATGTTCTAACTGTTGTCGGTAAGTGATGCGTGTGCTTGATGTTGGATACCATCCTTGGGTGGTTAAAGGACATTCTTTCCATTTTTTTTTTTTTCATTCATTCATTCACTCACCGGTTTACGATGGCGGCAGTGGTTGTTGTTGTCGTCATCGGAGTATCCTTTATCCATTTAATGCGGTGATGGCGTGAATCTCAAAAGAATCACTGAACTGTGTGTGAGCGTGTTAGCGTGTGTGTTCTGAAGGTGAATTGCTTCATGGGTTCGAGATTGATCTCTCGATTGGTCTTCAATGGGTGTGCGTTCTGCTGGAAAGCTAAAAGTTGACGTCAAGGTCGAACTGTTGCGTGGCCGCTACGCCTACTGCACGAAGGATGTCCGCCTGAATCTCCTCTCTCATCATGATCGCTGAAAAATCAGTCAAAACATATTAAATCGCTTATCCCTTCATGCCGGCTTATCCCATCATAAGCCGGCTTGACCCACATTCGCAAATCCGCGTCGCGGATCCCACGTCGCGGATCCCACGTCGAAAATGTTAATACCCGTCCCCCGACACCACCAGTCGGTGGAATTATCCCCTAATTACGGCAGTTTACTGACTTCTGAAAAACAGTCGTGTTTCGTTTTTTTTTTTCCTGTTTCACTTCGCATTTATGGCATTTCATGCGGATCAGCTGCTTCATTAACGTAGTTAATTAATTCGCCACTCTATTGTGTTCCTCATCACTCCACCCTCCGCTTCCATGGGGCCACCCGTCATCAGCCATCGGGTATTTCACGCCGTCACTGCAGCCGCGGTCGAAATGTAAATCATCCCGGGCTTGAGGTTCGCACGTGAAAAACGTTTATGTGCGGGGAATCAAATTAAATATTTAATTATTTTAATTTATTCATAAGTACCGGCGGTGGTGTGGGTGAGAACAGGCTGGACGCGAGTAAAGCGTGGATTTCCATTCTTTTGTGTGTCATTCATTGCCAGGCCTTTGGCGGCAGAGATGAATCGGCGTTGTTGCAATCAGTCAGGCGGTTGAATGGATCCCTTTGAATTGAGCCCTTACTGCAAACAGCCAGTCAATTTCTTTTATTTGATGGACGCGGAAAGTTAGCGTATCGGTATGCTATGGATACCTTGATGCCAAAGAGATGCTGCTTTGTGCTTGGTTCGCGAGATTTGCAGTAGATAAAGTGCAGGAATTCAAGGGAATGTAATGGCGGATAAATACAACAAACAAACTGCAGCTGAATACGGTTGTTTGTAAGGATTGACGCCTCGTTAAGTCAAAAATTGGTGGAAAACGAGGATCTGATGCGTGTCATCAATTCAACAACTTTATGCAATGAGTGAGTAATCGCTGGCTTTTATAACAAATTTCTGAAAAACAAGCCTAAAAGGGTGTGTTTTTTTCTGTTGTGGTGGAGAAATTTACATTGGCAGCATTGTTTTCTGTGACAGTTCTCAGTAGAGATGAGCACTATCAAATTATCATATCGTCACTTAATAAATATATTATACACATAACATGTATGTACGTACTATGAAATAATTACGATGGCAACACTTTGACAGACGGAAACGGGAAATGATCTCTACCTCTCAAAGATGAGAGACGAGAGATGTCAATCTGTTATAGCTTCTTATTTTAAGTTTGTCTTAAGTGTGAGTTTAACTAATAAGGTCCTAAAACTTATTCTCTACTTTTCTTTAATTTTTCTAGTAAATGTTGCACAGAAGAGAAATGGAACATCACTACGTACACCAAATAATATCAGCTCCACACTGCACTGCTCTTCTTCTTCTTCCAGTGGCGCAACAGTCCAACAAGCATCTCTAGCTAGCACGATTTTTAGCCAGCTGTCTGTGGTTTGTCGGTCACCGGTCTTTCGGTTGAGGTCGAGGTCCGTCTCTTCTTGTGTGCGCCATCGGTTTTGTGGCCGTCCTCTATTGTGTCGTCCCAGTGGTTCGGAGTCGAAGACACTTGGGGCAGGATAAGTATTATCCATTTGCTCTACTGTGTGGCCTATCCATCTTAAGCATTGAATCCATAGACGCCTGGCTAAATCCGTGTCACTGTACAGTTATGATCTTCTCGTCCAAACAGCCATCAACGCAAACAGACCAATGATTGAGCGGAGAACTTTTCCCTCGAAGATTCCAAGGGCTTCTTCATCTGTTTTTGACATTGTCCACACTTCCGCGCCATAGAGTAGAACAGGGATGATGAAGGTCTTATATAATGTTAGTTTGGTCCTTCGAGAAAAGGCTCGGTTACCCAATTGCCTTTTGAGCCCAAAAAAGAGTGGTTGGCAGAAGTCATTCTGCGTTTGATCACGGCACTGATGTTGTTTGCATTATTTACTTGGTAGCCGAGGTAGACGAAGGCCTTCACTTCCTCGAAGTAATAGCTGCATTTCGTAACAATCTCGTTTAGTAGTTGATGCTATGCGTCCTTTCTTGATGACAGCCCATATAGAAAGCTTCTATAGGCGGACAGCGACGGTCGCAGGACTTTTGCCCGGCTTCCCTTGCGAATGTATGTAACTTTAATTCAAGTTCCACCGTCGTGGGAATTGTCTTCTCAAGCGATTGTCCGCCTAAACGAGCTTTCACTGTACTTTGTTTTCTCCTCGTTCACCACTAAGCCTATTTTTGTAGCCTCAGTTTCAATAACTGCAAAAGCTTTATTTACGACTCGATGTGCTCGATCTATCACGTCAGTGTCGATCGCGTTTGCTAACAATTGTACGAACTTTTACAAGATCGTGCACCTTGAAAGGCGTTGTCTAAATCAGGACATTAAGGATCTCGGTGAGTTCCAGTGAGACCAGCGAGAATTCTCTTTCGTCATCCTTCACAATCGGATGAGTTTGGCATCCGATTGGCGCATATGCGGCTTCGAAATCGACGAATATGAGGTGGCTGTCAATCAGCATCTCTTGGCTGTTTTCCAGGATCTGCCGGAGTGTGAAGATTTGGTCGATGGTGGACTTCCTCGGCGTGGAACCGCACTGATAAGGACCTAACACTACACCATTAACGAAAAAAAAATCCGCGTCCAACATACCCAAGCAACAACTCACAAAGACTTCGCTAAGTAGCGAGTTAAGTAGCGTTACCACCAACTGAAATCACTACTTTTCATCAAATATCTTCAAACCTGCCAGGTTTCGGCAACCTCGAGGTTTTGGCAGAATCTAGTTCATTCGACCGTGAGAGGTTATCAAACTGAAGCCAACAGCGGGAACTTCAGTTTATTTTGGTGTTCCTTTTGTAAATGTCAGAATATTTAAATTGGAAGGAGCATCTTTAAAAATATAATTTATTCTCAAAAAACATTCCGAAGCCGATTATCATACTATTCAGCATCACTTTTACTGAAATTATGCTAATTTGGATATTTCGCTGCCAATTTTGATGTGCTTTCTACCTGAAACCAGAACAAGTGTGCTTTTATACAGACCAATTTGTGAATTTTTGAAAAAATTTTGAAAAAAAGTTGGAAACAATGGAACTTTGAAAATACAAAAAAAAAACACACCTTTCCTTGCAACTTCACCTTTACATACGCACACAAAGATTTTGAAAACCAAACAAACGTGGCCCGACTTGCTCATATGTCCTGCAAGGACTAGTACTGAAAATACCATTATTCTATTTTTACAGAAAATTCAACATTCGGCTTCGGCAAACTCTTGGGTCTTATGTGGCCGAAGCCGAATGTTTTGCCAAAGGTGAAATTCTTAGCCGAAAGTTCGGTCGAACTCTACTGATCAGCCTTACACCCCTATTCTGGTTGTGATGTGGTCACAACGCACGAATGTCAGTGAGGCGAAAATGATGATGCCTACCTTGTGAGGTTTCAGCTGTTTGGTATTCTGGCGAAAACCCCAAAAGAAAACACACAAGAATAGTCACCATGGTGAGGTGAATTCGTTGCCATGTCAAAAACTGTTTTTTTTTGACAATTATTATATTCGCGCTTTTTTTTCTTACTGAGCGTATCTACAAAATAAAGGCAGAACGTAGCGAACAAGGTAATATTGTGTACATTAATGAAATATATATAAGTATTTATTAATAATGAATATTTTGCAGCAACAAGAAAATATCAGCGTACATCCCAGGAGCAGTTGGACCATTATACGAATTTCTTGCAAATGAATCCTGATTTTCTTCTGGGCAAAAATGATCCAACTGACCCGGATAGGATGCAGAATTATTGGGCCGCATTCGCAGATGAGCTAAACGCCAAAATAACATCTGTTTATTTTTCCTTGTGGGTGACAGTTCTTTTGTTGCTATTTTTCCTTGTGATGTGCTCATGAGAACATCACAATTTTGACGGTTCTTGTGATGCTCACAAGCTGTGAGGTTTTGCCCAGAATACGAAAACCTCACAATTTGTGACTCACCATCCTCTTGTGAGGTAGTTGTGACTTAAAACACATAACCTCATTTGTCTGGTTTCATTAAATGCTACAAGCTTCCCAATTACTGATGTGAAAATATTTTACATTCAAGAGTCGTTCGACAAAAAGGAAGATCTATACTCGGTCATAATAATATGTGTCTGAACTCATTCTGAATCGTCGGCACCATCTATGAGAGAGCTCCATTTCTACGAAAAAGTTCTGATACCCTCAGGCAAAGCTTACCAATTGGATGCTTAAAAATGTATAGAAACTTAACGAAACTAAGCGATGTGGTCCCCACTGTCTATCATTTCTGTGAATTTAGTCAATTGCATAAGTTGACTTAAGTCTCCGTACGTTCATTAAGAAGAGCACTGTGAATAGACCTTATTAATAATAATAATATGGGTGGCGCTACAGCCCGTAGAGAGACAGGGCCTAGCTTCTCAGCAACCACTCGTGTTGTGCGTGCTATTGTTCTTTCACGAGTGGAAGGGACCTACAGTTTAATGCCGGCTCCGAACGGCGAATTTGAGAAGCTTTTTCTAGACAGGAATACTTTTTGAGCATTGTCAGTGCCTCGAAAGAGGTGGAGCCGTGAAATATGAAAGGTGGTAAATTCGGGTATCGAACCTGGCATAGCGTAGGAGTCGACGCACAAACCCACTACGCCACGTCGACCCACACCAATCTTATAAGGTCTGATATATCCGCATTTGCTAGGTCAGCGGTCTCTGCGAAGAATCTTTGGCCCGGCAGTGGCAAAGCAGATGTTGGATCGTTTCTGTCTTTTCCTCGCCACCGCAGCTCCGATGGGGCAGTGTCCTGTGATCACTCCGACGAGCACACGGATTGAGTTGCGGTCCAATGCCAGGCGCTTCTTTGTTTTGCCGTTGTTGAGCTCTGTCCACGTTGATCTTGTCATGTGACAGTCATGTCGCGGCGACCCACAATTGACCTTATTGCATCCACAAAAACTGACAGAATAATGAAAAATTCAATGTTGAACTAGTCAGAATTCAAAATGCGTACAAAACCTGGAATAGACCCATATCCCAAAAATTATCTTTGTTTTCATTATAAACACCTGCTTAGGGGTTATATACCCCGAGCATTCCCCGAGCGAAACGAATCAGAGGAGAAAAAGGGGGGTTGCTAGTGCACTTTGGTTTGAAAAAGACAGTAACTATAATGGAGACTTTTTATTTCTGTCTGCCCGACATTCAAGTACTTCTGCTAATGAAAGAACCTCAATATGGCACGGTATCTCCGAAATTGGTCTCAATAGTGGAAGGAGGAGCATTCATTCAGTGATGGCAGGGCAATGCAGTTGAATTCTTTGAGAAGAGGATGGGAGCTGGCTATTTCCCTGAAACGCTCCTTGTAGGAATAGCGATAAAAGAGAGCAAGACAGGATATATTGCGACGGTGTTCTAAGGAGTCGAGAGACTTCTTCACTATGTTTATGGTTCCCATTAGATTTAACAGATGCAATTTGGCCTTTGGTGCATCTGCCCAAGCATTATAGTTTCGGGGCGCTTTGTAGGTGTTGACCAGATTCGAAGGTGTAAACTATTTCCAGCATCGCTTAAACAAGCCCAAGCACTTCACAGCTATTTCGAGGATGTGGATTGTGTGGCCTTTCCCACGTAGGTTGGCATTTACACACATACCGGGGATGGTTTCAGTCAGCTAAGCAAGTGGCATTCAGGGACAACTAGTGGCTGCTTCTGATGTTGATGTTGATTTTGAAGAAGAAAAAGGCAGACAGATTTAGGTAAGAATGCCGCATATTGATTCAAATAATAACGCTTGACATGGATGACAGAAGAGAAAGAAAAAATAAACAAAACAGAACCAACTTCACAACATGTATGGAATTATAGGCATCGCCATATTCAACAGTTTCCATTTCGCTTGTAGGACATCAGAGGCGTTTGGAGTTATTTATTTCGAAGCCCCATCTTAACAAGTAACTATGGTGTGAACTTTATGCGTCTAGCTGAGGCGGACAAAAGTACCAACAATTTAATTTGCAATATGGAGGTGTTTCATTTGGTTTTTATAGATATACTAGATTTCGTACCCGGCCTTGCCCGGGTTTGTTTCTTCAACCGGAACTTGAACCTGTAGTGAAAATATAGTTTTTTTCAAAATATCTTGAAGAAATTAGTTAAGTAGACTTTTCCTGCGGCACAACACAAACTGGGAATCTCTCCCTCAAACTTCGTTGCTTGGCAAAAATTACACTTTGACGACTCGCGACCAATAGCGATTTGTGGAAAGTTGAAGTATTCCAACGATGGGTCATAGATGAATGCTTCTTCTTTCATGTACAGCCAATTGTTAGAACGTAACTTACCTTGTCTAGTTCTCTGCTGCTGGAGTCTAACACTGCGAACTTGAGAAGTCTCAATCAATAAAAGGTTGCTTCAATCCATTACTTGCGTTCCGTTTTTCTCTTTCATACTGTGTTTCATTACTACTTCTGGCAGCCTGTGCAATGTTGTCATTTTCACGAACTTGGACTCTTACTTCTTGAGATTGTGCAGATCTTAGAAGTCGCCGTCTTTTCA
Organism: Eristalis intricaria; assembly: GCA_964034865.1. Lineage (NCBI taxonomy): Eukaryota > Metazoa > Arthropoda > Insecta > Diptera > Syrphidae > Eristalis > Eristalis intricaria. Next base: position 133,726,495 of record OZ035873.1, read on the forward strand.
CACAGGATCACTTTTCACGGAGGATCAAAAACAGCTTTCTTCTCCTCGGCATTTTTGCGATCGATAATGTGATTATTAAGAAAAATGTGGAGAAAAGTGTTGCGTTGTAGATGCACTGAAGACGATTTTGAATAAATGTTTACTCCACACTTTTTAATTTAAAACAATAATAAAACTGCTCGATCCAGAACTCAGAGAAGAATTTGAATTTTCTTTAGTCATTGATGCCCATACCAATCTCTCATTCACATCCCTACTCATAATGAGTGCAATTCGTTGGCTGTGTGCATACATGTTGAAGTTTGAATTATCAATGTGTGCTGCAGCAAAACGGACGGAAATTACGGTTTTTTCTCAACCATTTACACACAACGTGGAGGGATATCATAATAATAATAATATGGGTGGCGCGACAGTCCGTGGTGGACCTGGGCTTAGCTTCTCAGCAACCACTCGTGTTGTGCGTGCTATTGTTCTTTCACGAGTGGAAGGGACCTATAGTTTAATGCCGACTCCGAACGGCGAAGGTGAGAAGCTTTTTCTAGACAGGAATACTCTTTGAGCCTTGTCATTGACTCGAAAGAGGTGGCACCGTGAATTATCCAAGGTGGTAAATTCGGGTATTGAACCTGGCACCCTCTGTGTAGGAGTCGACGCACTTACCCACTGCGCCATGGCTACGACGAGGGATGTCAAGTGATTCATAAAAAAAAAGTTCTTGGAAATCCCATCTATGTACCTGCGCGCGATATTCACTTGTTGTGCAAATTGAAGTCAAACTTCATGCACCATGAACAAAATTAGCCTATCTTGTAGCACATTCTAGCTCTGAAATTTTACCTAAATCGGCTAATCCGTTCAGAACTTCAATATCCACAATTTCAGCAAAATTGAATGATTTTTGTGTATATGTACATGGCATGGTATGACAAAAAAAGAAAAGTGCGAAAATGTTTATTGTTTCCTTTTCGTTTGGTGACTCAGGCAGTCGTTCGTATATGTTCGATTGAGACGAAGAAAAAAATGAATGGTTGCACCAAAGCAAAATATGGAAAATGTGTGTGTTAGTTACAACACACTGGATGATGGTTGATATCCACGACTTTGCAACTTGAAATGGTTTCACACCGGATTGATGCAACCACCCTTATTTTGAGAATTTTATTCTTGTTTAAAATGTGCTCGTAACTTCCGAACCGTATGTCGTACCGACTTAAAAATTGTCACATACAGCATCTAAATTTTAGAATGATTTTTGTCACATTCAGCATCTAAATTTTAGAATGATTTTTGTTGAAAATTTCAGAGCTCTGCGACGTGTACTTTCGGAGCCTTTGTCGGTCAGACACACAAACTTTCTGCTTTATAGTTAAGATAACTGGCCTATGTCTTACCAAATTTTAAATATTTAACTCATTCGGACATGCCAAGATCCTCTATTAACCCTGATTACATGTTACCTGTATACTATCCAGAGAAAACTTCGAAACCCTGATTCCGGAAAGAGACCTGTGGGATTATAGCAATATACGCCTTGGTAACGCCATACATTTGTACACAGGCGACTCCAAAACGGAAGACGTAGTAGGAAGTTGTGTATTCTCGGAACATCTCAACTTTAACAAATAAACTCAATCACTGCCGTGTCTTCCAAGCGGAAATAATGGCGATCAGAGAAATCCTGTTCTGGCTGAGGTGGATCGTGATATCCTTCCGCCATATTTGTATCTTTACGGGTAGCCAAGCAGCATTTAAATCCCTGACTTGGTTGTCTATAAATTGTAGTCATCTGCGCCGCGCATCTCTTGATGGGATATTCGAACAGTCTCATATTCGCCTGTGTTGATTACCAGGCCATAGATAGAGACATTATGGGAAACTGAGAAGCTGACAAACTCGCAAAAATCGCCACCACACTACTAGATGACGGAAACTTTTCTGACATAGGTACTCCCCTAGCTACCTTTAGGTTACTACTCAACAACCAAAGCATACTAAAAGTCAACGCCAGATGGCCTACAGGCAACACTTGCCATGCAAACCTGGCCCAGTCTCAACTCAAAAAAGGTCTGATAATTTGATCTCTTTAAAAAGATTAAAAATCCGCAGCGCACTGGCCGCAACAACAATGGCTGCACTCGCCTTAACTAAGAAAGCCACACTGGGCTCATATTTGTTTGATAACCTTAGCGACTTTATTGGAGCACCAATCAGATCGTTACTGGATTTCACTTACAAATCCAGCTGGCTGTCGTAGTAATCACGCCTCCCCTGGTGTTAACCCAAGTGGCAGTACAACGGGCGTACCCCCCTTTCTTTAACCACAGAAGCACATGCCTCTTCGAATCGACAACGCAACTTGACATCTTATCAGTTTTCTGACGTTCATGTGTTTTGTGACCGTTTTTCGTATATCGCCATTCGTGATGAAACGTCTAATTATATATCTACGCCTAATGGACGTCTTGATAGTTATAAAAAAGCTACTCTTCATGCCAAAATTATTCCACAAAAATATAAGAATTGTTATGGCGGGAGAGGAAAAGCCAATCAATTTTTTTGTCTTCAATTCTTTATTTAAAAATTCAAATCTCCAAAGGGACATAACATGTTCTTACTCCTACTGGGGAAACAGAGGGCTGGACGGATTGAACAACTTGTTTGGACGAAAAGAAAAAAAAACAATCTAGCTGATAGTATAGCTCCAATTTACTTATGTGCATACAGAGATAATGGATGATAGTGATATCCAACTTCGGCCATTTTTACCCCTAGCCCACAACGAAGATGTAGTGGTAATCCGTTGTATTTCACTTATACATTTACAACGCTCGTCAATTCAACACAATATGGCGGCCGATTCGTGAATTTTGTGGGAAAAAAGCGGCAGATTCATGAATTTAGTGGGAATCCATGTACTTTCCATGTAACGTACATGGGTATGTTGTTCGGCGGGTGTTCAAAAGTTGACTAGTATTTTTAAGAGAATTTTCTTACATTGTTATTAATTCTTAAGTGTATATATAGCCTATTCATAAACCATACCTGACAAATTAACTCAAAAAATGAAGCCCGCTTTATACACTTAAATCATGAATTCTGAAAAACTCATGAATTCAATTTAAACAATTTGATAAGAACAATGGCAAGATATTGCAACTTTTACTAATGCTAAAATATGGTTGTCAAAACTTCTTATTGGTGATTCACGCTTCAATAATATTTTTATTATTGGTTAACTGGACGTGTGAATGTATTATTCATTTTTATTCACATGCAAAAATTCACACTGTGTTGTACATTCATTAATTAAGTCCAAGTATTTCAGATTGTAAATTGCTCAAAGTTTATTGAATCGACTTCATGACAATAAGCCTTGTTCGTTCGCTTACCCCTCAATACTGTGTTGAAAATTGAACACCGAAATTTGAAAAAAACTTTCAAATAAAGAGCGAATTTTCAAATAAGAACTCTAATTAACCCCATTACTAAGGAGGGGAAGGGTATCAGCTGTTCTCAAGAGCTCACACGTATCCTCAGACAGGCGACAAAAGCGTATAAAAAACGGTTTCAGATGAAATCAAGGGGCAAGGGAGATATAAGTTGGATATCTCTATTATAGATTATCTCTGTGTGCATATACGATCTCAGTCAGACTGCAACCATCTCCAAGTCGTGTCTCCCTTTAATACGCCCAATTGTAACGGTTTGGTCTTTCAAATTCTTTCATGTTACAATTGTGCGTGAAAAACGGATCACGGTAAAAAAAGGGAGCACATTCTAATTTTACAATATATAAATGATATGTGACATAAAATATAAATGAATTCAAGTGATAATAATAATAAAAATAATAATAATAGGGGTGGCGCGGCAGTCCAAGGCGAACATGGGCCTAGCTTCTCAGCAAACCATTCGTGTTGTGCGTGCTATTGTTCTTTCACGAGGGGAAGGGACCTACAGTTTTATGCCGACTCCGAACGGCTAAGCTGAGAAGCTTTTTCTAGACAGGAATACTCTTTGAGCATTGTCAGTGACTCGAAAGAGGTGGAGCCGTGAATTATGAAAGTTGGTAAATTGGGGATTCGAACCTGACACCCTCATTTTTTACAACTTTTAAAAACAAATAAATTACAACGCACTGTAACAAAATTTCAGGACACTTACTTACTTAAAAACAAGGGCGAACAGCTCTGGATGACTGTAAGCAATGAATGGCTGAATTATACGAGCAGAAGAAGAATAATAATATAAGAAAAATATGTGCATTTTTAGGAACGCAATGATTATCAGCCCTCACCGCTTATTTGCTAGTACTTTAATAACCGAGTTTTATAACGCATACAAAAAAAAATAGAAAAGAATAAATTGTAATATAACAAATGTGGCTTAATTGTATGAGCACAAGTGTATATTTAACAATTACAAGGCTTGAATATTTATTATATTTATGTAGAGATATTCCGCATGAATTTAAATTTATTAAAAATAATTATAAATTATTATTTATTCATTAATTTGTTGGCACCTTCTACACTTTTAGAACAATTGAACTCATACCATTTGTACTATATTTCATTAAACTCGGTACTAGCTTGTGCAGAATTGTGTTCGCTTTCCCGTGCCAAAGGCACCACTGTAAGCCGGTCTTGTTGCATTAAAGCACTGTGGGAGTAGTGTATTGGATAAGATACGACAGAAAAAATAACCTTACTGAACATTTTAGAACAATTGAACTCATACCATTTGTACTATATTTCATTAAACTCGGTACTAGCTTGTGCAGAATTGTGTTCGCTTTCCCGTGCCAAAGGCACCACTGTAAGCCGGTCTTGTTGCATTAAAGCACTGTGGGAGTAGTGTATTGGATAAGATACGACAGAAAAAATAACCTTACTGAACATTTTAGAACAATTGAACTCATACCATTTGTACTATATTTCATTAAACTCGGTACTAGCTTGTGCAGAATTGTGTTCGCTTTCCCGTGCCAAAGACACCACTGTAAGCCGGTCCTGTTGCATTAAAGCACTGTGGGAGTAGTGTATTGGATAAGATACGACAGAAAAAATAACCTTACTGAACATTTAAAAAAGCATTGGACATAAAACTGAGCCTTGGGGCACTCCAGCATTTGGAAAGACTACCAAAGGACTGCGTAAGACATGTTCATTCACGTCGATTGACGATTGTACTAACTTAGGTGAACTCCAGGACCTACACTTCATAGACTTTGATGTAGTCGATGTCGCGCTGATGGGCAATCATTATTTTTTGACTGCCATAAAAGCACGATTGGAAGACAGACACATTCTGCAGACATTTTGCAGTGCGATGTGTGTTCAAAAACACATGAGAAATGAAAGGCCGGTGTACTAGCGCAGATTGCCGATGTTTCTCAAAACCCCCGTGCCAAACTTGAAGCAGTCCAGACACTCTATTGTACACACTTCCAAGAATACACTCCCCATTGAATAAGAAAATGCACCGATGGCAAAAGCATGTATTTTCGACAAGAGACCTTTCTTGCAACAAGAGACCTTCAAATGTCCTTGAACGGACCTCTATCGGGAACTTTGGTCAAGGTGCGGTGATTATCTGTCACCTTGGGTCCTTGCGCTACGAATTTGTGTCCTCAAAGGATCTTGACATGGTGAAGCAATGCCATTCTTTTGCAAGAAAAGGGACATATCGTACGCCATCTACTTGGAGATCGGAGAGGAAACAGCGAAAATGCCAATTTTCCCATTGGCTGCGCTCTGTCTTCTCTTAATGAACCACGTTCCCGGTATCGAATCTGACTCTGACACAATTCTGATACCGAGAGATGTCTAAAGGTGTACTCGAGCCGTCACTTGATCTTATCACCAACAACCCATTAAAACGAGGTCCTGATTAGAGGTGAGATGGGTTCGGAGGCGATTAAGTCCCGACAAAGGCTTTCTCTCTCCACTATTCCGCAAATAAATAAAATCTCATCAGCAACCCAACCCTCACGAGTGTCACGATGCCACGATGGAGTCGAAGGGTAACCATCCTCTGCCATTAACCCCCTTTGTTGCGACGTAAGAGATCACGGCTCCTATCGCATCCTGCCATCTGCCCCGCCTTGGAAGCAGACCCAATTGCTTATGAGGATTTTTCACACTCACGCCAGCCGAAGCGGGATTCTTTCGATTTTTGTGACCCATTTCGCATAACTCCGTGATGACAGAAGCAGTTTCATTCCGACACAAGTGTATCTCCGCGCCCCAACCCCCTCTCGGGTGGCACTATGTCAAGTGACATCCTCGACAGGACGTCCCATAACGCGCAGCCCCGCTTCGCCGGGAAGTGTTATGTTCATGGCATTTAAATGTAAAATTCCAAGACACACAGGTACCAGGTTGTCGGTGTCAGCCTGTGACAGCCCAGTGACATATGCTGGAACGGTGAGCGAGGGGGGGCACAAGAGAGAGAGAGAGAAAATCAAAACAATGGGAAAAAAGATATCCAGCCATAGTCACAGGAATTCCTGTGAAGGATATAAATTGATTTTCAATTCTCCTCAGATTCCCTGACGAATCCTTGCACCAGCCGTGTGTGTGTGCCGAAACGTGTGCTCATGTAAAACAGTGATATCCTGTGTGCCAAAGTGATATCATATTTATCCACCTCCCATGGCATAGTTTAGTCCCGAAAACGATGTTCCTTCCGCAAATATTTCCCCACGCGTCACCGTGCCGCGCCGCCGCCACCATCGTCGTCCTGTTGAACCCTTTCCGCCCCGTGACTGGGTGGCTACGTGGGATGGGTGGGGAGCAATAGCAGAAGGATGCTTGACAACGCGTTTAAGAATTGCAGACGACGAGGCATCTGACGGTGGCAGCGCTCTGCCATAAAAGCGATAACACCGTCGAGGGAATTTGTGCTCGTGCACTTAGACGGGAGTGACGCGGCTACGGAGGGACACATTCAAAATTCAGTCTCATATTGAATTTCCCCCGAAAGCGATACATAACAGCGTAGCGGCGGCGGCAGGAGCAGGAATTAAATCGTTTTACGGTCTGCCGTCATCGTAAACAATTGGTGCGGCTGTGCGTGGGGTAATGTTGTTGTCGTCGACGTTACCATCACTTATGGCGGTTGCTGTGTGTGCTGTGGGCGGCTGCGGCTGCGGCTATGGCACTGTGCGGAGGCCTTTCCCACGCTAAGTGCTCGCGTTTGCCCGACGTGGTCTCGTGTAACAGGTCACCGAAGGTTTTGTCTGTTAATTGAGGCTTAATGACGTTGGTGGAGTGTTGATTTGAGTCGAACCCTAACCCCACCTCGCTGCGGTTTGATTGCATGTTATGGACGTCGGGCTGACTGCAGGGAATTTCGGCTTTTCGAGCGTTAAAAGGTCACATTTACGTACGCGACGTCTCAACTGACACAAGCTCCCTTCAGTTCCAGCCATGCCGCCTGACTCAAACTCAAAGCGGTTACTGAGGTACCAAGGACTCCCCAGCCAGACAATTTATTGGCGACAGACGTTTAGGAGGACAACGAGCCCAACATCCATTGCCAGCCAACCCCAAGACGAAGTAAGAGATCCTTGAGAACACCGCAAGTATCGTTCACCGAACCCTCTCCGTCGTCCTATCTCGACCCACAATCGTCATGGCATACGTTCGACGCAGACAACTCCAACTCCCCGCCAGACCCAAAAGACTTCCCCTGGCAAAGCCGTCGGCATTATTTTGTCTCCAGCCATGACAACACCCCGAACAACAGACATGAGCAGCGACAAACTACCACGTCCACCATCGTCGTAGTCGTTCAAGTTCAACCCACCCTCCGGGACCCATCACTCCCTCGGGTGTCCTTATTAAAAAGAGATAAACTGCTAATAAGAAGCGTTGTTCGGCAATTCATCATCTAGATTCGGCAAATTATCCACAAATCTCTCTGCTCTGTCGTCCTTCGCGTGGGACTGTCGCGCTACTGGATGAGGTGTGCAGGGGCATCCCTCCATCTAGAGGAGCTCAGCCGTCCTTGGTCGCGTTGCATCAACTCCTCAGGACCCGCCGCCGCCGCCGCAGTGATGACTGAAGAAAAGAGTTCTCAGCAAGAAGTTTGTTATCCTTTATCCTGTGCAAGGGAAAATGTTGATTTTTCTTGTCTCACGATGAAAAGAAAACGCTTTTCCTCTCATTTTCCACCCGAGTCTGCTTTTTTGCCTGCTCAACGGAGTCGGTGTCATGGAGCGGCGTTACCCTCTTCATGGCGCGTCCTGCAAAGGGAACATCAAAGATTGAAGATAGAAAGTTTTTGTGAGGGTTTTTCTTTTAGCACGCCAAACATTAATCACCGACAAATAAATCGTCTGTCATCACATGGAAAAAGTTTTTTTTTTTTGTCGCCTCCTTTAACATCTCCGGCACTCGCCTGCACCCCCTCTTTGTCTTCATCGTTTCGTTGAGTGTCCTTTTTCAGTGCGATGTCCCTGCGTTGTTGGTTTGGAGAGTTTTGTCGCGCGCTTTGGGCTGCCCCATCGCTCCTCCTTTTGCAGATCCTTTCCGGTTTCGAGTGTCTGATACTTTACGCTTTGACGTGGATAGCTGCTGGATGATGGTGATTGCGTTTGTGCTTGTGTGAGTTGTCGTCGGCGGCGGCTGGAGCGTTGGGGGCGGGGAATGCGAGGGATCAGTGCTGGGGGTCGTGTTCGCCGACGGATTAGTAAGTTGTGGAAAATTGTGAGTAATTACTTCGGAAGCTGACAATATTTTTCCATTTGTCGGAATGGGTTTCCCATTTGTCCGTTTTTCGGTTCGCGGTTTTCAAAGGACCTCCCCGACGTCGTTGGTGATGTTGATTGGATTTCGAAGATGGAGTGACTGTGGAGACATGAGATGTGCCAAATGGAAGAGGGGGTCACATGTGGGAATCAGTTAAGTGATAGAAACGTTGATTGAATTGTCTGACGGAGGGGAGCGTAGCAGCAATGATTCGAGTCTGGGAACATCCTGCTTTCGTCCTTGGTGATGAAATGTGTTAAGTTGTGCACTGAAGGAGTTCTAAGAGATTTAGTGGAATACAGCTTCGCATTCAAAGTCCATGCTCTCGTCCAACAATCTTGAGAAAAAAGTTCTTCCCCGAGAGGCGCCGACCAACTATTCACTCAACTATTCTTAACGAAGTCGGTTTCCATCCTTACCCATCCTTACCGAGCCCTCTTCGAGAAGAAATTTCCCTTCCAGATCGCGTGACTGGCACGCTGGACGATCCCTGCGAATATACAAGGACGGATCGAAGAACGACGAAGAGGTGCGTGTTCGGGTCTAGAGACCTAAATATTGCCCTATCCTTGAATCTGCTTGACCAAAATTAGGCATTGTCCTGGCCAATTCCAAAAGTAGGCTGATCTCTGTATTCCTGCAACTAGCTCTTCTTGTTCTCATGAGGCTACCGTCCAGAGTGGATATTGGCCTCATTGAACACCCGTCTACACTAAGTACTTGAATCCGTAGACACCTGTCTATACTAAAGTCGCCGTACGATCGGTTCAGTTCATGGATTAACCTTCCTCTTCAAATTCCATCCCCCAAACAGGATTGTTTGTCCTTGTGAACAGTACAGACTTCATTTTGCCTTCATTCACCGTAGGACCCTTGTAAGCCCCTTCCGTATCAAAGCCAACGAATGATGGCTCTCTGAGTTCTGTCAACTTCATCGGCATATACTAACAGCTAAGCGAACTTCTGTGCGCGATCTGATCCTACCTCCACTCATTGTCCAACGGGGGTTTTTTCCTTGGCGGCAGTGTCGTGAAACATAATACATCTTTGGTAGCTTCTTTGATGACTTCTTGACAGCGCATTTAATTGTCTGTTCTGGCGTCCCATCGCCCGAACTTACAGAGAGTTCCTCTGGAACACTCGATCGGCAAAGATTCTAGCAAAATCCGTTGCGATTGTACCTTTTCAATGTCAAACCTTGGTGTTTCTTGCCGACTCTGCTGTTTCCTTGTGGTCAAAGTCTATGTTGGCTAATCGGACCGTTTGTTCGACACCAAGAAAAGTTGATGAGTGGCTGACGTCGATCTGCTTGACTGTTGATCGATCATGGTACCGCCAAGAACCGAGTGCTGGCTACAGAGAGATCACGGGCCGCACACAAAGCCCTCCAGCTAGAGTCCTTATCGAATGTGGTGTTGTGCAGGCTGTGCTTTACTCAGGTTAGGGTTGAAATCTGCTGTCGATGACTGGTCATAGAGTATGTTCTTTCTAGGAGATCATAGAAGTCATCCTTGCCCTATTTCGATGGGTGGGTGTAAGTCAGGCTGATGTTCTTGCTTGTTATTAAGTTTTGACTTTAACAAGCAAGAATGGACGCAAGAATGGACGCATACAACACAGCTGTGTTTTTTTGCAAGCGTATATACGCTTAATTTTGAAGTGCACAAAAAACCGATCATCGGCGCTTGATGGTTCATCATAAAATCTAGGCAGCACCGACTACATTTATGACGTTTGCTAAGCAGTCAGGGGTGTAGTCGTAGAAGGTGATGGTTGATCTTTGATGGTTACAATCTTCGTTTTGTGACTGTTTACTTTAAACCACGATTATCATCACTTTAAAAGCAAAAACACTTAATAATTATAAAATAAAAAAATGCTCATCAAATGAAAAGAATCGATTAAGCCACATAAACGCAATGTATCGCAGAGACTCTGGATATACCAAAAATTGCATACTTATGGATGCCAAAAAATTGAAAATGATCTAATACATCAACCAAACCTGCAGATGTAAGCCACATACAGCAACCTAAACAATGAATGAATGAATTCAGGAATGAACACACAGAAATGAATGATTGGAAGCATTGTTTTTATCCGCGCTTATTCCTTAAGTGGCGATAGATATGATGATATATATGGACTCGTTGTTAGTGTATTTTACATGCAAATCGAAATTAAAGCGTAAAGTTTTGTTAATTTCTTATCTTTTTGACTAATTTTTTTCATGAATTTATTTAATAATGTTTTTCTTTTTGCCTTTTAAATAAATAAACTGTAAAATAACGATGATTTCATTAGTATGCTATGATTTATATGGGGGCTAGTTACTGGAACGCTAAGGACTCGAATTAGGAACAGGGACCCGGGCTCGGTACCGGTTGATGTCTGATTTTGTACTTTAATTCAATTTATTAAATTTGAGTCCAATACTTGCAAAAAGTTATTGTTTACATCAAACAGTTATACATCAAGCTTTCCATAAATGATAAAATTGTTTTCATACATCGAAGTAATTAATTTTGAGAGAGCAACGAAATCAAAACTTTCCTTTCTGCCAATGATCAGGACTTTTGATAGCTTTTTTTTAGTGACTGTAGTCGCTTTTAACTCTTTCCGTGAAAAACAGGAGAGACGAGTAGTATTTCGGGAATAACCTTCAAAAAGTCGCTCAGTCGGTAGACAAGGCCTATAGTACTTTGTAACAACATCACTCTCTACAGTACTCTATGGGCTTCATTTCTGCAGACGACTTATGATGTCGTCTACAGTTCGCTCCTGCTGTTTCATTGCATAGTAAAGCGTACACACATGTGTATATGAATGTTGGTTTATATTTTGAGACGTACAATTTCAAAGATTCGAAAATCGAAAACTTTTTTTCGAATCGTTGCAATAATCGAAAATAGGTGCAGTAATCCCCGGATAATTGGCGCTTGCTTAATGGCGTTCACCGTTTAGCTAATCGAAAAACGAAGCAAATAAAAAATTGCATAAGATATGTAATCTCGTTTAAATGCGTACCCTCTTAACTGTGCTTCCCGGTTAATAGCATTGAATGATGTTACAGTAGAGAATAAATGAAAGATTTATTTAAACGCAAAATAAACGAATGTTCTTTATTGACTGGGGTTTCTGGAACGAATGAATGTAATTCTAAGAACTTGCAGAAGGCAAACGTTACAATATGAAATTCAAGTGAAAAAGAAACAGGGATGTTACATTTATGATTTAATGGGAAAAAGGTGTAGTGTTCTTGTTTGTTAAGAAAATAAAACGGCCAAGACAATTATTGAAACACGTGTTCTTCTATCTTAATATCCAATTCAACTGTCTAAAGTATATTTCATTATTTTCAATATAAAATGATTAGGTTGCTTTTTACAATTAATTAACAGGTTAAATTGCAAGGTTGTTTTATACATTACAAAAGGGTACTGCCACAAGGCGCCGATTGAATTCAGTATCTCTACAAATGAAGTTAAGTTTTTCATAAAACTGCAAATCTCCTGGATAATGGAACACACGCAATAAAAAATAAATTTTTGTGTTTTCAGCTTAAATAAAGTCAAGCAAAGTTGAAAATTTTTGAATTGACATGTGCTTAAGGCTTAAAAAAATCTCGAAGAGTTACTAAGTCAATTGTCAAAATTGAATCGAAAAGTTTTGCGATTGCTGCGGAGTGACCTGAATAATGACATGTTTGGATGAATAATTAGGAATGTACATATGTCACAAATTGCATTTATTGGAGTTGAATCCATTTCGTGTGTCCATTTCGACATTTTAAAGGCAACCATGAACAAACAAAAAGACCTCACTCTCTTTAAAGCAAAGGTTGCGAATAATTGGTGAAGCTATGGAAAATAACAAAAGTGGATTGGAGGATATGGATGCTGCAGGTCGACGCTGAATCGGATTATACAGAATCAAGATACCATTCTTGAAAAGTCGAAGACTTGTAATCTGACAAGCAAACGATTCAGGAGCGGAGCTTGTCACCAAGTGGACGGAGCTTTTACAGTTTAGTTGAATCCGTAGACGCCTGACTAAGCTCATGCCGCTGTACAGCCCGTACAGTTCGTGGTTGAATCTTCTTCTCCAATAACCATCAACGCAAACAGGACCAAAGATTGAACGCAGAACTCTCGAAAGACCAAGTGCTTCGTCATCCGCTTTTGAGATTGTCCACGCTTCCGCACCATAGAGCAGGACAGGGATGATCAAGGTCTTGTATAAAGTCATCTTGGTCCTTCTAGAGATGGCTCTACTGCTCAATTGCCTCTTGAACCCAAAGAAACAGCGGTTGGCAAGAGTTACTCTGCGTTTGATCTCGGTACTGGTGTTGTTCGTACTGTTCACTTGCGAGCCGAGGTAGACGAAGTCCTTGACTACCTCGAAGTAATAGCTGCCTATGGTGCCATTTTGGCCAAGTCGTTGATGTTGTGCGTCCTTTCTCGATGACAGCATATACTTCATTTTGCCCTCGTTCACCGCTAAACCCATCTTAGCCGCTTCAGCCTCAATGCCAGCAAACGCCTCATTGACGGCTCGCTGTGTTCTGCCAATCACGTTAATGTCATCCGCGTATGCTACCAGTTGTACGAACATCTGGAAGATCGTGCCTCTAGTGTTGACGTGTGAGTCTTGCACGATCTTTTCCAGGATGATGTTAAAGAAATCACATGACAGCGCGTCGCCTTGTCTAAAACCTTTTTTGACATTGAAGGTCTCTGTGAGTTCGTTACCGACCTTGATGGAGCAGCGAGAGTTCTCCGTCGTCATCCTGCACAACCTGACGAATTTGGCAGGAATGTCAAAACTAGACATGGCGGTGTATAGCTCGTCCCTATGCACGCTGTCATATGCGGCCTTGAAATCGATGAATAGGTGGTGGTTGTCGATCTGCATTTCTTGGGTTTTTTCCAGGATCTGCCGCAATGTGAACATTTGGTCGATGGTGGACTTCCCCGTCCTGAAACCGCACCGATAAGGACCTATCAGGTTGTTGATGAATGGTTTCAGGCGCTCACACAAAACGGCAGAGAGGATCTTGTAGGCGATGTTAAGGAGACTTATCCCTCGGTAGTTGGCGCAGTTGAAGAAGTCTCCTTTCTTGTGGATCGGACAAGCGATACTGAGGTTCCACTCGTCGGGCATGCTTTCCTCCGACCATATCTTACAGATGAGTTGGTGCATGTACCTTACCAGCTCATCTCCAGCTGTCTTAAACAGTTCCGCAGACAATCTGTCTGCACCAGCAGCTTTATTCGACTTTAGTCTCGATATCGCTATCTTGACTTCGTCTAGGTCGGGGGGACGGAATTCTCGTCGATCATCGTCAATTGCGTTGAGTGGAACATTCTGCCCGACAGCGGTAAATGATCGATTAGATGAGGCAAATTCGATTTTGTCCCTTGTGGCTGTGGCTCTTTTATCATTAAGACGGTGTTTAAGGTTTTAAGTGAAAGAAAAGTACTTACATAAGTCACATCCTAGGATATTTTTGTAACGTGCGATAAGATCAAAGTGCTTCAAGTCCACATTGTTGAAAGCAACAGTTAGTCTTCTCTTAGAGCCGAAACTATGGCAGCTAAAGATTTGACAACCATATGTAGTAATAGGCATAATTATTGTTTTAGTGAGTCTAAGTTTAGTAGGTTGCGGAATGAAGCTTTTGGTAAGGGATAAGTTCCTTAAGCAGCCGTATATTCTTCCAATTACCAATCTGATATGATAGTCCCATTCAAGACTAGATTTGAACCAAATGCCAAGGTCTGAATTGGCCTTGTCAACATACTCTAGAATAGAGTCTCCTAGATAGAGAACAGGAAAGTAGTTCAAATCATGCTTCTTTTTGTTTGAGTACGAGACACTTCGATGTTTTCGGGTTTAAAGAACGTTGCTTAGCCTTTGTCCAGTTCATAATCTTTCTTAGGTCACTGTTAAGTCGTTCTGGTGCATCTTCGGTCATTCCTAACTTGTTGTTTATATAGATCTGATCATCGTCGGCATACATATGTACCAACGAGATTTTAATGACATTGGGAAAATCCTTGATGAACATACTGAACAACAGTGGCCCAAGAATTGATCCCTGGGGTACTCCTGAAAACTTCTTGTTGACAACGACAGGTTGTTCTCTCCCACTTAAGTATGAAGTCATTAGATCTGCTGCTGACTTAGACACAACTGAAATTTACATTGGTTTACTAATTTGGAAATCAATATATGGTGGTTAACCGCGTCGAAGCCCTTCGAGAAGTCTAAGAGGCCAAGAAACGACACTCGATTATGGTCCATCGATTTTCTGATGTCATCACAATTCTTGAGAGTCGCAGAAGTACAGCTTTGGTTTCTCCTAAAGCCCGATTGATAAGGACTCAACAACTTTTGTGTAAAATTAAGCTCGTTATTTGATTATGAAGTTGGTTTTTCCATAACTTTTGATGGAAAGGGCGGTATGGAGATTGGTCTGAATTCTGGAGACGATCGATTTGATGGTTTCTTGAGAATAGGCATGACTTTGGCGAACTTCCAGCCAACTGGAAAAGAACTTGTTACAATTATTGTGTTGTAGATATGTGTAAGTACAGGTAGTATTATTTTGATAAGCGATGGGTGCATCTTATAAGGACTAACTGCCTTAGATTTGATACCTTGTACCGCCTTAACAACATCTGTTTCTGCCACTCTCCTAAGCTCAAATAATTGAGATTCGTCATTGCCAAACAAAGAAGCGCTTCTTCTTCATCTTCTCCTTTATTTGGCGCCACAGTCCGGGGTCGACCTGGGCCTCAACCAACAGGCCTCTCCAGCTAGCACGGTCTCTGGCTAGCTGTCTCTAGTGTCGCACGCCAAGCTTGTTGAGGTCCTTCTCCACCTGTGTGCGCCACCTTAAACGCGGGTATGCCACCTATTACATTGTCCCACGGGTTCGGAGTCAAAGACTCTTCGGGCTGGAGGTGAGTTGTCCTTACGCTCTACATGGCCTAGCCATCTTAGGCGTTGGATCCGTAGACGCCTGACTAGACTCATGTCGCTATACAGCCCGTAGAGTTCGTGGTTGAATCTTCTCCTCCAGAAACCGTCAACGCAAACAGGACCAAAGATCGCACGCAGAACTTTTCTTTCGAAGAGACCAATCCGCTTTTGAGATTGTCTATGCCTCCGCGCCGTACAGCAGGACTGGGATGATCAAGGTTTTGTATAAAGTCAGCTTGGTCCTTCGAGAGATGGCTCTACTACTCAATTGCCTCTTGAGCCCATAGAAGCAGCGGTTGGCAAGAATTACTCTGCGTTTGATCTCGGTACTGATGTTGTTTGTATTATTTTCTGCGGAGCCGAGGTGGACGAAAAGAAGCGCTTGCCGTGATCAAATGTATGTTTTGTGGTGCATTCTGTATGGCAGCGAATTCAGAATTTAATGCATTAACACTTACATCCACAGGACACTGTTCTCTTTTGCGGCCAACTCCAAGATCTCGACTATTCTTCCACAATGTTTTGGCTTGTACGTTTTTGTAAAACCGTTCCGCATAGTATCGAGTCTTAGCCTCCCTCACTCACAACTCAGGGCGTCTGAAGACATTGCCTGAAGACCAAATCTCTAACCTTGGTTGGTTGAAGAATATCAGGTGTAAACCAGGAATTGTTAACATTCCGCATGGTTTTTGTCGTCAGCGGGACGTTAGCTTCAAGAAGATCTTCGATTGAATCTTGTAGAAATTATACTTCTTCTGTTGTTGACTGCATAAAATAAATTTGTCGCCAATTAGTCAGAAAAATATCCCTCTCCAATTTAATTATATCAATTCTCTTAAAATCTCGATACTCAAAAGTTTCGCATATTCTTTGAGGTTCCATTTTAAAAATGGCGAAATTGAGACCATGTTTTGAGAAAAGGGTTTTCTCGGTATTATTGTCAAGAAACAGATCGAGCAAGTGGACGCGGAACTTGTGAAATGCGTTGGTAACCGTGTTCTAGGTCCATGAACTCAAGCAGGTCGGCACAGGGGAGCCAAAAATAAGAAGTGCAATGTCTGACAAAACTTGTCTCACTGGACTTCCCTCGATAGGAAGCCGTTAACGTTGTAACAATGGAGTTTGTGTTCCACTGGCCTTCACTGGCCTCAGCTTGTAGCTACGTATTCCTAACTTCGCAAAATCCCCCGCGATTCAACCTCCCAACCCCTCCATCACGTTCAACTGGTCCTTAAAATTGAAATGTGAAAGTGAATCCAGGCAGATGATGGAGTTACGATCGATTACGGCTCTGCATTTGACTTACACATAAGCTTGTTACGTCAACCGCTATCGATGATAACAAGCAATTGGCTCAGCTTACCTGCATTCCCTCGCATACACCTCAGACCACCAGCTCACTTCTGAAGCAATCACAGAAACCATTGCAGCCCATTGCACACAAGTCGTGCCACAAACACACATGTTGTCCGTGACTAGCTTCTTACGCTTGGAATGCACTACCAGCAGCGACGATACACCGCCGAACGCCACGACCACCCCGAGCGGGGGGAGAGAAATTAATTTTGATCTGCGGTGATAATCGCTGCGGATTATGTCCGACATGACAAAGGGCTTGCGCCGGCGACCATGTCATGCGAGCTGCAGCCGGCAAAGTGCCTCAGCACTGCTCCCACCACGCCCCCGGGAAAGTCCGAAATGCAATTAGAATTTAATTAATAACATGTTTGTTTATTTCGAAGAGCAAGTGGGATGCGGTGCATTGAGTGGGAATTAATTGCGGGGGATTGGGCGGGTCGGGGGTTAGATGGCGGCCGTGTCCACCATGTGGGGGCACGACTCCTCGGTGAAGTTCCTCGGGTGGACGAGTCCTTGCTGCTCACGAGCGCGCTCCCGCAAGTAGGCGAGGAATTTGTCCATGACCTGCTCCGAGACGGCGGCTCCGATGCCGGCAATGGGGTCGATTGTGCAGCGGAACTCGGGAAGGGGCGGCACGTACGACTTGGGCGTCAGGGTCGGTGGGTCGACCTGGAAGAGGAGGAGAGTCTAAATGAGGTGGCTCAAGTGTGTGGGATAGGAGACTTACGCAGCAGTAGAAGTCTGGGTCTTGGGGAGGGACTCGTTGACGTGGTGGGCTCGGGTCGTTGGGGAAAATGTCGGAGTCGTCGCTGCGGTAGCCCTTGAGACTCTGTGTTCCCGATTCAGGGATGGGCGAACCCAAGTCCTCCTCCTCGGCTTCTTCCACCTGCTCCTCGACGGGGACCAGTCCGAGGATCAGGTCGTCGGCGTCCTTGGTCTCGGAGCAGAACTTCGGCATTTTGGCAGCCTGCTCGGGTGGTATCCCGACCGTGTTCTCGAAGATCGTGGTCATCTCTTGCTTCTGAGGCTCGTCCTTGGCGATCTCCTCGGGGGTTTTTTCGCGCCTTACTCTCGGCCGAACCTCGACTTGCTTGGGGATGGTCTCTTGCCACTCGGGGGGCACGACAACCGGTCCGCCCACCTTGTCGCATGGATACCCGGTGTCATCCAACTTCGGAGTGGAGTCCTTAGCCTTCGTCGAAGTGTGCTTGGGACTGACTGAGGGAAGGTTCTCCAGATTTCCGAGGTACACCGACTTCACGTGCTCCATCAGGTGGTCCAGGCTTGAGAAGGTCATGCCGTGGGCGGCTGCCCGCTCGACAATGTGCACGATCTGCTGCAGATCAACGGGTGGCTTGCGATACTCCTCGGATTTGTATAGGTCAGATAACTCGTCGGACTGAAGGTAGGTGAGGACACTGGACGTCTCCTCGATGTCGCACTTGTTCGCCTTGGCTGCTTCGACGACGAGGGACTTCAACGACTCCAAGCTGGCCTCGACTTCGTCGCCAGAGGGGCAGAATGACGACGTTGAGCTCTTAATCCGATCCTCCTTAATGAAGTCGAAGCTATGAGCCGACGTCAGGTCCGCGCTGAGGTCCGATTGAATCGATTCCAGATCGACAAAGTTGTAGCTCTCGGCATTGCAGTTGGCCGTGGTGAACTGATGCAGCCACGTCCAGGGCGGACCGACTTCGCGGAGCATTTGGATGGCCTCCTGGTCGAGAAACTCGCGCACGTTCTCCGTCATCTGATCGGATTGCTTATCACGCTGCTCTCTTACTTTTTCTTCGATCTCTTGGGCCTTCCGCACCTGCTTTTCGCTGATGTAGTGGGGTGCCTTGGATTCCACTTCGATTGGGTTTTCGCCGGTCTACAGGAGGAGAGGAGAGGGAAATGGTTTTAAGCTGTGTGCTGCCTTGGAGATGTACTTACGTCCGCGAGAAGCAGCATAATTGTGTCGAAGTCCTCACACTTGGCGAGAAGCTCCTTGGGATCGCCTAGCTCCGAGTTGATCATGAAGTTCGTCGTGTCTGTGCTGGACAGGCTCACTAGACAGTCGCTCTGGAAAGGGGAAGGTGCCAGAATGGATTGAATTGGATATGGAAGTGCATTTTTGGGGGAGATGTGTCCGAGGAATGCCGGTGGCAGTCATGGAACTCAAGTCTAGTCCTTCATCGGGAAACAGGAGCTAAGTGTCCCTAGTAAGCTCACTAGAAAGCTAACTGAAGCATATTCAAATGCCCGACACTGACCCCTCCAGGGATAGTCCACGACCTACTGGCCGCCACATCAAGTGCAGCCACGCGCCAACCAATTGATTCAGAGTCCTATACCTCGTCATCTCTGCTTGGACAAGACATCGCCCACAGCGTCCTCGTCAAGAGGACCCCACCGACGCCCTGTAACGCACAATTCAATTGACCACCTCAAACACACACTCACCTCCTCCCGGCAGTTGAGGCTCCTGAACTTCGCTTTGCACGACTTTATGATGGTGTCCTTTAACATCGACGACGACAGCACTCGAGGCAATCTGTCCATCGGTCGGGGCGCCTCCAAGTCACCCCATGGCCTGCAAAGACAAACAGACTTACTGGATTATTCATCACAGGCTCGGCGATATCCTCGAATGAACTCGACACGCTGCTGTGCCGTCGTGAGAGTACACTGAATGCAATAATTAGGCTCAAAACCAAAGCCACACGCATGCACACACCACCTTGCTTGCGGCTAGCCGTTGCATTGATGACACCTACATCTGCGGTGGGGTGGTTCTACTTACAGGACTAGTTGGCCATTGACGAAGCACTGCTCCTGCGTACAGTCCAGCTCGGCAATAAAGTTGTAACAGATCTTAATCATCCAATAAGGCAATCGGGCCATGCCGCCCTCCACGTCGTCGGTCAGGAGTTCGCAAATCATTATCATGGATTGATGCGGTGACTGTAAGGACACAAGGTACACGGACATACAGATTTTCGATCAGGTCGGGCTCATTAGCAAATGTCGACAACAGACAGCAGAGGGATTGTGTTCAGGTGTGTCTTGGGGCAGATTGTTTGCCTGCTTGCTTGGGTGGTGGTGAGGGATGCCTGGATTCTGCAATTAGTGTCCTTCGTAGATGTTTTCGGACTCGTGGTTGAAACTCAGGTGAATCAAAGCGATTTAAGGTGGAACTGGGGATGTTCGTTTTGGTGGAAGGTTGTCACTCATGCCTTTGAGGCAAATTTCTTTGAAGGATATGAGCAAGCTAGGAGTCACTTTAATCATGAGGAAGGGGATGAACGTTCGGGACGTCCAAGAACTGGGGTGACAGCACGTAACTTGATTAAATCGAGCATTGTTCATCGCCATTCAACTCGAAGCAAATATTTTCTGGCAGCATGTAACTTGAAACGAGTTTCATTGTGACTTCTACTTAAAAATGTCATTGTGAACTATAAAGTGAAATGTCAAATTTGTTATATTCAAAATAAACTTCGTTAATTAAAGTAAAATTGCATTTAGAATGACATTTTTTGATTCGGAAAACGAAGATGAAGAAGTACTTAATGCCAAAATCAAAACAAGATACCTCAGTATTCATACAGTGGCTCAACATTATAATGGGACACTTACAATTACGAAAAATGTTTGTAATTTTCTAGAAAATTATAAGCTTTGTATATGAAATATATACGGAATTTGGATGCTCATATGATCAGTTTATTAATAAAAAAAATAAAGTTAAATTCAGTAATACAGATTCAAAACGACAACAAAAACATCAAAAAAGTCAAAAATCCTAGGTCAAAATAATAATGGGACAATCAAGTTAAATATGAACAAAACAATGTGATTAAGTGTTGTAATTTAATTTAATATTTTGTTGGGAGGCCCTTTTTGCTTTAATACTGCCTTTAGGCGATTAGGCATGGATTTTACATCCCTTAGAGCTGAAATCAGATCATTTTTGTTCCTGATTTGTTGATTTCTTAATTTATCTTCTAAATAACTCTACACATTCTCTATGGGATTCAGATCCGGGGATACCGTATGGTTAGAAGCTCTTTTCTAAAAGATCAATCGGCTAGGCATTAGCAAACCACAGCTGTACCTACTGTGTAACATGCTTACCAGTAGACGGTTCGTAGTCAAAAATTGCAACGTGACCTCCACAGGTATATTCCAAATTAAAAATGGTCTCCAACAGGGTGCCGTTAATTCGCCGATCCTGTTCAACACTTACTTGAGCGATCTGATAAATTCTCTTCCTCACGTAATTGCGTATGCCGATGACTTGATCGTGTACAGATCAGGCAAAAAATCGAGGAAATCACTTCTCTCACGCAGAGTGACTTCGATTCATTCATGAGAAGTTGCTTCCAGAAGTCGGAAACCATTCTGTTCAGGACGCTGTTGTGTAAAGCCTGGGCGGACACGAAAAAGAATTGGCGACAGTTCTCAATCGTTGGAAGACACGGGGAACCACTGGCGCAAAGGACTGTAGTCAGATACCTGGGGATCTGGCTAGATCAATGTTTATAATTTAACAAACATGTAGATGCTGCTCTGGCCAGGGCCCGAGGCGCTTTTGCCTTTACAAAGAGACTGTTTTACAACAGCCAACTCGATGCGAGGGTGAAGGTTATCTGCTACATGGCACTCATCCGGCCAATGCCCACCTATGGCTGTCCCGTGTGGTTCAACGTGAGTGCAAGCTTAATGGAAAAGATTCGGTTGTTCGAGAGGGCTTGTCTTAGGGCTTGCCTTCGTCTTTATCGAACTCCAGAGTCCCAGTACATAAAATACTATTCCAATGAGGTCTTATACAACAGGGCAAACCTGATAAGAGTAGACAATTTCATGTTGAAGTTGATTCGAGGTCATACTGCTAGAGCGATGAACTCGGTCAATAACTTGATCTCGGGGGCTTACTACCCCAATGCACAATACCACGAAAGGGTGCGTCACAATGGCTTCGTCCCCCCAAAAGCCTTCCTCCATTAAGACAAGAACGGACTGTTACAAAATCTAAATGCGGTACCGCTCATCTTCCACATAGCCCGTTGAACTGTGGATGGGCGACTCAACCACGACCGTTCCGTCGCACAACGAGCTGAGGAGGGTCTCCGCCGGTTCAGTACGGCGGTATCAAAGAGAGATGTTCGGGATGTTGCATTGCAACATCGAAAATTCTGGTGGCTGGGGAGAGAGGGAACTCCCTCGTCGAACCCTTTAGACCCGGGGTAGAAAGGGTAGCACGTATCCCCGAATGGGGGACCGGTCGGTCACTGTCTTGCAGCAATTAGATGCAAATCTATAAGCTGCAACCTATGGCCGGCCTACATAGCCTAGGGTAAGTTATTTAAGTTATTTTTAAGGTAGTGTGTAAGTTAGTATGTAAGTTTTAAATAAACCCAGTTCAGTAATTAAGTTTTTTGTTAAAATTGTTCTTAATATTAAGTTGTACAGATAAAGCAATTATTCTTTAAATGCATGGATTATCAGTTTAAGTCGAAAGACATAGGATAAGATTAAGTTTAGCTTAGAGTGCCCGCCGAGGGCCAGTAAGTTATATATATATAGTAATACTGTTCGTCCAACTAGTTTTAAGCATTTTTGTCTAGTATGTAAGTTGGCTATGAATTTGAAATAAAAATTAATTAAAAAAAAAAAAGATCCGGGGATTGTGGTGGCGTTTCGATCACATGGGTACAGTTATATCGCACATTATATGCCTTGTGCTTTGGATCGTTATCTTGGTAAAAATAAAAATCTGCTACAAAACCCAATTTTACTGCAGTTTCCGCCAGATTTGATCTTAAAATATTTAAAAAATACTTGTGGTCCATTATACCTTCTATTATGTGACTGCCGATATTGCACCCCATACCATAACTGAACCGCCGCCGTGCTTTACTGTTGGCTTCAAATTTTTCTCCCATAGCTCTTCATTCGACTTGCTCCACACATATGAACGCCCATCTGACCGGAAAACATTATATTTGCTTTCATCCGTGAAAATTACCTTACTCAAGATCGGAAAATCTTCGTTTTTGTACCTGTTGGCGAAGTTTGTGCGTTTTATCTTATTCGCCTTACTGATGAACGGTTTCTTCCTAGCAACTCGGCCTTTAAAGTTGTGCTTCCTCAATATATTTCTGATGGTTTCAAGGTTGGATTTTTTGCCAGGATATTTTTCGGCTTCAGCAGCAAGTTTTGGGGCACTAAGATGAGGCTGGTTCTTGATCTGTCTTAAAAGCCACCGTTCATCCACATCTGAAAAAATATTCCGCTTGCTCGGTTTGGCTTTGTTAGCAAAATTATCCGCATTTTTGTATCGTTTAATAATGTGGGTCGCCGTGGCGTAGTGAGTTAGTGCGTCGACTCCTACGCAGAGGGTGCCAGGTTCGATACCCGAATTTACCACCTTTCATATTTTCATGGCTCCACCTCTTTCGAGTCACTGACAATGCTTAAAAAGTATCTCCTGTCTAGAAAAAGCTTTTCAAACTTGGCCGTTCGGAGTCGGCATTAACAGTAGGTCCCTTCCACTCGTGAGAGAACAATAGCATGCACAAAACGAGTGGTTGCTGAGAAGCTAGGCCCAGGTCCGCCTCGGACTGTAGCGCCACCCATATTATTATTATTATTATTATTATTATTAATGTTAAACACTGTTGATGAAGGTTTATTAGCTATTTCTGCAATTGTTCGTACCGATTTTCAGATTTGGAATGTGTTATTATCAATTCCCGTATATCTTCACATGTTTGAGGACCGCCTGGTGCCATGGCTGATGAAGTAATGAGAACCCTCCTAAATGTCACATAAAAAAGTCCAAACAATTACCGTTAACTAGATCGAAATGTTTTGAATCGTTTTGAATCTGTATTACTGAATTTAATTTTGTTTTTTGTTATTAATAAACTGATCATATGAGCATTCAAATTTCGTATATAATTTTCTAGAAAATTACAGGCATTTTTGTAATTGTAAGTGTCCCATTATAATGTTGAGCCACTGTATATTTATAGAAAGAAAAAGATTAAGATCGAAAACAAAACCATTTGTTGCTTAGTTTTGTACAGCAGTTAAGAGTGAATAAGGAATGTTCCGTGATGATACTAAGCTACTTAAATCTCCCAGACAGCTTTAGAAGCACATCGGTTCCACCAGTTATCCAAATTTGAATTTGGTTTTTGTCGATGGGCATATTTTGCTTCGCTTCCATAATGAGGACAACTTTTTATTTATCGATGACGATAACTTTTTTCTATCGACTAAAACATGTTGTTTCAAACGCCATGCAATCGAGGATGCTCGATTGAATCAAAGTAGGTGCTACCCATGTTCGATTGTATCGACTCAACTCGATTGTTCCAAGTTACGTGCTGGTACGCCTGCAACAACTGACGATAGCATTGCTAAAGTTCACCAACGAGTGTTAGACGACCGCCGAACTAAAGTGAGAGGTTATGAAAATGTCCAAGCAACGTGTATAACTAAATCAAGATTCAGGCATGAGAAAGTTGTCCCCACATTTGCTCACGTTAGACCAAAAGCATGTTCGAACGGATTTTTCCAACGCTCTGCTGGCGCTGTTTAGGCGCATAAATCCGAGTCTTGGCACGAGTTAATTACTGTAGATGAAACTCGGGTACACCATTATACGCCGGAAACAAAAATACGGTCAAAATAGTGGACTGCTAAAGGCAAGCCGGCTCCAAAGAAGGACAAACTGTTTTTTCGGCTAGGAAACTGATGGGGACTGTTTTTGTGAATAGTAAAGGGATGATCTTAATCGAATATCTTCAAAAAGGATAAACCATTACGGGAGCATACTACGCACCATTACTTG
Organism: Eristalis intricaria; assembly: GCA_964034865.1. Classification (NCBI taxonomy): domain Eukaryota; kingdom Metazoa; phylum Arthropoda; class Insecta; order Diptera; family Syrphidae; genus Eristalis; species Eristalis intricaria. The sequence goes on from OZ035873.1 coordinate 133,751,446, forward strand.
CAAAGCTGAAGGCGGAAATTGCGGAAAAACGGTCACATTTACAGAAAACGAAAATCCTGTTTCACCAAGCCAAGGCGACGTATCACATTTCAGCGGTTGCTATGGCGGCAATCCATAAACTAAGATTTTTAGTTCCCTCATCTAAGAACTGCGCTCGAAGGACAAATATTTTCGCCAAATGAGGAGGCAATCACCTTCGTAAACAATTATTTTCCAGAGAAAAAAAAATGCCAAGTATTATTTGGACGGATGGGAGCATCGCTGGCAAAACTGTGTAGAGTTTGCAAGGAGACTATGCAGAAAAATGAAAAAAACATTTTGAGACGAAATGTCTTGTAAACATTTTCAGACAACCCTCGTATACATAAAAATTATTTTGATATCATGTTTGTTCACTTATATCTCGAGTTGGGTAACCCCGAATTGTATGATTCTTTTTTTGTTAGAAAGGTATTCTTTTGCAGCAGGTTCCTATGTAAAAAAAAAACCAACACCTTTCCTATGAAAAAACCGACCAAAAATAGGAATTGTAAAACTGGATATGAAAGTCGATATTTTCGTCAGCCTTTATTATCGTGTGTCAACAGGTCACTTGAGCCGACGAGGTGAGTGCATGGAGAACAAACATCGTTTCTTTGATTCTACCGTTCGCACTCCACTCAAGTACGTCCACCTGGGCGACCGATAACCGACACAAGGAAACCACCAACTTTCTCGAAATTCAAGGATCATTCAACAGATCCTTTTATCAAATTATACTAATTAAAATTCAAAACAATTCAAATAATTCATATAGTACCAAAAAAAAAAATAATAAAAAAAATATAAAAGCTTCACCAAGTGGGTTCGAACCTTGGCGTAAAAGTTCGGATCCGATCTCTTACCCTTACAAATCAGCGCTTTAGCGCGCTCGGCTACACCCACAACCAAAATTTAAGTCCCCTAAATTACAATACTAGTGTGATAACTCTTGCAGCTTATTCTAATATAATATATTGAGAATACAATAACGGCTTAACGACGCTCCAGAGGGGAGGAGTTAACAAACACATACACTATCAAGAGTGTTACGAATCATTGGCTATTAAAGAACTACGAAAAGAAGGGTTAGTAGGTGACTCCCTGCATCGCTCTATACGGCAGCTGGTTCCGCTGTGTCGGCTGCCTGGTGATCTCCCACGTGGATGCACTTGCAACTAACACGTACGAACAGGAACTCTCCCACAGGTATCACTCACGAAAGTCGATAACCGGGTCTTACAATGTGGTGTAGCTTTGACGACTCCCGCCGCGCTCAAATTTGCACTTGGATTTCCGCACGTTTGTATGTAGCTATAGGCGCCGACTTTGACGTACACACGCGTTCGCGTTCTGGTGTCCGGTACTTCGTTATTTCTTTGTTTTCCAATATTTCTCCGTTTATTATATTCCTCGTCTAGGAAAATTATCTTAGCTTTCGACCGGAAAGAAGAAAAAAAAAGGAAAAGAAAAAAAAACCGACACAAACAATTTGCCGAAATCACTGAGCCCGATGCTAATTGTGTATATATATTTTATATATATGAATATATATAATTATAATTTATCACTTTCTTTGTTCGTTCGCACAGCGACCGTAAACCGTTTCTCGATCAGGCGTTTTCCCTTTACGCTCCAAAGGTCCCTTCAACACCACGCATCAAACGTCTAACCCGTGATCTCGCTCTCCATAAACTGCCCTCCTCAATCAATCCCTACTTTCTCCCAACCCGCCATCCTGGATATTAGCTGAGATTAATCCCCGTATTTTCTCCTAAGTCTCCAACTAAGCTACCGATTACCCATTCCGGTACGTTCCCCGAAGGAATATTGCTTGCAAGAAAAAAAACAAGATCTAGCCCGAACTGGACTCGAACCTTCAAATAATTTAGTGCTATGCTGACACGCTTCTATCACGCCCAGTATCTAAATGGGAGGAGCCACACTAACACGGAACTCGACAGGCAGCATCTGCGAAAACCTTTCCGAAGTGAAACTATGCCTATAACAGACCCTTAGAATATGTCAAAAATCAAATCCGAAAATCCCCTGCCGTACCAAAACTAAAACAAGTTGAACTGAAAAATCTCCTAGAATTCATAAACGAAATTGGCTGGTTATAAAAGAGGGCTAAATGGTAGACACACAGCCCATATACCGACTGCTACCTCCTGTATCGGCGACGATTTCCTGTTTGTAAGCCTAAAGGTCTTGATAAACCTTTTTATTTTTTATTTGCAAGGATTTAATAAAAGCTGTACTAAATATATTCGGATAGAAGGAATAAAAGGCGAATAAATAACTATCATTATTTGTTTTTAAGAAGCCACTGACCCGTCAACCGATCCTCGTACCTGCCTGCGTCAAGTTTACTTTTCAGCCCTTTAGATCGATTTAATAACAGTACACTTTAGTTTTCACAGGTACACGTCTTTCGAGTCAGTAATAATGTCAAGAAAACACTTCGGACACTACACGTCGTATTTGACTAATCTTATAAATTTTCTTAGTACGGTTTGCATGTTTGTAAAAAAGTTAAAGAAAATTTGCAGATTATGATGTGGTCCAGTAACTAGATTCAAATTGTTGGTTCTTAGGTTGTAGTAATCGGAGCTTCTATTCAGTTCATAGCCTGATCTAGAAAAAAACATCTTTAAGACCTTATAACAGTAAAGATGTTTTAAGGAAAGAATTTTGAGGCTTCTGAAAAGTAACAGACTAGTAAAACGACGGATTTTTCTTACGAATAAGATGAATAAAATGTTTTTGAGAAATTAGAAGTGGTTTCATTTTGTTGAAATGAGTTCCACCCCAGGAAACTAAACCATATTCGAGCCTAGAATGGACTAACCCATAATAGATGCACTTAAGAAGATCTTGCGAACAGAATGATTTTAAAAAGTATAACTGTCCGGTGGCGGCTATAAGGTACTTCTTAAGCGCACTCGTATGGTCGGAGCAGCTCATCCACCAATCAGGCGTAGCACCAAGATACTTAAACGATTTAACATTTTCTATAACGAAGCAATTTTCAGAACATGTAAGGTTCTCAAAATAGATCCGTGCGGTTGCTCCTGATTTTGGCACTGAGGCGGAGGCGGCTAAAATGGGTCTAGCGGTGAATGAGGGAAAAATGAAGTATATGCTGTCATCAAGAAAGGACACACAACATCGACGTTTTGGACAGAGCGTCACAATGGGCAGCTATAACTTCGAGGTAGTCAAGGACTTCGTCTACCTTGTCTCCGCAGTAAGCAGTACAAACAATATCAGTACCGAGATCAAACGCAGAGTAACTCTTGCCAATCGCTGTTTCTATGGGCTCAAGAGGCAATTGAGTAGTAGAGCCATCTCTCGAAGGACCAAGCTGACTTTATACAAGACCTTGATCATCCCTGTCCTGCTGTACGGCGCGGAGGCATGGATAATCTCAAAAGCGGATGAGGAAGTCCTTGGTCTCTTCGAAAGAAAAGCTCTGCGTGCGATCTTTGGTCTTGTTTGCGTTGACGGTTTCTGAAGGAGAACATTCAACCACGAACTGTATGGGCTGTACAGCGACATGAGTCTAGTCAAGCGTCTACGGATCCAACGCCTAAGATGGCTAGGCCATGTAGAGCGTATGAACAACTCACCTCCGGCCCGGAGAGTCTTCGACTCCGAACCCGTGGGACAACGCAACAAAGGACGCCCGCGTTTAAGGTGGCGCACCCAGGTGGAGAAGGATCTCAACCAACTTGGCGAGCGACACTGGAGACCTAGGAGCTAGCCAGAGACCGTGCCGGCTTGTTGGTTGAGGCCCAGGTCCACCCCGGACTGTAGCGCCAAATAAAGAAGAAGAAGGTTGCTCCTGATTTGCAAATATTATTGCTATGTAATTTTTTTTTGCATTTTGCACAGTGGAAATAAAGCCTGCCAAAGTCCAACTCTCTTTCGCATAGATTAAAAAGCATCATCTATCACTCATCACGAGATTATGCTGTTAGAACCAACGACCCAGAACTTCCAGGTCATGATTCATGTCAGCAATTAAGTTTAAAGGAGAGTTACACTGAAAAGCACATGTCATGTCATCAGAAAACGCAGCTTACCACGGAGGTGCTGAGAATATATAGTGTGTTTATAAATATTAAGAAAAGTATCGGTCCTAACACACAGCCTTGAGGAACTTCTATGGAGATGTTGCTAAAAGAACTCAATCGACCATTTATTTTTACCCTGTTTGCTGTTAGACAAATACGACCTTTTGTATACTACCCCTAAACCACAATTTTATAATTTTACCAAAAGGATATTATGATCAACAGTAAGCTTTCGTAATATCAATAAAAAGAGCCGCAGTCAGATTTTCGGCATAAATATTTGTGCAAAAATTTGACAGAGCTCTTTCAGTTGAAAAACCTGACCGAAAATCAAATTTGTACTTGCTAAAGAAATTATTTGTATCTAAGAATTTGATCATTCTATTCTTTATCGTTTCCTCAAGAACGCTTCGAAAACACTGGAAGTTAAGAAATATAATGATAATAATATGACTGGCACTACAGCCCGTAGAGGGCTAGAGCCTAGCTTCTCAGCAACCACTCGTGTTGTGCGTGCTATTGTTCTTTCACGAGTGGAAGGGATACCCTTTGAGCTTTGTCAGTGACTCGAAAGAGGTGGAGCCGTGAAATATGAAAGGTGGTAAATTTGGGAATCGAACCTGGCACCCACTACGCCACGCCGACCACCCACCACAATAATAATAATAGATAAATCATACAAATAAAATATAGATAAGTCTTGTATCCGTTCATATCTTTTATGAGGGAAGTGGTTTGTCTTTTGTCTTAACTCAAACCCTTCGATACAATAGATCTACTCTGGTCGCGGTGTTGTTGCCTTCACGGCATGGGTTGTAGAAGAGGACAAAAAATAACTCACATTTGCTGGCTCTAGGTTTGCACAGGCTTTCACTTTACTTTCGTTTTACCTGACAATCGGGCTAAATGCACAAATTCGTCGAATTGAAAGGCGTTTATGAAGCTAGGCAGGCAAATCCAAAAAAGCATAAGTCGCGTACTTCCATGGAACTTACCATTGAGGGGATCTCACGAAGCCATTTTTGCCGAAACCTTTTAACCGGTGAGTGGTATCGGAGCTGAGGCCCATTCTCAATGCGAATTCAATTAATCCCAGAGTTGCAGTGCGAGTGTCTAGCTATGAGATTGAACGTCTGTCACATCAGCCGCTGAGTGGAAAAACTTTGTTATGCGACTTTTGTTTCCATTTGCATTGATGACCATTGGGAATGATTTAAGCCAGCCCACCCTGATGGCCAGTGGAGGACTGAGTGCCCATGGCTGAAAAACTTCGCAATTCAATCGAAAAGCGCATTAAAGGGAGTGACCACATCTGGGGCTCACGTACAAATTGAACAGACCATAATCAAATTGGGGAGTCGTCAAATTGATGTGGACTGCAGTGTCGACTTCTCGTCTAATTCACTTGGTGGTTGAAAGGATTTGTTCAGTTTTTTTTTGGCACCTCTCTCTTCACCGGCAACACCGATGCCAACATCGGTAACTATACCACGTACGAAATCGAATCAGCTTCTGGTAGCGTGGTTGATTTTTTTTTTTCATCTCCTTTGGCGTTTTCATGGGACGTCGAGAGACAACTAGGAACATTTAGGAGTGTTAAACGTATGTGAACAGAAATCCTTCGAAAAAGCCTCTCCTCCTGCGCCGAGTGTAGGAAGGTTGGTAGGCTTGGTGGTTCGGTGAGAGCCCAATTAGCGCTATGTGCCGTTTTAATGCCACTCTTGTACCTCACATATAAGCACGGTTGCTACTTGAAAAAAATATTGTGCCCAAAGGAAATCAAAGGAAATCAAAATGACCAACTGTAGCTAAAAATGACCAAAATATTTGTAAAAACGAAGGATTTGATATTGGTATTGGTATTTAAACGGCATTCTTCCCATTCTGAACAAAACGCCTCATTGACGACCATTGGCTTAAGTTAGCTTACATGCGTAAGAACTGAACGAAGAGTAGGCAGAAATATCGTCAAATTTTTTAAGTGAGCACAACACCATTTTGGGAGATTGCGCATATTCCTGTGACCGATTGCAATTTGAGTACGTAGAGAGCGGTTTATATTATCCTCGCTTAAGGCAGTAAAAGTGAACGAAATTCCACGAAACTGAACGAAACGCCTCATTGACGACCATTGGCTTAAGTTAGCTTACATGCGTAAGAACTGAACGAAGAGTAGGCAGAAATATCGTCAAATTTCAAAGTGAGCACAACACCACTTTGGGAGATTAGGCATATTCCTGTGACCGATTGCAATTTGAGTACGTAGAGAGCGGTTTATATTATCCTCGCTTAAGGCAGTAAAAGTGAACGAAACGCCTCATTGACGACCATTGGCTTAAGTTAGCTTACATGCGTAAGAACTGAACGAAGAGTAGGCAGAAATATCGTCAAATTTCAAAGTGAGCACAACACCACTTTGGGAGATTAGGCATATTCCTGTGACCGATTGCAATTTGAGTACGTAGAGAGCGGCTTATATTATCCTCGCTTAATGCAGTAAAAGTGAAAGAAATTCCACGAATCTGAAGGAAAGTATTATTGTGTTCAGAATGGATTATTTTAGGGCGAATTCGGTCATTTGGTTATGTTGCCTTACGTCCTTCATGGTTGAGACTTAAGTGGTTGTAGGTTAGGTTAGGTTAATGTGATTGCCTCAACTGAAGCAGTTCTGGCCCACTTAGATCCTGATTGGAACCATTGTAAGATCACTAATCGGCAGCTTACGTGCCAGTTCCTCTTTGGGTACTAACAAAAAAAAACAAACGCCTGAAGATACCTACTGGATGATACACTCCCTTGCTGGGTTACAGCCAATTAGTACTTTTTATAAATTTGTCTATGTCCTGAATTTTAATGCCAAATATTTCGTCACGCCTATTGAATGAATAGTTGCCTAGCGTGCTGGGCAAGTGCCGAGGTAGGGATGTATAGTTTCTTCTTCCTCTTCGTCTCTACACCTCCTGCAAAAGTCATTGTAGGGGGTTCCCATTCTCCTTGCGTGTGTGCCGATTAGGCAATGACCAGTAATAAGGCCAACTACATTGCTGATTTCCTTTCTATTTGGAATTAGGAGAGCGGTTGTTTTTTTGGGATTTATTGAAGGCCATATTAGCCTTGAAATCCTGCAAGTATCTAATTCAATCCAACTCCCATTGGCGGCGTTGATGGCATCCGTGAGTAACAAAGTGTTCATTACTTGAAGAGAGAATGGGGTGTCCTAATTACTTGCCATGGGCAAAATTCACCCCTGTTCTAGCTAGCTCGTCTGACCTTTCGTTGCCTGAAATACCACTATGCCCAGGGACCCAGCATAGGGTAATGTTGGATCTGCACCGCTATCTTCCTAAGAGAAAGACGGCAAAGTCTTCCCATCTTTGATCTGATTGATCGTATTACGTGGACAATCTGGTCTTAATCGAGCACGAAGCAGCGGCGACAGATGAATCGCGGAAACTAGAACCTTTTTACAAGGGTCCGTATTTAGTGACTAAGGTGGTACCGAATGACCGACCGGGGATTCAGAGGAATCAACGTTAGCGCAGTTCAGTGATAAGTTCGGTGAAAATCAAGCCGTGGTGTGAGTTATCAGATAAAGGCCTTGAAAATGGACGACGACGACTCAGATGCGAGTCCCAAATTTGATTCAGGTTCAGATTCAGAGGCACTCGTGTCTAACCAGGCTAGACATGATGATGGCGAAGGTAGAGACAATCTGGACACGATAGATAGCCCGTCTATCGGATTCATTGACAGTATGCGGATTGTGATTTCTTCAACATCATCCTGGAGAAGATCGTGCAAGACTCACACGCCAACACTAGAGGCACGATCTTCCAGAAGTCCGTACAACTGCTAGCATACGTGGATGACATTGACGTGATTGGCAGAACACAGCGAGCCGTCAATGAGGCGTTTGATGGCATTGAGGCAGAGGCGGCTAAAATTGTATAGGACACACAACATCGACGTCTTGGACAGAGCGTCACAATGGGCAGCTATAACTTCGAGGTAGTCAAGGACTTCGTCTACCTCGGCTCCGCAGTAAACAGTACAAACAACATCAATACCGACATCAAACGCAGAGTAACTCTTGCCAACCGATGTTTCTATGGGCTCAAGAGGCAATTGAGTAGTAGAGCCATCTCTCGAAGGACCAAGCTGACCTTATACAAGACCTTGATCATCCCAGTCCTGCTGTACGGCGCGGAGGCATGGACAATCTCAAAAGCGGATGAGGAAGTCCTTGGTATTTTCGAGAGAAAAGTTCTGCGTGCGATCTGTGGTCGTGTTTGCGTTGACGGTTTTTGGAGGAGAAGATTCAACCAACTTGGCGTGCGACACTGGAGACAGCTAGCCAGAGACCGTGCTAGCTGGAGAGGCTTGTTAGTTGAGGCCCAGGTCCACCCCGGCGCCAAATAAAGAAGAAGAAGAAGCGGGCAGCCTCTTGGATGGCTTTTACTTCTGCCTGGAATATACTACAGTCGTTGGACATTCGACGGGACAGAGAGAAGGGCATATCCTGCGATGACGAAAACACTCATAGTCCAGTGCCTTCTTCCGTTTTGGATCCGTCTTCCGATGGGTAGCTTCTCTCATTACGTCTGATGCCCAGTCTTCTCTATTTGGGATGCGCGTTTTATACGCAAATTTGAAGTCTACAACGGGCGCGATATAATTGGATATTCGCCGTCTTGACTATTTCCATGTAACCTAAACTGTGCATTTTGCTCCAGCGGTTGCATTCCCTCGACCTGATCGCAGCCTTGGTAGCCGCCAACTTCCCATAAATGTACATGGGAAGTAGCTGTAGCATTGTTTCCATGGCGGCTGAAGGTGTGGAGCGAAGTGCACCAGCAATGCAAATGCACGCAGATCTTTGTATACTGCTTATCTTTCTCCGATTGTATGTATTCCGTAATGCTGGCCACGATTGCACCCGATGTGCCCCAGGAGTGTAAAAACAATTCGAACACGGTGGCCTCATGAAATAAAGAGTTGTACACAACGATCGAATTACCGGTCCTTGTAGAGAGGGGTATGGGATGTCTAGCTAGCTCGTCGGCCCTAGCGTTGCTTGCTTGACCTTACGTTGCCTGGCCAAGCAACACCTTGTCGGGCGGCAGTCGCCACCACATGGGCTGCTGCATCCGCATAAGCAGATCAGATTTACGGGCTTTAGCGATCAGTCCCTCTTCACCAGTAGTCTCAATAGTGGTAACTAGAAGTCTTGACGGTCGGAGGACCAGATCACTCATCTATCACATTCTAGATTGAAAGGAGCCAGATCAAGTAGCTCCAGAAAGACGAAAAAATCGATCCATTGGCCTCCACATCAAGTGCATTCAAGCTCCAGTTTTGAGACGCATATGACCAAGGGGCAGATTTTGAGGCTGGAATAAAGCAGATGAGATGAACCTAAGTCTCTTAGGAATCCATCCCAGGAAAGGAATAAAGGTTCCCGCGAATCTACACAAAGTTCTACCAAAAGATTAAGGAAACCACCAAGTGCCTACCTAACTGACCCCTCCGTCAGCTAAAGCAGAGATGAGACAAGCTATAATTTGCAAGCATAAACCGGGTCAATCTCAAGTGAAACGAACCGAAGAAAAACGGTTTCCTTTGCGGCACAAAAAAACCCTCCTCAATGGTGCCCCCTTCAAAAAATGTGCAATCAACTTAGTTCGACTGCAGTTGCCACAACCATTTTTCGAGAGCCATTGCTTGACTGCAAACGAAACGAGGCCTCTGTCGGAAATCAAGAAGATTCCCCTGAGTGCCCCTCGACACTGCCTCTTCATCAAAGCAAGTGGTCAGAGGACTCCGATATTTCCCCAACTTTAACCACAAGACTCACTGCAACCGCAAATATCCGTCGAAGACATCCCTCGCCATCAATGTAAGTCAAGCAAAACTGACAGAAATTTAAACTAAACGCTTTGAAGTGCATACTTACGGAACACAAGGACGCGGCCATTACAGCGACAACTTTCAGCCAGTGAACTTGGGGCCAATGCAGCATCCGACAGAGCGACAAGTGCTTGAGCAGCTCTTCCTGTGTAAGGAGAAGAAAAAATAAACTCTGAGATTTTCATCAGAAAAGAAAAGCAAGAAAAATAAATTTCATTCAAGGCGCGAGATACCACGGAGAAGGAAAGCGTGAATTCCACCCTGAGACGGGTAAATAATTGCGAAAGCATATCGCCAGGACCTCGCGCGGGTCCTGAGTGTGCCCCAGCACCACATACCGCCCAGCCTCAGGCGAAGCAAGCCCACGCCACGAGCTAAAGCAGAAGTTAAACGGATTTCATGGAAATTAGCAAACCAAAAAAGGAGAAAAAGAAGCGAAAAGTAAAAAAAAAAAACGAGGAAAATCACAACAGAACTGGCAGCAAGGATAGGAGAGGCAGCAAAAAAGGAGGACACACGAAACAAGAAAACAATAAACAAAACCAACACTTTACCTCGGGCAGGCAGAGAGCCTTCCACTTCTCCTGCAGCAGGCAGCGGCTAATGAAGAATCCTTTTCCGACCTGATTTTTCACTCGCAGCGGCATGGTGAGGGACCAGCAGGCAACGTCAGCGGTCAGGAGACGTCGGTGGTGTGGTGTAGTGCGCACCGTCAACACATTCCATTGTGTACGCGGAGTGAAATTGAAAAGGTGAGGAGCGACGGGTTAGGGTCCATGATTTATTCTGAAGCAATGGATATACGAACCTGGGCGATGAGTACCCTTAGGTATCCCTTTGTCAGTCTGCCTTGACGGCATTCGCGTTCTAAGCGGATCTTCACTGGAGGCGGTGCTTTGTTGGCCAACGAGCGAAAATAGGCGGCCGACCAGCGCAGGATGTCATATGGCTGGGTGCGAATGGCAGCTGTGAAAAGTGAAAATTCGCTTTAATACAAGGTTTGCAGGGTGGGTGGAGGTAGGTCTGCTGCTTTACAATCAGGCACACTGACGCTCCACGTTCGCATCCTTTGTGCTGGTCGTGGGTGGGAGTCAACACCAGGAGCGGAGGAGTGAAGTCAAAGGTTACGACTTTTGTTCAACGCAGCAGGCGCACGATGGGAATGAGGATAACAAGAATTAATTAAACAATTAAACGGCCGTTTGTCCTTGGTCCAATATGGTCGTAGGATTAACCGTGCCCGGCGACTTGTTGGCTGCCAATTTAGATTGTTTCATTTGAAACTGAGTTGTTTGCTTTGTTTTGACGGTACTTAGTCGATTGACGGGCCATCGTTTTGGGGGGAACAATACGAGCTGAGAGAGAAGGTAAATCGAAAGCATTCTTCGTTGAGATAAAATCACAGCAATTGTGACAAGTTCATCGCATGGCATGAGGGACAGATAGACTCCGAACTTCGCAAATTGCGATACTTCATTTGCTTCGAATTTTCTCTAATGTTTCTTTATGGGTTGAATTTGAGAACTGTTTAGTCGTGAATTTGTGCATCGGTCTGCCCCCTTTGTGGATCATGTTCGCAGTTTGACAATTCGACTGGTGTAGATAAAGAAATTCTTACTTATATTATAAATGCGAAAGTATCTCTGTCTGTCTGTTACCCTTTCACGTCTAAACCAATGAACGGATTTTGATGAAATTTGGGAGAGAGATACTTGTTCCGGGTCTAAGGAGGAAATGGGGCAAAAACCGCAGTCCTGGCTCGTTAATGGCTTATCGGATTGGAAAACTAAAAAATATGCTTCTTTTGTAAATTTATCCCTTATTCATTTGAGCTATCAACCATCCTTTTGCATTGTCCTAAAGCTGAGCAATGCTCAAAAGAATGCAACTATTTATCGTTAAAAAATGTCCATCATTGGAGACCATCGGCAACAATCAACCAGCAGTGGCGACTATTGACATAGTGTGTGTGTTTCTACGCATGCTGTAGCATGCATATATATTCGATATCGAAATTCCAGTGTGTTCTCTCGTAACAAAAACCAGAAACCACCCTTCTGGGAAGTACTCAAATTGAACCAACAACCCGGGTTTGTTCCCGCTAGTAAATAAAATATTTCGGAGGAAAGCTCAAAACGACATTCAAATCGTTAGACTTCCCAGGACGACAGACAACTAACACTTACTGACTTCAGTTGGCATCGATCCAGATGAGGCAGTGCTAGACAATGACTTCTTTGCGGTCGAAGATCCCCAAGAGAAGGTTACAGCTTTGGTGCAGTCTTCCAGAGAGTGCATACGCTCAACGAGGTTAGTAGGCCGAATCACGATCTGGAGAACAGAGCCCTGCTAAACCACTTCTATCTCCGCAATGAGATGAGTCAGTGGAGATCAGAGAATCCAGGTTTCCCGGGTTCAATGACGAGAACATGGCGCATATTTGATTTCTCAAGAAGATCTCCAACGTATCTTCCACTCGTTGAAGAAGAAAAAGTCACTGGGAATCGATGGAATACCGAATATTGTGCTTCGCCATCTTCCCCCCAAAGCGGTCCAAATTTACACAACCTTGTTCAACAATGCGCTGAGTAATGCACATTAGCCGATGCACTGGAAAACACCTGTTGTTCAACCGATCCCTAAACGGGACAAAGATAGATAGATATATATATAGATACATTTATTTATTCTCATTCTTATGATTTTATGATACAATTCAACTATAATACTGACAATAATTCATGTTACTGGTAAAAAATAAAAGAATAAGAAAGTTGGTAACGAAATTGAAATATGGAATTTCAATTCGAGAAAAATAAAATAGAGTCGAATGCCACTTCAATATGTACGTTCAATATGTGTCCAATATAACAAATAGAACTCAAATGGTAAAAATTGATAACCATAAATCTAGAATCTAGTTTCCTCAAAGATCGGGTGAACTGCAGTTTTTGTGTGCTCTTTTAAGCGGCGCTTATGTATATAAGCAAATTTCTTAACTTTATCTTGGAGTATGGAATATTCCAAGATATCTGTGGATATCGTCGTTTCTGATATGGAAGTGCATTAACGATGGTTCTAAGCACCTTATTTTGAAAAGTTTGTAATACGTAACAAAGTGATTTCATAATTATAGTCGATATAATGGCCACTTTATCTTTACCACCTCGTGACAAAGTTAAAGTCACCCGAACGTCTTTTTAAATATTTAACGTGGAGTTAAGATTATAATTTCATGTCATTTGATTAAAAAAAGGTCTAAACATGTTTTCTGAAGATGAAGATTTAAATATTTTTACTTATGTGCAAACCCAAAGATCAACGAACGAACATCAATGAACTTGCAGATGAAACTGGAATAGCATTCCGAAGCAGTTTTATTACCCAAAATTTTCAATAAATATTTTTTTGATGAGAAAATCGTGGCATAACCAACGATTAATAAATTTAAAAAACGCGAAAAATAAAGCATTTAAACTTTTCAAAAAATCAAATTCAGAGCACAACAAACAGCGTTTTTGTCAATTGCGTCGGGAATATGAATTTTTAAACAAATTTCTTTATAAACACTATGTTATGAATACTGAATCTAATATCGCTAGGAATCCTAAAGGTTTCTGGACATTTGTAAATAATAAAAGAAAGCAAAATGGGACTTTGCAAAATGTTGAGTTCAATGGTATAGTATCTCAGAGTAGTGAGACACCCTGTGAGCTCTTTGCAAAGTTCTTTGAATCAGTGTATAGAGATCACTCGAATATTCCTCCACCTTCTTTTAATGAAGATGTTTGTAATATAAATCTTGGATTAATGTATATCTCAACTGATGACATACTGCAGGGAATTGATTCCTTGAACTCTTGTGTGAATCCTGGTCCTGACAATGTTCCCTCTGTTATTGTCAAACAATGTCGCTACCATTGAAATTATTGCTTAATATGTCTTTATCTTCCGGTACATTCTTGGACGAATGGGAAGTGTCCTTTATACCACCAATATTTAAAGCTGGTTCATAAATAAAGTGGAAAATTATAGAGGAATCGCCGAGATTTCAGCTATTCCGAAACTTTTTGAGTTAATTGTCACAAAAAAAATTTATTTTGCAATCAAAGAAAACGTTTTTTTACACCAACATGGTTTTGTTTCTGGCAGATCCACCTTAACCAATTTGACAATTTTTACAAAATACCTCTTTGATTCAATAGAATCCGGGTATCGAGTTGATGTTATATTCACGGATTTTAGAAAAGCTTTCGATACTGTATGCCATAATATTCTACTAAACAAAGTAAGATCATTTGGTATTCATTCAGTACTACTACTAAGTGGATAGAGAGTTACTTAACAAATAGAACTCAAATGGTAAAAATTCATAATTATAAATCTAGAATCATTAAGGCATTATCCGGTGTTCCCCAAGGTAGCCATGTAGGTCCACTACTGTTCATTATATTTATTAATGAGATTCCTTCAATCCTGTCTCATGTTAAATGTTTAATGGATGCAGACGACGTGTTAAAAATCGTCAAGATTGTGCGTATATTCAAAATGACTTAAATATGTTATGTAATTGGTGCGATCTCAATGGACTAAGCTTAAATATTACTAAATGTCATTCTTTTTCTGTTTACCATGTATTGTCACCCGTAATATATGACTATTCGGTAGGTGGAACTTGTCTTACTAGGAAAACGGAAATAAAAGACCTTGGTGTAATTTTCGATACGAAACTTTCCTTCTCATTTCATATCGACTACATAGTTGCAAAAGCTAATTCAATGCATGTGCTGAATTTTCGAGTCCATATGCCCTAAAATCTGTCTATATGTCCATTGTACGTCCTCATCTCGAGTATTGCTCAGTAATATGGTGTCCTTTATATATGAACTCTATAGTGAGCATAGAAAAAGTTCAAAAGTCATTTACTAGATTTGTTATAAAAAGAATACACGCCCGACAACAATGTGCCCGTCCAACTCCTCCTTATCCTTTCGCAACAGACGAACGTATATCGGTCGTGCTGACAATGGTGGCAGTGGCGGCTTCCATCAAGCAAATTTTAATTATTTTCCGAACAGGGTGGAATCTTGACATCATGCCACCATATCCTACAAGATGTGCGTTAATAGGTTAAGATACTTTAGAACGAAGACGAGTTGATCATAGCATAATGTTAATTTATGATATTCTTTCGTATCGTGTAATTTGCCCTGAGCTCCTTCAAAATGTAAGGTTTTACACACCGGAAAGAATTCTTCGAACCCGAAAATTCGTATTACAACCAAAACATCTGTATAATTATGGCTTTAATGAACCGTTAAGTAAATGTATAAGTGAATTTAATTCCGTTTGTGTAGAAGTAGACCTATGTGATGAGAGACAACAATTTAGACAGTCTATTCCAAAATCTTTGACAATTTTCCTTAATTAATCTAATCTATAATTATTTATTACAAAATATATTTATTCAATTTAATGTACTGTTTACATACTTATTTATTACTAAATCTATTTATTCAAATATTTATTTAATACTTGTTGTCCTATATTTGTTTACTTATAATTATCAAAATGTTCCTATCATGTACGTAGATTATACGAATATTTTCATAAGGTTCCGAAATCTGTAAGAGTTATACTCGGAAGATGGAATAAATAAATAAATAAATAAATAAATAAAAAAAATATGCAATATAAAACTTCATAAAAAAAAATTTAAGTACTAAGATAGTTCATAGAAAAAAAATCAAAAGTAATTGCTGAAAGATACAGTAACAAATATTAAAATTTATACCAGAATATCAGAAATCTTAGATTCTAAGACAGTAAAATTGAAGCCGAAGAGCCACATTTTAACGCGTTTCATAAACGTTCCAGGTATTGATATTGCCCTGATCGGCTGTGGAAGTTTATTAAAAAGTCGATGAGATTAAATAGAAAAGAAATTACGATACGCAATGGTGCGGAATAAAGGTACAGCTAACACGTTACAGAAGTTTCCCTGTAAATTATAATTTGAAATAAGATGGAAGTTACGGTTACCAGATTTCATGAAAAACGTTTTTAACACTTTAAAACAATACAAGTGACGAACTGGAAGGATTTTTTGGTTGCAGAACAGAGTAAAGCTTGGAAATCTACCAGGTTTATGACAAATTTTCCTTAAAACATATTTCTGCAATATCAGCAGTGGTTGTATTTTATTTAGGTAGATACCTCCCCAACAAGTAATTCCGTATTGCAGCTTAGAATGGAAAATTCCATAATAAATTGTCTTGAACAGCTTTGTTGAGCATACATTACGTAAAAAATAAAAATGTCTAAGCGTGTATCGAAAATACTTTTTCAGTGAGTCTGCGTGATTCAAAAAACTCATTCTTGAATCAAGGGTGAGCCCCAAGTACATAAAGTCGTCAACTATTTCTATTAGAAAACATTTATCACTACAATTTAGACTGCTACGAAAAGTGGCAGAGGGAGACGTACAATGACAGTTAAACAGTTTGTATCTTTCACACTCAGGTGCGTGGTAGTATACATTTGGCTCTAATTTGTGGACGGAAGACAGGTTAAAAAACATTATTTTAGTTTTGGAGCTTATAACTAAATTATGCGTTGCAAACCAGTGTCTCAATAGATTTAGATCCCAATTGATGTCAGACACCACATCCAAGGGACTGTTAAGGCCATATGAGAAACCGATGTCATCCGCAAATGCAGTAGGTGAACCTTTAAATTTGAGATCAAATACCGAATTGATATAGATTAAGAATAGGATTGGACCCAAAACAGAGCCTTGCGGTACACCCAGATTAAAGAACTTAATTTCGCTCCTAATTTCATCTATCTTAACTCTCTGCGACCTATTCTTCAAATATGACGTGAACCAATTTAGGATAAATCCAAGGAAACCAGCGTTCTCCAGTTTTTTCATATCGAAAGCCTTGGTTATATCAATAAATAAACCAGCCGTACATTTTTTTCCATCGAGATGTGGCATTATTTGAGAAAAATACTGTAAAAGTGCACCTTCCGTCGACTTTCCTTTTTGAAAACCGAATTGGACGGGATTAAAGAACTTTGTTTTAGTTAAGAAACTCACTATCCTATTGTTCATTAGTTTTACAAAAGCTTTGCTGAAAGTTGGAAGGAGTGATATGGGTCTATAGTTGCCGATCTCAGTAGCAGAACCTTTTTTAAACAATGGAATGACATCAGCGCGTTTGAGGTCATCAGGAAAGAAACCTTCAAAGACGCAACGATTAAAAATATATGCCAAGACATCCAATTTGTTTAAGGACAGAGTTACAAATACCATCAGCACCACATGGATTCGATTTATTTAAGGTACCAATTACTTTTAAGACTTCAAGAGGAGTTATAAGTGCATTCCGACAAATCTTCGGTCGATCAGTCTTCTTCCCTGCATAAGTAAAATTTTTGAAAAGATAGTCATTGGAGTTCTGAAACAATGGGTTGATGAAAAGACAATCATACGGGACAACCACTGGTGTCCGACATACAATGGAATACAAACAAAAATCAGTGCACGGGTGCCTGCCTGATTGACTTGGAGAAGGCGTTCGACACCGTTTGGTTGGAGGGCCCTTTCCTCCAGCTGGTCAGGCTTGCCATAAGTAAACCATTGCTGTACGTAGTCTATGACATGATAAGAGGTAGAAAGTTCGTTGTGAAAATTGGTGACGTAACTTCCACTACGGTCTTAACCATTAAAAACGGTCTGCAACAGGGGGCCATCGGTTCCCCGATCTTGTATTCTATATTCACTGCAGATCTTATAGGTTACATGCCGCACTTAATTGCGTACGCCGATGACTTAGTTGCGTACAGATCTGGTCCGAAGGTCGAGGTAATAAACATCTTGTTGCAGCGTGACTTCGATAAAATTCAGCGATGGAAGTTGCGACGGCTGGAAGTTGCGACGACTGGAAGTTGCTTATCAACTTCCAGAAGTGGGAAACTAGTCTTTTCCGGATCCCGTTGTACATGGCAACGCGGGATAAGCGCCAAAACTGGCGTAAGTTCGGCATAGTTGACCCGCATGGTCGGCCGTTAGCTGTAAAAAGTGTAGTTAGATATCTAGCCATTTGGCTGGATCAATATCTGTATTTTGACAAACATATAGATATTGCTCTGACGAAAGCCAGAAAAGCCTTTGCTGCGGCAAGGAGGTTGTTTTCCAGCAGCCAACTTGATACCAGAGTGAAGGTTATCTGCTACATGGCCCTAGTACGGCCAATTATGGTGTACGGTTGTCCATTGTGGTTCAACGTGAGTCCTTCCCAGATGAGGTTGTTCGAGAGGCAGTGTCTTAGGAGCTGTCTCCGTCTGTATCGTACACCTGAGTCCGAGTACAAGAAGTACTATCCTAACGAGTTTCTGTACAACGAGGCAAACGTGAACAGGGTAGATAATTTTATTATTAAGCTGATCAGAAAGCACACTGCACGAGCTATGACCTCTTCCAACAGTCTGATCTTTGGGGCTTACTACCTCAATAGTATGTACCTTAACGGCTTTATTCCGCCCGAAGCATTCCACTATCTAGACACAATTGGCCTTATACAGGATCCACAAAGATGTCCTATAATCTTCCGTACGCCGAACAGTGGACAGGCGACTTCAATACGAACCGGATGTCGTTCGCACCCACGAGGATCTCCTCCGGTTCAGTAGAGCGATCCCCGATCGAGATGGGAAAGAGTCTGCCATAAAACGGCAAGTTTAATGGTGGTTACACCAAAACCAGCCTCCGCCACCGCTAGCTTTTCCACAGGATCCGGTAGCTGACCAAAGTGGCCAGCTTACATAGTTTTTTTTAAGGTAGTGTTTTAAGAGAAAAAATATATATATAAAACATAAATAAGATCAAAAAAAAATATTAAATCAAAAAATCCAAAAAAAAAAATAAGAAAACAAAAAATCCAAAAAAAATATATAAGAAACAAAAACAAAAAAAGGGAAACCATGGCGTATAAAATTTATATGTTAGGCATATGGTTAGGCCATGGTGCACGTGTCCGTACTGTTACGGACATAGTTAAGATAGGCTTAAATTTTGTGTTAGGTTAAGTTAGTATAAGGTAGCTTAAGTAGTTAAGTTTAGCCAAGTTTTTTATCAGTTTTCTTGGCAAATGAATAAAGTAATAAAAAACGCAGATTAAGCCGAAAGGCACATTTAGAAAATAGATTAGATTAGCTTAGAGTACCCGCATAGGGTAAGTAGGTTATTATTAAGAACGAATTCTTAAGATAGTTAAGCTAGTTCTAATTACTTTTGTCTAGCAAGTAAGTAAAAATGGAATGAACTAAATGCCTACCCCTGGTTTGCGCTGTCCCCAGTTCGAATCCCAGTTAATAGGCTTCTATCTGGTTTTCAAATCTAGTCCAGTCACCAATCAGTGGTAGTAGTCTGACTGTGGGTATCACGATGGACCAACTCTGGTTTCAGTCTGCTTAGAGTGCTGGTTAATTCAGTATCAGCCCCCGTACCTAACCTAACCTTGTACGAAGCGTGTACAGTTCACCCCTATGTATAAACTTTCCAGGAGAGCACTTGTAAAGAGCCAGTGTACCAACTCTGAAGCCAAGGGAAACAAAAATCTGTCTCTACACCCATCACCTCATGGACGTCATTGATGCGCCGTCAAAGATCTCTTTGACATGCACGGCATCGATTGATTGCAGAAATTGTCATGACAAATCATTTCCTGGAAATTGAATAAGAACACCCCCACGCACACACTCCACGTCTCTCAAAGGACATCAACAAACTTTGTGCATCCTTGAAGTAGACAAAATTAATACGATTCGAAATACGTTGACATGGCAAGACGTTCACCTCCCGAGATGTCTTTCATGTCTCCGAACGCACACCTGTTGAGCGTGGGTGGGAGTGTGGAGTGTGGAACAGAAATTGAGTTCCCTGAAATCATATCCGTCATGACAATGACGCTAGAGGTGAGCAGAGAAAGGAAAGGGAAAAACAGAAACAAAGCAACCACCCTAACCTCTGCCAACAGCGTGTATTCACATGTGAGTGTGACATCCTGCAGTTGCTAGGCGGTGACTGTGTCACAAACAAATGTCAATGGCTCTTCAACCTCTCCACCGCAAGCACTTTCCAGGAATAACTCGGAGTGTGCTTATGTATGAATTTGAGGGAAGAGTCGTGACTCAAGTTATTTTCTGAAGAGTGCACTCTCGCACACGTTTTGAGTGTCCTTGGCCTGGCTCTTACTCTAACCCAATCACTCTCAATTTATCCCCGATACCTGTTGTCTTCACGTGCATCGTACGCCTCGATGTATCCATCAATTTGACGGGTTTCAACTGAAATGTGCACGCTTCGTGTGGTCCGGTGCGTTTGCAAATGTGAAGGACTCTCTGCCATCAACGCTCACAGGTGCTGCCGTTCACAAGCGTCTATTCCTGGAGCATCTTATGAGCCAGCAAACGAGAAATCCAATGTCCGTGAGCTTCCGTTTCGACAAAACGATGTCGAAAAAAGGGCGTAATCCCCTCACGAGCGTCATCGGGCGAAAATCTATTTTTGACTCACCCTTTGCGTAGGTCTTCAGGATGTTCGGAAAGGTTTCCGGGACAGCGATTTGCTCCGAGCAGTACAGCTGTACCATGGCGCGTCGACTGGGCCGTGTAACCGTGAGTAAATTATTTTCAATTTGCTCGAATCACTTTTGACAGGAGTGCTCTTCGTTTTGAATTGCCTCTTAATTTGAAAAAATAAAATATTCACTGAACTTCACTTCGTTAGCGCGCTGCGAGCAAGTGCCTATCGACTGAAGTTGGATTTGTTTTGTTGTTTTTTTTTTCACTTCAAGTGTTGGACAGGAGTTGCGATTAATTGTTTGGGTCAACGGAGTTACCAAGGATACCCTCGCGTCGCGTGCGCGATGTGCGGCGAAGGGATTTGTGTGTGAGACCCTGCGTGGGAGCTTGGAACTTCAATGAAAAATGTCTGAAAATAACCTTAGACAGGTGGTGTGGATGATATGAAGTTCGGGTGCTTTTTGTTCTCTGTAATTGACGCGGCCCATCCAGTTTGTGGTGGCGAAAGTAAATTCACACTCTACTTACGTGGTAACCGAATATGGAATGTATCAACGTCAACATCGGCAGGCTCAAGGCTGTCGAAGGGCACCATCAGATTAGGGAACACCTTGCCTTGGAAGCAATCTGAAGCTCAAGGCATGAGAGTGTGGATGACAACTTGGAATGCTGTGAAAAATTCGACCGGGGCACACTCCAATTTCGGTACAAGCAACTAACACCATTGCACTTGGCTTCACCAGATGCCTGGAGTGTGATCGGTGGCTCGGATTGCAGGTGTCTCGGAAGTAGCTAGAAGCGCCAGAAGGTGTGTTCGTTTTTGGTCCTCGGGATGTGGTGGTGGTGTGCTTCGTTGATCGAAGTGATACAAAGTTCGTGTCAATGTCTGTTCATTTAGCAGATTCAATGCGTTTAAGAATCGTTGTCCGGGGTTGTAAGCAACCGAGATCAAGTTATTAACCAAGTTCATCGCTCTGGCAGTATGGCCACGAATCAACTTCACCAGGAAATTGTCCACTCAGACTCTGGAGTTATATAAAGGCGAAGGCGCGCCCTAAGACAAGCCCCCTTAAACAACCGAATCTTTTCCAATAAGCTTGCACTCACGTCGAACCACACGGAACAGCGGCCCGCGGATGAGGGCCTGAGGGCCATGTAGCAGGTTACCTTGACACTCGCGTCGAGTTGCTTGTTGAACAACAGTCTCTTTGTGAGACCAAAAGCGCCTCGGGCCCGCCTCTACATGACCTTAAATTCTAGAAACTACTTAATGACCAGCAGTATGGTTGTCGCCTAGCGTTCCTATTCGCGCTAACGGTTCTTAGAGGAGGAGATTCAGGCGTCTACGGATCCAACGCATAAGATGGCTAAGCCATGTAGAGCTTATGAACAACACAGCTACTCTACGAAGAGTCTTGGTTTACGAACCTGTGCGACGACGCAACAGAGGACGCTGGTATTTAAGGTGCCGCAGCCAGGTTTAAAAGGACCTCAAGGAACTTGGCGTGCGGCACTGGAGGCAGCTAGCCAGAGGCCGTGATAGTCGGAGAGGCTTGTTTATTGGGGCCTTGGTGCACCTCGAACAGTAACGCCAAATAAAGGAGAAGAAGAAGTATTGTTGCCGCATCTCCTCCGAAAAATAGAATCAATGATTCACAATGCGGACTCAAAATGATAGCTATTCTTTTGGTATTCCTATTTGACGCGGTGCGGTGCGTTGGATGGTTGGTCGGTTGGTTGGTTGGGACACACTGTGGCCTGAAATAATAATTAGTTGTGGCATTTTATTTGGCACGACCGGCATGCAACCCCGGCGCGGCGCGAGGAGAGAGTGAACCAGGGAGGCCACCACTCCCCCCGGGGGGTGGCAGGATGTCACCATCGTCAAGGTTCAATTGGTTCTGGATGGCCTCAAAGTCTGATATCTACAGGGTCTGACCTGTCTCCGACATTTTATCACATTTTTATAAATTTTCGTTCTTGTCTGTTTTCTTTTAAATGCTGAATGGGAATGCTTTCCCAGTACGACCCGTTGCTCTTTAATGTAT
The DNA here is from genome assembly GCA_964034865.1 of Eristalis intricaria. NCBI lineage: Eukaryota > Metazoa > Arthropoda > Insecta > Diptera > Syrphidae > Eristalis > Eristalis intricaria. The sequence goes on from OZ035873.1 coordinate 133,774,088, forward strand.
CAACTTTCGACTGATGTGGAATGCTGTTTTTATTGTTGGGGGTATATTGCACCGCGACCTTTAGATCTATAGTGCCCCCTTTTCATACATTAAGTGTTCACCTCACATGCCGTTCTTTTCAGAGTTGTATGGAGGGTTGTGGGCTCCTGTTCCTGTAGCAGAAAGGTCTAAGAGATTTATTCTAGAGTATTCTCTCCAAACCAGTTTCCTTTAAGACTCTGTGAATGAGAACTGGCTCACTTCAGTTCTTCTTCTGATATTAAGTGCTTGCCGAGATATCTTTTTCTATTGTGGGCTTGTAACACACAAAAACCCAGTATATGTTCTGAAATTTTCTGAGATTCTGCAGAGAGCTTCTTCTGATGCTCCTGTTTACTTAGGCGCTCTCTGCATTTTTTTTATGATACGGAGGTTGTTCTTGCTCATCTTGATACATTCCTCAAACCTCTTTCGGTTACATTGACCCAAGAGTTTCTTGGCCAGCCTTATGCTATGAGCGTTGTTCCAGGTATCTGCCCGGTTCCCTTTTTCTTGTTCTCTGAGTTCTTACCTGGGGACATGATCTCCTACAACGTAGTATGGTTTGGGGCTTATAAAAGGTTCCGATGGTTGTTTCCTAGTGAAGGAGTTGGTCATTTCATATCCCTGTATGGCCCGGTATCCAGCAGAATTATACTCTGTTTCACCTGCTTAACTCGTTAAGCTTCTGTAAGCATTCCCACAAAAGCTTGGAATTGATGATACAGGAGTCTAGTGCTAGGATAGCAGAACGACTGTCCGACATTATCGCTATGTCGTATTTGGTATGGTTTCTGTCAAGATTGACCTGAGCGCATCTCTCTATGCCATAGAGTTCAGCTTGAAAGATACTGGTGCGTTTACCCATGGGTTCGTAGTACCCTGTACGGGCTCCAGGTACTCCTGCCCCTGTTCCTTCTTCAGTTCTTGTTCCATCTGTATACCATTTTACCGTATTGCTTCTCAGTCTATTGACTACGGATTCATAGCTCCAGGCCTTTCTGGTGCTCAGCTTAGTCGTAAACTCTTTTTGGAAATTTAATTTCCTAATCACGTCATCTTTCGGAATAGCCAAGAGTGGCAGTTTCTTGTCTCGAAGTAATGCACTTGCCATTTCAGGCATCCTCAGGATTGTTTTGCTTGCACATTCTGCAATCACTAGATGCAAAGGAGTCAGTTCCAGTAGCACATCCATGGCAGCAGTTGGGATTGGGAGCATTTGTAATACAGAGGCATGCCCACCTTTGAACAATGTTGAGTGTCTCTGAGAAGTTGGTTCTTTTGGGCCATGCTATTGCACCATATGCAATTGCTGGTCTGACAATAGCTGCATACATCCATCTTAGGATACTCCGACAAATCATTAAGGCACACATTGCTGTGCTGTGATACAGTCCTTAGTTGTGTGGCATATATGCTCCTGTCGACAGAAATGTGGGGGAGGTCAAATCAATGCTTTCAGATGATAAGCCCTAGAGGTCGGTACTGGTCACTGACTGGGGAATGTACTTTTTCTGATAATATAACTCTTAAAACGCAATCGCAATGAACGTAATGGATCGGCGACCAAATAAAGACAAATTAAGCACTTCGTTGAGTTTCGTTCAGTTTCGTTAAGTTTCGATCAGTTTCGTTAAGTTTCGTTCAGTTTCGTTGAGTTTCGTTAAGTTCCGCCCAGTTTCGTTAATTTTCCTTCAGTTTCGTTAAGTTTAACCCAGTTTCATTCAGTTTCGTTGAGTTTCGTTAAGTTTAATCCAGTTTCGTTCAGTTTCGTTGAGTTTCGTTAACTTTTCCTCGCTTTGGTGAGAACGAATTCAAATGCTCCCTATGTGCAAAAATGAGTTTGAAATTTTAAGAGATTTCTGGCCACATTTTATTCTGTTCTAAAATAAGCTTACGTTTTCTTTAACCATCACGGTTTCATTCCACTCCCAGTGATCATCTTAAAAATTCTTCCCATTCAATTTTTATTGGATCGATGAATTCACCTCATCCACTGTATTGCTGCTATTCAGGCCTGTCCGCAGGCACAACAGGGCTTTACCGATGCAAGGTCAAATCTGAAATAAAAATTCCAGTCATTTCTTGAAACCTCTTGTCATAACAATCGAATGACTCCATCCGGGGAATAAAAGCAATGAATTTGAAATACCTCCCCTCTCCGAAATTGATATCCTCTCAAACGTAAGCGTACAACTGCCTGCATTATCATAAAAGCGAACAAATTGGAGGCAGGCCAGCAGAGAACTAAAGCAACTGCCCCCTTTTCAACGAGAACCCAAAACCACACGAAAGCATTCAACAACTGTCGGCTGCTGGCTCCCTTGTCCTGTCGACCATCGAAGACCTCATCACCCGCAACCATAACATGAGCACAATCCGAACAGAAGGCTCATGAAAATCACGAAAAGAAAAAGATGAACAAGAAAACAAACAAACATGAATGTTGGGCCATTAACAGGATATTTTGCATTAGAGTCTGTGTCGGTTGGTCTGCCCTCTTAGCCATCTGTGAAACAACACACACCCAGCCGAATGAAAATAAATAGAAAAACAATTTTCCAACAACGAGCACAAGGAAGAAAAAAAAAAGGGCACAAGTCGCCCAAGATGATATCCAAAGGCCACCATTAACCAGCATCAGCTATCAGCAACCGCAGGACACTCGTCGTCATTCAGTCGACATAATGACACTCGAGAAGAGCCCATTATGACATTCGTCATAACCAGTTTCGAAATCAAAGCGCCATCTGATCCTTATCAATTTTTGTACCCTCAATCCTAACGGTTTCACATTTAATGGAACACAAATACCCACCATTTGCTTTCATCATTTTTACATTCAAAGGACTTATATCACATGAACTGTTCCAATTTCTAACTGTCATCATCATCATCGTTATGCGCTACATGTGTTTGTGTGTGGGTGTGTGTGTTTCCCTTCCGCCACCAGCTAACCAGCAGCGAGCGTCTGCCAGAGATGCCATCGCCCGCCCACTTTAAACAGGACACTCTCAACGTGAGTGAGATGCTATCCTTTCTATTTCAAAACCTACAACACAAAAAAAAAAAAGAACGAAACAAACAAAATCCACAAGAAACAACAAAATAATGTCAACAACAAAACGTTCAAAACATTCCAAGGACTCTCGGCGTGTACATGGGGACATGTGTACAAGACAGTGTATGCGTGTGTGGTGGTGTGTTGTCCCTTGAGTGAAACATATGGAATGGGCGAGAAGGAAATTCAAATAAGAGGCAGGATTGGAGATAAACAAAAAAAAAAAAACTACTCCTACTCGTCCAACGCATCACCCTTTCAGGGTCCTCTTCCTCAAGGGTGATGATGAATGCAATATTTCCTCAACGTATGGGCGGGTGTGTGTATGTGTGTGGCTTGTGGTCTCCAAAAACCCACTCGGTAACTAGAAAAAATAAAGGATCCCAGCAACCGAGTGCGGGTGAAAAATAATACAAATTTGAAAACAAACGAAACACGACCAGGATACAGTCGGCTCGTATTACCCTCGGGCGAAAGAGGAAATGTCCAGCAGAGGGATAGTTTGCTTGAAAATATCTCGGCGAATATGATAACCCAGTGCCTGCCGGAGGAGATGAAAAGGATTATGATACATATTCTTTAAAAAAAAAGAAACGAGAAAAACTAAAATAAAATTAGCAAAATTTTGTGGTTGTGGTGGTAGGGAGGACTCCTCGGGCCCAGAATTGGATTACAGACTGTTTCTGGTTTTGTATAAAGTACCGGAATAGCTTTCAACAACCACCTCGTTCTCCGGTCTGTTGTTACAAAGTTGCTTCGGTTTCATCACAACTTTTTACGGAGGACTACGACCGTGTCCTGTTGCGGAGAGTCCTGTCTTCCACTGACACACACATGAAATAAGCACTACCAACAAGCAGTTGCACCATCATAAGACCAAGTAGCCAACGGTAATGAATGGAAAACACTTAAAATTTCGTTAAATAAAAAAATATCGGTCCAATTGGTCATCTCAAAAAAAAAGGCTCAAATTTCCTCTTTAGAAGGACACATCCAAGTCATCCCCCCGTCATCACCTCCACTCATTTTTTAGTGCCTCTCTGAACACATCCCTCAGTTATCCGCAAAAAAACATACCCCCTCCACGACATTTTACATATCCAACCACACTCCGATGCTAAATGTTAGATATCCTTAAGGCTCCCCTTTCAACTGTAGGTCCGACTCGAAAATCTCCAGTCAAGGGATGCGTTCGTAAAATGTGTCACATTGTAGAAGTTCACAAAAAAAATTGACCACAACTAGATGATTATGTCGATAAGTTCTGGGCGATATCCTTCTCTCCTCTCAGTGCCGGCGGCGTGTTGTGTGGACGCAAATGTAAAAGGATATCCATTCATCCGTCAAAAACCATCCGTCTCCTCCCACATACTCCAGCACACCCAATCGTCCCATTGAACGGTAGATTTTGTTGTTTGATTAACAATGCTCCTGGTGTTGTTTATATTTTTATTTCATTTCGAAGGGACAAGACAGAGAAAAGCTGTTACATTTTATTTCGTGTATTTGTTGGTGCGGTTCGTCCTTGCACGGACAGACGCCGTGTGAATGTGTGTGTGTGTGGGTGTGCCTGTGTTTGCTGTGGAAATTTATACACATGTTGAGTCATTCATTTGTTTTCTCTCTCTCTTGTATCCCCAATACAGAATTGCCACATGCCCCACCGACATTATGGACGGAACGGGTTAGATATGATCCTGGTGACATATTGAGGGCCAATTGCTCAACTCCACCATCGAAGCCGGGAGCGGGAATAGCGTTCTTCCTCAACAACATACCGGTAAGTTCTTGCAATCCTTCTGTCCTTGTTTTTCTTATTTTCCGTATTATTAAAACTTTCCAAGCAAATGTTTATTTATTTCGTCTTCGCCGGCGTTTGTCTATTGGATACAACCATCCATCGCGGAAGCATTCATAGGTTTTGGTGGTGCCTTTGCCGACTTCAAGGACTCATCACGGTGCGTCAAGTGACGGTTCCGTGGCTAAATTTGGTTCACTGTCTCTTTGGCAACCAGAGATGATTTCGGTTTCTGTTTGTGTACACGCTCATGCATGACTTCCTTGAGACTTTGATGAAGCAGTATATTTGGCCTCCTGTGATGCTCAGTCAGCCCTGTGTGACTGTGTGTGTGTGCCAAGCAATGCTACGTGACCTGTAGGCGCTGTTCCTGTGCCTGCCTCATCGCCAATCGATAAAACTTGTCTCGAATTTAATGCTGCCTGTTTAGGGATTATCCTGTTTTTCTTCTTTGCGGCACATTTTGCGGATGAATTTGAGAAGGAAACACGAACGCTGGGCTCACCTTGAAGGACGTGGATAAACTTGTGAATGATTCGTTTTATTTTTAATTTAATTTAATCATAATTTAAAAAAAAAAAATAAATTACTCAACTCAACTTATTTTGGATGTTCGTTTGCCTTGGCAGCAAGACATTGGCTTATAAAGAAATAACGCGAAGGCATTCTCCTTGAATGCGCTTCCTTAAGGTAGGCGACCACTTGGAGGACCAGGACGAGGTAGTTAGGACAAGTCACGAAAACTCGACTGGGACAGGAATAGCTCCTGTTGAATTAAAGTTGGGGATCCTGGACTGTCCTGGATATGTTTGCATGTGTGCTTCACTCCCGAGACGGATCAAGCACGCCCCGAAGATAAGATGAGTCTCGAAACAGTAAAAAAAATACATACAGTCTGTCACGTAATTATTTTGACATGATGAAAAACTTTAAATTGCAACATTGGTCAAAAAAGAATATTCTTCGTTTTCTTAACTGTTTTTATGATTTTCTTTTAATAGACATTTTTTCCAAACATTTATTACAAATCTAATAAAAATAAAATATTATAAATCAACCAAGTTACAAGGACAAAAATGAAAAGCACCACAAAATTTCCCTGTCAAGGAATTTTTGCTTACAAAAAGTTTATACAGTGTATCTTCTCTACAGCGGACCATAACGATTGTCCGTCATGTAGAGGTGTCTGTTCTGAAGGGGTTGATTTAAACAAATACCGTCATGCCGGGACTGTGACGAATTGGCTGTAAAGAGAGTTGTCCCTTATAAAGGGGTGTCCGTAAAGAGAAGTCTCACTATAGTACAAATATTGGTTGGTTAATGTTAAAACGTCATTGTCTTGTAATAAATATTTCAAAAAAAACGTGAGTAAAAAGAGAGATTTTTTTTTACTATCTGAAAACAAATACAGTGAAACCTCTCTAAGTCAAATTGTCGCGGGATACCATAATCTGTTCGAGTCAGAGAGAGTTTGACTTAGAGAGAGGGTTTTGTATGGAAAATATGGCGAAAAAGTTCGAGTTAGAGAGAGAGTTTCGACCAGAAGTGAAGTATTACAGAGATTCCCTACATCTACCACTCTCGCCCCTTAACATTTTTGACAACTGTTTTTTATATCGCTTTCTCAAACCAAATTGACCAATCAGAAAAGGAAATTCACTTTATTTCGTGCATAACTGACAAAAATTCATGAATATCTGTCAAAAAACCACTCAAATTCGTCGATGGACTTCATCAGCTGTGAAGCCGGCTATCTCTGTAATACTTCATTTCTGGTTTCGCTTTAGGGAGAGTCCACTGTGTGTACTTGACAGATTGTATGTTTGAGCACGTATCGTTTTTTTCGAATTCGAAACACAGTATCAAGTAAGCAAAAGTTTAGAGGACAGAAATACAATCAAGGACAGTCACTTGTCCTTGATTTAGCGAATACAAAAACACTGTTCGAATATGAATTTGATCTGATCTTGTTAATAATTATTTTCAGGTGACCCATAATGCTTGTAAGACATTATGTACCTGAATTTGAATGTAGTGATTAAATTAAGTTGTGGTCGCCGTGGCGTAGTGGATAAGTGCGTCGACTCCTACGCAGAGGGTGCCAGGTTCGATACCTGAATTTACCACCTTTCATAATTCACGGCTCCACCTCTTTCGAGTCACTAACAATGCTCAAAGAGTATCTCCTGTCTAGAAAAAGCTTCTCAAACTTGACCGTTCGGAGTCGGCATTAAACTGTAGGGCCCTTCCCCTCGTGAAGGAACAATAGCACGCACAACACGTGTGGTTGCTGAGAAGCTAGGCGCAGGTCCACCTCGGACTGTCTCGCCACCCATATTAATAATTGGTGATTAAGATTCATCGGAAAAGAAGTTCAGTTTTGGTTAAGAAGTGTGTTAAGACAATTTAGACCCTACTGTACGAATATAGTATTTTTTTTAATAAAGCGCACATAGCGTAAATTTTTCTGGATGAAATGCTGTTTCAACTTGCTTCTTTCACTCTATGGTCAAAAGCAGCACAAGGTTCCCTCGCAATAGAATCCACGCTGCAACTTGGCGATCTCCGGACGGTGAAACCGCCAACAAAATGGACCATGTGCTCGACCATCAAATATCCTGGATGTTCGAAAATTCAGAGGGCAAACGTCGACTCTGACCATTTCCTCGTAGTAGCCAGTTTCAAAGCTCGACTGTCCAATGTCAGAAAGCTGCACTAGCCAACAAAGAGCAGTTTTGACGGACGCCTGATCACACCGGAGATTGTCAGAGCCTACGAAGAGCAACTGAGTGAGAGACTCTCCGGTATGCCCACGTCATACACCAACGCCAACGAGATGTGGTTGCATTGCCGCTCGGTCACCAAAGAGGTAGCCGAAACCACTTTAGGCTACTTACCACCTCCGTCGAGGAACCCGGGGTATGATGGCGAGTGTGAACAGAAGAAACATGCAACTGACGAGTAATACTAAAAGTCACTGCAACGAAAAGCTAGAGCAGCGCAGGAGGAGTACCGGGCTAGAAGAAGGGAGGAGAAAAAGTTTCTACGCCTGAAGAAAAGGTCTCTCGCTACCTCCCACCTCAAGGATACCGAAGAGTCTAGAGACAAGCATAAAATACGGGCCTTCTGCAAAAAAGCCAAAAGTCTTGATGCTGGCTGTGGAAAGGCACCCAGGCTCTCCGAAGTTGTGAGGGTAACCTAGTTACTGACTGAGTGGATATGCTTAAGCAGCTTCCAACAGCTGCTTAACGGGCCTGACCAGGAGAGAGTGATAGAGAATCAAGAAATCCCAACTCCAGTCGATGAAGTACTCTTCCGACCTAGCTTTGAAGAAGTGCACAGCCATCAAAAGGCTGAAGAACAACAAAGCCGCAGGCTCAAATGGCCTACTATCAGAGCTCTCCAAGGCCGGTGGTGATGTTCTGGTAGGGAGCATACACCAGATCATCTGTATCATTTGGGTGGACGAAAGCATGCCCAACGACTAGAATATCAGCTTCATATGCCCCATCTACAAAAAAGTAGATCCTACTTCTTGCAACAGCTATAGAGGTATATCCCTGCTCAATGTCGCCTACAAGATTCCTGTCCAGCGTACTGTGTGAACGTCTTAAGGCGTTGTGCACCGCACTAATCGGCACGTACCAGTGCGGCTTCCTGCCTGGCAAATCGACAATAGACCAAACCTTCACACTGGAATTGACCAACGACTTTGAAATCGATATGCAACACCTTTTTACCGATTTTAAAGCCGCACACGACAGCATTCATCGCAAGGAGTTGTTCGGTGCGATGGCTGAATTGGGGATCCCGCGAAAACTGACAAATACGCAAAGCACCGTGCAGTTCGACTCAAGGATAAGTAATCGTGGATGCAAGACAGCTAGGGCTCGATGACTGGAAGAAGCGTGCCCAGGACCGTCAACAATGGAAAGCAGCTATCGCTCAGGCTCGAACCGTGCATGGGTCGCCAGCCTGATAAGTAAGTAAGTAATGCTGTTTCGAAAGCCGCAACCTAGAGCTTTCAAATCAGCAGTCACAGAAGTTCGAAGACATGTTGCCAAATTAAAGTTATCCGTGTCTAAAGAAAACGGATGTCAACGACTTACTGCGAGTGTGATGAAATGGGTTTTTAACAAGTGCTTGAGCAATGAAGTTGTCGCCATGAATTCTTTGAACCCAAATTTGCGAATGACTTTGACGCTGTCAAAGGCGAGAGAGATATCGCTGCCTTTCATCGTTGCCGGTCCTGGGCGCATTGCTTCCAGTCATCAAAACCAAGCTTTCTAGCATCCGCGATTACTTGGTCTTTATGGCTGAAACACAATAGTGCGCTGCGCCACACGACTTCATATTACGATGACGCACTGCGTTAAAATAAATACACAATTTATCAGCTGTTCACACTCTCATCTACTAGATGAAAAATATTGCCGCCTTTCTGCACACACTCATTTGAAATGACTCTTGTCGTTCAATTATTTTTAATCAGCTGTTTTCGTTTCTTAAATGACAGTTGATTGTCAACTCTCAGTCTGGGAGAAAATTTCTGTCACACCGCACCCCTCTGTCAAAAAATATCCAACACGTGCGATGGACTACGTTTTACGTTTTATCACGATCCTCTCAATCTCCCTCATTTTTCACTGACGCAGGTCGACGCTGTATTTTGTGCTTGGCCATGGAATTGTGTGTGTTGAAAGCCAACGCCAGCGCAAACGCATTATTGTGTTTCAGGCATTATACCGGAGGTTCGGTCTTCCTCTCCTTCTCGAACCAGGAGTGTTGTCCACGCGCCGAGCCGGTGCAGTCGACGGATCTTTGCCTTCCGGACTACATCCACATCCTGGTACAGGTCGTAGAATTCGCGGTTGGGTCTTCCCCTCCATTTCTTTCCCTCTCAGACGGGACCATATATCCGACGTAGAATTTTTCTTACGAAGGCACCAAGAATCAGCTCCGCAGTTTTGCTTATCGTCCATCCTTCGGCTCCATATAGAAGGACTGGCAAAATAAGTGTGTTGTAGAGCATGATCTTGGTCCTTCAAGTCAGGAGTTTTAACAAACCAAAGTAACACCGGTTGCCAAAGACGGTTCTACGTCGGATCTCCACAGTGATGTCATTTGTGGAGTTCACGTTTGCCCCGAGGTAAAACAAACTCCTTTACTACTTCGAAATTGTAGCTGTCCATTGTGATGTTTCGCGCCAGGTGTTGTGCGGCGGATCGTTCCTTGCTCGACAGCACATATTTCGTCTTATCCTCATTGACTTTACGCCCAGCCCGTTTCTCCTGATCTTCAATAGCCGTGAGAGCTTGCAAGTTGGGAACGCGCGACGATGACACTAAGGTATCTGGTGAGGTTTAAAATGAATGAATCACGAACTTGGATTCAACGCCCCAACAATTTACGAAATAATTACCCTTGCCGAATAACTTTTGTCTTAATGCCTGAATGTTGTTATTTCGGACCTGCCCGTTAAAGCGTGATGAACATTTGCTCTTGCATGCGTGACACAAACAGTCATCGTCCCCCAAATGATTGACCGAACTTGAATCCTCTTCGAAGTGCCACCCTCAGGTGTGTCAATTGAGTTCGTCCCACACTGCTTGCTCTTAATTCTCAGCATGCGCTTACACACTTCACATTCTCATCCATCACCGTCGTCACTCGACGCCCGAGTGTTGTCGCCTTAAACGCACTCAATCTTGCTTAATGTCGATTCTCAGAACACCTCCGAGTCGATAACTTACCCAAAGTTACCCAATCACACGAAGGTGGGTGGGAATGGAAACGCTCTTAAAGCGAATCTCCAATTCACAATCACAGTCCACCCACAGCTGGACGTCCAGCTCACAGAGCACTCTCAACGCGTTCCAGGTGTCGATTGGCGAGTGCCACTCGAATCGATGTCCTCGTAATTACTTCAATTTATATCGATGACCTCATGTTATCCCAGGAATTGTCAAATGATCAGCATCAACCACTTACGGCGGCACTGTGCCGTTTCAGATCCAGGTCGACCTCCGTCTTCGACGACAAGCCCATGTCGTAATTTCGCCCCGAATGGGCCATCGACTGCGAATGTTGTCAAAGATTGAGGCTGCCACAGCCAAGAGGAGCCTCTGTGTGAGTGGGTAGATGGGAGGTCAATTGAAATTAATCCATTTCCAATTTCCGATAAGCGATATACCAGCTAGTGGGCCCTTGGTGATGGCCGACGATCATGGGAATGGCGAGTGTTCGAATCATGTAAACGAGCATGTTGATTGGCTGCTGGGACCCTTCAGGAGCGTCAACATCTCTCTCCCGAAACCGAGACAAAGACGCCCGTTGCCGGAGCACGAACCCAGCCCTCGTGGCCAGTTGCTTGCTCTGAGGACAACAATAATGAATTTGTTATTGAATCATCGTCCAGTAAGAGTCGATAGTAATTAGATACCGAGAGAGCACGACACAGTTCGAAGGTGGTGTGGTGGAGCGGTGACATCCTTGAGGCATTCATCCATGTAACAATGCCAGGCATGTACGATGCGTCGTAATTGCTGTTCATTGCTGCATCATTCATCCCATTGAACGGGCCCGACTGGCTGCCGATAACATGAACGGCAGTCTGGACGTCTGAGACAGATGGATGGGGAGATAGACCCTTTGAAGGGCCCCCACATGTGTGTGTGTGTGTGCTTTTAATTGAGATTCAAATTATGCCATACCAACTACCAGTAATCGAAATAAGTAAGTTTATCGGATATCTGTCCGACGACGTTGATTTGCAATTTTGATCAGACTATCGTCCTGTTTGTATTCTTTGGGCAGTGATGGCACTGTTTGGCCAGGATCGAGCGAGCTTAATGGATTTCAAACACAAGCCCTTGCTCCATCGCATTATGATTTATGTTACGGTGTTGTGTAATTAATACCGGAGCTCACTGCAGATGAATATCCTTTCCTGTCCGTCGCTGTCTATTAAGGACTGTCAATGGGGCTGGGAAATCGAATTACGAGGGATCTTAAATGATTTTCACTGGAATTTAAGCTAATGGATTTCATCAATTTCCTCCAAAAACTTGGACTCTGTTCATTGGGATCTATTGGATGTCCTGGAAGTGTTTTTTTCTTTTTTGGAAGTTCTTAAGGTCCCTCTGGCTTGCTTCTGTAGTCGCCGAATAAAGTCGTATCCAACTGGCTGGCTACTTCCGAATGTAGACTTACCATTCCAATTTAAGAACCAAACATCCTGAGGCACCTTACCCATGTCATAAGTCATTGCATTGCGACGACAAATTTTCCACATCCGTGGAAATGTGCAAGAGTAATTCCAAGTCAGATGCTTTTCACCAAATGACTACCGTCCGATCCGTATCCTACAATTTCATTCGAAAGTCTTGGACAGAGTTTTGGCCGGTCAAGTTCGAGAACACCTTTCACACACTAACTCGCAGCTGTATTCTTGTCAATCTGGGCCTAGGCCAAAGCATAGCTGCCGTTCCGCCACAGTGAAATTTCAGGATGATATCAGACAAGGCGTCGATTGAGACATGGTAACCATTCTTTGTCTGCTTGCTTTCCCCAAAGCCTTTGATAAATTCATCGATGACATTTTATGCTGCAAGTTACAACATTACATTGGCTTCAGCCCTTCTGCTACTAAGCTAATAAAGGGTTTTGGTTCACAAAGATATCTGTTGGATACTCGAACTCAAGGCAGGGGGTTATTACACATGGTGTCCCTCAAAGTTCAATTTTTGGTCCCTTACTATTCTCTATGTACATTAATGTTCTCCCATGTTCATTGTTTTCAACATCTAAATATGAAATTGGAAAAAATTATATTTGTGGTGCAAATACTCAAGGCAGAGGGTTATTACACATGGTGTCCCTCAGAGTTCAATTGTTGGTCCCTTACTATTCTCTATGTACGACACCACATCCGATAACGGACTCAGGCTGGTGGACTTTGCCACGGGACGTAATCTCTCTGTAGCTAGCACGCGGTTCCCACACTTCAACATCCATAAAGGGACCTGGCGGTCCCCCGATCAATCAACCGTCAACCAGATTGATCATGTTGCGATCGACGTCAGGCACTCCTCCACCATTCTTGATGTCCGAACGTTCTGAGGAGCCAACATCGACTCGGACCATTTCCTTGTTGTAGCCAAGGTAAGAACTCGGATATCAAGAGATCAACGGAGTCGAGAAAGGACACCACGGTTTGCTGTCGGAAAGCTACAATCGCAACGGACTGCTAGGATCTTTGCCGATCGAGTCTCCCGGAATCTCTCTCTAAGTTCGTCGCCACCTGCGCAAACATTCGAAGAAGATTGGAGGCGTTGTCAAGAAGCCATCAAAGATGCTGCCACTGATGTGCTGGGCTTTACGGCACCACCTAGAGAAAACCCATGGTTTGACAACGAGTGTAGGCTGGCACATGCAGCAAAGCTGGAAGCCTACAAAGCAACGCTGCAACGAACACCGAGAGCTGCTCGTGAGCTATACGAACAGAGACGAAGGGACGAGACCCGGTTTCTCAGGAGAAAGAAGAAAGAGCACGAGAAGCGCGCGATCGAGGAGATGGAAAGGTGCTATGGCAGGAACGATGTCCAAAAGTCTTACCAGAGGGTGAAACAGTTATCCAGTGGTATGGACAGAAACCTGTCGGGACGAGAATGGACAACTAGTAGTAGAGTCGCAGTCGATACTGAGAATTTGGAAGAACCATTTCTTCAGACTGCTAAACAGCGATGATGACATACAGCTGTCAGGCAGAATGTTCCACTCAACGCAATTGACGATGATCGACGAGAATTCCGTCCGCCCGACCTAGACGAGGTTAAGATATCAAGACTGAAGTCTAACAAAGCTGCCGGTGCGGACGGACTCTCCGCTGAAATCTTTAAGGCAGTTGGATATGATCTGGTTGGGCGCATGCACCATCTCATCTGTGAGATATGATCGGAGGAAAGCATGCCCGACGAGTGGAATCTCAGTATCGTTTGCCCGATCCACAAGAAAGGAGACCCATTCGACTGCGCCAACTATAGAGGGATAAGTCTCCTGAACATCGCCTACAAGATCTTCTCTGCCCTTTTGTGTACTCGCCTTAAGCCGCTTATAAATAACCTGTTAGGTCCATATCAGTGTGGCTGCAGGCCAGGGAAGTCCATCATCGACCAGATTTTCATACTACGGCAGACCCTGGAAAAGAGCCAAGAGATGCAGATCGACACCCACCACCTTTTTGTCGATTACAAGGCCGCATATGACAGCGTGCATAGGGACGAGCTATACAATGCCATGTCTAGTTTTGACATTCCTGCCAAACTCGTCAGGTTGTGCAGGATGACGATGGAGAACTCTCGCTGCTCCATCAAGGTCGGTACCGAACTCACCGAGACCTTCAATGTCAAAAAAGGTTTTAGGCAAGGCGACGCGCTGTCATGTGATTTCTTTAACATCATCCTGGAGAAGATCGTGCAAGACTCACACGCCAACACTAGAGGCACGATCTTCCAGAAGTCCGTACAACTGCTAGCATACGCGGATGACATTGACGTGATTGGCAGAACACAGCGAGCCATCAATGATGCATTTGCAGGCATTGAGGCGGAAGCGACTAAAATGGGTCTAGCGGTGAATGGGGGCAAAACGAAGTATATGCTGTCATCAATAAATGACACACAACATCGACGTCTTGGACAGAGCGTCACAATGGGCAGCTATAACTTCGAGGTAGTCAAGGACTTCGTCTACCTCGGCTCCCCAGTAAACAGTACAAACAACATCAGTACCGAGATCAAACGCAGAGTAACTCTTACCAACCGCTGTTTCTATGGGCTCAAGAGGCAATTCAGTAGTAGAGCCATCTCTCGAAGGACCAAGCTGACCTTATACAAGACATTGATCATCCCAGTCCTGCTCTATGGTGCGGAAGCATGGACAATCTCAAAAGCGGATGAGGAAGTCCTTGGTATTTTCGAGAGAAAAGTTCTGCGTGCGATCTTTGGTCCTGTTTGCGTTGACGGTTTCTGGAGGAGAAGATTCAACCACGAACTTTTCGGGCTGTACAGCGACATGAGTCTAGTCAGGCGTCTTCGGATCCAACGCCTAAGATGGCTAGGCCATGTAGAGCGTATGGACAACTCAGCTCCGGCCCGGAGAGTCATCAACTCCGAACCCGTGGGACAACGCAACAGAGGACGCCCGCGTTTAAGGTGGCGCACCCAGGTGGAGAAGGACCTCAACCAACATGGCGTGCGACACTGGAGACAGCTAGCCAGAGACCGTGCTAGCTGGAGAGGCTTGTTGGTTGAGGCCCAGGTCCACCCCGGACTGTAGCGCTAAATAAAGAGCTCACTCTATAACTCGACAAATGCCTCTCAACAGAAAGTATGGATGTGTGCTAACCTTACTGCTCTAATTCGCTTCGCTGGAGCTGGAGCTGGAGCTGGCGCTGGCGCTGGAGCTGGAGATGGAGCTGAATTAAACAGAATTAATACCGTAATATGAATCGTTGCTCCAAATGGTAGCACATCTACAGATGAAATATGAAAGTGGGCAACTGGTCTAAATGAACTGTCCTACGACATGTCGGATGATGATATTATTCAGTCTACTTTACAAATCCAACAAAATGTTGATGAGGATGACAAAGAAAACAGGGAAGTTGACAATGTAAGCAACAAGGTTGCGAAAATTTCAAACTACTAACCAGAGAAATTGTTTGTCAGGGGTATTTAGTAGGCAAAAACAAAATAATACATCTCAAATGGATATCCTTCCACCAAAGAGGTTACGCGAAGAAGACGAAAAGATGTTTTTAGAAAATGCGTTCCAGCCAAATAAAGGAAACTGCACTTTAAAGATTTTTGAAATGTGTACATTGTGCATACATACATAATTATAAATTTCCATCTCTAATAAAACGTGTTTTAAAAGTTGTCAGTTATCCACTTCATTTTATTTTTTCCGAAACTTGATGTGTCCGGACTAGCGAGGCTGTACTGTACTTTGAAATAACACCAATCAAATTTACAAAAATAAATAAATAAACAAAACATATCATAAACAATATCTCAAAATTGGTTCTTCGTACCACTTAAACAAACAATAACAACTACTGAAATGTCAACATAAACAAAAAATGTTAACACTGTAGCAACCCTTGTGTATTTTTCCAGAGAATTAAAATCCAAAAGCTTTAAAAATCACCCCTTACACAAATTGTTGTTCTGTTGCTGGGTTGTTTTTCTTGGACTTCCCTCATTTTCCCGTTCAAAAACATCGTTCGTCAGACTTCGCATTAAAACCTAAACCGGACAGCATAACTCAGTGACCAACGCCGGAGCGGGAGTGCTTGAAGTTGTCAGTGAAAATGTGCTCGGAAAACTTTAAAATAACAATGATTCGAGAACGTTGAAATGTCAATGTGGACTCTGGAGCGGACGGCATTTAAAATTCACAGCTTCCCCGCTACGAGTCCTTTGTACCTTCATCGGCTCAGTGAATTATTCATTTTAAAGACTCCATCGTTCAGCCAACATGTGCCTCATTACCCATTGAATTCCCATACAAATTGTGAAGCGAACACTGTGTCCCTTTCTTTCAGTTTATTGAAGCAAATAGTGATAAATTCTGAGTGAATGGTGGCAAGGGCACGTGGATGTTTGCTTTGGTTAGATTTTGGTGTTCAGGAAGAGATTAAAACAGCCACTAAAAGTGAGTGATGGTTCAAAGTTAAGCTCCAGTTCCAGCTCCAACTCCATCTCCAGCCCCAGCACCAGCTCCAGCTCCAGCTCCAGCTCCAGCTCCATCTCCAGCTCCAGCTCCAGCTCCAGCTCCAGCTCCAGCTGCAGCTTCAGCTCCAGCTCCGGCTCCAGCTCCAGCTCCAGCTCCAGCTCCAGCTTCAGCTCCAGCTCCGGCTCCGGCTCCAGCTCTAGCTCCAGCTCCGGCTCCAGCTCCAGCTCCAGCTCCAGCTCCAGCTCAAGCTCCAGCTCCAGCTCCAGCTCCAGCTCCAGCTCCAGCTCCAGCTCCAGCTTCAGCTCCAGCTTCAGCTCCAGCTCCATCTCCAGCTCCAGCCCCAGCTCCAGCTTCAGCTCCAGCTCCGGCTCCGGCTCAAGCTCCAGCTCCAGCTCCAGCTTCAGCTCCAGCTCCAGCTCCGGCTCCAGCTCTAGCTCCAGCTTCAGCTCCAGCTCCAGCTCCAGCTCCAGCTCCAGCTTCAGCTCCAGCTCCAGCTCCAGCTCCAGCTCCAGCTCCAGCTCCAGCTCCAGTTCCAGCTACAGCTCGACATCGCTACTTAAAATATCCAGACAAGTAGGGTTTCTATAGGTAAGGTTTCTTCCATGATCCCGCCTCCTGACTTCTGTAAAGTGTCTCTCAACATCGAATTTCAGTCGCCACCCATCCGACGTCTGATTCCAAGCAGCAGTCAATTTCCATTTGATTGAATCACACATGTGGCTACCCAGGAGCCATCCATCCACCACCCGGTCTCCACGCTCACATGTGATGCCTTCAAAGGGAAACCTGTAGAGAAACCCACAGAACCGTAGTGAACTCATTTCCATGGGCAACTCGCAGAAGTCACCCCGAGTGGTGACCAATTTTCAACTCGCCTTCGCAAAGCAAACTTTCCCCTTTTGTGTGAGGCTTTTTTTCTGTTTTTTTTTTATTTGCACATCTTTGTTTCACAATATCTCACAGAGCACTTGACGTGAGCTCGACGCACCTCGTAGAGGAGCTTAAAGTCGTCCACAAAGGATCGGTCGTAGTGAATGCAAGCAGTTAACCATTTTCACGTTTCGAAAAGTTTGCTCCTTCAGCGTCAACGTTGACTGTCATTGTTTGCTCTGAGCTCAGCTGCAATGCCAACTGATTTACCTGTTGAACAGAAGACTCTCAAACTCCGGCCATTGTGGCAGTTCGCCTTTGAGAAGGGCGAACGAGAGGAAAAAGTCAACAAACCACCCGACGTCCGACGACCGGGTGACTTTGAATTCATTTTCGATTTAAATTCTGACCCTCGTCGGCGCCTGGCCGGACTTAGGGGTGATTATTGATTGCGTATTTGATTAAGGGATCGCCGGTGGGGTTGCCTACCTGACCGAGGGACCTACCCAAAGCATTTACACTTTCAGTTTTCACACACACTGGAGCGCTCCGATGGGACGACGATCAATATGCTCGGTGGCCGGGGAGCCGGGTAAATTGCAAACTGGTAGCCTTTCAACTTACGTGACCCCGATCCAAGTCGATACACATGCGATGGAGCAGATTGCTCCGTGTGAAGTGAAGGAATTCGGGGAAATAAAGTGCGTTCGTGATGGTGAACAAAACTAGTTACGACCAACTGACATTTATCATCGCCTACGGGTAGGAGCAGCAGCGACGGCACCACTCCAGCGATGGAGCTCACTCTCCCCAGCGATAAGGGCCCTGGAATGACAGACGGAGAATTTCAATGGACTGAACCCTTTTTTTTCGTTTCTTCCGTCCCTGTTTGACACACACACACGAATGCAGCAAAGACAGGTCGACTCACGGTATGCATAATTTTGGTCTCGTGCCGGGCGCCATTCGAGTGCGAAGAGCGACCCTTTCCCTCGGCGAGTGGATCAAGTTAGATTGTGAACCCGTCCGCCCCGGGGTCCTTATCTAATCAAATAGTTTCTGAAGTGAAGAAGATGAAACGTTTTGTTGCGTTCCACACGTTTCTCCTATTTCGTCCCTTTTTCGGTGTGTGACTGTGTGACTGTGAGTCTGGGTGCCCTAGTCACTGTTGGTGTTTTTTTTTTCTTCCCTTGGTGTTTCGTTGTCGGTTCAAATCAGTTTAATCTGGGCGATCTGTAATGTGGGAGTGTTGTATATGAACCGGCACTCCTTTGTATGATTACAGTGATTGTTGTGGAAATGTGACTGTTTAAACAAATTAATTACGCTGGAGCGTGGGTTGACTCACAGCAGGATGTCGTGTCAGAACGATGGGCGGGTGCACGGTGGTGAGCCACATGAAAAGTCCTCAGTCCATTTGGTTTATTGCTTGTGAGGTCATCGGGAGGTTCGGGATGATGATGTAAATGTTCGCATTCTGTGGGTGGGCCGGTGTCAGTTTTATTGCGACTTGTAATCCCCAAATTGAGGGTACACCTTAAATTCAACAACCATTTGAAAGGGACACGCTTAATGATTACAAGCCTTTAAATGATCATTTTAATGGGCCGGAGGGTAGGCGGGAGGAAGATACATTTATGAGGCTTTTCACTGGCGGGTGGAGGGGTTTATGCCTTGATTATAGCTTCAGTCAGTAGAATTGGGACAAATGACGCACGGCATGGGATGTGTCCAGTCGACGGTGCTCATAGTACAAATGAGGCTTAACGGAGATGAATCTTCGGTGAAATGAACAGGTTGACGGTCCATATTTGGACTACCATGCCTTTGTCGCGGATTCAAAAAGCCTCACATCAAGCTGATGGCTCCTTCATACCATTTATGCTGTTTCAGCATTGGAGAGATGTATCTGTCTGCAGTTCATTTCTTCTGGCCATCATGCCAATTCTCACAGTCGGCGGACTATCTGAGCCTCATCAACAATTTCTTTTCAATCAGCGTGATCTCTGTTCCTTCATTTTGGAAGCTCCTTATTTCCAATTGGCTGAGGTTCATAACTCGAATGGCAACGCAATGCCTTACACCGCGCCCGGTAAAGCAGACTGGGCCCGCATTAAAAGGTAACCAGATGATTAATTGGTACCTATCCATTTCCAGCTTACGTCGCAATCACTCGGATAGTGCTTCCCAGTTGTCTAAGGGAGGCTTTCGTCCCAGTCAATATCGTGTCCTTTTCCGTTCTTAAAAAGTGCAGATTATCTGGTGTGATTTCGGCGATGATTTTTTCCAATCTTGCTGGGATCGGTTTACCTTCCACAGGAAGAATTGCTGAAGTGACACATCAGACTATCGTGCGGACCAGTTCTGCGAACTTTGTTGCCATGGTCAGGCCGATTATAGTTTACGGACTGGACTGGTTTGGTGGTGAGTGTACAACTCCAAGATTCTCCTGTCTCCTTGATCATAACAAGACTTTTCCCCGCAATGGAATGCTCCACCAACATTGCGCGTGCCATTGGCAAGTGAGTGTAAAACCACATACTGGACAGTCGGGTGTACGCTTATACCTTTTGAACTAAGCAAGGCATTTTAATGCGGTTTTCTTCAATAGATAGAGTGATTCCAGAAGAAGGCTTATACGTATGGTGAGTGTAAAACTATATACTGGACAGTCGGGTGTACACTTATACCTTTAGAACTAAGCAAGGCATTTTACTGCGGTTTTCTTCAATAGATAGAGTGATTCCAGAAGAAGGTTTATACTTATGGTCTAATCTCCACATTTGTACGCATGCTTCTGGACTAGGAATTAGGTACGTAACCATACCTCAACAATATATACATCAATCCATTGATCGTGAGGAGTAGTACAGCCGAAAATGGTTTTTAGTATACTAATTCCTCTTTGAGCTGGTTTTTTAACTGAAAAAAACCGAGTTTTACAAAATGGCTGACCAGATTTGAGTATGACTTAGTAGATGCAATGAACTGATATGTTGACTCTCTGGAGAGATCTCAACTAAACTCTGATGCTGTGTTAGTCGATGCTAACGACGACGAAGATCTAGGCGAAATTTTCAACAAATTATGCTCCGCATTCAACATTCCTCCACCACTGATGAATAAAACATTCCGAGCGAAACTAAAGCGAAACAAAGGCGGTTCTACATCGGATATCCACAGTGATGTCGTTTGTGGAGTTTACGTTTGCCCCGAGGTAGACAAGCTCCTTTACTACCTCAAAATTGTAGCTGCCGATTGTAATATTTTGTACAAGGTTGTGTGTGATGGATGACGTTGTGTATACATTGTTTAATCCTCATTGACCTTAAGACCATCTCGCTTCGCCTCTTCTTCAATTGCCGTATATGCTGCCACTACGGCACGTTGTAAACGCGCGACGATGTCGATGTCGTTTGCATATCCCAGCAGTTGGACTGACTTGTAGAAGATAGTGCCTTCCGTGCTTACAGCTGCCCACCGCACTATCTTCTCCAGTACCAAATTGAAGAAATCACACGACAGCGCATCTCCTTGCCGAAATCCGGTGCAGGTTTCAAACGGCTCGGAAGTCCTCGATGCATCGCGTGTTTGTTAGCGTAGTGCGACACGACCGAATCAGTTTTCCTGGCCGAATTTGGGCGGCCATCACGCCGAGTAACTCCTCGCGATGAATGCTGTCGTGCGGCTTTAAAATCGATTAAAGGTGATGCGTATCGATTTGAAATCTATCGATCGATTTGGTCTTTTCCAAGATTTGCCGGGCCGGAAGCCGCACTGGTACGTGCCGATTAGTGTGGACCATACCGGCTTTAGACGTTCACACAGTACGCTGGACAGGATCTTGTAGGTGACGTTGAGCAGGGATACAACTCTGTAGTTGTTGCAAGAGATAGGATCGCCTTTCTTGTGGATGGGGCATATTGAGCTGATATACCAGTCGTCGGGCATGCTTTCGTCCTACCAAATTCTACAGATGCTCCCCACCAGAACAGCGCCACCGGCCTTGAAGAGCTCTGATAGTAGCCCATCTGAGCCTTCGGCTGTGGTGTTCTTCAGCCTTTTGATGGCTGTGCACTTCTTCAAAGCTAGGTGGGAAGAGTACCCTATCACTTTCTCCTGGTCAGGCCTGTTAAGCAGCTGTTGGAAGTGCTGCTTAAACACATCCCCTTTTCCCTGCGGGTCAGTAACCAGGTTACCTTCACAATTTCGGAAACCTTGGGTGCCTTTCCAAAGCCAGCTTTTGGCTTTTTTGTAGAAGGCCCGTAATTTATGCTTGTCCCTAGACTCTTCGATATCCTTGAGCTGAGAGGTTGATAGAGACCTTTTTTCAGCCGTAAAACCTTTTTCTCCTCAATTCTTCTAGCCCGGTACTCCTCCTGCGCTGCTCTAGTTTTTCGTTGCAGCGGCTTTTGGTATTACTCGTCAGTTGCATGTTTCTTCTGTTCACACTCGCCATCATAGCACGGGTTTCTCGTCGGAGGTGGTAAGTAGCCTAAGGCGGTTTCGGCTACCTCTTTGGTGACCGAGCGGCAATGCAACCACATCTCGTTGGCGTTGGTGTATGACGTGGGAATACCGGAGAGTCTCTCACTCAGTTGCTCTTCGTAGGCTCTGGCAATCTCGGGTGTTCTCAGGCGTCCAATGTCAAAAGTCCTATGTGTTGGCTGGTGCAGCTTTCTGACATTGGACAGTCGAGCTGCTATGAGGAAATGGTCATAGTCGACGTTTGCCCCCTGAATGTTCGCACGTCCAGGATATGTGACGAATGCCTTGCGTCAATGAGCACATGGTCGATTTGGTTGGCTGTTCGACCGTCCGAAGATCGCCAGGCTACTGTGTGGATTCTTCTGCAAGGGAACCTCGTGCTGCTTGTGACCATATTACGTGCTGCCGCTGTGAGTCGGAAACCGTTGTGAAAGCTGTGCTTTCCGATCACTCCGCCAAAGTTGTTTTCCTTACCGATTTTGACATTGAAGTCTCCGGGAACGATCTTTACATCGCACTTCGGACAGGCTCCGTAGGCACCGTCCAAGAGGTCATAATAGCCCTCTTTGACAGAGTCTTCAGCCCTGTCGGTAGGGGCGTGTGCACATATGAGGCTGATGTAAAATCTGCCTTGGATGCGGATGACAGCCAGGCGATAGCTTATCGGTTGAAAGTCGAGGACCTTCGACCTTAACCGTTTTCAAATATGTGCAAACTTTTGTGACAGCTGTAATATATGTCGCACTCTTTCTTTTTGATGGTCCCTTGTCCTATCCAGCGTATTTCCTGGATCGCAGTAATATCCGCCTTATACTGGGTGAAGATATTTTCCAGTTTATGAGTAGCTCCTTGAGTGTAGAGTGTTCTTACATTCCAGGAGTAAACTCGCAAAACATTGTCCTTTTTCGCGCCGTGTCGTCGTTGTAGGCCCGTCCGTCTATCCGAGGCAGCTTGCTCTCTCATAACGGTTGTTTTTTTTATATGGACGGGTTGTTAGCCCTCCGCACAACCACAAGGGAATCGATGCATACATTGGCTTACCTCACAACGGGTGCTGTGAAAGCTATTCAGGGGCGCCGCGGGGAGGCTGTGTGTCAACTTGATCTGTGCAGGGCCAAGGATCGTTCCTGGCATCCTGCCAACTTGGGAGCGATCAACAACTTTTCCCTGTGATTACAGACCCTGTCCCCTTACAAGTTGAGGAGTTCGCTTACAAGTTATTAATTTTCAGGATTGCCGCTCACTGCAGATTTACCGAAAAAAATGTGCATGTTCGCTTATATCTTTTAAGCTACGCAATGGATTGCAATGTGGTTTTCATCAATAGATAGAGTAATTGAAGTAGAAGGTTCATACGTATGTTTTAATTTAATATATAAAGAGATCCTGTGTTAAAGTCTGCGCATATTGTTAATCACTACACACTGAAACCACTTTAGTACCTGCACTGCGAGTCCATATGACACTCCCTAAGGCGCCTGGGCCATACAGGACGAGCAACATACTTTTGAGCATCTTTACCGAACGAGAACGAGGCAAGGATCAGCCTGCTTTAAGCTGACAAACAAGCAATCCCCAACGGAGTCCCCTTACAAGTGGAAAGTGGAATTCCGAATCGACCCCCACTGCAGGCTTATCCAGAAAATCGTTTTTTCGGAATTGAATTGCCGGAGTAACTTGCTACATGACAAGACAGTTTAGAGATTAATCAGCTTAACGAAAACAAAGTTCATTTGAGTGAAAAAAGCAGCAACCCTTCTGCATTCGTCGACTGAACTTCAATTTCAAACGTTCCCCGATATATATGCCCCTTGGCAGCTGTAATTCCTTCGGATTCAATCGGCTGGTCACACACTTCTGTTCCGAGATTCACTTTTCTTAATTTGCGAGAACTCAAAGTCTCATTACCACGCGAAGGCGTTAAAAAGACACGTGCTGCAAGTTGTCTCCCAACATGGGGGGTGGTGGGCCCGTATTTGTGGGTACTTTTCATTTCACCTGCTCTGGGAAATCTGCTGCAAATCAACTTTCTAATTAGTCGAGTTCTGCGAGTGCAAACAAATTGTAAATGAAATTACCTCCCTCCCTCGCCGGTGGGAAGCATCCAAAATGTAACCAACAAATCGCTGTCCCACCCACCTCGCGGACGATGGCGCGGAGGTCTTTCCTTAGCGATGGGAACGAAGCGATTTCAAGGCACGAATCACATTAACAAGTCAACGCGGAGTCTGATGATGTCGCTGCGAAAGACCAACTTACACAAGCAGAGCCACCGCGACCGCCATAAGAATTTCGTCCAAAGTTTCGCTCGAGCACGGAGAGAAGGGACAGACTCGGTCCATAAATTCCCTCGGTCGCACACACAGTGCGAGTTCACGAAAGAAATTCCTCATGCCGCCTGCAGAACGGAACGACCACCCCCCGGCAGTGTGACACGGTCCCGATCATTTGACCGTCCCACCAGCCCGCCGCCGCCAAAGCAATGAAATTTGAATTTGAATAACTCAAACATTTTCATTCAAAAGTTCGGTAAAAGTTAAATTTACCAAACGTAATGACATTACATTTGTATACATGTTCCAAGGGGACACTTGAGTCTGCATACACGCCGGAGAGTGCTCTTGGCAGCAGGATACTCACACACACGTTGGCGTCTGGAGTCCCTTTTCTTCGGCATGACGACGAGTGTGTGTGCGAGTGGGCGAGCAAATACAGCAGAGGAAACTCGTGGAAAGACGCAAACGTAAGTAACACACGTCCTTCCACGCACCCACACCCAGTGAGTGTGAGTGGGGTGGGGGCGTGGGGCGTAGCACAGGATATCTGCATGCCTCCGAGTGGTGATGTATAATAAATTTGAAGGAACCTCATCGTATTCCAATCGTTTTCCACTGATATCCATCGTCGTCGGGGCGCAGAGACGATTCCACAAAAGCATGCTACAGCACCTCGACGCCGTTGGAGGACCTCTTCAACATCCACACTTGTCCTCGTCGTCGTTCTCATCGTCGTCGTCGTGGTCGTGGTCGTTGTCGTTGGCATCGTTGTCATTTTACGACGGTGACAGCGCGCGGCGCGGCTTGGAGGATGATGTTGACGAAATTTCATTCTGCTTTGTATCTGAAGTGTGTTTGGTGGCAGATTGAAATTTCGGGACTGTCATTTCAGGAGTTTTGACTTTTGTCTTGAATACAAAAACCCAGCCTGGTCTCGTTGCGGGCGGGGCTGTATGCAGAGGACCTCCTCGAGAGCTGGATGAACGCACATTTACGTATGCCCGCCTGTCATGGAAAACGAGTTAGTGCTTGAGATGTGAGTTGTGTCCTTGCGCTCGTCGCCGATTGAATTAGTTGCAGGACGCTTTTGAAAAGAAATGTTTGCCTGAGCGGGAATTCATGTGTGTAATGAGACTCGAGAGAGTTCTGTTTGCTCAACTGGGCGAGGAGCGGAGCAAATTTGTGTTGATCGAATGACGCATTCTACTTGATTTCTACGGGCTTTG
The DNA here is from genome assembly GCA_964034865.1 of Eristalis intricaria. Taxonomy (NCBI): domain Eukaryota; kingdom Metazoa; phylum Arthropoda; class Insecta; order Diptera; family Syrphidae; genus Eristalis; species Eristalis intricaria. Next base: position 133,799,564 of record OZ035873.1, read on the forward strand.
TCTGAGCTAGGCAAATGAGACCTGGCTCTGCAGACTCTGGGGGATACGACGCACTTGGGGTCGTCGTATGGTTGAGAGCAAGTCCAGTTGAAAAGACTCTTTCTGTTGATTGTCATCTCAAGATATAGATAGTTCTCAACTTTCCAACAAGCTGTCCGATCTGAGCTCAAACAGTCCTTTGGTTTGCGGCTCTGATCGGTAGAGTGGATTTGGAATTGATGCCATGTTGAGAGGTGATTAAACAACGCAACTTGGTGACAAGGTTGGTTGGTTGGTTTAAGTGGCTGCTCGATTGGGCTCGATTTGGGTGCAAGTAGCGCATTGTGCGCCGTTTTGCTACCGCGCCTCGTAGACCTGGGTTGTTTTGGATGGCCTAAGTCCAACCTGTGGAGCTTAGGAATGATTAGGCCGCTTTCACACTCGCAAATTCCCTTTTGTGATCTCAAGCCACTTTCACACAGGAAATCTATCAGTTTCTGCGATTGAGATCTAAATTCTGAACTTTTTCTAATTTCCACCCTCTCTCACACATGCGTCATCTCTTTCTCACACATGTACAGCATGCTTCCAGTACTCAACATTGAGAACAAACGAATAAAGCAACTCGAAGAAAAAGCAAAGAGAGATAAAAGAGAATACGGAAAAGCCAAAAGCAAACCCCGAGCACACGAAACGCGGGCTACCCCTAGCACATCTCCCCGCCCTTGCCAACAGGATGGAAAAATCGCCGACAAAAGTTTTTAGTGTGAAAGCGGTCTAAGCGACCTCGGAGAGGCCACACCGAAATACTTTGCCGTACTCGACATATCTTTGCTTGGCTAGTGCCGGACAGTCACAGAAAAAGTGAGGTAGTCTTTCCTCGGAGAGAGCCGACGCTCTCTCAAGACATTGTGGGTCAGGGATGAAAAAGCCGTTACAATTGTACTGCTTTCGGTACAATCGCCCATGTTTTTGTACACAAGTAGACATCCAACAAATTCAGTACATTTTACAACGACAATAGGTGTGTTTTTTTGCAAGGGTAAATTTCAATTTGCATGTAATATACACTGTGGTGGGTCGCCGTGGCGTAGTGGGTAAGTGCGTCGACTCCTACGCAGAGGTTGCCAGGGTCGATACCCGAATTTACCACCTTTCATATTTCACGGCTCCACCTCTTTCGAGTCACTGACAATGCTCAAAGAGTATTCCTGTCTAGAAAAAGCTTCTCAAATCCGCCGTTCGGAGTCGGCTTTAAACTGTATGTCCCTTCCACTCTTGCAAGAACAATAGCACGCACAACACGAGTGGTTGCTGAGAAGGTAGGCCCAGGTCTGCCTCGGACTGTAGCGCCACCCATATTATTATTATTATTATGTAAAATACACTAACAACAAATCCTGCACCCGTTTAAGTAGCTCATCATATCTATCGCCGCTTATGAAATAATCGCGGATAAAAACAATGCTTCCAATCATTATTTTCTTTGCGTTCATTCCCGAATTTATTCATTCATTATTTAGGTTGCTGTATGTGGCTTACGACATTAGCACCTGATCGCTTTTGTTCACGCATTTGAAGGTGTGGTTGATGTATTAGATTATTTTTAAATGTTTTTGCATCCAAAAGTATGCAATTTTTGTCTGTGCTCTACTTGCCATTCATGTTTCGTTATCGATTCCTTTCATTGTTTCTATCATTCGATGAAAAATTTGTTTCAAAAATAATAATTAAGCGTTTGGGCGTTTAAAGTGGTAGTCACGATCACTATGCCCTTACACGACTCCCTGACACCCTCTGATTGTCAAAATTGACATAAATATCGCCGGTGCTGCTAAGGTGCTATGATCAATTAATGGGTAGTTGAAAAGTCTTTTCGTATTTTGTCAATAGATGGCGTTGGAGTCGTCTATCTCCAGTGCTACCAATCACATTGTGTCATACCATATGGTGTTGGAAAGTTGACATTTTAAGCTTCATTTAACCAATCAATTCGAAGAGAAGTTGAAAAAAAGTTACAGCTGTTCAAAAATGAGTAAAAATAATGAAGAAATTCGCTATATTTTGAAATTTTTGTATAAAAAGCGAAGAATGCAACGCAAGCCGCATATGAAATATCTAAAGCTTCCGGAGACGATGCTGTATCAGTTCGTGTAGCACAACAATGGTTCGCTCGCTTCCGTTCTGGAAATTTCGATGAAAGGTGCACCTTGCTCTGGTCGACCTATCGTTGATAAAGTCGATGAAATTATGGAAAGGATTGACTAGGACCGTCACATAAGCAGCCATGACATCGCCAAGGAACTAAACATTAATCATCAAACCGTTTTGAACCATTTAAAAAAGGCTGGCTACAAAAAGAAGCTCAATGTACCACATGAATTATCTGTGAAAAAAGTTTGATTAGAAATACGAAAAGACTTTTTCAGCAATACTTTGACAAATACATAAAATACATATGTTCTACAGCTCCTAATACATAGACTAACGCTAACGCTCAAGCGACGGATTTGGTAACTCAACTTTTAACTTTGCTCTCTCCTTCCGTTTTAACAATCCTCTCATTGAAACATTTCAAGAGAATTCGAATTTTATGGTAAAGTTTGGGAGGTGGTTCTCGTTGAAGCAACGTTTAAAATAGATAAAAATATAAATGAATGCTTATAATTGAGTATTTAAATTAAAAAAAAATACATATTTTAATTGTGCATAAATAAGCAAAACAACTTGAACTTTCAATTCAAACTTGAAACGTCAAATGAAATCAGCTGCGTTGAAGTATTCATTGTGTCATCCCCTTGCGTCAGACACTTCAGCGTGTACGTATGCTCTGACGGTACGCGAGTAAAGTATTCTGTGTGCCGGAGCCTTAAGCGCCGATGATCAGTTTTTTTGTGCACTTATAAATTAAGCGTATATACGCTAGCAAAAAAAACACACCTAATATTGGGTTTCATGCATAAAACGCGCTTCAAGAAGAATATATTCATAAGTAAATGTTGCATCAAAAGTAGCTAGCAACTTTCTATGAATTTTGCTGAATATGACCCACAATCAGTTCAGTCCTAAGCAAACAAAGTGTGACATGTGTGTCTGTTTCGTTCCTCGTATTTTGTTAGGTTGGGTTTCGTTTGTTAGATACCGTTACTTTTCATTAATTTTTGAAATGCAATACGAAGAAGAGCGGATACATTTTTTGCTTCCTGGATTTAAGGAAAAATTTTATGTTAAAGGAAGCTTTTACTGAAACACGACTAGATGGAGCAGTTGGTTGATTTGCCTGGTTTTTCCTGGTTAGCGGGGTCCCCGGTTCGAATTCCAGTGAAAGCAAAGTAAATACGCTTTTATCTGGTTTTCAAATGTGGTCCAGTCACCATTAGTGTCAATCAGTGCTAGTTGCCTGACTGTGGGTATCACAGTGGAACAATAAGGTCGAAGTGAGCTGGTGAATTCACTAGTAGCCCTCCTACCTAACCTAACCTAAGCTTTAACTGACTAAGATGTCAGTGAAATTAATTGAAAGAAAATCATATGCCTTTAAGTAGTGTTCATTGTGGCACCGATGTTGGGAGCCTTGAGCTTTTAGACAACGGGCCAAATCATTTTGTACATCGTATTTTGACGGTGGCGACGGTGGTCGCCGTGGCGTAGTGGGTCGACTCCTTTTTAGGATTTAATTCACGGTTGCACATCTTTCGAGTCACTGATAATGCTCAAAGAGTATTCCTGTCTAGAAAAAGCTTCTCAAATTCGCCGTTCGGAGTCGGCATTAAACTGTAGGTCCCTTCTCCTCGTGAAAGAACAATAGCACGCACAACACGAGTGGTTGCTGAGAAGCTAGGCCCAGATCCACCTCAGACTGTCGCGCCACCCATATTATTATTATTATTATTATTTTGACGGTTTTAGACGGGCCGAGTTAATAAATGTCACACTGCGTGCCTATGGTATCGATGAAGATCTTCTTCTATGGATTAGAAGTTACTTTTCGAACCGTTCAATTACAGTTGTTTTGGATGGGTTCAAGTCTGATATCCACCACGTTTGTGGGAATCGAAATGCGAATGAGATTGTGCAAAGGCGTGATTGTAATTTCAAACCATGGTGGTGGATATGAAAAGTAGTAAGATTGTGAAAAAATAGCAGAAAATAATGATTGGAAGCATTGTTTTTATCCGCGCTTATTTCTTAAGCGGCGTGATGAGTAGCTTAAGCGGATATAGGATTTGTTGTTAGTGTATTTTACATGCAAATTGAAATTTAAGCATATATACGCTTGCAAAAAAAACACAGCTAATATCAGTTATGAACGTAATCAGTGTTTGGAACGTATTCACTGTGTGGAAGATAAGTTTTAAATCACAGTTGATCACAGACTGTGATTGCGATTACATTTCAATCACTGTGAAAAAGTAGCAGCTTGTAATTTTTTTTCCGCATTTCTAGTTGTTATATAAATAAATGCAAAAATATAAATATTAACATTTATTTTGGTAGTCTTTTATGTGTATATATAGATGAACGGTACCACATCGATAAAAGATACTCTATAGTATTTATTGTTGTTTCATTGTGTTGCATTATGCGTTTGCGAAAATTCAATCAATAGTTTGATTCATCTGATGGAGAATCATCTTTACTTCCAAAGTCTTTATTTCTCGTCTTTTGTGATTCTTCAGATAGGAAGAAGACCAACTCAAATTACATCCAAATGCTGTATCAGGAGCCTGTACACAGTTGGAGGCATATAAAACGAAGAAATCTAAGAAAAATGGTATTTTAAAAAAGAAATTAAATACGAAAATATGTGCAGTCAATCTCTTCTGAATCTACTAGCCATCAAGTTCAGCTATAGGGCAACTATCTCGATGTTTAACTAGGTGGAAACCTGTTTTAAGCTCTAGGTTTTAGAAAAGGAATAAAATTGTCAGTTTCTAAGCATACAACTAAATTCAGGCAGATACCTAGTTTGCTGCTAATCATAAAGCAGACTACATACCTTAAGCTTTCCATACCATGAATTGATAATGTTCTATCACAATTTTTAACAAAAATACAGTATCTTAAGACCAACTTTTTCAATTTTGCAACTCACCTTCGCTATCGTAATAATTCTGCGGCTTTAAATGCTTACCGATGAGTGGCAGAGTATACAAATGATTTTAATGACTGTTCACTCGATGTACTTACATGTACTTTATCTAACAGGAAACCCTTAAAAAACTACCATGTCTTTCGTTTGATTTTTTGAATTGTTTCCAGTTTTTGAGTATTGGACACGTCGCGATGGTGGAACTGTGCTTGAGTTTAATATCCAGGATGACCACTTCGCATAAGTATGGTACTATTATTACTTGCCGTAAATATCAGTGTTTGATGCGACGAAATTTGATCGTGTAAAAGCGGCCCTTCTGACACGGTAGCCCAACGTACTTTTCGATGAATGCTTTCAGTCCGACATCCTGATCAATCCCGCCACAGAGAGACGCTCTGTCAACAATATGGCCTCTTCGTACTTCTGCTATTTCGTACTGGTGCCTGGCGGCTGATGGGTTTTGGCTTGTAGCTGGTGACTGCTGTCTGGTGGCTGGTAGCTGGTGGCTGGTGACTGCTGTCTGGTGGCTCGTGGCTGGTGGCTGCTGACTGCTGTCTGGTAGCTGGTGGCTGATGGCTCGTGGCCCGTGGCTGGTAGTGCGTGGCTTGTGGCTTGTGGCTGGTGAGTCGTGTTCGGTGGTTGGTGGCTGAAATAAAAAAGAGTTAATGGCGCTGTCATATACACTCATGTTCATACAATTAAGCCACATATGCGATAAGGAAGTACTTGGCGTAGTAATTGCTACTGTTGCAATGAATGCAGCTGAAATATGTTAAAGCTGCTAAAGAGCAAGAAAATAGTTTATCGATATATATATATTAGCAGTATAACCTATAATAACCTAAATAAAGAATATAAAGCGGGACGGCGAAAGTACATGTGAGACAGCAGGCACTTCATTATCGCATATGTGGCTTAATTGTATGAGAATGATTGTATAATGACTGTGGACAATGATGATATTACCAAATCTTAACCAATTTATTTTGAATTAGAATTGGATGACGTTTGGTTGCATCACGATGCTGCAAGATTGTGATGTCTTACGATTTTTTTTTTATTTTTGCGGAGATATGAAAATCTTGTATATGGGAGATCTACGTAATACCCAACTGCAAAATCCCTACCTTTTGAAAAAGAAGCGATTTTATACTTCCCACGCACAAAATCCCCAACTCCAAGATCCCCAAACAAATTCCAGTGCAGGGTCATAATTCCAGATAATAAGTCAACAATGGACAAAAACACTTGGGTGGGTTATAATTCCATAATTCAATAATTCATTATTCTAGAATAAATATAATTAAACTTTAGCTTCAGGCGCCTGCCTGGCAGTAGTTGACATACCTTTACCGGAGCGACGAAGTCGCATGAGCGGGTTAAGCCCTGCGGAAAAAAGGCTTGAAATCCTGTTAGAGTGCGTAGCGAGCCACCAACCTCATACTTCAAATATGCCAGACTTTCTTTTTAGCCTTGTTTCCAAATCAAATTTAGCCATATTTCGATTTGGAAATGGAAATGAAAGCAATAACTAGCTTTATTTCTTTGATAGACCCGAACTATAGGGGCTCTTGTGTTGGGGGATATTCGATTTGCCGATTGAAATATTGTGCATTCGGTAGCCAACCCCTTGTTTGCACACACAACTGGAAGACACAAACCACTTTAAATACCACATCCGTCTAGTTATTGAATGAAAGGTATGTTCCGAAAAATAACTTCAGTCGCAATCGAGGCCTGCACATTGGCAATCCGAACATATTAACAAGATCCCAGCATGAAATCAGAGTAAACATTTGATCAATATCTAAATCAAATGGATGACCTTGAACCTATACCACGAATATGTACACAAGAGTGCTCAATGATTGACAAATGCAAATCCATACTTGACTTCGACCCCACTCACATGTCAAGGCTTGATTAAGGACGCCTGCTTCAGATATCACATCGAAATCAACGGTGATGCGAAAGCAAACCCAGAGAGGATAGATCCCCTTGCCGTCTTGAAAGCCCATCGATGACGTGCACAAGTTCACTCACACCACCGCCAACGTCTTGTGTCAAAATCGTGGGAAAAAAAAACAAAAGGAATTTTTTGACAATACCAAGGAACAAGCGTGGCGATATTTTATTATTCCATCCGACACCACAGCACAATTGACGACCGACTTGACAAGTTCCCTTTAACGGTAACCGAACGTGTCGAACATCTGTCGCTGCGACCTGTCACGGTGGTTTTCACTTCAACTCCGAGGAAGACGAATTATTTAAAGGTGACGTGACGGCTTTGTAAGCGTACACTCATCGGTAATATTTAGACTTTCTCATCCACCACTGTGCCGACTTCTTCCTTCCCAGCGTGGCCCCTCCCCGCCCTCCACGCCATCCACGACATCACCTCTCGTTCTTTTCAAGTTGGCATGTAAATAGATGTCGCTTCGTCAAAATCCCATGAAATCTGAATCAATTCAGCTCACTCCTCACGGAAGCCCCTCGAGATTGATGATGGAATTTTGATTATTTCCCTCGTCTTACAACCCCCAGCCGCCGCACGCCCACCAGTGGGTGGCTTTGAAAAAGAAAAATCACACTTGAAGGAGTCACATTACAGGGCACTTTATTCGTTTGGCAAAAATGATCCAATTTTGAACATTCCCGACACAGCTGGGAGTGCCAGCAGAGCATCCATTGTTCTGCGGTACAGGATGACGTGCCAGGTTCTCAACCCTCCCTGCCCTCCCTGGGAATCAGACATGCACTCAATTTTCAACAATTTCGGCCGAGGAATCCTCAGGACGGACCAGGGCCGATGAAGACGAAGGATGAATCCGATTCGGTGCGGCAGAGCCAAGAAACTGCAAGGATAATGATGCACCCAACGCAGACGGCTGTCAGGTTTTGTGTGCAGTTGTGAGGTCCCCATTGAAAGGCGAGGCAGTGACAGGCGGTTTCCGAGGATGCGAAAACTTTCAGCCACATACACAGACAATGGCCATGCGGTATACACGACAGCAGTGAGCGGCGGCGGCGGTGGCACGTAGAACGATGGCTGGCCAAGTTCCAGGGGAGGGAGCGTGGAGCTCACATAATGCACACACGCATTAGGCACTCACCACGGATGAGTGTTCTTTTCGGCATGACATGTGAAATGTACCCAAGGATAACGAGCAGAGGCACACATACAAACACACACGGGATATTTAAATTAATTTAAGCCGGGCTTAAATGAAACGCTCGTCTAATTGCTTCAGACACTCATAAGCCGGGTGGATTGGTGTGTACGGGCGCTCGGGATGGCCGTTGAATGCTTGCCAAGGATGATTGGGCTGGAACACGAAACAGTGCTCATTGTCCTTGTGAGTGAAATTCTGTTGGGTTTTTCTTGTCGTCTCTCAGCAGATTGGGATCGTCACGGCCATGAACGAGAGAGACAGGGCTGAGGACGTGTACATTGTTTGCAGGTGGCAATCCTGCAGAAGCAAGTTTGTAGGTTGTTCGTCGACAAGGTCAACGCTAATTGCACGAATTTGGCCAGAAATTGCGTCTGCAGACATGCGATGTTTAGGCGAGTGACACGGATGACCTAGTCACAGGAGTGCCCATTTGCCGGGACATGCATGTTGTCACCTTTAAGAGCGAGTTTTTGGGAAAATTCGTTTTTCTCATTGCAGGGTTCCACGTGTAGCAGAAGGCGGCCTTTATGTGCGACAAGGGCGAACACTCTCAAGCGTGACGGCCGCATGTCAGACTGGATGCTTGTTATGGTCCAGGTTGGCTTTGTTTGGCCGCCATTTTTGCCTTGGATGACATTTGGCTGTTGGCGTTAAAGAACACAAATTGCTGTTAAAAAACATTTTCATGATGACCAGATAAGATTGATAGAAAAACAAATTCAAATAAAACAACAAGGGTGTGAGGTGTAAACTTAATTATGGCTTTATTCTGAAGCTGCATGAATGTCCTAAATATCTCATCATTCAAACGGATGCCTTCGCCTTATTTACTTACTTACATGGAGCGTCTGAGCCTGACCCCGTTGTTATGTAGCTGGGATGACTTAGTCTTTAATCCGGATGTTCGGTCTTACCCTCCATCTCAAGCCATGGTGCTCGGATTTGAAGACCCTCATTGTTGAAGCACTGACGTCCACACGCTGGATGTGGCCAAGGCACTGGCAAACGAAGCTTGCGGACTATATCCACATTTTGCTAGAGCTCTTAAATCACGCAGTTGTGACGTCTCGTACGAAAGATGAAAGCCTGCCAGACGACTGGAATATCAGCACTATATGCCCCATTCACATTGCAACAGCTATAGAGGTATATCCCTGCTCAACGTCGCCTACAAGATCCTTTCCAGCGTACTGTGTGAACGTCGAAAGCAGTTTTGCACCGCACTAATCGTCACGTACCAGTGCGGCTTCCGGCCCACCAAATCGACAATAGTCCAAATCTTCACACTAAGGCAAATCCTGGAGAAGACCAGCGAGCCTTCTTCAAATCGATACGCACCACTTTTTTATCGATTTTAAAGCCGCATACGACAGCATTCATTGCAAGGAGTTATTTGGTGCGATGGCCGAAATCGAGATTCGGGGAAAAAATGATCCGATTGTGCCGCACTACGCTAAAAAATATGCGATGCACCGTGCAGTTCGTCTCGAGGACTTCCGAGCCGTTTGAAAACTGCACCGGATTTCGGCAAGGAGATGCGCTGTCGTGTGATTTTCTTCAATTTGGTATTGGAGAAGATAGTGCGGTGGGCAGCTGTAAGCACGGAAGGCACTATCTTCTACAAGTCAGGGCAACTGTCGGGATATGCAGATGGCAACGACATCGTCGCTCCCAACGTGCCGTAGTAGAAGCATTTACGGCCATTGAAGAAGAGGCGAAGGGAGCTGGTCTTAAGGTCAATGAGGATAAAACAATATATATGCTCTCTACCACAAAACGTCATCCATCACACACCACCTTGAACAAAATATTACAATAGGCAGCTACAATTTTGAGGTAGTAAAGGAGCTTGTCTACCTCGGGACAAACGTCAACTCCACAAACGACATCACTGTGGAGATCCGACGTAGAACCACCCTTTGCAACGCTGTTACTTCAGTCTGTCTGAACAACGGCTCAAAACTCCTGACTCGAAGGACCAAGATCGTGCTTTACAAAACTCTTATTTTGCCAGTCGTGCTATAGGACGTTTGGTGTGGCCAGTGGAGTCGACTTGCCTTCCGGACTACATCCGCAACCTGATTTGGTTGGGTTAGGTAGGCGGGCTGCTAGTGCATTCACCAGAACACTTAGCCCATATTGGTCCATTGTGATACCCACAGTCAGACTACTACCACTGATTGACTACTGATGTGATAGTTCCTATAATTTGATTAATTTTGCGTTCACTGGGATTCGAACCGGGGACCCCGCTAACCACGGGCAGGCACTCTGCCAACTGCGCCATCCAGTCGTTCTACAGCCTGGTACAGCTCGTAGAGTTTGCGGTGTCTTCTCGTCCGTTCGCCTGCTTCGCAGAATTTTTCCGACCTAAAATTGTTCTTCCAAAGGCGCTAAGAATCAGCTCTGCTGTTTTGCTTATCGTCCAGATTTCGGTGGCGTGCTTTAGGAGTTGGTCCTATTTTTGATGACTCAGGCAAATTTACGGCCACAACTTCTCGAATGTTGTCCTCGAGATCATTAAGTGTGGTTGGATTGTTAGCGTAGGCTAAAGACTTTATGTATCCTCAGAGAAAATAATCGGGTGTCGAGTGTCTCGTTAGAGTCTCCTAAGATGTCGTCATATTTCTCCGTCTTAACTGCGACTAATGCGTCCCTTATATGGCATTTTCTGACGTCTTGTTGGAACCACTTGATCGTTGTTGTCGAGGACTAGTCTTAGAAAGTCAGGTACAATCGCTATTTACCTGAGACCATTGACGGAACCGCAGTGTCATAATGCGCACCAAATTGGCGATCTTTGTGGATCCATCGAAGCTTGTTCGCTTGACTTATGAACTGTACTCGTTCTGATAACGGCAATTTGGCTAATTGACGTAGTCGCTGAGCCAAAACTGGGCCACGCTCGAAAAGTAGACTTTTGTCCAAAATCAGGATTACCGACCCAATTTGAAAACTCACTTCGGTGCATATGGTTCCCCGGCTAACGTCATCACAATCCTACACAAATGAAGGCCCAAATCTACACTCTAGGGGTGCCGAAAAGCTTGAGCGTGAGTACTTTCGTTTCGGCACCGTCTAGCAGAGATTGGTGAGAAATGAAGAGAAAATAGCCGCCATAGTGTCCAGTTTTGATGAAGCAACCACGATCTGCAGAGTGCTTCATCAAAACTGGCTATTTTTTCTTCATTTCTCACCAATCTCTACCTAGTTGGTGCCTTAACTTCGAAACGAATGTACTCACGCTCAAACTTTTCCCCGGTACGACGAATTGCTTGATGATACAGTGATAAAACCTTGCGCATCGGCATTTTGGTCGGCAATTGACTTGACTCTTGCTGAGAAGACGCGTAGACTCCAAACACTTTGTTCAATACACACACAGGCACAATTTCATTCACATCTGCCACAAGTCTTAAATTAAACATGAACTCGTTTGTCTGAATCAAAATGCGAATGGGATTGGGCAAACTGGGGGGTGTGTATGATTACAAACCGTGTGTGTGGTTGTGCAAAGTAGCAAGACGTCTGTATGATTCCAAATTGCGATTGAGATTGTAAAAAATAGCAGTTGTGAACCTAATAGCACTTTGGAACGTATTCACTGTTTGGAACGTAATCGCAGTTTTAATCACAGATTTCAACGCAAAGTTGGGTAAGGAAGACATCTTTGCCACAGTCAACCGGAAACACATCCGGTAACAGACACAGGCTGGTGGGCTTTGTGATGGGGCGGAACATCTCTGGTTCCTGTAACTCAACATCCAGAAAAGGAGCTGGCGGTTCCCTGATTAATCAACCGTCAATCAGATTGATCATATTGCGATCGACGTCGGACACTCCTCCAGCATACCTTACGTGCGAAAATTGCAAGAAGCCAAAATTGACTTGCACCGTTTCCTTGTTGTAGCCAAGGTAAGAACACGGGTATCAAGAGAACAGCGGAGTCGGGAAAGGACACCACGATTTTACGTCGGAAAGCTACAGGATCTTTTCCAATCGAGCTTCCTAGAATCTCTGTATAAGTATCAACGCCACCTGCTCAAACAGTCGATGAAGATTGGGGGTGTTGTCATGAAGCCATCAAAGAAGCTGCCACTGATGTGCTGGGTTTTACAACTGGGACAACGAGTGCCATGCAGGCACATGCAGCGAAGCTGTAAGCCTACAAAGCAACGCTCCAACGAACAACAAAGCCCGTTCGTTAGCTCTATGAACATAAACGAAGGGAAAAGACCCGGCTTCTCAGGAAGAAAAAGAAAGGGCACGAGAAGCGCGCGACCATGGATATGGAGAGGTGCTACGGCAGAAATGATGTCCGAAAGTCTTACGAAAAGTTGAAACTGTTACCCAATTGATATAAGGTTCGGGGAGGAGCCTGCTGGGACAAAAATGCAGAGCGTGTAGTAGAATCGTAGTCGATACTGAAAATCTGAAAAGATCACTTCTGTAGACTCTTAAACAGCGGTGGACACAAATACCGCTGTCAGGCACTCAATGTAGGTGATGATCGATGAGAATTCCGTCCGCCCGACATAGATGAGGTCAAGATAGGAATATGAAGACTGAAGTTTAACAAAGATGCCGGTGCGGACAGCAGACAGCTGGGGATGATCTGATTGGGTGCATGCACCAGCTCGACAGTAAGATAAGGTCCGAGGAAAACAAGTCCGGCGAGTTGAAACTTATTACCCGAACCACAAGAAAGGAGATCCTTTCACTGCCAACTCTGAACATCTCATACAAGATCTTCTCTGGCGGTTTGTGTACTCGCCTGGTCACGGCCCAGGTTCACCCCGGGCTGTAGCGCTACCTAAAGTAAGTCAGGCGGTCATCCAGGCTCTGGCTACACCATAAATGAATTCCAAGATGATAAGACTCTGCCGTCTATCTCCAAAGGGAATGACAGACGGATGCAATCCTACTCTGTGCTGGGTCTTTGGCGAAGTGGGTATTCCGGGAAACAAAATAGAGGGCATCTGCTGATTATTTCAACTAATCGATGCCATTGGTCACTTTGACAGCAGCTGAAACATAACAATTGGAAAAACTATCCTCGCTATCTGGCCACCCTTTGTGAGCCTTTATGAGCAATTTCCGCTTGGGTGCCGCTCAAAATTTAACTTTGTTTACATCTAGGTTGACATTCTATTCTTTTTCTCATCATTTTAAGGGACACCAGGCACCTGATCAAGGACTTCTTATAGACGTCCCACGTCCCCCCACATTGTTGTCCCAACAAGAGCACGTTCCCAGGATAATCCGAATTCTAATAAATTCGGCATCCAACAAGATGAGCAACTTCCCAGACTCATTTTGCACAAAAGTCTGTGTGCACAAGAACTCTTGTGCATCCTGAATGAGAATTCCTGATGAATTCCCCCACACCCCCATCCGGTGGCAAAGGAAGTGTGCCCAGTAGTCTCTTTGACATGCCGACAATTAAAATCGTCTTTTGATGACACTCACCATCGCATCGTGCCCAAAAAAACCAAAAAATACCGAAGACTTTCGCATCAAGACAGCCGACTCCTTCGTTCGTTTTTGTAATAAAATCCCAGACATGATCTCTGTTTTTATTTACAGCCCGGGATTAATGCCAGTTGTTGAGGGGGGGCAAGCAGAGAGCAAGGCAAACAGAGCCTCCCCCAGCAGCCTAAGCCCTTCCAAATTGGAACGCCTTCGTCCTTCAAGGCCTCGACCCACAGACACACACACACACACACACACAATTCCCCAAATGAGATAGCAGCACAAAGCAATTTTCGTTCGGTATTCGGTTCTTCATTTATTTACACTGCAAGCCCCCTCGGCCACTGGCGGCCGGAGAGGACCCGCACCACTACAAAGACAATAACAAATAATCGACTAAATTTATACAGAAAAAATACTCAACAATAACAACAACAATCAAACAAACAAACAACAAAAAAAAAATGTGTCCTAACAGCAAAAGGAAGTCTTGGGGCATATCATGTCCAGGCATCGAGGGCGGATTTTAGCGCGCCACGATTTTTTGGATTTAGAACTTCTCTGGTGGTCCGTACTCCTCGGATGGCTTGGATGGCGGTGGTCCGTATTCGAGGGCGGGCTTTGAGGCGCTCTTGTACTTGATGAAGTAAACCTCTGGCTTGCTGGGCTCAGTTGGGACGGGTGTTGGGAGGATGAGTGGTGCGGCTGCTTCTGGCTTCTTGACCAACACGTACACCAGGGTCTTGTGCTCGTCTTGTACTGGTGGTGGCAGGACTTGGGCGACTGGTGCTGGTGGGTTTGGTGCCTTGATGAAGATGATTTTGTAGTGCTTCTTTGGCTGGGCAGTTTGGATTGGTGCACTTTGTGGGTACTCCTCTGGCTCCTCTGGTGGCACATGGACGTACACGTTCTTGGTGATTATGCTCTCGGCTGGTGGACCATAGAATGCAGCTGGTGGCCCATAGACTGGAAGGGGTTGGGGTGTGGCTGGTGGTCCGTATTGCTGAGCTGGGGCTGGTGGTGGTCCGTATTGCTGGGAGGGTGCTGGTGGTGGTCCGTATTGCTGAGAGGGTGCTGGTGGTGGACCGTAGTCTTTTTGCGGGGCTGGTGGTCCGTACTTCTGCTGTGGTGGCGGAGGTGGTCCATAGCGAGATGGTGGCTCTGGCATTGCCATGGCAACGGCCAATGTGCAGGCTATCATCTGAAAGTGAACAAAGAAGAAGAGTTGATTAGTTTGTGGGGAATTGAATGCATTTGGATTGTAAACTGCATTGGGGACGGTCTTAGTGGACACAATTATACCGAAGGGGCCTTACTTGGGTGTCGCTAGATTTTATGAGTTGAGACAATTCGCCTCGAAGAGAAACCGAAGAAGGTGCACAACTGCTTACTTCAACTTCGAATGCGGACGTCCTAAGCCAGGCCAGAAAACGCAAGGTTCCCCAGAGACAACCCTGTGTTACTCCTTTTGAGAAGAAACGTGTCATCAGGTCCAAAAGGGAAGCAAGATGGCCCCAAAAGAGAGTCTTGTCTGGGTGAAGAGGGTTATGTGGAAAACATCTGCCATCGTAGGCGTCATGAATCCTCGGGCATCATCGGGCGGTAAACTCGGCTTCAAATGCCCTTCTCTTGTGCCAGGGCCGTCTCTCAGCTCTTAACGTACACAGCTCACACACAAGTGCATGTACCTCCATACGCTAGTTCAATGAAGCGGTTTCAAATCCATTCATGTTCATGCAAAGCCACAGAAGTGAACAACCCCCCATTCGCGGAGCACTCGTAATTTATTGCCTTTGTCTCTTGTTTCAGTTGAACTCTCCCGCTAGGCCGGCTCACTGTGAGGGGGCGTAAAATAACAGTTTCACATTCACAACTGATAAAACTTAACATTAAAACAGTTTCATTATGGGTCCTCATTATTGCCGATGCAATTGGTAAATTAAAAATAAGAGCATTAATAAAACGAGACAATACACACATCACACATGCATGACTCTCAGTGGGTGGACGGTGGAAGCGTGTGAAAATCGAATCGAAACTCGATTCACTGAACACTGGCATGTAATTGTTGCAAACAAAAGAAGAAACAATCGATGTCGTTTCTGTTGCGGCCTTGTCAAACGGAACATGCACATAAATGCGAGAGGCAGCCGTGAGTCAGTTCCCCGAGTGCGAGGGATGAATGACATTAAGTGATGACTTCATTTAAATATCGAGTAATGAGTGGCGACGCAGTCAAGAGCTTAACAGCAGAAACAGCGGGTCACAACAATAGACTCGAAATGCACCCAACGGGGAAACTTGTGCAGTTGTATTAGTCTGACTATGGGTATAACTATGAAACAATATGGTCTAAGTGTTCTGGTAAATGCATTAGCAGCTCTAGTGCAAGCCCTTCATGTTTGGAAAGCGTCGTTAGTCTCCAAGCATGAGCTCAAATTTATTTCCCGGAGTCCAGGGAAAAGACGTTGATAATTGTGCGGGTGGCTTCAAATTCGGAAGGGGACCTAGGCATCGACTATTTGAGCAATATCTGTGACTGCATCGCACATAGTCACTGTTCCATCGGCGAGTACCTTTCAAGTACTTAAATTAGGAACGCCGGCCCTTAAGCTTCGTCGAAATCGAAGGGCTTATACCATGCCAATCATGCCCAAAGAGGCTTGAAAATATTTAAGATTTCAGTCGTATTTTGTCCCAAGTGAAACGCCTTTTCGCATCTGGCCTGATAGGTGGAGCAAGTATTTAAGATCTTTCTTTATGTGGTTTTCTTTGCTAGCCACAAGCTTCGTCTGAGCTAATGCCGAGGATCAATCTTCTTGGAGTTTTCTTATTATTTGGTTTTGACTGCCATCTCATCGGCTCAATTTTATGAATGGTTTGAATGAAATAAGAGAACAGAAGGATTTAAGCCCGCTGTGGGCATCAAAAGAGGACGCCTAGCAGACGACAAAGAAGGGAAGATGGGAGACAAGACAAGAAGCTCGTTATCCCTATAGGCATATTTTGAGACAGTGCAAATTTGTTGTTCATTCAACAGTGACCGTCAATCAATGATTCAATCAATTCATAAATTTGCTGTACATCATTCAATCTTTCAATCATAATATGCTATACTCTGTCAATCACCAGTTGTCACACAATTCACTGATTGTCAATCATTTAAAGAATGTTGTCAGAGAATAAAACTGTCGAAACGACCACGAGTCGATGTCGATGAAATAATGATGACCATTCATTTAGTCACTCGATAATTCTCATGAAGTGTTTCTTCAATCAATTATCTCGTCATTCAATCATATTTTCCTTCAAGGAAGCACGAGTCGTTAAGCTTGCTCGGCATTTCGTCAACCATTTGATCAATCATCACTTGAAAAGTAAATTGCATCAATCGTGTCCTCAATCATTTCTTCAATCACCAGTGGAAAATCGTATTCCATCAATCATTGAGTCAATGGTTCAATCATTATGTCTTTGCATTCTATCAATCATCAAGGCAGTAAGTGGTTTCATCAGGTCTTGAAAACGCATTCGACTCTTGCAGTCAATCATTCCTTCAATCACTTTTTCATAAGTCAATTCATTACTCCGCTGATGCACTCTATCGAAATTAATCACTCCTGCAAACAAACAGGTCTTCAGTATCTGCTGCTAAAGGTCACTCATTCTTTGAAGCGCTTCAATCACAGCAGACAACGTGGAGTATAATTACCCTAAGCCCCATCATTTGCCACTCATAACTACTTCATTGGATCCCCCTTGAGCACAACAAGGACACTTGTTCACCACAACACTTCACCTTCACAAGTCTGTTTACTGCAAAGCGACCCCTTGAATATGTAATCACTGCTGAGGAATGACTCCAATTAAATGCGTCTGATGCTCAACACAATTCCCCCCTCATTGAAGTCGGTTAAACCGCCTCGCCACTGAAGACCATCCCCAGGCTTGGCACACAGCAAACAGCCAACCGACCATTTTTGATCGCCTCTCGCCTGACCTCGTTCTTATCCTCCAATAAATCCGGGTAATTGACAATGCGAATGTGATAAAAAATAACATTCAGCCCACGAGGCCCACATATGCACACAGCAGCAGGCGGCAGGGAAGACACAAACACCCTTAAACACGGCGGCATCAACCATAATAATCGTCATCATCGCAGACGGGCCCCGGATAGTCGTTGATCCTTACAACACGGACACGAACACGAACGAGCACGAGCACGGACATCCACATGGCCGTACACATATAGTGCTGCGATGAGAGTAGGCCCGTAAATAATGCCATGATGTTCCTTCTCCACATTACACACGACAAAGGGCCAACAGCAAAAAAAAAAACACAGTAGCTGACAGCACTTAAAAACCAAAAAGCAGGAAAAAAAGAAAAGCCAGAACACGACCAGGAGGGTGCAGACGGAGGAGGGCCCGTCCATCCTGGCAGCCAAAATGTCATTTAACGTAAAAGGATATCAATTTTATCTCAATTCGAATTTTGCAACGGCAATAAAGTATCGATTTTCACCACCAACATTGGGGTTAAATCAGTAATGCAAATATATGATGGCTTTCCTGAGAGCGGGCGTGCGAGTGGGAGAGCGGACTGAGCGGAAGGAAGGGCTCATACTTGGTCTCATCCTGTCTTGTGTGCTGCCACGCCTCCCTTGCAGGAAGCCGTGTCCCCAATTTATGTCCGTCTGGCTGGCCTCAATCTTGTTTTATTACACCACAGGACGCTGCTGGGCTGAACTAGCCGTCGAGCGGTGTGAGCGTTGTGAGAAACTGAATGTGGGGTAGATCTAGTAAAAATGTTTACAAATTGCATCCACACTTGGAGACTTGGTCGATTTCTAAATGGATGCCATGGTTTTGGCCTCGAATGGGGCATCAACAGATTGATGGGTTTATGGGATTGAATTTTAAAATGTTTTGATACCAAAATGGGTCCTTAACGGATGGCGCCCGGTAAGAGGGAGTGCAATAAAAAAAAAAACGACAAAGGATGTGCCTCCCCTATAGACAGGCGGATGGGCTGTAGGACAACTTGGGGACAAAGTGATTTCGAATTGGGCGGGTGTGCATGTGTGTTCGATGGGGGCGGTGCAAAGGTGATTGCCGCAAGCTGTGCTCTCATAAAATTCATATGACTCTTCCTACGGTTAAATGCGTTTTTAAATGGATCTTCCCGTTTTTTCATTTTTGGTTTGAAGGGTTAGGGGGTTGAAAAGTTTTTAATGTGAAACGCAATGGATTTGGGTCCACGTTGTGGTAATTGCTGCTGGAGATTGGCAGGTATGTCGTGGAGGATGATGAGATTGCGTGGAAGACATGACTGACAAAATGGTGGAGGCTGTGGGTACTTTTCGCGCTTGTGTCACGCAACAGGCCACATACAGGGTCTGAGTCTCAATGAATGTATTAAACTCCCATGTTCACATGTTATTTTTGATCTTTTGTAAAGTACCAGGCCAGCAACAGACCGGGTGTCTCAACTAACGACCTTCTTCGGTTTCATCTGTTTTCGGATGAATCCTATAGTGGTTCGGATTGGGTCATACATTTCTTGGTTCCCATTTAACATCCTTGTTTCAGTCACATACGTCAAACCTTACAGTCATCCGAGACTGACCACGTTTAGCCTAATGTGGCCAGGCTTCTATACAATCTGGAACGTTAGTCAGCCCCTGGTATATTGAAAAACTTACGACGAAAACAATGATTCTGTATAAAATAATGGCGATAAAATGAGAGGCCTTACAGCCCGTAGAAGACAAAAGTCTAACTTCTATATATAGAAGGCTACAGCTCGTAGAGGGCCGGGGCTAAGCTTCTGTGTAAAGGCGGGAGGCGCTACAGCCCGTAGAGGGCCAGGGCTTAGCTTCTGTATAAAGGCGGGAGGCGCTACAGCCCGTAGAGGGCCAGGGCTTAGCTTCTGTATGAAGGCGGGAGGCGCAACAGCTAGTGGAGGGTCTAGCTTCTGTAGGAGCTACAGCCCGTAGAGGGCCAGGGCTTCTGTATGAAGGCGGGAGGCGCTACAGCTCGTGGAGGGCCTAGCTTCTGTATAAAAGCAATCATGCGAAGGAGCTACAGCCCGTAGAGGGCCAGAGCTTAGCTTCTGTATAAAGGCGGGAGGCGCTACAGCTCGTAGAGGGCCGGGGCTAAGCTTCTGTGTAAAGGCGGGAGGCGCTACAGCCCGTAGAGGGCCAGGGCTTAGCTTCTGTATAAAGGCGGGAGGCGCTACAGCCCGTAGAGGGCCAGGGCTTAGCTTCTGTATGAAGGCGGGAGGCGCAACAGCTAGTGGAGGGTCTAGCTTCTGTAGGAGCTACAGCCCGTAGAGGGCCAGGGCTTCTGTATGAAGGCGGGAGGCGCTACAGCTCGTGGAGGGCCTAGCTTCTGTATAAAAGCAATCATGCGAAGGAGCTACAGCCCGTAGAGGGCCAGAGCTTAGCTTCTGTATAAAGGCGGGAGGCGCTACAGCCCGTAGAGGGCCAGGGCTTAGCTTCTGTATAAAGGCGGGAGGCGCTACAGCCCGTAGAGGGCCAGGGCTTAGCTTCTGTATGAAGGCGGGAGGCGCTACAGCTCGTGGAGGGTCTAGCTTCTGTAGGAGCTACAGCCCGTAGAGGGCCAGGGCTTAGCTTCTGTATATAGGCGGGAGACGCTACAGCCCGTAGAGGGCCAGGGCTTAGCTTCTGTATGAAGGCGGGAGGCGCTACAGCTCGTGGAGGGCCTAGCTTCTGTATAAAAGCAATCTTGCGAAGGAGCTACAGCCCGTAGAGGGCCAGGGCTTAGCTTCTGTATAAAGGCGGGAGGTGCTACAGCCCGTAGAGGGCCAGGGCTTAGCTTCTGTATGAAGGCGGGAGGCGCAACAGCTAGTGGAGGGTCTAGCTTCTGTAGGAGCTACAGCCCGTAGAGGGCCAGGGCTTAGCTTCTGTATGAAGGCGGGAGGCGCTACAGCTCGTGGAGGGCCTAGCTTCTGTATAAAAGCAATCATGCGAAGGAGCTACAGCCCGTAGAGGGCCAGGGCTTAGCTTCTGTATAAAGGCGGGAGGCGCTACAGCCCGTAGAGGGCCAGGGCTTAGCTTCTGTATAAAGGCGGGAGGCGCTACAGCCCGTAGAGGGCCAGGGCTTAGCTTCTGTATAAAGGCGGGAGGCGCTACAGCTCGTGGAGGGCTATGGAGCTTCTGCGTAAAGGCAATCATGAGGGAGGCACTACAGCCCGTAGAGGAGGACTAATTTAGGTAAAGGGAATCATATTGGAGGCGCCACCGCCCGTAGAAGGCCAGGGCCTAGCTTCTACAGCAACCACTGGTGTTGTCCGTTGTATTGTTCTCTCACGAGTGGAAGGGACCTACAGTTTTATGCGGACTGTAAACGGCCAAGTTTCAGAAGATTTTTCTAGACAGGAATACTCTTTGAGCATTGTCAGTGAATCGAAAGAGGTGCGGCCGTAAAAATTATTTTAGTCGTACCGGGAATCGAACCCAGACAGCGAGGCTCTATTGCTTAGGAGTCGACGCATAGGCCCACAACTCCGCGGCCGCTACCTATTATAGGCAAGACTGCAAGCAAATTTGAAGAAACTGGGTCGTTTTCGATTGCCTCATCAGAATCCGTGCTCTGTAGAAAACATGGCTGCCGTGAGTCAAGAAGAAGCTCCAAATCTATCGTTTTGACGAGAACCACATCACTTAGACCTTTCTGACGGCATGTCCTGGCGTATTTTGGGACTAAATGTCCATCTAAACGCTTCCAAAGTTGTCTCAAAACAGTCAAAAGAAGAAACCACCTGACCAAGGAATACGATGAGGACAAGCCTAAGTCTTGGACGATGTGCACGTGTCGAAAAGTCATTGAAAAATACCTTGTCAAATTCAAGACACCCAAGTCATGCCCTTTAGACGCTTCTAGCGATGCTATATGTCATTCAAAACGACAGGATCGACACAAATATTGAACCAAAAATTTGGTCGAAATTGAAATCAAAAATGTGTTTCAATGGAATGTACTTTTGCAACCACAAAATGGGTTACTCTGGGTATCTTCAAGCGAGTCTTTGAAATCTTTGGATCATGGCTAAAAAGGAACTTCTTGTGCACTGAAAGCTTCCCCAGTCCCTTCATTTTGTAGCAACCTTCTCAAAAGACCTGAGCTTCGACAACAATCACCACGAATTTCTCATTTAACACCACATTAGGTTGGCCTTGTCAAAATCAATCAAAACCCGTGACAAGCCTCCCCAATCCCTCCTGAAAGGAATTTTTGAAAACCACGCCGACGAGAATCGAAAGAACTCACTATCCAGCTTGAGATTTGAGCCGGAAGTCAATAAATAACCATCACCCAGTGAGGACCTTTCGCCTTCGCCCACTCCCTGCGCCAGTCTAAGAGGTTCCCTGTGTTAACTGTCACTCCCTCCTTCACGATTCATTAACTCTCCAGGCTGGGAGGATTTGATTTCGTTGAAATCATAGACGAAGCACCCTCCGGCCAACAGTGACAATTCACCAGAAATGCACACACAGGCGCTTTGCGAAAATAATCCCAACTTTGAGTATTTCGCTGTTTCGACTACTACCGGCAGCATGGTCCTTGCAATGAATCTCAACTCCTCCCCCCGCTGCCCCTGTGGTCAATACTGGTGGCCATCCAGCCATCTCTCAGGTCTGACGTTCGCGGAGCACTCAGCATGATCGCCATTGGCAGTAGTCAGTGGTTTTTGGACCGTAAGGTAAAACGAAGCGAAATGAAACACTAAACCACATGCACATACATGGTCTGTTGTCCCAGACACACATACACACACACTTCGGACCATACGATGGAAGGAAAGTGGGGAAAAGTTTCGGAAGGAAAACCTCGCTCCACTCAACTGGAAGTAAGAGTGGAATGGCAAAGAAAAAACTGACTACTCCCGGCGAAGGTCCTTACACGGCACGGGTACCGGCAGCGGCACGAGTCCTTCACTTCACTGAAGGATTCTCATTCAATTTCATTTGATCTGTTTTTATTTTCGTTAGATACACATATGAAAATCGGCTTTGGCGGGGGTGATTATCCTTAGTCCTGGTTAAGACTCATTTTAATTCCAAACCCCGCACACACACACCAACACGCATACACGTGCAGACAAAGCGGAAGCTGAACTTCCGCATTGCTCCACGGGCGTTGTTGCCGTCTTTTTCGGCTGGTCCTTGTTCGGTTTTTATTATTTCGCAAGGACCAAAAAGTCGTTCACTTAATCCTGTGTGCTCCATTTTATCTTTACGTGTGTGTGTGTATGTTTGAGTTCCTCTTTCGATCGAAATAAGATTGATTGAAGAAAGAAAAATGCGAAGTGTATGGAGAAAAATGTTTGTGGCAGGATGAGGGATTGAGCCTTGACTGTGGCTGAACAAGAGTGGTGGTGTGGCGGGGAGTGGGGGTTTGTGTACAAGGATTCCGTTCTTCTTCTTCTCTGGGTGACAAGGATTGTGATGTCAGTGGCCTTTGCCAATTTCAATACGGATACGGTTGTGTGTAAGAAGTAAATTGATATTGCTTGGGAATGGTCTTGAAGTTTGACAGGATACGCCACACGGTACCACAATGCCGGCGGAGAGCGAAGAGGTGGGGGTGTGTTCGTGGCCATCACACGTGATGTGTGGATGTAATCAATAAAACACATGAACAATGACAAGCAGTATGTTGCTGTTGCTGCTGGTGCTCCTGTCGCTGTCGCAGTATACAGCTTGAAGGACATTCTCAAGCAGCCCAGCGACTGAGGACAAATGTGGGAATAAAATTTTATCGAACGTCATTTGACGGGTGGATTGTGTCTGGTTTCGGTTCTCATTAGTTGTGGAAGGCTTGACGACCGGAAATCAATGTTCGGCATTTTCGGTGAATGTCATAAATTTGACTTATGTTTCATTTACATTGCGTGTGGGTCGAGATGGGATGGTGGAGGTCATGGGATGGTGCCATGTGAAGGCGTCCCGGGAAGAGCAACTCTTGAAGAGGGAAAGACTGACTTTGACACGGTTCTTGGGGCATTTTTTAAGTTTTTTACCCTTGATAGGGATGAGCACTGTGAGACGTCGTTTCTCAGAATGAGATGAGCTGGGCTATAGAGTTTTATGTTCAAAGCGAAAAGTGGTCAGGAACACGACACAGGAACAGGTTTAAAAAATTGGAACTTCGAAGTGAAATATGACACAACAAAGCGGGCAATTGGTCAGGAGACACCAAACACCAACCAGCTCTACTTCCGAGACTGGCCAAATTCAGTCGACTTCCTCTTTCGATGGAAAATATATCCAGATGTGTTCCCAAGGCATCCAGTCGAGCTGGCAATTTCACCGTGCAGAGTTCGTCACTGGATCCCGGGTATTCAACTCAGTCTCTCTCCGTCCTAATGCCATGAAGAATGGTTTCGGAGCTGCATTCCAGTTCACTATGCTGGAACATTATGTACACTCCGCTTCTAGGAATGGACACAAAGAACGGCCGTCCATCCCCACATAAGGCATTGTTTTCTTTTGCAATTGTGTGGGGCTTGGAGTGTTACCAGGCTACAACCAATTGACATCTCATCATTGGGATCATTCACAAGGACCTTGATGAAATCAAGACACAGAGTTAAACACTTTCTCTACTGTGTCCATTCACCCCCTTCCATTCGCTTTCACAAGACAGTCGATTGCCTCCCAAACAATCACATGCCTCTCACTAAATTAACACGGAGTACAATCTGCAACAATCGCACTGACATATCATCCATACCATCGGCATGCCAACGATTTGTTAACATTCCCAAGCCCACCACTCTATGTCGCAACAAGAACCACGCCCCCACCGCTCCACCTCACGGAGCAGTAGACAAAGATCACGATTAAATTTTAACTGCCAAGCGCAACAGTCACAGCGGCAACGCTTGTGTCATTCTTGATTAAGTCTGCAACAGAAGTGCTTAAACGGACGTGTGTGGACTGCAATCGACTTTGACCAGCTGGCTAAGGTATCGTCAGACATTTTGTCATTCTTGCTGGCCACTGTTGGGCAATTGTTCATATTTCCTTTTACACTTGACATGGTAGCGTCCGTTGGACGGAGAGTTGCGCAATCGTCTTGTCTTATCTAATCGAACGCGCAATCGATGTGAAGATTACGTTGGCGACATTTTTGATTGGATCTGACACTGGAGATTGCTTTTTAACAGCGATGACGACTGCGGATTGCCTGGGATAGGGTTTAAGAGTACAGGCCGAACATCTCCACCTTTATGGGTATCAAGGAATCTTTGGAAATTTCGAAGTGGGAGGTGGCTATTTTTTGATTAAATGGGAAAGAGCTCTAAAGTCAGGAGAACTTTAGTGTCTTCTTCTTCTTTGTGAGGAGGACAGGCCAAAGTACTGAGCCTTGAGGGGTTCCAGGCAATTTAGGAAGTTTCAAAGCAAGATGTGGACAATTTTGTTGATGTAATGTTAAACATTTCCAAAATGAAGAAATTGTTTTATGGATTTTGTCTCGTCTTCTTCTTTTTGTGGAGTATAGGCCAAATGACGGAACCTTGAGGGGTCATAGGGTTTTTCGGACAAAGTTGGCTATTTTTTTATTTTATGGGAAGGTTCTCTAAAGTCAGAAGAATGTTTTTGTCGTAGCCCTCTCCATATTCTTTGTGAGCAGCACAGGCCAAAGTTCTAAACCTTGAGGAGCTCCAGGGCATTTTTGAAATCGCAAA
The DNA here is from genome assembly GCA_964034865.1 of Eristalis intricaria. Lineage (NCBI taxonomy): Eukaryota > Metazoa > Arthropoda > Insecta > Diptera > Syrphidae > Eristalis > Eristalis intricaria. The sequence continues at coordinate 133,825,007 of OZ035873.1, forward strand.
GTAGGAGGTGGATATACTTTTTTATTTGATTGGTAAAGAATTCTAAAATTGAGACATTTAATGTGGCTTATGTCGCTTCTTGTCCTTTGTGTCAAGTATCGGCCAAATGACGTTACCTTCAGGAGGTCCATGGTTTTCTGATCAAAGTTGTCTATTTTTTGACTTAATGGAAAGAGCTATAAGGTCGCGTGTATTTTTGTGTCACATCCTTCTTCTTCTTCTTCCTTGTGTGGAGTACAGGTCAAAAGACCGAACCCTTAGGAGCACCAGGTCATTATTAGCTATTCTTTGATTTAATGGAAAACCACTTCAAAGTTAAAAGAAAGTCATCTCCTACTTCTCTGGTTATTGCTCAAATTGAGGAAGACCTGGGTCGGCTCTTCAGACAGCGCAGGGATAGCGGAGGTAAAAACCAGTCTTGCTTGGTCCCACAAGCTCAGACTCAAAATTTCGTAATATATGGACGATATACAGGGCCTGTATAAAGCTTAGCTTTTACATCTTCTCAGAATCGAGTTGAAATTAGATAGTCGGGCGAAAAACAATTTCCAGTTTGAGGAATCGACTCATGAAGACCAACAGAGCCATTCTTGCGATCACAATGTTCGACGAGAGGTGAATAATAATCAAATAATAGGCAAGGCAAGTCTTTGAACAGGAAAAAGAAATATGGAGACTATATGCCATACCATGAATCTTGCAGGACTTTCTGTCAACTTTTCAGGCGACAGAATGGTGAGAAGGTGTAAGAAGATATCATAAGGACGCAAAACAAATTCTCTCACTGACTGAAGTCAATCCATTAAATTCTTTTCGAAAAACTAAATTTCTCTAGATTTGTCTGGAACTGGTCAAAATCTTGATGTCCGCCACCCAATTTGGTTGAAAAGAGCGCGCCTTTTGTCTCATTTGACTGATATAAAAGTTTGGATCTTTCGTCAGATCAGTGCTTGTCTGGTCCAATGTATCTTCTCCAACGTACGATATGCCATTGAAAGGAAGGAAAGTAAAAAAAGTAATTTCCAAACAAGCTACTTGGAATCAAGCCGATCGGTTTGTCACAACCGCTTACACTGGGTTAATGCTTGAAGGAAAAATCTGGTGATCTTGTCCGTTTGGTCAAACGTATGGATCATTAAAAGCAAAAAAAAAGTGATCTATCATCTTATTCATGACTTTTGTGAATCCCAGGTTTATCAAGAACCAAGAGGTTTGAAGTGATCGTGAAAAGCGAAAGTGAAGATCGATCGGCTCAAGGGTGAGCATAACCTTGTCTTGGACAGAAACACGTTCACTCTGAATAGTGTCCCTTTTGAAATCCTAATCAAAGTGGAAAGCAGCTTCAAGTGATCGTGAAGTCAAAATAGACCGTCGATCATGAGCCTTCTCAATTCAGTGAATTGCAATACAAAAATTAATCTTGGAGTGATCGAATTTGAACAACATGATCAGCAGCGTACGATCAAGAATCATCTCAAATCCTCTGAATCTCTAGACCTGAGTTGACACCGTCTGAATCAGGTGGCCACTAATGAATGCAACCTCCATTGATTCACGATTCTGGTAAGATTTGAAGGGATTGATCGCACCAAGCAACAGAAAAGTTCTGCCACCGAGGACACTCCTGCGAAGTGCCTGAAGTGATGATCCATCAGTCGTCTATATCGACGGGAGTCTTTCAGGGAAACCGCCAAAAATGTGATAAACGAGAATAGTTGAGAACACACAGGTCTCAAGAGGAATAGTAAGCAGAAAATGAATTTCAATAAATTTTCATGCAAATGCGGAGGAGGGACTCTTGTCAAGGACCTGAGTTTCGAGTGAAACAGCCACTGTCTGGCACAAGTTCGAAATATCCTCCTCAACGCCTTACTGCTGTCCCCCTCCAATCAGTTCTCCATGCTCCACAACGAATCCCTGAAGAATCATCGACCTCCAAGAGACAAAAATTTGCCCCCAGTGTCAGCAGACAAATTGACTCCAAGCTCCACATCATCACAGGCGAAATCACGTTCTTCTTCAGAAGACAAAAACCAAACCAACAGCTTGGTGGAAATCCTTTGAGTCATCGGTTTTGCAGCAGTGGTTGCACTTTTGATAAATCCTCAAAACTCCAGCAAAGGAATAGCACAAGGATCAGAGGGGCTTTCATTTGATTTTCAATTATTTTCAAGTCACAGCGCAAATCCTCTCGCAATCCATTCTGTCGCACGAAATCCTTTTTTCTCCTCTTTTTAACACTTTCACCTTTCGAAACAGACACACGTACACACACACAAGGATTCTCACTCCCGATGTTCAGCAGAGAAAAAAAAGACGAGGAAAAAAAAACTTACCAAAACTACTTTCATTGTGAGACGCGAAAGTTTTTTTTCCTTTTTGCTTCAAAACAACACAAAACGCGTGATGAACTCTTGATGAATTCGGTCGAAAGGCGAAACTACGATTGATACCGCTCCATCGATTGCATATCACTTTTATATCAAACCCAGTCGGGGCGGTGGAACGGTCCCGGCAGGCGTGCGGCGGTGCTGCGGCAGTCCATCCACGCAGCCATTTCCCTTCGCGTCGTCTTTTGCATAACACTTTAACGAAGGCACGTATCCGTCCGCAGACCATCCATGACACACAGAGGAATGGCATAATTGTTGGCCCGAAATGCTCTTCACCTTCCCCACCCACCGTCGCTGGCATGCGTATGTGAACGTGTGTATTGGGCACACGACGCACGTATCAGCCAGCGACGACGGCGAGACGTTCGATGGACGCGGCCTATTGTTTTGGGCTAAATGTCGTATGGTCGCATTGGTCGCGTACTCTCGTAGTCACATAGGCGCGTAGCAAATTACAATTGTTTTGATGGCAGGCCTGAATGGGGTTTTGATGAACCCCACCCGCGGCTACTGCCTCTGCTGCGCCACACAGTGGCACAGAGATAATGGATGGTGGTCAGTGATCGCGGGGAAATACTTTCGCTGGATTCGCGATTTCGGGAAGTGTTGGCTTTCGTTCGTTGGGTGTGGGTGTGGGTGCAAAAGGCCAGGCTCGTGGAAATGAATGGGATGCCATGGACTGTTGCCATGTCTGAGACCTTGAATGGGTGGAGGAGGCAGAGTCTGTGTGTCTCCTGAGCTCAGCAACATCATCAGGTATTCATCTCTGGGTGTTGGTTTTCTGATCGCTTAATGGGCGGCGGGTGCACTCCCCGTTCGGAGACAATTGGCAATTTAAAGGTGTTTCGATTTTCGCAATTCCGTATCAGTGCCATCTATGTCATCACCACCTCGTAGTCATAAACACAAGGCGTGATGTTTCAAAACTTACACGCTGTTTGCTGTCATTTGGGTGTCATTTGCTCATCGACATGATTCACTGGCACAGATTTGCGAATTTTCTGTGCAATTTGTCAGTAGGAGCGGACCCTTCTCGTGGCCAGCCATGAGTTGATTTTGATCTGCATCTCTGAGCATATGTGTCATTAAAGTAGAGGATGTCCTCGTTCGAGGATCTTAGAGAATTGACAAACGTGAAAGTTGGTTGAGACGTCATCCATCATCTTAATGATGATTCCTGTCCTCGTTCGAAGATCTTAGAGAATTGACAAACGTAAAAGTTGGTTGAGACGTCATCCAAAGGACAGGAATCATCTAATGCAACCTTAGAAGGTGTTTGGTGCCTCCAATTGGAAGCAATCCCCCAAGACTGGAAGTTCTGTGAAATTTCTGAAGTCTACTGTTGCCAGTTCAAGAAGAGTGGAAATGGAAGGAGCATGCCTCAAGATATATTTTCTTGGATTTATTTTGTATATCTATTGTTCGTTTAATAGATTGCTGGACTATTTTTGAATCAATTAATTCGTCATCCAGATCGTGCGATTTTACGCCCTTAGACTATTTTGTATATGAACACTTACGTTAAATCATGTATGCCAACAGGCTAGCACCAATTACAACTGCTGATTTACGCAACTCTCCATTTGTGGAACTCGTCGATTTTCCCTACAATAAAATAGCCAATTTCTTTATTATCATTAATTTTTACTGTATGTTCAAACATTTCGTTTTCTGATTTAAAGAAGAATCCGTTCAACAATAACGATTTGTTTTTGTGTCAAAAATATGTTTTTTTTTTATTTATTTATTTATTTATTTATTTATTTATTCCATCTACCGAGTTTAACTCTTACAGATTTCGGAACCTCATGATAATTTTCGTATAATCTAAGTGCATGACAGGAACATTTTGATAATTATAAGTAAAAAAATATAGGACAACAAAGTATTAAATAAATAGATTAAGTAATAAATAAGTATGTAAACAGTACATTAAATTGAATAAATATATTTTGTAATAAATAATTATGGATCTTAAATTAGATTAATTAAGGAAAATTGTCAAAGATTTTGGAATAGACTTTTTAAATTTTTGTCTCTCATCACATAGGTCTACTTCTATACAAACGGAATTAAAGTGACTTATACATTTACTTAACGGTTCATTAAAGTCATAATTATACAGATGTTTTGGTTTTAATAAGAATTTTCGGCTTCGAAGAATTCTTTCCGGTGCAAATTACACGATACGAAGGAATATCATGAATGAACATTATGCTATGATCACCTTGTCTTCATTCTAAAGTATCCAAACCTATTAATGCACATCTTGTAAGATATGGTGGCATGATGTCAAGATTCCACCCTATTCGGAAAATAATTAAATTTGCTTGATGGAAGCCGCCACTGCCACCATTGTCAGCACGACCGATATACGTTCGTCTGTTGCGAAAGGATAAGGAGGAGTTGGACGGACACATTGTTGTCGGGCGTGTATTCTTTTTATAACAAATCTCGTAAATGACTTTTGAACTTTTTCTATGCTCACTATAGAGTTCATATATAAAGGACATCATATTACTGAGCAATACTCGAGATGAGGACGTACAATGGACATATAGACAGATTTTAGGGCATATGGACTCGAAAATTCAGCACATGTTCTTTTCAAAAACCCAAGCATTGGATTTTAGCTTTTGCAACTATGTAGTCGATATGAAATGAGAAGGAAAGTTTCGTATCGAAAATTACACCAAGGTCTTTTATTTCCGTTTTCCTAGTAAGACAAGTTCCACCTACCGAATAGTCATATATTACGGGTAACAATACATGGTAAACAGAAAAAGAATGACATTTAGTAATATTTAAGCTTAGTCCATTGAGATCGCACCAATTACATAACATATTTAAGTCATTTTGAATATACGTACAATCTTGACGATTTTTAACACGTCGTCTGCATACATTAAACATTTAACATGAGACAGGATTGAAGGAATCTCATTAATAAATCTAATGAACAGTAGTGGACCTACATGGCTACCTTGGGGAACACCAGATAATGCCTTAATGATTCTAGATTTATGATTATCAATTTTTACCATTTGAGTTCTATTTGTTAAGTAACTCTCTATCCACTTAGTAGTAGTACTGAATGAATACCAAATGATCTTACCTTGTTTAATAGAATATTATGTTAATAGAATATTATACAGTATCGAAAGGTTTTCTAAAATCCGTGAATATAACATCAACTCGATACCCGGATTCTCCTGAATCAAAGAGGTATTTTGTAAAAATTGTCAAATTGGTCAAATTGGATCTGCCAGAAACAAAACCATGTTGGTGTAAAGAAATGTGTTCTTTGATTGCAAAATAAATTTTTTTTGTGACAATTAAGTCAAAAAGTTTCGGAATAGCTGAAATCTCGGAGATTCCTCTATAATTTTCCACTTTATGTCAAGAACCAGCTTTAAATATTGGTGTTATAAAGGAAATTTTCCATTCGTCGAAGAATGTACCGGAAGATAAAGACATATTAAGCAATAATTTCAATGGTGGCGACAAGGAAGAACTACATTGTTTGACAATAACAGAGGGAACATTGTCGGGACCAGGATTCACACAAGAGTTCAAGGAATAAATTCCCTGCAGTATGTAATCCGTTCAGATATACAGTGATCCAAGATTTATATTACAAACATCTTCATTAAAAGAAGGTGGATGAATATTCGAGTGATCCTTATACACTGATTCTAAGAACTTCGCGAAGAGCTCGCAGGTTGTCTCACTACTCTGAGATACCATTGAACTCAACATTTTGCAAAAGTCCCATTTTGCTTTCTTTTATTATTTACAAATGTCCAGAAACCTTTAGGATTCCTAGCGATATTAGATTCAGTATTCATAACATAGTGTTAATAAAGAAATTTGTTTAAAAATTCATATTCCCGACGCAATTGACAAAAACGCTGTTTGTTGTGCTCTGAATTTGATTTTTTGAAAAGTTTAAATGCTTTATTTTTCGCTTTTTTTAAATTTATTAATCGTTGGTTATGCCACGATTTTCTCATCAAAAAAATATTTATTGAAAATTTTGGTTAATAAAACTGCTTCGGAATGCTATTCCAGTTTCATCTGCAAGTTCGTTGATGTTCGTTCGTTGATCTTTGGGTTTGCACATAAGTAAAAATATTTAAATCTTCATCTTCAGAAAACATGTTTAGACCTTTTTTTAATCAAATGACATGAAATTATAATCTTAACTCCACGTTAAATATTTTAAATGACGTTCGGGTGACTTTAACTTTGTCACGAGGTGGTAAAGATAAAGTGGCCATTATATCGACTATATTTATCAAATCACTTTGTTACGTATTATGCCTGATACAGACTTTTCCAAATAAGGTGCTTAGAACCACCGTTAATGCACCATGGAATATCATAAACGACGATATCCACAGATATCTTGGAATATTCCATACTCCAAGATGAAATTAAGAAATTTGCTTATATACAAAAGCGCCGCCTAGAAGAGCACACAAAAACTGCAATTCACCCGATCTTTGAGGAAACTAATGTCTTGCGCCGACTTCAAAGGATTCGACCTCTTGATCTCTTGCGATAGTCTTCACCCGCGCATGGTTGCGGTCTTAGCGCTAACTTTCATTGGAGAGTAACCTGCCGACCAGTACCTAAATTATTAAATGCAAACTACTGGTTAAGTGCTTCACTTAGTAGTCTTAAAAAATACAGGGAGGTGGGTTTAGTGAGTAATAATCGAACACTTCTATGTGCGAACGTTCGTCATAGAGTATTGCCGAAGATTTACACCTACCCACAGAAAAAAAAAACAAAAAAAAAGTGTTGTACGTGCTAACAAAATTTTAAAGCCCACTTTTGCCGATTATAAGTTTGCGCCATTGTCATTTTCCATCCTTTCTTATTTAAAGCACTGAGACCCGGTAAACGCAACAGCCACAGTTATTGCAAATGTCCCAATTTCTATTAGTTGCATAAATCGAGTTCTTACTGTATTTAGTGGTGTCTGTAAGATGAATGACATAGATTGTTTTATGCACTATTGTTAATTTCTGTGCTTTTGACAAGCAAAACATCACCTTTTATGTCATCATCTTACCGCCCTCTATCCCCATAAAATTCATAAGCTTCTCCTAATCTTCAGATTGAATATTTCAGAATCTGGTAACATATGCCAGACAAAAGGACATCAACATATTATTGCCTTACACGAAAAGTTTTGAGAACTATGACCATACACAGTATTCCACAACACGATGTAGGTGCACTGCACATTTGGGACATGTGTAGTTGTGTACCGCGTCAAACGGACTTTTAAATGTATGGCTTCTATGTACTTATATCTACTTATGTAGGTTCAATTATCAAGCACAACAAGGTTCTGGAGTGCCACCCATATTACCATTATGTACACTGTTTTTAAACAAACGTTGCCCATTTAATAGGTGCATGTCCAGTCGTTAACGTATGAGAAAAGAATATCCAGAAACGGATGATAAATGCGGTAGCTATGCTTAACTGCAAATCACCGAAGACTTCAACATCAGCGATAACCAAAATGCCTCTCAACACTGTACGTCGCTAATTTTTGTGTGATTTTTGCAGCCCCGCATTCCTAGTAAGGCCACATCTATGGTCTCCCCATGCTCATCCATGTTAGACTTGAGAATCTCCAAGGTGGCACAGTAGTGTCCTCTCTACCCAACCAGTGTTCACCACCCACAACTGCAGGCCCTCTTAAACCCACCCCATCGTGCTTGCGGTTAACCTAAAAACCTCACCAATTAGGGGCAAGACAAAAAATCGCAACAGAAAGGAAGACTTCAGTCCCTCGAATGCCCAATTTAATATCCGCTGACGAGTAGCAGCCGCCGCCGTGAACAATGGCCGGAGAAAGTGGTCCCAAGTCCGTGGGCGAGAAGAAAAAACTCGCCGCTCAATAATTAATTTATTACACGGCCTTACACGGCGACACGGCCAACAGGAGATACAGACAGTCCGAGGGAGACGACCGAGATAACTTCATTAGCCCTAGACCCGTGTTGTGTTGTCATAGGGCTCAACCAAGGATATAACTTACGTCGGCGATGTATCCTCTCGGTGCGGTTTCGGCGCAGTGGTGAACCCGGGGAGGCTTCCGCCGCCCGTGCCACTTTTCAGTTCGATTCGCAGTCTGGCCAGCTCACAGCGCCAATACGCCGCTCTGCCGCCACAGTCCTTTGGATTTTATTTATTATGGAAATTAATTACCTCATGGAAACGAGGATGTTGTTGATGATGATGATGACAAGGATGATGCTGAATGAGAAGAGTGGGTGGAAAAGGGGAGCGAGGGCGCACCGCGATGAGGACTCGAGGAACGACGACGAAAGTTGTCATCACACGTAAGTGGGTCGAACTATTAGTTAAATGTTGTGCCATTTAATTTGAGCGAAGACTGCGGGGCGGAATGGGAAATTTAATTAAAAAGTTTTATTTTGTGTGCGATGAGGAAGGACACGGCACAACTACAACTAGGCGAAGGCTGAACGGTTTTTCTTGTTCCGGTGCGAACTTAATGTGCTTTTTATTTAAATGCAAATGGCGGCGAACGAGGGCGCTTCCGCCGAGGCGCACGGTTCGTCGGCCGGAAACGATGACATTGGCATTTGTGCGGTAAACATAATTTTGAAATTAACGAAGATCCTTGCCGCGGGTGGCTTTTGTAGGCAGCGGAACCGGAAGACAGACGGTGGGCAAGAGGGAGACCAAATGACCTTCCACCAGTGAGTAATGGGTGGATGTTTTGTCTTGAATTATTTTGAAATTGAAAGCATTCGGGTGCTGGAGGGAAGAGAAACTCGCGGCTCGAGGACCTGAGGGCGGCGGGTGCCCCCTTAAGTGAGTCATTTGTGGGGACGGTGGATGGCGGAGATTCGAAATTGAAATAAAAATTAATTGTCCCGGCAAATTGAATCTGAGGTAATTCACGGCGCAAATGGTTCGTTAAGCGATGACTAAGGATTTGTTTTATGCCCTCGCGAAGAGGAGCGAGTTGACTTGCAAATAAATTGAAATAAATTTCATTAAGTATCCAAGCATGTCCGAGTTAATTGGGGCGATTGGGCGTGCCATTGATTCTAGTGGGGACGATTGAGTGCGCCTATAAATAGTCCTTTTGTGTCCCTAAATGTGATCAACGAGTTTCTAAGAGCGGACAGCTTTCTGCAAATCGCCTCATTAATCACCTCTTATGACTGACATTGATCTGGGTGGATGGTGGTGGGATTGAAAGCTACCTCCGCGACTAGTTCCGCTTCGTGTACTTGGAAGATATTAATTACCCTTCCCACGAATTGGACGGACAATCACAAAATTTGTTGCTATTCATTCAATTTTTGAAAGTTAATGATGACCCATCGAACATTTGCATCATTTGTACTCTCTGGCGATCCGTGAAAATGGTCCGTGAAAATGTTATAAACAATTCTGAGGGACAAGAGATGCAGATGTCGCCCAGCTCTATATCTTGATCTGTTGTACAGGCGTCTAGGTAACGTGTATTTGGCATGTTGAAGTATTTCTTAGACCGGAGCCTAACATTCCGTGCAAATACCTAATTACACTTGAGAACGTTTCACAAACGTTTGAGTACGTGTTTGAATATACAAAAATTTTGTTATCACCTAAATAAAAGTCAATTTAATTCACGTGATCACATGTGTGTCGTAAGCAAACGCCACCACAATTCACGTGATCACGGGAAGGTTCCAAAACACATAAAAACGATATTCGCGAACGTATGTTGCTGGAGTGAGTATGTCTGGTTAGAGTGAAATTATTTTAAAAGTTCAAAAAGAATTCTAAGTCCGGTAAAAAAATTAGAGTACGTGTCACGTCGTATTTCACGCACAAGCTAATTTCACGTACGCACGTGAACTGCTTCATCTTTAATTTAGAGCTTATTGAAGATGTTAAGAATGTTACTTTTATTGTATATCCGAAGGATATTCTGTCTTCAAGAAAGGATCCACAACATCGACGTCACTACCAAAAAGCGACAGTAGGCGGTTATAACCTAAATGTGGTCAGACTGTGTCTTTGGTATAACGGCAGTAGCAGGGCAGTGAGTAGTGGGACCTTTCTCGAAGAACCAAGCTGACAGTCCGGGAGTTCAGAGGGGTAGCATTTTAAATTCGATAATTTTGCCTGCATTTTGACTCTGCACAACGAGCAGAAGGACCTGCATCAACTTGGCGTGCGAAACGATTGGATGGGGCAGTTGGTTAAGTCCATGGTTAGTGGGGTCCCAGGTTCGAATTCCAATGAAAGAAAAGTTAAAACGCTTTTATCTGGTTTTAAAATATGACCATGTAACCATTCGCCCAATCAGTGGTAGTAGTCTGATTGTGGGTATCACAATGGACCAACAATGGGTGTAAGTGTGGTGGTGAATTAATTTTTATGTGCGGTCTTCAGTAGTGTCTCTAGTGGCATATTGTCCGAAGATTCACACAGGATATTTTGTCTTCATATCTACGCCTGCCACCGAATTCTTTTTCTTTTTCTTTGTGTGGCACCAATGTCCGGGGGTGGATGGACCCAAATCTCAACCAAAGGTTCGCTCTAACCTGCACGATCTCTGGCTAGTTGACTCCAATTACACACACCACGTTTGGTTGAGGTCCTTCTGCACTTGAGGGCATCATCTATTCAAAAACTTTTCAGACTGAAGATAAACTGTTCATGCGTTCTACATGACCAACCCATTAAAAAAAAAAAAACAATACTTTAGACGCCGAAAGGCAAATAGTAAGTTAGATTAGAATATTTTAGAGTACCCGCGAAGGGTCAGTAAGATAGAATTAAGTACATGAATTGTTAGATACTAAGATAGATTTTTATATCATTTTTATCTAGCATAAGTTGTCCTGAGAGTTAAATCAAAATGAAATTATAAAAACAAAAACCAACCCATTTCATGTGTTAGTTTCGTCTTCGCCTTGGCTAAGCTCATGTCGCTGTACAATTCCTACAGTTCATGATCGAATCTTCTCCAGGTGCCATCAACGCCTACAGAATTAACGATTTCACGCAGAACTTCTCAAGTTGTAATCAGCTTGCTTCTGTGATCATTACCTGCTGTGTTATTCGTTCCGAAGCTGGGCTGGCCTTACCACTTTATGAACACCAGCTGGACGAATAGATACGCCTGCTTTACAGTATCAAATTGCTTAAAAAAATCTACAAGAATTAGTCTCTATTAAGTGAGCCCAGTCCTTTATGTCTGTAGATAACTTTGAAAAAATAATTTTCGATGGCCGACAGTGCGTATGTGGAACATTTTTGCTGAGTGATTTTTTTTTCTGTAGACTACTACCTTTATAAGGTACACTGAATTGCATGAATAAGCACCACATGCGCGATCAGGATAGTGCCTATTGACTCCTCAGCGGACCTGTACAGCTGTACATAGTGCGGTCAGACTCAAAGAGTCTCAACTATGAAGCTGAAGACCAAATGGCCACAGTTTCATCCAAGATTCGGTGCGCACGCGAACAGCCCATATTCCACTTAAACTAAATCATAAAAAACACTCCGACGTACTTCACTTATCTCTTGAAGATCAGCGGGGGATAGCAAATGCTTTTGATTACCTTCTGACGGGAGTGTATAGAAAGGCTGCTCTAAAATGAATTGCGGAGTAGGAGAGGGTATCTACCGGGCATCGCTGCAGTCTTTAGGCTCCCGAATTGCGCCAGTATCTTCCAAGCGGAAATCTTTGTCATCAGGATACACCGGACATCTCTGCAGTATTTAGACTCCCGAACTGCGCCAGTATCTTCCAAGCGGAAATCCTTGCCATCAGGGAGGCAAGGATACCACCCAAATACAACGCCAGTAGAAAGACTATTCATGTTCTATACTATTGTTTTTTCCACCATAGCCCCAAAATTCTAAAGTGAGCTTGTTGCCGTAGTTGAAAGGTTCGAAGTTACCCTAATCTGGATTCGAGGGCAGAATAACATTCTCGGTAATGAAAAATTCGACGACCTGCCCAAACACGGAGCCGCGTCTGGCCTCGAGACACACATTACCTTAGGCCTACTTAAGGCACAAATTACATGACATTTCCTTAACTTGGCTAACCTAATATCATCTGGATTAACTAATGTCGCCAATTTATAACAAATCACGCACAACCCAACTTCTGAAGAGGTCGCGCATGTGCCCCGCAGGGGATCTGGCTGCCAGGGCATCCTGTAGTTAGATTAGCAATTCTTCATAATACACACCGCCGAAGCTGTAAAAACACAGCAGAACAAGAAACCTTGACTCGCTTCCCGTGCGCATGTCCAGGCAACGAACTCTAGGCAAACCAAAATTTATTGAATCCTTGGGCAAAAACGCCGAAAGGAGCGTTCGGGACTTTTTAATATTTGGACTTTTTAATATTTGTGAGCCCCGCTCCATTCTTAAGTCACTCCTATCAGAGCCGTGGTAAGTAGGTGTACCCTGAATTCCCACCAAGCGCATACACACACAAACTACGTTTTTTTCGACTAAATTCCGAAGACCCTTGGTTATCGTGTCGTCATTGTTGACTCTTGTCCTAATTCCATGACGGAAACAGAAACTACAATTTTTGGGGCTTAGTATAAAAAATCGAGTGGCTATTTGTGTAAAGCTAAGCACAAAGATATTTTATTGCTTCGCCCCAAGAACCTCATCCTTTCAGCAAGAATAGACACAAACTCTACCTTCACGTGAATTTAAATGAGTTTCACATAAAGCCTCGCTCGAGAGGACACGAAGCTTGGGCCCCTATCGTTGCATCTCTGAAGTGTCAGAGCAGGTTTTACGGCCCCAAAGTTGAGTTCATGACGAAGAGACTGCTCCTTTGAGCCTGCGAATAAGTCCTCTGCGTAGTCTCTCTTTGAAATCGCTGGCGAACCGCGAATGAAGCCAGCTATTGACTCCCTCTATTCAGCGAGCATTGCCAAGTGAGAGCAGTAAAAATCTGGGATTACGCGAATTTCTGTAGATGCCAATCGAAATCTACCGGTCTCTACACAATGAGTCTCCATCCTTGATACCCAAAGTGTTGCAGAGGAAAAAACCACCTTTCACTTGAGCGTCACATTACACACATCCCGACCACCGTCAATCACTGATAGTCTCGTCGTGACCATCAGCTTTGAAATGTCCACGGTGTCAACATAGCAATGTCACGCGTGAGATGGCTAGACGTTCGATTAAGATTTCAGAAGACCTTCAGTTCAGCTGAGCCTAAATACATCATCTTGCGCAACGCAACGCAACCCACCACAATCCCACGTAATTGCCGAGTTCAATGACGACAAAGCCACGTTCAAATGTCCCAACAGTGCCAACCAATTGACAACTGACCGAACTGACCCACTGTCGGCGTCGGAGATCCCCAATCAAACGTCCGACTGATGTATGTTATTTTGAAATTTCTGAAAACCATCTGCAGACCATGTGCCCGCTGCTAATGCGATTCAAAGCACACACAAGCGCTTCAGTGACAGCTGCTGTCAGATTTCTCCATGACCGATGATTGAATGCGTCGATTTGATTTGCCGACCGAACGTTTTGTCAAGGTAAGGCTTCGCTTTTGAATTCCGCACAGCACGTGAGAGCTCTCCTGTCGGCAGACATTTTGCATCTTAAAGTGCCGTTCACAGGGCTGCACATTGAAATTCAATCGGAACTCGCAAACAAACCGCATCGCCGGTGTGCCCATCAGGCCCTCACCCTCTGTCGATTTTTCACCCGAGGATCAAATAAAACAGAACATGCACTCGACTGGGTCATCAGTTCGCCAGAGGACACGAGCCAGCAACAATGTCCGCGCCCAGGACACCCGAGGCGAGCTGAAAATCAAAGCAATTCCGTCCACCGAATTGGACGGCCAAGTGAGCAGCCATCCATTAGGAGTTTATGATAATGACGAAGGTGCAGCGAGCTCATGCACTCCGGCCCGTGACCGCGTCGCCAAACAATGTCCTTTGTCCGTCGGACGTTTGAATAGGCCTCCCTTCGGCGGTCGGCAAGTACATGTCGAGAATGCTGTGTACGCGTCCCGATACAACTCAAACATTGGGACACCGCCGACACAAGCGGGATTGTCAGTGATTTGTTGGAGAGATTCGTTTGCCTCGGTCGGCGGTGATAGACGACCGGGGCGTCGACTACAGCGGGACAGCTTGACAAAATCGAATTTGTTTGCGATTGCATCGATGTCAGGTTGGGCATAAACAAAGCGCGGATACAGCGGTCTGATACGGACTTGTGCAACATGATCGCAATCAAGAATGGGGCGGCCTGCGCGCACACAACATCCTAATTAATCTCTTAGGCACGTACGCTGGAGTTCGTTGAATCTGTGGCTGGCTGGCGTAGGCGAAGTTTGATGTGTGTTGAAGAGTAAATTTTCAATGCAGCAGCGAGCGCTGTTAATGGGTGGCGGTTTCGTGCTGCAAGATGTGGCAGTTGGAGGGCGTTTTTCGTCGGATTGTGCAGTTTTATCGGTTATTATGAGTGCTGTGCCGTAGATTAGAAAACATATCCTGCAGACAGGCGATTTCGGGGCGGTGTATGATTAGGGAATTGAAGGATTATTTGATGACAGCTTGTGGGGTTCCCAAGGGGTCCGTGCTAGGGCCTAGGGTGTTGCACATGTTTCTATATGAGGATTCCGAATTCTGGAAGTAGGAAAATGACATCGTGTAGGAAAATAACATCGACTTTTTGACAGGAGATTTTTATGGCTTTCTTGTGTTATTAAGGTGGCCTGGGAACGCGGTAAGACACCTGGCGATTGGCAAACTGGGGTGATTGTTCCTCTTTTTAAGAAGGGGGACAAAAGAGACTGCTGCAACTACAGGAGCATATCCCTTTTAAGTCTCCCCGGAGAAGTCTACGCTAAGGTTTTCGAAGCGAGTTCTAGAGCTATGGTCGAGCCAAGGATGGGGGATGAACAGTGCGGCTTTCGTCCCGGCAGAAGTACAACCGACCAGCTTTTCACTCTAAGAATGGTACTTGAGAAGGCTTGGGAGTATGCTAAACCCATCTGCAGCTGTCTTGTAGATTTGGAAAAGGCATGCGACCGAGTTCCTCGAGGTAAACTCTGGAGTGTTCTGCAGGAGTATGGGATTGAGGGTCCTCTTTTGAAGGCCATATTTCAGCTGTGGTCGGGTAAACGATGCCAAATCACCACTTTTCACAGTGGGCGTTGGACTTCGCCAAGGGTGATTCTTGTCACCTTCCCTTTTCACTGTTTTTATGGACTGGATGTTGCAGCGTAGCCGAGGCGAGGAATGTTTCACATTGTGAGAGTTGACTGTAAGTCATTCTTCTTTTTGCGGATGACTTAGTTATCCTCACAACTTCTCAGACAGAATTCTAGCGCGCACTCAATAGGTTTGTGGCCGTATATGCTGCGTATATATCTGTGATGAAGGTTAACGTGAACAAATCAGAGGTTATGGTAATGTTTAGAACGCCTGTCCAATGCACTCTACATGTTAGTGTAGTCTCATTGAAGCAGGTGGATAGGTTGAAGTATCGCGGTGTCTTCTTCACGAGTGATATGAGGAGTAATGCTGAGCTTTTCTGAGCAATTGGTCTATATGCATGGGTTTGACAGTGCTTAGGTGATCTGTAATCAGGAAGGCCGAGCTTGGTGTGAATGCCAAGTAAACGGTTTTCAACTCAGTATTTGTTCCAACTCTCACCTATGGTCATGAAATGTGCGTAATCACCGAAAGAATAAGATCGCGAATACAAGCTGTACGTGCTGTTGTGGGAATTACTCGCCGGGATGGGATTAGAAACACAACAGTGCGCGAGGAACTCAACATTGAGCAGTTGCTTCTTCGAACGAAAAGAGCTATGTTTCGTTGGTTTGGTCACGTAGCACGAATGTTCCCACCGTCTCGACTACCGAGGCGGGCCCTGAACGCAATTCCATCACTTGGCAGACCAAGGATGAGAGGGTTGGACCAAGTCTATAAGCTCGCCTGGTTACGCTTGGGCATAACCCCTAATGAGTCAGAGTCGATGGCGGAGGATCTAGTTGCCTAGATCTCTCGTGCATGGTTAACCCTCGCGATCCTTTTGGTGGATCGCAGGGGTCAGAAGATAATGATGATGATGAAGTAAGCCAATGGTTGCAAATAAATTCATGGATGTTATAAGTGAACTTTTGTATTTCATTCATTCGTAGTAATGAATTTGGGTTTAACAGCTCCTCGACTGACTTTAAAAAACTATCAGACAGTAGCTCCGAACTCCAAACTCTCTTGCGTGGTATCAGATGCCGACATCGGTTGACGGAAGGAGGGTATCCTGTGCTGCAGCTTTCGTCTTTCAGTCTTACCATCTGCGATTAGCATTTGTGATGATGTTAAGAAGACAGAATGGTGTCGTTTAATTTGATGCTAATGCAATACCCACATTCAATCGTCGTCTCTTTGATTGACTGCAGTACATCTTTACCCAGGAACCAGCAGCTTGGATATTTATAGAAGATGGTGAAGCCCGAGCTTTTAAAGCCACCTGACTATCTATGTATTCCACGAATGATTTTAATTCTCTAAAGGCACAGGCGTGCTGTCGCTTAAATTGTTTTGACCTGTTGTTTGAGTATGCATACACTGTAACAAGTGTTCATCTGGAGTAGCTTCCCTTCCCCGCCTGGTCAGAACAACTAAGTGGAGATGAATAAGCGCGTTGAAATCGCCCATAAAAACACTTTCAGTGCGAGAATAATGCAATCAATTCCTTGAAAGGAATGGAAGACGGGAATTCACTAGAAATTGAATACCAATCCAAGGTTGGAATAGACAAAATTAATGGTTTTTAACAAGGAAAATGAAAAAAAAAAATGGAGTGCCATAGGATTCCATATTTGAACCAGTGCTTGAAGTAAAAAAAAGCGACAACGATGAGTTGTGTGCCACATCTTTTAGTATAGTATCAGGTCTTGAAATAAGAAAAAAGATAACAAGTTCTTCCCAAAGTGCCAACCTAGAGGCAGTTCTGGGAATAGAAACAGCACATCGCATGGTGCGCCATAAGGTTAAATATCTGGACC
Organism: Eristalis intricaria; assembly: GCA_964034865.1. Taxonomy (NCBI): domain Eukaryota; kingdom Metazoa; phylum Arthropoda; class Insecta; order Diptera; family Syrphidae; genus Eristalis; species Eristalis intricaria. The sequence continues at coordinate 133,842,482 of OZ035873.1, forward strand.
TTGCCTTGAAATCCTACAACGGCAAGTGACGTCTCATTAGTTCCTTACATTTATAATGTCGATTCATTGGTAATTTCTTCACGAAAGGACAGATGGGGAGTCTCAATGTTCCCTCCTAGAAGAAACTGTGTCCTAAGACTCTATTCAAGAACCAGTTATTAGAATTCGTTCATCTTGAAGTGACAAAATCGGATGTGGTTCTTGAAACATCAAAATTTTAGTCAAAGTGATAGTTCTTAATACCCAGCCTCACAAATTCAACGCATGCATTAGAGTGACAGCTTTGTTTTAGCACCGCTTCTTGAAACTCAAAATAAAAACTGATGCGCTGCGGTTCCATTTTAGGGCAAGTTCGAGAAGCACGACCGTCCTAAACTCAGGAATGATAAAATTAAATCAAAAATTGACTGTTCTAAGGTTCCATTCCAGATCGAGTCCTTAAAATACGATTGCCCTAGGTTCACTTTTTGAAGGAGATTCGTAAGTCAAGTCTCCTAACATTCCATCTTCCTGCGGGCAGTTCTATGAGACACCCCATTCCATTAGGCACAAGCTATTCAATCGACACATACCCAGCGGATGTGATTAGAGGGAAAACTATTGAAAGCACTACAAGCTCATTAAAGGACATCTCCGAATCGGCAGATAATCCACCTTAAGCTGACTCGCTCGCAGTCGCCCCATGCTCCCTTCCATTTCGACGGTCACATCATTAACGATTGTATTTCATGCACCGTATAGCTTTCAGTAATAAGAACCCATAACCGAGCTCATTTTCACATATCCCATTGGTTTTAACGAACCATGAGGTGACGCCACGGGGCCATGGCCTTCGGCCTCTTCACGGCGCCTCCCACCTTACGGGGGCTATATTAAGTGGGTATTAATTTTCTCTGGCCATCAAATAAGATTACACTTCGAGGGCGACCTCATCTATGCAGCCATTCACCTCCTGCCACTGGCAGTCGAAAGGAAGTACGAGTCTAACCATAATCACATCCCGAAATTTTAATGGTTACTGAATGCTCTTTATGTTCAATTTTGTTCGCACACACGTACCAGTGGGGTGGCGCGATGTGGCGGTTCCACTCAATCACAAGAGCATCAGCATGCATCCCTCCTGTGGAAAGTTTTGTGTATCTGTTGAGGGTTGACGATGATGATGGGTGGTGGTGGGAAGAAGACACAGTTTTCTTCCCCCTAATGGGCTGTGGATTGGGAACGAAATCAAAATAGAAGTCGTAAAATTCCTTAAAATCAACCAATAAAACGAGCAACGAGCCCAAAGAATTCACCATTCATTCCTCGTACTCTCACAAGCTGTGTGGTGGGCGGTTGGGTGGCGATGGGGTGGGGGTAGGTTTACAATAACAGATCCTTTTCACGGCACATTCACACACAGAGGGAGGGAGACAAATTCACAGTCAGAGTTAGAGTCTCCTCACGCCAAGCGTATTGTCTTTGGTTACACATCGAATTCAGTTTCGGGCTGTTGATGCTGATGGAGTGGGGCTCTCTGCGTTCCTGTCGCTCGTGCGGAGAGAATCATAATCATCCTGCTGCTGGCTGCCTGCCTGGCATCATGGTGGATCGTAATAAAAATTTGCCACAGCAAATAAGGATCAGCAACGAAGAGGTGGTGGCTGAGCTACGGTGTTAGTTTTTTTTTTCTCTCTCTCTCTCTTCCCTTTTTTTCTTTCTTCCCTTGCTATTTCTGTTTGTTTCGGGTATCGGGTGTGGCGGCCACAAGCTTTTACGGCATTTAAGTTAATGGCTGGCATTCTTGGGGTGTGCGCTGCGAGTGTGTCGCTGCCAATCGGGGATATCCTGGCATAATGTGTATCTCATATTTATTGTAATAGTTTCCCGCCATAATGATAAACTGATCTGTTTTGAATTTAAATCACTTGCCACAGTCCCGGTGGGGAGGGGGAGGTGGATTTGTAAACAACACTCAAGCTCGCCTTAAGGGGACGACAGGAACAGGGAGTAGGACGACATCTTCTTCGACTGCTACTGCTGCTACTGCTGCTGCTGCTGGAGGCAATGACATTCGTTCTCATTTGCAGTGCGGACGGGGTTGACAACGACAACAACAACACCGACATCGACATCGACATCGACGACGACAACGTTGACGATGATGTTGACGATGGCATGGTAGCAAGTAGCAGCGGGGAATCGTGAATATAAAGTGCACAGGATACGGCCACGGGATATCGTATAAACGAAACGTATACGTTACGATCTACGAATTACATTTCAAAATGAATCTCTCAATTTATTCACTACGTGCTGTGACTGTGCAAAGTCACTCTCTCCATCCCTCGGCGCAGACACAGAGATATCCTTTGAAAGGTGCACTCAAGCGGCCGACGACTGGGTGCTGAATGGATGTTGCAACTGCGACGATGATGATGCTAATGACACTGATGTTCATCAGTTGATTTGAAAAATACTCAATTTTGATTCAACATCCCCCTCCTCCGCCCTCACGGAAGAAGGTCTTTTCTTCGACTCGCGCTTTGTGGAGAAATTCATTAAATTCATTTAATTTTGTAATCGATACTTTAAGTGGGCGGTGGGTGGTGATGGGTGGTGATGGGTGCTGTTGGGTGGTGTTCCGCGTCTCATCGCCCGCTTTGAGGTAAAATATTCTCGTCACGTTTCGCCTGAAATTTGAAATTGTTTCGCGTAGTTGTGTTATGCGATATTTGAAATCGCTAGCGCGAATGTCATAATTAATTTCAGCGAAATTGGGCACTGCGCTCACTGGCTGGCGTGTTGGGTGCCGCTGATGATGGGACACCCTAGTGGCGGTACACCGACACCAACCGACCGGTCGTTCGGACGTGCCACCGTGGAGCGTGTACATGTGTGTGTGTGTCTTCATATTTCATTGCGTGTGGCACGTCTGATCGTGGGTGACGCCCCAGCAGTTGGATACAATTTTCGTTTCTTGTTGCTTTTTTGTTTTTACATTTTATGGCTTATTGCTAATGTGAATTTGTTGTTACTCCTCCCCCCCCCCCCCACCCCCTCTCAATTTAATGTTGCATCGTGTGTGATGTGACTCATGGTGTAAAATATAATTAAAAGCGTGACGCAACTAAACCACTGAGCCCTGAAACTCAGTGCTGCGCAAACTTTTGGTCAAATCTCATCAAATCATCGGTCCGTTGCATGCCTCAGTCGGTCTGTGCAAAAGTTTGCCCGCAATCGATCCTAATTGAGGCTATTACCAAGGTCAAAATCGAAAATTGAAAAAAAAGCACGTGCTTCCATGGGAACTGTACGGTACGCGACGCGGCGCTTTGTGAGATGAATTTGCGATTCGTGGTCGCGGTGTAAGACGGACAAGGTTTTGCGCTGCCGACTAGCGCAATGAATTTATGGGTATTTACAGCGTTTTGTCAAGGGAAAACCTGTTGAAGTCTATTACGACCTATGAATTTGAAAATTTAAAGATTTCACCGCCGCGTCAAGGTTAGACAAGGTCTGTGTGAAATTGAGAAATGTCGCGATGGTTAGATCGTGACGGAAGGTCGCTCTGCTGTGTTTTATTTCAGTTGAATCGTTAAAATTTAATTATTTATTAGGTGTCCAAATGCCAAATGCGACTGTACTTGTATTTTGAGACCGATGGGTGTTTGTGGAGCTTTATCGGCTAAACGAGTGCACGGATTTGACTAGGATTTCGTGGATGGATTGATTATGTTCTGGGTTGGGACATAGGTAAACTTTTTATTTCCTCTTGTGCACACACAGTTCTTAGTGAATCCTTCCGATTGCATTTCCACCCAAATAATACAGACACTCCACGATAAGGGCAAGAGATCGCAGTAGAGTGCCTGGGATACACGGGTTTTCTCGAATTGATTGCAACTTATCTGGTTATGTCCGATAACAACAAATACAGCTTAGTCCGACTGGATGGCGCAGTTGGTAAAGTGCCTGTCCCTGGTTAGTGGGGTCCCCAGTTCGAATCTCAGTGAAAGCGCTTTTATCTGGTTTTCAAATCTGGTCCAGTGACCAATTGCCGTTGGGATTAAGTTAACGGCACTATCACTGGAGTAGTCAATTAGTGGTAGTAGTCTGACTATGGGTATAACAATGAAACAATATGGTCTACGTGTGCTGGTGACTGTGGACGGATATGGTCTCAGTGTACTGGTGAATGCGCTAGCCCCCTACCTAACCTAACGACGATAGTTTGACTAGTTCGCAATAAGTGTATTAGGATTTTCTGTCTACCGGTGCGTGCATGCGATATTTTGTCCTGTGTTCGTTGACGGCACTTGGAGATGAGTATGAGTCTGGCCTGGCCTGGCTTTTACGGATCAAGAGTCAGAAATGACCGGGCTAGAGACTGGGAGCAGAGTCTTTGACTCCAACCTGCGGGATAACGCAGAGGACAACCGCGTCTAAGGCACCGAGATGGAAGACTTCAACCAACTTGGCGTGCGAAAACTGGAGACATAAAGTCCGAGATCACTTTAGTTGGAGGGGCTTGTTTGGTGGAGGGCCATGTCCACACGAACTGTTGGCCAAAATATTAAATTTAGGGAAACTCAATCGTTAAAGTTGTTAGCGGTCAATTGCGATTGTTGCTTTCCGACGTCAAACTGTTTTGGCTTTCATTATATTGAACCACAATAAAATAGGACTGACTACGGCCACGTATTTTTTGTATCAAATGATCACAGGACCTACTTGTCTAAACTAAAACGATATGCCTTTTTGTTGATTTTAAAGCTGCCTTCGATACGGTTAATAGGAACCCTTTGCTGTACAAATTATCGACACTGGGACTCTACCAAATTTATAGAGTTTATAAGGAACTCAGCACACAAACTTCTGGAATGGTAGTTGTTTACAGGGTTGTTTACTTAGTCCTCTTTTATTCGCCCTCTACGTAGACGAAATAGCAAATTATCTACCGGGAGGTGTTAGGGTTGGTGATGTTTAAGTCAATGTGCTTTTGTATGTTGATGATCTATTTATTTTGGCTGCAAGTCCACATAGTCTTTAGCTGCAAATTAACGAATTGCATAGCTCCTGCAACCTATGGGATTTTACGATAAACACCTCAAAATCAGAAATGATGGTTTTCGGCACTGGCAGGGGTAGCAGAACTGTCCAATAAAACTGATCTTTGAAGGGCGTGCCGATCGAAGTTGTCAAGGAATTTAGCTGCCTGGGTTTTCTTATTAAGTCGAACCTTGACATGAATGCACTTATTCATGAAAAATCAGTAACTGCTAAAACAGACATCAACCTAATGTGGCGAAGTTTCTTTGGCAAAGTTCAAGGTGTTCAATGCCACCGTGAATGCATGTCTCTGTTACGCCAACCAAGTGTTTGGCAATAAATACTTTAAAGAGTGTGAAACGGTTTTTCTTTAAGCGAATCTTTAAACTACCGACTACAACCCCTTCATATGCCATCTACGTCTAATCTGGTCTTCTTGAAATCTACGGAAGAAATTTGAAAGCAAATATGGACTAAATAATTAAATTTATGCGCAGGTCGAACAACAGTCTTCTTAAGGCGCTTCAGTACAACCAATCACCCTTCAAAGAATGGAATGAGCATGCAGGTTGGCATAATTGTCTTGGGTCTCACAGAGGCTATCGTCAATGAATGGCAAGATAAACTATATGAATGCATAAAGAAACGCGATGATAATATGTATAATGATTGCATAAACAGAGTCAAATCTTCTTCTTCGAGGCTTGCCTATAAACTTTTGAACCACACTCTAGAAAAATAACGACTACTACCTAATAACTACTTTATATCAGAATTTTCAGCCAAGGAAATAAGCGTAATATTTAAGGCTCCGGCACTTAGAATACTTTACATGCGGGAGCGTCAGCAATACTTTGACAGATACATAAAATACATGTGTTCTTATGGGAGGTGACACATAGCCCACCGCTGACGCTCACGCGACGGATATAGTTACTATAGTAACTTTTAACTATTCTCTCTCCTTCAGCGTTGACAATCCTCACATGTGACATTTCAAGAGAATTCGAATTTTATGTTAAAGTTTGGGAGTTGGTTCTCGTTGAAGAAACGTTCAAAATAGATAAAAATATAAATTAATGTTTATAATAGATTTGTAATAAAATACATATTTTAATTGTGCATAAATAAGCAAAACACCTTGAATTTTCAATTCAAACTTGAAACTGTCAAATGAAATCAGCTGTACGTTGATGTATTCATTGTGTCATCTCCTTGCGTCAGATACTTCAGCGTGGACGTATGCTCTTCTCTGTAAAGTATTCTATGTGCCGGAGCCTTTAGGGCTAGAACGTAACTTCTGCGACTCAATTATAGGCCACATCGACACGATGGCAATGCGCAATCGTATCGAGGTCGAGGACTGACTCATACTATTCGAATTGCGTTTACTTCTCCTAAGAGTCTGTCACACTTGAAGAAACAAAGAATGTTCTAAATGGAACAGAGGGATGGAACCTGCTTATACGTTTTTGTATTCATGCCTTGAATTACAGTAATAGCTTTAATTAGGCCCGCGCTCTTAATATTTCTTAGTGTCTTTTCGAACTTCTATATATTGTCTAAAATAGCCAATTACTTTTGTCCTGTATTTTATATTTATGAAAGCAATGTCAACACTCAACAGACGGCTTTTTGCAACGTTAACTTTTCTTGTGTACATTAATTACTGTAACTTCATACATGTACAGCAAATCAATGAAGAATGCTTAGTAATTAATAATAACCTATTTGTCTATGGCCTGCAGCCAAATGGAGTCAACGGTCTTATCGGTTGTGTCCCCACATTCGGTCCTCAAATTTGACACCACTTTCTCCGTCTTCTTATGGGGGGGAACAGCTGTACATCAAATCACAACAACATTCAAAACGAAATTGCTGACAAACACCATAAGTCTGCGAAGATGTTGTAAATAATTTGCTTAAGAAGCACACTGACATAACCGTTCAATCGTTAAAATTCAATTAATAAAATTTGTATACCTATAAACCTTTCACATAAAAAGCGCATTTCACTTTCAACTCACGTGTGAATCCGTTCACAGTCCCCATCACAAAATCTCAAAAGACATCTCCAAAGGCATCAATGGCTCTGACTCACTAACACGTCCTCCCTCGAGCCCAGGCCACGGCGCGGATGGCATCCCCTTTAAGAATCAATCCAACACCATGCAAAAAACAAGATAAAAAACACATCACATCATCTGACAGATGACAGATATACTCAGTCATTCGTGTTCGATTTTATTGGCGCTAATATCCGCGGGAATTCATGTTCGATCGCACACACACGGAACCAGCATGTCCCGACGGTGTGGCGACCGACAACGACGACGGCTGGTATATCTGGACCGCAGAGCAAAAAATAGATTCCTGTTTTTTTCCTCGTTTAAATTCATTCATTTCTCTCTTTCGGTTGGAGTTGTCAAAACATTAACCACCGACGACGACGGCCCCCAACACCCAGAGTGCCAGCCGCACAATCGTCATCCCTTTGTCTAGCTCTCCTCCACGGGACCGATGATATGAAACGCAAGACAAACAACAACAACTGTGCTACAACAGGGAGAAGGAAAAAAAAACACACAAAATTTCAACTAAAATGGAAAAGTTGTTCAGTGCCGCCTCGGTGTTTTTCGGTCCCCCGGGCAGGGGGTCTACCGCGAAAATGACAAATTCTCAAAGTTCACGAGATGGTTTTTTGGTGGCGGTTTTGCAGTTTTTCCCCTCGTTCTCCAATCCGACACCATTTTTTGAGCAAGAGCAAAAAAAAAATACACAAAAATGACGAGCGCCCGGATCTGCTTCGTTCACACACTAGCGCCATGACGGTGTGGCAGAATGGATTAAAACAAGAAGCGAGGAGGACCGCCTGAATGGCGGTTTCGAGTCACTCAGATTCATCCCCACGAAGTGGCGCACCCACCGCCGCCAACGTCAGCGTCGCCCAGTTTTAATTACCACACAGAAGTTGAGAACTATTCATTTGTTTGAAATTATTTAAACTTTTATTACCGTTAGCGTCGGGATGAGTGAGGCGTGTGCAATATAAATAGTTTGGTTAAGTATTATTGTGTGAGTGGAATGGGAATCGAAATTGGAATCGGTGGCAAGCGCGGGGGGGCCGGTGAATTGACACTAATTGGTTCGCAAATGGATTCATCGCCTACGGGGCTGAGTTTCTGTGGCAATTTCGTTCGCATGGATGAGGATAATTTCATAGGAAGTCAAAGGGATTTGTTTTTGTTTTATTTTCCTTCCTTTTTTTTCGTTTGCGTTGCACAGTGATTTGTGATGACAGGAGGGGATTAACTTTGCAATTAAGGTCTCGTGTGAGTTTTGGAAAAAAGCTCATACCGTGGCGCCACACCGTGGAAGGGAGCGATGCAGTGGTGGTTGAAGAGACGCCAGTGAACTTGGAGTGTTGCATTCGTTGCGGTGTATGCTTTGCAACTAGGTTTGTTATAAATTTGGTGCTTTGCCGAGAGTGAAGGACAGAAGTCGACGCAAGGACATTTGCTCAGCGGTTCGATGACGTTGGATGTCTCGGTACCAGGACGGGCTGCCTTGGAGTCGCGTGAATTCTTAAGCGCACGGGCGAGTGACGCTGGCCTATCGGCATAGACATAGAGAGTATAAAAATAATCAAAGGCGTCACGTCGCCTAAAAGCTTTTCTCTGAATTGGTCAATCAATTCGCACATTGTGTGGCATCTAGCGCCTTAGTGCTGTAACCGAGTGTCGACCGGGTTCAGCTCGTGCATTGTGGGCAAAATGAACGAGCTCATCGAATATAAGAGGGCATCCTGAGCGTCAAGGTAGCTCGCACGGAATTTTGAAAAAAAAAAAAAACCAACGATTCCGCCGGAGCATTCGCAGGTCTTTTAATATCGGAGGTTGCTGCGCAGAACCACGACGATCAATGTCTCAAATAAATTCAACATGATCCTGATGGAAAGGCTCTTTCATTTAATTGCCTCTTGAGTCCAAAGAAACAGTGGTTGACAAGAGTTGCTCTACCTTTGGACTCTTCTTCTTCATTTGGCGCTACAGTCCGGGGTGGACCTGGGCCTCAACCAACAAGCCTCTCCAGCTAGCACGGTCTCTGGCTAGCTGTCTCCAGTGTCGCACGCCAAGTTGGTTGAGGTCCTTCTCCACCTGGGTGCGCCACCTTAAACGCGGGCGTCCTCTGTTGCGTTGTCCCACGGGTTCGGAGTCGAAGACTCTCCGGGCCGGAGCTGAGTTGTCCATACGTTCTACATGGCCTAGCCATCTTAGGCGTTGGATCCGAAGACGCCTGACTAGATTCATGTCGCTGTACAGCCCGTACAGTTCGTGGTTGAATTCTTCTCCTCCAAAAACCGTCAACGCAAACAGGACCAAAGATCGCACGCAGAACTTTTCTCTCGAAAATACCAAGGACTTCGTCATCCGCTTTTAAGATTGTCCATGCCTCCGCGCCGTACAGCAGGACTGGGATGATTAAGGTCTTGTATAGGGTCAGCTTGGTCCTTCGAGAGATGGCTCTACTACTCAATTGCCTCTTGAGCCCTTGGAAACAGCGGTTGGCAAGAGTTACTATGCGTTTGATCTCGGTACAGATGTTGTTTGCACTGTTTACTGCGGAGCCGAGGTAGACGAAGTCCTTGACTACCTCGAAGTTATAGCTGCCCATTGTGACGCTCTGTCCAAGACGTCGATGTTGTGTGTCCTATACAATTTTAGCCGCCTCTGCCTCAATGCCATCAAACGCCTCATTGACGGCTCGCTGTGTTCTGCCAATCACGTCAATGTCATCCACGTATGCTAACAGTTGTACGGACTTCTGGAAGATCGTGCCTCTAATGTTGGCGAGTGAGTCTTGCAGGATCTTCTCAAGGATGGTGTAAAAGAAGTCACATGACAGCGCGTCGCCTTGTCTAAAACCTTTTTTGACATTGAAGGTCTCGGTGAGTTCGGTACCGACCTTGATGGAGCAGCGAGAGTTCTCCATCGTCATCCTGCACAACCTGACAAGTTTGGCAGGGATGTCAAAACTAGACATGGCGTTGTATAGCTCGTCCCTATGCACGCTGTCATGTCCAGGATCTGCCGTAGTGTGAAAATCTGGTCGATGGTGGACTTCCCTGGCCTGAAGCCACACTGATAAGGACCTATCAGGTTATTTATAAACGGCTTCAGGCGAGTACACAAAAGGGCAGAGAAGATCTTGTAGGCGATGTTCAGGAGACTTATCCCTCTATAGTTGGCGCAGTCAAAGGGGTCTCCTTTCTTATGGATCGGGCAAACGATACTGCGATTCCACTCATCGGGCATGCTCTCCTCCGACCATATCTTGCAGATGAGATGGTGCATACGCCCAACCAGATCATCTCCAGCTGCCTTAAAGATTTCACCTTTGGACTCTGCACTTATGTTTTTAGTATTCTCTGCGGATCTGTCTGCTTCAAATTTACAAAACTGAGAACACTTGTTGTATTATAATAAACTAGTAGAAAAGCCTGTCGTACGACAGGAGGAATGTCATATGCATGTATGTAATCAAGTTTATTACATAATGCAGTGGACTCTCCCTAAGTCGAATTGTCACGGGAAACCATAATTTGTTCGAGTTAGAGAGAGTTTGACTTAGAGAGAGGTTTTTGTATGGAGAATTGAGGGAAATGTTTGTATAATATGGCGAAAAAGTTCGGAGTAGAAAGAGTTTCGACTTATGGAGAGTTCGACTTAGGGAGAGTCCGCTGTATTAAATTTTATTAATTATAACTATCCTTATATTCATTGCAAATAGAATGCTTCGCAAAGGAGAATATGAATTGTTTTATCAGAAAAATGTGGTATTGCCCATTAAAAAAAGAGAGTAGCTTGAGCCAGATTTGAGCACAGAACGTGAAAAAAAAAAAACATGACCAACGCATAAACCCACTGAGCCAGCGGGTACGACATCTTTTAAGGATTTTTTTGCGTGCACATTCGAAAACACAGATTCACATACATAGCGCTTTATTATTAGTAGATGATCGTTTTTTTAACTTCTTGGTTCCGAAAATAGCGAATCCTTCGCATTGGAGTAAGATCCCATGTCCCATCGCAAGATCGACTTTTATGCCAAAATTTAGAGGTAAATTATCTCTGCGTAAATATACTAGGGATCTTTTTCCTTGATCTGGTGCATGCTCCCTACCAGAACATCGCCAGCGGCATTGAAGAGCTCCCATGGTAGGACATCAGAGCCTGCGGCTTTGTTGTTCCTCAGCTTTTGAATCGCTGTGCCGACTTCTTCAAAGCTAGGCGGGAGGACTACTTCATTAACTAGAGTTTGGATTTCTTGATTCCCTATCACTTCCATTGGAAGTGCTTCTCAAACTCATCCACTATTCCCTGCGAGTCAGTAGGTTACTTCGGACTGTTTCAGCTGTGTTAAGAAACTCGCACTGCGTTGTTCCAACGTTGATCGCGTTCTGGTTTCTGGTTCACTACTTTCTGAACTGATAATTGAAAAGGTGACATTTTCTTCAGTCGCATTGTCTAACAAGTTGCCACCCCACCAGGTGTCGGTACATTTCTCAAAGGCACCGCAGACATCCGCCGAATGACAGCAACGTTGTCTTATCCTGAGTCCGAACAGAGATACGTCACAATGTTCTTCGCCACTGTTCTCGTTCCTTTGTGCATGTGATAGACTCCCGTGTAAAGCGATAACAGGATACTCAGATAACAACACCAACAAATACCCGCGAATACCGCTAGAGCTAAATGTACTCGAAGATGGAGCGGAGAATGGATGTTAAATGATGACAAAAGCATCGCAATGACGTCTAGTTGACGTTTTAAAAACGTGCACACATGTGTATCCGACAGCACGAGACCTGGGAACACGCAAGGACCAAGACGAGAAGACGAAGACGAGCGGAAATTGAACGAAGATCCTGCCTGTGATGGCAGCAACGATAGAAGATGACATTCAAAGCGAGTTCAAGGGGAGCACATCCATTCCGCATACGAAACATGGAAAACGTTATTGTTGCCGCCTTGCCAGTTGAATCTTACGTTCCCCAGCATTCCAGGGGAGGGCATTAATTTATTCTTATTGTACGAGCCGCACTGAGAGACATGAATCATGCGAGTGACATAATTTGATTTTGAAATGATTTTGAATGCTTAAGTGTGCTGCTGTTGCGGTGAGAGGTGCTGAATGCTGAATGCTGATGTTTGGTTTTTCGTTTTTCGTTTTGCTCCTCACACGCTCGCACAGGGGATGCTGCAGGCGGCTGGAGCATGCTCTGCATGCCTTTGGAAACTTATGCGATGACAGGCGAGTGCTCTCGATGAGTGTGTTGTTGAATGGGTGATGGCATGGAAAACGAAACGATACTCGTTACAGTTTCGGGCGGTGGGACGGTTCGAGTCCTTTGAGATGTAAACGTCAACGTTTTAAGTGGAATTGGTGGCGAATGTGGTGACGTATGTGGTTTGTGCGAATAGAGGGAAACGATCGATATTGAGGCTTCAAAGGAGGCATGAACAGCGGTGACTGGTGAAGTTTTGAATGTTGGAAGAGAGAAAAATGGAACTTTGTGCTTGGACTTTGCGGGCTTCATCGTTTACTCTAAATCGAATTTACGAGTTTGCAGCTCGCAAGCTTGTGAGGAACATCGCAGCAGAGTTGAAGGTTCTCGTAGGAAGTGCGGCCTCAGAGACTTACGTGACAGCAGAATGTCTGGAAAGAGGGCATTTGGAAGCGACAGGAGATTCTGCAGGGCATAGCTTTGGGCCTTGTGGCTTTGTACTGGGAGTGTCTGGAAGCAATACCCTTTTCAATAGGGTTAAGAGGAAGAAGCAAATTTAAGCCGAGAGATGTAATCCCTACCAGTGTTATAAAGCTGAAGAGTTTGTTTGTTTGTTTGGTTGAACGCGCTAATCTCAGGAACCACTGGTTTGAATTGAAACATTATTTTTGTGTTGCATAGAAAATTCATCGAGGAAGGTTTGAGAATTTATAACATAACGCTGCGACCAATATGAGCGAAGCATCAGTGAAAAATGTTCCAAAAAAGGGGAAAAAAATTATTACTTTTTGTTGAACTTCCGTTGCGTGCGCTGCTTAAATGGTATAAGTTATGCAAAAACCATTTATGATTGAATTGTTAATCTTTAAAATTTCTAAAAGCAAGTCCGTGTAGGGAGTTGTCTATCTCTTAAGATTGACTCACTGTAACATACAAGTTAAATGTCTGCACAATAACTTGATCGTTGCAATAGTTTTGACGGATCAGCGACTACTTCTTAATCTTTACTTCTTAATCCTTCTTAATCTTGGGTTAACTCAAGGTTCAGTCTTGGACCCAATTCTATTTTAAGTATACACATAGTCAAAAAAATCTCCGTACACCAGGTAATATCGTTCTCAATTTTGGGATAAAAACTCCTTAATTCGGTTTGAAAACATACAAAACACACTTAAAACCTATACGAAAATAAAGATACATTATAGCCCTTTAATTTTAATGCAAAGCAAAAAATATTTCATCGAAAAAATAAACTTATGCTGTGAACACAAAAGTTGAAAAAAAAAACGTAGCAAAATTCTTATTCATTTCCTTAAGACTAAAAGTAAAAAACAACAAAAGAGAAGTAAGAACATCAAAGAGGAAGAAATAACTAAACAAAATCAATATTTGGTCGGGCCTCCTTTGTTCCATATAACTTCATTCAACCTGGTTTTCACGGAATGCACCAGTTTGGAAGTCGTGGCTGTAGAGATCTCAAGGACGATGGTCGATGGATTCCCCAATTTTTTTTTTTTTTTCTAAATGGTCCCACAGATGCACAGATGGGTGTTTAATTTGTTTTTTAACGTTGTGAAGTAACCATTCTTTCACTAGAAACGATGAGTGCTTTGGGTCATTGAAAGAAAGAAATTTTAGCCGACACTCAGTTTTTGAACACTTGAATGAAGGTTTTCTTTGAGTATGTTCAAGTACCCATATTTGTCCAAGAAGCCATGCTTAGCCACGCCATTACATTGCCTCCGCCATGCTTGACTCTTGGGGCTAATTTTTTCGGATTAAGAGCAGTGCCTGGTTTTCTCCACACCATGCGTGGTCCATCTGAATCAAAAACGTTAAATTTGCTCTCATCTGTAAAATCACTCAGTAGCATACTGCAGCTTCCGGCTTCTTCCGACTCACTCGACCATTGTATCCATTTCTTTTTGGGACATTTCTTATCGTCTGCGAACATCTACCCCATCAGTAGTTCTTAATTTACCGGCAATTACAGGGGCTCTTTGCATTTGGATATTCTTCGATACTTCCTACCAATTGCCTCTCCGTAGGACTATCTACCTTTCTTGGACGGCCAGATCTGGCTTGCTGGCCATGGTTTTTGTTTCCCCAAATTTTCCCAATACGTACTAAATAGAAGAACGGGGTTTCTTAATAAATTTCGCAATTTCTCCCTTTTCTCAAGTCAATAATAATCTTCTTGTTGGCCAACGGAATTTGCTTATTTTTGCACTCCATTTTATTTCAGTTTTGAAAAAGAAAAAACAAAATATTTGCTGAAATACAATTAAAAACATATGAACCTACCAAAAAAAACAAAAAAATCCTGGATCCCACACCTTAAACTGCCAAATGAAGCACACGAATGACATCTGTACGGAAACTTTTTTGTCTCTACCAACTGACCGCAGAGAACGATCCTTCTCATAACGGTACTCATAGGCGACGCAAATTCTTGTAATTGTTGGAAGGAATCCCTTCAAACATAAACATAAAGCTTTCGGAATTCCCTTTAAGGATTTATATTAAACCTTACCAAAAAAGGCAATGAAGCTGCGCATTGCATTATTAACAGTAAACCTTTTAATGTCAAGGTATAAATATTCTCAGATAGTCAAGCGATTCTCAAAGCACCAAACGGGGACACATTTTTACTCTAAGGCTGTCTGGGAATGTCACAAGAAAATATCAAACTAAAGCAGGGTTGCAGGTCATGAGGACCACGACAAGAAAAGTACTCAGATACCCTTCATTGGGGCGTCCCCAAGGATATAAATCTTCACCTACGTAAGTGGACCATTAAACAGATGATCCAGTTTTGGAACGATCAGGCGGGTATTACACACTCATGGACGTTAGTGGAACAAAACCACTACCTGATGCAGTTCTGAATGCTGCCCTACGGCTGCTATGGGGCGCCAGGCAACAGGACACGGAGCATGTAACTACTACTTCCATAAAATGGGTCTTATGAGTATATAAACGTGTCGGCACTGTTGACAAGAGAAGGAAACCATGGAACACCTGAAAATCGACTCAAAGGAGGCATGAACAGCGGTGACTGGTGAAGTTTTGAATGTTGGAAGAGAGAAAAATGGAACTTTGTGCTTGGACTTTGCGGGCTTCATCGTTTACTCTAAATCGAATTTACGAGTTTGCAGCTCGCAAGCTTGTGAGGAACATCGCAGCAGAGTTGAAGGTTCTCGTAGGAAGTGCGGCCTCAGAGACTTACGTGACAGCAGAATGTCTGGAAAGAGGGCATTTGGAAGCGACAGGAGATTCTGCAGGGCATAGCTTTGGGCCTTGTGGCTTTGTACTGGGAGTGTCTGGAAGCAATACCCTTTTCAATAGGGTTAAGAGGAAGAAGCAAATTTAAGCCGAGAGATGTAATCCCTACCAGTGTTATAAAGCTGAAGAGTTTGTTTGTTTGTTTGGTTGAACGCGCTAATCTCAGGAACCACTGGTTTGAATTGAAACATTATTTTTGTGTTGCATAGAAAATTCATCGAGGAAGGTTTGAGAATTTATAACATAACGCTGCGACCAATATGAGCGAAGCATCAGTGAAAAATGTTCCAAAAAAGGGGAAAAAAATTATTACTTTTTGTTGAACTTCCGTTGCGTGCGCTGCTTAAATGGTATAAGTTATGCAAAAACCATTTATGATTGAATTGTTAATCTTTAAAATTTCTAAAAGCAAGTCCGTGTAGGGAGTTGTCTATCTCTTAAGATTGACTCACTGTAACATACAAGTTAAATGTCTGCACAATAACTTGATCGTTGCAATAGTTTTGACGGATCAGCGACTACTTCTTAATCTTTACTTCTTAATCCTTCTTAATCTTGGGTTAACTCAAGGTTCAGTCTTGGACCCAATTCTATTTTAAGTATACACATAGTCAAAAAAATCTCCGTACACCAGGTAATATCGTTCTCAATTTTGGGATAAAAACTCCTTAATTCGGTTTGAAAACATACAAAACACACTTAAAACCTATACGAAAATAAAGATACATTATAGCCCTTTAATTTTAATGCAAAGCAAAAAATATTTCATCGAAAAAATAAACTTATGCTGTGAACACAAAAGTTGAAAAAAAAAACGTAGCAAAATTCTTATTCATTTCCTTAAGACTAAAAGTAAAAAACAACAAAAGAGAAGTAAGAACATCAAAGAGGAAGAAATAACTAAACAAAATCAATATTTGGTCGGGCCTCCTTTGTTCCATATAACTTCATTCAACCTGGTTTTCACGGAATGCACCAGTTTGGAAGTCGTGGCTGTAGAGATCTCAAGGACGATGGTCGATGGATTCCCCAATTTTTTTTTTTTTTTCTAAATGGTCCCACAGATGCACAGATGGGTGTTTAATTTGTTTTTTAACGTTGTGAAGTAACCATTCTTTCACTAGAAACGATGAGTGCTTTGGGTCATTGAAAGAAAGAAATTTTAGCCGACACTCAGTTTTTGAACACTTGAATGAAGGTTTTCTTTGAGTATGTTCAAGTACCCATATTTGTCCAAGAAGCCATGCTTAGCCACGCCATTACATTGCCTCCGCCATGCTTGACTCTTGGGGCTAATTTTTTCGGATTAAGAGCAGTGCCTGGTTTTCTCCACACCATGCGTGGTCCATCTGAATCAAAAACGTTAAATTTGCTCTCATCTGTAAAATCACTCAGTAGCATACTGCAGCTTCCGGCTTCTTCCGACTCACTCGACCATTGTATCCATTTCTTTTTGGGACATTTCTTATCGTCTGCGAACATCTACCCCATCAGTAGTTCTTAATTTACCGGCAATTACAGGGGCTCTTTGCATTTGGATATTCTTCGATACTTCCTACCAATTGCCTCTCCGTAGGACTATCTACCTTTCTTGGACGGCCAGATCTGGCTTGCTGGCCATGGTTTTTGTTTCCCCAAATTTTCCCAATACGTACTAAATAGAAGAACGGGGTTTCTTAATAAATTTCGCAATTTCTCCCTTTTCTCAAGTCAATAATAATCTTCTTGTTGGCCAACGGAATTTGCTTATTTTTGCACTCCATTTTATTTCAGTTTTGAAAAAGAAAAAACAAAATATTTGCTGAAATACAATTAAAAACATATGAACCTACCAAAAAAAACAAAAAAATCCTGGATCCCACACCTTAAACTGCCAAATGAAGCACACGAATGACATCTGTACGGAAACTTTTTTGTCTCTACCAACTGACCGCAGAGAACGATCCTTCTCATAACGGTACTCATAGGCGACGCAAATTCTTGTAATTGTTGGAAGGAATCCCTTCAAACATAAACATAAAGCTTTCGGAATTCCCTTTAAGGATTTATATTAAACCTTACCAAAAAAGGCAATGAAGCTGCGCATTGCATTATTAACAGTAAACCTTTTAATGTCAAGGTATAAATATTCTCAGATAGTCAAGCGATTCTCAAAGCACCAAACGGGGACACATTTTTACTCTAAGGCTGTCTGGGAATGTCACAAGAAAATATCAAACTAAAGCAGGGTTGCAGGTCATGAGGACCACGACAAGAAAAGTACTCAGATACCCTTCATTGGGGCGTCCCCAAGGATATAAATCTTCACCTACGTAAGTGGACCATTAAACAGATGATCCAGTTTTGGAACGATCAGGCGGGTATTACACACTCATGGACGTTAGTGGAACAAAACCACTACCTGATGCAGTTCTGAATGCTGCCCTACGGCTGCTATGGGGCGCCAGGCAACAGGACACGGAGCATGTAACTACTACTTCCATAAAATGGGTCTTATGAGTATATAAACGTGTCGGCACTGTTGACAAGAGAAGGAAACCATGGAACACCTGAAAATCGACTGTCCAAATCTTGTGCGAGAAAGACTCAAAATAATAAACCGAACATTCGTAACAGGGAAGGGCATGACTAGGAAAGTTGTAAAATTTCTCAAACCAGCCCTTAAATCCTAGATCAAAAGAAGGGGGTTCAATGGAGTAGTGTATTGCGAGTTCTTCAATTCAATTCAACGCGATCTCTGGTTGGCTGTCTCCACTTTTACTGGACAAGTTTATTTAGGACGTTCGCCACCTGCCCATCTCTATTGCATTGTCCTGCAGGTTCGGCCGGAAATGAATTGTCCATACGCTCCATACAGCCGAGTCACCGTAAACGCTATATTCGCTGAAGCCTAACTCATGTCGCGAGGCAATAAATCTCTGCGAGGTTATAAATATGTAACTTTTGAACCCGTAGAACGATTTTAATGAAATTTGAAACATAGTACAAGTGCCAAGCAATTGTTTCGTGGTTCAAGAAAGTGATGTTTTTAAATTTTTTTTCACTTAAGCTTACTCCGTTAATGAGTAACTCGCTGGAGCTACACCAACCCGTCCGTTAGAGCTACGAAAAGATCTCGTAGCACATGTACTATGTTTCGAATTTCACTAAGATTGGTTCACGGGTTCGAAAGTGACATGTTTATTTCCGCGCTCCCATACAAAGCGCACCACTGTGAGCCATACTGCAGGACTGCAAAACATAAATCTGGCAACACCCACTTTGCTTAAGCATGCATCCACTCACTTCATTGATAGCATTCATGTCCGATCGGCTTTTGCTAAATGCCCCTACCACCTGCAGTGTATGGGGCCCATCACCAACACCGTCTGTCAGTGTCACTTGTCACACTAATTGAGGACCTCTCAACATTTCTGAGCAGTTTCTGACACATACGAGTACAGCCCATTACACGCCTCCACCGTAAATCAATTACCACTCGCTTTCAAGACTTCGTTGAAATCAGACAAGAAGCTCTGCCACCCCCCCGCTGAAAGTCAAAAAGAAACACCCAGTAACTTCGAGCTCTCAAGTCTGTCGACGCTCAATGCCAACCAGACATATGCTCGCTCGCCTCCACGCCACTTCACACCACGCATTCCAAAAGAAAAAGTCTCGGCAAACTCCAAGCAACTCCGATAACTCGCCAAACAAACTGGAACATCATTAAAGTTCGCAACTTCAGCTGAAACATAATTTATTGATTTTCGAATTCAAATTCGTTTAAGCGTAAGTTTTTCGTTTTGGTCGCTTGATTTATGCGAAAACCGTATTGAACTTGAGCTGTCGAACTTGCGTCGGCGGAGGGGGGTGGTATGCCTTCTCCCCGGGTCACATATGTTTCAATTTGGCTGAGGGAAAACACACTCTCTTTCCCTCATTCCCTCGGCTATGTCGAGCAAGCGTCTGATATTTTTCTCTTGGAAACATAAAGTTTTTTAATAAATCATTTGGCGTTCATTTTTTCCCTCGTGTTTGAGAAAAGAAACTTGAATTGGATTCGAAACAAGCGAGTGTTGAGCATGGAGAGTCTCTCTTAATCCCGTTCGATTGACTTTTGAGACCCAAACCGGTCCCATCACTCTGATTGCCCTAACCGACCCCGAGCTCGACACGACCGCCTTTTTGCTTGAACACACCACAAAATGTGCAGCAAACAAAATCTAGGCAATTACACGAAGAGACCGAACAACTGTCTGGATCTGGATTCATTCAGGGTGACGATTTGAAAAGGCATCCAAGTGGAACAAAACAAATCGACCCAACTTACAATTCATTTGCTCGAGCAAACATCCCCATTATCCGGCTCCCCAGGCCGGCATCACTCGGCAGGTGAGTGTTATGGCATCATGCCAGCTCTGTGCCTCGCACATCACATCACAGCCGACATCACTTCAATTCGGATTGTATCCCCAACTAAGGGATACATTATACGGCATCACAATGCATTGTCTCCTCAGTTTTCCAATCACATTCAGGAAACCTCGTGTCCCGCTCTTGCTCCGGCGGCGGCGCCTTCCGGCGTCGGAGACCCATCGAAGCTTTTGCCTCGTAATAAAACCTAACACAGAAGACACACGACCGGCAGCAGCATGAAAACAGGCGCCTGTGTGCCACTTCCTTTCACACAGCTGAATGCATTGTTCTTTCGTCTCCAGTAAAAGTAGAAACTCAATGAAATCCTTCTGTTCAATCCTTGCATTGTCCTGCCACACACGCCACACATGGTGGGCGGTGCGGTGCGACTGTGGCTGCATCTGCGGCTGCGGCTGCCACAGACAGAGACGTCTATAAAAGTGTCAGTATGTCACACGAGTGCACACCTAGATGGGGTCGCCAGGCGGTGCTTGTTCAAAAGACGAGATTTATTACACTTTGGTCACTGCACCAAATTCAATTCCTTAACCTGTTTGTCATTCATCACCCCTTGGGTGGGGGAGCAGACGTACCGTGCTTCATAAAGGAAACTTGAGGTAACCCAGTTTTCGATAGTGGGTTACACATGCACTCTGTGAGTGATCTCATGCGGTCTCGGCACGTCGTCGTCGCCGTCGACGGTCGGTTGGGGTAACAATGCAACATTCAAAGCGTGGGGGCGAGACAAGGAGATGGGCGGCGGGACAGAAAAGTCACACTTGAGGCCAAGGGGTGTGACCTTTTCAGAGAGCTGTAACCTCTGGTAAGTTAGTTAAGACGGTGGGAGTGTTGAAAGTAAGCTCTTCGACCACAAAAGAATCTCAGTGACCCCGTGTGTCGGTGGAGAGGCGTCCAAAAAGGCAGTCAATGATTTATACCCGTGAAAAGTGAGCCTAGTAAAAGTGATGGCGACAAAGAACTCGCGATTGATTGATGTTCCTCTCGTGGGAGGAAGCACTGCGTGCAGCTAGGAAGAGTATACGTTGGCAGGGGTGAAGTTGTTCAACCATTGTGCACTCACAACTAATTTCTGGCTGCAGAAGAAGGTAAATCCCCATTTATTCACCGTGACGTAGTGGGTAAGTGCGTTGACTCCTACGCAGGGGGTGCCAGGTTCGATACCCGAATTTACCACCTTTGATCCGCCTCTTTCGAGTCACTGACAATGCTCGAAGAGTATTCCTGTCTCGAAAAAGCTTCTCAATTTCGCCGTTCGAAGTCGGCATTAAACTGTAGGTGATTTCCACTCGTGAGAGAACAATAGCACGCACAGTACGAGTGGTTGCTGAGAAGCTAGGCCCAGGTCCACCTCGGACTGTCGCGCCACCCATATTTTTATTATTGTATTTATTCACTGCACTTATGCATATCGGAGTGGCCCATCTGCTGGTTTCGTTTTTAGGCATGCCTTGTGACAGGTCTTATACGCTCAACAAATTCATAGCGTTATGCATATGTGCGCAGCACGAAATGAGTCGATTTGCGAGTTTGGAAAACTTCGGAGGATGTTACAAAGTTACTCCCAGAAATATTGTACCTTGTGAAAGCTCTTGTACGCAAGTTTGTTTCGTGAGACTGACAGATTGATAGAACTTGAAAGAGCACTCAAGGAAAAAAAAGTGTGACGTAAGCCGAGAACATCAACTCCTCAAAGATGTCAGTAACATAGGTTATGTTTAAGGTGAGACAAGAAATTTTATTTAAGATTTGTCTTAATAGTTCACACAATGAAACTTGCTTACTAACTTGCTTATAAAATATACTTTAACTTTATTTGTGCAATTTATTTTATAAATATTCTAGATTTCGTAACCGGCTTTGTTTCTTCAACCGGTACTTTACCTGTAGTGAAAATATAGTTTCTTCGAACCTGAGGAGACTCAATCAATAAACGGTTGCGTCGAGCCAATCCATTACTTGCGTTCCGTTTTTCTCTTTCATACGGTGTTTCATTACTTCTTCTGGCAGCCTGTGCAATGTTGTCATTTTCACGAACTTGGACTCTTACTTCTTGAGATTGTGCAGATCTTAGAAGTCGCCGTCTTTTCACACAGGATCACTTTTCACTGAGGATCAAAAACAGGTTTCCTTTTCCTCGGCATTTTTGCGATAATGTGATTATTAAGAAAAATGTGGAGAAAAGTGTTCCGTTGTAGATGCACTGAAGACGATTTTGAATAAATGTTTACTCCGCACTTTTTAATTTAAAACTATAATAAGACTGATCGAACCAGAACTGAGAGAAGAATTTGAATGTTTTTTTTTTTTTATTTCATTTTTATTTCATTTCCGGACAACTTACTACTAGACAAAAATGACATAAAAATCTATCTTAATATCTAACAATTCATGTTCTTAATTCTATCTTACTGACCCTTCGCGGGTACTCTAAAATATTCTAATCTAACTGACTATTTGCCTTTCGGCGTCTAAATTATTAAGTTATTTATTGTTTTTTTTGTCCTTAGGACATGCTTTATTGTTTAATACTTACTGGCCAAGAAAACTAAGAAAAAACTTGGCGCTGTATACACTATTATTTTACCTAACCTAAATCTAAACCTAAACCCTATTACCTATTAAAAAGCATAAGAGAACTTAATCTAACTTAATCTATGTCCGTAACATTACGGACGTGTACACAAGGGCTTGTATGTTATGTATATGCGGAACATATATAATCCACAAGCCCTTGTGCACCTTTTTTTTTTTTTCATGTATACATATATATATATATATTTTTTTTTTTTTTTTTTACTAAGCTACCTTATAACTAGATAAGTGGGCCGTTATACCAACTAAACGATTTGTATATAGGCAGGAGCCGGCGAAGGCGGCGACTGATTCTGGTGTAACCACCAAAAGAAGTGCCTCTCCTTATCACTCTCTCTCCTATCTCGAGCAGGGATCGCTCTACTAAACCGGAGAAGATCTTCGTGTTCGCGGACGACATCCGGTTCGTAGAGGAGTCGCCTGTCAACTGTTCGGCGCATCGCGTGGTAGATTACAGGACATCCTTCCGTGTCCTGTATCAAGCCGATCGAATCCAAATAGAGGAACGCTTCAGGTGGAACAAAGCCGTTGTGGCGCACCCTCTCATGGTACAAATAATTGGGATAGTAAGCCCCGAAGATCAGACTGTTGGTAGAAGTCATACTTCTTGCAATGTGACTTCTTATTAATTTGATGATAAAGTTGTCTATCCTTTTCACGTTTGCCCTGTTATACAGGACCTCGTTAGGATAGTACTTCTTGTACTCAGACTCGGGTGTTCGATACAACCGGAGACAAGTCTTAAAACACCGTCTCTCGAACACCCTCATCTTTTCTATCTGGGAAGGACTCACGTTTAAACACAGAGGACAACCATACACCATGACTGGCCTTATGAGGGCCATATAGCAGATTACCTTCACACTGGTATCAAGTTGGCTGCTGTAAAACAGCTTACTTGCCACAGCAAAGGATTTTCTAGCATTGGTCAAAGCTTTCTCTATATGTTTGTCAAAATACAGAAAATGATCCAACCAAATGCCAAGATATCTTACTACAGTTTTCACGGCTAACGGCTGACCCCGGGGGTCAACTATGCCGAACTTCTTCCAGTTTACGCGCGTATCCCTTGGGGCCATGGCCAGCGGGGTGCGGAAAATAACTGTTTCACACTTCTGGAAGTTGATAAGCAGCTTCCAGTCATCGCAATATGTCAAAGTGTTGTCAAAGTCACCTTGCAACAAGGTATTAATAACTTCTACCTTAGGACCTGATCTGTACGCCACTAAGTCATCGGCGTACGCGATTAGGTGCGGCATAGACCTTAGGAGATCTGCAGTGAATATAGTAAACAATATTGGGGAGCCAACAGCCCCCTGTTGTAGACCATTATTGATGTTAAAGACTGTAGTAGAAGTAACGCCGCCACTTTTTACAACGAACTTTCTACCTGTTATCATATCATATATCATGTATAGCAATGTTTTATGTAAACCAAGTCTGACGAGCTTAAGGAAAAGGCCCTCTAACCAAACGGTGTCGAACGCCTTCTCTAAGTCGATCAGACAGGCACCCGTACAGTGTTTTTTATTTTTATTCCATTGAATGTCGGATACCAGCTTTGACGCGGCATGTGTGGTGTCATGCCCCGCCCTAAATCCAAACTGGTTATCCGGTATAATATTGTTGTCCTCGACCCACGTTTTCAGGGCTAGTATAACAATCTTTTCGAAGACTTTACTGATGCAAGGAAGAAGACTTATCGATCGGAGGTTTGACGGGATGCTTTTGGCTTTGTCCCGTTTAGGGATTGGTTGCACCACTGCTGTCTTCCAACGTTCCGGGTAATATGCATTACTGAGCGCGTTGTTGAACAGTGTAGTGTAAATTTCGACTGCCGCCGGAGGGAGATGACTAAGCACGATGTTCGGGATACCATCTATCCCAGCTGATTTCTTGTTCTTCATAGATTTAAGGATCTCCTGGAGATCTTCTTGGGAAATCACTATCTGGTTTCCATCAAGGGCGACGTCATTGTTTGCCATGTTTTCGTCACTGAATCTCGTAAAACCGTGATTTCCATTGACTGATCTCGTTACGAAGATTGAAGTGGTTTAACAAGACTCTGTTCTCCAGGTCGTGGTTCGGCCTACGAACCTCGTTTACCATATACACTCTCTGGAAAACAGCACCAATTGTTTTAACCTTCTCTTGGGGATCTTCGACCACGAAAAAATCGTTGTCCAGCACAGCCTTATCTGGATCAACATTGATTGAGGTTAGTAGTTGTTCGTTGTCAGTTGTTCTGGGAAGTCTAACGATCTGAATGTCATTTTGATCTTTCCTTCTGAATATTTTATTTACTTGCGGGAACATACCCGGGTTGCTGGATCGTACAGCCCGGATTTTATTGCCCCAGTGCAAGCTTATAGCTAAATTGTAATTGATTTTTATTAGTTGTTGGAGGCTTTTGATCTCTGACTTCAAGAATCTGACTTCCGGACTTCTTGGATCTGTAAACCGTCTGTGCAAGAGCTTTAGTCTTGACAGCAGTCTACTTTTATGCACGTGAAGTGCATCGATGGTGGCATTCCGATAAACATCAGAGTCATCGGAGTGCACTACCTTCGGAATTGTCTTGTCCATTGTACGTATTATGGCGTTGTCCATTCGTCTGAGGTACCCGTCAACCTCTTCGTTTGTAAGGTTTCTGTTCGTTGGTGGATTGATCGCACTCGAACGGAGTTCAGTGGATAAAGCCCTGGGGAAACGCGGCCATCGAGCCTTATTGTAATTGTAAGGGTTTCTCTGGACATATTCCCCCAGTTCAACCACCTCGTTCGGGATCTGGATAACCGCTGAAAAAGCACGATGATCACTATCGTACTCTATCGTGGTTAAGCAGTTCCGTGTGCTTCTATCTATGTCATGTAAAGTCAGTCGTCTGTCCATCAATAGTAGATCCAGATAATTCCCGCTTCTGGGAAATGATGGTATCTCGGTTGCAAGCAGGTCTGCTCTCAACTCGTCATGCTCAGTCAACCAGTTATTTAAGGCGTTCCCCCGGGTGCAGTTTCTATTACATCCCCGCTCTCTATGCCTAGAGTTAAAATCTCCTCCTATGATAAAATAGTTATCTTCCGAGCCCAGTCGTAGTATTGCAAAAAGAGTTTCGAGCTCTGGAATAAGGATGTGATCGAGATTTGAATTATCCGGTGCATAGAGAGCGATCACATAAAGACGCTTACCACCCGAGAGCGATATGCGGGCTATGCACGTCTGTAGCAACCGAAATCTACGCGCTTCATTGCTATACATGATGTTGTGGGAAATATTTTTCTTAATTAGTAGAGCGACTCCGCCCCCAGAATTTGAATGTTCTTTTGTCATTGATGTCCATACCAATCTCTCATTCACATCCCTACTCATAATGAGTGGAATTCGTTGACTGTGTGCATACATGTTGAAGTTTGAATTATCAATGTGTGCCGCAGCAAAACGGACGGAAGTTACGGTTTTTTTATCAACCATTTACACACAACGTGGAGGCATTTCACGCGATTCATAAAAAAAAAGTTCTTAGAAATCCCATCTATGTACCTGCGCGAGTTAGATATTGGAGTTAAGCCCATAATATCACACCTAACACTAAGTGACATATCACATCACACTTACAGATTATATCTCACCCAGAGCTAAGTGACATATCATCTAACACTTTGGACTAAGTGGACATGTCACATCACACTTACCTAAGTACTGTTCCTATCCTAGAGTTGAGGTCAGGCTTAGTGGTATTCTATTATTAAGCCAGCTATAAAAGCTGGGTGGAGGGAATAATGAGAGAGTCTAAATTTGTATCTTTGAGTGGACGGTGCAGCCTGGAGAATACCTCGACCGATCCTCTCATCGTAATAAGTACATACAGAAGATAAGCAGAATAGAACAGAAATAATAATAAAGACAAGTTTATAAAAATTCTATTTCTTCTTCTTCTTCATTTGGCGCTACAGTCCGGGGTGGACCTGGGTCTCAACCAACAAGCCTCTCCAGCTAGCACGGTCTCTGGCTAGCTGTCTCCAGTGTCGCACGCCAAGTTGGTTGAGGTCCTTCTCCACCTGTGTGCCCCACCTTAAACGCAGGCGTCCTCTGTTGCGTTGTCCCACGGGTTCGGAGTCGAAGACTCTCCGGGCCGGAGCTGAGTTGTCCATACGCTCTACATGGCCTAGCCATCTTAGGCGTTGGATCCGAAGACGCCTGACTAGACTCATGTCGCTGTACAGCCCGTACAGTTCGTGGATGCATCTTCTCCTCCAGAAACCGCCAACGCAAACAGGACCAAAGATCGCACGCAGAGCTTTTCTCTCGAAAATACCAAGGACTTCCTCATCCGCTTTTGAGATTGTCCATGCCTCCGCGCCGTACAGCAGGACTGGGATGATCAAGGTCTTGTATAAGGTCAGCTTGGTCCTTCGAGAGATGGCTCTACTACTCAATTGCCTCTTGAGCCCTTGGAAACAGCGGTTGGCAAGAGTTACTATGCGTTTGATCTCGGTACAGATGTTGTTTGCACTGTTTACTGCGGAGCCGAGGTAGACGAAGTCCTTGACTACCTCGAAGTTATAGCTGCCCATTGTGACGCTCTGTCCAAGACGTCGATGTTGTGTGTCCTTTCTTGATGACAGCATATACTTCGTTTTGCCCTCATTCACCGCTAGACCCATTTTAGCCGCCTCCGCCTCAATGCCAGCAAACGCCTCATTGACGGCTCGCTGTGTTCTGCCAATCACGTCAATGTCATCCGCGTATGCTAGCAGTTGTACGGACTTCTGGAAGATCGTGCCTCTAGTGTTGGCGTGTGAGTCTTGCACGATCTTCTCCAGGATGATATTAAAGAAATCACATGACAGCGCGTCGCCTTGTCTAAAACCTTTTTTGACCTTGAAGGTCTCGGTGAGTTCGGTACCGACCTTGATGGAGCAGCGAGAATTCTCCATCGTCATCCTGCACAACCTGACGAGTTTGGCAGGAATGTCAAAACTAGACATGGCGTTTTATAGCTCGTCCCTATGCACGCTGTCATATGCGGCCTTGAAATCGACGAATAGGTGGTGGGTACCGATTTGCATTTCTTGGGTCTTTTCCAGGATCTGCCGTAGTGTGAAAATCTGGTCGATGGTGGACTTCCCTGGCCTGAAGCCACACTGATAAGGACCTATCAGGTTATTTATAAACGGCTTCAGGCGAGGACACAAAACGGCAGAGTAGTTGGCGCAGTCAAATGGGTCTCCTTTCTTATGGAAAATTCTATTTACAACCATATATTTTAATTCACGCGATGTTCACTTGTTGTGCAAATTGAAGTCAAACTTCATGAACTATGAAAAAAATTAGCCTATCTTGTAACATATTTTGTAATTAGTCTAGCTCTGAAATTTAATCTAAATCGCCTAATCCGTTCAGAAATTCAATATTCACAATTTCAGCAAAATTGAATTATTTGTGTAGCTGTGTATATGTACATGCCATGGTATGACAAAATAAGAAAAGTGCGAAAATGTTTATTGTTTCCTTTTCGTTTGGTGACTCAGGAACTCGTTCGTATGTGTTCGATTGAGACGTAGAAAAAAATTAATGGTTGCACCAAAGCAAAATATGAAAAATGCGTGTGTATACATGGAAGTTGCAACACACTGGAGGATGGTTGATATCCACGACTACGCAACTTGAAGTGGTTTCATCCGATTGATGCAACCACCCTTATTTTGAGAATTTTATTTCCGTTTAAAAAGTGCTCTTAACTTCCGAAAATTTCAGAGAGCTCTACGACGTGTAGTTTCGGAGCCTTTGTCGGTCAGACACACAAACTTTCTGCTTTATAGTTAAGATAACATGTATTTGTACTTCACTGTGCATTGCGTGTCTATCTATCTTTAGACCCCGCACTGTTTGAGATCTATCTTAAGACTTCTGTTCGGTTTGAGATCTTTCTTAAGACTAACTTATGCCACATGATTGCTTCGTAATGAAACTTAACCTGCGGTAAAATATTCTCTTATCAGTTGATTATCGTTTATTATTTTGGTGTTTATTGAGGAAGTGACCCCAAAGGACCGCGACGATCGCGTGTGAATTAAATTATGAGTGGTTTTTATTGGCTGTGCTATATTTATGGCAGGATATTGTAATAACAAGACTCAATTTGCTCCTGATGGAATCATTGCGATGCTCTTTGGAGGAATGTCTGTCTTTATTCCTTCTTCGCACTCGTGAAGTTTGTGCTTTGCTTAGCCATCTCGATATCCTCACAAGCCTGAAAAGAGACGGACGGATATTCGTTAGATCTGGGAGGTTTTGGAAGAATGGTTCTCGCAGTGTTCTATGTCTCAATTAGCAGATTCTGTGTCAGTGGCGAGGTGGTGAGAAGAGTTCTATTTCTACTCCAAGTCTCTGCTGCCTCTGCATCTAAAGTCATTGGTTACTTGTTACAACCCAGAATGCAACATACCCCATAAATAATATCATATAAGTAAAATGTAGTTATACAACGCTGAGTGCATCATTAATATCTGTCACTTGACAGTGCATCACTTGATGCCCAACATTAAATAAGAAAACCCATAAAATAATTTCTGGCACTTCATGCCCGTCATAAAATAAAAACCGATAAACGCATCCGACATTTGACAATTCGATGCTGCGCAATCCACATTGACCTGCATCAATGTGCACAAGAAAAACTACCACGCAATGGAAGCATGGTCGATAGATAATGAAGTCAGTGTCTGGCGTATGATATCATTAAGATTTTTCCTCAGTTATGTTTTAGTCATAGTGAGTGATAGTTTGTTTTTGTACGTTAGTCCTAAGTAAATTTGATTTAAATAAAGAAATTTTGTCAGATCTGTTGGTTTAAGTTAATTTCTGTCAATGTGCTCCAACTACGATCGACAGCAACTTTGTGTAGAATTGAAGGCGTTTGCTGGCTTTTGCGCTTTTTAACTTGCGCCATAGCATCCGTGTGGCCTCACAGGTGGTTAGAGAGTTCCACATTTAATTACCTTCCTCTATGATCGTGTCATCCACCTTTTTCATCTTGGGAACTTTGCTGTCAGTTAGAATGGTAATTAGCAACAAAACATCAGTCTCACTTGTTTCAGGAGACTGCGTCATCTAATGGAAAGTGATTCCCCAGAATGATACCTTAACGGTTGTGACGAACACAGATGTCGAACACGACGTTCCAATTGACATTTTTTTTTTTTTTGCGAGGGTGGGTGAACATCTTCAAAAGACACTATGGGGACCGTTCCCACATAGCGCGAGGGATTTTTACCCAGTAAAAACACATCCCTTCAAATAATAAACTTACACTTATCCAGCAGTTTTTCTTTCATGGTTTAGAGGCATTTGGCAAGAGATTCTCCATTGAGAGTTCTTGCTTACACCGCAGTTAAGCGCGGGTTGAATTCACCGTTCTACGTCAAGGGGTTTAGTCCTTTGAAGACGGCGAAAAGAGTTTCTTTCTTCGAGAATTGGAAGGACAGCAGAGTTATGTGCTCTTCCAGGCGACGCTTATGCTTACGAGCAAAATTCGTAACTTCATCTTGGATTGATGAAATTCCAAGATCTCTGTGGATATCGTTGTTTCGTATATACCAGGTTGCGTTGCCGAGGGCCCTTAGCACCTTATTGTGAAAATTTTGTAGTATGTTCCTATTACTTTCTTTGGCACAACCCAATAGTTGTATCCCATAAGTTCAGGCGGGTTTTGGCACTTGCTTGTATATAAGCAATTTGTTGTCAGTACTTAGCTTGGAATATTTTCCAATAAGCCAGTACATGTCTTTGGATCTCAATTGGAGCTCCTCACGTTTCTTTTGCAAGTGTTCCTTCTATCGAGAGTCATTCCGAGGTATTTCGCTTCATTGCCGAAGGGTATTTGAACATTATTTATAAAAACGGGCAAGTTATTCACGTTCTTATACGTAAGATTTATATGAACGGATTTAGCTTCATTTCGCTCAATTCGCTGAGTGTTCGTCTATTCGTGTATCCGGTCTAAGGCACATTGCAATTTTCTGGTTGATTCTTCGACCTCTTGGCAGTTACCAAAATGGCGGTGTCGTTAGCAAATGTGCCTACGTCCTGTGGTGTATCACTGCTATACAGTAAGCAAAGGAGGGGACCAAGAACACTTCCTTGTGGTCAAGCTTGTATGGATTTAAATAGGGAGTATTCTTTCCCATATTTCGCACGGAAGATTCTATCCGATAGATCTATCCGAATTATCAAATTGTGCAAAGTTTTCTCGGGAGGAATTGTTGAAGCCAAACCTTGTCAAAGGCTTGAGAAACATCGAGAAATACAGCTGAGCAGACTTGCTTTTGTTCAAACGATTTTTCTATAACATCAGTTATGCGATGTACTTAGTCAATAGTTGAATATATAATAATAATATGGGTGGCGCGACAGTCCGAAGTGGACCTGGGCCTAGCTTCTCCCCAACCACTCGTGTTGTGCGTGCTATTGTTCTTTCACGCATGGAAGGGACCTACAGTTTAATGCAGACTCCGAACGGCGAAGTTGAGATGCTTTTTCTAGACAGGAAAGACTCTTTGGGCACTATTTGAGCATTGTCAGTGACTCGAAAGAGGCGGATCAAAAGTGTTAAATTCGGGTATCGAACCTGGCACCCTCTGCGTAGGTGTCAACGCACTTACCCACTACGCCACGGCGACCCAATAGTTCAATGCTTGCTTCTAAAACCGAACTGGTGGTATGGAATAAGTCGTCTTTCTTCTACAACCGGGCTTAAACTTCTAAGTAATATTCGTTCGAACACTTTAGACATGTTCGGCAGAAGTAAAATCGGTCTATAAGACTTTTTGTCTGTTGGGGGCTTACCAGGTTTCGATTTTCCATTATTATTTCCACTACTTTCCTCTGACTAGGACTAGGACTAATCTAAAGGCGGCGGTTCTTATGTAGAGAAACATAAGAAGCGCTTTCTGAGAACTTGCTGCTGTGATTAAATCATAACGAGGAGCTTTCTTGGATTTTAGGTTTTTCAATTATTTCTTAAGTTCTGTCAAAGTAGCATTTCTTATAGAAAAATTGTCATTATTTGAGTCTGAACCGTAGGAGTATACAGGAGGTGTTTGTCCATCGCGTGATTTGAACGTTGCTTCCAAATGATCTGCGAAAAGATCTGCTTTCTCTTCCAGTTGACATTGGCCCCGCTATGCAATGAGGTAGAATAATTGACATTCATCAAAAAAAAATTATATCCGTGTAGTCTGTGGCGTTAAACTTAATGTTTGGCGGCTTAAATATTCGGTTTGATGTATGGCTTTTCTTCGCTTTTATAATTCATTTTAGAGCTAGCTCTCTGACGTCTACGAGCATTGCCAGAAAAATGTATTCATGATGTGGGAAAAAAGCGTTTCAATCAATGACAGGATCAACGATTGATTTTAAGTTCTCAGACAACCATCTTAAAAAAAAGACGTTACTGGCCGTCTATCTATAACGGTTCGCTTTTTATCGAAAACCACTTGCTAACTTACTTATCAGGATGGCGACCCACGCAGGGTCCGAGCCTTTTGTCAACTGCAGCTGCTTTGGTACACAGACGGATCAAAGATGGATTCTGAGATGGGGGAAGGAGTCTTTGGACCCAATACACGGATTTCCGTACTAATGGGGTCGATTCCTACAGTGTTCCAAGCCGAAATCCACGCCATCGAGATCTACGCCAGATATGACCTCCACAAAGGTGGCAAGGGCGCAATAATACAGATATTCTCAGACAGTCAAGCCGCACTAAAGGCACTTTCGTCCAATCTAATGGATTCCAAAACAGTCAAGTGCTGCTATGACGCCTTGCAATCCGTTTCCAAACACAACAAAGTAATGTTTGGCTGGGTCCCTAGACATGGAGGGATTCAGGACAATGAATCCGCAGATTAGCTCGCGAGAGCTTACTGAATCAACGTTCCTCGGTCCAGAACCGTGCTGCAGTATCAATTGGGACAGAAGCTGCAACTCTGATTAACGAATGGGAAAACAAACTTCACCTAGACCAGTGGACACATGGTCATTGTCTTAGGCCCAGAGATTTATCAGGCCTTATTCATGTAAGGCTGAGAAGTTAGGCTCGGGTCCACCTCCGACTGTCACGCCAGCAATATTATATATATGGAAATACGCTCCATCTTAATAATGATAGCTCAAGATTACTAACAAGCTTTCTTACCGGCCACTGAAGCCTGAAATATCTCCTTAACAAACTAAGCCTATGTCAAGACACGGTTTGTCGGCTTTGCCTCGAAGACGATGAAACTTCCGAGAACATCATGTGTGAATGTCCGGTAATAATCTGTTTAAGGAAACGTATCTTCTTCCATAGGGAGATTCTCACTTCAATGGAATTAAAAAAGGGCACTATAAAAAATGTACTATCTTTCATGAGGGAAGTGGTTTGTCTTTTGTCTTAACTCCAACCCTTCGATACAATAGATCTACCCTCGTCGCGGTGTCGTTGCCTACACGGCATGGGTTGTACAAGAGGAAAAAAGCACTACACAACACGCAAATCACATAAGGAAGACTTCCCTAATATGGGTTTTTCAGGTAGCATCAACGTGATCAAGTTAGTAGCCACTAATCAAACTTGAGCCAAAACCGTTTACAAGCAAATCTCAGAAGGGCCATTTGTTGGTGATCTAAATTTCGTTACGTTTTTGGTTTAGGACCCGCGGTGCCCATCGTTTTTGAGATATCCTGAAACCTTTTCTTGTTTTAAGTACACGACTAATTGCATTAGAAAACTGCATTTAAGACTTTTTTTCCTTGGGGTCCCTTTTGAACGCACACTTTCGATGCTGACTGTACACATTTCTGTCTTTATCTCTCATCAAATTGGACCTAGCTCTGCCAATCCTACAAGAAAACTCAGCATAACTTCTCTCACCACTCGTATTCCTTACCCGGGAGGCTTAAGCTTTTCCACCTGCTTCAATGGATCTACCAAAGCGTGGAGTGCATTGAACAGACGTTTTATAAATAACCACGACCTTGGATTTGTCTACGTTAACATTCATCCCATGATCAGCACTAACGACCACAAACCTAATGAGCGCGCGCTGGAACAAAACTGAGTCATCTGCAAAAAGATGACTTTAGATCATTTGGAGAGCCCCCCCTGCATCATCATCTTCATCTTCCGACCCACTCAAGAGGTGACGGGAGTGAACCACACAGGAGAGATGTCCAGGCAACTCGATCCTCCGACATCGACTCAAAAACTCATGCCCATGCGTAACCAGTCGAGTTTATGGACTTGCTACAACAACCTCATCCTGGGTCTGCCAAGTGGTCACCTACCTGATGGAATCGCATTCAAGGCTCGCCTCGGAAGTCGTGATGGTGGGAACATTCGTGCTACGTGACCAAACCATTGAAGCATAGCAGCTGCTCAACGTTTAGTTCCTCGCGCACTATCTTCTTTCTCACCCACAACAGCACGAAGAAATCTCATCTGAAGAGCATGTATTCGCGATCTCAGTCTTTTGGTCATTACCCAAATTTCTTGGCCATAGGTGAGAGTTGGAGCAAATAGTGAGTTGAGGTGTTGTATGAAATGAAAAGTATAGGTGACAACACGCACCCTTGGCGAAGTCCACGTTGAAATGTGCTGACTTAGCGCCGAGACTGAATGGCTCCCAAAAGAAGACCATCAATCCCATACGCCTGTATATTCTATCCAGAGATTGCCTCAAAGAACTCGGGCCCAAATCTTGAAAACAGCCGTGTATTGGTGGGTCTAGCGAGTCTACCGGTTTCCGGTACGTCACAATGTCCCGGCATCTACATGACGGCATTATCAAAATGCTCAGCCATCCCATCAAGAATTGAGTGAAGTTTTTGAATGAAAGCATTTAAAATGACTTATCTTGACATTGCTCCAATAACACTGCACCCACTCCCATATCGTCACATCTGCCATCGTTCACCGTCGAATGTTCGTCGCGTGATCTACAAGCAAATCAAAACGCGGTGAACCTATTCAACATGCATTCAAGTGCGCTCCAAACATCAGCAGAGCCTTGAAATCTCTTCACAGAAGGTTGCTTATGTCTTGGCACTCTTTGAAATGCCATGTAAACCTTCAACCAAATGCTGGAAATAAGGTTTGGCACGTTGTCAACTTCTGATATGTACAATCAAAAATCACGTATCTCTGCACATTCAAAGCATATCAATCGCTTCACAGCATGCGTCAAGGTTTCACATTGAAAACGTCAAGCGTACAAAGCTCCTAGGTCCACCTGCCAACCGGAGGCCTTAAGGAGACCTCATTCCCGAGGCACACGGCTTCGGTCTCCAGTCTCAAATTTCGAATAGAGGACGTGCCAAAACCATCACCAAACCGACGCGCAAAAGCCGGCGAATGCAAACATAAGTCTTGCGGGCAAATGGCCCCCGTGCCAGTGTATCTTGCTCGAGTTGCCACCTCAGTCAGGTGCTGCCGCCGACGCCATGACCTATAAATCATGTGTCCCCCAGTGCAAGGAAGACGTCACTTGGACGAGATGCTCACCAGCCCCCACAGTGCCATCGTCAGCGCGAGCAGCACAGAGCAGACCACATCCATGTCCCGTCCATTCATCCACATTTCTCTGCCAGTCATGCTAGGCGGTCTGGGTGGCGCGTATGCGGAATATCTGAGCAAACGTCCACATCCACGAAAGGAGCGCCCGACACAATGCGAAATGAGCTGCCTCACTTAAGGCTGGTCACGTTCCAAACAAAGCGTACGCTCATTTTACGAATTTCATTTCGATGAAAGTGAATATTGACTTAATTATTGCGTATAACGTGTTCCCTGTGAGGCCCAGACGAAGACGGCTCGCTGACGGCAAACGGGGGCCGGTTGCGGCCGCCATCGTCGTCAGAATGAATCTCACAGCGGTCTGCGTGACTTGTGTATGGCCAGTGTGCCTCGGAACCGGAAGCCATGGATTGCAAAATACTAATTAGACGAACGAAATACGTTGCTTTGGCTTGTGTGTGTTCCGACTCGTGTGTGTCAGCAGGGGCAGCCGGGGAGGATGCTAATAATTCTTTCCCTCTTTGGATGGCTGTGTGTGGAAGACTCTGAGGGGTGGGTGTTTGCATACACACGGGTGTGGAGGGAGGACGCTGCGAGTGGGTGTCAGTTTCGGTTTCATTCAGTTGAAAGGGAAATGTGGGTCAGACTCCGAAAATGTAAGGGACGCTCAGCCTGTGAGGCAGCTCACAGAAGGTTTGTTGAGAGCTAGATGAGTTCCCAGGGCTGAGCTGATTCTTTGGTTTTTCAGATGGATGTTCTCCTTAAATATCTCATAATTTTGCAATTTGTACATTTTTGATCGAATATGTGTTTCTTAACATTTCTAAGCAAACATGATGGTTTTCATTGGAATTTGGAGGGTTGTGTGACTTCTTTTGTTTCAAATGCTGCCCTTAAGCAGACGTCTTCTACTTCAACTATAATAATAATAAAATAATATGGGTGGCGCGACAGCTTCTCAGCAACCACGTGTGTTGTGCATGCTATTGTTCTCTCAGGCGTGGAAGGGACCTACTGTTTAATGCCGACTCCAACGGCGAATTTCAGAAGCTTTTTCTGGACAGGAATACTCTCTGAGCATTGTCAGTGACTCGAAAGAGGTGGAGCCGTGAATTATCAAAGGTGGTAAATTCGGGTATCGAACCTGGCACCCTCTGCGTAGGAGTCGACGCACTTACCCACTACGCCACGGCGACCACTTTAACCAACCTCACATAAAGACAGAGACAGTTTAC
Organism: Eristalis intricaria; assembly: GCA_964034865.1. Taxonomy (NCBI): domain Eukaryota; kingdom Metazoa; phylum Arthropoda; class Insecta; order Diptera; family Syrphidae; genus Eristalis; species Eristalis intricaria. The sequence continues at coordinate 133,878,885 of OZ035873.1, forward strand.
TCAAATCAATGGTTACCACTTACGGGAGCTAAATTCTGTCACCATATTGTTCCACTGGCTGACACTTCTCTCATATTCTGTGAGCACACTGCCATAGTTACTTCTTAGACAACCGCCTCCTTTTTAATTGGGCTGTGATGTGGGTTCAAATGAGTTCTGCGGCTTAAGTCGTTTCGTATAAAATCGTTTCACACATAAGACGTCAAGAAATGTCGACTTCGTCTCGATTAACGACGACATTATCCCGTACTTACGTCACTTTGAACGAAAAAATTGCAACGTTGATCCCACGTTAATTTACAGAATATAGAGAGAGAACTGAGCATTTAAGCTGAGTCGTTTCAAGTTAAGTCGACATTTCCTGGAACTTAACCCTATTCTACGCCTGCAATTGAAAAATATCCTGACGATGTCTTCCAAAATCATTTTTTGAAAAATTGTTAGCAATTTCCGTATTTCCTATCAACCACTCTTAACAACGCATCCGGAAATTGGCAAATATTGAAGGTTTGCGCTTCCGATGCGTATGACGATGCTTAAATGAACGTAAATGAACGTGATGCGTTTCTGTATGCACCCTACGTTCGAAGTTATGAAGGAAAAATTAGACGGCTTGATCATCTCACGCCGAGCGTTCATCAATTGCCGCGATTTGACGACACTCGATTATTCTCTCTTGATCTACGTCAAGTCGTCAGTTTACTTTAACAACCCAGGGAGCTTAGACGCGCTCGAAGCTAACACTCGAGCCTCTATTCTAGTTTCCAGAAATTGGACCGACCGCTTGAAGCACTGCCAGCAACTTGAATGATGAGATGAATGCAGCTTCAGACATCTAAGTCATTCTTGTATCGCCACTAGCATATCATACGTGCAGTGTATTGTGTGTTTTGAGCGATCTTCTCAAACAACCATGTTAAGAAGAGAGCCAGAAGACTTGGCGCACCCTACAACGACTTCTGCAGAAGCTGCATGGATGAGGAGGAAGAGTTTCCTCTTGTTACACTACCTCGGAACCTGTCCAGCCCTTGCAGAGACAAGAAGAAAATATATGGATAGCTACTTCCTCAATAGTATTGAGGATCTAGCAACTCCCATCATAAGGGACATCCTCAAGTTCATTAAAACCACCAACTGGTTATAGGTATAATTACACATACCAAAGCAGGTAAGTGAGAAGGAGTGTCGGAGGTCAACGAAGTGGCTACTGTATTAACCAGCTACTCATTACCTATTCATCACGATAGGTGGACCGGCATTAATGTCAGGAATCACTGTGTGGTAGACAGCATTAAACAAAGCTATCAAGTGCAAGCCACTGATCCGGGTGCATCCACTCCTCCCCTAGACTTAATTACGAAACAGATAGCAGCAAGCACATCCAAAATTTGGTCCGAACTCACAATCGACCACACAACTATTAATTCAAATTCCTTCCCAATGACTGCTACCCTCATCATCGAGAAAAACTTCTCTAACCAGAATACCTTCCAAATCGGAAGCTGGATGATCGGGTGCCGATATACGCAGTACAACTTCTTCTCTCCAGGAGGATAGGCTTTCTTCAACTCGTGAGTTCATACTAAGGAGTCAAAGTTAGTCCCGTTTGCTGATACTCAACTTACCGATTTAAATTTCAGTTAAAATGCCTCACTTCCATTAGCGAATGACGCCATCTATGGAACCCAGAAAAAAATTCTCATTTACATATTATTTTCTGACAAAAATAACTAATTTGACATTTAAAATCGAATGTCAAAAGAAACCCGTGTCTTAGCTAAGTCCAACTTAAATATACGATCAACACGGCATAGGTTAAGTTGAACTTAAGGTAGATTTAAATGCAGTATCAGCAAACGGCGGGTGTCGCCGTGGCGTAGTGGGTTAGTGCGCCTACGCAGAGGGTGCCAGGTTCGATACCCGAATTTACCACTTTTGATAATTCACGGCTCCACCTCTTTCGAGTCACTGACAATGTTCAAAGAGTATTCCTGTCTAGAAAAAGCTTCTCAACTTCGCCGTTCGGAGTAGGCATTAAGCTGTAGGTCCATTCCACGTGTGAAAGAACAATAGCACGCACAGCACAAGTGATTGCTGAGAAGCTAGGCCCAGGTCCGCCTCGGACTGTCGCGCCAGCCATATTATTATTATCATTTTTATCAGCAAACGGCACTAATTTATTCTCCTAAGTCTTACTGTCTATTCGCAGACAGCCACCTAAATCAATCTCCATTCGTCTATAACAAACAACATTGAGTCTTCACTCTTTAACCCTTTGTGGACCAAGCAACTACTTTTTTTGAATTTATTTAGTTTTGGGTTGGTTTAAGAAGGAAAACAAATTGTGGTTTTCTTCAAGCACCTCAAAGGACGAGATGTGGAAGTGGTACTCAAAAGTACCACTGGGCGAAAAAAAAAATGCTGAATAAAATTTTATTTGTTTTCTTTTTTATTTTAATGCAATACTTGTAATAGAGTAAATTAATTCTTTTGAGGTAAGCATCAACATTGTCATTAGTACTTATATATATTTATTACAAATGTATCCCGTGGTACAAGGAAAAACAGTTATTTTTGTCATTACAACAAAGATAAACATTGCAATGGCTGCATTTCGAAAACGGCTTTGACTGTATTTTGTTGATGCTGCAAAGTTCACATCTGCCTCTTGCATTCATAAACTTTGGCCAATGAACGCCCAGGTTACTTAGTCGCACGTCCTTTGGAACAGATTCTGTTTTACCCCTGTGTTTTTTATTGCACTGTGGATAATCATCATTTAGTAACTTCCTCTTCTGTCAACAGACAAGTTATTTTCCGACATAACCCCTACAGTTACATCTTTTATACTCAAGAAGGGAAACCTTTTCGTTCATTTGACAGTAGACGATATACGAGCTTATAAATGCAATTTCTATCATCCCCCGAAAAATGCGATGCCACTACTTCTTAGATCTTCGACCTAATCCATATGCGGACCGAAGTTGATCAGCATAGTGACACCCCCCATGAATTTATTGTAGTTTTTTATACCTCTTGGGCAACTTACTTCGTGCTGCACACCCGATTTATCCCTTCTATTAATAGTGGAAATCTCATTGCCATGGTAATTTCAAGCTAAGAGAACTATTCTGGTATCTTTCCATTTGTAAGAACTAATTCCATCTTTTGAAGATCGATAGTCAGACGCCCTTTCCATTTTTCGTATTGCCTTTCCTATTTGCTCTGATGGTACCACAGGCTAGAGTTTGTTCTGCTTTTAGTTTCTCTAGGAATCTTACTGAAGTAAAATAATTATGAAAGAATATTATTTTATGCTTTCCCCACTCTTTTTCAGTCATTGATAAGACTACTCTTTCACCGAGACCATAATTGTCATACTTTTTGCCAGCTGCTCGTCCTTTCCTTGGTCCTTTCCTTGAAAACTTCCTTATAAAGCCGTATTGGTCTGCTAAACACCATAATTTGTAACCTCTTTTTATGGGCTTCATGGGATTATATTGTTTTATCGAGTACATGGACTCATCAACAGAAAGTTGTCTTGTTCCATGATAAGCAGTGCAAAATGTTTCGTTCAATGAATCTTTCACTGGCCGAAGTTTGAATAGACGATCTTTGTTATCTTTTGGGATAATACTGTTATCATTTAGATGCAAATTGCTCAAAATTGCATCAAATCTATTTCGGCTCATGGTTTTACCCACCAACGAAACTTCCAAATCCTCACTATCACTCCAAAAGTCCCTCCAGCTGGGTAACTTATGGTAACCCATAAGAAAATTTATTCCGACGAAGGCTAAAAGCTCATTCTTCTTCAATTCCAAGATTTTATTTCTTTGGACGGCGTAAAGGTTGGACTGATAAACAATTTGATCGAGCACACCTTTTCAAATTCGACGAAAAAATCTGTTTTACTTACGGAATCCTCGAACAAACTTTCAACATGTCCCTCAGAAAGCTCATAATCCGGGATGTGCGATGAATGGTCCCTAGATTTCCATTGGCGATTTGGTTCCTCATCAAGTACCCTTTTCTTTGGAAGGCTGCAATCTGGAGAGATTTCTGATACTGCCTCATCATCCCCAAACAACTTTCCAAGCTCTTCATGGAGTCAAATTTCATCCTGTTTCTCATTTGTAAGGGTTGCAGATTTGGAACTAATTGCCACAGGATCCAATTCTGCGTCGGATTCTATGTCCGTATCTTCATTGTTGTCCAATGGTAATTCCTCAATTAGTGCCACAATCTCATCATCCTTCCAATTGGGAATAGCCATTTTATTATTCTTTACGACACGACAAATTTGAAAATTTGAAAACAAAACTTTATTTTCTCACACAGCCCAACGGTACTTACTAGTCCGCTTTAGTTTTTTTTTTGTAAACTGATATAAAAAAATTGTAGAACTACAATTGTATTCTTACTGCTTTCGAAGCTCAATATGCAAATCAAATAAATAATTTAAAAGTTTGACGAAATTTGAAAGGCCTACTGAATTCTTCATACACCAAAGCTGATAAAAATTACTCTCTTCAATGTGCAGTATGCCTTGGAAAAGAAAACTTTATAACTCTTGCTAAAACGTAATAAGAAATGTCAAATAATAATTTACATTATGGTTACATGATACTTAAGGGTCTCTTTGGGAGTACATAGCTTATTTGAGTTATATAGAGTTTTTACTTAGTGTAAAAGAATGTGGTACTTACAAGTACCGTTGGTCAACAAAGGGTTAAGCATACTATCCTACGACATACAGCGTCTTCGCTCAAACAAGCTGCTTTAATGATGTGCTGTCCGAAACAGCAGTCTTACTAGACAGAGAGAATAAAGGATTCTGTCTGACAGTTATTTTTGGGCCCTCATCGCCGAATACTCACTGTCGACTATGATTCTAAAATCAGTTGTCCATCCTTCTTAGTAAATAATTCAAATACGATGTTCCTCCGTTAGATCATCACTCATAAATTGCTATCCACCACTCTCTTCGATTGTCAAATGTCAACTGGACCTGGAACATAAAACTCAGCTTCTATGAAGATGAGGCTAATAAAGATGCGTTTTTGATGCCCCGGGATTCGCTTGGCGCTCCTGAATACTGAATTGATGTTTCGAACTGCTGTTAGTAAGTAAATACCCTTAAATGGGCTTGCCAGGTCTGTCTAAGCTGGCTTACAACAAAAAGTGTTAATATCCCGGTGATCTAATGTAAAAAAAGAGGCCCAAAAAGGACCACTGGTAATTGAAACTACTTATGTCTATGAACTCAAACAAAGAAGCACTTAGAGGATTGACACCAGAAATGAAGAAAAATTACAGAGCGCCGACTTCACAGCTGATTGCCCCCTAGTCCATCGACGAATTTGAGTGCCTTTTTGACAGATATTCATGAATTTTTGACTGTTATTCACGAAATAACGTTAATGCCGTCCTCTGATTGGTGAACTTAGTTTGAGAAAACGTTATAAAAAAAAGTTGTCAACAAACTAAAGGGGCTAGAGAGGTAGAAGTCGGGCATCTCTGTAATACTTCATTTCTAGTTGACACATGGGAGTCAAAATAAGATCTGTTTTATTGTAAAACTTCCATCAAATTTTATTGACTTCGTTCTTATTTTAAGTTCAGAATTCGGTGATTTTTTTATTTCCAAAATTGGTTTAGGTTATTTACTCTCTTAAAGCAATAATAGGAAGCAATTATTCCCCTATATCTAAAAATTACTTTTTAGAGCGAAAAAGTGGACAATTTGTTAACACGTACCGCGCCGGCTTTAAAAAGAGGACATGTCCTCCAGGGTCGGCGCGGCGTAGTGGGCAAGTGTGTCGACTCCTACGCTGAGGGTGCCAGGTTCGATACCCGACCTTTGATAATTCACGGCTCCGCCTCTTTCTAGTCACCGACAATGCTCAAAGAGTATTCCTGCCTAGAAAAAGCTTCTCATCTTCGCCGTTCGGAGTCGGCATTACACTGTAAGTCCCATCCACTCCTGAAAGAACAATAGCACGCACAACATGAGTGGTTGCTGAGAAGCTAGGCCCAGGTCCACCTCGGACTGTCGCGCCACTCATATTTTTATTATTATGTCCTCCAAAAAGAGGACGCATGGCAACCCTACCCTTAAAAAGTACCCCGGAACGCATAACTTGGTGAGTGGAAGTCTGTTGATCCCTTGCAAGCTAAGTTGAGTCATGCAAGAATACCTTTCACGATAATCTCAGATTGATGTTCTTGACCATGCACGTCAGCAGAAGCCGATTTGAAGAAACAACGAATACCATGCATTTCAATCCTTTCTATGGGCTTGGGCTTTCACATTTCTCAAAGCTACCCGTCCGTCCTCTGCCTTCGGATGGACATCGCAAAAATGTTCGATCATATTCCAGAGATTTTCTTACACAAACATGCAGTTTACCTCAATGCTTGTTCCTGTTCCCACCCACATGCCTACCGCCGCATTCAACAGTATCCCATTTCGTAACAAAGTTCAAGACCTATTCACTCACAAGTTACTCCGTTCCTGGCTGGCTGACAAGAGAGTTATGAAAATAGAGCAATTCTCTGCAGATGCACCGCAATGTTGAATCCACACATCATCTCCTACGCCCACCTCCCACAACGCACAGATAGAATTTCAATTCCTTAACAGCCTTTATGTAGTCCACCCACACAAACTAACGACAAAAACCATCATAATCCAAAGATGGACAGTCGTCGTTGTGGTCGAACATGGCAGAAACCCAGACTGGCGGGAGCGGGGGCCAGTTCTACTGCAGTTATTCTCCCTCCTCCCCATAAGGACCATCTGGCCGATCGAGCGTTGTGGTTTGAGAGGAACATTGTTCCAGCCCTCCCATACTTTTGAACTCATTTTTGGCTGCAAGGCAATTTAACGGATTAGAAGAAAGGCACACATGGGCCCTCCTATAAATCTCTTCGGTCTCTGGGGTCCCGCGCCACTGTTTCGGCCGGCCGCCCGTCCGCCCGCTGGGATGAGAACTTCTTAGCAAATGGGTGCAGGAAAAAGGAATAAATTCCAACTAAGATGTGAGACGACTGCAGTTCGGATACAATGTGTCCTGGGTATCATTGGAGTTTTCATTAAAAGCCAACGTTCACATGTAGATTTTGTAGATTCCTTTCCCGGAATTTCGACCATCTTGCAGTTATTTACATTCCCCCCATCCGGAGCGTCACCCACTGGGCGGAGATTTATTGCGAAGCAATATCTCTACTTGCATACGACCCGGATGCCGGACCGATAGCTCAATTGATTTCTCTCAAAGTCGTCCATTCCGTCCTTTGTCGGGCGAGGCCAACCCTTTGCAAGGAGACCAGTCCTGGAAGTCATTTACCTTCATAATTATTGTGTCCAAAGGAACATCCTAAGAGTTTTTATTCTCTCCCCTTTTTCTGCTCCGTTCTTTTGAGGAAGCAACATGTGACCCAAAAACCAATATTTATGACTTCAGACACAGATGAACGTAGCGTTTGATGGTGTTCGAGACATTAATAGGTTATTCTGTGAAATTAATGGGCACCACTGGGTGGGGGCGTGGGAGAGGATGAAATCGAATACAGCCAAATCGTATCCGGGCAATCTGCTGCACGTGGCGGGAGATGGGAAAAGATTCTCGAGGGTTGAACGCAGATGGTTTTGAATACGAAATCAAGGATCTACATCGATTAAGCGATGTGATACACGAGGAAGAGGATTTGGTTTTTTGTTTGTGTTGGACTCTTGCCAACGAGGAATAAGGACGATTAGATGTGTGAATGTGAGCAGGAGACTTAATGGCGGCATGCGGGAGTTTGTAGCGCAATCAATATTACCGACTTCATGCAGCTAATTCTGGGTGCAAATTAGGCAAAATTTGTTGGAAGGCTATGTTCAGTGTGGTCTATGTCCATGTAAGACTTAAGACTAAAATTGCACATACCCCTAAATATTGCAAGATAAACCTTTTAATGTTACATGGCGTTTGGTAACACAATGGGCCAAAGTGTGTCTGCTGTCCGTATGCGCGGCAGTCAGCCACCTCAACCTAACCTACATGGCGCTAAACTTACAGTGGCTCAACATTATAATGCGACACTTTTAATAATGAAACATTTTCTTCTTCTTCTTTTTCTGGTGGTGCTACAGTCCGGGGTGGACCCGGGCCTCAACCAGTAAGCCTCTCCAGCCGGCACGATCTTTAGCCAGCTGTCTCCAACAGCGATTGAGGTCCTTCTCCACCTGGGTGCGCCATCGGTTCCCTGGGCGTCCTCTATTGCGTTGTCCCACTGGTTCAGCGTCGAAGACTGTTCGGGCTGGAGCAGTTTTGTCCAGGTGCCCTACATGGCCCAGCCATCTTAGGCGTTGAATCCCTAGACGCCTGACTAGGCTCATGTCGCTGTACAGCCCGTACAGTTCGTGGTTGAATCTTCTCCTCCAGAAACCGTCAACGCAAACAGGACCAAAGATCGCACGCAGAGCTTTTCTCTCGAAAAGACCAAGTGCTTCTTCATCCACTTTCGAGATTGTCCATGCCTCCGCGCCGTTCAGCAGGACTGAGATGATCAAGGTCTTGTATAAAGTCAGCTTGGTCCCTCGAGAGATGGCTCTCCTACTCAATTGCCTCTTGAGCTCATAGAAACAGCGGTTGGCAAGAGTTACTCTGCGTTTGATCTCGGTACTGAAGTTGTTTGTACTGTTTACTGCGGAGCCGAGGTAGACGAAGTCCTTGACTACCTCGAAGTTATATTGTGACGCTCTGTCCAAGACGTCGATGTTGTGTGACTTCGTTTTGCCCTCATTCACCGCTAGACCCATTTTAGCCGCCTCCGCTTCAATACCAGCAAACGCCTCATTGACGGCTCGCTATGTTCTGCCAATCACGTCAATGTCGCCCGCGTATGCTAGCAGTTGTACGGACTTTTGGAAGATCGTGCCTCTAATGTTGGCGAGTCTTGCAGGATCTTCTCAAGGATGGTGTAAAAGAAGTCACATGACAGCGCGTCGCCTTGTCTAAAACCTTTTTTGACATTGAAGGTCTCGGTGAGTTCGTTACCGACCTTGGGGGAGCAGCTAGAATTCTCCATCGTCATCCAGCACAACCTGACGAGTTTGGCGGGAATGTCAAAACTAGACATGGCGTTTTATAGCTCGTCCCTATACACGCTTCCATATGCGACCTTGAATTCGACGAATAGGTGGTGGGTGTCGATCTGCATTTCGTTTTATCCAGGATCTGCCGTAATGTGATGATTTGGTCGATGATGGACTTCCCTGGCCTGAAGCCACACTGATAAGGACCTATCAGGTTGTTGACGAATGGTTTCAGGCGCTCACACAAAACGGCAGAGAGGATCTTATAGGCGATGTTCAGGAGACTTATCCCTTTGTAGTTGGCGCAGTTGAAGGGGTCTCCTTTTTTGTAGATCGGGCAAACGATACTGAGGTTCCACTCATCGGGCACGCTTTCTTCCGACCGTATCTTACAGATGAGCTGGTGCATGCGCCCAACCAGATCATCTCCAGCTGCCTTAAAGGTTTCAGCGGACAGTCCGTCCGCACTGGTCGCTTTGTTAGAGACTTCAGTCTTGATATTGCTATTTTGACTTCGTCTAGGTCGAGGGGACGGAATTCTCGTCAATTGTGTGGAGTGGCACATTCTGCCTGACAGCGGTATTGGAGTCTTCCAATACAATGATCTTTCCAGATTCTCAGTATCGACTGCGAATCTACCACGAGTTGTCCCTAGTTTTTCTAGAAACTTATAAACGTTATACATGAAATATATACCGAATTTGGAGGCACATAGGGTCAGTTTATTAAGAACCAAAAATCATATGAAATTCATTTATTCAAATTCAAAACAAGCTTTTGGTTCAAATATTGTAACCAATCTGCAATCTGCTTTGGATGTTGTACTAACGTATCTCAGTAACAATAAGATTAAAATAAATGCTTCAAAGACTCAGGCTGTCTTTTTTACTAGAAAAAGAAAAGCCTTTTTCTTACCAAGCAACAAACTTCAAATTAACGGAACTCAGACTGAGTGGAAAGACACCTGGATAAAACATTAACACTTGGCTTACATATCCAACAAACGATACGTAAGTTAAATGCTAACATTAAAATTGTCTATCCGTTTATAAATCGCAAATCAAAGCTTAGTATTGAAAATAAATTGATAATTTTCCAGGTAATTTTCCAGGCAATATTGTTCTTCGGATGTCCCGTTTGGGGAAAATGTGCAATCAGCCATATACGCAAACTGCAAATTTGTCAAAATAAACTGCTGAAAATGATGGCATTTCTCTACTGAAGAGTTACATTTGTTGGCAAATGTTGAAAAAGTCCAAGCCAAAATCTTAAGACTATCAAATCATTACAATATGTCTTGTAGTTTGTCTGATAATCCTTTGATTTCCAATCTAGTCACTTAAATGCCAATTTATTTATTATCACATTATACATTTAAGCATTGTCGGTGACTCGAAAGAGGTGGAAGCCATGAATTATGAAAGTTGGTAGATTGGGGATTCGAACCTGGCACCCTCTGCGTAGGAGTCGACGCACTTACCCACTACGCCACGGCGACTCACTTGGAGTGCACTTGACAAGTATAAATACTGCCTCTTGGGCCTTCAGTCACCCGTTTCCAAAGTTGTTCAGTTGTGTCAACCAGTCAGAGCCAACTAGAACGTTTCATGTCTGTTAAATTACTCTAAAGTGTCTGCACATACCGCACCTTTCCCAGTTGAATGTCAAGGATGCTTCCAAGTGAATCGCGTGTCCATGTGCTCTGAATGATGCCCCTAGTGCCACCTCAACTCAGTAGATGCATAGTCATTTCCGCACAGCACATCACTCGGAGGCAAACTTAATAAACTGAAGTAGACAAACTCGGTTTACAGCGAGGGTGAGTGGTTGCATCCCAAAAGCACCCACAATGTAATTTGTTTAATGTGCCCTGCAGGACGTCATCACACGGACGAAGTTAAATTAAATCCCATCCTCTCAAATCTCTCGCAAGAATGTTCACTTGACATTCAAAAGGCGCTCGCCTTGAATTTATTATTCCATTTACTCCAAAAAAAAACGAGAGAAAAGAGTTCGCAAATTCACAGGACCATTCACAGGCGAACCCTTTTCATTGTCTCCCGACAAACTGTTTCGCCCCGAAATAGTTTTCGGATTCATTAAACCAAGGGAAGGTCAACCGGGCCGCAAATCGTTTGCCTTTGCAGCCGGAGTCAAGCCCTTTTAGAGGTCCCCCCCCCCCCCCGAGGCCGGACGCGGGTGAAGATCCACAAAAGAAAAAACGCACACAGTTCATCTACCCCCTCCAGAGCTCGTTTTGACAAATGTCGACCAATTCATGATGACTGCCGTCTAAACACCCATAAAACCCGGTATAAAATATTTATGAGGGACTACACCTTCTGGATTAAGGTGCACACAATGCCATCGTGCGTCGTCGGCAGGACACGTCACCGCACGCCACATCAGCGAGACGAACGCCGCCCACAACTCACCCATTTACTGAGCAATTTTCTGGTCTCGCACTGACGCCCTTCCCATCCAGTCCCTTTATCCGTTTCACCGTAAACTTCCAAGCCAGCAGCGCCCCGGCCCCGCACAAGCCCCCAAGACGACCGACGATGACGACAACAAATAGATGATGATGGAACCAAACCAGCAAAGCCGAGCAACAATGGGAGCACGAAAAAGGGATACAAACTCCTCATCCTGGCGGCGCGGGAGTGGGTGCAGGCACGGAGCATGCGGTGAGCTGAGAAGTGTAACTCCGAGAAGCACAACGCCCTTCCGCATCTACTGCGGAGGACCTTCCAGGCATCCACACGTCTAAACCGGATTGAAATCTATGCGAGCCTGTGTGCTGCTGGCAGCGTGCAGGGATAATTATAGTTTAGGGAGGTGGCTCCCAAGAAGAGGGACTGAGAGCCTGTTCTATAAATTTCAGCTGACAAGTGCCGGTACCCATTTCATTGTGTCACATTACAGCTTCCCTTTTGTTGCCGGAGTTACGAGCCGACGCTGTGGTCGTGATGGCATGGGTGGCGACATGGGAGAGGGAGGCGGTTTCATTTCAGAAAAACCAGCTCGAGTTGGCACCCGAGTGGGTGCTCGGTGCTGGCTGCTGGCTGCTGGCTGCTGGCTGCTGGCTGCTGACATAATCGCATCACATCGTCTGACACATGGTGGTGAGAATTTGTCGGTCAGATCATCATTATGACGAAAAGTTGTTTTGAAAGTTGATGAGGAGTTATGAGTCAACTTTTTTGTCGTCTGGAAGTGTTTCTTGTGCGAAGAGGGGATGGGGTGGCGAAGCGAAGGGAGAAAAGGTCTCTCAACCGCATGGGAAGCTACAGGTGGGGTGTAGGAAAAGTTTTCGAAGTTGCCTCGAACAAATTTGAGCTTACGCCTGATTAGGACGCAGAAGTTGGCAGTGAAGAGGGTGTCGCAATGAAACGTCATTCTGTCGTAAGCTCTGACAATCCTCTTAGGCTTAGGGCAGGCAGAAGATAGTGAACAACGTTTTCGTGGAATTTCTTTTTCGGGATGAGTTAAGCGTGCTCCCGCGGGCATTTGTTAAAGACTTTGCTTATTGAGGCAGCGTCTCAGGTAGGATATTGATTTTTATTCTAAAAGGGTTTGTTTTGGCATATCTGACTTGATGGACAGATATTTAGATGCGAGGTTGGGACGGGAATGGACGAGGAAATAACCCATCTACGGATCAAGGCATGACTTAAGATTGAACTCTTATGTCAAAGTTGTTAAATTTAAAATTAGAGCACATCCGAGTGAGAATCAGAAATTTCTAATTTAACATTCTCCACGTTGGTCGAAGGTGTGCCACAAGGGTGCATTCTGGGTCCTGACTTTTAAACACTTTCAGATCGTAGACTGAAGTCGGACAAAGCCACCACCTTCATTTTTAATTTTGTATATAGGATATTAGGCGGTTATTCTATGCAAACAATTTTTTAACTCGTGCTCAATACCCTATCGACTCCCACATCAAGAAGTTTAGGTCAACCATAATGGATGTACTCAAACTTAAGTCAACTTCAGCAATCGAACGAATACTCAGAAATCATAAACTGTGACCATAATAACCACTTTGCTCAGTTTCGTTAAATTTTGTTAATTTATGCTTACTAACTAAGTAGGAACGGAATCATATGTTTCTCTCAAATCATTGCTTTTCTCTTTCGACTTTTTGGAACTCCTGGTGTTTTTCGGAACTGCCATTCTTTGTTATTCTTCTAATTGGTGGTTGTTGGTCAGCGGCCTTCGCATAGTCTTTTTTAGGCTGAATTATAGCGATCACGACCCCCCTACTTAACTGCATCGTTATAGGTCTGCCTGAGGAGTTCGCCAATTCGACTTCAAGAAATATCGGAGGCCTCTCTGTCTCGGATCGCTTTATCACTGAGGCCGATCAGATGCTGGTGTTCTTACATTCTTATGATTCGGCACCTGACTCTCTTTCGCGGTTTCGTTGGAATGTTGGTTCATATCTAATTTTGAACAGAGTTCGAAGGCCCTCTCCGTTGAACATGCGAATACCGACTAAGGCGGTCGTGCTCATCTTTCTTAAGGATTTGTCCTTTGACGTGAAGGCTTCCTCGGATCCTTGAACTTCCTATTATATCGAGCCTTCTTACCTCTGTTGTCTTGAGAAGCATCTTTATCTTAACTGTCGTTAATTTGCCCTTATACATTTTGAAGGCTGTCTAACAATGTGAACCTTATACGAGCGACAAACGCACACCTGTGGTCTAGAGCCTTCCTTTCAGCATAGGGAACATTTTTTGGCTAAGTTTTCCCGCCACTTCATCGACCCTTTGCTTACGCGATTGTTGGTATCGTCATCATTCGCTATTCGTCATGGATCCCAGATAATTGAAGTTTTCTCACTTCTTCTTCTTCTTCTGGTGTCGCTACAGTCCGGGGAGGGACTGGGCCTCAACCAGTAAGCCTCTCCAGCCGGCACGATCTTAAGCCAGCTGTCTCCAACTGCGCACACCAAGTCGATAGAGGTCCTTCACCACCGATTCCGTGGGCGTCCTCTATTGCGTTGTCCCACTGGTTCGGAGTCAAAGTAGTACATTCCCATTCAAATAAATGTCTGGAATAGGCCTGAGTGAATCGGAGGATGGCCAGCACACTACTTCGCACTTGGTCCTTTTCTGACTAATGCGTTACCCATTCCCCTCCAGAAGTGCTCGTTGTAGGATATTTTAAGCATCACTTAGGAGCTATCTTGAAAAGAACTACAGGCTGGACATTCAACGATCCTACACAGGTATGCCCTTACACCCATAGATACAGACGTCACTTTACCTAAACTCCTCTTCGAGAAGAATTTCTCAATTTTCTCTAATTGGGAGTCTGAACACCGGCTGGAAGGTCCACTGCGAGTCTTCAGAGATCGATCGAAGATGGATGCAGGTGTGGGGGCTGGCGTCTATTCCAAGGATCTAAACATCCAGCTGGTCGCCGTGGCGTAGTGGGTAAGTGCGTCGACTCCTATGCAGAGGGTGCCAGTTTCGATACCCGATTTTACCACCTTTGATAATTCACGGCTCTACCTCTTTCGAGTCACTGACAATGTTCAGAGAATATTCCTGTCTAGAAAATAAGCTTCTTCAAGTTCGAAGTCGGCATTAAACTGTAGGTCCCTTCCACTCGTGAAAGAACAATAGCATGCACAACACGAGTGGTTGCTTAGAAGCTAGGCCCAGGTAAACCTCGGACTGTCGCGCCACCCATATTATTATTATTATTATTAAATATCCAGCTATCTTACCGACTACCTAATCACTGTAGCGTCTTCAGGCTGAAACTATAGCGATTAAGGAAGCCCTGTCCTGGCTGAAAAACAATGTTATATCGCGCGCATATATCGTCATCTGTTCCAATAGCCAGGCAGCGATAGAATCTCTGAATTCATTCACTTTTAAGACTGCCAAGACTTCCCTTAATTGCCGCCTATCTCTTAACGAGATGGCGAAGTATTTTAACATCCAACTTATGTGGGTGCCGGGACACTGTGACATTCCAGAGAATTGCGAAGCGGATGAACTCGCTAGAAAGGGCACTAATTCTGTACTCTTTCCTGGTGGAGATCCACCCTCCACGCCTATCGATACTAAAAAAACATCTGCTAATGCTTGAAACTCTTGCTCAAACAAACCGCGGATGGATATCTGGCATAGGATGCCTCATTACCAAACAACTCTAGCCTATGATCGATCCCAACCTCAGACCTCGCGTTTTAACTTGGCATTGTGCCATCGGAACTCGCGCCTCTAGACTAGGCCTTCCCTATAATGATTTCTGTAGAAGCTGCATGGACGAGGAAGAGGAAGAAACCATCAAACACTTGCTATGTAGCTGCAGTGCTCTCTCATCCTGTAGATTCAGACTTCTGGCGGCCAATTTCTTTGTTAATCTAGCTGAACTGAGCAGCATCAGAATCATCCCTCTTCTTCGCTTTATTAAAAGCACAAATTGGTTCGCGGAATAGGTAGCCTAAGATCCTCGTGGTAACACAATGTTCCTTTGGTTGGCCTAAGTGTGTCTGCTGTCCGTATACGCGGCAGTCAGCAACCTCAACCTAACCTAAGCCATCTTAATCCCCAGGAAACAATAATTTATGCAGTTTTGGGTCCGTCAATTCCACTGCTTGTTCCAGGGAACTATATTCTTCAAGAGCTGCCTTTTGTTTAAGCGTATAAGTAAGTTATTATATTGTATTGTTTTTAATATCTACCATGCCTTTGATGGCATAACAATAACCTATATGGACTCTCTTGCTCAAGTTCCTGGAAACTTGAGAGTTGATCACCTTCGAAGTTGGTCTCAACTCGAGATTTAACAGGATAATTGATTTTCTTTCTTAAGGACTGCTTTGGGTTGGTCAATCGTATAGCAGATGTTGATTACATTCTGTTTCTTCCTCATCTCTGCGGCTGCTTCAAAAGTCTGACCGGTATGTTCAGACGAATTGATTGCGTGCATATGCCGAAGTGCCTTAGGGCACCTATTAGCATGATGTTGATCTCCTCTCTCTCAGTGTCGGCCATAGAGTCCTTACTGTTGCTCCAATAATTAGACCAAGCCATCGAGTTTTAGCTCTTGCCAGAGGTTCCTCTTTTAGTCCTTGATTATGGAGCTGAGCGGCGTACAGCACACGGAATTGCTAGAGATTCTCAGAGCTCCGAATTCTTTCTCGCAAGACAATCCGCCTTTTCATATCCTTGGATTCCAATGAGCCCCGGTACCCAGCAGAGGATCACCGAATTCATCATTGATGGTCTGTCTGCATGCCCTAGGTTAGGTGAGGTTAGGTAGGGAGGCTGCTAGTGCCTTGAGCAGCACACTTAGACCATATGGGTCTATTGTGATACCCACAGTCAGACTACTACCACTGATTGACTACCCCAGTGATAGTGCCGTTAATTTGATCACTGAGATTAGAACTGGGAACCCCGCTAACCAGGGACAGGCACTCCATCAACTGTGCCATCCAGTCGTATTGCATAACCTGAATAGCTTCGTTTTCAGAATGTCCGATGCTTTCGCCCTTGTTGGCGCTTGGATATCAGAGAAATTTGTGATCGATCACTCACTCACTCACTCACTCAGTTCCACTTCGGCTTGAATAAACACTGTAGTCGGCCTTTAGTAGCTGGGATTTTTCGAAGATGTCACAGAAGACCCCCGGGCCTGTACCCGTACTCTTCTTTAAGCCGTGTAGTAAACAAGCTTGAATCTTTTTCTTTTACTAGTTTCAGACTTCGATGTGTAAATTAGAGTTGTTGTCTAGTTCTATCCCCTGCAGGCGCTGTGGGTACTTGCGTCGATCCCTACACTAAGTTTCAAGTTTCAACTGCCGATACAAATATTTACACTATTCATTACATCACGTCTCTCGTATCAATGATAACGCTACAAAGTACAATTGGCTCGAAGACGCTTCTCAAAATTCGCTGTTTAATTAGCAGAAAACTTGTTTAAAACATGAAGACACGAAAAGTCAATAGGCGCCTTAAGATGGCGCCCGACTGTTGACTCTTGTAAAGGAGAAGAACAACTTTTTAGTATTTCCGCGAACTCGTACTTTTGGCAAGCTCAACTCCTTCTTGGCCTTGTCCTAAAGACATCCTCCCCGTTCTCTGAATGAAAATATCGGGAAATCCTTCAGTCTCCGACACGCTTTTCCAAGACTTTGCTGCCACACAAAGAAATACAAATTCCCGTACATGTCATTGCACCGTCAGTCAAAGACAGTGAAATCACGATGGAGGACATTCCTAAGAGGTTTCTTTTCACATCAATGCGCTTAAGAGTCTCGCGCTTTTCACGATAAAATTAATCGTTTACACAAACACTCGTCTCTATGGCACTGGATCATGCAGTAACACTGAAAAATGGGACGAACACCGAGGCTCAGAAGTGAAAAGGGACCAGGATCCATCATCTCATGAACACGTCATATTGTTGGAAACAACACGAAATTGAATGATTTCCAGAGAGCTGCTCTCGAAATCGACAGTACCCACAGAGGCTCCTTGAAGACGAGAGCCAATGAATGCCCTCGCTAGGCCTTGATAGGTCGAGTATCATCTTCATCAAAAGTACTCGATGAATAAATTTTTTCCAAGAAAAATGTTTATTTTGAATGGAAAATCAGTCAAGGACTTTGCGATGAATTCAATATGTCCTTGGTCCTTGGTCACCACACCACCCACATGCTTGTCGACGGAAGTTGAATTAATTTATTTTCCCTCGAGTGATCCTCAGGAGCGGGGTTTATTCACTTGTGTGTTTTTTATTTATTTATTTACTTCCGCTGTACTCCCCCCCCCCCCCCCCCCCACGACCTCACCCCAGGGGTTCAAACTCATACATGTGGGTGGGTTGGTAACGTCCTCGACCCACATCGAGATCGGCCGTTGTCAAGGACCAGTCTAAAAGTATTTTCCTTGCCACTCAATGAGTCTCCTCCTCCTGCTTCTTCCACCCCCTTTCTAGGCCAGTGTTCGATTACAGTTAATTGAAGTGATTTATTTCGTACAGGGAAAATGTCAAAACAGCTGAAGGCTTCCCGGCTTCCCCTGGTCCCTGGGTCATGTTTGCAATTTGCGAAGGGGTGCCTCCTTCAACCACTCCGCCTCGGCCGAACTCGATAACACATCGAACGCAGGTGGGGAAGCTTCACCTTCCCGCCTTGGTCATCCCCGTACCACTATCGACTCCAGCTACAGATACTTTGCAAAAGTTTAAAGATCTCACATGACAGCACACAGGCAACATAGCAACAAAAATCGAACGCAAACCGAAACTTAAGGGGAAACTTTATTTGTGAAAACTCTCGAATTCACGAATAGTTTGGGAAGACTGCAAACTAAGGCATCCGGCATCTCGATGACAGGGAGGATGAGAGAGTGAGAGAGAGAGAGAGAGAGTGCGGCAGACCCGCATGCACCCACGGGAAATGAATCTAATTTGATTTGGTTTATACATCGATTAAGGGGTTGAAGTTTTGGGATTATCACTTAGAGTTTGAAGAAAGTGAAATTGATAGCCTCCTTGAGGTGGGGCGGTGTAAGGTGTGTGGTAACCGGTAAGGTGCGCGCTAAGTGCTCGTATCTGTGACGATGCGAAGGGAAAAGTTTTGATTTACACCCGAATGAAGTTTGCGACGATAGACAAGGTTTAAGGGGGATTGCTGAGTTTATCTGAATTCTAATTGAATGTGTTCTTGCAACGAAATCAAATGGAAATCCCATCACTTGGGGTGGTTGTTTTTTCACTTAGTTTTTCGTTGGAATTGGATAAGCAATGCAGTAGGATACAGAAAGAGGGGTCTTGTCGAAAATTGGATGAAGACGGTATTTGATGTCTAGTTTCTATAATTTCACTTGAATAAGAGACTCAGATGCTGGCTAAACTGTGCAGACTTGAAGGGCGATATAGGGGAGGGACTCAGGGCTCACTGACCAATACGACTGTAATTGCTTGGTCTTGCACTTCGATGGAGGACGGCAGACACATTCATTCGAAGTGTTTGACGTCACCATACCCCAAAACGGCTCCTATGCTACTCGACACAGGAGTCTACGAAAGAAACATCTTGAAATTTGGCACTTCACCACATCATGTCATAAGCCGTACCACTTAGGGACCACTTCTATAATCTTTCATCACCTCTGTCCCCTTGTCTGAGTTTGACAGAGTGGAGAGAAGAGTTTGAGAAGGGTCTGAAAAAACATCGCCCACAACCTAGATCGGGAACTTTGTCTTGATCGGACAATGATCACAGCCATGTTCATGCAAGTAAGACAAGACTACTCTAATGTCGCCAAAACGACTGATTAATGACCGAAGTGTGCAACAAGTCGGTGATCTTGCCTCTGTAGCGCTCTTTATTAACTAAGGCCTAATTGGGCTCTCCCAGGAATTTTCGCCTAAGGAGATAGCATAGGTTATGTCGATTGACATGAGGGGTGCCCCTATGACACCAGGCTCCCTCGAACATTGACCGCCAAACGACGCCGGAAGGGCGTTGACTCGGTGTTGGTCTAAGCTATGTAGATTTTAATAGTTTAGGCTTAAGTTAGGCAGGTTAGTGCTGTTGTAGCTTAGGTTAGCCTCCCGCCTCTTTTGAGACACATTTCCTCTTCGTCTTTCCTGTCTCTTCTCTTTCCTATCAATATTCTGTGTACTCTAACTGAAACTAGAGACCATCAAGTGATTTTCGGTATGAAATTTACATTCTCGTTTTATAAAGTGGTTGCTAAAGCTAACTCAATGCTTGGGTTTCTTAAGCGTACTAGGGCTGATTTTTCAAATCCATATTTTTCAAACACACTTAGGCCAAGCGTAGGTCCATTGTATTACCATGCGACTCAAGGATATCTTTTCTGCAAACCAATTAGTGCTATTGATAAAGAGAAGAGGGCTGATTCTGATGCTGCTCAGTTCAGCCAGATTAACAAAAAAATTGGCACCCAAAAGTCTGAATCTACAGGATGAGAGAGCACTGCAGCTACATAGCAAGTGTTCGATGGTTTCTTCCTCATCCTCGTCCATGCAGCTTCTACAGAAATCATTATAGGGAAGGCCTAGTCTAGAGGCGTGAGTTCTGATGGCACAATGCCCACAATGGCTCACACCTGCATCCATCTTCGATCCATCCGTGAAGATTCGCAGTGAACCTTCCAGCGTCTGGTGTTTAGACTCCCAGTTAGATCTGGGTGGTATGCTGGTTGAGAAATTCTTCTCGAAGAGGAGTTTAGGTAGAGTGAGGTCTGTATCTGTAGGTATAGATGCATACCTGCGTAGGATCGCTGAATGTCCAGACTGTAGTTCTTTCCAGCTGCTCAGCGATCTTAATCTAATCGCCATGCTAGCTGCTGTCTGTCTGCCAATTAGTTCTATCGCTGGCAGGTTGAGGGGTATGTTTAATGCTTCGGCGGAGGTATTCCTTAGCGCCCCGCTAATGCATACGCATGCCTTCCTCTGCACTCTAGCGAGGGGGGCATGTTGATTCCCTTATCGAGTGCGGTTCACCAAATTGCGACACCATGCAGTAGTATGGGTCTGACTACTGATATTAATAGCCAGTGAACCATTCGGGGTTGCAGTCCAAATTTGCACCCAATGGCCCTTTTACAGCAGTAGAGAGGCGTTCAGGCCTTCTTGACACATTCCTGGTTATGTAGCTTCCAGCTTAACTTCGTGTCTAGTATAAGGCCTAGGAACTTCGCGCTGTAGCTTAGCACCAAGGGGGTCTCGCATTGTGTGGAAGGGTCAAGGTTAGGAATTTTATGCTTCGTAGTAAAGAGGACTAGATCCGTTTTTTGCGGATTGACATCTAGGCCGACCCAGGACGAGCTTTTGGCTGTTCTTAGCTCATATTTAAAGGTACTGAGAGCTCTTCTATAAGATTCCCAGTCGGCATTGATTCGGGGTGCCTTGGCTCTGTTGAAGAGTTTCTTGCAACGTTTGCAAAGGGAATCAAGTTTTGAATGCCACCACGGGGGTTCAGGATTTCCCCTAATTTTCCTTATGGGACAAGATCTGACTAGAGCCTGATTCAGGATATCAGTGAGTCTCTCCACTGTTGAGTCAAGCTCTGATGGATTCAGCTGATGGATTCTGATGGGATTTGTCAGAAACAGCTAGTAGGTGACTGACAGTTCCCCTATACATGTCCCAGTTAGTTTTTTTGATGTTACGGAAGGGAGTTACACCAGGGGTAGAGCTTGTAAAGATGAGGGTGATATAACTGAGGTCAAAGAATGCGTGGTCCATAGACACCCTCCATTCCATTATACCATCCGCTATTTGGTCAGAGACAAGGGTTCCTGCCTGATTACGTTAACAAAAGTGGGTTCGTTAACTATATTACAGATTGCCAACTTGCTACTTAAAATGAATTCTAAAAGGTACTCACCTCTGTGGTTAGTGTCCGTGTTCCCCCAGATGGCATGGTGTGCGTTGGCATCACACCCTAGGATGAGTGCTCTCCGCATTCGAGATCACTTTCCTCAGTAACACCGACGGTATGGCACGGTCACCTGCCATGTATGCCGAAGTCAGCCATGTTCGCCGCATGCCTGCCTCCAGACATACGGTTACTGTATCGTGATCGCTGTAATTGGAGAGAAGATAGGAATTTAGTGAAGACTTCGCAAGAATAAAGGTTCTTGGACCACCTTTATTTCTTACGAAGAATAGATTGTAATTCCCCGCCCCATATCCGCAGATCAGATCATTTCTGACCCAAGGCTCCTGGACCAGGGCAACATCCCCCCGCGGCCGAGGCCGCAATGGAGTGGCGAAAGTTAATTTGTTTCACCCAAAGCATGGCTTTCGGGCAACCCATAGCGGATACCTTCTCGACCACCATGGTGTTCTCCTCATCCAAGAACTCCAGAGAGGACTTCTCGCTGTTGGGCGGCGTTGAACCGAGATCGAGATCGGAAAGACCGATGCTATCGGCATCCCGGTCCCGATTCTCTAGGACTGGCGAAGATTTCGTGTCACCGGCGTTGCCTTCTCACTAATGATGGCAGTTGAGGTAGAGGGCTTCGGTTGTTCTGAGGCAGTAAATCCATCGCAGCCTCTGTGGTTCGCTTGGAGCCAGCCTGTGTAACAGAGGGTAGAGTGGGGGCAGGATGCACGTCTTCGCGGGATCCTCCCCACCGTTTACAAAGTGCATACATAATTTCAATTCTGTTTGTGCAGTAGTAGATCTATGAGATCACAGATCAACATTTAAACAATCAATACTTGATTTCTGACAAGTAATATTTATAGCTTATTTATTATATTACATACATATTTATATTGTCACTTATGCTTTGCGTATCTCAATAGCAATATTTATTTACTGCTTTTATTTATTATATATTTATTCATTGTTTTTTATTTATTATATAATTTATTTATTTATATTGTTATTCATGTGTTTCTTGAACTCCAACCTAAACTATTTGTAATTATTCTTCTAGATATTACTTAACTATTATTGCTAAGCTGTTTACATAAAAATAGTATATGCTTAAAAAACACTAATTCTGAAATGATGTACTTTGCGAAGTCATACTATATATCAATTTTACCTTAATATTTTCTGCAATCTGTAAGAATCAATTTCGGTAGATGAAATAAAGAACCATTATTATTATTTAAAAAAAATAAATTTCTTTGTATTGAAGTTTTTCTTGTAATTTTCTTCAAAATCACTTTTCTTTACATTTGTGTACCTTAAAAACCTAAAAGACAATAATTCAGTTGAAAGATATAAAATTTAAATATTGAATCTCTGTATGTAAACGGTGTGACAACCACATTGTATTTTTAATACGAAATAAAGACATAAATAGCTATCTAAAAAAAATAAATAAATAAAATTGCCTTGTCATAAGAAACGATTAATAAATTTAAAAAATGCTGAAAATAAAGCATTGAAGCTATTCAAAAAATCAAATTCAGAGCACAAAAACAGCGTTTTTGTCAATTGCGTCGGGAATATGCATTTTCAAACAAATTTCTTTATTAACACTATGTTATGAACACTGAATCTAATATAGCTAGGCATCCTAAAGGTTTGTGGTTCTTTAAATAATAAAGCATCATCTTTAAATCATAAAATAATTTATTTATTTAAATAATTAAAGAAAGAAAAATGGGACTTTGCAAAATGTTGAGTTCAATGGTGTAAGATCTCAGAGTAGGGAGACAACCTGCGAGCTCTTTGCGAAGTTCTTTGAATCAGTGTATTCAGATCACTCGAATATTAATCCACCTTCTTTTAATGAAGATGTTTGTAATATAAATCTTGGATTACTGTATATCTCAACTGATGACATACTGCAGGGAATTCATTCTTTGAACTCTTGTATTAATCTGTTATTGTCAAACAATGTAGTTCTTCCTTGTCGCTACTATTGAAATTATTGTTCAATATGTCTTTGTCTTCGTGTACAGTCTGGAAAATTTCCTTTATAACACCTATATTTAAAGCTGGTTCTCGACATAAAGTGGAAAATTATAGAAAAAATCTCCAAGATTTTAGCTATTCCGAAACTTTTTGAGTCAATTGTCATAAAAAAAAAATTTATTTTGCAATCAAAGAACACATTTCTTTACACCAACATGGTTTTGTTTCTGGCAGAACCACCTTAACCAATTTGACAATTTTTACAAAATAACCTCTTTGATTCAGTAGAATCCGGGTATCAAGTTGATGTTATTTTCACGGATTTTAGGAAAGCTTTTGACTCTGTATGCCATAATATTCTATTAAACAAACTAAGATCATTTGGTATTCATTCAGTACTACTTAAGTGATAGAACTACTTAACAAATAGAACTCAAATGGTAAAAATTGATAACCATAAATCTAGAATCATTAAGGTATTATCAGGTGTTCCCCAAGGTAGCCATGTAGGTCCACTACTGTTCATTAGATTTATTAATGAGATTCCATCAATCCTGTCTCATGTTAAGTGTTAATGTATGCAGACGACGTGTTAAAAATCGTCAAGATTGTACGTATATTCAAAATGACTTAAATATGTTATGTAATTGGTGTGATCTCAGTGGACTAAGCTTTAGTATTAGCAAATGTCTTTCTTTTTCTGTTTACCATGTATTGTTACCCGTAATATATGACTATTCGGTAGGTGGAACTTGTCTTACTAGGAAAACGGAAATAAAATACCTTGGTGTAATTTTCGATACGAAACTTTCCTTCCCATTTCATAATGACTACATAGTTGCAAAAGCTAAAATACAATGCTTGGGATTTTGAAAAGAACATGTGCTGAATTTTCGAATCCATATGCCCTAAAATCTGTCTATATGTCCATTGTACGTCCGCATCTTGAGTATTGCTCAGTAATATGGTGTCCTTTATATATGAACTCTATAGTGAGCATAGAAAAAGTTCAAAAGTCATTTACGAGATTTGTTATAAAAAGAATACACGCCCGACAACAATGTGCCCGTCCAACTCCTCCTTATCCTTTCGCAACAGACGAACGTATATCGGTCGTACTGACAATGGTGGCAGTGGCGGCTTCCATCAAGCAAATTTTAATTATTTTCCGAATAGGGTGGAATCTTGACATAATGCCACCATATCCTACAAGATGTGCGTTAATAGGTTTAGATACTTTAGAACGAAGACGAGGTGATCATAGCATAATGTTAATTTATGATATTCTTTCGTATCGTATAATTTGCCAGAGCTCCTTCAAAATGTAAGGTTTTACGCACCGGAAAGAATTCTTCGAACCCGAAAATTCTTATTACAACCAAGACACCTGTACAATTATGGCTTTAAGCAACCACTTAGTAAATGTATGTGGGTCGCCGTGGCGTAGTGGGTAAGTGCATCGACTCATATGCTTCCGAAATCTGTAAGAGTTAAGCTCGGTAGATGGTAGATGGAATAAATAAATAAATAAATATATTTGTACGTCCATTGTTTGCATTAGACTTTCTTTCTCTTTCTAGTCTTTCTTTAAGCTAGCTTGCGCATGAGCAGAAGGGAACCTTCAGTCTTATACTGAATCCAACTGGCAAATTTGAGAACTCTCTGATCATTGTCAGTGTACCCCCCCAAAAAACGCCCTCTCTCGGTCTGCTGTGGAAACAACTTCCCAATCATCCTAAACGTTGTTCAAATATAAAACACACACTTCGTGGTTCGTATTTGATCTCCCTGTTCCAAGCAAATATGCGGAACCAAACGGTCATCTGCGAATGCACATTTCAAGCCTAACATTGCTATTGTTTCTTAGTTGGCTGGTGCAACTTTCCGACATTTGGCAGTCGAGATCTGATTCTCTCTGTTACGGGGAAGTGGTCAGAGTTGACGGTTGCTCCCCTGAATGTTCGCATATCCAGAATATTTGACGCAAGGCTTTCCTTAACGAGTACATGGGCGATTTGTTTGCCGGTTCGGCCGTCCGGAGTTCGGCAGCTTGGTGTGATTCCTTCGAGAAGCGACCTTGTGCAATAAGTGGCAGAAGCAGAAGCTAGCACAGAAGCTTCCGGTCACTTCGCCAATTATGTATTTCCTTTACCGATCTTGGAGTTTAAGTCTCTGATCACGGTTTTGAAAACATACTCCCGGTAGGCTCCTTGGCGACCATCCTACTTGTCGTAGTATACCTCTTTGATCTCCAGTCTCGTCGGTACGGGCGTGTTGCAGAATCTGCCTTGGATGCGAATCACATCCAGGCCTCCACGATCTTAATTGCACTCCCACAACGAATCCTCGTCCCAACATGTGCAACCTTTCGTGTCAGCTCAAGTATGTGTTGCACTCTTTTTTCTCATCACTCGATGTCCTATCCAGTTTATATCCTGAATCGATGTAATATCCGCCTTTTACTCCCTGTGGATCTTTTCCAGTTTGTGAGTGTTCTTGTCTTCTTCTTCGTTGTCATTTTTCGTGTGGTTTTGTCTTTGTGTTTCCGTCCGTTGTTCAGAGGCAGATAAAACTTCCAGAAGGTTAGGCATGGGGTATCCTCCGCACAACCGCCAAAATAATCGGAAGGAATAGAGAACATTGGCTCTCCTCATAGGAATTATAGGTTAGGTTAGGTTAGGTAGGAGGGCTACTAGTGCATTCACCAGCACACTTAGACCTTATTATTCCATTGTGATACCCATAGTCAGGCTACTACCACTGATTGACTATTGCAGTGATAGTGGCGTTTGATTCCAACGGCAAATGGTGACTGGACCAGGTTTGAAAACCAGATAAAAGCGTATTAACTTTGCTTTCACTGGGATTCGAACCAGAGACCCCGCTAACCAGGGACAAGCACTTTTCCAACTGCGCCATCCAGTCGTTCATAAGAATGTTCTAGAGCATATTCTGAAGCGCAGCTATGAGGCTGTCTGTCAACTTGACTTGAGCATTAACAGAGGTCGTTGCTGGGAGCCCGCCAAGTTGAGAGCAATCTACAACTTTGCCTTGTTCACAGACCCAACGCTCAGAGAGGTCGTCACGTATGAAATTGTCGATAACATTTTTAGAATGATATGAAATATTCAGATAATCACTAAAATTGTATGTGCCTGAGACTGAGAGGGTGAATGACATGAAAAAGCTATCCGCGACTAAGCCTAATCATGTGACCACTTCAAAGAAGTGTTTGGCGGTATTGGTCCTTTTAGTGACCGAGTACAAAACATGGACACGTCACAAAACACAAGAGACACAAGGAACAACTAGGTTTCTGTGGGTTAACGTGCACCAAAGAACGCCAAGTTGGGTCTGTCGTCACTGACTGTAAGCTTATCGGCCAAAGATAAGCTGAAGGCCAAACTCAGACAATGAGCCTCTGCCATGACGAAACGTGATTCTCTTCCAGAAGTCCAACCTGCAGTGAATCTAGAAACAATTCTGCAGTGACCATAGTAAACCTCAATTTGTTTTGAGATCAAATGGCTACCCTTCCGTAGGAAGTAAGACCTTGACGAATAACGTCTTTTAATTTGAACATATTGAATTTGGCAATGCCACTATGCCCACTATTATCTATTTGGTCTAAACTAAACTGCGTAACTGAATTCATCCATTCTTACGCTATTATATAATAAAGTACAGTTTCCATTTACTACTTCAAGCAGACGGCTGTCCGATTTCCTTTCAACAGATTATAACTCAACTGACCTCTACCCTCGTTACTGCACGAGGTCACATCTCGCTGGAACTAGGCTTCGTTGAGTATCGTCGTTGGTGCTGGCGGAACAAATGACTGCATCCGCATTGACCTACCGGCAATTGTCCAAACCGACACCATCACTCTGAAGAGTCAGTTTTTGATTTTGGGTCATCGTCATGGGAGTAGGCCCATCCAGAGGCCCAGAGTTGACAAACAATCTCACCCTGCTTCCAAAAATGCCTTCGACAGAATATTCATCCGGAATATTTCGGTCATAATCGACTCAACGATGCACTCACAAAGGACCTCCTAGGCTGGCTTGCCCTGCTCCCGTAACGATGACCCACATTCGAAAAATTACCACACAACCCCCGGGTGGGGGTGGCTTATTGTTGAACCGACTTACGTTGTCGTCCCCAATATGTTCTCCTTGACATCCTGCCCGGCCTCATATTTCACTCGATTTTCCATCAAAAAACACTTCACTTTTCAATCTCCTTGCGAAAGGACATAGGTGAGAGGAGCCACTTTTTACCTGAACGCATACAAACTCCGAAAAAGTTCGCAATCCCGTTTCGAAAAGACTTCCAATCGACAGGCTCCAGGCCACAATAACTTCGCCCGCATTTCCAACAACTTGTTTATTTTATTGCGAGCCCGGTGCTGCTCGCAAGAATAAGTTAAATCTGCCGGAATAAAGGCTGAATCACCACACGCCATGCGGCGCACTCATGCACACGCAGCGTTATACCCGGCCAATTCCATCAGCCACTAAGGGTCTTACCTGCGCCAATAAACACGCCCGACAACAATGTGCCCGTCCAACTCCTCCTTATCCTTTCGCAACAGACGAACGTATATCGGTCGTGCCGACAATGGTGGCAGTGGCGGCTTCCATCAAGCAAATTTTAATTATTTTCCTCGCAATCCATTGAGCATCCCTGAAAGTTCAACACGGACGCACCGAGGGGGAGCCTGCTTTAAGTCACGTTAAGCAAAGTTCTCCACACCGGATTGTTGCTCGCCATGTGTTGGTGTTATTGTTGGTGAGCTTTGGACCACAGTCAAGTGGCCATCGACGACGGGGGCGATGATGAGAGGTTCCCTCTGCAGCCCGCCAGCAATTTGCAAGATACACACACACATACTCGCATGCGAGCGTGCATATTCTCATATCCTGACGAGTGAACTCGAACAAATGTTTGGGAAACTCGAACGTTTTTGTTTGCAGTTCTTGAGATCTTTTTGTATGCATTTTCATTGGGTTCAGCGTCGAGATGCGGACGGAAGGGTGGTGGCCAATGCAGCGTATCGTGCCAAGGATTGAGTTGAGTACCGTTAAATTGACAATTCTTGCAGTTACATCACGTCCGAAGCTCATGCTATGAATTTATAAAATTTTCATTGAACGAACCTCGACGAGGACGGAGCTCTGACCACTGAGCACCGAGCGCTGCGTCTACGTCTGCAATTGGTTGCAGATATTATTAAACTCTAGCAGCTTATGTCCTGCGAAGGCGCTGGTGTATTGCGGTTTGTTCTGTTGTGTGGTTCAATGAGTATTTCAATTTCATTGATATCCCACGATTGCCCCGAGTTCATGTGGTTTTTCCTTAAATTGAGACGGGATGATTGGGGAATTTAAGATTAAAATGGCTTTTGGTTGCATCTGGTCAAAGAGAGAGACATCTTGTCACACACAAAATATTCTGACAGCTGAAATACGCCCATTCGTCAGAAATTATCCTTGTCCTCATGTCGTCGGAGACAAAAAAGAAAAAGAATTGAGGTACAGGGTGTTTTGCTTAAACTGTCAAAACATTTGACAGCGACAGACGATTTTGACCACCGGGATTAGTTTCGGTTGTCATTTACACAATACGACTCGAAGGCTGAACCTTGATTGAATAATTTTTGGTTTATGTCGTCGGAGACAAAAAAGAAAAAGAATTGAGGTACAGGGTGTTTTGCTTAAACTGTCAAAACATTTGACAGCGACAGACGATTTTGACCACCGGGATTAGTTTCGGTTGTCATTTACACAATACGACTCGAAGGCTCAACCTTGATTGAATAATTTTTGGTTTATGTCGTCGGAGACAAAATAGACAAAGAATTAAAGTACAGGGTGTTTTGCTTGAAGTCGATCATGTTTTGCTGAGCTGTCAGCGACAGGCGATCTTAAGAAACGGGATTGGTCTCGGTTCTCTTTTACTGAATAAGACTCGAAGGCTTAACCTTGATTGAATCATTTTTTGGTTAATATCTCAAAGGGGGCCTCAAAATCACATCATCGTCTTCTGACCCGCATGATCCACTGAAGGGATCGCGGGGGTAAACCACGCAATAGAGATCTCCAGGCAACTCGGTTCTCCGAGATCGACTCTGACTCATTAGGGTTTATGCCCAAGCATAACCAAGCGAGTTTATGGACTTTGTCCAACCATCTCATCCTGGGTCTGCCAAGTGGTCGTCTACCTGATGGAATCGCGTTCAAGGTCCGCCTCGGAAGTCGTGACGGTGGGGACATTCGTGCTACGTGACCAAACCAACGAAGCATAGCTCTTTCCGTTCGAAGAAGCAGCTGCTCAATGTTGAGTTCCTCGCGCACTGTGGTGTTTTTCACCCAATCCCAGCGAGTTTTTCACCCAGTCCCACAATACCACGAAGAAATCTCATCGCAGGAGCTTGTATTCCAAATTTCATGACCACAGGTGGGAGTTGGAACAAATACTGAGTTGAAAACTGCTAACTTGGCTTTGATACCAAGC
Source organism: Eristalis intricaria (assembly GCA_964034865.1). NCBI lineage: Eukaryota > Metazoa > Arthropoda > Insecta > Diptera > Syrphidae > Eristalis > Eristalis intricaria. Next base: position 133,908,878 of record OZ035873.1, read on the forward strand.
TCGACCTTCCTGATTACAGATCTCCCAAGCTGTGTTAAAACTGACCCAGCATGTCCAATCCTAGAGGTAATTTCAGTATTACTCAAAATAACAGTGTTTGCTGATTCAGACAAGGGTATCACGGGACAGGGGACAATTCTGTTCCAAGCCCATGGTGTATAGTTTCACAAGTGCTGAGATTAAGACGAATCGGCGCCGGCAAATAGGCGGTCTACTCTAAGTACAAATAGCTGGGGTGCAGTTTCCTCTTCAAACTCAATCATCACCTGACTCAGCAACATCTTTAAAGGATGCCTAATGCTAGGATATCGAGACCTTCAATGTCAAGGTTTTAGACAAGGCAACGCGCTGTCATGTGACTTTTTCAACATTATTCTTGAGAAGATCGTGTAGAACTCACACGCTAACACAAGAGGTACGATCTTCCAAAAGTCCGTACAACTGCTAGCATACGCGGATGACATTGACGTGATTGGCAGAACATAGCGAGACGTCAATGAGGCGTTTCCTGGCATTGAGGCGGAAGCGGCTAAAATGGGTCTAGCGGTGAATGAGGGCAAAACGAAGTATATGCTGTCATCAAGAAAGGACACACAGCATCGACGTCTTGGACAGAGCGTCACAATGGGCAGCTATAACTTCGAGGTAGTCAAGGACTTCGTCTACCTCGGCTCCGCAGTAAACAGTACAAACAACATCAGCACCGAGGTCAAACGCAGAGTAACTCTTGCCACCCGCTGTTTCTATGAGCTCAAGAGGCAATTGAGTAGAAGAGCCATCTCTCGAAGGACCAAGCTGACCCTATACAAGACCTTAATCATCCCAGTCCTGCTGTACGGCGCGGAGGCATGGACAATCTCAAAAGCGGATGAGGAAGTCCTTGGTATTTTCGAGAGAAAAGCTCTGCGTGCGACCTTCGGTCCTGTTTGCGTTGGCGGTTTCTGGAGGAGAAGATTCAACCACGAACTGTACGGGCTGTACAGCGACATGAGTCTAGTCAGGCGTCTTCGGATCCAACGCCTAAGATGGCTAGGCCATGTAGAGCGTATGGACAACTCAGCTCCGGCCCGGAGAGTCTTCGACTCCGAACCCGTGGGACAACGCAACAGAGGACGCCCGCGTTTAAGGTGGCGCACCCAGGTGGAGAAGGACCTCAACCAACATGGCGTGCGGCACTGGAGACAGCTAGCCAGAGACCGTGCTAGTTGGAGAGGCTTGTTGGTTGAGGCCCAGGTCCACCCCGGACTGTAGCGCCAAATAAAGAAGAAGAAAGGAAATAATAACAATACTTAATGAAATGGACAAAGAAAAACTATTTGGATATTGCAAAATTGCGCTGAGATACAGGGACAATATTTTAACTGGTAACTTTTAGATATACTTACTAAAAAAAAATTTAATTTTAAACATGTCAATCTGGCAGACGGCAAAACAGATTTTGTGTAATATTTGTAAAATACAATTTATGGAAGAAATAAAATCTATTCTAATCTAAAAATCCATCCTAAAGTCCAAGTCGTTTCCTTGGGAAAATAAACGTCGATTTATCTACACCGTCAACAGAATTCACCACACAGCCACGCGAAATATTGTTGACAAGACCTGCTTTCCCTGGACAAGGACTGGAACATGAGCCATCCGCCCCTAGTAGCATCACTGAAATCTGACAAATTTACCTTGAAAGGTGATGAATTCGCACCCTACATAGTACAAAGTCACTCGACGGTAACGATCCCTAACGACACCTCACCGAGTGCGCCGGCATTATTCATTCCGAACATCTCGCAGTTCCTCAACCGTAAGACACCTGCCACGTAACACCACAAAATCGCCCCGTCTTAAGCATAAAATGTGCAACAATTCACCCCAAAGCCAGCTCCGAAACAGCCCCACCGACCTGCTGAATGGATGGTGGGTAGTGGGCGCCAATAATTTAAATTCAAACACCGACACCGTAAACAATGTTGTGCTGCGGCTGCGAGTGCCACAGCGCAGAGGGTGTTCAGCAGACACAGCGAAAATTGATTATTTTCCTTCCGTCGTTTTTCCTGCCATCGTTTTTGGTGTCAGAACCGCCAGCTCCCCAGCCACGGCCAAGAAGCTGGTGCGAGCTGCACACGCCCGCCACCACAAGCACCGAAAGCAGCTGAAACTGATGGTGGCCGAGGAAATGCATGCAGAAGGGGGAAAAAAGGTGTACAAGCGCTTGCGACGGTTGCAGGTATCGGTGATAGTGCGCCAGCATCTTGCCTTCTTGTTACAAGTGACAAACTCTGCGCAAGGATGCACTGGTGCCGCAGTGTATGGACCCGCTGTCTCAATAAAAACGACAAAACGACATCCTGGGATATTTTAAATTTAAATTTTCAATGCATCACCCACAGTCATCCGGGACGTTGCACCACACACTTCGTCGCTTCCTGGTGTGTGGGATGCACTAATAGCCGGTCCATTGCACGAGGACGAACGGCTGCGCGTGGGTGGTTCTTTTGTTCCACATATTGACTGTGCACACGGCAAAAAGGCACTCGCCGCAGTAGCGGCCGAAGGACGATGGAGGACCGTGCAAGTGGAAGTGGAAGTGAAAGATGTGCATAGCGACGAGCAAGTTATGTGCATTTTTGTGCTTAGAATTCACGCGTATCCATGGCTGATAGATCCTTCCACACCGCCACACTGCGGCAGGACATTCAAGGTGGATGGTCTTCTGCAAGAGCCATCCAAGTAAGGCGTCGGTCGCCGCCGACAGGATGTGCTCCACATTATGCGCGAATAATATTGGTGCATGCAAAAAAGTGCAGCTAGGTGTGAATTGTATAATTTGAAGCATGTGCTCGGCTATGCTCACTTGGGGGTTTTTAATTCAAGTGGAATGGAGAGGAGGGTTGGCAGCTTTAAGAGGGATGAGCTCATCATCATTCCAAACCGTGGCCTGAGTTCGGTGCTTGAACAGAGCAGATTAGTGACTGGCATAATGAAAAGAATATTTATAAAAAAAATTATTGTAAATGCTGAAGATGTTCCAAGTGCTGTCTTCGTCCATTGGCTTTGATGAAATTCAAAACTATTTTACCTCACATTCTACCAGCACTTGCTTGTGTCTAAAACACAATCAGTAGCTGCGAATCTGCTGTAAAAAGGTTTCCTCTGACATCAGATCTGCTTTAGATAGAAATGATATTTGTGTCGCAGTCCTACTAGATTTCTCCAAAGCCTTCGACAGCCATTCTCTCCTTCTGCGTGAAAAATAAATTTTATTTCTCGAATTCTTCCCTTCAATTGTGTGGTGAAAATCTGCGAAACAGAGTACAGACGGTCACCAATGAACATGGTCACTCTAATCCTAAAACTGTTCGAGCGGGGGTTCCTCAAGGCTCTGTACTAGGACCTCCGTTATTCTGTATTTCATCAATGATATTCCAGGGATTGTTGAAAACTAAAAAAGGACATGTATGCCGATGACGTAATTACAGTCGACTCCCCCTAAGTCGCATTGTCATCGGATACCATAAGCTGTTCGAGTTAGAGAGATGGTTTTGTATGGAAATTTTAGGTAAATGTACATAAAATATGATGAAAAAGTTCGAGTTAGAGAGAGTTTCGGCTTAGGGAGAGTTCGACTTAGGGAGAGTCCACTGTATATACCTTTCGCGTCCTATTGGCTTAAAGGAAGATGGTATTGCTAGGATGAACGAAGATCTTGACAGTATTATAAATTGGTCTAAGGACAATAAATTGAAGCTGAGCCCCATTAAGACTGTATCTATTGTATTTTCATTCCATAAATTTTGTCTTAATGATTTTTCACCTATAATTCTCGATGACAATCCCATCAATGAACATCAATTCTGTAAAGTATTATAGGTTTCATATTAACTCCTCCCTTACATGCTGTGGTGGTGTTAAAGATTCTCGTACTTACTTCTTACTTATCAGACTGGCGACCCATAGAGCGTCCTATCGACGCAGCGATAGCTTCTTTCCATTGTTGACGGTCCTGCGCACGCTGCTTCCAGTCACCAAGACCAAGCTGTCTTGCATCCGCGATTACTTGGTCTTTATACCGGAGATTCGGTCTTCCTCTCCTTCTAGAACCAGGACTCTCGGATTCGAACACCCACTCAGCTGGAGCGTTGTTGTTAATGCGCCCGATGTGGCCGAGACAGTTGAGTCGACGGATCTTTCACATTCACAACCTGGTACAGCTCGTAGAGTTCCCGGTTGTGTCTTCTCCTCCATTCGACTTCCTCGCAGCCGGGACCATATACCCGGCGTAGAATTTTTCTTTCGAAGGCACCAAGAATCAGCTCAGCAATTTTGCTTATCGTCCAGCTTTCGGCTCCATATAGAAGGACTGGCAAAATAAGTGTGTTGTAGAGCATGATCTTGGTCCTTCAAGTCAGGAGTTTTGACAAACCGAAGTAACACCGGTTGCCAAAGGCGGTTCTACGTCGGATCTCCACAGTGATGTCGTTTGTGGAGTTCACGTTTGCCGCGAGGTAGATAAACTCCTTTACTACCTCGAAATTCAGCTGTCGATTGTGATATTTTGTCCTTGGTGGTGTGTGACGCATCGTTTTTTGGTCGACAACATATACTTCCTTTAATCCTCATTGACCTTAAGACCAGCTCGCTTCACCTCTTCTACAATTGCCGTAAATGATTCCACTAGGGTACGTTGGGAACGCGCGACGATGTCGATATCGTCTGCGTACCCCAACATTTGGACTGACTTGTAGAAGACAGTGCCTTCCGTGTTTACAGCTGCCCATCGCACTACCTTCTCCAGTGCCAGACTGAAGAAATCCGGTGCAGGTTTCGGCTCGAAAGTCCTTGAGCCGAACTGCACGGTGCATCGCGTATTTGTTAGCGTAGTGCGAAATAACAGGATCAACTTGCCCGTGATCCCGAATTCGGTCATCGCACCAATTAGCTCCCATGCGGCGATGCATGCTGTCAGATGGGGATTTAAAATCGATGAAGAGGGGGTGTGTATCGATCTGAAACTCGCTAGTCTTTTCCAGGATTCGCCTGTGAAAATTTGGGGTACAGTCGATTTGCGGGGCCGGAAGCCGCGTTCGTACGCGCCGATTGTTGTGTTGCATAACGGCTTCAGATGTTCACACAGTACGCTGGACAGGATCTTGAAGGCGACACAGTAGCAGGTATACATGTATCTCTATAGTTGTTGTAAGAGGCAGGATCGCCTTTATTGTGGATGGGGCTTATGGAGCTGATATTCCAGTCGTCGGGCATGCTTTCGTCCTCCAAAATTCTAAAGATGATCTGGTGCATGCTCCCTACCAGAACATCGCCACCCGCCTTGAAGAGCTCTGGTAGGCCATCAGAGCCTGCATGTTTTTCTCCGATGGTAAGCCATCATAGCCAGCGGCTTTGTTGGTTCCCAGCTTTTTTTAATGCTGTGCCGGCTTCTTCAAAGCTAGGTGGGAGAACTACTTAATTGACTGGAGTTGGGATTTCTTCATTCCCTATCACTCGCTCCTGGTCTGGCGCATGAAGCAACTGTTGGAAGAGCTGCTTAAACACATTCACAATTCTCTGCAAGTCAGTAACCAGGTTACCCTCTGACTTTCGAAGAGCCTGGGTGCCTTTTCTTAAGCCAGCGGCAAGGCTTTTGGCTTTTTTGTAGAAGGCCCGTATCTTCTGATTGTCCCTAGACTGTTGGATATCCTTGAGCTGAACCTTTACACATATCTGAAATATTTATCTCTAAAAACATTTAACAACATAAACAAATTATGTTTTTCTCGTTCTTTTATGTTATTCCAACCAAGATTTACTTGCAGAAACTCAGAGCGTCAATTTCTTGTATATGTCACAAGGCAGCGGAACAATTGACCTATTTTCATTTGAGGACTTAGCAGCACCACGCAGTTCAAGAAGGTTTTATTCACCCACGTGGGCTTACTTGAAACGATTGTATTTAACTCAATTTAATTAGTAATCAAATCTTTAATTAATTGACTTTTACAAATTGTTACAGGCCTTGTAATATAATAATATGGGTGGCGCGACAGTCCGAGGTGGACCTGGGCCTAGCTTCTCAGCAACCACTCGTGATGTGCGTGCTATTGTTCCTTCACGAGGGGAAGGGGACCTACAGTTTAATGCCAACTCCAAACGGCGAATTTGAGAAGCTTTTTCTAGGCAGGAATACTCTTTGAGCATTGTCAGTGACTCGAAAGAGGTGGAGTCGTGACAGGTGGTAAATTCGGGTATCGAACCTGGCATCCTCTGGCACTACGCCACGCTGACCACTACAGGCCTTATAGCCAATTGTAAAAGATGCAAATAAATAAATAAATGAAAAAATTAAAAAAAAAATAATCGAATGATTTTAAGAATCGAGAGTTAGTACTCGAGATATTTTAACAATCGAATGATCACTCGGGGTGGACGCATGCGAATGATTATTCGAGTGATGATTGATTAGTACAACATGTCGATTCTTAAAAGTATTCGAATGACTACTAACTCATTCAAAAGACTACGAAATAATTACTCGACATTCAGCCTCCTTGCGGCGTCCTATGGATAGCCCTTACAGCAACCGCTCAGAGGTGAACCAACGTATGTAGCACCCCTTTGTCCAGGGGTTTAAACCAGGACTCTAAGCGCGTAAGGCTATAATCATCTCGTGCTAACGTTTCAATAGTTTCACTTCATGTAAGCATAAAAAAACTATAGCGTCTGAAAGATATCGTTTTGCCTGATTGGCGTAAGCTAAAAGCTGTCAGTTACTATCGTCTCGACAACTGATTTTTAAATGAGAACATATTCTGTATACATATCTTGTTCTACACTTTTCAGACATTAGAGAGGTCCCATTTGTATTAGTTTTGTTCACTAACTGAAATGAGAATGTTTTTGTTAAATTTGAAAGGAATTAGAGCACAGATGTCATTTCTACGTGAGAGATATAATTTTCAGAGCACTCAAACTGTAACGATATGCGAGACGATGGTGAGTGCCTTACATGAAGCAAATCATCGACGATATCATCGAAGTGAATGAAAAGGACGACAGTCGTCTGAAAGGTTACGTGATGAGAGCCCAGGACCCGGTCCTTTAGGTTCGTAGGTGGCGCATGGGGGAACTTCTCCACCGTGTAAAAAAGGTATACTTCCGAAGCGACTACATGCCTCGGATACGGATGACTCTAATGCTGGCGATCATGGACAACGAATTACGGACAACGATTTTTGGTTCTGCACGTGGAATGCTAGGTCCCTTAACAGACCACGTGGAGCCGATAAGCTTGCGGAGGCGTTAGAAGCCAAAAAGGCAGATATGACCGCCATCAAGCAGGTCTGGTGGGATGGGCCGGGTAAAAAGAGGATGAAAAACTACATCTGTTTTCGCCATTGCTACAAAAGAGCGAAGGCAGCGCTTCTTCGGATGCGGGTTTATTGTATGATGCAAACTAAGGCAGGAAGCCGGCCGCATATGACAGCGTCCACAGAGACGAGCTATACAATGCCATGTCTAGTTTTGACATTCCTGCCAAACTCGACAGACTTAGCAGGATGGAGATGGAGAATTCTCGCTGCTCCACCAAGGTCGGTAACGAACTCACCGATACCTTCAATGTCAACAAAGGTTTTAGACAAGGCGACGCACTGTCATGTGACTTTATTAATATCACCCTTGAGAAGGTTGTCAGAACTCACTCGACAAGAGGCACGATCTTCCAAAAGTCCGTACAATTGCTGGCATATGCGGACGACATTGACATGGTTGGTCGAACACAGCGAGCCGTCAATGAATCGTTTGCTGGTATCGGAGGCTGCCAAAATGGGTTTAGCGGACAACAAGGGCAAAACGCAGTATATGCTGTGTATGCATCTAGAATGGATGCTCAACATCGACGACTCGGGCAGAACGTCACCATAGGCAGCTATAACTTCGAGGTAGTGAAGGACTTCGTTTCCGAAACAGTGGGACAACGCAATACAGAAAGACCACGGAACCGATGGCCCACGCAAGTGGAGAAGGACCGCAGCCAACTTGGCGTGCGAAAATGGAGGCAGCTGGGTTAAAATCGTGCCAGCTTGAGAGGCTTACAGGTTGAGGCCCAGGTTCACCTCAGAATGTAGCGCCAGATTACCCTCTCAGTTTCGAAGAGCCTGGGTGCCTCTCCTTAAGCCAGCGGCAAGGCTTTTGGCTTTTTTGTTTTGGCTGGCTAAAGATCGTGCCAGCTGGAGAGGCTTGATGGTTGAGGCTCAGCTCCACCATGGACTGTAGCGCCGTTAGAAGAAGAAGAGCAACAAATTACTAAGTCGATAAGTGTCTGCGTGAGAATATATAAAAAATAGTTCTCGTCGAGAACTACTAATTGGAAGAAAAAGGCAAAAAGAATTAACTCAAGTATTATTCCCATTCTCAGTTCATTAATAAAAAAAACTCGCCTTCAATCGAATGATTTTGATGATAGACATTTATCGAGTTCTCTTGTGTTTGTAGTTAGTAACCAGTTGGTAGTCTTTCCAGTGATTTTTACAATCCTTCTCGAGATGTTGTCGTATTCTTCGCCCTCAATTTCAGAACACGCCTGCACAACTGCCCGCAAGCATCAGTGATCATCTGCAACCTAAGATAAATTGGGCAGGCTCCTCCGGCAGCAATGGAATCTCTAATGGATTGGAAAGCATTCAGGACTCGCTATGATTTGCAACGTCTTGAGAACATACATCTCAAATGTCAGGCGGTTTCTCATGCACATGCCTGCAATCCAATCGAATGCAGGCGGCGCAGCCTCCCCGCTTTCGACTAAAAAGCCATAAAGTGAAACCACATTCTGCACGGAAGCCGGTATCGGTGGATCCATCTCGTATTTTTGTCCATTCCTGCAAAATATGCATTTTTATGGGACACCATCAATCAAGCGAGGCACCGCTGAGCACGAGTGATTGCCTCCACCAGAGAGGACCGGGAATGTTTCAGGCAACATTGATTATTTAATTCCATCCCGAAGGCAATACATCAGATACAAGCCCGTCCGTTCATCTGTTCAGGCGGCAGGGGGCTAAATTGATATGGATGGACGATACGAGCCGACCATCGGGTGTGTCGGGGAAGTGCCAATAAACCAGAGTGAAAGGGTCGGGGAAATTTAAGCGACTGCAGTTCGACGGCAAGAAGTCATGCACAACACTGCATTCGCCGGGTTTTCTCAGCATTCAATCATCGCTCAAGGGTGCTGCTCTTGAAGAACTCCTCATTATCACGTCCACCCCCGCCCGCCATGTGCGATGAATGAATTCAATTGATATGGTAATATGCAACTGCAAAGGATCCACCCCAAGAGCAATAGATACTCTTGCGCTCAAGTGGATTATCCGTCCATACGGTGATGCAGATAAATTACGCGCGCCGAATGTGGATGGCAAAGTAATTAAGGATCCTTACATAGGAGCTTGTGCACTCTCATTACGTGCAAAAGCGTTTAATTGAGTTCTCCGCGCGTTCTTGGGGCGGGATGTTCGAAAACTATCACCAAACGAGGGGGATACGCGAACGCCAGCCACGCCATCGCGTCCTCCTCCTCGTAGATACCGTCGATTCCGGTGGGGGTGAACTTATTTTGAAGAGTTAAACTCTTTGTTCAACTAATTTTGTTTGCTTGAAATTAAATTTATTTCCGTTGCCATTGGGAGTGCGCTTTGTCCATGCAACATGGCTTCGGAGCCACAGCCACAATGTGGTCCTTCTGCTGTGGTCTCCTTCTCTCCCTCACGCCGCGATTCACTCGCACTCTATCGCAACAAAGTGTTACTGCTCGAGGTAAGGATTCCCTGGTGCTGGAGTAGAGATGCAGTTTGGTTTAAACCTATTATCGCTCCTAGATAGCATGGTTTGAGCGGAGGGACGTTGAGATATCGTGTTAGTTAGTGTATCTATGCTTGAACGGTGGACCTCGCCGCTGGAATGTGGATGATTCTCTTTAAAACGAGCAAACTAATGGAGGAAATTTGGCGAAGCATCTGAAATGAGAGGGACTAGCATGGATTGGACCAGATTTTCTCTTCTTTTTTTTTTTACAAAATAGGGGTAAACATGAGAGGGTTGAATGGGGGTTTCTTTAAAGTTGGGGAGTGATTTATTTTTTGTCCATGTGTACGTTTTAAGCAGCAGATGAAGGCAGTGTTCGTGTGTGTAAAATGGTTATCTCATAGACTCTCAAATAATGAACAAGCAGTCAAAAGTGTCAGGCTGAAAGACTTCTCTTTTCCGAACTGCAAGTTCGATCTGGATGTACCCTGTGTTCAGTAAGACATAATGCCATTCTGCTTGATACTAGGAAGGGTGACACAGCAGTCAACAAATGCCTAGGCGATATGCCAATAGATGGACTGGATCTCGTGGAGGATTGCGGCGTTAACTTGGTTAAAGACAGTAAATCTTGTCAACGGAAAAGTCATCCCCACCGATTTTCTTCAACTATTTTTCAGGCAGGCCCTGGCTCGTTCGGGGTACTCGGCATCCAATCAGACTTTTGTACTGACAAGAGAAAGCATATAGGCTTCCACAGGGTTGGGTGCTACGTCCGCTTCTTCTTTCACCCGTACGTCACATCGTTCGCCCGATCGGCGTGAAAGGTGTTTCCTTTGATGGCGCCAGCTATTGAGGAATAAGTCTCGTTAACATCGTGGACAAGACCTCTGCCGTTTTATGTGGCTACTTGAAGCCGTATATACGGATAATCTGACAGACCCCTATCAGTGTGGCTTTGTAAAGGGAAGCACTCACTTATACGACTGATTCCGACAAAGAGCGACGATGTTGACCACATCAGTTATAGTCTGCGTGCATAGCGGATCTATAAGCTCCAGTGGCTGGTTCTTGGCATTGCTGCCAAACACTCCTGGTTGTGGATGGATGACGGATGACGACGAAGAATTTTCGATATTTCGCCGAGGTCACCGTAACTTCAACGAGTAGGAAACATAACGCGACATCGTGTCACTTCATGAAGACTGTTCTCGAGAAGAGTGCGAAACTTACTGACCAATTCTGTGAGCACGATCATCCAGAAGCCCGTTCAGCTCTTAGCATTCGCTGATGACATTTGATATGATTGCCAGAAAACAGCGAGCAGTTTGAATGAGGTAATTTTCAGCATTACGACGACAGCCGTCTAAATTGGCGGCCAACGGAGATGGAAAATGAGATACAGTCGTTCTCAAAAGTGAGTGTACAGTGAGTTCCTGTGTTCTGAAAAAAAATAATGTCTACCGGGAATACAAAAAAAATCTTAGATGCAGTTTACTAAGGCAATTAGCAACGTACATAAAACAAAAAAATAAAAAAATATCAAGATATCAAAAACTATATACTGTATAGGCACAGTAAGCCATAAGGCAAAAAATTTAGCGAAATTCACATCCCGCTGCCGCATTTGGAGATTATTATTGGCCTTCAACGGGGTCTCTGACACATCCGTTGAAATTTATAGAAATCTTGTATTCAAATGTTGCAAGTAACTAGTAAAAGAGCTCAGCTGACGGGAAATTCGCTAAGATTTGCGTTGTGACTTGCTCTTCCTGCGAATCTCATTGTCGGTATTAATACACTTAAATCAGGCTGTTGGTCTTCGTTTTCGTTCGTTCGTTCCACGTTCGCTTGTTTCCATCAATACGCCTCAATTTTGACGCCATTTGCTGAGCCAAGTTTATTCTTCAAAGTTCTGCTTCGCACTTCATCCCTTGTGACAGCCGCTATAATTGGACTTCGTGTTCCGCGTTCGTCTGTTTCCATCAATGTGCCTCAATTTTGACGCCATTTTCTGAGCCATGTTTATTCTTCAAAGTTATGCTTCGCACTTCATCCCTTGTGACAGCCGCTATAATTGGACTTCGTGTTCCGCGTTCGTCTGTTTCCATCAATGTGCCTCAATTTTGACGCCATTTTCTGAGCCATGTTTATTCTTCAAAGTTATGCTTCGCACTTCATCCCTTGTGACAGCCTCTATAATTGGACTTCGTGTTCCGCGTTCGCTTGTTTTCGTCGATTTGCCTCAATTTATACATTATGCTCTGCGCTTTTTCTTCCAATGTGGCCTCTACTTCACACATATACCATCTTTACGCTAATGTCAGCCTCAACATTTGGTTTTAGTGTTCCACATTCACTTGTTTTCCACGATTTGTCTTAAAATACCATTTGCTGAACGATATTTCTTTTTTCTCAATGTGACCTCCGTAGTCGCTAGTCCACCGAGTTGTTTAAACTGGCTTTCAATCTCGACTTCAAACGTTTTCCCCCAATTTCTCCGCAAACTACACAAGTCTTCACACTGATTCACACATCATCCACTGACGTCTAGGAACTAAAATTCTGCCAGCAAAAGTGTCTTCGAAGCACAGACTGACTGTCTTGACTGCACGGATCCAAGCTCTTCCCTCGCTCAATTCAAAGCCGTAATTAAGGCCAAGTCCCCCAACCGATGCACCAACAGCCACCCAATCCGTGGCCTCTGCGCGCCTTCAAATGATGACTAATCACCGTGCATTGTTTCCCATGCCACATCTGAATCAGCGAAAAACCGCTGAATGCAACATTCATTCCATTAAACGACCACACCACGGGGTGTTGCAACACATTTCCGCAGTCTCACCGTATCCGCCAAGAGTGAGCCATGATCCGCACCACCTAGCCCCATGCACCGAGCCCCCAGCAACTGCGAGCGGCTGAACGTTCTGCGGTCACTTTTTATGAAAGTTTTGTTCGGGATACAAAACAGAATCCAAACCGAAATGAATCGAGACATTAATGCAGGGCACGTTCCGGCGAGGCCCGGGCACAACATACCTGGGCCTGGATAGTCAACCAATACCGGACAACTGCTGTGCACGGCATATCAATTCTGTGTCGGCGATTTGCGGATGAGATACACACGCGCCCGCGTGTGTGTCTGTGAGTATCTTTTGCCTTTTTTGGGAATCTGTTGAGTTGGTTTGGTTTTTTTTTTTTAATTTTTTCCTGAGCAATTTTCGGATGGGCTTTGCTCGAAGCCCAATGAATGCGATTACGATGCACAAAGTCTCGGGGGAGGCGGGCAGGTGCAGAGTTTGCTGGCATTAGCTGGTGTTTCCCTATGCGCCACACCGATTCCGGCGGAGGCAGGTGCGGTGACGGATAGTTTCACTTTTCATTTCAATTTAGATGAATTAATGTTTGGAGTTTTTTTCTTCTTTTTTTTTCTGGTTTTTATTGATGAACTTGTGGTTCTTTTGGCGTGCGGGTGACTACATCCGATGATGTGGAAAATTATTTTTCATGAATCGACTGAGTGATGCAATATGATTTTGTATTTGAATTGTGTCATGTGACGGGCGAACGTGGCTTCGCTTGGGACGTGATTGAAAGTCTCGGCATGAACACACACTTGATTGGATGGCAGTAGAAGCAGCAGGAGCGTGGGGCATTGTCTGTTCAACTGTTAGAATGCATATCGATCTATTTGAGGCAATGCAGATAATCATGGGTGGGTGGGGGTGTTCTTCTTGTCGAATGAGAGTTTGTCGAGAGCGAATGAGGACTAAGCCGGGTTCTTCTGTCTGCAGAAAATCTGTCAAACTTAAGAGGAACGTTTGCATTCCCCTTCGAAGTGACAGTCGTTCTGAGCATTGTGGTCAAGTAGTTCCCTTCGTAAGTCCACACAAGCTTTGTATGACGGTCGCATCATTCCGCGTCTCTATCGAAATCAGATCAACGAGCATCTGATCAGTTTGATAAGACAACGGAATTCAAAACATGCTCGACGGTCCATGGCGAGTGGAGTGGAATACTGATTCGTCGGCGAGCTGTGGAGGCTATACAACGACGACGACAGCATTGTATGGTCTATAATGTCTGAACCCAGAAATTCTGGCGAACAGCTGAATATAGACCGGTCCATAAAAGGGTCATTGACACACTGGTATGTGGGACTTGGAGTTCTCATGAAAGAGACAAGTTCTAAACTGGCCCAAACGGTGGACGGAAGTGCATCAGAGTTTGACAATCGAGCGAGTATTTAAGAAGAGCTGACCGAGTATGCAATTGCTCGCTAATTATATATTTTTATTTTTAGTTTTATGTAGAATCCAAACTTAAAATAAAAAAGAGAGAGGAAGATAATGAACACACTTGCAACAATAATCACAACATTTATTTAAAAAAAGAAGGAATCTTAAACAGTAACTGGGAGAGCTTGACACGTTCTCGTCGAACTGGAGACTGCCATGATTATTCTTTCAATCTCCATTACATCCCTTTCATGATCGATCGTTATCGCACTGTGAGCTCAAGTGGTTAGTCCCTTTTATTATCGCATACTATCCCATCCGAGCTGAAGTGGATTTACTATTTATTTAACGATCGTTCCATTTAGCGATCGTGTGACCGCATCGTCATTCGGGTCTATGCCATCCTTATCTGCTGGGGTGTAGGTATGAGTAACCCCTGGGCCTGTCATATCCAAGATTGCTGTCGTTGACATGTATATGACTCGCTCGCCAGAAATTCCACTTGGAATCGGACAATGATGGGAATGCTAAGTGCGTGCCACGGTGTGATGCAGTTGCATGCAAAGAGCCTATCATGACTGTGCCAAAGGATCCGCTTTACACCACTTCATGACTGTATGGCGGATTGTGGCCAGCTGCTGAGCCTCACGTCATAATCTTGAGAAGATCGAGTTTTGTCAACAGGAGCAGTTATCACAGAGCCTTGGATACTTTTATGTGCCTCTAAGCCGTTCAATCGGCTTGTGAGAGTGGTAAAGCCTAAGCCTAGAGTTCTACTAAACAGATCCGACAACGGAACGGACATGAAACGATTCTGTTCGCAGTCGGAACTGGTTCCCAGAGACATGTCCGGATCTATGTAGTTCCATGCGTTAAACATGTACGAGTCATAAATATGGCCACGCCAGCAATCATAGATTTGCCAGGCCCAGGGATCACTCATATATCAAATATTTAAGGGCTGGGCTAAACATATGCGCGGTTCTGTGTACATAGGTGAGGTAAGTTAGGGGGCTGCTAGTGCATTCACCGGCAAACTTAGATCATATTGGTCCATTGTGATACCCACAGTCAGACTACTACCACTGATTGACTACTCCAGTGATAGTGCCGTTAATTTGATTCCAACGGCAAATGGTGATTGGACCAGATTTGAAAACCAGATAAAAGCGTATCAACTTTGCTTTCACTGGGATTCGAACCGGGGACCCCGCTAACCAGGGGCAGGCACTCTACCAACTGCGTCATCCTGTCATTTACTGTATACACACTCGTCGTTCCATTCATATTTCTTCGAAATATGATGGCTACGTTGGTATGGACATTGAAACACATATATGGACATATGTTCCTACTCAGGGATGCACACACGTGTGTGTACCATGTGCCATATTGTGTTTGCTTGTCATAGGCAGAATTTTTGGAAATGGACATCTTCAAGGAGCTATACATGTCCACACCACCCTACTTTAGCCTAAGTTTTTTCTTATGCCTTGTTTGATGAATGCTGATCACCATAGACATGGCCGAAATCGAGGTCACACGGTGTACGCAGAAGGCTTCTCCTGTGTATACAAAGGTTGAGCTTGTCACTCGAACTAAAATACTTTTCAATGCGTTTCCCTCGCAACAACCGGTAATCTCCTGCTCCGCATTTGATATCGCCGTCTTCTCCATAACAAGCACGGTTGGATTGAGAATCAAAGGAAAAAGGGAGATAAATCGAATTTTAAATATCTAATAGGATACAATTTGCGTATTTCGGTCTAAGGAGCTCTCGCTTACTGGGTGGAGTGAATAAAAACCAAGGGAACACTCCCAGTGATCTCGGTGTGAGTGTTTTTGTTAAGGGGATCGCTCAATTTAGTGTGAATAAACATTTTTCTCTTGAGTCGCCGTGGCGTAGTGGGTTAGTACGTCGACTCCTACGCAGAAGGTGGCAGGTTCGAATCTCAAACTACCAACGTTCATAATTCACGGCTTCCACCTCTTTCGAGTCACCGACAATGCTTAAAGAGTATTCCTGTCTAGAAATATCTTCTCAACTTTTCCGTTTGGAGTCGGCATAAAACTGTAGGTCCCTTCCGGTCGTAAAAGACCATTCGCACGCAAAACACGAGTGGTTGCCGAGAAGCTAGGACCAGGCCCGCCTCTGACTGTCGCGCCACCCATTATAGATTAGTGTCATGACTGACCGCCCTTGATCTTCAGCACAGCACTTATTCGAACTGGCATAGACTCTATAAGTTTCTGATACTTAATTAAAGGAATGGCCTCCCAATGTTTCTCAATTTCGGTCCAAAGGTGAGTTTTATTATGGAATTATGAATTTTTTCAGTTCCGCCCACAAGTTCTCAATGGAATTGAAATCTGGTGACTGAGATGGTCATGGTAATACCGACATTTGATGGTCCCT
This sequence comes from Eristalis intricaria, assembly GCA_964034865.1. Classification (NCBI taxonomy): domain Eukaryota; kingdom Metazoa; phylum Arthropoda; class Insecta; order Diptera; family Syrphidae; genus Eristalis; species Eristalis intricaria. The sequence goes on from OZ035873.1 coordinate 133,925,324, forward strand.
TAACCAAGCACTCACTAATTTCGATGAGTGCTTGCGATCATTTTCATGTTGGAAGTGCCGTCTTAACGAAATGTTGCCCTCAGTATACGATAGCATCACATCATTTAAAATATCACGATAAACTTCTTTAGTCATGATGTCTTTTATTTGGGTCCAAAACCGAACCAGCCCCACACCATGACGCTTCCACCTCCAAGCTATACGGTTTTTTGTGAATCGGAAGTGGAACTCTTTTCCCTGAGGCCGCCGAACGTTTCTACAACTGTCAGAACCAAACAAATTCATTTTGGTTTCATCACTCACAGAGAATGTTACGAAACATCTCTTTGGAATGGTTTTTTGAAACTTAAAGCGAACTCTTTTCTTGCTTTTACATTCCTTTTACTCAGCAATGGAACTTTGCGAGCAATCCTTCCTGGTAGTTGATTTTTCAGCAATCTTCGCTGGACCGTTGGGGCACTGACTATGTTGTTGATTTCTGCTGCAATTGCCTTTGATGATATAAAGGGATTCTTTTTGGCTAGTAACACCATACGGGAGTGATCAGTGGAAGTCGTTTTTCTTGTCTACCTCGTGTTTCTTTTGCTGGGGTTCTGGAAAGTACATTGTAAACAAAATTAATCGATCTTCCCAACTCATGGGCAATACATTTTGAAGTCTTTAAACTCTTTCCCTGTTGTCTGTGTTTCTTGATGATAGGGCTTTCTTCTTCAAAACAATGCCTGTTACGGCCCATTTTATAATAAATCTACAGAGGTATTCGTAAAATAAACTACACTTCGTACATATAGAACACACAACAAACATAAACAACTGACTCTTTTTGAATAAAAATATCAAGCGGAAAACAGAATTCCCTATTATTTTGAACACTCAAGAAAACACCTTCTTCGCATTCTGCACTACTGCACCACTTACACGAATGATTTGCTGACATTATGTGCATGCATAGTAAAGGCAATGCAGCTGTGCACATAACGGCACCGCATACTGATGCAAAAAGTTGAAAAAAATCGTTAAATGAGTAGAAATATCGATTTTGCGTGATCAGCCGGATTATTTTGAACAGCTCTGTATACACAAAACCTGTATATGGTCGTTAGAGATATGCAGGAGAACGTGCATGAAAACAATAAGTTCCTTAAATTATATAAGGAAGAATTTGAGAGCTCACTGAAGAAAAACCGGTATATTGAAAGACTAAAAGAAATGAATACGGCACAAAAAATTCGCAAAAAAAGTTTAGATGAAGCTGTAAAACTGTGCAACACAACAAAGAGCCTAAACGAAAAAGGCAAGAAACTGTATTTAGAAATAAAAAGCCGTAGCAATAATGGCGCAAAATAATAGTCGGCAAAAGTGGACTTTAAAATTATAATAGCACGTAACAAAGTGTTTTGATAATTATAGTCGACATAAAGTCCCCTTTATAGTTATCACCTCGTGACAAAGTTAGTCAAGTCAACGGAAACGTCATTTTAAATATTTAACGTGGAGTTAAGCTTATATGTCATGTCATTTCAGTGAAAGAATTTTATGAACATGTTTTCTGAAGATGAAGATTTCGATATTTTTGAAGACTTAAGCCTAAAGTTTATAAAAAATGTGCCAATCCTTTTGAGGAGCTTGAGGATGGAGAATTTTACTGCCGATATAGATTCGACAAAACCACAGTGCAGTTCCTGATTGATACCATTAATGTAGAAAAACCTCTGAATAATCGGGGACTGCCTATTGCTATATCGTTGCAAGTACTTGTAGCGTTGCATTTCTTCTTGTTGATCATCCGCAAGTCGTTGCCCTTGTCCTCGATTGTTAGCAGCTGCCACAACATTTCCTTTTCCATCCTATCCCAATTGTGCTCCCTTTCTCGCTAAGTCTGAAATTTAATCGTTCTCATCTCATCTACCATATATCATGTTTAATTTTAAATTATACCTAACGTGTCCATTTCCTACGCTTAATTTTTGAATCTGGCAAATTAAAAGATAAACAAACAAGCGAATGACAGCAGTGAAAGTGTGTTTGTTTATCCCATGGTTTATTCGAACTGTTATTTTTAAGTGTGTTTGATTGAAAATTGTCGTTGTAAAGTAGAAACCAGTTAGTGGCGGGTTAAAAAGTGACTATTTTTGACAAAAAGTTAAAGCATGCTTTTAAGTTTAAAGTTGCGTACAACTAGTTCGGAATTAAACTCTTAAAGTTGATTCGACTATGAATTTGCGCCAATATGTATAAAGAGATAAAAAAGATGAACAATAAACAAACTGGAGCAAGGGCAAGGACATTTGCTGACACTGTCAAGATAACAGATAAACAAAAAGCAGTGCCAAGGCTAAAAACAGAGTTGCCACTTATAATTAAACCAATGGTGAAACAAAATAGTACTAAAAATAAGGAGGAATTAAATAATAAGGTCGACCAAACATTTAAGAATATCGAAAATAGAACACAAACATTATGTGGTAGTTATTGTTGGAAGAGCAAATGATTAAGAAAGGAATAAAATTAAGAAAGCGATTGAAAAGGAAATAGGCGAAAAAAAATAAAACCGAGAATAATTATAGTTAAAATGAAATTGCATACTAAGCAAAATGAAATAATAGATAAACTAAATAACAAAACAAGATAATTGAAGAAAGTGAAATGAGACTAATAGAGTGCACTAAAAATTACAATGCGATAATTGAAATTGAGGCTAAGTCCTTTATTAAAATAATGGAAGCAGGCAAAGTTAATATCGGATGGGAGCACTGTAAAGTGTTCGATGGAATTGATATTAAGCGATGCTTTAAATGCAAAGGATATAACCATACGGCAAATGAATGCAAAAACAATGAAATTTGTTTGAAATGTCATGAGCAACACAGAACCAGCGATTGCTAAAAATGAACAAATAAACAAATGCATTAATTGTGTAAGTGTAAACAAAAAATTGATTCTAGAACTAGACGAAAACCATGCAACTTTTGATAGACAATTTCCGGTTTATTTAAAGAAATTGGAAATAAAAAGGGACAAAATTGGCAACTACTGGGCAAATAAAGCAAATAAATGGATTTTACATCAATATACAGGGAATTATTAATAATTTTGAACAATTAGAAATATTAACGGACAAATGCCGACCAGAATTTATAAAACTTTCAGAAACTCACCTTACAGAAGAAATAGACGACAGGGAAATTATATTAGATAATTATATCGCAGTGTCATGCATATCAAACTCGACACGGACAGGTGGTATCACAATATACATTAAAAAATGGCATGTAAAATCTACTATAAGAAGAAAAGTTGACTGGAAAATGTTGTACCTAGCCTGTACAATCAATGTGTACATTGATCACCAAGCCATTACGAAAAGGATTTTTATGAATTCTTCAAAGAGAACATACAGGACATTATGGGAAAAAATAATCGAATAATAATAGCAGGAGACATTGAGTAACATTGACTGGTATACAGATAGCGTATATAAAAGGGAGCTGGAAAGACTTTTCAATGACAACTGCCTTGAGCAAAAGGTAATAGACTATTCGAGAATAACAAGAACAACAACAAAAAAACTACTTGGCTATATAATATCAAACATGAAATATCTAAAAACAAATATAATGGAAGCGGAAAAAATATCGGACCCTGAAGCTATGTTTGCGACAAACAAATAACTATAAGTCACTGCGTCCCGGAGACACAAGGAATCATTCCCAGAACCTGTATAGATTCGTGTTTGATAACATGGAATGCTTAAGTAATCATTTTCTTTCCGATATTCCCGAAGAAACGCCTAGAATTGGGAAAATGAAAATATTCCTTCGATACATTGGTGACACGCTATTCCAAGGAGGAGTTGGTGAAGGCATTGCGATTCAAAGATCCGAAGTTTGGCAACTGTTGCGCTATATGTCCAAAAGCAAATCAATGGATGAAGAGATGAAGATTATTCAACAGTTTCCAACGCAACATATCTGGAGTTTGGCCATTTTTCAGCTAGCAAGGATTTAACTACAGCAAGTTTTTGAAAATGTAAGACATTCCAGATTTCCCTGCTTTTATGGTTTTTCATTTAATCTGTCAAATCAGCCCTCTTCCGAAATAGACGATTCCATTTTTTAAACTTTTGTATCTCTTGAAGTAAGCTGCAGTGCACACTCAACTTCAGGAGTTCACTCAATACATTTTATCTATATTAACACCAAAATGGAGGCAACACTCATCTGACAAACTATTTGAGTGGAGGGTTTTCGTTAAACTTAACGAAATTTACTTCTATTCACACTAAATGGAGTGTTCTCTCCAAAACGCTGAGAAAACACTCGCGCTCAATATCTATTCACACCGCCCATTGTCTCTTCTTAAATAAGTCACACAGTGATCATAGGTACCACTTCGCTAATCATCGTTAAGTTTCGTTCACTTCTGCTTGTAGAATGAAATGGATCGCCCCCTACGTACGCACAATTTACAGATTCTTCGTTCAACTTTGCTAGCTTAAGTGGGAATGAAATGAATTGCTATCTTGTCTCTGCGTTCGTAAATGACACAGGGACCATAATCACCATTTTGTTTAGCTTCGTTATGTTTCACTTCTGCTTTTTGAAGGGGAACGCAATAAGACGCTCTGCACGTACGAAAATAACAGAGTGGCCATTATAATCACTTCGGTCAGTTTCGTCAAGTTTTCTTCACTTAAGATAATATAAGTAGGGCGATATTAATCGCACCATACATACGTAAATGACGCAGATACCTTTATAACCGCTTCAGTCAGTTTCGTTAAGTTTTTTTATACGACTGGATGGCGCAGTTGGAAGAGTGCCTGTGCCCTGGTTAGTGGGGTCCCCGGTTCGAATCCAAGCACAGTTAATGCGCTTTTATCTGGTTTTCAAATCTGGTCCAGTCACCATTTGCCGTTGGGATCAAATTAACGACACTATCATTGGGGTAGTCAATCAGTGGTAGTAGACTGACTTTGGGTATCACATTGGACCAAAATGGTCTAACTGTGCTGGTGAATGCACTAGCAGCCCACCTACCTGACCTAACCCTCGTTAAGTTTCGTTAAATTGAAATCATGGCATTTGCAGAATTCACAGGCCACACAGAAAAAGTTTCTTGAAATCAGAAACTCTACTCCAATCAGACTCCATACCATAACGATGCGATTTTGGAAAATGCCGAAACTTCATTTATTTTTCTTAGTTAAGAAAATGGCCAAGCATTTCAGAAAAAATGAGTATTTCCCATAAATCAGCGATGATTCCGATCGAAGAATAAAATATGCGTTGAGGCATCGCAATGAGTCCTCAAATAAAAACAATCTAGATTCTTCCGCATCTATCTATATGACAAGCATTGGTTCTCTCCCCGTTCACCCGCCCAAACGTCAGACAAATTTGCGGTTTCTGGTTAATCGATGGGTTTGAAGTGGCCTCCTAGTCCGTTAAGTATGACCTTTTGCTTGCCTTTGTCATACGACATCTTGTATTTTCGATGAATCCTCCCTCGATAGTGTTTGGAGCAGGAAATGTTCTCTTCGTTATTAAACACTATCACCCTTCTCGGTAACGCCCTACTTGACAGATAAGACGATGGATGAAGGAAATGTGCCACAGTAGCAGATGAAGACGAAGAATGAGAACAACGACGGCAACGAAGGGGAGGGGGCCAGAGATCCTGGTCTCATCACCTTCTTCCGACGGACAATTTTAAGAAGATAACTTCCGGAAGGATGCAGCCCACGATGCCACTGGGATCCTGGCAAAGATTGAATTTATGACAGTGCAGACGAAGGATGTGCACGAAATGCGCACGATATGAGCATCCACTTCCGCGCCCAGTTCCAGCACCACTCTTCCTCCGGAGCTATCAAAACTCTCGTCATAATCCCTCACTAACTCCCTGAACGTTATCTACCCATCCATTTCGCTCCCCACTTCATTGCCGTCAGCAATTTCATCAAATCCGCTACATCATGCATCATCAGGAGTTGGTGGGATCATTGATTGCCGATTCGTGGGCGCGGCGCGGCTGTGCCTGGGAGGTGAGCCACGCACCCCGACGCCATCGCTCCCAAAGCCATCCGACCATAAACGCAGGCGATGTCGATGCCAATAGAAGCGGTTGGCCCCGCTGACGGGCTGATGGCTCAGGGCATCCTGTGTGCTCCTTCTCCTCTCGGGATCCCATCTCTCGGTAAGCTCCAAGTAATTTGTAATTATTTGCAGACAATCGAATTGCTTCATTATTTTATCGAGGGAGCGAAGCTGGAAGCTGCTCCTCCGGTGCTGGTGCTGACGCTGATGCTGGCGCTCCCCCTGTCTGGTATCGGCGTCCCTACGCGCGTCTCCGTCAAAGTCAGATCCCTTAATTCCTTTAATCAATCAATTAGTTATCCCGAGGTGATGTTTCTCGAAAGCTCTTAAGCTGCCTGGGAGTTTCTGCTCCTAATGATTCCCCTCGCGAGCGTCCATTCGCCTCATCGCTTGGCTTCATCTCATTTTTCCGCCATCCTCTCAGCCGTGACTCTGTCTGTCTGGCTGTCGCCGTGAGTGTGGCTGTGTTTTCGGGGAATTGTTTGAATAACGAAACAAAAGACAATGGCAACCAAGGCGATTGGCAATAAAATCGTTGATCAGCTGAAGCTGAAGGCTGGCGCTGACTTGGCTACTGGCGGCGCGACCAGCACATCCTGGTGGAGTTGGGGGATTGAGTCGAGTTGAATGGGATTAAATTTGCACCACCAACAGCAGTTGAAACCCGGCACAGTGGCAGATGAAGATGAAGAAGGAGAACACCCAGGCGAGCGAATGTTGCCGGGGCGAGGGGGCCTGGTCAGCCAGCTATGGCTTAACGTTTGGCGCTGCGATTGTCCCGAGATTCTCTGTTCCTTTTCGTTCTCCTTTTTGTCAATCCGACGACCTCTACACTTTTCTAATTGATTTTCGTTGCATTTCTTCTCGGTTGGATTGGTTGATTCCTTTGGCCATTCGATTAATTGGTTCTGCCGGATGAAGGGCTCCGCTGATGGATGGATCGATGCTGGCAATGGACCGTTGCCGGTCGGATGTTGGGCCTGAGTGTGGGGCTTGTGGCATTCGAAAGTATTTGCCGCGGAATTGAGTTGCAAAAGTGGCGAAACCCGATTAACGTTTGTAATCCTCGATTGATTCAACGCTGCAAGTCTTAATGATTCCTTTTCGTAATTGGAGTCATTTCTGTGTGCGATTGCTAGTGATGGCGGTCCGGGTAAACGATTTGCGGTGTTTTTGTGGTTGTTTTAGGTTTCAAAGAATTTTAAGAGGTTTGCATGAAGTTATCTTTGATAGAAAGGTGATGCTTTCAGACTCAAGACTTTTGAAATTCTACCCAGATGAGCCGTGAGCATTCAGTATTCAAAAGTATTCAAACTTCGCGTCTTTTCTAGGCACATTTGTTCTACGTCTTAAACAGTCGATTTGATTTGATTCAATGACAGTCAATTCTTCAATTCGATGTCAAAAGGAAACTCGCACTCTAATGGGTAGCCGAAAAAGCCTTTTCGTATTTCTAATCAAACTCTTTTCACAGACAATTCGTGTGGTACCCAAACATCGAGCTTCTTTTTGTAGCCAGCCTTTTTAAATGGTTGAAAAGCGTCTGATGATGAATTGTTTAGTTCCTTGGCGATGTCGTGGCTGCTTATGTGACGGTCCTCTCTTCCATAATTTCATCGACTTTTTCAACGATAGGTTGACCAGAGCGAGGTGCACCTTTCACTTCGAAATTTCCAGAACGAATGCAAGAGAACCATTGTTGTGCTAGACGAACTTCACAAATTTAATTGGTGGTTCGCGTTTCATTCATCCCTTTTTTTATACAAAAATTTCAAAATATAGCGAATTTCTTCATTATTTTCACTCATTTTTGAACAGCTGTAACTTTTTTTCAACTTCTCCGCATTTCATTTTTTTTGGTTAAATGAAGATTAAAATGGTATGACACTGTGTGATTGGTAGCACTGGAGATAGACGACTCCAACGACATCTATTGACAAAATACGAAAAGACTTTTTCGACTACCCATTATAGGTGTGTTTTTTTGCAAGCGTATATACGCTTAAATTTCAATTCGCGTGTAAAATACACTAACAACTAATCCTATATCCGCTTAAGTTACTCATCGTATCTAATATATAATAATATGGGTGGTGCTACAGCCCGTAGAGGGCCAGGGCCTAGCTTCTCAGCAACCACTCGTGTTGTGCGTGCTATTGTTCTTTCATGCGTGGAAGGGACCTACAGTTTAATGCCGACTCCGAACGGCGTAGTTGAGAAGCTTTTTCTATACGAGTCAGTGACTCGAAAGAGGCGGATCAAATGTGGTAAATTCGGGTTTCGAACTCGGCACCCTCTGCGTAGGAGTCGACGCACTAACCCACTACTCCACGGCGATCTATCGTCGCTTAAAAACTAAGCGCCGATAAAAACAATGCTTACAAACATTATTTTCTGTGTGTTCATTTCCGAATTTATTCATTATTGCTTAGGTTGCTGTATGTGGCTAACATTTGAAGGTGTGGTTCATGTATTAGATCATTTTTAATTGTTTTGACATCCATAAGTATGCAATTTTTGGTATACCCAGAGTGTCTCTGCTATGCATTCCGTTTAGGTTTCATAAGCGATTCTTTTCATTTGATCTCATTCATTTGATGAACATTTTTTTTAATTTTATAATTATTAAGTGTTTTTGCTTTTAAAGTGATGGTCTCGCTACAAGTCACAAAACCACACACAAAACAACCATCACCTTCCACGACTACACCGCTGACTGCTTAGCAAATGCCATAAATGTCGTCAGTGCTGCCAAGATTTTATGATGAATCATTAGCACGGATGATCGGTTTTTTGTGCACTTATAAATTAAGCGTATATACGCTCTCAAAAAAACTGGAAGTATACGATTTCTTCCATGCTGTGTGGTACACCGCTTAAGCATTATGCCAGCATTAAATCCTTGAGTACAGCATCCAAGAGCTTGTTTGTAAAGGCGCTTTGTATTACAGGCCACAGAACACAGAGCGGGTTCTTCAGGCTCGTACGGTGCGCGAGCCTTTTCTATCTGTATTCAGGTCCTTGTTACTCATTGGAAAGTGGTGACTAGTGCTTGAACAGGTTGACAATTGTAACGTCCTTATCATGTGTTTTAACCTTCCAAATTTAGGTAGGTAGAGACCATTCAAAAAATGGTCAGGCTGAAATCACTGCAAATGTAAATTGTACTCCGTGCTGCGCTCTCGAAACTTTAATTTTCTCAACCAGTTGCTCCTGCAGATCTTGATTTAATTGGAGATCTAACTACCAGACGCTGGATGATACTCTGCGAATTTGCGAAGATGGACGAAGTCCTATTTAATGATTCGATAATCATTTCGATTACCGAACAACTCTGACGTCCTTCAAGCTGAATCTGTAGCGATTAAAGCAGCTTTGTTCTGTTTCACGAACAAATGATATCAAGCAGAGTGTTATCTTTGAAGGTTCGAACATCACGTGTACTTTTTTGCAAGCGTATATATGATTTAATCTTAATGTGCATGTAAAATACAGTAACAACAAATCCTATATCCGCTCAAGTTACTCATCATATCTATCGCCGTTTAAAAAATAAGCGCGGATAAAAACAATGCTTCCAATCATTATTTTCTGTGTGTTAATTTCTGAATTTATTCATTATTGTTTAGGTTGCTGTATGTGGCTTACGATATTAGCCCCTGATCGCTTTTGTTCACGTATTTGTAGTTGTGGTTGATGTATTAGATAATTTTTATATGCTTTTGCACCCAGAGTGTCTCTGCTATACAAGTTAAGTACCCGAATGTATAAACACTATACTTCGATACCACTTAAGAGCACTCAATGATTGTTTAGAGAAATCATTTCTCAATAATAACATTTTCAGCGTGGCCATATTTATCAATTAGTCTTTCCAGAAAGCAATTCGTTCGTTTATGACGAAATGCTTTTATCTGGTATAGTTTAACCATATTTTTGTTTATAATAACATTTCAAGGAATAGCACCTCGACGTTCATTCGGACGATGCTGTTCCCTGGATTAGATTTTAGAGTTTAGTTTTTAAGTGAACTCGGTTGAGAGAAGTTGCATTAATAAAGGGCTCGTGCCCCGAAAAATATATTTTTTTGTTTCATTTAAAACAAATGAATTTAATTTACATTCCGTTTAGGTTTCGTAATTGATTCTTTTCATTTGAAAAACAATTTCCATGTTTTTATTTTATACTAGCTTTTACCCGCGACTTCGTCCGCGTGGAGTAGTTACTTTGGGTAGCCTTTTTCATTTTTAGGGTACTAATTTTCCGAATAATACAATACAATACTTACTAACCGCAAAATACCGTGATTTACTGTAAATATCGTATTTTAACACATTTTTATAAACTACATTTCTTACTTTTCCAGCCTCTGCTAAAACATAAAGATTTCTCGGGCACGATACTCGTGAGCACGCCACATAGAGTTGCCCAAGGGGGAAACAGGGCTCTCATCGTGTAACTTTTCAGACGACAGTCGTCCTTTCGATTCACATCGATGATGTCGTCGATGATTTGCTTCATGTAAGAACATCACTATCGTCTCGCCTATCCTTACAGTTTGAGTGCTATGAAAATAATAACTCTCACGTAAAAACGACATCTGTGCTCTAATTCCTCTCAAATTTCACGAACACATTCTCATTTCAGTTTGCGAACAAAACTAATACAAATGCGACCTATCACTCTAAAAATGTCTCAAAAGAGCAGAACAAGATATGTATACACAATTTGATCTCATTTAATAGGAGACTATACTGAAAGAGGTATCGCCAAAAATCAGTCGTCGACGCGTTAGTTAATGACAGTTTTCAGTCTACAAAGCAGGTAAAAGGATATCTCTCAAGCGCTATCGTTTTTTTATGCTTACATGAAGCGAAGCGCTAGCGCCAGACGATTATCGCCTTACGCAATTAGAGCCCAGGGTTTTTCTAAATGTATACCTGCTTCTTTAAGCGTTTGTCCTTGAGCTTTATTTATGGCATTGCAAATGCTGCTTTGAGGGGAAACTACACTCTTTTAAACTGAAAGGGCTAATCAGTCGGAATTATTGGCAAACGGGTAATTAAAACATTTTGTCCTTTTTTGCCATTCCAGTCATAATTATTGCTTTTATAATATTGCGTACCAATTGAGTAACTTGTAGCCGTGTACTATTACATAGCCTCGGTGCGTCAAGTCTCATTAACATGACCGGAACACCAACTTTTAACCTCAACTTATGAGAAGGCACTCCTAATAATTCTAAGGACTTTAAAAATTGTAAAGGGTACGACGTTACTTGTTCAGTGTCCATAACATTATCTACTGAGAGATAATCGACAACATCCGCCTCCATGGATGACACAATTTGTTCGTTTATCTGCCACACTGTCTCATTTCTCGGCGCCTTTCACCTCACACAACCCTTCTCGATTGCCCATATTTATTTAATAGACATTATTTTTCAAATCATCTATATCATCGATCATTTGACATAATTCACGGCTCTGTGTAATCATGTCGTTACTGTCTGTCGCCATACGATCTTCTCCGATTTTTAGAAGAGATAGAGTCTCATATTGCCCGAATTGTGCATCATTGCGCAGTTGAACTCTTATAGTCAAACGGAACTTTTTTACGTGTACCCATAATATAGACGCTTTCAAAAAGACATTTAATTCATCTGCGGGTGTGCCCCTGGTAATCACTGGCAGGGTCTGTCTAAAGTCTAACGTATAACCAACCATCCCTCTCATAATACTCTGGTTGCTCTTAATATCTTTCATGGTGCGATCTAGTGCTTCGATTGCTCTTTTATGAGACATCGTACTCATCCCAAGCCAACAGAGTCTACACTCGTGCAACATTCGTCCACGCTGTTTTTGCTAATGTTACAAACTGGCATTTCCTCATGAGCTTTGTTCAAAGGCTGAGTGCGCCGTTTGTGTAGCAGCTACAATGGGGGACGAGAGGAAGCTATTGCAACAGCAATTTTATTTATCTTTCCTGACTTGTGCTAATAGTAAATTTAAAAGAAAGGTTTTGCCAGTGCCTCCTGGAGCATCCAAAAAGAACAGACCACCTTCGCCACTTTTAATTTTTTGAATAACTTGTCCTGTGTTCAAAAGTCGAACAGCATGCATTATTGGCGTTTTAAAGAATCAGCATCGTTATCTAGATCTCGCATTAAATCACTACATACTAACTTCCCCAATTCGTTGTGGTTTGGTCATCCCAAAATCAGTTAAATTTTTTCCAGTAATAGCTATCACTTGGTCTTCAACCTTTGTAAAGCCGTCATTGTAAATTAAAGTATTATAAGGCGCATTTTAAAAAATTATATTTGGCAGCACCACGCCGCCGCACAGTGGTCCCGCAGTGACATATCTTTCCCGGCAAAATGGTTTATGTTTTTCGATTTAACAAATATGAGAATTTAGAAAGCCAAAATTTTGTTGACTTTGGATTATCCGTTTGGCTGTACCGCTAGCTCAAGGTTGGGACTTTGAAAATTACAAAAATTTACGTATTTTTTAAGCAAATTTGATGTGCCATATTTCCTAAAACTATGTACATTGGAAACTAAAGTAAATTTTTTTTTAAATGTCATACATCTTGCTTTCAAACTGCGTTTTCAGTTTTTTCATATTGCTTACCAATTTTTAAACCAGGCTTTTAAGTAAAGGCACATTTTGAGAGGGCATTTCAATGTTTGATGGACTATAACAAAAATGCTCCAAGAGTCGCCAACGGGAGACTAGCTAAGAGTATTGTCTATCGATGCTGAAAAAACTAAAGATCACTTTTGATCACTGTGGGAGTACGAGGCATTTAAGTGGAGCAATGTCGTGCCTTTTTCGGCATTTTCAAAAGATTTCCCTTGCAATGCGTGTATTGTGCAAACGCTATGCGAGATGCCGAGTATGTTTTTATTATTGAGAATTAGAATTCTTTGGGTCATAAAATTGTTATAATTATGAAACTACTTGCTTTGATCTTGTTTTGTTTGCGTTGTCATAAATGAATGTCGCAATGGGGCAAAAAAGGGGGTTAATTAGAGCGTTATTAGCGAATATCTATTTCTGACTTTGAGGCATCGGGAATTAGCTTATGATTCCGAAAATATCGAAGATTTCATTTATATCAATTTATTTCAACTTTAAAAATTGCAGTTGCATTCCAGCATTTCTTGTGCAAATTTGAAGTTTTTCGCGATGGCAAGTATTGTATTTGAATATAGATTCTTGTGCGATTACTTTCGGTCCTGAAGTCTAAAATACAGTGCTACCCAGAAAACATGCAAATTTCAGAAACTGATGCCCAAATCCCACTTCAGCAATTACTTGACCATACAGCAACCAGAATCATTAAGGCTGTAGGATTGTGGCGTTTTCGAATCACAACAAAATTTCAGTCTAACCCTTTCGACTAAGTGGGGTTGTGATGGATCTTCATGACAAAGTGAATTCAAACAAACGTTTTCAAACGTGGATTCAGTGTCATCCGATTCATATTTGTTCATGACATCGTTGGTACCGCTGCAGTTGACGGAATCGGATGAAAGTAGTGAAATTTGGAAAAAATCCTCGACCTTCCTCAACACGTTACTGTAGGCCAGTGAAGCTACAACTAAAAAAAAAAGGATGGACCTAACGAGAAGAAAAAACAGAATTGAAAATGAAATTCAGAATTTGCGGGAATCAATTACAAAAGTGAAATCGACCGTTAAGTAAGGCATAAATTGCACTTTACGATGATAGATGGCAAAGTAGCACTGGCTGTGACAAACACGTCTTCTGCAAGTTCATGTGTTATATGTGGCGCGAAACCATCAGAGATTTGAAGTTACTTAGAGCAAAACCAAGAAATCAGGAAGCTCGAAGATTAGGAATTTCACCCTTGCAACGCTCGCATCCGTTTTATGGAATACTTGCTACAATTTGGAGTTTAAAGCTTGGAGAACAACAAAAACGACACAGCCCATACCAGCCCAGGCAAGGAAGACTCAAATTCAGCACAAGTTCATACAAAAAATGGGTATTAAAATAGATATAATAAAGCAAGGATTTGGCACAACCAGCGATGGGAACACATCTAGAAGATTTTTTGAAGACCCATTATCAACGGCAGAAATAACGGAAATAGATGTGCAACTCATACAAAGATTCAGTGTTATCCTGGAGACAATATGCAGCAATTTTTGGATTGACACCGACAAGTTTGGAGCGTATGCCCAGGAAACCGCTACAATGGCTACAAATTTATATCCCTGGTATTATATACCAGCAACAGTGCATAAAATTCTGTTGCACGAAGCAGAAATAATATCATCAGCAGCCTTGCCCGTCGGATCATTGTCACAGGAGGCGCAGGAAAGTCGGAATAAGGACTATAGGTACTATCGCATTAATAATAGTAGAAAATTTTCTCGTTCGGTCAACAAATGAAGATCTTATTCATCAAGTGTTGGTATCATCTGATCCCTGCATTGCGTATTTAAGGCCTGAACCAAAAACAAAAGATTCGCTGCCACTTAGTACTGAATCGCAAGCCTTTTTATACTGATTTGCTTAGTTTCTTTAATTCCAAATAAAGTGTACGTTACCAAAACTTGTAAAATTGAATTTATATATATAAATAGTGATTACATGTTTGCCTTAAGTCCCAATTTCGAGTCATCGACAACAATAAATAATTATTTTATGCATTTAAACAAAAAAAAAGTGTTTTTATTATTTTTTTTAACTTAAGATTACTCCGTTAGCTTATGAGATACACCAACCATTTTTAAAACATAATAAGATCTCGTAGTACTTGCACTATGTTTCAAATTTTATTAAGATCAGTTCACGGGTTCAAAAGTTGCAGATTTATTTCCAACTCTCCCATACAACGGGACCACTGTGCGCCGACTGCCTTGGTAACTATTGACAACAATCAATCAGCAGTGGCGGCCGACCATTGGCATGGTGTGTCTGTGTAGTTTTAAGCACGCAGTAACATGTTCAAGTTGAGTATTTCGCAGAAGGATGGTTTCTGTTTTTGTGGTTGTTATACATATGCTACTGCATGCGTAGTCGCCTCTGCTGGTTGATTGTCGCCGATGGTCCCTTCTTCTTCTTTATGTGGAGCTACAGTCCGGGGTGGACATGGGCCTCAACCAACAAGCCTCTCCAACTAGCACGGTCTCTGGCTAGCTGTCTCCAGTGTCGCACGCCAAGTTGATTGAGGTCCTTCTCCACCTGGGTGCGCCACCTTAAACGCGGGCGTCCTCTGTTGCGTTGTCCCAGGGGTTCGGGGTCGAAGACTCTTCGGGCTGGAGCTGAGTTGTCCATACGCTCTACATGGCCTAGCCATCTTAGGCGTTGGATCTGAAGACGCATGACTAGACTCATGTCACTGTACAGCCCGTTGAATCTTCTCCTCCAGAAACCGTCAACGCAAACATGACCAAAGATGGCACGCAGAGCTTTTCTCTCGAAGAGACCAAGGACTTCCTCATCCGCTTCTGAGATTGTCTATGCCTCCGCGCCGTACAGCAGGACTGGGATGATCAAGGTCTTTTATAAACTCAGCTTGGTCCTTCGAGAGATACCTCTACCACTCATTTGGCTCTTGAACCCATAGAAACAGCGGTTGGCAAGAGTTACTCAGCGTTTGATCTCGGTACGGATGTTGTTTGTACTGTTTACTGCGGAGCCGAGGTAGACGAAGTCCTTCGAAGTTATAGCTGCCCATTGTGACGCTCTGTCCAAGACGTCGGTGTTGTGTGTCCTTTCTTGTCAGTGTGCCTGTACCATGGCTCATCTCTCTTTATGGATGGCGGCGGAGGAACTGGAAAACTGTCTGTCCAACGGCGATAGTGCGCGAGGAGCTCAACGTTGAGCAGCTGCTTCTTCGAACGGAAAGAGCTATGCTTCGTTGCTTTGGTCACGTGGCTCGAATGTCCCCACCATCACGACTTCCGAAATGGGCCTTGAATGCGATTCCATCAGGTAGGCGACCACTTGGCATACCCAGGATGAGATGGTTGGACCAAGTCCATAAGCTCGCCTAGTCACGCTTGGGCATAGCCCCTGATGAGTTAAAGTCGATGGCGGATCGAGTTGCCTGGAGATTTCTCGTGCGTGGTTTACCTCCGCGGCCCCTTTAGTGGATCATGAGGGTGATTTATCCGTGTTGAGTGGTTAACATTTTTAATTGTTATATTACCCTTTTGTAATAGGAATTAATTAGAATACGACTGAATGACGCAATTGGTTCAATTCCTGACCCTTGTCGCCGAATCAATTTTCAAATGCTCCGCGTAAATCCTGGTTGCCATTTGCAAAGGCCTAAGAAAGCTCGACACCATTCTTGTACTTTGCTTTGGGAGGCAGATGATGCCTAAGATCATCGCGATCTCAAATTTTGACGATTTTCAATCTGTTAGTGGGTAAGTGCGTCGACTCCTACGCAGAGGGTGCCAGGTTCGATACCCGAATTTACCACCCATCATAATTCACGGCTCCACCTCTTTCGAGTCACTGACAATGCTCGAAGAGTATTCGTGTCTAGAAAAAGCTTCTCAAACTAACCGTTCGAAGTCGGCATTAAACTGTAGGTCCCTTCCACTCGTGAGAGAACAATAGCACGCACAAAACGATTGGTTGCTGAGAAGCTAGGCCCAGGTGTGCCTCGGACTGTCGCGCCACCAATATTATTATTATAATTGTCCTGTCCATATGAATCAATTAAAATGTAGTCATGATTAACGTTTACACTTAATAGTCCTTAAAAAATAAATGGCAAGCATTGGTTTATCAACTCACATAAAACTGTATAAATTGTTCTAATCCTCCAGTGTAGTTTTTTGACGATGAAAAACCAAACGCCTTAAAAATCACTCTTTATCTTAGCAAGTAGCAGTCTGCCACTACCCTGACCTAAGTGCCCGCCTCAACTATGTGTTCCTTGTATCGATCATCATCCTCCTCCACAACCAAATCGATGTGAAATAAGAAGCAGACACTCCATGACTGTCATTTCTTCGACATCTCCCAGCATTTCGCTGATTATCTTCCACATTACGCGCACAAATCCTCCCCCAATGAACTTCTGTCCTGAAGACTTTGATGTCCCCTTTATGTCCCCTTTGATGTCGTCCGTAGGGGGGAAAAAGTGACCACAAGAATTACCCAAAAAAAGTACATAATCCATTCCATCATCGCAAATCACTGCGTGACCCATCTCCCTTTACTGCTGATGGGTCGGCCATCACCATTAAACCCCCGCCTGCCGTTCGCTCTCAAGTAGCCACCCACTCGACGCGACGACGTACAGAGAAAGAAAGGGTGAAACAGAGTCTTCATTAAATGTCTCACGAAGTTTATGTTTGCAATAAGCACGACCAGCAGCGTCAAAGTGCCCACAAATACCCGACCACCCCACCCACCCACTGCCAGCGTCTTCTCATTGGCAACTTTATATTTAGTTCATATTAATGCAAAGCGTGCAGTACTCCAGCTTCATCCTGATCCCAGTTGTCGCTGCCTGGAGCAAACACACACACACGCTCGCATAAAATTGCAACACAAAAATAAACTGTAATCATGGGGATATAAAGTACAACTCTGCAA
This sequence comes from Eristalis intricaria, assembly GCA_964034865.1. Classification (NCBI taxonomy): domain Eukaryota; kingdom Metazoa; phylum Arthropoda; class Insecta; order Diptera; family Syrphidae; genus Eristalis; species Eristalis intricaria. The sequence goes on from OZ035873.1 coordinate 133,943,019, forward strand.
CTCATGTTTTTACTATTTGCCTGCCGCACTCTGCTAGGACTCTAAAAAGACACACATACACAGTTGCTCCCCAGATAAGCATATGCATGCTTCGGTGGCGGAGTGCAGGCGAAGGTGAGCAGAGGAGGAAGGAGCGCCTTAGCATTATCCTTTTATTCGCAAAATGCCATAAACTCTAAACGGAATGAACTTCCTCAGCTTACAGAGGAGGCGCTTGTGTGTGTGTGTGTGTGTGAACCTGTGCAAGGTTTTTTGAGAAAACACGTAAAATCCGATTGGTGAAGGGGGGGCACCTATCCTGCAGCGGGATTCACGAAATCCTCGAACAAAAGGAAAAATACAGGATTTTGTTGGTTCTCTGGTTCCACTCTCAATCTGGCTCCTTGAATCCTAAACCAAGGCGGCAGGGATTGTGTTTGGGGCGGCACAAGTTTGCCCAGCAATCGATACTGCAACTGAATTCGGTTCCATAACTTTTAGATACACATTTATGTCGTTAGCAATTATTTGTTCATTAAATTCTGCTTTGTGCCGTCAGTTGATTGGTTTTCTTTTTTGTGTGCCATTGCAGGTCGGCAGCGAGGATACCATCCTGCATCAGGCGATCGAGGGCCTATACTGGGCCTCTCGGGATCTGACAATACAGGTGAGTGTGAGCTGAGCTGCCGAAGTCCGAAGGCGTTCGAGTGAATTAATTTATTGCAGTTGCTGCCTTCTCATTATCACAACGGTCAATTGACGTTACGCTGTACAGCGGAAGTTGGTCAAATCTATGCTGAGAGCACCGAGGCGCCACTCTGGAGTTCGAGGAAGGAACCAGTGCCAGAACGAGGTGAGTGTTGCCACGTGTTCTACTTTTCTCATTTTCTTGTGTGTGCGTGTTTTTTTTTTTTCGGGTAGATCCCGAAGGGAGTGCCGGCGCATAGACCTGGAACGGCTAATTTACATTTTTTAATCGGTTTTTTTTTGTTGGGGGGCCCCTCATGATTTTGTCTAGAACTGACCTGGTGTCGGGCCCGTCGGGATTTACACCCCGGAATCGAATGGAACAATGATTTGGTTTTTATGTGCGACATAAAAGCATTCCAAATGGCTCGGGATTATTACGGACTATGGCTGGGGGCGAGAGAGGGTTGTAAAGTTGCCAAAGATGCGAGATAATGTTATTTTCATCGAAATAACTTTTCGTGATTTATGAGCTGATACTTGAGAATGATGTTGCTTGCGGCTTTTTTTAGTGGTCCTTCTGAGGACATTCGGGGGATGCTTGACAGAGTTTTTGTTTTTGTTGCCCACTTTTAGGCGGTGTCTCTGAATGGGACTCGGAAGCAGACGCATTTTGTGTCACACTCGTTTCATTTGATGTCGGATGAGGATGTGGATAGGATCTCTTGGTTTTGCCAAGTGGATGGGTGGAATTAGGAGTATGTTCGAATTGGATCTGTCTGGAGTGGGTGGGGGCAATACCACAGTCTTTCTCCAAGTTGCCAAGAGAATGTTGTGTTGAGCCTCGGATAAACAGCTGCTATGAGACCATTGTACGTCAGCAGATAATGAATGGATGTGTATCGTATAATAAACTACCAATACACCCGACTTTACCCGTGTTGGTCTATAGTTACTGCGGCTAACTGGATGGCCCAGTTGTTAGAGTGCTTTCCCCCTGGTTAGAGGCAGCCCTGGTCCCGGTTCGAATCCCAGTGAAAGCAAAGTTAATACGATTTTATCTGAGTAGTCAATCAGTGATAGTAGTCTGACTATGGGTATCACGATGGACCAATATGGTCTAAGTGCGCTGGTGAATGCACTAGCAGTCCCTCTACCAACCTACTGCGGCTATAAAGTTGAGCACCAATGCGTGTTTCACAGAGTTTTCCTCTGTTCAGCTTACCCAAGAGCAAAACCTCTTCAACACGTGATGAGTCTTCGTAACTTTGCGTACAAGATCGATTTAATCGTTTTATGTGCCCGCCTGTGTGTTGTCGCGTCTGATCGGTCATTCTTGGTGCGGCTGCAACCCAAGATCAAATCTTTTCATCGGCATCAGTCACATCATTAGGTGCTGGTAAGGACCCAAGAAGTGCAGATTGACACACACTACCTGTTCTTCAATTTCAAGACTGCATATGATAGCGTGAATAGTGAGGAGGCAGATTTCTCAAGAAGATCCCCAAGGCATCTTTAACTCACTGAAGAAACAAAAGTCAGTGGGAATCGATGGAATACCGAATATCGTCCTTCGTCATCTCCCACTCGAAGCTGTGTAGATTTACACAACACTGTTCAACAATGCGCTGAGTAATGCAAGATGTAGTGCAACCCGACAAATCTCCGATCGATCCGTCTTCTTCCTTGCATAAGCAAAGTTTTTGAAAAGATACTCATTCGAGTTCTGAAACAATGAGTTGAGGAAAATAAAATCATACCGGACAACCAGTTCGGATTCAGGGCGGGGCATAAAACCAAACATGCCGCGTCCAAACTGGTATCCGGCATTCAGTTGAATGAAGGCAACAACAATGCACGGGTGCCTCTCTGAAGGACTTGGAAAAAGCGTTCGACACCGTTTGGATGGAGGGCCTCTTCCTCAAGCTGGTCAGGCTCGGTATAAGTAAATCTTTGCTACACATGAGCTATTTTTTTTTTAAATCTTCAAATTTCACTATGGGGACCGTTCCCACGTAGCGAAAGGGATTTTTACCCAGTAAAACCACCTCCCTTCAAATAAAATATATTTCCACTACAACTAAGTTTAACACTTATCCAGCAGTTTTTCTTTCATGGTTTAGAGGCATTTGGCAAGACATTCTCCATTGAGAGTTCTTGCTTACACCGCGCGGGTTGAATTCACCGTTCTAGGTCAAGGGGTTTAGTCCTTTGAAGAAGGCGAAAAGGGTTTCTTTCGTTGAGAATTGGAAGGACAGCAGAGTTTATGTGCTCTTCCAGGCGACGCGTATGCTTACGAGCAAAATTCGTAACTTCATCTTGAACTGATGAAATTCCAAGATATCTGTGGATATCGTTGTTTCTTATATACCAGGGTGCGTTGACGATGGCCCTCAGCACTTTATTGTGAAAAGTTTGTAGTATGTTCCTATTACTTTCTTTGGTACAACCCAATAGTTGTATCCCATAAGTTCAGGCGGGTTTTGGCACTTGCTTGTATATAAGCTTGGAATATTTTCCAATAAGCCAGTACATGTCCTTGGATCTCACTTGGAGCTCCTCACGTTTCTTTTTGACGCGCTCCTTCCATTTAAGCTTCACATCGAGAGTCATTCCGAGGTATTTCGCTTCATTGCCGAAGGGTATTTGAACATTATTTATAAAAACGGGCAAGTTATTCACGTTCTTATACGTGCGGTTTATATGAATGGATTTAGCTTCATTAAGCTCAATTCGCTGAGTGTTCGTCTATTCGTGTATCCGGTCTAAAGCACATTGCAATTTTCTGGTTGATTCTTCGACCGTTTTGGCAGTTACCAAAATGGCGGTGTCGTCAGCAAATGTGCCTACTTCCTGCGGTGTATCGCTGCTATACAATAAGTAAAGGAGGGGACCGAGAACACTTCCTTGTGGTACTCCAGCTTGTTAGATTTAAATAGGGAGTATTCTTTCCCATATTTCACACGAAGATTTTATCCGATAGGTAGTTCGATAAAATTGTGCAAAGTTTTCTCGGGAGGAGTTGTTGAAGCTTGTGTTTCAAGCCTTCGTGCCAAACCTCGTCAAAGGCTTGAGAAACATCGAGAAATACAGCTGAGCAGACTTGCTTTTGTTCAAACGATTTGTCTATAACATCAGTTTTGCGATGTACTTAGTCAATAGTTGAATATACAATAATAATATGGGTGGCGCGACAGTCCAAAGTGGACCTGGGCCTAGCTTCTCACCAACCACTCGTGTTGTGCGTGCTAGTGTTCTTTCACGCGTGGAAGGGACCTACAGTTTAATGCCGACTCCGAACGGCGAAGTTGAGATGCTTTTTCTAGACAGGAAAGACTCTTTGGGCACTCTTTGAGCATTGTCAGTGACTCGAAAGAGGCGGATCAAAAGTGTTAAATTCGGGTATCGAACCTGGCACCCTCTGCGTAGGTGTCAACGCACTTACCCACTACGCCACGGCGACCCAATAGTTAAATGCTTGCTTCTAAAACCGAACTGGTGGTTAGGAATAAGTCGTCTTTCTTCTATAACCGGGCTTAAACGTCTAAGTAATATTCGTTCGAACACTTTAGACATTGTCGGTTGAAGTAAAATCGGTCTATAAGACTTTTTGTCTGTTGGGGGTTTACCAGGTTTCGACACCATTATTATTTCCGCTACTTTCCTCTGACTAGAGACATGTTCTAATCTAAAGGCGGCGTTATTAATGTAGAGAAACATAAGAAGCGCTTTCCGAGAACTTCTCCTGTGATTAAATCATAACCAGGAGCTTTCTTGGGTTTGAGGTTTTTCAATTCTTCCTTAAGTTCTGTCAAAGTAGCATTTCTTATAGAAAAGTTGTCATTATTTGAGTCTGAACCGTAGGAGTAGGCAGGAGGCGTTTGTTCATCGCGTGATTTGAACGTTGCTTCCAAATGATCTGCGAAGAGATCTGCTTTCTCTTTATCGTCTTTGGCCCACTCGTGTTGGTTTTTCCGAATTGGGGCCGCATGTGGTTGGGGTTTTCTTAAACCGTTGGCTGCTTTCCAGAGTGAGTAGTTGGTATCTTTTTTCGCTGTTAAGCCTGTTCATAATCTATGACATGATTGCAGGCAGAAAGCTCGTCGTGAAAAGTGGTGATGTAAATTCTACCACGGTCATTGACTTAAAATATGGTCTGCAACAGGGGGCTGTTGGTTCGCCGATATTGTTTTCAATATTCACTACAAATCTTATAGGTTCCATGCCGCACTTAATTGCGTACGCCGACGATCTAGTGGCGTCAGATCAGGTCCGAAGGTCGAAGGTATAAATAACTTGTTCCAATGCGATTTCGAACAAATCCAGCGATTTTGTTGATAACCAATATTCAGAAGTGTGAAACAATTATTTTCAGGACCCCGTTGTACATAACATCTTGGGATACACGCATAAACTGGCGGCCCGCATGGACGGGCCTTGGATGTGAAAGTGTATGGCATTTGGTTGAATCAATATCTGTATTTTGACAAACAAAAAGATATTGCTCTGACAAAAGCTAAAAAAGCCTTTGCTGTGGCAAGAGCGTTGTCTTACAGCGGCCAACTTCATACCAGGGTGAAGGTGATTATCTACATGGCCCACATCCGGCCAATTATGGCGTACGATTGTTCCCTGTGGTTCGACGTGAGTACTTCCCAGATGGAAAAGATGAGGTTGTTCGAGAGACAATGCCTTCGAACCTGTCTCCGATTGTATCGCACACCCGAGACGGAGTACAAGAAGTTCTATCCTAACGAGGTCCTGTAAAGCGAGGCAAAGTTGAATAGGATCGATAATTTTATTATTAACTTAATCAGAAGGCACATTGCAAGAGCTATAATTTCTTCCAACAGTCTGATCTTTGGGGCTTCCTACCCCAATATTGTGTACCATGAAAGAGTGCGCCTCAGCGGCTTGTTCCACCTGAAGCATTCCTTTATTTTGACACCATTGGCCTCTTACAGGAAACTGAAGGATGTCCTGTCATCTTGCATGTCGTACGCCGAACAGTGGACAGGCGACTCCAGTATGAACCGGACGTCGCTCGCACTCACTAGGATCTGCTTCGGTTCAGTAGAGCGATCCCCGCTCGAGATAGGAAAGAGTCTGCCAAAGAACGGCAATTTTACTGGTGTTAACACCAAAACCAGTCTCAGCCACCGTTAGATTTTCTTAATGATCAGGTAGTTGACCAAAGTTGGCAGCTTACTAAGGTTTTGATTTAAAAAAAAATAAATAGTAAATAAATCCAAAAAAAATATAAAAAAATAAAAAAGAAACTATATAAAATCCAAGAAAAATATAAAACAAAAAGCAAATCTAAAAAAATATAAAACAGAAAATATAAAAAAAATAATAATAAACACATAAATAAATAAATAAAACAAAAAAGGTGCACCACGGCGTATAAATTATATACGTTTGGCAAATACGAAACAAATACGCCCTGGAGCACCTGTCCGTACTTTTACGGACACACTTAAGATAGTCTTAAGTTTTGTATCAGGGTAAGTTAGTGTAAGGTAGTAGGTTAAGAAGTAAAATTTTGGCCAAGTTTTTTATAATTTTCTTGGTAAACGAAAAATTAATAAAAGTTTGTCCTCAAAGCCTAAAAAAAACGTAGATTAAGCCGAAAGGCATATTTATACAAAACATTTGAGTATCTTAGAGTACCCGCTTAGGGTCAGTAAGTTAGTATTAAGAGCAATTGTCAATTATTAAGTTCGTTAATCTAGTTTTAAGTGTTTTTGTTTGGCAAGTAAGAAAAATCTATTTAAATAAAACAAAATTACATGAAAAAAAAAGTGACGAGGCAAATCTTGTCAAGCTCTGAACTATGACGAACATTTTGCTGCTCCTTTAGGAACGCACCGTGATCTTCAAGTCCGAAAAAAGCATTTAGACAAGGCGGTACGCTGTTATTATCTTCAACATCATTCAAATATTGTCATATCTTGCCAAACTCTGACACTAGAGGAACTACCTTTAAGAAGTCGGTTGAGCTGTTAGCCTACGCGGATGACATTAACGTGATTGGCAGAACTCACTGAGTGTGGCTAGCACTGAGTCGGAAGTGAATAAAATGAGAAAAGCGCTGAACAAAGTAAGTCATGTCCTCAAGAAAATGCAGATGCTCTGTATGTTCCAGCCTCCTTAGGCGTTGAATTCGAAAAGAGCTGGCAAGTCCCATGGCGCTGTACACCGCGTATACCTTACGACTGACTTTTCTCTTCTTGCCACCATCAACGATCGCAAATAGGGTTTCTAAGTCTCAAAGAAACCAACGCTTCTTCATTGACTCTTGATACTCACATGACCCATGTTTCTACGCCACCGTAGAGGCCAACGAGTCTTGTATAACACCCTTTAAAAAATCAATTAGCTTTCCTATGAAAAACAGCGTTTGCGCGACCTGTTTATCGTCCAACCGAAGGAGACGAATAAGCTAACTAGGGTAACCCAGTAGTTCTCTGTGACCTGTTAATGCAATCATACATCGGCGTTCTCCAATCACAGTGGAGACCTTGCAAACGATGTCCATAAGTTGACAGTTTAGGAAATGTTCCTACTCCAAAACTAAGTTTCTTCGATTGTGAAAAAAGCTTGTGGACAAATGTATTTACATTGACTAAGCTCATCTTAACATTGGATCTTTTCAGAAGATATGACCATCCGTACAGCATGGAGACTTTCAGTCTAACAGGGTGCCGTTAATTCGCCGATCCTGTTCAACATTTACTTGAGTGATCTGATAAGTTCTCTTCCTCACGTAATTGCGTACGCCGATGACTTGATCCTGTACAGATCAGGCAAAAAGATCGTGGAAATCACTACTCTCACGCAGGGTGACTTGGGTTCATTTATGAGAAGTTGCAATGACTGGAAGTTGAGTATCAACTTCCAGAAGTCGAAAACCATTCTGTTCAGGACGCCGTTGTATTAGGCCTCGGCGGACACGAAAAAGAATTGGTGACAGTCCTCAATCTTTGGAAGACACGGGGAACCACTGGCGAAAATGACTGTAGTCAGATACCAGGGATCTAGCTAGATCAATATCTATATTTTATAAACTTGTAGATGCTGCTCTGGCTAGAGCCCGAGGTGCTTTTGCCCTTACAAAGAAACTGTTTTACAACAGCCAACTCGATGCGAAGGTGAAAGTTATCGGGTACATGGTCCTTACTTGGCGAATGCTCACCTATGGCTGTCCCGTGTGGTTCAACGTGAGTGCAAGCTTGATGGAAAAGATTCGGTTGTTCGAGAGGGCTTGTCTTAGGGCTTGCTTTCGCCAGAGTCCCAGTACATACAATTCTATTCCAATGAGGTATTATACAACAGAGCAAACCTGATAAGAGTGGACAATTTCCTGTTGAAGTTGATTCGAGGTCACACTGCTAGAGCGATGAACTCGGTCAATAATTTGATCTCTGGAGCTTACTACCCCAACCCTCAATACCACGAAAGGGTACGTCACAACGGCTTCGTCCCCCCAGAAGCATTTCTCCATTTAGATAAGCACGGTCTGATAAATGCGGTACCGCTCATCTATCACATCGCCAGATCAACTGTGGATGGGCGACTCAACCACGACCGCTCCGTCGCCCAACGAGCTGAGGAGGGTCTCCTCCGGTTCAGTACGGCGGTATCTAGGCGGGTGTGCGAACATGCAACAGCAGAACTCCAGCGTCGAACCCATTAGACCCTGGTTAGGAAGGATAATGCAGACCCCCTCATGGGGAGTAGTCGGTCCACGTCTTGCAGCGGAATTTATACATATATCAGCTGTAACCTATGGCCGACTTACATATTTTAGCGTAGTTGTAACGTAGTGGGTAAGCTGTTTACACATGTTAATTATTATAAAAAAATGTTGTCATGAAGTACATAATAAAATATGAATTAAAATGAATGAAAATGACAGCATGGAGACTGCCGAGTGACGCCAGTATCTTCCAGGCATAAATCTTCGCCACAAAGGAAGTGTGTCATCTTATCAGATCAACCGAACACATAGGCTCAATACAAAGAATAGCCAAGCAGCCATTAGTATCTACTACCATATCCTCAAAAATAGTTTCAGTTCACCGTGAAGAACTTGCTAGTTTAGCAGAAAGATTCAAGGTTACCATTATTTGGATTCCGGGGCACAGAACCAACCCAGGTAATGAATGGGTCTTAACTAAAGGGCACGCAACTTCCATTGACCAGTCAGCAGTCGCCGATATAGAAGCAGTTTTCTAGACGTCCGAAACCGAGGAGACGAAGAGCACACACGGTCAAGCGCTGACAGCGCAACCGAACTGGATTTCTGACATGCCGAATAGGCATAGCAAAGTTTGTGGTTGGCATAAAATTTGTTCATCAGAGTGGAGAAGTGTAGCCTCAGTTATAAAAGAACACACAAGGAGCATCTCATCTCATAAATAACAGACGTTTACTAGATGATTGAAAGAAATGATTTAAAAGTCTCATCAGACATTGATGAGTACATGAAAATCCATCACTGATGTGATGACTACACTCCTCTTTTTGCCTCCATAAATTCCTGTCTGACACATCCTTAAAGCTGAGAGCTGACTGAGAATAATCCCTTAGCTCAACTTACCCAGAAAATATCATAACTCCTCAAAGCGACAGCGCACACAGCGAACTGTGACGGATATCATAAAATTCACCGCCACTCTTCGACGGTGGACAACAAAAGCAAATCTCAACCGCTGAGGGACATCGACAAACGGGAGAAGCAACAACAAAAAGATACGTCAAGGGACAACTCAACAGAACACACTCCACGAGAACAGCTGCTCTACTCAACTGGATTAGGATACTTATCCTTTAATTAACCATCCAGTTGTAGCACTCCACTGTCTCCGTCCGTCTGTCAGCCTCAATCCCTGCGGTGCGGACTGAGGACAGGGATTTAGATGGGGTGGTACGCAAGGGGGTGGTGTATCGTGCATATCTGTCGTGTAACCGCGATCTAAATCCCTGTCATTCGTTCACTCTTCTCGTTTCGCTTTATCCCCTTTGATAAGCGAATCGCAGAAAACTGTAAAATTTTAATCTTCAATCCCCCATCCTTGCCATCCGCCATCCACCATCCGGCCAGCCGAGTTTGTGTGTCAGCTGTGCAACGTAACTACATCCGACATCCGCTGGCTCCTCCCTCTCACCACTCCCTCGCTCTGTCAAAGCGTTTAGTGTTCATTGTTTCAGTGTTTGTGTATCGCGCACTTAGGGATTTGCATGCATAAATCGTATCTTCTCCCCGCCCACTCTGCGCGAGGGCTTTTGTTGTCGATGGAAAGCGATATTGACCTACACCAGGACGACAACCACCACCCGATCCACCCCGCGACAGCGCTAAATAAATAGCAGACTCTTTCCCCATTTGAGCGCGGGAACTGGAGTGGGTCGTGGTGACAAGGCCGATGGCTGGTCGCACCACGCACCCAGCACCAGAACACGGTTGCTGACACAAAGAAAATGGGCGCGCTCAAGTGTGGACCGATTTGCATGAGGAGCCGAAGAAGTGCTGTGCCGCGTTGTAAGGATCTCGAAAACCTTGAAACTTGTCTAATTAATTGAAAACTCTTCCTTCTCCCCCTCCCCATTGGGGGGGGGGGGGCTTAGGAGGAACATTTCAAGCGAGCGCCCTCTCTCTCCTCGCTCTATTACACATGCCCGCTGAGAACGGCTCCGGGGTGACTGGTGTCGTTCCATTGCTCTTAAACACAAAACTGCATCGCAACAAAGTGAGAGGCCGCAAGGAGCGCAAAACTTTAAATTTGCATACAAGACCACCATCTGCACACTGCCAACGCATCCATGCAAGTAATGGGAAAGGGGTGAAAAAAAACATAGACCCGCTCCGCGATAACCCAAACCCCCTGCGCCAAACAATCCAGCTGGTACGTCAAAACTTAGTCCTTCGTGTGTGGAACCCTCCTCCACAACGATCACACATCCCTCGCAAGCAACCGCAGCCGAAGGACCCAGCTGAAGTCGGAGTTAGTTAGTTGTCGGGGCCACTTTGCGCGGCCACCTGTCGTGAGAGGGTGAATCCTGGGAATTGATGGGGTTATTTATTCAGGTGCTGCTAATAAAACGGGAAATTTGAAATTTATCGATAGAGTTCACACACAAACACACACACATACGACTGTGTGGGACTTCCTCCGGGGGGACGGGTTCGGCCCACACGCCCCGGAGCTGTAAAAGTGCGGTTTCACTGAAGTGTCTGCCCGCAGAGAAATTGATTTCGATGGAATATTACGTCTGCTTGCGGGTTCCCGGGGTGGGATGGGGGTTGGATATTGAATTATGATACTTGTGGCTTGTTTGAAGTCAGATGGGAGCACTTAAGTCTAAGCGGCGACGACGCGCACTTGAGTTATGCCCGCCGCACACAAATGTGAGATGACATTAAGAGAAGAACGCATCAGGAAGTGAACTGAGTCGAGCACTCATGCTTGGGGCGAGGTTAATGGTGGATTAACAATGACCGAAAGCGGTGTAGTGGAAATGCTCACTTGACACCTTCGCCTCTGAAGGTGGACCGAAGTGAGTTAATTTCTTGAGTACTCGTGTTATGAAGGTTTGGTTGGAGAATGTGTCAATTGGTATAAAATACTTCTTGTTGGAGCTTGGACTGCTTTGAACACATTTTTTTTCTCTTGTTCAAACTATGCCGTGTAGGCAACGACTACGCGTTCAGGATAGATCTATTGTATCGAAGGATTGGAGTTAAGACAAAATGCACACCACTTTCCTCATGAAAAAAAAGACCGGGCATCATACGTAGTCAGAGAAGCTACCCATCTGGAAGTAAACGGATCCAAAACAGAAGAAGGCACTGAACTAGGAGTATTTGAGTCATCGCAGGAAATATCCTTCTCTCTGCCCCGTCGATTGTCCAACCACTGTAGTATATTCCAGGCCGAAGTAAAAAACCTATCCAAGAGAGAGATAGAGAGAGTCAGCTGCCCGCTGACTATCGTTATATGCAAAGGCAGTCAGGCAGCCATCAAGGCTCTGGATACACCACCAATCAAATCTTGGTGTATTGGTATTAACTTATCTAGAAATGCTGTGTCTGATACGTTTTCATACAAAGATTTTAATGCAATTAACCTCAACGCACTCCAAATAGCTGCTGCTTCTTTTCATTGGGAGCAATGTTATTCAATGCCTGGTCCCAATGATAAAGTTAATCTACTTTAAGAAAACATTGAACAAATATTCGATCAATTTGTACACACGGAAACAGTGAGGATTCAAAATCGAGCATATCCCTGGTTTACCAATAATGTAGTCAACTCAATTAAGACTCGGAACAAATTATAGCCGTTTTTTTGCAAGCGTATATACGCTTAATTTTTAAGTGCACAAAAAACGATCATCGGCGCTTAATGATTCATCATAAAATCTTGGCAGCACCGACGACATTTGTGACATTTGCTGTCGTGGAAAGTGATGATTGATCTTTGATGGTCACAATCTTCGTTTTGTGCCTGTGTAGCGTGACCATCACTTTAAAAGCAAAAACACTTAATAATTATAAAATTAAAAAAAAAAATGTTGTATAGCAGAGACACTCTGGGTAATCCAAAAATTGCATACTTTTAGATGCCAAAACAATTGAAAATGATCTAATACATCATGTTTTAGGTATGTTTAGCAGAGACACTCTGGGTAATCCAAAAATTGCATACTTTTGGATGCCAAAACAATTGAAAATGATCTAATACATCAACCACACCAGCAAATGTAAGCCACATACAGCAACCTAAGCAATGAATGAATAAATTCAGGTATGAACACACAGAAAGTAACGATTGGAAGCATTGTTTTTATCCGCGATTATTTCTTAAGCGGCGATAGATCTGATGAGTAACTTAAGCGGATATAGGATTTGTTGTAAGTGTATTCTACATGCAAATGGAAAATTAAGCGTATATACGCTTGCAAAAAAAACACACCTTATATAGTAAATGGAAGCACTCCCCAACTAACTATAACTGGTCCTTATACAAAACGGCACTTAATATTGCCACCACAGTGATACGCAGAACAAAGAAGCACTTTTTCGCCTCTAAACTTGATTCATCTCTACCGTCAAAGAGACTCTGGAGTAACCTGCGCAAAATTGTGTAGCCAGCAATTGTGACACGTCTGAATGCCTTCTCGATTCTAATGATCTCAATAATGCTTCCCTGGGAGATGATCCTCTTTCATGTGACTTTGATTTCAATCAGACTCTAGACTCCAGTTACTCGTTGCCTAGAATAGAAGATTTTGGGATAGCTACGGAGGGGGAAATTATTCGATGTGTAATAGCTATCAAATCCGAGTCCTCTGGTGAAGATGGGATTCCAGTGCGCTTTATTAAACTCATCCTTCCACAAATTACCTCGGTTTTGACTCATGCAGTTAATTGGTGTATAATAACGTCCACATTTCTGAAGTTATTGAAAATCGTATGAGCTCTGCTGATCGCTAAGAAAACTCAACCATTATCATTTTCCGATCTTAGGCCAGTAAGCATTTTACCCTGCTTGTCGAAAGTCTTAGAGATGATTATAGCAAAACAAATTACGGAGTACGTAATATCTAACAATCTCCAACCATAGCTGCTCCTCAGCTATGGTTAACCTGCTTGAGGAGATTAGACAACCGTTTGCTAAAAAATATGTTTCACTTCTCTGCTTGGTAGATTTGTTCAAGGCTTTCGATAAGGTGAACCACGAGATATTGTGCTGGAAAATTGAACACTATTTTGGTTTTAAGTGCGTTAAAATTGTTAGCTAGTTTCCTGTCTGAAAGGTATCAGAGAGTGTATTCAAAGGAACGCAGTTCATTTCTCATGCTGATCAAACAAAGAGTTCCTCAAGGGTCTATCTTATGGCCAATTTTGTTTTTGCCTATTCATCAACGATGTGCCGTCGGTATGCAAGCTTTCATCAGTGAATATTTACGCCGCTGATGTACAAATACACCTAGCGAAACCATTTTTAAAATTCGATGAACTGATCGTTCTCCTTAATGATGACCTAAAACGTATTTATAGCTGGTCCGTTTCAAACGGACTGCAACTGAACCCAACTAAAACTCAAGTAATTCATATATCAAAGAAAAGTTTTAGGCTTGATTTACTGCTAGATATTTTTCTAAATAACTCAAAAGTTCAAGCTGTGGAATCTGTCACTAGTCTTGGATATGTTATTGGTCGAGATTTATCGGGTCATAATCACACTAATATGGTTATAGGTCGTATCTATGGCTGTCTTCGCAAACTCTGACTAAGTGTCTTCTACACTCCTCTTGAATCGCGACGCAAACTTGTAATAGCCTTAATCTTACCTTTAGTTACTTATGCCGAGGTAGTCAATTGTAGCCTTGACTCACTTCCCCAGCGTAAATTACAAATCGCATTCAATGACGCTGTGCGATATATGTATGGAATAAATAGACAAGAACACATTTCCTCTTATATTATTTACACATGATGTGCTCGAAAGTCTCATCCTCTTGGAGGCAAGGCCAACAAAACATGTCTTGACACAGACTTAGTTCGTTAAGGTGATATTTCAGGCCGCAGTGGCCGCTTAAAAAGCGGAGTATAATAGAGTGTATCTTCTCTTATATGAATAAGGCCTGAATAATCTCTTGGACAGCCTAAGATCATGACCATGTGTCCACGGTAGCATTCTTCAACTTCTAAGCACTGCTGAATTTCTTCTGGTGTATGTATCAGAGATGATTTTTTTGAAATTGTTAAATAAATTTATACAAAAGAAACTTCTATAAAAAAAACTAGCATTTTATTTCTAGAAAAAAAGGAGAAATAATTTGAACTTCTACGTTCTTACTGGCGCTTGTTCACCAAATTATTTGTTCCTTGTCTATTGGCGAAACGGGAATTACGACCAAAATATAGGGTTTTCAATAAGGACTTAACAATTTTTTTTAAATAAAACGCAAACCATTTGAGATGCAGTGGACTCTCCCTAAGTCGAACTCTCTCTAAGTCGAAACTCCCTCTAACTCGAAAAAATTATGGTATCCCGTGACAATTCGATATGGGGAGTCCACTGTATTTCAAAAACATTATTATCGGCTTGAAGTACAAGCAAAACATTTATGAATGGAACTCGACTTCGTTCATGCGGCCACTGCGGGCACGTTTGTAGCGGTCGTTTCGTTGGACCCAATTTTCAACAACTCGGCCACACATTTCGGCCGAAATGGCCACTATTTCGCGTTCAATGATAGCTCTGAGTTCTTCCAACGTCGTCGGCTTGTTGGCATAAACCCATGACTTAACGTAGCTCCACAGCAAATAGTCAGGCGGCGTTAAATCGCCAGCCCATTTCTTGAGATAACACGCTCACCATAGTTACTCTTCAAAAAGTCGATTATAACGTGTGCTGTGTGGCTTGTGGCACCATCATGTTTAAACCACATTTCTTCCAAGTCCATATCTTTCAATTCGGGCCAAAAGTAATTAGTTATCATGGCGCGATAACGCTGATCATTCACAGTAACGTGATGATCGTTATCGTCGACGACAAAAAAAACATGGCCCAATAACACCGTCGGCATGCAAACCTCACCAGACATGATGTGGTGATCCATGAGGCACATGTGGATTTTCACCCGACCAATAACGCATATTTTGCTTATTGACAAACCGATTGAGCCACAAATCAGCTTCGTCACTGAAGATGATTTTGCGATGAAATTCATCCCCTCGGCGCACCTCCTCAAGAACCCAAACAAAGAACGAACGTCGCTTCAAATGGTCCATCGGCTTCAATTCTTACGTCAGCTTGATCTTGTATGGGTGGAAATTAAGCTCCTTGCGCAAAATGCGCCATAATGTGGTCTGAGCGATGGCCTATTCTTGAGAGAGCCGAGAAATTGACTGATCTAGATTGTTTGCTACGGACGCCTGAACGGCAGCGATATTTTCGACACGTCGACGAACCCGTTGTCTCACTGACATGGCAACAAATATGTAGACTCAAATTCTTGCACTAAACTTGGTATTGCATATTTGCTGGAGCGAGAATTACGGCCGAAAATTTGAGTTAATGCTCTTAAAGTTGCGGTCACCGACTCCGAATTTCGGTAGAAAATTTTTCAAATTTGCAGACGTTGCTCGTTAGTATACAGTACAGTGATGAAAATATTGAATTTACTGAATAAATTGACAGCGACAGTTTGATGAAAGAGTGCGTTCGCAAATTAAACTCAAAGTTGTCAACTCTTTCAAAAGGCGCATTATACCAATTTGGCACAATGTCGTTTGGCATAACGTTTGGTATCTCCGCAACCAACTAAGAAGTCTAAGTGTCAGTAGTGGTCATAACGTCTGACTATAAGTGGAGGATCACATGAAAAGAGAAGAGGAAATCATTCCATCCGATTTCCTGAGCATTGAACTACATTGAACTTAATGAACTAGAAGAACGAACTACATCAATAAACTGACCAGTCTCTGCACTGGACTGAAATACACTAGCCTAGTTGTGAAAACCTGGAGAGTGAACGTTCAAAGTTGTCAAGTCCCAATTGGAAAGGCCGTTAAATTTTACCTAAAATGAAAATGTATACCGTCTTATTACCTGAGAGCTACTTCATCGAATAATCTTCTCTGCCATTAAAACACAGCACTCAACTTTGGACACAGCAGTTCCTTCAAGCACATCTTAGGCAAACAAATTACTGACCTCCAATTAAGAGACCCACAAAAATAACCAGCAACCGCTCGGCTTAATGGACCCTTAAAGAGCCGGCATCAATCAACGACCTCAGTGCTCGCTTAAGACTCAAAAGAGGATATCAACTCACTCAAGCGACGATTTTCATTAGTGTCCATTGCGACCGCCTCCGCGCGTCTCTTCATCGGATTTAAATTGAAGCACTATTAAGAACCATTACGCCCGCCCCCAGCTGGCAACGGAATAAGCAATCTCAAATCCCTCCACCCGGCCCGAGGCACAAGAACTGCGACAACGTATTGCAGTCGTTCTTTATGCTCTTAAACAGAAATCCTTTCAATTACTCTCCACTAATGTGCTTATTATATAAAAGCAAATCCGCTCCCTCGCTCGCCTCAAGACGTGGAATGCAACAAATCCCGGTCGACAGCGAAATGCAATTTCCCTGTTCCCATCCTCCGCACGTCCTTGGGCATGCGGTCATCCTTGTAATTCGCTCATGAATTCCTTCGGCGCCGTTCGACGGACGGACGAAGCCAAAGGAACGCAAAATGACCGCCGCCCCCACTCGCCGGCATATTGTTATAATTTATTATGAATCTCCTCTATTCAATATCCTTCCTCGTGCAGCGGATACTTTCTTGTACGGACTGTGCTAAACACAACCACTTACCGCGGCGTTAGGACTGCTAAGCAGGCTATAATTGTCCCAATCGACATGCCTTCACGGAATCTATCTGTGTATCCGTCGGCTGTGTGCTGTGTGCAGACGGCGTCCCACCCGTCGCCCGTTCATCGGGGCAACAGGACGAGATGTAAAGCAAAATACAATTTAATTTCATTGCGCCAATTCAATTGAAGTGAAATGTGCTAAAAATCCGTGAAGCTACTGCTAGACCAGACCGATGAGAGACGACCGACGACACGGAATGAACGAGGCGAACCATGGCCAGCTTCTTTGTGCATATCCCGGATGCGGATGCAAAAATCCTTTCTCTCAACAAAATTGCATATCGGCGCGGCGACCCTGCCCCTGCCGGCCCGATCCCTTCTTGCTCGTTTTTCTGCCAACCAAAAATGCACTGAAATGAAATTTATTCGATTTTTAAGTATTCCCTTTTGGATGGCACAAGGACAACGACAACGACAATGACGACGGCGACGGCGACGATAACGACAACGGCTACAACGAATGTTTGCATGCTCAATTGTACGAACGCTGCTCCTTGTGCCTTGCGCCTTGAAATAGCTCCTCTCTCGCTCCTCCTAATGGTGGGCACTGTTAAAGTAGTCCTTTTGAACAAATTGCATTTGATGGCGCTGTTGATGGTGGAAGTGGTGGTGGTTAACTGGTTGCATAAGTCCTCCTCTTGGGACTCCTCCATTTAAACGGGACCAACTTCAAACAGCATTACGGGACAAAACTGGGAATAATTTCGGTGGATCGGTCTATGTGTGTGCGTGAGTGTGTGCCTGTGTTGAAGTTAAGTTGATTATCCCTGGGCCAGAGCCGCCTTACGCCGAGCTTATGTCGGCTTATGAGATTTAATCGAATGACATGTATCAAGGGTGCTTGTAATCGAATAGACAAGAAGGATTCCCGTAACTGCTGTGTGCAGATGTTCTTGTTGTTGGTTTTATGAAATCATGATGAGCTGGAATTCAATGAGATTTAATTGCTGGGGTTGAAGTCGTAGCCTGACAAAGACTCAAGTGTGCGAAAGGGAGGGCCGGTTTCAATCATCATTTCATAGGCCACTCGACGGGGAGCTGCAAGGAGCCCGTGCGTGATGATTTGTTTAAGGGAATGTGAGGAGCGGCATTGAGATCCCTTGAATAATGTTGATTTTGAAGACGGAAATTGAATGCGCTGGAAGTTGGTCGGATCAGTTGAATGGAACGAGAGCTTCTGAACTGGTAGTGGATAAGCCCTTTGATCCTGCTGAGAGAATTGAGTCATGTTGGAATGATTGTTCTCTTGACAGAGAACGGAAAGGTCACAGTTATGTACAGCGTTATTAAAAGTATCAACACATACGAGAAGCCATCGACGAATATAAAACAACATTACTAGCCTTAGTTGACTTTTCGAATGCATTTCATTTTCATTTCATTTATTTCATTTATTTATTTTTAATATCTATCGCTGTACTTCAAGAATCATATGTTCTTTTACTAGTACAGGAACATTATAACATAACATATTATTTTGTCTGACATGATTGAGATTAGTGATTTCAAGTTACTTCAATTATGTTCAATAGCTCATAGAAATAACTGAAAGGCCAAAAATACAGGGAAATTGAATATTAATTTTTATTTTGCACAAAAGGAAGACGTCCCCTCTGGACCGTGGACTGTAATAAAGTCTTCACAAAAAGAATATATTTCTCCATTGTACCAGCGCTTCTGTCTCGAACGCTCATTGTCGCGAAATCTCGGTCGCAACCACCGCTACCCAGCGCACTATGAAAAGGGGTGTGGCGTGCGCGCGTGCTCTGCTCTGTCCTTCATCGTCCCTTATTTTCGGTCGCAACCACCGCTATCCTTCCGGGAATTGCTCGCGCTGGCTGCTACGCACTTCGTCTGGCTGTCGCCGCTCGGGTTGATGATGGTTATTTTTCATGAACAGACATGATTATGATGATCATGTCCGTTCATGACTGCGATTCTTAACAAATTATAATTTAAGAGTGTAGATTTCTGATTTTAAAATTTAATGATATTAGAATACATATGTGTAGAGAAAGAGTTAAGACTGAAGTTACTAGGAATTATTTCAGTTCGAGCGGGAGAAATATGAGAAACAAGCGTTACAAAATTGTCTGTACTTGGTCTTAGACCGTACCTGTGAAGGTAGGTGATTCCATAAATGAACAGCATGAATGAAAAAGTGCATACGTGACATTAAACAGGAATGATTGGAGGGTTTCAAGGTAATATTACGACTTGATCGACAGAAGGTGATCTTGTCATATAAATATTTTGGCTGTTTCTTGTGAATAATTTCGAAGAGTAATAAGCACGACCGGTAGCATAAGAATGCGTCCAGTTCGCATCCTAGGAGAATGCGACGTTGTTCCGAGACGTGATCAAATATGCGACGGTTAAAAACATACCGTGCAGCCGCGTTAATTGCTTTTGTCAATTTAAGGGAGGAAGAATAATCACAGTCAGCGAACAACTCAGATCTATATGTCAAGATTGGCACTATGAGTGCTCTGGCAAGTTTTAATTTGATGTTCACAGGGAGAATGTATTTGCTGATTGATAAGCCTCTTAGGGATGTATACACCTTTGATACTACGCTATCAATGTGGTCAGTCCACGTCAGTTCACTATTGCACATTATTCCAAGGTTTTTTACACATGTAACATATTCAATTGCGGTCGAGTTCAGTTCTATTAGCGGGAAATTTGACAAGGAAGGCGGTTGTTTCGAGAACGGGATGGCTTTGGTTTTGTTAGGATTGAGCATTAGACCATTTTGTGTAGCCCAGTTTGCAATAGAGCCCAAATCCTCGTTTATTTTAGCAACTGAGTCTTCAACCATACCAAGAGGGAAACTTAGGTAGATTTGGACATCGTCTGCATAGATATGGAATTTACAATAGGATAAAACTAGTGGAAGGTCATTGATAAACATTGAAAATAATAAAGGACCGAGAATGGAACCTTGAGGAACACCATAGCGAACGTCACAAAAGGATGACAGTTCAGAGTTATGAAAAACTGCTTGGACTCGGTTAGTAAGATACGAGAGAATTAATTTATTGGTAGGATTACAGAAATTGAATTGGGTGGACAGTTTATGACAAAGTATTGTTTGGTCTACGCAGTCGAATGCTTTCGAGAAGTCGAGTAAGGTTAGTATGGTCGTTTTGTCTTCGTCGATAGCTCTTCGAATATCGTCTGTTACTTTTTATAAGGCTGTGACACAGCTATGTCCTTTCCGGAAGCCTGATTGCAGGGGGTTTAGAAGCTTGTTTCGCTCAATGTAATCTTTGATGTTTCGGCTAACAATTGATTCAAACACTTTTGAAAGAAACGGAAGGATTGCAATGGGTCGGAATTCAGGTGGATTAGTTTTCTTTGGTACTGGGATTATCTTAGCCTTCTTCCACAGTGTTGGGTAGCGGGACGTCATGATTATTGTGTTAATAATGTGCGTGATATGATGAAGTATCACTGGAAGCAATATTTTAATGAAGTCAGGGTGGATATAATCGAGGCCAACGGATTTTGACTTAATGGCAAATACTGCACAACCGACTGTGTAGGAATCGACTCTTGCGAGTTCAAAGGCATTTGCTCGAGTGTTGTTTAAAAGCATTGGAGGAATTCTTTCGGAGACTGCGAGAGCAGTAGAAGCGAATCGAATATTTAAGATATCAGGTTTAATGTTATCGTCGTTTATCCTTTTCCTTGCTTTGCTCAGTCCAATGCCGCGAACCTGTTTCCATAGGAAACTGGAAGATCGAAATGCATTCGACTCTGTTAACCCATCAATTCTTTATCACAAACTGTCCTCAGGAATGGACAGTTTTCTCGTACCTTACTAACCGTGTCCAAGCTGTTATACACAATGCAAAACTTTCGTCCTTCTGTGATGTTTCTAATGGCGTACCCCAAGGTTCTATTCTTGCACCCATACTATTTTCAATGTTCATCAATGATCTTCCAACTGTGCTGTCTTATTGTAAATTTCATATTTTCTCAGACGGTGTTCAAATATAATTAAGTTTTCTTCTTGGTATGACTGAAGATTCAGCTGCTAAATAAAATGAGGACTTGATTTCTATTACCGCCCACCTGGTAATAGAACTCAAGTTCTATCTATCGAAATCGTATTCTATCAAAATGCTCCCACTCTCAATCCTAACTTAACCAAAGTCATTCCAATTTCTAAACTCCCGCCCTCTCTTTCCAATTTCCAGCTCATAGAATTTAACTCTATCGCCATTGAATATGTTACCTCTGTTAAAAATCTTGGAGTAAAATGAAATAGTGTACAATCTTGGACAGATCTATCGATAGCGCGTCTCTTTGAGGTTTGTCAATAATTTGTTTATGTAAAATTAAAACTTGCCAAAGCTCTCATAGTGCCCATCAGCGATAAGGGATAATGGAGATATCCAACTTCCGCCATTTTTTCCCCTTGTCCTCACCGGAGAAAAATGCAAAAACATATGTACTCCCTTGTATTTCACAAATCCTCTTACACAAACCATGGATCCACCACGCAATGGCGGATGATTCGTGGATTTTAGTGGGAAATTGCTGCAGATTCGTGGATTCAAGTGGGAAAAAATGGCGGTAGATTTCTGAATTCAGTTCGGAGGGTTTTCAAATGTTGACTCGTATTTTTAAGAGAATTTTCTTACATTGTAATGTGGACTTTCGTGAATAAAAATGTATAGCAATGCCCATTTAACTGGAACTATTTGAGCTCAAATTAATTCCGTAGTATATATACAGCCTATTCATAAGCCATACCTGACAAATTAACTTCAAAATTGAAGTCCGCTGTATACGCTTAATTAATGAATTTTGAAAAACTCATGAATTCAATTTAAACAATTCGATAAGAACAATACCATGAGACTGCAAATATTACTCAAGCATAAAAATGGTTGTCAAAACTTCTTATTTTAAGTGATTCACGCTTTAATAATATTTTTATTATTAGTTACCTGAAGTTGAATCGACTTCATGAACATAAGCTTTGTTCGTTCGTTTACCCCTCCATACTGTGTTGAAAATTTAACACCGCAATTTGAAAAAAAAAACGTTCAAATTACGAGCGAATTTTCAAATAAGAACTCTAATTCACCCCATTACTAAGGTGGGGAAGGATATCAGCTGTTCCACAGCTGTTCTCAAGACCTCACACGTATTCACAGACACGGGACAAAGAGCGTATAAAAAACGCGTCAGATGACAATGTGACCAATCTGGTTGACGGCGTCCTCTGTTGCGTTGTCCCACGGGTTCGGAGTCGAAGACTCTTCGGGCCGGAGCTGAGTTGTCCATACGCTCTACATGGCCTAGCCATCTTAGGCGTTGGATCCGAAGCCGCCTGATTTGAGTCATATCGCTGTACAACCCGTACAGTTCGTGGTTGAATCTTCTCCTCCAGAAACCGTCCAAAGATCGCACGCAGAGCTTTTCGGTCCAAGAGACCAGGGAATTCCTCATCCGCTTTCGAGATTGTCCATGCCTCCGCACCATACAGCAGGACTGGGATGATCAAGGTATTGTATAAAGTCAGCTTGGTCCTTTGAGAGATGACTCTACTACTCAATTGCCTCTTGAGCCCATAGACACAGCGGTTGGCAAGAGTTACTCTGCGTTTCATCTCGGTACTGATGTTGTTTGTACTGTTTACTGCGGAGCCGAGGTAGACGAAGTTATCGCTGCCCATTGTGACGCTCTGTTCAAGACGTCGATGTTGTGTGTCCTTTCTCGATGACAGCATATACTTCGTTTTGCCCTCGTTCACCGCTAGACGCATTTTAGCCGCTTCCGCCTCAATGCCAGCAAACGCCTCATTGACGGCTCGCTGTGTTCTGCCAATCACGTCAATGTCATCCGCGTATGCCAACAGTTGTACGGACTTCTGGAAGATCGTGCCTCTAGTGTTGGCGAGTGAGTCTTGCACGATCTTCTCCAGGATGATGTTAAAGAAATCACATGACAGCGCGTCGCCTTGTCTAAGACCTTTTTTAACATTGAAGGTCTCGGTGAGTTCGTTACCGACCTTGATGGAGCAGCGAGAATTCTCCATCGTCATCCTGCACAACCTGACGAGTTTGGCAGGAATGTCAAAACTAGACATGGCGTTGTATAGCTCGTCCCAATGCACGCTGTCATATGCGGCCTTGAAAGCGACGAACATGCATTGCATTTCTTGGGTCTTTTCCATGATCTGCCGTAGGGTGAAAATCTGGTCGATGGTGGACTTCCCCGTCCTGAAACCGCACTTATATGAACCTATCAGGTTGTTGACGAAGGTTTTCAGGCGCTCACACAAAACGGCAGAGAGGATCTTATAGGCGATCTTGAGGGGACTTATCCCTTGGTAGTTGGCGCAGTCAAAGAGGTCTCCTTTCTTGCGGATCGGGCAAACGATACTGAGATTCCACTCGTCGGGCATGCTTTCCTCCGACCATATCTTACAGATGAGCTTGTGCATGCGCCCAACCAGATTATCTCCAGCTGCCTTGAAGATTTCAGTTGACAGTCCATCCGCACCCGCAGCTTTGTTAGACTTCAGTCTTGATTTTGCTATCTTGACCTCGTCTTAGTCGGGGGGATGGAATTCTCGTCGATCATCGTCAATTGCGTTGAGTGGAACGTTCTGCCTGACGGCGGTATTGGAGTCTTCCTCGCCGTTTAACAGTCTACAGAAATGATCCTTCCAGATTCTCAGTATCGACTGCGAATCTACTACGAGTCGTCAGGCTGCGTCACGACAGGCTTCTGTCCGAATTTTGTATCCTTTGGATTGTTGTTTTACCCGTTGGTAGAACTTTCGGACAGCCTCTCTGCCGTAACACCTCTCTATTCCCTTCTTCTCTTGCTCTTTCTTTTTCTTTTTGAGCTTTTCCCTTCTTTTAAGTTCGTAGAGCTCACGAAACGCTCTCGTCCTTCTGTACAGCGTCGCTGCCAGTGTATGCTGCTTGCTTCGCTGAATGTGCCTACCTGCACTCGTTGTCAAACCAGGTGTTTTTTTTGGGGTGGCGGTTAAAAACCCATCACATCAGATGCAGCTTCTCTGATGGCGTTTTGGCAGCGGTTCCATTGCTGGTTGATTGTTTCGCCTGGCAGGGTTGGACTCTCTGAGAGCTTCAGGGAGACTCGATAGGCAAAGTTGGTAGCGGTCAATTGTAGCTTTCCGACGTCAAACTGTTTTGGTCTTGCTCTACTCCGTTGTTCTATCGATATCTTTGTTCTTACCTTGGCTACAACAAGGAAGTGATCCGAGTCGATGTTGGCTCCTCGGTATGTTCGGACATCGAGGATGCTGGAGGAGTGTCTGACGTCGATCGCAGTGTGATCAATCTGGTTGACGGTTGTTTGATCAGGAGACCACCAGGTCCCTTTATGGATATTGAGGTGAAGGAACCGCGTACTGGCTACAAAGAGGTTTCGCTCCGTTACGAAGTCCAACAGCCTGAGTCCGTTCTCGGACGTGTTGTCGTGCCGGCTGTGCTTCCCGATGACTCTAGCAAAGATGTATTCCTTGCCCAGCTTTGCGTTGAAATCTCTTAGAACGATCGTGGTATCGTAGCTGGGCATTGATCGTATGTTCTTTCTAGGAGATCGTAAAAGTCATCTTTGCTGTCGTCGTCTTTATCCTCCGTTGGTTCGTGGGCGCAGATCAGGATGATGTTGCCGAATGTAGCCTTGATGCGAATTGTTATGAGGCGCTCTTGCCTAAGTCTACCTCGAACCACAAACCCGCATCCGAATAAGCGCTGCCTTCGCTCTTTGTAGCAATCGCCGAAGTATATACCGCAGTTTTTCATCCTCTTTTTGCACGGCCCATCCCACCGCACCTCCTGAATGGCGGTGATATTTGCTTATAAGCTTTGGGGGCTTCCGCAAGTTCATCAGCTGCACGTGGTCTGTTCAGGGACCTCACATTCCAGAACCGAAAATCCTTGTCCTTATTTCAGTACGCGGGCAGTAGGGTCATGCGTATCCGAGGCTTCTCGTCGTTTCTGAACTAACGATTTTTTACCCGGTGGAGAAGTTAACCTCACGCGCAACCCCCGAACCTGGAGGACCGGGTCCTGGTTTAAACCCCTGAACAAGGAGGCCGCTGCATACATTGCTTCACCTCTAAGCGGTTGCTGTAAAGGCTATCCAGTTGGCGCCGCGCAAAGGCTATAAGTCAACTTGCCCTGTGCATTTAACAGGGACCGTTGCTGGCATCTGGCAAGTTGAGAGCAGTCAACAACTTTACCCTGGATACACAGGCCCGTGTTATTAACATTATTCCTAGAAAAAAAAATTATTGTTTTCGATAAAAGTATAAGCGTTTTAGCTATTTTTCTAGAAATGATGGTAATGTACGCAGACTTTTTACACTGACTGTATAAAATTGTATAAAGCACCTTGTGTAAAATAATAAAAAATACAAAAACATTTCAAGATGACATAATAATGGAAAAACTTAAATGCAAAGAGGAACATATGTATACAGTAGTGGAATACGAGATGTTTGACAAAGTCATAAACAATAATTCGATGAGATAACTAACTCAATCGAAAGAGTGTTCCGATTTTGGTGCAGAAAGTGCAACCATTTGCAATTCTGTGAGAAATCCCCAAATACACTGCCAGTACCGATTTTTCGTTAAAGAGACTTTTTTCTTAGATCCTATCGCCGGATATAAGAAAAACTCGGTTAAAAGAAAAAAAGTTTTGCGCATTTTATTGTTTCTTATAAGCGTAACGCACTGTATAAGAACCTCTGTTCATACTTGTCTAACATCACGTATGCAGTTTTTCATTCATGCTGTACATCTCTGGAATCTAACCCTTAGGTCTAAGGTCGAATGCAGACAATTTTGCTCAGCTTGTTTTTCATATTTTTCTAACCCGAATTGAAATGATTCCTAATTCTTAAGTTTAAATCTTGTCCATTTGATGGATTGAAATTCCAAATTGTATATTTAAATTCACTGTAACCAACATGTATGTCACTTAATGTTATTTCCGCTTAAATTAACTGTACTTTTAAAAGAATTAAACATTCTTAATGTACAGAGACAAAGGTAGCAAACCCTTTTGGAACATCATTAAGATTATTAAGAAAAAGAAAACTTTTATTCCTCCCCTCAAGATAGGCAACTCTGTTCATCTTTCTTGCTCTGAAAAAGCGGATGCGCTGGCAACTAGCTTCCTTAACAGCCATTCGATTGCCGTCAGTGGTATTACAGACCCGAATATTGAATCTTCGGTCCTACAATCAGTAGGTGTTATAGATTCATACTCCTTGTTTGAGAACTACCACCCAATTTCCTTTGGTGAACTTAGGGACATTATCTGCAGTCTGGAAATAAGAAAATCAACAGGACTCGACAAGATAAAAAATATATATCTTAAAAATCTCGCCGACTTTGCCCTTAAGAAACTGGCGGAAATCTTCAACAACTGTCTTAGACTGGGATACTTCCCCAATATATGGAAAATTGCCAAGATAATACCAATCCTTAAGCCTGGCAAAGCTCCTGATTTGCCCTGTAGCTAAAGCCCGATCAGCCTACTAAGTTCGCTTAGCAAGTGCTTTGAAAAGTTGATTAAGAAGAGAATTGTTTCTTTCATTGATAGTAATGCGATCCTACTAACACAACAATTTGGATTCAGAGCATTTCATAGCACCACGCATCAAGTCCATCGTATCACAAACGATATTAAAAATCATTTCTCAGTGTTCCTCACGTCCCGAAGCTTCAAGGTATTTATTAATCAAAGCTTCTCTGACAGTCAACATATTAAAGCCGGAGTCCCACAAGGATCCGTTATTGCACAAGTTTTATTTAATATATATACCTCTGATTTCCCCAACCTGAGAAATTGTAATATTGCCCTATTTGCTGACGATACCTGCATTTATTCCTTAGATTCAATTGGTTTCAACATTGAAACTAATCTTCAATCAGGACTTAATGATCTCCTAGCGTATTGTGGCAACTGGAAACTTAACATAAATGCTTCAAAGACTCAAGCTATCTTTTTTACTCGTAAAAGAAAAGCTTCCTCATTTCCAAGCAACAACCTATCTATAAAGGGTACTCAGGTTGAATGGAAATCAAACGTAAAATATCTTGGTATATAATAATTATATGGGTGGCGCTACAGCCCGTAGAGGGCCAGGGCCTAGCTTCTCAGCAACCACTCATGTTGTGCGTGCTATAGTTCTCTCACGCGTGGATCTTGGTATATATCTAGATAAAAAATTAACATTCGGTCTCCATGTACAGGAAATAATAAGAAAAATTAATAAAACAATTAGAATCCTTTACCCATTTATATGTAGGAAATCAAAACTTAACGACGACAACAAACTATTAATTTTTAAATCAATTTTTCAATCCATAATATTTTACGGCTCCCCTATATGGAGCAAGTGCGCGAACTGTCACATACGCAAACTTCAAATTGCTCAAAATAAATTGCTTAAAAATTATCCTAAGTCTTCCATGGTTTTCTCTACAAGGAAACTTCATAAAATGGCTAATATAGAAACGATCACTACAAGATCTGAACGACTTTATCGACGCTATATAGACTGCTGTTTATCATCTGATAATGAGTTGATTTCAAACTTATCGAACATAACTTAAAGAAATAATATCTTCGTTATATACCTTTGATTATATCATTAATTTCTGTCTGTATTCACTTATTAATTTATTTATTTATTTACTTGTTTATTTATTATTTATTTATTTATTTATTTATTTATTTATTTATTTATTTATTTATTTATTTGTTTATTTATTTATTTATTTATTTATTTATTTATTTATTTATTTATTTATTTATTTATTTATTTACTTATCTATTTATTTATTTACTATTTATTTATTTATTTATTTACTTATTTATTTATTTATGTACTTATTCATTTATATATTTATTAATTAATTAATTTATTTATTTATTTATGTATTTATTAATTTATTCACATATATATTAAATTGCTTGTGTTAAAATCAATTCATAACGGGACTTCTCTCTTCCCCCGGCGAAATACACATTCTGCATTACTGCTACCGCATTTTATATTATTTTATCTTTTTATTTTTGTTTAATGAAGGTTTTTAGTGGCTTTTCCTTCAAATCATCATATAACTATATAATATGTAAATACTTGATAGATTGTATAATTTTGTAGATGTAAGATTAAAACAATAATCAAATCTCTATATTTAAATATTGTAAATAACAAATTGTTAAGTTGATGCCACAATAAACAATAAACAATAATGTACAGCGTCCTCAAACAATAAAATAAATGAAATGAAAATACCTCGGTGACCCAGATTATCGTTTAAGGGGTTTAAGCCCTGGCAAAAACCTTGACAAGGTCTTCAGGAATCCCCACTCTCGCCATCAACCCCCACCGCCACGCCCTCCTTCCAGCATAGCTCAGACATGTGATTCTTAATAAACAAAGTGACCCCTTATTGGCAGACTTACAGCAATTGACATGAAGGCGGTTAAAGCGAGTCTGGTGGGCATATGGATAGACGCGGTTAATCGACGGGTGTACAGGGCTGGTTGGACAAGCAACCTAGCTTCAAGTTTGATTTTTCGAGGGACACTAATTTATTCACCTTTCATCCTCTATTCTGCAACTCCCAAATGGATCCATAGACTCGTCCTGGTTACAATTAAAGCTTTCGGTATTTGTGTACGTTTGTCTCTTTTGTGTACTCGTCCCCGAAACGCCCTATTTGAAGTCTTACCGTTGTATGCACATTTAATCGCATAAAAATTAACCAAAAAACCATCTTTATGGTGCCACCAAATGAGTGCTGCGCACAGTGTCACCACAGAATTGAAATTCATGAGAGGGAAGGGGTTCACATGAAAACCGGAAGAAGCATGTGACTACCAAATATCAGCTCCTCTGTGAGACCTACTTTCAGCATCGTGTAAGGCTTGACTTTAAAAGCATCGATTTCCACAGTCAATGGATGCGATACTCTGCCCAACAGTGAGGGGCTGGTGGAGGTGAACAAAAAAATGTAAACATTCTTCAAAAAAAAAAAAACATTTAATAGCGCAGGGACCAAGGCACCAAAGCGGAAGTGGGTGTCCCTTCCTTGCCGATGCACCACCCAGCATTTCTCGTACTCCTTGTCGTTGAACTTCTTTGAAGCAAAGCATTCGCTTTCATGTCAAATAATTTATTTTATCATGAAAATATGCAGTTTTTCTCACCCACTCAGCCGCCTCTCGCTCGTAAAAACCGTGCATCGTTTCAAGGGTGGTGCGCGCCTGTGCCACTGTGTGCGTGAAAACAAATTCTCTTATTTACATATGAATAGTTGCGTTTCCGCTTTCTGCAGGACTGCATCATTGAATCTGCTCCGTTTTTCTGTCTCCCTTATTTCAGTTGTTGTTGTTGTTGTTGCTTTGACATGCATTCTTGCAGCTTGTGCAATATTATGTGCATGCTTGCATGGCGTCAGTGTCGATACACGTATTATTAACCGAGCGAACGACGTCCTGAACAGGGTGTACATGTCCGGGTGAGGAGCTGTGGGAATCACACTGCCCTAGAAGTGGTGGCGCTTTCACACGCTGTTCCGCTTTCCCGCACACACACACACGCGCACAGATGCAGTCATCACCCACCAAATGGGATACAGTCGAATGCATGGTCCATTGGATGCAATGATTTTCTAGAGAATTCCTTTCAATACGGGATGAGATGTGAAAATAATTTCAGAAAAAAAAAAGACAGGAAAACCATGCGATTAGAGGGGAGAAGGGCTGTATTCGCCTTCGAAAGGGATGTGTGTGTCTATGGAGAGAAAAGCACTCGAAAGGGAATCCTTGCAAATATCCTGATTACATTCGTGAACTGTTCCGGCTTGGTTCACCAGGCGGGGAAATTTCCTCTTCGCATCAATTGAAGGGGCTTTAGGAACGCTTCGAGTTACATGCCGAGGAAGATCCGTAGCTTTTCTCTTCTTACGTTCTCTGGCGATGCGTTGTACGGTACTGCAGTTCACATGAGAGATTGACAAATCTGCTGGCAAACAGACTTCGCTTCACTGACGATTAGCACTTCTAAGGAATCTGGAACGACGTACCTCTGGCTAAGGTATTCTTCACTAGACGCAGGGCGCCATGTCACGTGAAAGATAAATCGAAATTCCTTCCTGTGTGTCATGTTTGTCGTATATCACATATTTTTCTTGTAGTGGCCGAGCGACCAGAGTCCCAAAACGGACGTGAGAAGACTCAAATTAAGCTATAGCCTTAAGGTTACGAGGATGCGAAACCGGTCCGTCAATCCATCAATCCACCAGGCTATCAATCCATCAATCCAACACTCCATCAATTCATCAATTTATCAATTCATCAATTTATCAATTCATCAATCTATCAATCCATCAATCCATCAATCCATCAATCCATCAATCCATCTATCCATCAATCCATCAATCCATCAATCCATCAATCCATCAATCCATCAATCCATCAATCCATCAATCCATCAATCCATCAATCTATCAATCCATCAATCCATCAATCCATCAATCCATCAATCCAACACTCCATCAATTCATCAATTTATCAATTCATCAATTCATCAATTCATCAATTCATCAATTCATCAATTCATCAATTCATCAATTCATCAATTCATCAATCCATCAATCCATCAATCATCAGTCTGGCTTTGACGGGATTAAGAATCAGTGCCTCAAAAACCTCCCTGTTTTCGCCCTTATGAAGTTGCTGGATCTATTCAACAACTGTCTTAGATTGGCATACTTTCCTAATAAGTGGAAAGTAGCGAAGATAATCCCAATCCTGAAACCTGGCAAAGATCCCACTTCACCTTGTAGTTACAGGCCAATTAGTCTGCTAAGCTCTCTTAGTAAGTGCGTGGAAAAAATTATTAAAAATAGGATTGTATCTTTTGTTGATGAAAATGCAATTTTGCCATCAATCCATCAATCCATCAATCCATCAATCCATCAATCCATCAATCCATCAATCCATCAATCCATCATTCCATCAATTCATCAATCCATCAATCCATCAATCCATCAATCCATCAATCCATCAATCCATCAATCCATCAATCCATCAATCCATCAGTCCATTAATCCATCAATCCATCGATCCATCGATCCATCAATCCATCAATCCATCAATAGAGCTATTCAGCAAATCCATCACTCCAGCCTCTCCAAAGTGCTGTGTCTCAATCAGAAAACATCAAAAGTCCTTGAATGGCTCCATCAAATTTTTGTCACATTCTCAGGGACTCATCATTTGACCATAAAAGCCGCCTCCCCCCGTTGTTGCCAAGAAACCTTAATGAACTCTTAGAACTCATTCCCGCCGAGTCTATTCGAAGGGCAAGCAAATAAAACTCCTTCCACAAACTAAATCCTTATCAACCTAACCAAACAAGATAATCCCGGCGACGCCAAACAATCTAAACTTTGCTCAGAATCAAATTACCGCGCCCATCGACGGTCGGAAGGGTTGCACGGCCGCTGTTCTTGCCCTCATCCTCACACCCGATTTCTTTTTTGCTGTTTAAAGTTTCTCTTCGCTTTCAAGTACCAAGAAGGATACACGGGTCCACTTCCCTCTGCACACAGTGTTTGATTAAACCCCAGCCTCAGCTTCGAGCACTCATCCCTTCGCACTTTTAACCTAGTGACCGTTTCCATCTCACCGCAGGAAAGGCCATCTAATCCAGTTACGGGATACAGTCCTTTTTGTCTATTTATGATGAGACCACATGATCTTCCCGTCAAGACGGACGAAAAAGAAAACAACTCGAGAACAGGAAAAAAAAAACTTTCAAAGGACCTTGGTTGAATTTGCGCTTGAAGAAAATTGAAATATTAATAGAAGAAGATGGTGGTGGCGGCTTGCGGCTTGCGGGGGCGCGGCCGGCCCGGCACGGTCGGGGTCATGTGAAAATTGACGAAAGGGATGTAATGCTAATTTGATGAAGTAATTATCCCGAAATCACAAAATCCAGACGTGTTGGCCTTAAATAAAGCCTCGGAGTTGGGTTTCTTCTTCGGCTTCGTGTGGCTGTGTGTGTGTATCCTTTTTCAGCCCTTGATGATAGTGGGGTCGAAAGTGAATTTGGCCAATGTCGATTAAACCCTCAAATGTTGTTGCTAACCTCAATGTTTGAGACTTTCGTTTGGACTTCATCTTTCGTTTTTTTTTTTTTTGGATTTTCATGGGTGAGTGGCCATTTTTCCTCGTGCAGCGTCGAAACGAAATCAAGAGTTTTAATCAAAAATCTGACCCTTTTCTGCGGCGGCGAAGGGTCTAATTGGTGATATTACAAAATTAAGAACTGCACTCAATTATAACGGGTAGGGGAGGAATTAATTCACGCCACCCACACGGCGGGGGTGCACACGGAGAGACTTCTTTGAAGGCGTTCTCTCGCACTTTTTCCACGTCTCTCGATTGTTCATCGCTCTTGATGGGGATTGTTGATGATCACATAAATTTTACGGCCAAACTTATAGTCGAGGGGGTGGTTTTGGCAAGTCATTAATACCAGAAAAGATGCAAATCATATTGAAAACATGAATTTTCATGTTCATCTCAGTCTCCGCAAATCAGTGGCGTAACACTGACACACACTTTCATTTCTGGGATAGTTTATGGGGTAGTTAAGTCAAAAGGGTAAACTTTATAATTAACCGATAGACGTGACTCGATTGAGGATGTGTTTAAGAGCGTCGCCTATGGCGGATTACCATTAAAATGGTTTAGGACAGCTTTGATGGGGATGAATGATGCTTAAGGCTAATTGAGGCTGAATCGAATTTTTATGACGACGAACGGGTCGCATGGTGACCCTCGAATTTGGGATGACTTCGCTCGCATATGGTCGTTAATTTGAGTTATGACTCATGAAAGTGTGTGATTTGGTTGGATTCATTTTGGGTCAAAACACAACGACTTGCGACTCAGAAATGTACTCGGAATGGTTCGCCCGGAAGACGGGCGCTTTTCGAAGAAAAACATTTTCCATCTACTCGACTTATTTTCTTCGACTCGGGCTGTTGATGAAGTACACCTTTGGGTGGAGTGCCTACAACCGAAGAATTTAGTTTCTCTTCAAAATGGTTTCATTCTGGAGTTTTGTATTGGGAGCGCATTTTAATAGCATTGTCCTTTTGGTCGGAATCACTTTTATATGTGAATTATGGCAATTCCGGAAAAAGTCCAAATTCCTAAGGGTCCAACTGTGCTCCTATAATATACAGTGGCGTGCAAAAAAAAAACATCATTTTAGTTTCAGTAGTTTACCAATAAAATTGTTTCCTTACTGCGGATTTGATTCACATTTTCAGAGCTGTTTTCTTGTTTAATTACTATAAGAAGGAGGTATCGATGAAAGAAATCCTGCAATTACAACGGCTGAAATAAAATAAAAACCACGAGGATCCCATGTATCCAGTTTTGCACGTTTTTATTTTTCCTTTCTTTTTTTGTGCTTTCACCGTTGGGTCTAAACTTGGCGTATCATACTTTATGATAAATTTCGTTATTATTATCTTGGCATCATACTTAGCGCTAAAAGGGACATTCTAGTTGAAAAATCAAATATTTATTTCTAAATTTTTAAAGTTTACATTTAAAAAATAATTTATATACAAAATACGCAGAACAACATCGTTTCACTATCCTAAAAAGGCTTTAATCATGCGAAATAGCACAGAAATGCGGTCTATGGCACCGCATCAAGAAAAGAGGGAAAACAATTGAGATTGTGCATCATAATTCCGTCTCTCCCACCTCATCGAAATGCACCAGCTGGAGTGTCACCGAAAGCTACAAACATCTGCAACACATCGAATGCGTGGGCCAAGTCTACCAACAACAACAGTGTGCAGAACAAAGAAGGCCTTTTTTCTTTGGAAGAAATAAATGCACTCACTGCAGAGATGATGATCATGCTTGGCAATTGTACTACGAAGGCGGAACAATTCAACGCTATAACCCAACTTGCAATTAAGTATTTATATAATTCTAAGTAATGACCTGTAGCTTAAACATTATATGTTGGAATGCTAGAAGCATTCGAGGGAAACTATTAGAATTTTACTCTTTTCTTAGTAGGTTTAATATTGACGTAGCTTTAATCTGTGAAACTTGGTTAAATTCAAATGATCGTTTGTCTAACTCTGATTATAAATGTTATCGTTTGGATAGGGAAGAGAGAAGTGGTGGTGGTGTTGCCGTGGTAATAAAACGCTCCATAAAACACAGAGTACTTCCTACTACTTATCTGAAACTAGTTGAAGCCATTGGTATTGAAGTTCCTTTTGCTAATGGACACACATTGAAAATGTATAGTGCTTATTTTCCGGTTGGAGAAATCACACCTCAAAAAAGATTTGATCTCCGCAGTGACTTCCTAAGGCAACGCTCACGACCTTTTCCTAATTGGCGGTGATTTCAACTGCAGGCATAGGCACTGGGGTTGTTTGAGGGCAAATGCTTGGGGTAATATTCTTAGGGACCTTAACTTAAGACATCCTTTCGAAATCCTCTTTCCAGATAGTCCTACTCACATACCATCTTGTAGGAACAAAAACTCTTCTACGTTAGACTTATATCTAACTAATGTGCCTGATCTATTTACCCCGCCCATAACCCTTAACGAGCTAAGCTCGGACCATCTACCTGTTAAGTGTTGTGTGAAAGCTTCTCCAGTGCACTGCGTAAACCAAGTATATGACTTCAAAAATGCCAACTGGAACTTATTTGGAAGCATAGTACGAACTAAACTTGAAAATTCTCTGGTTCAGAACAACAACACAACTGAAATCGATAAAAATGTAAAAACTTTTACCTCAGCAATTTTAGAAAGCGTAGACTATTCAGTGCCAAAGAAAACGGTAAGAAGATGTGTATCCAATATTCTCCCACATTACATTCTCGAGATGATAAAACTCAGAAACACTTGTAGA
Organism: Eristalis intricaria; assembly: GCA_964034865.1. Taxonomy (NCBI): domain Eukaryota; kingdom Metazoa; phylum Arthropoda; class Insecta; order Diptera; family Syrphidae; genus Eristalis; species Eristalis intricaria. Next base: position 133,978,135 of record OZ035873.1, read on the forward strand.
TCCAGGTGGAGACGTTCAAGAAATGTCTTTTATCTAGAAGCATACAACAAAATGAATTCTTTGGTAAAATATGCAATCACAAACTTTAGGAATCAGTCCTGGAACGATAGACTACAAGGTCTTGATAAGGGCAGCCCGCCATTCTAGAACATTGTCAAGGTAGTGAAGAAACAGCACACTTTTATTCCTCCACTTAAGGTTGGCAATTCTTCGCTGGTTTCTTGTTCCGAAAAAGCTAATGCTCTGGCAAACTCATTTTTTAAAAGTCATTCGATTGGTAATAACGTAGCTCCAGTCACGCATACCGAATCTTCCGTCGAACAATCACTAAACATCCTTAATTCGCAGTCATTGTTTAGTGATATTAAGTTTATACACATTACCGAATTAAAGGATACTATACGCAGTTTGAAGACAAGAAAATCGTCTGGCTTTGATGGGATTAAGAATCAGTGCCTCAAAAACCTCCCTGTTTTCGCCCTTATGAAGTTGCTGGATCTATTCAACAACTGTCTTAGATTGGCATACTTTCCTAATAAGTGGAAAGTAGCGAAGATAATCCCAATCCTGAAACCTGGCAAAGATCCCACTTCACCTTGTAGTTACAGGCCAATTAGTCTGCTAAGCTCTCTTAGCAAGTGCGTGGAAAAAATTATTAAAAATAGGATTGTATCTTTTGTTGATGAAAATGCAATTTTGCCCCCTGAACAGTTTGGATTCAGACCATTCCACAATACTACTCACCAAGTCCATCGTATCACCAAAGACATTAAAAACAACTTTTCAGCTGGCAAAAGCACTGGCATGGTAATTTTGGATGTGGAAAAAGCATTTGACACCGTTTGGCATAATGGTTTAATACATAAACTACTAAGACTTAACTTTCCACTGTATATTATTAAAATTATTCAATCGTTCCTATCATCCCGAAGTTTCAATGTGTCGATAAACCAAAGTCTTTCAGGAAATCGAATGATTAATGCAGGTGTCCCACAAGGTTCTGTTATTAGTCCAGTCCTCTTTAATATATATACTTCTGACTTCCCCAACTTGACAAACTGTAACATTGCCTTATTCGCTGACGATACTTGCATTTATTCTTCAGATGCAATTGGTTTCAACATTGAAACTAATTTGCAATCTGGTTTAAATGTTGTTGAAGTATATTGTAGTGATTGGAAAATAAACATTAATGCTTCTAAGACTCAGGCTATCTTTTTTACTCGTAAAAGAAAAGCCTGCTTACTTCCAAGCAACAATCTCCTTATCAACGGTACTCAAGTTGAGTGGAAATCGAATGTAAAGTATCTTGGCATATATTTAGATAAGCGACTTACATTCAATCTTCATGTTCAGGAAGTTATTAGAAAGGTTAATACGACAATAAGAGTGCTCTACCCATTCATATGCCGGAATTCGAATTTGAGTGACGCCAACAAATTATTAATCTTCAAAGCAATATTCCAAGCAATTATGTTTTACGGATCTCCTGTGTGGGGCAAGTGTGCAAGAAGCCATCTGCGCAAGCTGCAAATAGCACAAAACAAATTGCTCAAAATGATACTCAATCTTCCCTGGTTTTTCTCAACAGAGGAACTACATAAAATGGCTAACATTGAAATGGTCTCAGATAGAATTCTAAGACTAAGCAATCAGTATAATATCTCTTGCTCTTCATCTGACAACGACTTGATTCAAACTTAGTCTCGCGATGAGTGCAATATAAAAATTGTTTGTATATTTATTCGTTTATTTATTTATATATTTATTTATTCATTTATTTAAATATATATATTCATATTTATTTATTTATTTATTTATTTATTTGTTTATTTATTTAATTATTTATTTATTTATTTATTTATTTATTTATTTATTTATTTATTTATTTATTTATTTAATTATTTATTTATTTATTTATTTATTTATTTATTTATTTATTTATTTATTTATTTATTTATTTATTTATTTATTTATTTATTTATTTATTTATTTATTTATTTATTTATTTATTTATTTATTTATTTATTTATTTATTTATTTATTTATTTATTTATTTATTTATTTATTTATTTATTTATTTATTTATTTATTTATTTATTTATTTATTTATTTATTTATTTATTTATTTATTTATTTATTTATTTATTTATTTATTTATTTATTTATTTATTTATTTATTTATTTATTTATTTATTTATTTATTTATTTATTTATTTATTTATTTATTTATTTATTTATTTATTTATTTATTTATTTATTTATTTATTTATTTATTTATTTATTTATTTATTTATTTATTTATTTATTTATTTATTTATTTATTTATTTATTTATTTATTTATTTATTTATTTATTTATTTATTTATTTATTTATTTATTTATTTATTTATTTATTTATTTATTTATTTATTTATTTATTTATTTATTTATTTATTTATTTATTTATTTATTTATTTATTTATTTATTTATTTATTTATTTATTTATTTATTTATTTATTTATTTATTTATTTATTTATTTATTTATTTATTTATTTATTTATTTATTTATTTATTTATTTATTTATTTATTTATTTATTTATTTATTTATTTATTTATTTATTTATTTATTTATTTATTTATTTATTTATTTATTTATTTATTTATTTATTTATTTATTTATTTATTTATTTATTTATTTATTTATTTATTTATTTATTTATTTATTTATTTATTTATTTATTTATTTATTTATTTATTTATTTATTTATTTATTTATTTATTTATTTATTTATTTATTTATTTATTTATTTATTTATTTATTTATTTATTTATTTATTTATTTATTTATTTATTTATTTATTTATTTATTTATTTATTTATTTATTTATTTATTTATTTATTTATTTATTTATTTATTTATTTATTTATTTATTTATTTATTTATTTATTTATTTATTTATTTATTTATTTATTTATTTATTTATTTATTTATTTATTTATTTATTTATTTATTTATTTATTTATTTATTTATTTATTTATTTATTTATTTATTTATTTATTTATTTATTTATTTATTTATTTATTTATTTATTTATTTATTTATTTATTTATTTATTTATTTATTTATTTATTTATTTATTTATTTATTTATTTATTTATTTATTTATTTATTTATTTATTTATTTATTTATTTATTTATTTATTTATTTATTTATTTATTTGTTTTTGTTTTCTTTGTACTTCCCCTGTTAATTATTTTAGTCTCACATTATCATTGTACACTGAAATCAAGTGCTGAAACCACTTCTCTCTTCCCCCTGCGGGTTTGTTTTGTCTTAATGAAGGTTTTTAGTGGCTTTTCCTTCGAATTGCATATTAATCTGTGATATTATCTTTAATAAAATTGTACAAATATTTTAGTAGTAAGGTACCAAACCAAATCTCTGTACCCCTAAAATTGTATCCAAAAATGTAACTTCTTGCCACAATAAAATATCAAAAAAAAACCTATTGCGAACATTACGCGAGAGGACTATTACAAGGCCCATGGGAAGAAATGGGTTGATGTCCGTTATTAAAAATAAAAAAAAATGCTCTGAATATAGAAACAAAAAATAAAAATATAGAAAAAAAATATAGGCCTGATCAGATTTCTGCAAAGAAAATAAAAACTGAATTGCAGAAGACTATAAACGAGCCAAAATTAACAGCCACTCCGAAGGACCCTGACCATTTCAATCAAATCCTTAAGAAAACAATTTTATAAATGAAAAACCACAAAAACTAAAATTATGTACCCGGTTTTGCTCGCCACTGTAAGTCAACTAGATTAAGAAATAACTGTTAGTCAAACGTAACTAGAATAAGAAAGAAGAGCCTCTTAGACAGTTCGTGGATTTAGTGGACTTGAGAATGATCGAGCTTACATGTGTGAAAATGCTTTGTACGACAGCAGTCCGATAAATCAGTGACTGATACAAGATGGCGTTAAAGTTGCATACACGTTTTGGGTGACCAATTATATATATAGCTTTTCTAATTGTTGTTTTTCGGCAGCTGTGGTACCAATGACAGCCGCCTGTCCAAATATTCCCCAAGGCTAAAGCCCCCATACACACGACACTTGGGTGCACACTTGTGTCAGTCTGCTAAAATGTGACCTGTGTGTGGGCTCCCCCGTGCACCAATTTCTCAGTGTATCACACGGTATGACTAAAATGAATTTCTTTTCTTGTGTCGGTGTTCCTAGAAGTGTGATGTACGTATGTGGACTTGTCCGCACACTTTGATACAAAATATCAGTCGCAATCCGATCCGTTGATGAGTGACGAGCTGTGATATTGTAAAGCGACAATAGTTACATTTGAATTGTTCTTGTTATCTGAACGATTTAGAGATTCTGGGCAATAAGCCTGACTCAGTTGGGTAGTCCATGATACATGCATGCAGAAGACATGAACAGATCAGTATTGGTACACATAATCTCTACCACCCCAACTGCTCAAATCGCTGTTCCTTCGTCGTCAAAGTCGGATGAAGAACTAATGTGTATGAATTTGTGGAAGATGTGGAATGTTCTTCAAGACACTGGTAACCCCTGCTACCAGCATGAACGATTCACGGGATATTATTCTCCTTTTTCATCGCGCCTACGTCCTAAGCCCCACCTCTGCACACTTCTACCACTCTCCCCACGGAACTGCCGTTAGGTATTACTTCGCGGTGTTTGTTACCATATCACGCTATGTGATCTATATTTGCCAATTCGGCTTTTCTTTCTTTTTCGAGCCTTCTTAGCTCGATCTACACGCTCGTTATAAAGGAGCAGGCCACCAGCCATTTGACAGCAGACTGCGTCATATGACTAACTAGGAGCTCGGGAGTTGGTAGACTCTCTCTCGTTACGGCAAAGCGTCTGCAATGGAATATTGCGTGGTCTGAGTTCTCATCTTCGCCCAGATGGGTGAGCTGTCGCGACCAAATCTGTGGAGGTATTTCCGTTAACCTCCATGGCCCGACAAACACTGCGTGAGGTGGTAGTTGCAGTTCCGTGAGCTCTCGTTGTCCAGGCTTCTCTTGTGGGTATCAATTTATGGGTCCATCTGCCTTTGGTTGTGATGTCCCGCCTGGCTTGCCACAGTTTCAGTGGCACCTTGTGCTAGTCTCCGCGGGATTTGCAGTTCTCCGTAGATAGATCCTTTGCATTTCGGTGGCGAGAATGTCGATCGGGACCGTATCCGCAATGACGCAGGGTGCTTCGTACGAAATTTTTCGGAAACTGCTGATTGCTCTTAAAGCCCACAGCCTGTATGTTGTCGAAAGCTTCCCTGCTGACTCCGTGGTCACCACGGCCTTCGTCCATATTGGTGCAGCGTAAAGAACGATTGAGCTTACCACTGTGGAAAGTAGGATGCTTCTCGCATATCCAGCTCCTCCAATGTTCGGCAGCATTCCGGACAGGGATGCCTGCATCCTTACTGCTTTTTTGCTGCAATACTCGACGTGAGTCAAGTTCATCCGGTTGTCGAGCATTACCCCTAGGAATCTTAGGGACTCCTTCGATCTAATTATATGGGAACCAACCCGGAAGTTCGCGTATTCCACAGTCTTTCGGCTGGTTATTAAGACAGCCTCAGTCAGGATTCCATCCAATCCTTGATCCTGGCGATCGCTTCGTTTGTGGCTGCTTCCACCTTGTGGATGTGCTTGGCCACTGTCACGACCGCGATGTCGGCAGCAAAACCGATGACCTTGACTCTATGTAGCAGCATTAGTCTCAGCACTCCGTCGTACATTAACTTCCACAGAAGGGGGCCAAGGACTGAGCCCTGTGGAATGTCTGCCGAGACTTCGTGGTTTTTAATTTCGTCGTCAGCGACACTTGTGTGTATGGGGCACTTTACACGCTTGCCGAACCTGCGAAAATTGTAGAAAGTATTATCGATATATTTCAGCTCAGATTTTTTGGTTGGATTTTGGCCTGCATGCAAGTAAGATTGTGATGATTTAAGAACTTAAGCAGTGAATTCTATTTGGAAGCTGGAAAAGTTGGCCGTAGATCCGATTTCGGGCAATTAACCGGTCAAGGTCGATAAGAACAGTCAGCAGTATTAACAAGCAAAATTACCAATATTGGAGCGAACACTATTCACGCGCATCCACTAAGATTGACTGTCTTCTAGCTTCCGTGAGCCCGCTGCTTCGCATCATCAAGATCAAGCTGTCTTACATCCGCGATAACTTGTTTTTTATAGCGTAGATTCGGTCTTCTCCTTCTTCTCGAACCAGTAGACCCGAAGACCATCTTGGAGCGTTGGTGTTCATGCGCTCGTGCAGTCGACGGATTCTTGGTTGCCGGACTACAGTCACATCCCGGTACAGCTCGTAGAGTTCGCGGTTGTGTCTTCTCCTCCATTCGCCTTCGACCATATATCCGTCGTAGAATTGTTCCTTCGAAGGCACCATGCGTGAGTCCTGCCGTTTTGCTTATCCTCTAGTTTTGGACTCGGCAAGATTGTGGTGCTTCCCGCCAGGCTGTCGATAGTAAATAATGTCTTGTCCGAAGTGTTTTTTTTTTTCTTGTCCGAGAGCATGTACAGTGAACTCCCTTTATAACTAAATACCATAATTTGTTCGAGTTAGAATCTGACTTAGAGAGATTTTTTGTACGGAAAATTGAGAGAAAATTATGTAAAATATGGCGAAAAAGTTCGAGTGAGAGAGAGTTTAGAGAGTTTGACATAGAGAGAGTTCTCTGTACTTCGTCTTATCCACATTAACTTTAGGACTAGTTCATTTCGCCTGTTCTCCAATCGCCGTCAAAGGTTCCACCATTTAATTCGAAATTCATCGGTCTTTTAGAGGCTTTCCCTAGTGTAAAAATTTGGGCCACGGTCAATTTGCCGAGCCGGAAGCCGAACTGGTACATGACGATTAGCGCGATGCAAAACGGTTTTAGACGTTCACAGAGCACGGTGGACAAGATCTAATAGGCGACGTTGAGCAGAGATATACCTCCGTAGTTGTTTGCAAGACAGAGGATCGCCTTTTTGGTGGCTTATGGAGCTCATATTACAGTCATCTGGCTTTATACAGATGATCTGGCATAGTCTCCGCCAGAACATCACCACCGGCTTTGCCTTGAAGAGCTCTGATTGTAAGCAATCAGAAAGTCAAGGTTCCGCGTTGTGGCAATATATTTCAATCGGAGGTCCTGCCAGTTAAAAAACCGCCTATTCTAGAATTATGTCAATAATGGGAATAACATTAGCTGATGGTCCCATTTTCATTGCCAATCAAATAGCTTGACAAGGGATTTCGCCAACCGAATTCAAATATAAGTCAGTTGTATAGCTACCATCGCAATGCTCTCTATTCATAACACTTGATTGTGATATGCTGGGTGGTTAGCCACGGATCATAACTGACGATGGAAAGCTAAAGAATGGGTTCCAGAATCTCTGTCTGATGTGAGGAAAATGGTGCATTTCGGGATCATGAAAATAGCAAAAAAAATAGCGCTCTTGAAATACTTTTGAAATTATTCCGACACGGTACGATGGTACAAAATCAGTCAATGTTACAAGAACTTGCTAACAATGTTAGTTGATTGGTCATAATCAAGTCATCCGATTATGCCACAGAAATTGGAAGTTTCCATAGATAGCTTGTGTGTCAGCTTGCGTCTTGGTCTTGGATTAAAGAAGACTAGCGAGTGTTAAGTCGATGCTCCCCACCTTCATATTGGGGAGCAAGCTGCTCACAATCGCAATGACTTATTAGATGCTATGTCGGAAAACGTGATATTGGTCGACTCACAAATAGAATATGCGCGACGCACTGTTTAGTTCGGTTCAATGACCACGGAACTGTTCGAAACCTACACCAGATTTCGTGGCCTTGTGATTTCTGTGACACGACCATTGATGACTGAAACACAATTCTGCGTTGCTCCTACCGTCATATTTCAACACAATGAAAATTTGCATAATACTGTGTCGTGCTACATTTGTTTAAACATGGGAGAAATGTCAAAAAACGCAAGAGAGCACTCTCTCGCAGTAAGCATTTCCGATATGTTCGAATGACCTGCGGGATGCTGCGTTCACCTGGCATTTGCTTGTGTTGACGATTTACGCCAGAAGTGACTCTATAAGTAACGCACCATAGAGTCTCTGGCATAAAGAGCTCTGTGATGAAAGTCCATGGAAACATCTGTCAAACGCACAAAAAGTTAACAGTTAACCAACTTCTTCCGAGTGGTACCAACGCATTTTGCTGTCGTTATTCGCTCCCCCCCTTTTACGAACTTATGAACTGTCAATATTTTGACAGCACGCTTAACACTTGCTTGTGTTGAAAGGTGACGCTTTAGCCAACGCGGCATCGTGTTTGAGGCATGAAGAGCTCCCGAATGAATGCCCACCTGTCAAACGCACAAAAAGTTAACAGTTAACCAACTTCTTCCGAGTGGTACCAACGCATTTTGCTGTCGTTATTCGCTCCCCCCCTTTTACGAACTTATGAACTGTCAATATTTTGACAGCACGCTTAACACTTGCTTGTGTTGAAAGGTGACGCTTTAGCCAACGCGGCATCGTGTTTGAGGCATGAAGAGCTCCCGAATGAATGCCCACCTGTCAAACGCACAAAAAGTTGACAGTTAACCAACTTCATACGTCGTGGAGTTCACTAACGTGTAGACCGCTGTAGCTATTCTCCCTCCCTATCAAACTAGCTCACGAACTGTCTTCTTTTTTTTGACAGCACGCATAGATTGCATGAGCTTGGCTCTTTCCCAGGTTAACATCACCATCAATAAATGAAATTTGTGATAAATTGGTGATTTTCTTGGTATTTGGTTCTTCAGTTTATTATTTTTGACAGCTGACGTATGTGTGGCTTCTGTCATAAACCTTTGTTGTCAGTTAGCATGACCAATTCAGAAAACGGCTTATAAATGACTCAAGTTTATCACCAAAATTCGTGCTTTTCCAAACTGTACATATACAACTCCAGCCTCCCTGTCAACGAATGCGTCGAATCTCCGCGTTCTTCCACAGGGGCTGTAATGGAAAACGAAACCAAAGTCCATTAGACGACTGACTGATCGGCTGTGAAATGGTGGCACCACACACTAATGGCCCACCCTAACCGTGGACGCTTCTGTCAACTGCCGAACACTTCTGCCGTTCCCGAAAGCCTCAATCACCTGCCGAGATCGTTCAATTTAAACTGATCACCGCCCCTTGCTGGCATCGGAATGTCCTCATTTCCATCTAACGGCCTTGATAGATAATCGAGTGTCCAGGCACCGAGGAACCCTTGCCGATGCTCAGCAGGTGTCGAATTGCATTTCATTTAACTAAATGCGCACTTCTTATCCCGAAAAGCCATTGGTCCTTGAAGACTTTGGATCCCTTTTGTTTCCGGACGCGTGTACATGTGCGGATGGCCCAGAGGCGAGAAGGTAAAATTCAAAAGGCAACATCTAAGCGACTTAGGGAAGCTCCCCTCCACCAGCCACTTACGTGAGGTAAATCCCTAAAATCCGTTCCCCAGTCATTCAGCCCCTCCTCGTGTGCACTCACCTCCTCGGGTAAGCTGCCCATCGCACCCAAAATGAAAAATAAATTGTAATCGCTTTCCGTTTATAGCGCCTCATTTGCGTGAGGCACCCTCCGCCGCCGCCTGGCCTAGGGGGCGGGCACTGAGGTCTACTGCGGATTGTTGCTCTTCAGCCGGGGGACAAGGGGAGTGTATTTTATTGATTTCCCTTCATTGGGGGCCGATTTGGGACGACTCTATTCAGCAATCGTTGCTTGTCTTAAAGCACAGCCGCACCGGCAATGTTTTCAAATCAACAGCCAGCCATGGGAGGCAAGGACGACAACGACGACGACGCAGAGGAGTGTGTCATCGGCGGAAAAAAATGCCAACCTACGGCTGCAAGAAACCCAAGATGGGGCGACAGAAGCAGCATGCGATGCCGACAAATCGGGTACACAGTTGGTAATGGGTCGGCGCGAGGAGAGAGCGGCAACGAAAAAAACAAAAATCTGGATTAAGGTGTGTTTCACATACAAGCCGACGTCACTTATCCACTTTGGCTCCCCTCCATATGTGAGCCTCACTCCCGTCACGTGGCACACCCAGAAGGGGTTTGGAAAGGGACACCCCTCGGTGGGGCAGCATTTGTATGCGAAACGAAGACCGTTGGCAATTTTTCACAAGAGAAAATAGGAGAAACAAAAGAGAGCAGAGCACAAGGAATCGGCGGAGCAGGCAAAGCCAGGCCAGGGGACCGGACCGGAAAAAAGTTCCAGGAAAAGAAATGGAGAGAGCAGAACATAATTTCTCCCGTGGGGGCAGTTGCGAAGAAAGGAAACGAACGGCAGGGAAAAAAACGAAGAAACATGGAAGCGCTGCTGTCGGAGAGGCGAGAGGCTGGAGCGCGAGGCAAGCTATTTGTTCCATTTGCTTCGTGTCTCCGTCCGCACACAAAGGGCCTAAACAATAATTATGCCAATAGTCTCCAGAAATGGGCAACGAAAACGGAACGAAAAGGTTAAATTCTTGCCCGAGGTTTATTGCTTGTGCTTTCAGCTTTTAACATGGCCCTGAGGGAGGCCAACGTCGGGTCCACCACCTGCCTCCCGAAATGCACACGCACCTTTCCGTTTCCGACTTTAAGGCGGAACCAAGCGGCCTTTATTGGCTTGATTTTCTATCTGATTTAAATTTTATTGCAGTCCTTTTGTGTTTAATACCGCTTACAGGGAGCGGTTATAAAATATTTAATGACCCACCGGCTTGGGGTGGGGGTGGGAAGGGGAAAAGGCGAGGCGCCACGCCGCGCCGCCCGCCTTGGCAAATGAATGTAGGGTAGATTGCCAGGCAATTCACGAGGTGATTATCGCAATCATTGTGTGGTCGGTTTGTTTGTGAATTTCTTTTATGTCACTTTAATTACGATTAATCAATGAATGCTGTGCGGTGCGGTGCGATCCACTCATATCTGATTGCTTTCGTTGCGTTGGGGGATTGCTTTCGCGAAGGCCGGCCGTGGGGCGGGAGTTGTTTGGTTAACCCGGTGAGGTTGGCTCTATTCTTTGTTCGCGAATAATGATGCGCTTGGGGGTTCGTTTTACCTCTTTAATCTTTGCAATCGGACTTAAATTAATTATAAGTTGCACAGCATGGTGGGTGGGGGGGGGGACTTGTTGGAGTGGGTGTCGTGCCATGTCATGAGTGATATTTGATATGCGCTTGACAAATAATCATCTCCGATGGGCGAGAACTGGTCTTTGAGGGACGATTCGCTTTAAGGTCTTTAATTAGTCGGAAATGTTGAAACTTGATCTGGAGATGGTGTGGACTGGGGATGGAGATCTGCAGGGTTATCACCCACGTCGTTTTACTTTAAAGTTCGTAGGAGTGCTTATGACTCTGCTAACACATCCGCGACGTTTAGTGAACCAGCCACGTCGCCACTCCACTCGTAAAATATGGAAAGTCACTCCATCCAGTCATTTTTTTTTGCAGTGATTTGTCACACTGCTCACATATGTATGTATGTACAGTCACTAGCGAAAGTATGGATACAGCATATACAGTGGCGAGCAACAGTGGATACAACGCTTCAACTTCTTTTGTGATTCTGCATTTCCTTATAACGGATTTGACTGAAATTTTTGGTTTCCATCGTACTGGAATCTAAAGATTGTAATCAGTCTATATTAATCTGTTGTCCAATTTTGTCGGGCCTTAATTTGTTTCCTAAGTTTTTATATTTTTTTCTGTCTGTGCTGCCTTTTTTATTTTTTATAGCGGACAACATCTCAATTGTACCCAGTGTCCGATGATCAAAGAGCTTCGATCAGGGTAGAACATATATGTCCCACAGCCAATGGCATCAATACACATCCGGATCGAAAGGGTTAAAGGTCCTGTCGTGTAATGTAGGCGTTGATTTTGATGTGTTTTCATTAATTCTTACCGATGCGGTCTCAATAAGGTAATGAATGATGATCAACGCTTCTGGGCGCCCACCTTTATTACGCACCGACTGGCAATCACAGAAATTCTGTTCTATGTCTCATATTTTAACCCTTTTTGTAGATATCAAAACGAATTACAGTCGTACCTGTAATTCCCTAAGTCGTAATTCAAGGGAAAACCAGAAAGCAAGTTCGAGTAATAGACAATACGCAAAACATGTGGGAATAAAATTATTCGCTTATTTCAAAGAATTCTTTGTACAGTAGACTCTGGATAACGTGAACACCGTTTAGTGTGAACACTGGATAACGCGAAACTAGAAAGTACGCAAAAAGTGTGGGAATAAAATTATTCGCTTACTTTAAAGAATTCTTTGTACAGTAGACTCTCGATAACGTGAACACCGGTTAGTGTGAACACTGGATAACATGAAAAGATTTTTTGTTTGCTTAACATCTCTAGAACGTGAACAAATCATGAACACTCCAAAACGTGAACATCAATTTTTTCTTCAAGTTAACAGTAAACAGTAGTGGTCGCCGTGGCGTAGTGGGTAATTGCGTCGACTCCTACGCAGAGGGTGCCAGGTTCGATACCCGAATTTACTAGCTTTGATAATTCACGGCTCCACCTCTTTCGAGTCACTGGCAATGCTGAAAGAGTATTCCTGTCTAGAAAAAGCTTCTCAACTTCGCCGTTCGGAGTCGGCATTAAACTGTAGGTCCCTTCCACTCGTGAAAGAACAATAGCACGCACAACACGAGTGGTTGCTGATAAGCTAGGCCCAGGTCCGCCTCGGACTGTCGCGCCACCCATATTATTATTATTATAACAGTAAACCGAGCAAGCTGTATTTTAGCTTGAAATTCCTTATTCTTGGTACAATACTTAGGGAAAAGCTGGGAGAATGTTTTTGGGGACTAAGAATTGACTGATTTTGTCCATTAACTGTCGTATCGGTAATGCCCGTGTTCAATGTTTAATGTTGCCACAGTGGGCCGCCGTGGAGTAGTAGCTTATTGCGTCAACTCCTATGCAGTAGACTCAGAAACACCCTTTCCGCTTTCAACCAACATATCTTAGGTGCACTATCTTAGGTGCACTAAGGCGACTGTTTTCTTTAATTCTTTTTATTATTATGCGTCCTTCGCGCTGTGTTAATTTCTTGGGCTGCTCTTTTTGCTTCTTGAATTCGATAAGGCCTTCGATCCGTCTTATGATGTCACCGACTGTATTAGGCTTCATTTTAAAAATGTCCGCAATTTTATTGCAAGTTTCACCTTTTAAATTGTGTCTTAACACCAACTCGCGTTTTTCCACCGAAGTGTTCTTTCCTTTCCGGCCCACCCTATTTCTTGTTTGAACTTGTGGGCGATTTTAAACAGGTTATTACCAAATAATGTTGTAGGAATGATAATTTCAAACAGACATATAAATCTGAGCATAGGGTTCTTAGATTTAAGCCGTAAAGAGAAATACAAGTTAAAAAACCGAGTATTAATGAAGATTCTTTTTTCATAGTTTTTAGTGTCAATATCTTGTGGTAATGGTAAGAGTTTTTTACTCAAAAAATTGCTAATCTCGCAGAAAATTAAGGAATTACCGAGCAGGAAAAGATCACACATTCGAGTAAAAAACCGAATATTAATGACACCTACTGCATATTAAAAAGTCACTTAATTCGTCGATGGACTAGGGAGAAATCAGCTGTGAGTCTGTCATCTCGTTAATATATTATTTCTGGTTTTGAGACGTTGCTAAGGTGTGGTAAACACTAGTGGTGTACCAATCCGAAAGTTTTACAAACCGAGTTAACCCGGGTTAAAATAGAGACAGACCGAGTTGTAACCCGGGTTGACGAACTCGGTTTGATTATGAACCGTCGAGTTGTATTTTCCAATTCTATTTTGTTTCGGGTTGGTTTCGGTGTTCTATATCCTAAGACGATTGTGTTGGCAAGCGAAGCGATAGGCGCACTGGGTAGCCAAGCCAATGCCGGCTTTGTGGGTGCAAATTGTTTAAATTTTTCTCTCTTCTCCTTTATCTCTCTTCGTATTTGCTTCACTTCGCACGTCACACACAACGCAACTTACTTGCTTTGACACGTCACACAAAAAAGAGAGAATTTTAGGTATACATACAAAGCAGACAATTCACGAAAAGTTAACGAAATGCTGCAGCCTGCTACGACCAAACCAATATGGAATGAGACAAATCGAGTTGTTTCGTCTAATTCGATTTGGGATTCACACCGAGTTATACCGTCTACAGTTTGTTGTATGTATTCCCTTCATTTCATCGGTTTTGCCAATTCGGTTTGAAATAAATGTTATTCGGTTTGAGTCGGTTTAGGTGTAACTCGGGTTAATTCATTTTTTTAACCCGGGTTGACACACCACTAGCAAATACCGATTTATCACACAATACTGCGGTGTCATCCGTGAAAAAGTCTAAGTAAATCGTATAAGTCTAAGAAGTGATGATGACTGTTCTCTCTCCTGTCAGATGCCTTTCTCATCACACTGGATGTTCTGCAGGGTTTCATGCTAAGTCATAGGTTACAGTGGTCTAAAAATCGATACATAATTGAAAAAGTTGACTATAATTAGTCTTATTTATCATTCCGCTTTTCTGGCTCCGAAGTCACTAAACTTAGTTCTTGAGCCAGCTACTCATAGGGAGCTTCATCTAAGCTAAAACCTGTCTTGGGTCCGCGTTCACTTTATACTGGAGACGCAGTTTTCCTGGAGGATCGATGGATGATTCGGTGCGATCGATGTGACGAGCCAGTGTATGTAGTTCACGGATCTGTGGTTGCCGGGTTCCTGCAACCACAATTTTCGACGGCTTATAAAGATTGTGATCGAGTTTTGGGTAAGAGTTCATTTATGTATACCTCAGTTTGACCTCGGTGTAGTAGTAACATAAGGTACTGATGTTTGCGTTGTTTACTTAAAAAAAAAGTGTGAAAACGTATTCGATAAATCAATGCTTGTTTCTACTTCTCTATAGCGGACAACTACGGGACGATCATAATTGTCCGTTGAGTAGGGAGTCCGTTTTAGGCGAAGAGTCCAATGTTGAGTCACTTTGTTTTTAGCAATTTGGCTGATATTTCGCCAGCTAAGGCTTTCATTGAAGCTGGCCTAACGCACATAGACGACTTCAAATCGTGGGAAATTTACCTCGTACCGGTCTAAAATGAGAGATAAATTGCTCAGCGAACACTGCCGATTCACGTGCTCAATAGCGAATAAGCGTGTAAAATCGACTACGTTCAATCGTACATTCTGGGCGAAAAACGCCCAAAATCTTTGAACCAATGATACAGTGACACAGAAAGTTTACAGAATTTCGGCGGAAAATTAATTTAAACGACCAAGGAGCAGAGGTTTGTGTCTGGTCTTATTTTAAAATTCGAATTCGAAATAAAACAGTATCTCAGCGTCAGAATTCCATCATTTAAGGAGTTCCCCCAGGTCAAGGTCCCTGCTCTGTTCACTAAATCAAGCACAGAGGACCCTTGGAATTTCAAGAAACTAATTGCACCACAGAACCATGCTGCTCTTCAGCTTGAATACCCTCAGAAGTGGCATTCTTCATCGCTTGGTCGATTTGATTCTCAAGTTCAACGCACACCATCCGTTCTCCACCCCGAATTAGAGCATCGTTATCCACCACGGCCAGCCAGACAGAGTGCGCTCGTACACATCCCCAATGTAAATCTCCCTCTATCAGCATGAAAGACGAACCCCTCTCCGCCTTCCCCCGTCCCATAAACTGGTTAAGCGAATTACACTCCCTCAAATGCCACAAACTCCAGGAATAAGGTCAGTTGCAGTCATGGCAACATAAAGCCCTTCAAATGGCCCTCCAACAGCCAATTTGGATGAGCGAACAGACACACATTCGTCCATCTATGCAAAGCGCCAGCCGCACAAGCCCTCCCCTCCATCCTCCACCCGGCCTATTCACGTTCCGCTTACAACATCATATGTGTTAAGGGTGCCATTAGATGGGGCTCTCGAATCTTGTACGGCTATTCGCTGCCCTAAACACTTCCTAATTCACGACTCAAAATAGCAAAGGTCAAACGTTTTAGCGTCCGTTTCACTTTATTGCCTCGTAAACAAGAGCCGTTCAATTGCAAACCAACCACCCCACACCACCAGGCCCTGGTCCTTCGCGGAATGCAAACCGAGTCCGCTTGCACATCGTCACTCCCCCGCGCACCCTGTGATATCAGTTAGCCCATATAAAACTTCTAATATCGGTCCTTGCCGATACGCGTCTCCCATAACCAATTCGCAACCCCCTGGCGCCCCTTTCTCGCGATGACGATGTTTATGGGGATTTTAATATGCTCCCTCCTCTAAGAAGGTGTTTCGTATTCATCGCGAAGCGCAGCAGTGATCGTTAAGGCGGCTCGGCGCGCCTCGCCCACCCCTCCGATGGGGGGTGAGATGCCCGAGCGGATGTTTATTATTGCAAGCCCCGATGGTGTATCGCCTGCGTGATGTTGATTTTCCAATCAGTCGTGCGTCGTCGTCGTCGTTTTTATTGTTTCGATCGCCTCATGACTTTTCACTCGGAGAGTTATGAATCCCCAGGGCCGCAGCACCCCCTGCGAATAAATCCGATAAGCAAACTCGGACGGCACTTGTATTCACTTGCAGCCGGCACATAGGGCAGATGGATGATGATATCCGCGATGGTGATTTTTTTTCAAGTTTTCATATCTTGGCCCGCGGAAGGTTCATCAGCGGGTGCTGCCAGCCGTTTCGTCAGCAATCCATTTTGAAGCGGGCAATATTCCCTTTTTTTGCATTTTGATTATATCGATTTCCTAAGTGACAAATCGATTAAACAGGGGTCGGACGGAAGGATGCCGTTGGAAGCATGTGAAAAATTGAAAAGGACCGCCGGAGGTTATGACGATATTCCGGGGGAGTTTAAAGTGATTGCGCTGCAATCTGAGTCCGCCAGGGGTGATAGATGGATTTTGCGATTCGATTTGAAAGATCTTATGAGCGTTGGGAAGCTATTTAGACTCGCTCTTCTGTTGGTGGCATTTGAAACGCAAAAGGACAGAGGACAGGGTACCTTATACGCGGGCTCTGTTGCGTTGCCCCGCAGGTTCGGAGTCGAAGACTCTCCGGGCTGAAGCTAAGTTGTCCATTCGCTTACATGGCCTAGCCATCTTAGGCGTTGGATCCGTAGACGTCTGGCTAGACTCATGTTACTGTACAGCCCATACAGTTTGTGGTTGAACCTTCTCCTCCAAATACCATCAACGCAAACAGAGACGAAGATCGCGCGCAGAAACCTTTCATCCGCTTTGGATATAATCCGTGCCTCTGTGCCGTAGAGCAGGACGGAGATAATTAAGCTTTTATACAGAATCAACTTGGTCTTCCGAGAGAGGGCCCTATTACTCAAATGCCCCTTGAGCCCATAGATACAGAGATTGGCAAGAGTGATTCTCCGTCTGATCTCGGTACTGATGTTGCTTATACTGTTTCCCGCAGAGTCTGGGTAGACGAAGTCATTCACCACCTCAAAGTTATAGCTGCCTGCAATGACGTTTTGGCCGCGTCGTCGTTATTGTTCGTCCTTTCTTGATGATTCGCCCTCGTTTTCCGCCAGATCCACTTTAGCCGGTTCTGCTTCAATGCAAATTCCCATTCTCGCAGGACTACGACGCGGGACTTTCGAACTGGCTCACCCAAGTAAACCCAAGTAATCAAGGGCAATTTTGTTCACTACTGCTCAACTTGCCGGAAAACCGAGGAGTTGATCAACTGCGGAGTTGGCGTCAACTTGAGGTTTAACCTGCGAGTTGAAAATTGGTTTCTTACTATTTCAACTCACAGTCTGAAATTTAAATCCAGAAGTTAACAATTTACACATTCAATGTCATTTTCAACTTTGAATTTACGGTGTGTGTTATTCGCTATGAGAAGGAGAATTGTGAGCGAACGTCAAACGCATGCAACTCAGATGAGTGCAAGAAAAGAGAGACAGCAAAATCCCAGATTTCATCCCTTAACTAACAAAATCAAAGTTGAAGGAAATGAGAAGTTGATAAACTCACGAGTTGTAAATTGAAGTTGAAACCATAAAATGTGAGTGAATGAAAGCAAATACAGAAGTTCGTTCGTGAACTACACAAACCTAATAGAAGATCATATCCTCAAACTAGAGATCCTACAAAACGCACTTTGTCGCAGATGCACATCATATCCAACAGGGAAACCTTAACACATTTGATTTGTGCCTGCTCGGCACTTTCTAGATGCAGTTCAGGAGTTTGTCTACCTCGGGGCAAACGTAAACTCCACAAACAACATCACTGTGGAGATCCGACGTAGAACCGTCTTTAGCACCCGGTGTAACTTCGGTTTGTCAAAACAACTGGCGTCAAAACTCCGGACTCGAAGGACTAAGATCATGCTCTACAAAACCCTTATTTTGCCAGTCCTGCTTTATGGAGCCGAAAGCTGGACGATAAGCAAAACTGCGGAGCTGATTCTTGGTGCCTTCGAAAGAAATATTCCACGTCGGATATATGGTCCCGTCTGCGAGGAAAGTGAATGGAGGAGAAGACACAACCGCGAGCTCTACGAGCTGAACCAGGATGTGGATCGACTGCACTGGCTCGGCCACATCGAGCGCTGGACAACAATGCTCCAGCTAAGAGGGTCTTCGAATCCGAGCCTCCTGGTTCGAGGAGGAGAGGAAGATCGAACCTCCCGTATAAAGAGCAAGTAATCGCGGATGCAAGACAGCTTGGTCTTGATGACTGGAAGCAGCGTGGGGGGAACGCACTACCCTTTCTACCCCGGGTCTAAAGGGTTCGACGCTGGAGTTCCCTCGCTCCCCAGCTACCAGAAATTTTGGTGCTGCCTAGCAACATCCCGAATGTCTCGGCTGGATACCGCCGTACTGAACCGGAGGAGACCCTCCTCAGCTCGTTGTGCGACAGAACGGTCGTGGTTGAGTCGCCCATCCACAATTGATCTGGCGATGTGGTAGATGAGCGGTACCGCATTTATATCTTGTAACAGTCCGTGCTTATCTAAATGGAGAAAAGCTTCTGGGGGAACGAAGCCACTGTGGCGTACCTTTTCGTGGTATTCTGGATTGGGGTAATAAGCCCCTGAGATCAAGTTATTGGACGAGTTGGAAACCTCATTGGAATAGAATTTTATGTACTGGGACTCTGAAGTTCGATAAAGGCGAAGGCAAGCCCTAAGACAAGCCCTCTCAAACAACCGAATCTTTTCCATCAAGCTTGCACTCACGTTGAACCACACGGGACAGCCATAGGTGAGCATTGGCCGGATGAGGGCCATGTAGCAGATAACCTTTACCCTCGCATCGAGTTGACTGTTGTAAAACAGTCTCTTTGTAAGGGCAAAAGCTCCTCGGGCTCTGGCCAGAGCAGCATCTACATGTTTGTTAAAATATAGATACTGATCTAGCCAGATCCCCAAGTATCTGACTACAGTCCTTTGCGCCAAAGGTTCCCCGTGTCTTCCAACGCTTGAGAACTTTCGCCAATTCTTTTTCGTATCCGCCGAGGCCTTATGCAACGGCATCCTGAACAGAATGGTTTCCGACTTCCGGAAGTTGATACTCAACTTCCAGTCATCGCAACTTCTCATAAATGAATCCAAGTCAGCCTGCGTGAGCGTAGTGATTTCCTCGATCTTTTTGCCTGATCTGTACACGATCAAGTCATCGGCATACGCAATTAGATGAGGAAGAGAACTTAAAAGATCGCTCAAGTAAATGTTGAACAGGATCGGCGAATTAACGGCACCCTGTTGGAAACCATTTTTAACTTGAAATATACCTGTCGAGGTCACGTTGCCATTCTTGACTACGAACCGTCTACCGGTAAGCATGTTACACAGTAGGTACAGCAGTGGTTTGCTTATGCCTAGCCGATCGAGCTTGTAGAAAAGACCTTCTAACCATACGGTGTCAAAGGCCTTCTCCAGATCAATCAAGCAGGCACCCGTACATTGTTTCTGGCTTTTGTTCCATTGGATATCCGACACCAGTTTCGACGCGGCATGAATAGTGTCATGCCCCGCTTTGAAACCGAATTGGTTATCCGGAATTATATTTTTGTCCTTAGTCCAGTTAATCAAGGCTCTATTGATCACCTTCTCGAATACCTTGCTGATGTTCGGGAGGAGACTTATTGACCGGAGGTTGCAAGGATTCGAAGAATCTTTTCCTCTCTTGGATATGGGTTGCACAATCGCAGTTTTCCAATGCTCTGGATAATGTGCATTATTCAAAGCATTGTTAAATAGGATTGTGTACATATTAACCACTTCCAGGGGGAGGTGTCTTAGCACAATGTTGGAGATCCCGTCGATTCCAACAGACTTTTTCTTCTTTATTGATTCGAAGACCGCTTGGAGGTCTATCTTCGATATGAACGGGGGAAGCATGATTTCGTGCTCTGAAAGCGATTCCTTATAAAAACAAAGTTGTGGAATAGAATTTAGAGAATTTGTCTTCAGAATTCGACTTATCGATGGTGACGCCAAATAATCTGTTCCAGTTATCAAGACATTCGAGTAATGGAAGTTCGACTGTATTAATATTATATTATTAGAGATATGTATTAATAAGTCGCAGCGTTACCGTTCTGCTAAATATGAAGTAGATCTACTACATTTCCCAATGCTACTACCCTACTACCTGAACTTGCGAATCTACAACATTTTCTTTACTGACCACTTTCTGTACTACTCTTTCAAAAGGAAACAGCTATTTGAACCAAACTTAGAAGCAGACACAACGGTGAATTTCGCGTGCGAATATTTCTTTTTAATTCACTTAGCAAGTGGAGACGCCGCAATTTGGATCTTTAAATAAAAAAGAAATTAATAGTAAAAAAAGAAACGTTTGTAAATTGTTCGCTTAATTTGCTTGCCACACTGTAGGGCAGTTGCTGAATACGTGTGATTTCTAAGCTAAGTAGAATCAAAAACAATAAGACAAATCGTCTACAAATTACAAATTAGCACAGTCAAATCCGATTTAGTGCTTAAAGCTGTTAAGATTTTTTTTTTTATTTAAGGGCTGTTGTGTTGAATAATTAGACTATTTATGTTTTGTGTATATTTGAAGTTTGTTACAGCTATGTTATGTTTGCTATGTTACCGAAATTGAAAAAAAAAAATAAAATCAATCACTACCTCAAATTAAAGGAAATGTAGCAGATTTTGCTTCCGAATTTTTTTTTTTCAACGCGGTAACTTTGGGCTCTAATCGCGTAAGACGACGATCGTCTGACGACGTCGTTTCTGACGATTCACTATTGCTTCGTATAACTCAGAAATGAAGTATTACAGAGAAAGCCGACTTCACAGCTGATTGTCCTCAGTCCATCGACGAATTCGGGTGCTTTTTTGACAGATATTCATGAATTTTTGACGGTTATTCACGAAATAACGTTAATGCCGCCCTCTGATTGGTCAAATTGGTTTATGAACACGTTATAAAAAACAGATGTGAAACATCTTAAGGGGAAAGAGAGATAGAAGTCGGGCATCTCTTTATTTCTGATTTGAACGAGTGACGACACGACCGGACGATTACAATCGAATCGTCCGGTCGTGTCACGAAGTGTTACACGAAGCAAACTCTCGACGACGTCGTTTAATACAATCGTTTGGAAGACAATCGTCTTAAAAGTTACGCGATGAGAGCCCTGATAAGTCATTGAAGTTGGAGTACATGTAGGCAGTGTTTGTTGGTCCCCTTCTATAGTACAACCACTATTAGTAAGTCAGCAGCAGCAAGTTGCTTAACAGACAACTTTTAATTTTCCGTTGAGCCATCTTAGACATTGCATGGGGTCATCCAATCCTGTAAATTTGTTTCCGAAGACTTATTGTTGCCACATCACCGTTGATGGCTTGACCCTGTGAAATAGCATGTGGAGTGAACAAGTGTTGGGTCCATTGTTCCCGATAAGACGTGTCAGAAAAATGTGGTTGGTCCGTCGACTCCTACACCGGCGATTACGGGATCAACAACAGGAACAACACGAGTGGTTGCTGTAGGAAAAAAAACTCAGGTCCACTCCCGAATGTCTACAGAAGCAGAAAAATGCGTATGCACTTCCTGTCATCGAAACACTGCGTCTAGTTCACCGGAAACGCTGACGTTTGCTGCTGAAACCTTTTCCCATCTAAATAGGAGGCAGCTCATGTCCCACCCTAAGAAACTAAAGAGTTCTCAAAAGAGCGCAGAACATCGACTGCAGATTCCGTACTCCACAGTTGCCGTCAAAGATTTCAATTAATGGAAAAATTACGTCGACTCGGTGGCAATTCTTCTTTCCACTCACAGGCGACAGCGTTTACACCATCAATCAAAATTAAAGATGGGGAAACGTTCTTGAAACGTTGTTAAAAAAAACTTGACAGACATGCTCTCCTCCTCCGGCGGCGTTCACTGACTGCTGCCACACTATGAACAAAGCTCAGTCTCCTCTCCACACAAGAGTCAACCGTCTACATTAGTGTGACCTTTCGCAGAGAGAGAGGGAGAGTCTCAAGGTTACGCCTTCAAGGATCATCTGAAAAGCCGTCGATAAGAACTCTGTAGTCATAATCTCCAAGCAATTCCATTTTTGTATCCTCACGAGAATCCAGCTAAGCACGGGAAAAAAAACGAAAAAAAACGAAAACAAACGAGACAAATCGTCCCCTCAGGCATTCAATCTTCTTCAAAAAATTTGACATGTGACTGAGGTGAGGTGCTCAACCAAAAAACAAAAAAAAGGAGCGGCAGCTCGTGAACTGAACCCACCTATTAACACGCTTCATCCTCCGGTCCGTCCGGCATGCGCGTCCTAATGGCGCTCAACGAAGTGAGGCGTAGTACCACAAGTTCCACGAGGCGAAAAGATGCAATTACAAAAATTAATTTCCCATTCCCGGCGCACAACTTGGTTCCACACCTGCGGCCTGTCACGGCTACATAATGACGCGCCAGAGTGCTTGTAGCGGTAATTCAGAAGGCAAAAAGATGTGCTCACCGACGGACAAAAATTTGAGGCGAGAAACAACAAGAATTCGCTGCGAAATTGTTGCGAAAAAGCCCACAGAGTTAAATACCGTTTTCAATTTAAGGGTGCGCCAGCAGCGTCGCTGTCGTCATTTTGCCTTTACGGTAATGATGCGTGTATGACAGGACATTTAATAAAAATCAAACAGTCCTTCGTGTGTGCATACAACGCACAAGTGGCGAGGACCTTATCATGAGTACCACAACGCGTTCTCCGCCCGCAAGGAGACGACTTCGTGACCTCCATGACAATGTATCCCGGCCGCGTCCCACCCAAAGACAATGAAACTGCGGGGTGAACAAAAAGCCGTAAAACAATGTGATCCTCTATCGCCTGTTCCTGCTGGGTCCTGGGTCGTCCTCAGCTCGTCGGCTCTCTGTTCAGTCGTCGTTTGACAGTGTGTCACCGTGACAACAACGTTCTCGGCCATGTAACATGATGGTGCTCCTTGCGGCTGCGACACTGCGTGTCGTATGTAATTTCAGGCGAACGTACGAACGGACGAACACATACAGCATACAGGAGGACACCACACGACCGAGGATATGTTAGCTCTAATTTCTTGCGTGTCACAACTTAATAAAAAAGGACTTACCACACGTAAACACATCCGAGTGTCCTTTTCATTTACGAAATTACCCAAGGACCACCTGAAGTGTGGGGAATGATGTCGTTTAGTAAACATCTCCCCCGCCCCCCTCCATCGCGCGGGATACGTGTGTACGAGTGCTTTTCTGTCTCATTTATAATAACGCTACAATTCGGTGTGGGCGGACGGGAGGCGGCGCGGCGGGCCTTGAATTCCCCGGCTGATCTTTGCCTCGTGAAGGGATATCAGGTTTCACATTGAATTTGCATGATGACGCCGCCCA
This sequence comes from Eristalis intricaria, assembly GCA_964034865.1. Classification (NCBI taxonomy): domain Eukaryota; kingdom Metazoa; phylum Arthropoda; class Insecta; order Diptera; family Syrphidae; genus Eristalis; species Eristalis intricaria. The sequence goes on from OZ035873.1 coordinate 134,002,094, forward strand.
TTCGTGGTGGATGCTGAGGCTCACCGCACAACCGACCGCCCACCCGTTGACCCACCAAAAGGATGGAACGTAATGAAAGGAGCTTTCGGCGTCCGTCCAGGGCGTACGAGTATAAAGGAATTTTTTGTGCGGTTCTTTTTTCCCCTCCTTACTAGTTCTCCGTGTTGACTCAAATAATTAATGATATCTGCACGGACGATATGAGTAGTTCATGTCATTTCTCAGTAAGAAATCCATTTGCGGAAGAGGATATGATTAATGGTATTCGTATGAATGGTGAGTTTTCGGGGGTGGCCTAAACCGGACTCAGCGCCGCCATGCGGAGGGGGATGCGATGAGACGACTGGTGAACAGGTAATTAGACCCTCGGGCAATGGGGGAAGTTGGTTGGAAAGTTTATGAAAGGGTGCGGTTGGAAAGTTGCTAATTAGAAGCTCGCCTGTAATCGGCACGAGTTAATTCGAACGAGGGAATTGTTTATCCTTGTGTTTTGAGGATGGGGAGAGACTTGTGATTGCAGGCCATGGGTAATTAGCTGAAGGATATGCGCAGGATGAAAAAGAAGCCTTTGTTGACGGTGCCATCGATTGTCACTGGATGTCATAAGAATGTTTGAAAAATCACTTGAAGGAGATGCGGAAGCTCTTGTGATTTCAGAATTCAATGGGAAACTTAGTCTAAGTAGGTATTTCGGAGAATGGACAGGGCCTACGACAAAGTTTCTGAAGCGAGTGAGATGAACACAGATTTAGCAAGGGATGTTTAATTTGAGACATTTCACTTTAATCTGGTGTATCAATATTGAATCGTGAGCTAGGTTGAAGTCCTCCATAGAATGCCCCTAAGCCATTCATTGTCCATTGGTCGGTGACCAACCAGAGCTGAGGATGAAGTAATGTCGGTGAAAAAGTAAGAGAGAGCGGGGGCATGCTGTCTACGAGGACGGGTCGATAAATACTTAGCCTTACCGCCCGATGGCGCCACTATAGCAAGAGAAATTTACTATCGTTGATAATACCCGTCTACGAGAATGTGTACTATTCTCGTAGACGGGTGCTATCAAAATTTCAGTAGTTTTATTGGATTGTAGTAGGTTTTTTATAAAAAGCATGATTTTTTTTATAAAAAGCATGAGCCTGCTCAAGGTCCAGATGATTTGAATGATTCTTTTACTGATGAGCATAGGATCGAAAATGATGGAAAGAAAAATATCAAAAATTCAAAAAAATCGTGTGCTTTTTTTAGATATTCTCCTGTACGTAACAGTATACTGCAAAATCATCTTAAAAATTAACTCCAATGTGAGTATGAACTAGTGGTGTGCCAACCCAAAAGTTTTACAAACCGAGTTAACCCGGGTTAAAATAAAAACATACCGAGTTCTAACCCGGGTTGACGAACTCGGTTTGATGATAAATCGAAACCAAACATATGGATTATGGAATGGGGCAAGTCGAGTTGTATTGTCCAATTCCATTTTGTTCCGGTCTTCTATATGTATCCTAAGACGATTGTGTGGGCAAGGGAAGCGTAGGCGCAAGGCGTAGCCAAGCCAATGCATGCTGTGTGTGCAAATTGTATCACTTTTTCTCTCTTCTCTTTTACCTGTAGCAGCTTACTTGCTTTGACACGTCACACAAGAAAAGAGAGCATATTATGTAATTATGCACACAATATAAGAAAAATTACCGAAATGCTGCAGCCTGCTGTGGTGACTACGACCCGCACCAATATGGAATGAGGCTCACACCAGGTTGTACTGTCTACAGTTTGTTTTATGTATTCGTTCGGTTATCGGTTTTGCCAATTCGGCTTGAAATAAATGTTACTCGGTTTGAGTCGGTTTAGATGTAACCCGGGTTAAATCGGTTTATTAACCTGGATTGATGCACCACTAGTATGAAGTGCTAGTGCGATGGAACACAATTTCGCCCATGTTAGAAACGCTTTTGAAGCTTAAAACGTCAATTTCAGAAGCTTTAAAAGATCTAAATTTTTATTATTTGATCGAAAAAGTTGATTTGGAGCTACTGAATAATGTTAGTCTTTCTCTACAGGCTATGAAGCTAGCAGTTGATGCATTAAGTCGAAATGGCGCTAATCTTTTCTAGTGCTGAAGGTATTTTATCTTTTTTTTTAAAACAAAATGGGAGCACTCAATTCAGAAATAAGGGGATTTGTTGCAGTCAATTCAAAATCGCATTGAATCTCGTAAAAATGACAATATTACGGACTTAATAAAATGTCTGGTTGACCCCTCTTCAACTCTGCCAAAATCTATTCTTAGTTTTGCTACCGCTCTTATGAAGAGACTAATGAGACTACGGAACAATCGGGGGGTGAAGAAGAGATTCCGTGTGAAGAACCAACAACTGTAGTTGAATCAGAGTTAATTGAAGAACTTCAAACGCATCAAACATTAATCAGGTAGGAATATCAACAGCTAGTACCAGCTAGAATTCAGCATTTTCAAAAAAAAATCTTAAAATAACACAACTTCTTGAAATGCTGTGGCGAAGTCAACTTCAACAGATTCAGATCTCTCTGTTTTTCAATTTCTGTACCCAAATTAGAGCTCGTCTTTCTCTTACATCACTTAATGCATTAGTGTTCCTGAATTATCATTATTTATATGATAAAATCCAGAAATATAATTACTTATGTATTTTAAATTTTATTTATAAAAAATAAAAGCATTCAAATTTAAGTTTTATATTACCTATTTATTTTTACACGGTTATCCAGTATCAGACGGATAATTCTGAAATTACTATCCGATAACCTCGGTTACAGAAAACCCGGATATTTAGAAACCCTAGATTATAGAAAAATGAAAAAAGAGCAATATCGGTCGGTGATTCTTGTTTTTTTTTGGGAAATCGCGCAGCGAAATCAAAGAGCGCTTAGATGCTGTATTCGGTGAATCTTCTCCTTCAAAGGCAACCGTGAAAAATTGGTGTTTTTGGTCGCCCGTCCATTTTGTTTTCTGCCACGCCCATATGCCCCGAAAAAGGCTACCACGGAGGATAACGTGACAAAAATCCGCTATCTCATATTGGCGGACAGCCGGACCACTGTGCGTCCGAAAACAGATTCACTGTCTCATCTGTAACTTTTTTGTTTTTAAAGATAAAAGGGTGAAACTTGGTATAAATCATTATCTTTTGATCAGTATGATCCACTAAAGGGGTCGCGGCGGTAAACCGCTCACGAGCGATCTCCAGGCAACACGATCTTCCGGGAGCATAACTAGGCGTATTTATGGACTTGGTCCAACCATCTCATCCTGGGTCTGCCAAGTGGTATACCCGCCTACCTGATGGAATCGCATTCAAGGCCCGCCTCGGAAGTCGAGACGGTGGGGACATTAGTGCTGCGTGACCAAACCATCGAAGCATAGCTCTTTAAGTTCGAAGATGTAACTACACTACGTTGAGTGCGGCATCGATGCCGCATCACAATCGATGCTGCCAACGTCAAGCGTTCTGCAGTTTGATCTCGGTACTGATGTTGTTTGTACTGTTTACTGCGGAGCCGAGGTAGACGAAGTCCTTGACTACCTCGAAGTTATAGCTGCCCATTGTGACGCTCTGTCCAAGACGTCGATGCTGTGTGTCCTTTCATGATGACAGCATATACTTTCTTTTGCCCTAACTCACCGCTAAATCCATTTACGCCGCTTCCGCCTCAATTCCAGCAAACGCCTCATTGACGGCTCGCTGTGTTCTGCCAATCACGTCAATGTCATCCGCGTATGCTAACAGTTGTACGGACTTCTGGAAGATCGTGCCTCTAGTGTTGGCGTGTGAGTTCTGCACGATCTTCTCAAGAATAATGTTGAAAAAGTCACATGACAGCGCGTCGCCTTGTCTAAAACCTTTTTTGCCATTGAAGGTCTCGGTGAGTTCGTTACCGACCTTGATGGAGCAGCGAGATTCTCCATCGTCATCACGCACAAGCTGACAAGTTTGGCAGGAATGTCAAAACTGGACATGGCGTTGTATAGCTCGTCCCTATGCACGCTGTCATATGCAGCCTTGAAATCGACGAATAGGTGGTGGGTGTCGATCTGCATTTCATTTTTTCCAGGATCTGCCGTAGTGTGAAAATCTGGTCGATGGTGGACTTCCCTGGCCTGAAGCCACACTGATAAGGACCTATCAGGTTATTTATAAACGGCTTCAGGCGAGTACACAAAACGGCAGAGAAGATCTTGTAGGCGATGTTCAGGAGACTCTATAGTTGGCGCAGTCAAAGGGGTCTCCTTTCTTGTGGATCGGGCAGACGATACTGAGATTCCACTCATGGGGCATGCTTTCCTCTGACCATATCTTACAGATGAGCTGGTGCATGCGCCCAACCACATCATCTGCAGCTGCCTTAAAGACTTCAGCGGACAGTCCGTCCGCACCGGCAGCTTTGTTAGACTTCAGTCTTGATATTGCTATCTTGACCTCGTCTAAGTCGGAAGGACGGAATTCTCGTCGACCATCGTCCATATTGAGTGGGACATTCTGCCTGACAGCGGTATTTGAGTCCTCATCGCCGTTTAGCAGTCTGCAGAAATGGTTCTTCCAAATTCTCAGTATCGACAGCGACCCTACTACTTGTTGTCCATTCTCGTCCACTGGATAACTGTTTCAGCCTCTGGTAAAACTTTCGGACATCGTTCCTACCGTAGCACCTCTCCATCTCCTCGATCCCGCGCTTCTCGTGCTCTTTCTTCTTTCTCATGCAGCGAAGCTGGAAGCCTACAAAGCAACGCTGCAACGAACAACGAGAGCTGTTCGTGAGCTCTACGAACAGAGACGAAGGAACGAGATCCGACTTCTCAGGAAAAAGAAGAAAGAGCACGAGAAGCGCGCGATCGAGTCTCCTTAACATCGCCTATAAGATCCTCTCTGCCGTTTTGTGTGAGCGCCTGAAACCATTCGTCAACAACCTGATAGGTCCATATCAGTGTGGCTTCAGGCCAGGGAAGTCCACCATCGACCAGATTTTCACTCTACAGCAGATCCTGGAAAAGACCCAAGAAATGCAAATCGACACCCACCACGTTTTTGTCGATTTCAAGGCCGCATATGACAGCGTGCATAGGGACGAGCTATACAACGCCATGTCTAGTTTTGACATTCCTGCCAAACTCGTCAGGTTGTTCAGGATGACGATGGAGAATTCTCGCTGTTCCTACAAGTTCAGTAACGAACTCACCGAGACCTTCAATGTCAAAAAAGGTCTTAGAAAAGGCGACGCGCTGTCATGTGATTTTTTGAACATTATTCTTGGGAAGATCGTGCAGAACTCACACGCCAACACTAGAGGCACCATCTTCCAGAAGTCCGTACAACTGTAGGCATACGCGGGTGTCATTGACGTGATTCACGGAACACAGCGAGACGCCAATAAGGCGTTTCCTGGCATTGAGGCGAAAGCGGCTTAAATGGGCAAAATAAAGTATATGGTGTCATCAAGAAAGGACACACAACATCGACGTAGTCAAGGACATCGCGTACCTAAGCTCACAAGTAAACAGTTCGAACACCATCTGTACCGAGATCAAACGCAGAGTAACTCTTTCCAATCGCTGTTTCTTTGGCCTCAAGAGGCAATTGAGTAGTAGAGCCACCTCTCGAAGGACCAAGCTGACTAACTTTTCTGCGTTTTTACTTCGTTGATAACTTTTTTCGTTTAGAAGCCGTACTCGTTTGAATTTCTAAATAAAGGGCTGGTCAAATAAGTACGTATTTACGCGAAAGTATGTTTTACTTGACTGCTTAACTTATTCTACCAAATGACACCAATGCACAGTGTGGCCTCATCAGAGCCGTGTAGGTCCAAGCGTGCCTTTTTGGTGATAGAGTCTAAGACTTGGCGAAGATTCCCTTACACTGCCACAGAACTGACCGCGCCTTGGCAATTATCGCTCCGATGCATTTTTTCCGGAGAAGTTTTCTATCTAGGTAAATGTAGTAATCAAGGGTAGTACTACAGCCCAAAGAAATTCAGGGCGTAGCTTAGGTCTAAGTCGAGGTTCAGGCTGTAGAGGGGCAGGGTTTAGCTTCTACAGCAACCTCTCGCATTGTGCAAGTTATTGTGGACAGGACCTACAGTCTTATGCCGACGCCGCCGAACGGCCAAGTTTGAGAAGCTTTTCCAAGATAGTTGTTTATCTTTGAGCGTTGTCAGTGACCTTTGAGAAGTTCATGACAGACTTACATGCGCGACAAAAATGCTTAAAACTAATTGGACGAAACTTTCTACTATTTCTAGCTTACTGGCCCTCGGCGGGCAATCTAAGCTAAACTTAATCTTATCCTCGAAAGGGGTGGGGTCGTGAAAATAATTTTGGTCGTACCGGGAATCGAACCCAGGCACCGAGGTTCAATTGGGTGCGAGTCGATGCACAGACCCACAACCCCACGGCCGATGTTATTTATCTCAAATCTGGTGTAGAGTCGTCTATCCCCCCGAATTTTACATCCGATCTTAGCCACCCTTCGATGGTTTTCCAGGGACGATGATTGGAACAGGAAGGACAATTGGGAGAAATGACACTGACGCACAGACCTGGATGCTCGTCCAAAAAGCGCTTCGTGGTTGGCTCATAGGACCACCGCCAATTGCCTTCAGCGTCCATTCCATCAAGTTCCCGTCACTTTAAGAGCATCTGTTCTCTAACTGAAAGGCCCCCCGCTGCGCCGTCCTCATTAATCCCTGTTTGGTTCGCTCTGGAAACTCCATGAGCAATCAATTTGAAATTGTTTAAGCTAACCCACTCCAGTTGGCAATATTTTTTTTTTTTTAGCAGCGTGCCCTGCCACTTTCGATTAATTCAATTTTTCTGCCAAAGCTGTCAAGTCCAAGCGGACCCTTCAAAACGCCAACAGTGAGCAAAACTCATTCACTGGCCGTCAACCGTCAAAAGCCCATATTGTTGACCCCAATCAAAGCGATAAACGATTTACACAAAAGTTAATTGTCTATCAGGGCGTCCGCACGCTTGGCACGGGCCGCCGTGTGGGTGGAAGTGTGTCCTAGAAAAATGAAACAATCTCCCCCCGCGCGCCGTTCATCATAACACGCGAGCTGCTGTGGCTGGGCGCACAGCAATCAACTTCCACACACACGCACACACGCACTGGCGGGATGCCCCGAACGGAGGGGTGGCAAACAGAATTATGGAATCTAATTATGTGGTGAATTCCTGAAGAAAATTAATTTCCAGGCATTAAGGCATAAAGTTCCCACTTCTTCATCGGGGTATCTGGCACGCCTTTCACTTTGATTTGCCGGATGTCGGCCGGGGAACTGCTTCCCTCACCCGTTGTGGCTTTGGTGCTGTGCGTTCATCTGAGGGTGCGTCGGTGGGGGGTGTGTACTCTTGAGATTTTTCATTTGATTAATCTGTGCAGAGAGACGCACGCACACTTAAGAACGCCGCCCGGGCGAATACAGCGTGTGGGTTGTGCATTCTGTTTGTTGACGCGAGCACAGCTTAAGTGCTCACAAAGGCTGTGTGGGGCACACTCGTGCGGAGTCAGCCGCAGGAATCAGTCATTTCCCGACTGATTCAGGGCAAGGAGCAGAAATTTGAGAAGGTTCCCTTGACTACAGGCTTGTGGGATGGATGGGAACTGACGTGTGGCGTTTTCGAGTGCGCCTGGTGAGAGATAAGCTTTGAGAAGAATCAACATCTCACTGAGGTTTTAGCTGCGGAGGGTAGGATTTCGCATTTCTAATGCGACTCATACGATGACAGCTATCACTGGTGAGGACTTAGGACATTGTATGAAAAGTTGTGCTTGTGTTCACAGCGTCAGAGAACGATTCGGTTACTCTACGCACTAAGGTCACACATCCAAATTTTGAAGATTCCTCCATTCGCTGGGTTTGTCTGTAGTCCCTAGTTACTTTCAGACTCCACGATTTGATTAGATTCTGAACATTACTTCTTTCTTCTGTTTAAACAGAGTGTGGACTTATTTTTCTGACCTTTTTGACTCAAGTCGCCGTGGCCGTGGCGCAGTGGGTAAGTACGTCGACTCCTGGGCAGAGGGTGCCAGGTTCGATATCCGAATTTCCCACCTTTAATAATTCACGGCTCCGCCTCTTTGCCGTCTTTGGTATACTTAGTGCGATAAGCCGTAGCTTGGTCCATCCGAAGCCCATAGTTTTCTTCCGAGACACTGACAATGCTCACAGAATATTCCTGCTTAGAAAAAGCTTCTCAGCTTCGCCGTTCGGAGCCGGCATTAAACTGTAGGTCCCTTCCACTCGTGAAAGAATAATAGCTCGCACAACACGAGCTAGGCCCAGGTCCGTCTCGCACCACCACCCATATTATTATTATTATTTGACTCAAGAAAGTGTGCAAAATGGCGATAAGGGACCTTTCAGAGTTGCCGATGTGGAAAGTTCGTCCCCTTATGGCACTGTGGAGCTTTAAGTTAGAACAAGGCACTCTGGTCAGCATTTTAAAAGTTAGCCTAGATTTTAAAAGTTGGATAGGCTAGTCTTAGAAGTTACAATCGGTAACAACTGCCATCCGAAGGAGTTGAAATTGTTCATAACTTCATCGAATCCAAGCAATAATCTTCTGTAGAGTAGTGTTCTCTCGAGCTTTAGCCGGTGGTTAATATACGTCCTTAATGCATGCCTTAATTTTGAATTACAAAAAACTTGTAAAAGGAAGTATGTTCACTGAGTAATGCCCAGTCTTCTAAATTATCATGGCATTTTTTCTTAAGAAAGGCATCCCCAGTACAACTTGAATGTGAAGCTTCGTTGTATGCAGTATTCTATCACCTGAGACTAACAACCGGTTTCAGCCGGACAAAGCGGAGTAGTCCTCCTTGTGAGGGCGTCGTGGAAGTTAATCAAACCAAAATCAAGAGGATGATGTGAAATTAATGCTGATGTGTCGTCTTGAGAAGACTATCGCTTCGCACTTAGCACTCTACTTTACTTAATTGGTACCTGGTGTAAACCTGAAGGCGTTGATTTGCCGTCTTTGGTATAGATAAGTGGATTTACAATTTAACGGCATAATCACTGGAGTAGTCAATCAGTGGTAGTTGTCAGACTGTAGATATCTCAATGGGGCAACATGGTCTAAGTGTTATGGTGACTTCACTAGCTGCACCTCCCACATGCCTACCCACCTAGAATAGTCGAGAGTAGTAGTCATTAACACGAGGCATTATTTTACGCTTAAACTTCACAAATTCCTTTTTGCGGCTAAATTTTTCTGTCTCTCAACCGTTTCCAACACATGCGTCATCTCTTTCTCACAAATGTGCACAACGGCTTCCAGTACATAACGCGAAGAACACAGGTTATTCTTGCAATTCGAAGAAAAAACGAAGCGGTAAAAGAAAATACGCGATTTCTCAAGCTAAACTCGAGCACACGCAACATTTCCTAGCCAACACATTACCAATGTCTCGCGACTAGTTGACGACGTGTAGAACCTGCCAAACAAAGACGAGAGCTTGAGTAGATTTGAGAATTTACCATAATACAACTCCGTCTGATGTACGTTGAAAATGGTGTTGAATCATAAAAGACAAACGTCCCTGCCTTGATCCTTTGAAAAGCAATGCAAGGGCGAATCCCTTTAAAGTGGATTGCAAATGATCAGTGACAACAGTAGCAGAATGGTTAACTTTAAGCCCATTGTCCTACACACAGCCCTTCGCCGCATCTCACAACCCATCGAATATCCCTCAGCTGTCCTCGTTCGCATTCGACTCAAGATGCCGCTTCATTCTGACGCAGTGTCCCCAATTAAGGCGAAGGAAACATGAAGATAAAAGTAAACAACCACAGGAAATATAACCAAATCCTTCTTTTTCCAAAAAAAAAATACAAAAAAAAAAAAAACCCAAATGTACTGCGGAAACGTTTCAGGACCCACTCGCCTGCTGCCGCAAATGTTTTTGTATGTATTTGGTTCTCATCACATGCCTGCATACAAAATCACTTGAAACACACTCAGCCGTGTGAGGTTGTGTGTGTTTGGGTATGGCTGAGTTGCGTATTTGATTTGATTTTCTATTCGTCTCCGGCCAAGGGAGAAGTTGTTAAAAAAAAATAATAATAATAAAATAAAAATTCACCTCCCTCCCCCTCCCAGCAACCCACCGCATAAACACACAACCGAACGAAAACTTTGTAACTAACGAAACTTTTCCTTGACTTCCTTATTTCTGTGGGTTCTGTTTTTTTGAACGACGAAAATGGGTCATCTATTGAATATACTGCCGGAGTATTGAAAGCTGATGAGGGAGGCCTTCCTTTTCGATTTATAAACACACTCACAGCGAGACGAGCAGCACACATCACATGGCTCGCCAGTTAGGCAACTCCAGTTTCAGGCGAATTCGCCGCTGCCAAGGATGGGGTGAGCGTGTGGGTTTGCTTGGTATCTTAGCAATTTACCGCACCCAACTGTCGAGATCTGGGGAGGAGATGGTGTATTATTCTCAGAAGAAGAACTCATCACATTCGCAGGTGATTGCTGATGATGATCATTTTTCGACAATAATAACCGGTTTATCAATGCCAATTAATTTAGGCTGCCGCCTCTGTCTGCCCGCGTTCAGCGAAGGGACCGGATGGCAAATGATTTCTGATGGCTCCTTTGACAACCGGAATATGGTCTTATCGAATATCTGCGATGAATGGATGAGGAACTCTCGTAATAAAATGAGCTTAGGACGGGAGAAGTTGAAGGAATCCATCATATCGATAACTGAGTGACGTCGGTCTGGGTTTTGATTTGATGTGTCATTTGTCAGTTCGGCTCGTTGATGGATGTTGGCCGTCACATAAAATGCAGCCTCGCATCAATAAATGAGTAGGCAACTTATTGGCAATTCTTTCGGAGACATTTATCGCCGCCGACGCTCGTAGAGACGCCCACCACTGTAGGATTAGATGGGAGATTAACGGTGAAGATGTCATGATGGCTGACTTATTTCCCAAAAGTGAAAGAAAATGCCCCAAAAATTGGCACCGAATGAGAATTAAATGCTGTCTGGCACGCCCAGAGAAACCACACATTTTCACACAAAAGAATATTCGTCACGGGGAATTCAAGTGGATGCTGATAAGTCACAGTAGACACGCTGTTGCTGCTTCGCGGAAATATGTAACTGCCGACGTCACAACAAGTGAAAGGCATCCATGGACTTGTGCATACTTGTGTGCTTCCAACAAGTTTCGTCTGGAGAGTATGCTGCCGCCAATATTCGCGAAATTGCCATAACAACCTGCAGGGTCGGTTGATGAACTACAACATTCTTCTGAGAATGGCTAATTTTATGGAATTTAAACGACTGCACATCGAAGTAATGCCGCTCAAACAAAATTCCCCGAATGCCCATACCAGGAATTTTGTTTCGTGCTATGGACACGTGCTCTTGCGACGCCATGAGCTGTGGAGAAGAATATGTACATAGCTGTGACTTTCATTGTTGTCTCGAGGCAGGGTTGCCGCTGACAAATTTGAGAAAATCGCAAAAAAAAAGTATCCCGGAGTAAAAAAAGAAGTCGCGATAAAAACAATTACCAAAGAAAGAATGTAATTTTCAATGCCTTGGCCTTGCCACGGTTACCTAAAGCAGAAAAAAACGTCCGACTTGATCTTCTTAAACTTAAATTGTAAATGATGACTTATAGAAATGCAATCCCATCAATAAATTAAACTTCAGCGAAATGTTTGAAGAAGTTGTTGCATTTTGATGAGCAATTTTCGAGACCGGATATATGGTTGCGTGTGGCCTGCCATCTTCGACATCCAAGTAAAGAATTGGTTTTATCTTAGGAGTAGTGCAGTCTTTTAGTTGCATCTTCTTATATTCTCGGACAAATTTCATTTTTTCGAAATGTATTTTGTGATTGAATGGTTCTTAAGCTCGGAAATAATTCTTGGCATACATTACAGAATTGTCGCTTTGCATCCAGATCTAGACTTATCCATGGAAAACACATTTCCCATCCATTGAAGTACAGTGAAGTCTCACTTATATGAACCCTCAGCTATATGAATTATTCCAATATATGAACCGCCAAATTTTTGTACTGGAATTCAGTTATATGAACCGATGCTATAATAAATGACACGTGTACAGTACAACAGTTGAAATTTTTACAGTTATTTTGTGTTAAAAAAATTTGCGTTTTCTTTTGTTTCATCTGCATTTGCACGTGCAAGACAGTTGGTGTTTTTTTATCGAAGAGCCAACATCGCTCGGTGTGGTTAGTTAATTTGTTTGTACATATTTATAAAAAAATGTCTTGATAATGTCGACGAACCGACGAAAAATTCGTAAGTGTTTAAATATGGAGCAAAAAGGGGAAATTCTCATGGCATTAGAAAATGGGCAGTCTGCTAAATCTCTTTCACATAAATTCAATATTGCCAAGTCCACCACTGTGGGAATTAATAAAAAACAGTGCGAAAGTTAAATCTTTAACAGCTAATAAAGTTTCACCAAGGAGAATTGCCCGAAATGGAAACACATTTGTACAAGTGGTTTCTTAAGCAGAGAGAAGTCAATGTGCCCATTTTAAGCGAAATCTTACGAAATCAAGCTTTAATTTCGTTTAAACTCAAGTACGAAGAAGAAAAAACATTTTCTGCCAGTAACGGCTGGATGACAAAGCTTAAAAAGAGGTTTGGCATCCGATTATTGGCTGTATGCGGAGAGAAGCTATCTGCTCAGCCTGAACTTGTTCCTCCATTCAACGAAAAATGAAACAAAATGGACTAGAAAAGGATCAAATCTCTCTTCAAACAAAAATATCTAGCTTTTTTAAACGAGTTTAACTCAAAAAATATCAAATAAATTCTTTTAAGTTTTGTACATTAACTGATAAGTAAATATTTACTTTAATTTAATTTTTTAAGCAAAAAAAATGTTTTATTTCATACTATACATGGTTCTAATACATGAACTTTTCAGTTATATGAACTGGCTCAACAATCATTATACAAGTGAGACTTCACTGTAATTCCTTTCTTCATCAGAATCCACAAAGGACACTGATCTAATTCTGACCTAACGCCGAATTTGTTACATGGAAAAAATGTCACTTAAAAAATGTTCTCCAAAAGTCGCAAGAAAATATTAAAAGTGTCAAAATAGAGTAATTTTTTAAAAGTCGTGTCAAGGTCTAAGCGCCTCAAAAAAGGGTCAAATTGCAACGAAAGACGGAAACCCTGTTTCGAGGCAATAATCGCTTGTTGCGACCATTATTGTCCTTCTTTGTCTCACTGCACGACAGCATTGAATTGTACGCCGTATGACGTGGATGAGTAACGATATGCCGGATTTCGGACTATTTCTGACTTTTGTGAAATTGTTTATCATTTTTAATTAAATGTCAGCAGTTTTTCAGAAACGCAATTCAAAAGAACAGGCGATCTGGGATACGTTGTGTTAATCTTGTGAAAGAGAACGATATTTTTGGTATGCAGTATGCACTCTACGAGGGCTACTCAAGTCCATGAAAAAGTGAAACAAAAGATTTGTTTACTCTCAACGTATATTTTTCAATGTGGGATCTATTCCGCGCAACTTTTTAGAAAAATATAATTTCTTTGTTGCATAGTTTAGTTTAGTTTAGTTAACAGAAACTTTATTTTACTTCATTTATTTTATAATTAACAATATTTTTTTTAACCCAAGTTTCATATGGTGTAGATAAAAGCCGTCTATCAGATTGACTTACTATAAACTAAATATTTTTATAACTTGCTTGTTTACTAAAAGCCTTCCTCAATTATACGTTGCCTATATCTTAACGCAGATGCCAAATATTTGTACAAAATTTCCCAGCCAATTTTGCCATTTAAAACGTCAACCATTTCGGCCATATTGAATGAATTCACACCAAAGTACATTTGTCGGAGCTCCTTTAAGATGGGACACCCTGCGACGAAATGGTATATGTCCTCTTTCTCGTTCAGATTGCAGAGGACACAGATAACTGCTAAGTGTGATTGATGCGGAGGAAATTTAATTGCAAAATTTCACCTCTAGAGTTAAAAATTGAACTGATCATATTAATAGAAAAGCGGTTCAGGAAGTCACGGTAGCCACTTCTGAAAAAAATTTGCTACCAAATTTGGAACAAAAAGCTACCAAACGAAGGAAAAACTACCAAAAATTCCAAAGCTGAAAAAATGAATATACAAAAGTAAAATGATGCAGTTCGCTTTGATTGTGGTTTTTACAAGTTTTGTGAGATTAATATAATAGCAGGTGACATCTGAAAAGATTCAAAGAATCTTGCCTTATTTCCTAAAGTCCCAGCGAATTGAGTCGCCTTCGTCATGTTACATTTTATAAATTTTGCCACTTTGGAATCTGGGCAGCATTCCCTTAAAAGGTTTGGCAGAAAATCCATCAACAAAAATGGGAGATTGTGTGTAATGCAGAAGTGAACAAGTGTTACCCTTTTTTTGAAAATCAGCCTTCTCATTCAAAATTCATCAATTTTTAACTGGTTTCGTTTTTTTTCGACATTTTTGGTATGCGCTTCTTTTTTTTCATTTTTAGGTGCGATAAATGGTTGCATAGTAGTTTTTCACAGGCAACACAATATCTCTTATTTGCCTTTTCTTTGAGCCAGTAAAAATCGCTTAGCCACTCTTGACGAAATTTTCTTTCGGTGTTATTTCCTGATTTGCTTTTTGTGTCTTCTGCATTCAGATCACTATTAGAGATATATTGAAAATCATAGCTAATTTGACTGCGCTTAAAATTATTGCAAAATGAGCAGCTTTTAGAAGGCACGTGTTCATCTTCGACGAACATCCCTTTCACTTCTTTTTCAGAACTTTTAGACCCTCTTTTTATAAGAAACCTTAAAGAAAATTATAATTCCATATCAAAACATTCCATACATAGCGAATCAAAAAAATGATTTACTTACCTATCCATTTTGTAAAAACCACAGGTATGATAACGCAAAAAATTGTTTAAACGAGTGCCATGTGCTAGTGCTTGCAGAATCAAAATCATCAATCAAGCTGTCAAACGAAACAATTGAGCGCGTTTAGGAATTTACCATGTTTTACATAGCCGCGTTTAATCGAATAAGTTTAAGCATCGGAGGTGATGTTCGTATTCATAGTAAGTAAAACGAGATAAAAACTACCAAGCTACCAAACGTCCCAAAGTAAAAAAAAAATGCCAGATTTGGTAGAAAACTACCAAAGTGGCAACCGTGCTGGAAGTACGTATTATCTTGCAAATCAAATTGTAACTCTCTGTACACATCCTCACAAAATTATTCACACAAAGACTTTACAGCCGAATTTATTCAATATTTTCTATGCACAACTTAAAAAGTAGCTGTTTTTTTGTATTATACATCTGCTCTATATATTCAATAGTCATATTCAAGGTTCAAACTGATGCAATAAACCCTTTTTTCGACTTCTCCGAATGCGGCAAGAGGCAGACACAAAATTATCCGCACAAACTCAAGCGTTGTGTTATAATAACCGCTCATTCTGTTGAATGCTGTGATCGAGGCAACAAGCAGACGGATAGAGGATATTTCTGAGAAAATAAAATAAAAAAACGAAAAAAGAGCAAAATGGGATGAAAAAAATCGGAAACTTCTATACAAGAGCGAAAGGTTATTTTAAGGTTAGTTTGCGAAGGCAAAACGTACCGAGAGACTGGTGAACTTGTTGGAAGATCCTATACCGTAGTTAGGGATGTTGTCCATAAGTGCAGAAATAAGGGTTGTTTAGAAAATAAGAAAGGTAGGGGTCGAAAAAAAATATTATCGGAGGCAAATGAGAGGCATATTGGCAAGAAAGTCAAGAAAAAACCTAAGACGCCAGTAAAATTATTGACCGCAGAGATGTCAGGAATCATTAAAAAACCACTCTCTGTCGAAACAGTAAGGCGGACTTTAAGGTCAAATAATTTTAACGGTAGAGTTGCACCTCGCAAACCCTTTATTTCCAAAATTACCAAAGAAAAAAGACTCGCGTTCGCCAAAGAGAATTGTTAACAAGACTCTAGAGTTATTTTAGTTAGCTAGTTATTTTGGAACACCGTTATTTTTAGTGACGAAAGCAAGTTTAACTTGTTTGGCCATGACGGGAAGCGAAGGGTTTGGCAAAAACCAAATACTGAGCTGAATGAAGCTAATCTTCAAGCGACGGTGAAATATGGCGGTGGTAATATCATGATGTGGGGTTGTATGTCTGCGCGGGGGGTTGGTCAAATGGAGTTCATTGACTATAGAATGAACCAATATGACAACCTCGACATCCTAAAAAGAAATTTGCAGCAAAGCGCTACTAAAATGGGTCTAGGGTCAAATTATGTTTTTCAACAAGACAACGACCCAAAGCACACTGCTCACAATGTCAAAATGTGGCTGCTTTTCAATGCTCACCCGACATCAACCCCATTGAACATTTGTGTGCTGAGCTCGAAAAAAATATTCGAAATCGAGCTATCAGCAGCAAAGCTTCTCTTAAAGAAGCTCTACAACGAGAATGGGAACTTTTATGGCCAGATTTTTGCAAGAAACTTATCGGGATTATGTCAAAACAACTAAGAGCCGTTATTGATGCGAAGGGTGGTGCAACTAGATACTGATTTTATGTATTTTTTCATATTTTTATTTTTGTGCGAATAATTTTGTGTTACGTTTAATTGAAGTCAGTTTGTTTATTTTCGTTTTTGCCTACTTGGAGTTATTAATATATGATTTTTTTGTACTAATTTTTAATCTTTTACTAATTCTAATTTTGTTTAATTTTATTGAATTAATTTTTCACGACTAAGCTAGTTGAATTTAGCTTATTTCGTTAAATGAACTCTTGTGCGAATAATTTTGTGAGGATGTTTGCCAGCTAATGACAGATAGTAATAGCCAACCCAGGAAAGTCGACGGTACATCTGTTAGTGCTACAATTTCTTCTAACCACACACATACGGAGTGCTAAAGGATATGCACAGGGTTCCTTGCCTGCTTACTCACTTAAATATTTTCGCGCCGTTAATTTGTTAATCGTTAATTTGTTCTCTTACTTGGTTCTTTTTCTTTGTTAATAAATTGTTGTCGTTACTTCATTGTTCCTATTTTTATTAATAATTTTTCTCAATTATCATCTCTATTTGCCTGTTCATCGTTAACTACCGGACTTCGGACTGAATAAACGAACACAGAGAGGTAGACAAAGCACCATCTTATACTTATGGATTATTGTGCTTATTTTGAGGAGTGTCACCAACCGTCAACCCACACCTAAGTGTGCACACATATGTTGTGTGTATGGGGCACTTTACAATTCGTTGCAACTTCAGTTTTTTTTTTTCTAGGAATTGTTAATAATTTTGTCGACAGTTCAAATTCATACATTTTACTTTGTGAATATAAACTGACTATATAAACTGTAAAACATTAATTACGCATTTAGGGATGTAGCGGTAACGAACGCAACATTCGACGTTGATTTGTCAAGTCCCATTCTGAACACCTTAGCCTTGAAAAAGAATCACGTTGGATACCTGAAAGGCCTCGGCAAAAACGGTGCGAGGCATTGCCCAGACCATTGTGTACATATCTGTCATGACAATCAGTCAACAGCTATCTCTAATAGGATATGTGAAGTGATTGAAAAACGTACCAGATAATGTGGAACAAGTGCATCAGAAAATATTTCATAGGTACGACCTAATACCTTGAACCTCTAAGTACATCAAACAGTAAACCAAGTACTCACCTCCGATTTTCTTGAAATTTTTTCTGTACATAGTCCACCATATAGGAGTAAAAATCCAAAGCGGTTCTTGTTGCAAACTATTGAAAGGACGAGAAGGACTTTGAAGAATTTAATGCTATGTGGTAGAATAGGCACAGAAAAAATTTCAAGCAAATCGGAGGTGAGTACTTGGTCCGTAAATTGCAATACACCTACAGTAGCTCACAAAATTGAGCGTACACCCTTTGCATGCATGTAATTTCGCCTTTTTCGATGCGAAGAAATGTTTTTAAATATAATTTAGAAATGCAATTTGATTTATCCACATATTCTTTATTATTATATAAAATAAAATCCAAAATTTTAAAGCATTATCCTTCCAAAAACAACAATAGAACAAGAAAAATCACCCCGTTCACTCACACAAAATTGAGCGTACACAAATAAAAATACTTGGGAAACACATGAATCCTATGAAAAAACAATGTTTACTGTTAAGTCAAGTTAAAGAAAGGAGAAATACGTGTTTATTGATCGTTTGTGTTAAGAAGTACTCGAAAGCATTTTCTTTCGGGCATGGAGAAAAAAAGGGCAGAAACTGATATTTCAACACGAAAGCTTATCATTAAGCTATTTTGTGGGGGAGAATCCTTACGAAAAATTGGTAGGACTGTAGGGCGAACTCATTCGACTGTACAGCAAATTATAACAAAATATGGAACCGAAGGTACACTTAAACATGCTCCTGGAAGAGGTAGGAAAAAAATTTTATCGGAGCAAGACGAACGTTTAATTGTTCGTAAAGTTAAGTGTAGCCCAAAAATTTGTATACCCAAGCTAGCGTCAGAAGTTTCTACAACGATACAGAAGCCTTTGTCAGTAGAAACCGGAGAAAAAATTTAAATGGACGAGTTGCTCTTAAAAGACCTTTTATTTCAGCTGCCAACAAGAAGAAGAGATTAGAGTTTGCGCAAAAATATTTAAGCATGCCTCCAGAATTTTAGGAAACTGTCATGGTTACTGATGAGACAAAAATAAACTTATTTGACTCAGATGGTAGGCAAATTGTGTGGCGTGAGCCTAATACGGCGCTGAAAACAAAAAATATGTACCCAACAGTAAAACACCGAGGAGGATGGATTATGATGTGGGGTTCAATGGCAGCTATTGGCGCTGGCAATTTTGAATTTATTGACACAACTATGGACAAAATTATGTACTTAAACATTTTAAAAAAACATGATCGCCTCTGCGAGGCAACTAGGTTTGCCCACGGATTTTTGGTTCAAACAAGACAATGATCCGAAGCTTACCTCACATGTAGTTAGGGAGTGGTTACTCTATCATACTCCAAAACAGCTCAAAACTCCTCCATTATCACCGGATTTGAATCCTGTTGAGCATTTGTGGTAGGAGATTAAAACCAGATTAAAAAAAAGCCGAGCTAAAAAATAGAACGAAAGAATCTTAACAAAATTAAAAAAAAATATGTATCTGTAATTTTGAAGTCCGTTTTTGATTTTTTTAAACGTTTTTTTTTACTGTGTACGCTCAATTTTGTGTGATTAAATGTAGTTAATTTAGTTTGTTTTTTTATTTTAAGAATGAATTCATTATTTTTTGTTTGTTTTTTTTCTATTTACTATGAAATTGATAATAATCTAAACTGCATTTAATATTTTTATTTTTAAGACAGTCTTTTCCCATTGAAAAGGGAATAATTACGGCTGTTCCATGGGTGTACGCTCAATTTTGTGAGGTACTGTATATCCAGTATTAGTTTATCGCTTTTCAAGGCAAAATCGTATTTCTTTATTGCGTTTCACTAAACAATGAAAGAGTTCTTCAAGATCAAAAGTCCGCCGACAACACTAAGTGATTTACCCAAGAAAGGCTTTGACATTCCAGCAATAGTCAACTTTAACAGTTGTGGTTTAGAATAAGATTCTTCAGCTTGTAGTATCTATGAATGCATGTATATTCTCACAGGAGGCAACAGAAGATGTACATTTCTCCACAGAGCAACCTGTACAGCATCTCAATTTCCAACGTCAATGGAATAATCTACTTGTTCTGTGATTGATGAGGAAGATTGCAATTATTAAAAAAATTTCCGTTGGCGAGCTCCTCTCTCACAAAATAACCATCTAGGTATACTGGTGAAATTGTCATTTCAACGTTGCGAACATTGTGACGTATACCACGAACATTAAAACAGGCATCCAATGAATATCATTTCTTGCTGTGGAAATTACATCAAAGTCCCCGATTCCAATCACTTGCAACCGACTGAGTGGCATTCGTAAATGTAATTTTTATTTGTGTTACTTGGAAATTCATTTTCCCCAAAATGCACAGATTGACTGAACCGTAATGTGGAATGCAAGTGAACGATTTGATTTTTGACATTCACATAAAAGTGAACATCACTATGTTCTGGGAATTTTGTGGATTATGAAATTAGTTACTGAGATGGAATGCTTTATGCTTGTTGGCAGGTGGTCAATCGATTGCTCTACTCATTCTACTCATACTCGTGTAAAAAACTGTTTCTCCTCTTCAAAGTGAATAAAAGCTGACATAAAAGAACCCTTCGACCGTCCACACATTTGACAGAACATTACGTTTTTTGACAGTTAATCACACACTCATCGTTGCACCCTTTTAAAGGGTGTTCTCTGATTGCTCTTTGAAAAAAAAACTCTGTCAAAAATCTCTAGAATCAAAAGAAATAGGAATTGAATATCTGCACATGACGGATTTCTACTTTTGCCTAAGGCCACAAAATGAGTGTGAATGACGAGATATTGAGCGATTAAAACACAAGAAACCATATGGTCGTGATGTAACGTGAGCCTTGAGCTGTGAACGATGTTGCCAATGAACGAAACGACGTCTTTTTCGCTTTTTGTTTAGTTCATCGCTGAGCGAGGACGTTGAATTATTCTGTTTGTTTGCAATTTCCACATTAATACATTGAAAACACAAACATTTTCGCTTTAAGCAAGACGCTGTAGTCTTTCCGGGTGGAGACCCACCCTCCAAGCCTGTCGCTACTATAAGACATCTGCAAAAGCTTGAAACGCTTGCTCAAACAAACTGTGGATGGATATCTGGCACAGGATGCCTCATTACCAAACAACTATGGACTATGATCGATCCTAAGCGATTGCTTAGCTTGAACAGATTAAGCAGGCCAAATCTTAGATCTCTTATTGGCGTTGTAACAGGGAAAGGGAACTCACGCCTCTAGGCTAGGCCTTCCTTACAATGTTTTCTGTCGAAGCTGCATGGACGAGGATGAGGAAGAAAAACTATTGAACACTTGCTATGCAGCTGCAGTGGTCTCTCATTCCACAGATTCAGAGTTCTGTGGGCTCAATTCTTTGATAATCCGGCTGAACTGAGGAGCATTAGAATCAGCCTTCTTCTTCGCTTCATCAAAAGCAGTTATTGGTTGGCGAAATAGATACCCTTGATACGCGTAGTAACACAATGGGCCTTCGCTTGGCCTAAGTCTGTCTGCTGTCCGTATGCGCGGCAGTCAGCCACCTCAACCTAACCTAACCTAAGACGCTCAATAAAACGACGCAAGTCAATCACTCGTTCTTCGTTCATTCGGTGGTCTAGATCTTAGCCATTTGAATGGAGGAATGAGGCTGTTGTCACAACGTTCATCGGTTTCTTGCGATTCATTAACCATCTCACCAGGAATCATCTTAATTGTGTAGATTATGGTTCCTTCTCTTCTGTGATTCATGTTAGACTCCGGTAGATCTTGACCAATAAAATCCTATCACGTTTGAGACATATTTTCCCCAAAAGGGCTCCCAAGTAAACAGAACCAACATTGCTTACAAACACTGAGGCAATGCACATCCATATACTGTACATAGTACCCCTGTATCGAAGACGACTGGATGGCGCAGTTGGTAGAGTGCATGCCCCTGGTTGGCGGCGTCAAGATAACATAGTTTGCTTTCCCCTGTGCTCTAATCCCAGTGAAAGCAAAGTTAATACGCTTTTATCTGATACAAATCTGGACCAGTCACCCTTTGCAGTTGGAACCAGTGGTAGTAGTGGGTATCACAATGGACCAATACGGTCCAAGCGTGCTGGTGAATTCACAAGCACCTACCTGATCTAACCTAACCTACCCCTGTGCTTAATTTTACTCACATGAATTAAGTGCTTACAAAAATTTCAGAACAGTGCAAAACTGACCTTTTACAAAAGTGGCGGGTAATGTGAGCCCATAGTGCGGATAATGTAGAGTAGTACTTCATATTACCAAACATAGATTAATAAAGGTATACGTTTGAAAAAAAAAAAGAAAAACTGGGTGAGGCTGGAAGTTGTTTATCATAGACCTCTACAAAATGTGAACAAACTAGGGATGTTCGATGTTCATCGATGTTGACAAAACATCTCAAAGACCAAATATTGATGTCTTAACATCGATGCTTAAGTTATTCAATCGTCGTTAAGAACGAAATGTTAGCATAAGGAAACCTACTTTTAATTCTTCTTCTTCATTTGGCGCTACAGTCCGGGGCGGACCTGGGCCTCAACCAACAAGCCTCTCCAACTCTTGTTGGTTGACGGTCTCTGGCTAGCTGTCTCCAGTGTCGCACGCCAAGTTGGTTGAGGTCCTTCTCCACCTGGGTGCGCCACGTTAAACGCGGGGGTCCTCTGTTGCGTTGTCCCACGGGTTCGGAGTCGAAGACTCTCCGGGCCGGAGCTGAGTTGTCCATACGCTCTACATGGCCTAGCCATCTTAGGCGTTGGATCCGAAGGCGCCTGACTAGACTCATGTCGCTGTACAGCCCGTACAGTTTGTGGTTGAATCTTCTCCTTCAGAAACCGTCAACGCAAACAGGACCAAAGATCGTACGCAGAGCTTTTCTCTCGAAAATACCAAGGACTTCCTCATCCGCTTTTGAGATTGTCCATGCCTCCGCGCAGTACAGCAGGACTGGGATGATCAAGGTCTTGTATAAGGTCAGCTTGGTCCTTCGAGAGATGGCTCTTTAGCCCATAGAAACAGCGGTTGGTAAGGGTTACTCTGCGTTTGTGCGATCTGCGATCTGTTTACTTGTGAGCTTAGGTACACGAAGTCCTTGACTACGTCGAAGTTATAGCTGCCTATGGTGACGTTTTGGCCAAGTCGTCGATGTTGTGCGTCCTTTCTCGATGACAGCATATACTTCGTTTTGCCCTCGTTCACCGCTAGACGCATTTTAGCCGCTTCCGCCACAATGCCAGCAAACGCCTCATTGACGGCTCGCTGTGTTCTGCCAATCACGTCAATGTCATCCGCGTATGCCTACAGTTGTACGGACTTCTGGAAGATCGTGCCTCTAATGTTGGCGAGCGAGTCTTGCAGGATCTTCTCAAGGATGATGTAAAAGAAGTCACATGACAGCGCGTCGCCTTGTCTAAAACCTTTTTTGACATTGAAGGTTTCGATGAATTCGTTACCGACCTTGATGGAGCAGCGAGAGTTCTCCATCGTCATCCTGCACAAGCTGACGAGTTTGGCAGGAATGTCAAAACTAGACATGGCGTTGTATAGCTCGTCCCTATGCACGCTGTCATATGCGGCCTTGAAATCGACAAAAACGTGGTGGGTGTCGACTTGCATTTCTTGGGTCTTTTCCAGGATCTGCCGTAGTGTGAAAATCTGGTCGATGGTGGACCAATCAGGTTATTTATAAACGGCTTCAGGCGAGTACACGGCAGAGAAGATCTTGTAGGCGATGTTCAGGAGACTTATCCCTCTATAGTTGGCGCAGTCAAAGGGGTCTCCTTTCTTATGGATCGGGCAACGATACTGAGATTCCACTCATCGGGCATGCTTTCCTCCGACCATATCTTACAGATGAGCTGGTGCATACGCCCAACCAGATCATCTCCAGCTGCCTTAAAGACTTCAGCGGACAGTCCGTCCGCACCGGCAGCTTTGTTAGACTTCAGTCTTGATATTGCTATCTTGACCTCGTCTAAGTCGGGGGGACGGAATTCTCGTCGATCATCGTCCATATTGAGTGGAGCATTCTGCCTGACAGCGGTATTGGTGTCATCATCGCCGTTTAGCAGTCTGCAGAAATTGTTCTTCCAAATTCTCAGTATCGACTGCGACTCTACTACTAGTTGTCCATTCTCGTCCCGGCAGGCTGGATAACTCTTTCACCCTCTGGTAAAACTTTCGGACATCGTTCCTACCGTAGCACCTCTCCATCTCCTCAATCGGGCGCTTCTCGTGCTCTTTCTTCTTTCTTCTGAGAAGCCGGGTCTCATCCCTTCGTCTCTGTTCGTAGAGCTCCAGCTTCGCTGCATGTGCCAGCCTACACTCGTTGTCAAACCATGGGTTTTTTCTAGGTGTTGCCGTAAAAACCCACCACATCGGTGGCAGCATCTTTGATGGCCTCCAATCTTCTGCGATTGTTTGCGCAGGTGACGACGAACTTAGAGAGAGATTCCGGGAGACTCGATCGGCAAAGATCCTAGCAGTCCGTTGCGATTGTAGCTTTCCGAGATCAAACCGTGGTATCCTTTCTCGACTCCGTTGATCTCTTGATATCCGAGTTCTTACCTTGGTTACAACAAGGAAATGGTCCGAGTCGATGTTGGCTCCTCGGAACGTTCGGACATCAAGAATGCTGGAGGAGTGTCTGACGTCGATCGCAACATGATCAATCTGGTTGACGGTTGATTGATCGGGGGACCGCCAGGTCCCTTTGTGGATGTTGAGGTGTGGGAACCGCGTGCTAGCTACAGAGAGATTACGTCCCGTGACAAAGTCCACCAGCCTGAGTCCGTTATCGAATGTAGTGTCGTGCAGGCTGTGTTTCCCGATGACTTTGGCAAAGATGTCTTCCTTACCCAGCTTTGCATTGAAATCTCCTAGTACGATCTTGGTGTCGAAGCTGGGGCACTGATCGTAGGTCCTTTCTAGGAGATCATAGAAGTCATCCTTGCTGTTGTCATCCTTGTCCTCTGTCAGGGCGTGGGCGCAAATCAGGCTGATGTTCCGGAATTCAGCCTTGATGCGGATTGTTATGAGACGTTCGCTTTTACAGACCAAGCTTAAGACTTTTTGCCTAAGTCTGCCTCGAACAACAAATCCACATCCAAATAAACGCCTCTCCCTGTTGCAATCACCGAAGTAGATGTCGCAGTTTCTCATCCTCTTCTTGCCCGGCCCATTCCACCGCACTTCCTGGATTGCGGTGATGTCTGCTTTGTAGCAGTCCAGGGCCTCCGCGAGTTCTTCGGCTGCACGTGGTCTGTTAAGGGACCTAACATTCCAGGTGCAGAACCGAAAATCGTTGTCCTTGCAACGTTTGCTGGGGTCGTCAACATTAATTCCGTCCGTATCCGAGGCAGTTGGTTGTCTCTGAACCATAAACCTACTTTTAATTGGAAATTATAAATAATTTTCTGGAATTTCATTATAATCATGTAGGCATTTCGTAGAAACAACACTGATCTAGAGAGTTCTTCAAATTGATTCATGGATTGTTTGGATTTGAGTCTGATACCAACATTCGCTCCACAGAATGCGTTGAGGTTCTTAGTATTTTTTATTCTTTCATTCTTTGTTTTTGACATGAAGAATACATGTTGATTATGTACACATGTACGTAGATAGTCTCTCACTCTAGTAATCGGAACTTTATAAGTTCATTCTATAACATCGATGTTAACGACCATCGATGTTTTGAGTTTGATTATTATCGGTCATCGATGTTAACGTTTAAATCAACATCGATGCTTTGCTAACATCATTCGTCCCTGGTACAAGCTAGTTTTTTCTTTCTAGATCAAAGCCTTTCGGTCTATAGATTGAAATACCGACTGGTCTTCGAATGCTCAGATCATCTTTTTAAAAAGCTTAAAACCAAGCATTTCCTGCATTTTTATGTAATTATCCAAATTTGTTGGGAATATTACTCTTTTGAGCTATTTGAAATCCCAGATATTCGAAACATCGCATCTTGTTCAATCTCACAAACGGTTTTCCGTTTCATATAAATATTTTAACGTATTCGTAGATAACTTCATACCCATTTCGTTATTCAAGTACCTGAAGCCAACAAGTGTCTTGTCCCATTTTCTATATTTTATTATTTATATACAGCAATCCTCGGATAATTGCAGCTCGCTTTATTGCGTTCCCCGTTTAACTAATCCAAAAATTAAGGAAATAAAAAATTCCATAAGAAACGTACATAACTTTTCCCGTTTAAATGCTGCGCTACCCGGTTAATTGCATTGAATAATATTAAGTTTTTCATAAAACTGCATATAACATCTCCTGGATAATGGATAAACAATAAAAAATAAATTTTTTAGTTTTCAGCTTAGATAAATTCAAGCAGAGTTAAAAATTGTCAAATTGACGTGCTTACGGCTTAAAAAAAATACAGAAGAGTTGCTAAGTCAATTGTCAAATTTGAATCAAAAAGTTTTGCGATTGCTGCGGATTGACCTGAATAATAAAATGTTTGGATGATTAATTAGGAATGCATTTATTTTATTATTAGATTAATAACTATGCTTGAATCCATTTCGTGATGTCCATTTCGATATTCTACAGGCCAACATGAACAAACAAAAAAAACCTCACTTTCTTTTAAGCAAAGGTTGCGAATAATTGCTGAAGCTACGGAAAAACAACAAAAGTGGATTGGAGGATATGGATGCTGCAGATTGACTCTGAATCGGATTATACAGAATCAAGATGCCATTCTTGAGAAGTCGAAGACTTGTTGTCTGACAATCAAAAAATGCAGGAGTGTCCCCAAGTGGATGGAGCTATTACAGATTGGATTAACCAAAGAAGGTTGTCTGGAGCTATAGTCTCTTCAAACATGGTATTTGAGAATGCAAAACAGTTTTTAGTTTTTTAAGCGTGGTTTCCTTTATTCCGTCTAGAAAGCAATTAAGCGGGGTTCTTGTAATTGCGTTCGTCGGTTAAATGCGTCTAAAAACATGAGTCTTAGAAAACGCAACTAGCCAGGGATTAGGATTGTATATTCCTTTGCCATTCTCAAATGAATCTGCAAATTTTTGCTCTAATTCAAAGAGATGGCAAATGTGAAGTACTACTCTACATTACCATTGCATATCTTTATGTGTCTTCTTCTTCTTTTTTTGTATGTCTTTTTATACACAATGCATCAAATGCTGATTTGAAACACTTATAGTAACTAGTGGTGTGCCAACCGGAAAGTTTTACAAACCGAGTTAACCCGGGTTAAAATAAAAACAGACCGAGTTCTAACCCGGGTTGACGTAACCGAAAGCAAAAATATGGATTATGGAATGGGGCAAGTCGAGTTGTATTGTGCAATTTTATTTTGTTTCGGGTTGATTTCGGTGTTCTATGTATATCCAAAGGCGATTGTGTTGGCAAGGGAAGCGTAGGCGCACGGGGTAGCCAAGCGAATGCCGGCTGTGTGTGTGCAAATTGTTTCAATTTTTCTCTCTTCTCTTTGCGTTGACACGTCACACAAAAAAGAGAAAATATTAAGTATCCATACAAAGCATACAATTCACGAAAAGTTACCAAACTGTTGCAGCCTGCTTTGGTGGCTACGACCCGAACCAATATGGAATGAGGCTCACACCGGGTTGTACCGTCTACGTCTTTTTTGTTTGTTAACTAAATCTTTGTTTTTAAAAATATAAGCTTTTTACTAAGGACGAGAATTAACATCAACTTTTCACCGCCACGGTGGCCGATGCGTTGTGAGTATGTGTATCGACCCCAACGCAACTTAACCCCGCTGCCTGGGTTCGATTCCCGGCCTGCACGATAAACATAAATTTAGCTTTAGTTGCTTAGACGAACAGACTCACAACCCCACTGTCGCCGCAATATATACTTAATACAACAATAATAATACAATTGTGTAAGTCCGCTAAAATTAAACTAAAAAATAAAAATAATCGTATTTCTTAAGAACAAATCGATAGTAGTTTTTTTTTGAATTTTTTTTTCGTTCTTGTCTAGCTGATTTAGCAGTTTTTCGTCCTGGCTTTAGTAGGTTTGATCAAAATAATCTGGTAACGCTGGTCTTAGCTATCATTTCATACCAACATTTAGCCTTTCGGACGACATTAATGTTTGAATAAATGTCCGCTAAACGTGCAAATTAACACACTGTGCCGCGCGAAGGCATGTTCATTGCGGAGTGCGACATGCAGGGGAATCCGCTTACCCAGGCAAGCAGAATAGGCGCACTTGCCACAGAATAAGGAGGAGGAATTGAGTTATTTAGCAATGATTTGCCTGGAGCTTAAACTCGTTGCAGACTTCTGTACGAGATGGCGCGCAGGCGTGGCTGACCCCCTATGCCACCGAGGGGTTAAAGGACGTAAGTAATTAAGTTCAAGTAGTATCTGGGACCGATACTGGTTGAAAAGTTTTCCTGGAAGAGGAGCTTTTATAGCAGAATACGTGGATATTGAGCAAAGTCCTTAGATGAGGATAGAGTGTCAAACATTTGCAGTAATTTCAACCACCCTCCTGGTCTCATCATCTCGCACACAAGGGTCACTGGAGTATAACTCAAAAATAATACATCTCTTTCTTTAGCGGTGTCCAACAAATTCCCTCCAAAATGTTCACGAAGATCTGGAAGCAAAGCAATATTTCAAGTAAACCTGCATGTGCTTCCTCGCTCACGGAATGCTAAAAAAACAGCAAACCACTCGCAAAGGCACGTTCCCCACATCGCCATGGCTACAACCTACATGAGTATGTACATGGCCCACTTGTGTAAATATCGAAATGAAGCTGGGTCGTGTGCGCGGTGGGAGGAGGGCAAAGAAAACAATCAACTGCCGGAAATTTCAAGACCCACTCCCCCACGCACCAACGCACACAACAGCCAAATCACAATGAATTCATCTTCTTCAAAAATAATTACCCCCTTGCCACCGTGGGTCGCCCCCTTGCCCCCTCCAACGAGGCAAACACCATCCAACAGGATACGATGGAATGTCTCGAGATAATTATGCACCTGAGGATGGATCGTTGACGCATTTTTCAGGATATCTCACACACGGTAACTCACGAAAAACAATTTCCCCCCCTCGTACACTTTCAATTTGGCTCATTGATTTCGCCGCCGCCGCTCCCCACGGGGTGTTCGCCTGAGCGGATGTGTACCAACGTGTACGTGGAATTTTTCAAATTCACACACACACACACGAACAACGGAATCCCCGATACGGCTTCTTGACATTCCCTGCGTGCGTCGTTCCGGTCGGTCGGAGCCGACGCCACCGACGACGAAGGGCCGCCCTCGCTAGGCACACGGCAGACCGAGCGTGAAAAATGCTGCAAAGGTACCAGACAAGATGGATTAGTGAAACTGTGCTAAAAATTCTAAAGTCGCCCGATTAAATTAACAATCATTAATCATTCTGACGAGTCCTCCTGGCTGGGTGTGCTTGTGTGTACTGCCGTGGGTGGGGCACTTTAATTTAAGGCAAATCCTACGGATTGCAGACCCATAGTAACTAAATTATGAGGCTCCGCAGGCGAACGCATTTAATTGAGGTGTCGCCAGTCCTCGACATCCTCCACGAGGCAACACTCAAACACACTCACACACCCGCGTCCCATGATTTATCAGCTGAGGAACGCAAGGGGAGGATAATGTGTTGCGATGAAAGCGCGCACCGCATCCGCACATCCTTAAGGACACGACAGAGGTTTAAGCTAATTGAGATATAAAAGAATCATGAATAACAAGGTACCGGCAACGGCGACAACAACAAAAGCATAAACAACAAAAAATACTCTCAAGTGACTTGATTAAATAATAAACCCACTCTTAAAATTTAATGCCTGTTAATTATGAGAGACTTACAGTGTGTCAGTGGGTGGGGGAGGGGGGAACAGCAGCAGGAAGTGACGAAGTGGATGCTATTGTGAGGGATTGAGAAGCCGAGTTGGAAGCTACCGAGAGCTGAGAGCGGTTGTCGGTGACAAAGAAAACGACGCGCCGAGGGCAATTGTTTACATGTGTAGCGTGACGCTTAATAATGCAAGCTAACTACTGAAGGGATGCCGGGGTGGTGAGCCGTTGTTGCATGGAAATTTAAATTGTTTTCTCGGTTTTTTTTTTCTCTTTGCTTCCGATCCCCTTTGTCTTTAGCTTGATAAGCGCAGGGATGAAGGGGGTTGATACAGAGAAAATGTCGTTAAAAGTGAGTTTAAGTTTTGGGACTTTATGAGTGCGTCGTTTTGGAGCGCTTACGGCGCTCGCGTGTGAAGTGATTGTCGTAGTTTTTCGGGGCAACTTTGTGTGCGGATTCTGTGAACGGGCATACGAAAGCAGGGGAATTGAATTGTCAGAGATTTGAACTGGATTTCAGTCGAGAAAGACTTTCCTTACATTGTAACTGTAGCTTATTTGTAGCTTTGGCACTTTGGGGGAGGACTGGTTGCCTGAGGAGCTGCTCCTTGGTTCCAACTGAATATATGCTGGAGGTGGTCTTGTGCGTGGAAGGATGTAGTTCGAGAAATCACATAAGATGACATGAAATGAGAGAGACGTGGAAGAGGAAGAGTGACAAATAGGACTGCTAGTGTTGCCGGGCAGCACAACGCTGCTGGAGGTTGATCGGAAACCAGTTTGTGGATTCGAAAAAAAGATTTAAACAAAATACGTGTAAATTGAGATTCCGCTGACATTCCCAGAAGCCATCCAAGTAGCTGCCACTGATTTTCTGGGTTCTACGACAGCACCTGCCAAAATCACATGGCTGGGAGACGACGGGAGCTGCTCATGATCTCTATGAACAGAGACGAGGGGAATACACCTGGCTTCTCAGAAGAAAAAGATCGAGGATATGGAGAGGTTTTGTGGCAAGAATGAAATCTTACCAAAGAGTGAAACATCATGCAAAGGATATAAAGTTCAGACAGAAGACTTCCGAGAAGATAATGGACAACTAGTAGAGGTCAATCGCTTGTGCAGACTTGCTCCCCCGATCAAGGCAAGGTCCGGAGCAATGTCGGAGCTGAGGTTCAAAAAAGAGCGGATGAGTTCGGCCCACTGGAATCTTTAACGATCTGGTTGGGCGTATGCGCCAGCTCATTTCTGGTCGGAGGCAAGCATGCTTGACAACTGGAAACTCAGTATCGTTTGCCCGATCCACAATAAAGGAGAACCTTGTGACGACACCAACTATCGTCGGAAAAGTCTCCTTAATATAGCGTACTAGATTTTCTGTGCCGTTTTGTGTGACGGAAGGAGTCCATGATTACGTAGTTGTGGCTACAGGACAATCAAGTCCACAATAGACCAGCTATTTAAACTATGGCAGATCCTGGAATAGACCCCAGCAGTGCAAATCGACTACCATGTCCACCACCATGTCTAGTTTCGACTAGTGGCTGTTGTCTAGTGTCTTGTGCCTGGCGGCTGTTGTCTGGTGGCTTGTGGATGGTGGCTGGTGGCTGTTGGCTGGTGGCTGGTGGCTGGTGGCTGGTAGCTGGTTTCTTCTTGCTGGTGGTTAGTGGCTGGTGGCTGCAGGCAAGTGGCTAGGAGCTGATGGCTGTTGTCTGGGGGCTTGTGGCTGATGACTGTTGTCTGGTGGCTTGTTGCTGGTGGTTGGTGGCTAATGGCTGTTGTCTGGTGGCTTGTGGCTGGTGGTTGTTGTCTAATGGCTGGTGGTTTGTGGCTGGTGGCTTATGGCTGGTGGCTGATGGCTGGTTGCTGTTGTCTGGTGGCTTGTGGCTGGCTGCTGTAGGCTGGTGGCTGGTGGCTGGTGGCTTGTGGCTTGTGACTGCCTGCTGGTGGCTGATGGTTGGGGGCTTTTGGCTGGCTGGTGGTGGCTGGTGGCTTGTGGCTGGTGGCTGCAGGCTAGTGGCTAGTGGCTGATAGCTGGTGTATACTTTGAGCTATGAATGTGCCCTATACTTTTACTTGTGTGACTGGTGAAACCTTTCATGTCATGATATAAAAGTGGAGGGAACATGGTGGTGCACACAATCAATATTACCCATACACCTCGAATAATCAAACCCAGCTCATTTAAATAGCTTAAAGGTGTCGATCGACAACATGATGTTTGTATACGTGATTATAAGGAAGCTCCATATTAGGTTTGAGGAAATTTCAACGTTCAGCGGTTGTAAGATGATCCGTATTTAGACTAAACTCTCTCTAGGATGACAGTTCGCTTTAACGTGTGTCATTGAAACTGGGTTGTCTAATCAGGACCATGAAGTACATGGCATATGTATATAATGACAGCTGTTCTGCGTCTTTGGCTCCAGTCTGCGCAACCAAGTCAAAAGCAGCGACTGATGGCTGAAATGGTTTCATAATTACAAACCAAGCAACCTTATCATTACCAGTTTTAACTGAATGGAGTGGTCTCTGAAGAACTGGCCTGTTGCCACACACTCCACATATTAGGAAAACACTCAAACACTTCAACCTCACCCTTCAGTGATATCGTCAAAATTCTCGACCTAATTGAAAGAACAAAATCCACCCCAGCATCACGGTGGAATTCGAACGCATTTCAGTGATTACAAATCCCAACTTGATTAAAATCAGTCAACACTCTCCGTTCATTACATCCCCAATACGTGTACGACCACCGGAGTCATCCAATGGCACGCCATCGATCCCACGGGCCACGGCAGCGCTGACTGTGCGCCCACATGCGCGCATAAATATTTTAACGTCGAATTCCTTTCGATTAAAATCCCGTGACTTGCCTATAGATTGATAATCCCCGCCTGCCCCCACCGCCAAAGCTTTTACTGCTGCTTTGTGCCAGAATATAATAAGCATTCTACGTTCTAATCCACTTTTATTAGCTCTTTTATGTGGATTACATGCTCGGCGGAGGCTGTGTACCGCATGAGTGATAAGAGGATTTCAGGATGTGTGTGTACTGCCGATGGGGCGGTGGTGTGGTGCCTTTTCTCTTCGTTTTTTTTTTCTATTTCGCTGTCCCTCTGCCACAGAGATGAGGCTTGAATTTCCAACGCCACTTGTTTTCGTGAACTAGTGGGTGGCAGCAGGACTTCCGGAGCTTGGAGTTGAAATTGAATCTAACGAGGGGATAGCCGAGGCATTATCCTGACAAACGAGAAAGGAAAATGCTCGTGTAACAAGAGATGTATCAATTAATCTGAAGGACAATGGCACAGTGTTCATTTGAATTCAATTGTATTTGAATTCGAGTGGGACTTGTGGGGCTAGTAGTTTGTGCTGAATGAAGTGGTTACTGTCTGATGGGGTTTTCACTTCTAACTTGTTTTTGCGTACGTTTATGCGAATCGAATACTTGTTCAGTCCTGGACAATGAAAACGATACTTACTCCTGTGAAAGGTGAATGCAATCCTTATCCACTTCAACGGAGCTGTACGTAAATAGTTAGAAGAACAAAGTGTTGTCTTCGGCTTGAAGGTAGACAATGTCAAAGAGCTGCAACACCATTCAGTAGCAACAGGGACTAAAGAGCGGCGGTCATTGCGGAGGCATGGGAAGAAGCTCAATCAGATTTGACAAACAAGCTTAGACAATTACTCATCAGGAAATGCTAATACAACGTATTTAGAGGACGATTCACTTCGCTCTCACTGAGTTTTAGAAAAGTGAATGAAACTTAACGCATGACTATTATGGAAACAGGACATTGTGTCTGTATATTCGCTCGATTTATTAAGTTGACTTAAGTCTCATATGTGCTTTCCTCGTCGTCGAGGGTGCTTTCGATAACACAGGGTACGACTCGATTAGAAGAGCGATCAGTAGCCGAGGCATCGAAGAATCTACTAACCCGCCGTGGCCACTTTCGAGTCACTGACAATGCTCAAAGAGTATTCCTGTCTAGAAAAAGCTTTTCAACTTCGCCGTTCGGAGTCGGCACTAAACTGTAAGTCCCTTCCAGGCGTGAGAGAACAATAGCACGCACAACACGAGTGGTTGCTGAGAAGCTAGGCCCAGGTCCGCCTCGGACTGTCGCGCCACCCATATTATTATATTATAACAGAGGACAAACTGGAATTCACACATCAACTCAGTCGCAGAACTAGAGCACTAGAGCTAGAGCACTGTGGGCCAGTAGACTTCGTATCTTTCCCCCAAAATTATACATGGGTTGTACACAATGTTGGTAAGACCCATCATCACATACCCGGCCATCGTCTGGTGGCCAAAAACACTACAACAGTCAACGGCTAACAGGTTACAGAAGGTGCAACGAATTGCCTGTCTTGGAATAACAGTTCACATACGCACCATGCCCCCAGCAACTCTAGAAGCTATAGTCGGGCTAAGTGCCCTACCGATCTTCGCCAGGAAGATCGCTGCCAGATTCGCTATTAAACTGTAAATAGAGTAAAATTACAAACCAGGTAACCTAACCGATCACCTTTGTATACTCAACTCAATCCCTAGGTTAGGTAGGTGGGCTGCTAGTGCATTCAGCAACACACTTAGACCATATTGGTCCATTGTGATACCCATATAGTCAGACTACTACCACTGTTAATTTGATTCCACCGGCAAATGGTGACTGGACCAGATTTGAAAACCAGATAAAAGCGTGTTAACTTTGCTTTCACTGGGATTCGAACCGGGGACCCCGCTAACCAGGGGCAGGCACTTTACCAACTGCGCCATCTAGTCTCTGACCCAATCCCTAATAGAGACATGTTTTGTACAATGCCGGAGACCATGGTCAGGAAACATTGTTTCGGCAGGCTTTTTGAAGTTGCTATCCCAATACTAGACCCTAGAAGTCTGGTTTCGTACACAGACGGATCAAAGATGGTTTCTGGGGACCGAACACAAGGATTTCCGTACCAATGGGGTCGAATCCTACAGTGTGGAACACTCCATGCTATCGAGATCTGCGCCAGACACAACCTCCACAAAGGCATCAAGGGCGTAATAATACAAATATTCTCAGACAGTCAAGCAGCACTAAAGGCACTTTCGCCCAATCTAATGGGCTCCAAAAGAGTCAAGTGGTGCTATGACGCCTTGCAATCCCTTGCCATACATAACAAAGTAAAACTTAGCTGGGTACCTGGACAGAGAGGGACTGAAGGCAACGAATTCGCAGATGAGCTCGCGAGAGCTGGTTCTGAATCAGCGTTCATCGGTCCAGAACTGTTCTGCTGTGTCAATTGGAAAGCAGCTACAACTCTGATTAACAAGCTTCGCCTAGACCAGTGGACACATGGTCATGGTCTTAGGTAGTCAAAGAGATTAATCAGGCATTATTCAATATGGAGTGTAAGGATAGCTTAAGATTGCTAACAAGCGTTCTTAGCGGCCACTGTGGCCTGAAATATGACCTTAACAAACTAAGCCTGTGTCAAGGCACGGTTTGTCGGCTTTGCCTCGAAGAGGATGAGACTTCCGAGCACATCATGTGTGAAAGTCCGGCAATAATCTGGTTAAGGACACGTATCTTCCGTAGGGAGATACTCACTTCAGTGGAATTAAAAAACTCCACTACAAAATATTTACTATCTTTCATGAGGGAAGACGTCTGTCTTTTGTCTTAACTCCAATCCTTCGATACAATAGATCTATCCTGGTCGCGATGTCGTTACCTACACGACATGGGTTGTAAAAGAGGAAAAAAACAAACAAGTCTCCTTAAGCTTCCACTTTATTAACTTAATTAAACAAAACTAAACGAAACCGAACGAATGGTTATCACAGTAAAAGTCAATCAATTCTGTAAATTCATGTTTAAAAATTCAACACTAATGATGTAGCAAGCCGAAGGGCTTTCAAAACAACTTAAGCAGCGAATTATGACGAATTAGTCAAAGAAATGGGAAATGGGGCTTGAAACTGAACGTAACGGTGGACAGGACCAACACAAAGTCCGAGGAAGAGCTTCTCTCTACTTCCTCGCATTTTTTGACAGTTGTGTTGTTGATTAATATGTCATTGTACATCTTTATGCTTCATAACTATGCACAATTAAAAATATTCAACGCATATATTTAACTGTTAAACATTTGAAGCAACAATCGAACATGTGAGTGGAATTTTTTTGGGTTACCCTGTGATCGTTTCTCCCCTTGTTATACCAAGTAGACTCAATGACGAAAATGTTGCAGTCATCAACGCAATCTATACCGCAATCTAAAATTTGAAGAAATTATATGACAAAGATAAGAAGTCCGCGTACAAACGCGTCTTAGCAGTTTCGGGTCCCGCCGGTCATGTCTGGATCAGCTATTTACGAGTTAGTGCAAAGAAACGTCCGGTGTCACTGTCCGCGATCCCGCCCTGGCGACCCCTTATCAGTAAAGTTGGAACCCGGTATCATGGGCAGGATTGACAGTATCCAGTGTCCGTTGAAGGACAGCAACGATTCCTCCGATCCCATTACATTGGCCACCCTCGTTATCGTTCTGGGACTTGGGCACGAAGCTCGGTCGGGGTGAACATTTCCCCATCCATCAACTGGCTCCTCACAAACATTCATGCCCTGGATGACTTCTACGACAAGAACTTCATTGAATTCGTGCCATTCAGGATCAAAGTCAAGGGCATTCTGCAGGAGGAAGAGAATTTTTTCCGAAATCGTGCAACTCATCGGCAAGGCATCCTTCGCCGAGACATTCGAAGTGGCCAAGCTGCTCCTGGACGATTTCTTGAACCAGAACGTCTACTGGTCGTACGTCGACATGCTGAGGAACATCAACGGTCACTCTGTTGAATCCATGGCTCAGTCGGAGACCAACGGATCAGGGAACCCAAGGGCAACATCGTGTACCAGTTGTCTTCTATGAAATTCAAGGATCCCGTTACGGATGACAAAGCCTAGATCAAGGCCAACTTCGACCAGCCGTAGCAGGCCTTGCAACAGTCTTTGAGTAATCTAGAAGATTAATCCTGAAAACTGAAATGGACATTTCCACTAGTTGACGTTCTTAGTTCGCTGTCCGAAATATTTCTTACTTTTTAACTTCTCAGATTCCTGTTATAATTTAATTTTTTCATATCTTAGCAATCGTGTGCAAGTTGTATCTTTTAATAATAAGTTGTCTTCGTTTTGTGATGTTGTAACTGGTGTGCCCCAGGGTTCTTTACTTGGTCCTTTATTGTTTTCAATGCTTATTAATGATCTGCCCACTGTAATATCTTACTGTTCTTACCACATTTATGCCGATGACATTCAGTTGTATATTAGCTCCAAGCCCAACCTATTACACTATTACTTAGTAAACTATTATTATTACTATTAACATAGTAAATAAAGACCTTAAGTTAATAGTCAGTTGGTCTAAACTTAATGGACCGTTCCTAAATCCCACTAAAACCAAAACTATTCCGATAGCTAAACAAGCTGTTAACCACATGAATTTCCCTCCTATTCAGCTGAATTCAATCAATATTGATAACGCCTCTATCCGGTTAAAAACCTGGGTATAGTTTTCAACATCAGTCTAACGTGGAATAATCACATTACAAAAGTTGGTTCAAATGTATATGCAGCTCTCAGTGGACTTTCAGTTACCAAGCACTTTTTGCCAATCAATGTTAAATTGAGACTTGTGAAATCCCTTATTTTATCAATGATTCCGATTTTCAGTCGTTTCATAAATTGCAAGTTGCCTTTAATTCTGTTGCGAGATATGTTTTTAATACACCCAGACATGAGCACATTTCATCTCATTTGTGTAAAATTTTAGCTTGTAATTTAAAAGCGTATCTTAATTATCGGTCTTGTGTTTTCCTTTTCAAGTCAATACATAAAAGTCAACCTGAATACTTGTTTAACAAATTGTGTTTCTGTCAATCTAATCGTTACATATTGTTAAAACCTTCCAATCACACATGTCTTACATCGCGCAAGACAGTTTTTCATTTATGCTACTAACTTGAATCGTCTCCCTAACAACGTTAAAAGCCGGGTCGAACACAGAAACTTTATTATGACATGTTGTTCCTATTTTTCTACAGTAAATTGTGAATGCTATTTAGTTCTCCATTTCTATTTCTTTATCTTTTTTTTTCGTTTTTCTCGTTCTTTCTTTATTTTCTCTATTTAAATTTTGATTGTCTTCATTGATTTATACATTTTTATATCATATTTCTATATTTTTGTTCTCTATTGTAATATGTTCTCTTTTAAATCTGAATAAGTACATCTTAAGAAAATTTCTTGTATGTACAGAAACACTCAATAAATACAAATGCAAATCCACCCGATCGCCCTCCGTTGAATGTAATTATTAACATGTTCAATAGTGTATAGCATAAACAGACAAAATGCCTAAGTCTTTAATTGTTAAAAGAAGCCACATCATCCCTGCCTACATGATGGATTCGCACTCATACCACGCCTCGAAAGTCGTGATGATGGATACATTCGTCCCACGTGACCAAATCATCGAGGCATATCCCTAGAACTGACGTTTATCTTGCCCTATCCTGGCGAGCAATTCTCACAACAGCACGAACACAATCCCATTTCCGCAACTTGTTTTTGCGATATTATTCATTCGGTCATTACCAAATTTGCCGTGACCATGCGTGAGAGTTGGAATAAATCCGCTAATTCGTGTTTGAAACCAGACTCGGGCCTCGGTTTCCATATCTTACAAGTTGTCAAAATTGGCACAGCCTGGCCAATCCTACAGGAAAGTTCAGCATTGCTTCTCCCTTATTCTAATTCACATTTTTCTTTTTGGTGGTGGACACTTTGTGTTGTATCTTTCATCTATATCATGTGGAAATTAAGTTCTAAGCAAAAGGATCGGATAAAGAAATGATTGTAAACATTTCTATCTTAAAAACTTGTTTAATACGGCAGAGGTATATCTATTCTAATTCCAACGAAATCACTTAATGTGACGGACTGATAAGGTGGTACATTACCGAACAGTAGAGGGTCGCACAGATAATGGTCCGTGGCAGTGTTGCCAGATATTATGAGCGAAATTCCTCTTTTTCCCTTTTTTTTTCTGATGAGTTTCTCTATGAATTTCCCACTGCAATTTGGCTTTGAGGGTCGCCTTGGCGTGGTGGGTTAGTGCGTCGACTCCTACGCAGAGGATGCCAGGTTCGATACCCGAATTTTCCACCTTTCATATTTTTCACGGCTCCACCTCTTTCGAGTCACTGGCAATGCTCAAAGAGTATTCCTGTCTAAAAAGAGGCTTCTCAACTTCGCCGTTCGGAGTCGGCATTAAACTGAAGGTCCCTTCCACTCGTGAGAGAACAATAGCACGCACAACACGAGTGGTTGCTGAGAAGCTAGGCCCAGGTCCGCCTCGGACTGTAGCGCCACCCATATATATAATTTGGCTTTGAACAATACTAGTACTACGTACATTTTGACTCTATTTCAAACAAAAATTAAGCCAAATTAAACATTTTTGGTTCGAAATGCCTGTCCCTCCATCACCTACAACTAGTAAGATGAAATCCCCAGATTTTCTACAAGGGAGTCTGTTTTAATTTGAGCTAATATATTTTCAATGATCTTAGAACAAAACTTTAATTCTTTTCTTAATAATGGGACAAGGTGGTCAATGTTATGCAGAGCCACACTATGCAAGCAAATAATGAACATAATATTTGTGCATCACATTCATCACGGGGAATTCAGAAAACACTACGTTCTCTTAGTGTACACATGTATGCCCTCAGATAAGTAACAGCTAACTTACCTACATAAGATGGCGCTACAGTTCGATGTGGACCTGGGCAGAGATAACCTATAATAGAGATATCCAACTTCTACCTCCCTTGCCCCTTGATTTCATCTGACAGCGTTTTTTATACGCTTTTTGTCCCCTGTCTGTGAATACGTGTGAGCTCTTGAGAACAGCTGTGGAACAGCTGATACCCTTCCTCACCTTAGTATTGGGGTGAACTAGAGTTCTTATTTGAAAATTCGCTCGTTATTTTAACGTTTTTTTCAAATTTCGGTGTTCAATTTTCAACACAGTATGGAGGGGTAAACGAACGAACAAAGCTTATGTTCATGAAGTCGATTCATTAAAACTTTGAGCAATTTACAATCTGAAATACTTGGACATAATTAATGAATGCACAACATAGTGTGAATTGTTTCATATGAATACAAATTAATAATACATTCACACGTTCAGTTAACCAATAATAAAAATATTATTGAAGCGTGAATCACAAATAAGATGTTTTGACAACCATTTTTTAAGATTAGTAAAAGTTGCAATATATTGCCATTGTTCTTATCAAATTGTTTAAATTGAATTCATGAGTTTTTCAGAAAGCATGACTTAAGCGTATAAAGCGGGCTTCATTTTTTGAGTTAATTTGTCAGGTATGGTTTATGAATAGGCTGTATATACACTTAAGAATTAATTTAAGGTCAAATAGTTCCAGTTAAATGGACATTGCAATACATTGTTATTCCATATAACAATGTAAGAAAATTCCCTTAAAAATACTAGTTAACTTTTGAACACCCTCCGAACAGCATACCCATGTACGTTACATGGAAAGTACATGGATTCCCACTAAATTCATGAATCTGCCGCCATATTGTGGTGAATTGACGAGCGTTGTAAATGTATAAGTGAAATACAAGGGATTACCACTACTTCTTCGTTGTGGGCTAGGGGAAAAATGGCCGAAGTTGGATATCTCTATCATCCATTATCTCTGGACCCGGGCCTCAACGAGATAAAGGATCATCTACCGATTTATCATTTCTCTGATTATTTCAATAAACAATAATTCTACTAATCTAAAACCAAGGAAAAAAACATAAATATTTAAATTCAAATCGAGATAAGCTAAAATCAATTTCGTTATAAAAGCTTATCAAATGTTCTTGTGCACCTAGAAATAGGTTCATTGCAACCAAAACTTGTTGAATGTTTTCAATCAAAAAGTATATTTCCCACCCAAAGAGACTTTTGGGGAGCGTACATATTTATATTCGAGACCAATTGTGGAGTATTTGTATGATAATTAATTATGCCGCGAATATACATGACTGAAGATACCTTCCGCTTGAAACTTAAGGTTTACAAGGCAATGATCTTGCATCTTTCGACATAAGGAGGAAAACTTGTCAAACATGTTCAATACACTCTTTAGAGCCTAAGTCCTTGAACACTATATGGGGAATCCCAAATAATGAAAAAGTAGGTATTCTAAATGAGACCTGATCAACGAGCACAGATTAGTTTTAAATAGAAATGAAGTATTGCAGGGGTGCTTGACTTCTACCTCCATTGCCCCTTAATATTTTTGACAACTGTTTTTTGTATCGTTTTGTAAAACCAAATTGAAAACAGAGAACGGCATTCACATAATTTCGTGAATGACCGTCAAATATGCATCAATATCTGTCAAATCGGCCATCTCGGTAGTTTTAAGGCTATAAACTTATAGTATTTTTAACGATTCAAAACACAAGAAAAACTCAATGTTTATTCAGATTTAAGTTTATTGTCTCTGTATTTCAATACTATCCCGTTAAAACGATCAACAACGAATGCCGTCCTCATTCCTTCATCAGCGACATATTCTCTCTCTGTCAGTGCTGCCAAGTCACGGCAGATGTAATCGTCACATATTTATATTTTTTTTTATTAATTCAGCTGTTCTAATATTTTTCTCTTTGGCAACAGAGGCCTCGTTGCTGAAAGTTGAATCAATTAAAGCGATGCAGCAATTGCAATATCGCTATTGCGTGGTAACTTTGTGTGTGCTTTACCATTTTATATGGCTTTATTAACTCTGTCTTACCGGTTATTTTAGTTGAATTGAAGGGGATTACATTCCCCTTCAAAAATCGAGATTACAGTGAGCCATATTCTAAAAAAAAAAGTCGGAAACAGGAATTTGGCTAGAATACGTAAAATTTTGCTAAATAATTGTCATGTCCGATAGCCAAAAACGTGACAAGCCACTCTACCATTTCAGTCGGTATTGTGAACTCTGGATTTGGACAAAAAAAGGTATAATATAAAGAATAATTTAATTCACGCCAATTTTTGAATTCGGACTTCTTTAGCCTTTTTGAGAAAAAATACTACAATTCTGATTTTCAACAAGTATGCCGTGACAAGTGGGTCGCCGTGGCGTAGTGGCTTAGTGCGTCGACTCCTGCGCAGAGGGTGCCAGGTTCGATACCCGAATTTACCACCTTTCATATTTCACGGCACGGCATATTTCAATGCTCAAAGAGTATTTCCTGTCTAGAAAAAGCATCTCAACTACGCCGTTCAGAGGCGGCATTAAATTGTAGATCCCTTCCACGCGTGAGAGAACAATAGCACGTACAACACGAGTGGTTGCCGAGAAGCTAGGCCCTGGCCCTCTACGGGCTGTAGCGCCACCCATATTATTATTATTATACCGTGACAAGAAACTAAAACTTAGGCATACTTGATCTTTAAAAACACTCTTTAAAATCATAATAAAATCTGGACAACACAAAAATTGCAAAACTAAAAATTCTATTGGACCCTTTTTAGTGACAACAATTGGATTTTTGAGTAAAGTAAACATGTTTCTCCAAACCAATGAGTTCGATTTTATTTGAAATTCCCCACATCTTGATGTACCATTTCCTAGCGGAATTCCCCACGAAAAGGGGAATTCCCCACAATTTGGCAACACTGGTTCGTGATCTGTTTAACCACTCAAGCCATTGACACCCTCGAACGATTATACATGTAGACAAGAAGCTCCACGCACAGCTCGAGTATGCTTTCTACAGAAGTTTCAAGGGCATTGAATTTTATTTCGGCCAATCGAAACATGGCCTACACCCCAACAATGTAGACGCACTGGCGTCTGTGTTCTAAGAGCGTGTCACTTATTTCCAACTTTGCTTTCTTGGAATTATCTTTTTGTGTCGAGAAATAAAATCAAAATTTTGAATTAAGTCTTATTTCGTTTGACTTTTTATTTTACGCCACCGCTGAAGTCTCTGCCACAGAATCGAGATTTTTATTTCCCTGAATAACAGTAAAACAAATGTGTTAAAAATATGACCCAAGATATCAACAATGTTTGATGAGATTTTTTTTAATGTCATAACATTATTTTTTTTTGTTGAAATGCGACCATAAAATATGCTTCTGTTTTATATCGTGGCGGCTATAATAATTCAAGTAATTACAAGAATCATTCGAAAATCCGAGATTTGAGGGTACATTGAAACTTGAAACCAAAACTTATCAAAGAAACTAGAGGCTCCACTAAGGTTCACTATTTTACTACCATGAAATGTTGGTGATGATGAAGAATAACGTGGGCAAATCAGAGGTCATTTTAATTTTAAGAACGCCTGTTTAATGCACTCTACATGTCATGTGGATGTAGTCGGGAAGGCGAAAATCCGTCGAGTGCACTGGATCAAGCGATTCCACCTCTTGGCCTTGGCTAGGACGAGGTGCTTGGATCAGGTCTAAAACTCTGCATGATTAGACTTGCGCATGTTAGTTAAGTTGAGAGAGCACTCAGTTCAGTTCAATTCTGACAGATCTTTCTTGTAGTTCATTAAGTTCAATGTAGTTCACTGCTTACACGAACTACAGTGAACTACAATGAACTACAAGAAGGATCTAGTTCAATAAACAGAATTGAACTGAACTGGGTGCTCTCTGGACTTAACTAATATGTACAATCAATCATTATCACACTTTTAGTGCGATCTCTTTTCGTTTATTGTTCGCCCTCGATGTTGACTCCTTGGAAGCCAACGTTGATGAGGAACGACAAGGAATATGTCGGGCACGCTTGCCGTTTTAGTGACTTTGTCGCTAGATCTAGCGGAATTTTCAAGAATTTAGTGACAATTTATTTTTTGACCTTAGTTTTAATAAAGATATTCTCGCACAATACATGTATGGATGAACTCATTTATCCTGCCAGAATACCGTTATAAAAAAACATGTAACGCATATGTACTGACAAATATATGTACGTGTACGTGCATAAATTTTCAAAATTCCCTCCATATACAACTCCAGCAACCCAACTACATATGTTTGATGCTTGTGCTAGGGTAGTTGAAAATAAAAAAAATCCCTAATGGGCACAATCCCCATACAAAAACAAAGCAAACCAAGCTCGATTTAGTTCAGTTTAGTTCGATTTAGTTCAGTTATGTGAACGTAGAGTAGGATGTACCTATTGTGTTTGTTGAACTACTGAACTAAAGGAACTAAATAAGAATGACATTGTGAGATAGTCCACGTAGTTCACTTGATAGAGCCCTTTTTGAATTAGCTCGTTCGTGAACTACACAAGCCTAGTGGGGATGTGTTTGTGCAGGGATATTAGGGACATTTAGCTTCGGCCATTTTTTCCTGTAGTTCACACCGGAGAAAAATGCAAGAGTAGTGGTATTCTCATGCATTTCACAAATACTTTTACACAAACCATGGATCCACAACACAATTGCGGTAGATTCGTGGATTTAATGGTAAATGGCCGCAGATTCGTGAATTTAGTGGGAAAAAATGGCGGCAGATTGCTGAATTTGCTAACGAACCATCTGTGTTGCTCGGAGGGTGTTCAAAAGTTGACTGAAATTTTTAGGAGCATATATTTTCTTATATTCTAATATGGACTTTCGTCTGTAAAAATGTAATGCAATGCCCATTTAACTGGAACTATTTGACCTCAATTTAACTGTTAAAAAGTGGTGTTCCACAGGGTTCTGTTCTTGGCCCAGTGCTTTTCTTAATATACAATAACCCTATTTGGACTTCATTTAAATGGAACGACAACAGCATTCCCAGACGATAT
This sequence comes from Eristalis intricaria, assembly GCA_964034865.1. NCBI lineage: Eukaryota > Metazoa > Arthropoda > Insecta > Diptera > Syrphidae > Eristalis > Eristalis intricaria. The sequence goes on from OZ035873.1 coordinate 134,046,621, forward strand.
AGCCTTTACATATGGGTTTGATACAGTTTTCGAAAGTGTCGCAAAGGTCTCGGAAGATCTATAGACCTTGAGACTTTGGTTTACGGCACATAAACTAATAAACAGCGAAAAGACTTATTGCTATCATAATATCAAAAAACATTTTAAAGTACTTCAATTTAGGCGTCCATGCTTATGACTGTAAAAAACTGTGTTTACCTGTACACAGTTGTGGAAAATGTAATTTTGTCAGTTCTAAAAATTGTTTTAATATAGCATCAGTGCATCACTGTAAATACCTCGGTGTAATAATTGACCACAACTTAAATTGGAAAAATCACATTCGAACTAAAGTCGCATATGCTCCTAGTAATGCGTAAAATGTATCTCATTAAGCAACATTGTTCTTCTATTGTATTAAAAACTGTTTATTATGGCCTTAATATATAATATGGATGGCGCGACAGTCCGAGGCGGACTTGGGCCTAGCTTCTACAGCAGCCACTCGTGTTGTGCGTGCTATTGTTCTTTCACGAGTGGAAGGGACCTACAGTTTAATGCCGACTCCGATCGACGAAGTTGAGAAGCTTTTTTTTTAGACAGGAATACTCTTTGAGCATTGTCAGTGACCCGAAAGAGGTGCGTACACAGTTTGCAGACGAACGTCTCCAGAACAAAGGATTGCAAGCTTGGATCAGATTATTTTATTGTTTTGAGTTGCTTGCCGCTCTATCAATTTTCGTTTCGTCTTTATTCCTTTCAAACCATATACACAACCACAAGACTTTGTCCAACGTCAACAAGCGATGTAAGTCTTTCAAAATTTAGGCCAATAATTTATCATTTATCAAAGCCGCGCAATCATGATCCTGTTGGCATGATCTGAAGGAGTACTGCTGCAGTAAGTAATTTAACATTTCCTCGATGACTCTTGCTAGGATGACTGTCGTGACTATTCTGCAGTACCTTTCTGATTTCGATTGCTCGTGACAGCGTCAGCATATTCTTATTGACTGATTTGATCCATCAACTGTATTCCCACCGAATAGGGGCAAAAAACATCTTTTATTCTCCTGGTGCTTACATGGCCTCCTGTTTATTGAGTTATGAGCTAACTTTTATCACAAATAAACTGTTCCAATTTCTTTACTTACGCGTGACCAAAGTTAAGTGCTAAATATTCCCGATGATCACGATTCCCTGTGAGAATGGGCCCCTATCATTCCTGTCTCGGGAATGATAGAAACCAAATTTATATGTTCTTTTTTCTCGGCGGTTGACAATCAAAATGGCATAAGTCAAACATGATGAAAATATCGAAAGTCAATTATCAAAGCTTGCAATTTCGACTCTGGCGGTGTTGATGCTTGGCATTGGAATAGATTGTATAAAACCCAATGGACTTTCTTCTTGATGTCGAGGGTTGACAGTTCTAACCGGCAAATTACTGCCCTCCACTTTGACAGTCGTCTGTGCTTGTGGTGTCGTAGGTTAACAAGGAAATAAATTGCACAATGGATATCACATGGTGTTAATCCAGGCGAGACGCGGTTTCATGACGCATGAGTTACAACGATGTCGCTGGGTTTGATTTTCATTGCAACTCCATGCTTTGTCCGAGTACTTCTTCTCAGTAGTATGTCAAGTGCGGCAAAGATGGCCCACGTGGGTAATATGACCCACCCTTATATTTCCTAAAAGCGGAAACCCACAGCGTTAAGCTTAATTTGACAACAAATTATTAGAATCAGTTCTGCCAAAACCTATCGTCGTTGGCCTGTTGGGAGAAATGTGGAGGAGGATAATTGTGTTTTTTTCTGTTTTCATTGAAAGTTCTTGGTATGTTTTATAAAGTGTGTACAAATGTTTTAACAGTGACTGTACGTTGATTTCATGATATCTTTTTAAGGGTAAATAGTACTCAGTGTGTTCTAATTTTATTCATATCAAAGTTAAAAAACAAGTTCATGAAGCGTGATTAAATTGAACATTAGTAAGGAAAAAAAAACACATGATGCGGTGGTGAACAAGAATTCCGCCGTCCCAAACTAAACTTTTTAAGGCAGCTGGCGTTGATTCGGTAAGATGCATACTCAACTCATCTGGAAAACTTGGTCGGATGAAAGTATGCGCGCCGGATGGAATCTCAGCATCGCTTGTCCGATCCTAAGGCAAGGGGACCTCTAAACTGTCCCAATTACAGAGGGATAAGTCTCCTGAATATATCGTATAAGATCATTTCTGCCGTCTTGTGTAAACGCCTGAAACTCTACGCCAACAGTGTGATTGGTCAATATCAGTGCGGGTTCAGGCCAGCGAAATTTGCCAGCCGAAATTGACCAAATATTCACATTACGGCAGATCTTGGAAATTACTCAGGAGTTTCAAGTCGATACTCACCATCTATGTATCGATTTTAAGGCCGCGTATGACAGTATTTACAGAGACGAGTTGTACTATTGCTTATTGTCTATTTTTGGCATCCCTGCAAAACTCGTCCGTCTTTGCAGAATGACGATTGAGAATGCCCGTTGCTCCGTCAAGGTCGGCAAAAATTTTACCGAGACCTTTGATGTCAAAAAAGGATTTCGACAAGGTGACATACTGTCATACGATTTTTTTTAACATTATTCTCGAGAAGATCGTACGTAACTCAAACGTCAACACCAGAGGCATGATCTGCTACAAATCTGTGCAACTACTCGCATATGCCGATGACATTGGCATCATCGGAAGAACACAACGGGCTGTGAATGGGGCGTTTGAAGATGGGTCTTGCGGTCAACGAACGAAAGACAAAGTATATGCTTTCGGAACAGGTCTACCAACAACGACGTCTTGGACAAAACATTACCGTAGACAGCTATAACTTCCAAGTAGTGAAAGACTTTGTCTACCTAGGCTTCACAGTTAACGCTAACAATGACACCACCGCAGAGATAAAACGAAGGATCGCGCTTGCCAATTGCTGTGTTTTCGAGCTTGGAAAGCAATTGAGAAATAAAATCCTCTCACGAAGAACCAAGATATGCCTATATAAGATATTAATAGCCCCAGTCCTGCAGAAGCATGGACACTAACCAAAGAAGACGAAGAGATTCTTGGTCGCTTCGAGAGGAAAGGAAAGTCCTTCTTATTATCTTTGGTCACGTATGTACTGATGGTGTTTGGGGGAGGAGACTGAACGACTGAACTGTAAGGGCTGTACAGCGGCATCGATCTGGTCAAACGCGTTCGAGTCTCAGATGGCTGACTCATGTAGAGCGGATGGACACCAATGCTTCGGCCCGGGAAGTCTTCCACTCCAATACCGAGGGACATCGCGGTGAAGGAAGACCACGCCTTCGGTGGCGCACCCAGCTGGAAAAGGACGTGCGTGGCTGGAAGCAACTACCACAAGACCGTGCTAAATGGAAAGGAATGTCGGAGGAACGCCAGCCAAAGAAGAACAAGGAAAAAATAACATTGTGCATAATATGGCTTATCCCATGTAGGCCATATATAACACATGATCTTTGCCAGCTGCATCTATTGCGCCAGCTTGCGTACAAAGTGTTGTCTGCTCAACGTGGGTACAATCAGACTGTACAGGCAATGAGCAACAATGTATGTGATTTTTGGTGCAGTTAAACCTAAACATCATTACCAGACCATATTTAACACCAGACCAATATACAGTGAAACCTGCGAATGTTGGTCACCGCGGTGCAAGGATTTTTGGCCAACTTAGGCAGGGCCAACTTATAAGTGGTTTGTTTTTTTTTTGAAACACGTTTTAATAAAGTAATTTTGTGTCATATCTGTTTATTTAAACCAATCAAAGATCAATGATCCAGACACAAGATACAATATCCCAACAAGATTTAACATGAAAATTACGTTAGAGCTATGTATGTCTGAACACTTTATTCACAGCATTTGTACACACACACAACAACAGAATGCAAGCCCCACAATGGCGACCAGCAGCCGACTATGTTGCTGGCCAACAGGCCGACTTATTTAGTACGAAAGATGAAGAAATATATCAAAACGTGCGACCACGTTCCAAGATAGACAGGTACTCAACATACAGAGATATTTGGAAGAATATTTGTATGGAATTTTACTTACTTATGTATTTTAGAAATAGAAATAGAATTTTAACTTAAGTGTGAAGAGTTAACAGGAAGCAGGTGGTGTCACCTTGAACCTTCCAACTGCTCGTCGGTGCAATAGACACATTGCATGCGCGAGCCAACATGATCCAGCTTAGAAGCGTTGCCAGGCCAGAAAATGCTGACAAAGCTGACACGCCTTGCACGCGTAGGCTGCGTAGGCTGCCCAGCGGATGTGGGCATAGGTGTAAACATATATTTAAGTTAGCGTTAAGAGCATTCTTGTCGGGCAGCTGGTTGAATAAAGATCGATCTGAATTGTTTTGCCTATTCTTTTCGAGGTACTAGTCGGACAGTTGCCTACAAGATCTTCTCTGCCGTTTTGTATACTCGCCTGAAGCCGTTTATAAATAACCTGATAGGCCCTTATCAGTGTGGCTTCAGGCCAGGGAAGTCCACCATCGACCAGACTTTCACACTACGGCAGATCCTGGAAAAGACCCAAGAAATGCAAATCGACACCCACCACCTTTTTGGCGATTTCAAGGCCGCATATGACAGCGTGCATAGGGACGAGCTATACAACGCCATGTCTAGTTTTGACATTCCTGCCAAACTCGTGAGGTTGTGCAGGATGACGATGGAGAACTCTCGCTGCTCCATCAAGGTCGGTAACGAATTCATCGAAACCTTCAATGTCAAAAAAGGATTTAGACAAGGTGACGCGCTGTCATGTGATTTCTTTAACATCATCCTGGAGAAGATCGTGCAAGACTCACACGCCAACACTAGAGGCACGATCTTCCAGAAGTCCGTACAACTGTAGGCATACGCGGATGACATTGACGTGATTGGCAGAACACAGCGAGCCGTCAATGAGGCGTTTGCTGGCATTGAGGCGGAGGCGGCTAAAATGGGTCTAGCGGTGAACGAGGGCAAAACGAAGTATATGCTGTCATCGAGAAAGGACGCACAACATCGACGTCTTGGACAGAACGTCACAATGGGCAGCTATAACTTCGAGGTAGTCAAGGACTTCGTCTACCTCGGCTCCGTAGTAAACAGTACAAACAACATCAGTACCGAGATCAAACGCAGTGTAACTCTTGCCAGCCGCTGTTTCTATGGGCTCAAGAGGCAATTGAGTAGTAGAGCCATCTCTCGAAGGACCAAGCTGACCTTATACAAGACCTTGATCATCCCAGTCCTGCTGTACGGCGCGGAGGCATTGACAATCTCAAAAGCGGATGAGGAAGTCCTTGGTATTTTCGAGAGAAAAGCTCTGCGTGCGATCTTTGGTCCTGTTTGCGTTGATGGTTTCTGGAGGAGAAGATTCAACCACGAACTGTACGGGCTGTACAGCGACATGAGTCTAGTCAGGCGTCTTCGGATCCAACGCCTAAGATGGCTAGGCCATGTAGAGCGTATGGACAACTCAGTCTTCGACTCCGAACCCGTGGGACAACGCAACAGAGGACGCCCGCGTTTAAGGTGGCGCACCCAGGTGGAGAAGGACCTCAACCAACTTGGCGTGCGACACTGGAGACAGCTAGCCAGAGACCGTGCTAGCTGGAGAGGCTTGTTGGTTGAGGCCCAGGTCCACCCCGGACTGTAGCGCCAAATGAAGAAGAACAAGTCGGACAGTTGGGGGAGGCTTTGTCTATCCGTCCGAGTTTTTTTTTTTTTTTTGGAAACCCCTTAGGGGATTCGTTAACTTGAAGGTAAATTGATTTTAAAATTATAAACAAATTATTAAAAGACAACAATATCAACATAAATTGATAGTTTTATTTCAAAAATGTTAAGGGTGCGCCGTATTTGCCGAACTAACTCTTCTTGAACTAAAAAAATTCTATTTAATGACCAATGATGCATATGTAGTTCTTTGAAATGCAATTGGAATTTAAAATTGTGTGGAAGAAAAACCTGTTATCTAAACAATATATTTTTTTCTATTGCCTGTTGTTTCTGTTTTCTGTTCATATTAGAAAATCGCTTACAGAAGAAAGTCTCTCGAAGTTCCGACTGGAAGTACGAAAATGTACCCGTTTTTGGATGCATTTATAGTTTTATAATATTCTCAAATGCTCTAGTTGGACTGAAACTCACTTCGAATAAGGCGTGCCATAACTTCCAGATTAATTTTCTCAAAAAACAACCACTTACTCCAACTAAAACTAATTAAAAAAAAATGCATTTCTTTTCATTTCAGTTACCTCACCGAATACAGCCAACCGAAGAGCTGAAAGCTTATCCCTTCAATTCACCATCGTATTCTCCATAATCTGGATGACAGCGAGGAGCTACGTTAGCAGATAGTGTGCTTGAACTTAAATCAAACTTACACAAAATATATAGATACGATTTTTACATTATTATTATCATCACTAGAAGATAGAGAAAGACAAGAGAACACACACACACACTTAACATTCGATTTAATTAAACAAAATTACACAGCTTACACACACACTCACACATGAATGTCAATGTAACTGAGATTATGAGAATTTTCAATTGTTGATAAAAATTAATAAACATTTACTAACACGATGATTAGTTAATTGATGTACACGCGATGTACATATTTACCAAAATTTGTATTTTGTTTCTTTGTTGAAAAAATTTACAACGCAATTAAATTGTATAAGTTTTAAATGGAAACACGAAGGGTTTGAACATAATTCGCTTTGGACTGTTTGTTTAGTTTTGTAGGTCGGTGAACACTGTGTTTGGCAAAAAAAAGAACATGTGTGCGACTTTTGGTACATTCGGGTAAAAAATTGGAAGGCGTGGCGCTCGAAGAAGTCAAATCATTAAATAAAAGTGTAAACTTAGCCTTAAAACCTACCCTGATGTCTAGCGCGATGCACACACTAAACTTTTGTTGGGGACTATTTTCTGAAGCTACGCAATGCACGGCGGCGCTGTACTAGATAATCTAATAAAACATCAGTACTCATGTCATCACGGACCATTTCTAAGAGAGCTTGCGGTGCATTCGTATAAATACAGTGAAAGCTCCCTATTACACGACGCTCTCTTATGCGGAGAATCCCCTTGAGCGGGCGAATTCTCACGAACGTGGATCTTGAATTGAAGTCCCATATATTCCCATGGACTGACAACTGCCTTAGTCGGACCGACAGCTGTCCACCTATGGGAGCTTTCACTGTAGCAACTTCAGAGTCTTCTCAACTCCAAAATAGGAAACGAAAATCTATTGAGATTTTATGAACCGCAGGATAGCAAGGCCTGGTTAAGTCTTAAGAGTTCCAAAATTGATGCAAGACTAAAATTCTATAGAAAGCACAGGTTTTAGCCTTCAGTAAGTTACTATTATTGAAACAGTCCGAAGTAGACCTGGGCCTCAAACTACGAGCCTCTTCAACTGGAGTGATCGAGGGCTAGCTCTCGCCAGTTTCGATCTTCATGCTGGTTAGTGTCCTTCTCCACCTGGGTGTGTCACTTTAGATGTTGGCGTTATCTGTTGCCTTATCCGACTGGTTGGGTGTCGTAGACTTTACGCATGGATTATGGCCCAGCTAGCTAAGGCGTTCAATCCGAAGACGCTTGTCTAGGCTCATGTCGCTGTCATGGTTGAATCATCTTCTACAAACACTATCAACGCAAAACGAATCAAGGATTCCAAGAGACCAAGGTTTCTTCTTTATCCGCTCTTGTGATTGTCCATTTTTTACCGCCATAAAGCAGAACAGGGATGATCAGTGTCATATAGTCAGCTTTAATCTTCGACAGACGGCTTTAGTACTCAATTGCTCCTTGAGCCAAAAGAAACAGTGATTGGTAAGAGTTATTCTGCGTTCAGTCTCGGTACTGGTGGCATTCCTACAGTTTACTTGAGAGGCCATGTAGCCGAAGTATATCAGGCTATGGTGCCCTATGACCAAACGGGCAATAGATTGTGTCCTTCCTTGAAGGCAGCATAAACTTCGATTAGCCCTCATTCGCCACTAGACCCATTTTGACCGCTTCTGTCTTAATGCTATGCCTCATTAACGGCTCGCTGTACTCTGCCAATCTCAACAATGTCATCCGCGTTTGCTAACAGTTTCACGGGCTCCTGGAGGTTCATGCCACTAGTGTTGGCGCGTGAGTCTTGCACGATCTTCTCCAGGATGATTTTGAAGAAGTCACATGACAGCGAGTCGTCGCCCGTCATGTATCTACTTTTGACGTTGAAGGTCTCGGTGAGTTCATTTTCGCCTTTGGTAGAACATTCTCCATTGTCATCCTGCACAACCTGACAAGTTTGGCAGGAATGTCAAAATTAGACATGGCATTGTATAGCTCGTCTCTATGCTAGCTGATATGACAGCTGCTGCTTTCAAATAGTCAACAAATAGGTGGTCATTGCCGATTTGACCTTCTTGAGCCTTTTCCAGGATCTGCCATAGTGTGTAGATCGGGTCGATGGTGGACTTCACTGGCCAGAAGCCAAGCTGATATGGACCTATCAGGTTATTGACGAATGGTTTCATGCGCTCACACAATACGACACTGAGAAGCCACTCATCAGGCATGCTTCCCTCCGAACATATGTTAAATATGAGCTAACTCATTCGTTCAGCCAGCTGCTTAGCTGCTTTAAACTTTTTCGCGAAGAAGCAGCATTGTTAGAAAGACGACTGAATGAAGACGACTGGAAAGTGTGCTGGTGAATGAAACCAGCAGCCCCTCTACCAAACCTAGCCTTGTTAGACTTCAGTCTTGCTATTACTATCTCAACCTCATCTAGGTCAGGGAGACGGAATTCTCGTCTATCATCGTCCAGATTAAGATTACGACATATCCTACATAGGATAGGGTTATTTATAAAATAACACATGGCCTCCACGGCTTTGCTGGCACATAGTTAGGTTAGGTAGCCATCCAGTCGTCTGCCATATGCGCACTCTCTTGTCCAAATTTTGCATGACAATTCTGAATAAAATCCATTCAACCCTTTCGATCGTACTCCCTTCCCTGTGCATGATCATTAGGATCCACTGTTGTGTTGTGTGCGTGTACTCGCTGTAGAGTGCTTCTTGAAATTGGCGATTCTTGTCCATGAAGATGAACTTATGTTGTTTTGTAACAGAGACATGATCACACAATCTAAAGATTTTCAGTCTTTCTGTAAAGGCGGTCTTCGTAAAAAAAAGGACTGAATATTTCAGCGGCCAACCAATCTGCAGTAGATCTAAAGTGTTTGTGGGTACCGGTGAGAATCTAATCAGCACTAAGTCCCGTTTCAAAACCACAGCTCTGTTACCTTATTTATGCTGTATTTTGAGGTATCTCTTAGTCCAACCCGAGGTACTTAAGAGGGACATTAGTTCCTATATCAGGTGGGTTGAAGAATGGTTTACCACCGCTCTATCAAGAGCCGGACAGGCGCACAAGAATGTGTTAAGGTCCCCCTCTCAGCTGTGTTGTTGCAGCTGTGGCAATGTGAGTAGTGTGGCATAATCTCCAATCAGTCAGAGTCCTGTACAGACAGCCAGTAGCTTAGCAATATCAGAGTTTGCCGAAGGAGATATTTTGTTTTAGATTGTTTGTATTCAGGCCATATTTTCCTTGATGTTACACAGTTTGCCAGTCGGGCCCATCTAAGGATTGTGGTTTCAAGGAAATGTGAAGATAAACTAGTCTTAACTGCTTGAAGTGAGGTGAATATCTTTCCTGCAAGCGATCGCAAAAGGGCAGATCCCTGGCTAGCAAGTGCAACGACGCTTCCATTTCCCGGGATGTCACTGTGACCCGGGTCAACCTATACAAGGGACATGAGCAACCCTTAACTCAGCACGGCATTCCTGTACTAATTTTGAATGTGAACCACAGGAGGCATTAGCTTTTGAAAGAACGTAACAGTTCCACATGAACGTTTTCTGTCTCCCTTAAGTCCTTAAATTTGTTCAAATTTATTACAAAACGAGACTGAGCCAGAGAATGTTCTTAAAGCACTGCCAACCTATACACTTTGAGGCAATCGCCTAGGAGATGAATTAAAACCTCTACCAAGTCCATATATTCTTAAAATAGAGAAAAATACGAGAACTCTGTAAGTTTGAGCAGCACGCCAATCACATCTCTCAATTATTAAGAAGCAAGCAAATTAGAAAATTAAATTCCGTCCTATGGCGGGAACCGGAAAAAAACACCAATATTTTAATAATTTTCAAAAAACCACACTCAGTCCTCAGTTATTTGTTTGATTTTGACACAAAATTTTAAGCAGATATCAAAACTCTACAAGCCCAACAATCAAAAAAAAACCGCATGTAAATAAAAGATAATGAATTACAATTAAATTAGTTCACAAGAAAGTTCTGTTAGCGAATAAATCAAATTTAAAAACAACACTCTTAAGGTAAATATAAAAAAGATATGTAAATAAGAAAAGAAATAAAATATATAAAATACAAAACCAAATATATATTCGACACAAAGTTAAAACAAATCATATGCAGCTTATTAAAAAAAAAAAAATATGTATGTAAGAACTGAAAAAAAAATAAAAAAAACAAATCAAAAATAAAACTTTGTAAGAAATTAATCCGTTGTGCACGGAAAAATGAAAAGAAAAAACACACAAATTAGTAGAGATATACAAAAGGCATATTATTTAAATGAAACCAAAACCAAATAAAAGGCAGAAATATTCTAACTCAAGAGAATTAACGAAACAAAACTTCAATGCGTGTTCAAAATATGTCACCAAAAACAAAATAGAAAATTAAATATAATTTAAACGAGAACAAAACAAAAAAATAAATAAATGAAAAAATAAAAATATATTTTTTTTCGTGAATGTAAGTGATGAAAAAAATATGTAGGGAATAAGGCCTCAAATATGAACAGTGTATATACATTTTAAATAATAAAGTACACATTTCAGTTACACCTTTTGAACTTTCGTTAATTTTGTTTCGAAATTATGGGCATTCCCAGCATTTTTCCTCTCTTAAGGATTCAGGATTTTTAAGTGATTGATCAGATTGAATATGTGCGAGTGGAGCTTGAAATCTGATAAGTGTTGCTTTCTAGTTGCTTGTTTCGATGTCCCTTAATTTTCAACTGAAGACTGATGATGGGCACACGTAGCAGCTGACTACTGCTACAGGTATTGGCAATCAAGTGTGCACAAAGATTTACTGCAGAATTAAACGTGCCAAAAATGGTACGAATTTTGTGGTTCAAAAATGTGCGAAAGCACACGAAGTTTAGATATAGATAAACCCCACTCATCTGAGAGAAATAGTGATCAAGGACTAACACGCATCGACAAATTTGAGGGCGGCACCAAAGGCTAAGTATAAAACTGTCCTTGAATTGTTTTTGACAACCATAAACACAACACCAAGTGCAGATTTACACAACTGCATTAGAGGACGAGGGCATTCGAATTTGTGAAATGGATCGAACAGCCCAATAAATTACTGCAAAAGACAAAGTCAATAACCTTGAAATGCAACGGCAGCAACAGTGCTTGGGATTGTATGTTCTCGTCATTCTTGGCGTGGCATTAATCCGGGCCAGACCTCAATATCCAGCCAAATCACCGCCCTTTCAGCGACCTCTGACCCTTGTCAAATTGGTTAACGGCCTTCCCCGGTTGTGTTGCTTCGTAGGTCGAAGATTGTTCGGAAGTAGCCAAATTCGCGTGAACCGGATACCCTCAACGTCAACAAGACCCAAGATCGTACAAGCAACGTTTTCTGAAAATGATTAAAATCTTCTTCACTCACTCCAAGTCAAACAACAATAAAGCCGTGGTGAAAGGGGTATGTTCGTCGACTCCTTCGGTGGGGGTTCTAGGTTCAATCCCTGAATTTGCCAACCTTCCCCGAAATATTCAAAGGGTTGCTGTCTAGAAAAAGCTACTCAAGTCATTCGGAGTCGGCATAAAAGTGAAGGTCCCAGAAAGTAGCACACACAACGAAAGTGGTTGCTGTCCACCTTGAACTGCCAAGCCTCCCATTAATTTTCATTAAAGACACCAATTTGAATTTAAACTTATAATAATAATAATTATAATAATATGGCGCGACAGTCCGAAGCAGACCTGGCCCTAGCTTCTCAGCAACCACTCGTGTTGTGCGTGCTATTGTTCCCTCACGCCTGGAAAGGACCTACAGTTTAGTGCCGACTGCGAACGGTGAAGTTGAGAAACTTTTTCTAGACAGGAATACTCTTTGAGCATTGTCTGTGACTCGAAAGAGGTGGAGCCGTGAATTATTAAAGGTGGCAAATTCGGGTATTCAACCTAGCACCCTCTGCGTAGGAGCCGACGCATTTACCCACTACGCCACTGCCACCCCTACTTACTTACTTATCAGGCTGACGACCCATGCAGGGTCCGAGCCTGAGCGATAGCTGCTTTCCATTGTTGACGGTCCTAGGCACGCTGCTTCCAGTCATCAAGACCAAGCTGTCTTGTATCCGCGATTACTTGGTCTTTATACCGGAGATTCGGTCTTTCTCTCCTCCTCGAACCAGGAGGCTCGGATTCAAAGACCCTCTTGGCTGGAGCATTGTTGTTCATGTGCTCGTTGTGGCCGAGCCAGTGCAGTCGACGGATCTTTGCCTTCCGGACTACATCCACATCCTGGTACAGCTCGTAGAGCTCGCGGTTGTGTCTTCTCCTCCATTGGCCTTCCTAGCAGACGGGACCATATATCCGACGTAGAATTTTTCTTTCGAAGGCACCAAGTATGAGCTCCGCAGTTTTGCTTATCGTTCAGCTTTCGGCTCCATATAGCAGGACTGGCAAAATAAGGGTTTTGTAGAGCATGATCTTAGTCCTTCGAGTCCGGAGTCTTGACGCCAGTTGTTTTGACAAACCGAAGTAACACCGGTTCTATGTCCGATCTCCACAGTGATGTCGTTTGTGGAGTTTAAGTTTGCCCCGAGGTAGACAAACTCCTTTACTACCTCGAAATTGTAACTGTCGGTTGTGACTATTGTCCTAGGTGGTGTGTGACGGATCGTTTCTTGGTCGACAGCATATACTTAGTTTCATCCTTGACCTTAAGACCAGCTCGCTTCGCCTCTTCTTCAATTGCCGTAAATGCTTCCACTACGGCACGTTGGGATGGTAAGCCACTTGAAACTGCGACTTTGCTGTTCTTCAGCCTTTTAATGGCTGTGCCGACTTCTTCAAAGCTAGGTGGGAGCAGTACTTCATCGACTGGAGTTGGGATTTCTTGATTCCCTATCACTATCTCCTGGTCAGGCCCGTTAAGCAGCTGTTGGAAGTGCTGCTTAGACACATCAACTATTCCCTGCGGGTCAGTAACCAGGTTACCCTCACAGTTTCGAAGAGCCTGGGTGTCTTTCCTAAAGCCAGCTGCAAGGCTTTTGGCTTTTTTTGTAGAAGGAACGTACTTTATGCTTGTCCCTAGACTCTTCGACGCCACGGCGACCCACTGGATTTAATCTTGCTTTAGTTAAAAGGTAAAAAGGCTTGAGGATCTGAGTCTGACTCTTCTTCTTCTTTATTTGTCGCTACAGTCCGCGGTGGACCTGGGCCTCAACCAACAAGCCTGCTAGGTTTCTTGAGGTTCTTTTCCACCTGGGTGCGCCACGTTAAACGCGGGCGTCCTCTGTTGCGTTGTCCCACGGGTTCGGAGTGGAAGACTCTTCGGGCCGGAGCTAAGTTGTCCATTACGCTCTACATGCCCTAGCCATCTTAGGCGTTTGACTAGACTCATGTCGCTGTACATATGTGGTCCTGAAATCGACGAAAAGGTGGTGGGTGTCGATTTGCGTTTCTTGTTTCTTTTCCAGGATCTGCCGTACCAATCTGATCAATGGTGGACCAATCAGGTTGTTTATAAACAACTTCAGGCGAGTACACGAAATGGCAGAGAAGATCTTGTATACGATATTCAGGAGACTTATCCCTCTATAGTTGGCGCAGTCAAAGGGGTCTCCTTTCTTGTGGATCGGGCAAACGATACTGAGGTGCCACTGGTGCATGCGCCCAACCAGATCACCTCCAGAGCTGCCTTCAGTCTCTCCTTCAATCTCGATATTGCTATCGTGACCTTGTCTAGGTCGGGGGCACAGACTTCTTGTCGATCATTGTCCAGATTGAGTGGAAAATTCTGCCTGACAACGGTATTTGAGTCCTCATCGCCATTTAACAGTCGTCAGAAGTGATCTTTCCAGATTCTCATCATCGACTGCAACTGTAAGCTCTCCATTTTCGTCCCTGCAGGCTTCTGTTCGAACCCTATATCCATTGGAAAACTGTTTCACCCTTTGGTACAACTTTTGGACATCATTCCCATTCCCACCGTTCTGCATCTTCGATCCATCTGTGAAAGCTCCCAGAGGACTGCCCAGTGTTGTTGGTTGAGAAATTGTTCTCGAAGATGAGTGAGTTGCCCCATCTTACTTCGGAATGAGGGTATATGTTCACGGTCTTCAACAGAATGTATTCTGTTTCACATCGTGAATGAACACCAAGTCCGAGTATTGGAGACAACCAAGTGAGTCCATGACATGAGTAAATAAGTTAGACCCTTGACCAACTTGATATAGGCAACTGAGTGAAGGTACCAGGATATAGCAGCAGATTGGTGCCCAGTGCCTCAAGAAATTACTGTATTCAGGCTCAATTTTCAAAACAGTGATCCAGTGTTCTTAATAGTTCCAATCCGAAGGAAATGAACTAAGCACACCTCTCAAATGCCATTTGGTATTGCTTTCTACACGGACTAGATAGAGTGACTAAGCTGAATCAGATGGGATTCCCATCTTACCTAATAAATAATATAAATAAATAATATATTATTAATATCATAATAAAAGGCGGGAGTTGCACAAGGGTCCAAACTCGAACCGCTCAATAATGTATAAAAAATTATATAATGGGTGGCGCGACGGTCCGAGGTGGACCTGGGCCTAGTTTCTCAGCAACCACTCGTATTGTGCGTGCTATTATTTTCTCACAAGTGGAAGGGACCCACGGTTTTATGCCGACTCCAAACGGCGAAGTTGAGAAGCTTTTTCTAGACAGGAATACTCTTTGGGCATTGTCAGTGACTCGAAAGAGATGAAGCAGTTAATTATGAACGTTGGTAAATTCGGGTATCGAACCTGGCACCCTCTGCGTAGGAGTCGACGCACTTACCCACTACGCCACGGCGAACCACGTCATCAATACAGTGACATAATTATGACAGCTCAATGTCACCGCAAATCACCATGTATTATACAATTATTCCCCAAATGGGCTATCCGAATAAATGCTGTAATCCAATTCGGATGCGATTAAAGAGACCATCCCAAGGCGGATGCAGGGCAGCAGCAAAATGTCGGAGCATCACGATAGTGCTCCCTAACGGTACAGAAATACAACCCACAAAAAGAATTGGCGGTTAACATGGCTCCAAACCTGAGTCCATAATGCCTCCATTCCGTAAACCGAATCAAATAGTCAAACTTTCTGGTGATTGCGTTTACACAAATAACGGTATTTTTGCTTTTTCCCTGGATGCAGAGATAATAATGGTCTTCTTGATTGCCAAAATTCAGATCTACAACCAACGTCCAGCGCTTAATTAGGCAACTCACGGCGTTGGCTATGATTGTCCGGCTTCAATTCTTGTGTCGCCCCAATATTATGCACACGTTCGGCTCGAAATGGCATACCTGATACTGAATATTTTGACAGCTCGATGTCACTGACAACATTGGCAACTGTTGAAACATAACAATTGGAACATTAATTTGCCTCGGGGTCAGTGTGGTTCGAGGTTTGTAAGCCGAATGATTATGACATCAACCCCATGAGCCCTTGCACCAGGTAGGTAGGTATGTAAGTGTGACTGGCAAAGATCCTCCATCGATTTGCCCCATTTAGATCTTTAAGATCCATTGTGCTGTCAATCCATCGGCTTTTTGCACCAAGTAGGATTAAATAAACCACATCAACGAGCACGGAGTACATTTCTACAAAGGATCACCTTTGTTCAAGCAAACCCCCATGGGTAGGCACGATATCCGTCAAAATTTAATTACGACTCGACTTTGTAACGAACAAATTCGACTGCGAACGGACTTGACTGTCGGAGACGACACGCGAATTTGTGGGGAATGTTTGGTTAACGTGTGGCTATTCGCTGTTCTCGGTCACTTTACCATTACTGAGCTTCAAACACAAACTTCAGCGTGTTTAAGAGGTTTCTCTTTGTTGGTCCCTCAACCGATTGGGAACCCAAACTGACCACAAATCATCTGTCAGCGCTCAAATTGACAGTAGTGATTGTTGTGGTTTTTTGATAAAAGGTGCTAATTCACAACTTTTACGGGAAGCGCATCTAACTTTGCAGTCGCAAGAGCAAATATTGAAAACAGGTGAAATTGTTTTTGCTGAATATCTAAGACTTGGAGATCATAATCAATGTACGAGACCATACCCACTGCACTCGACATTCCCAAGGAAAGTGCATCTAAACAGACTTCGGCACCGCCAACTATATACAGTAGACTCTCCCTAAGTCGAACTCTCCCTAAGTCGAAACTCTCTCCAACTCGAACCTTTTCGCCATATTTTGCATATATTTCCCTCAAATTTCCATACAAAGCCCTCTCTCTAAGTCAAACTCTCTTTAATTCGAACAGATTACTGTATCCCGTGACAATTCGACTTAGGGGGAGTCCACTGTAGATTCTTGACGACAACACCCACTGGAACTATTTCTTGTTAAAGAGAATCCTCCTATATAGCCTTGAATTCTTTATGAATCGTAATCACTCTCCTTCGCACACAACTGCTCCTTCAGCCAACACAAGTGCTGTCTGGTTTATCCGACTTAGCACTGAGTTCCGTCCACCTGCCACAGAAGAGACAGAGCGAAGACGATATCAACCGTTTAACACACACAAGAAAAACAAAACAAAAAAAAAATAACAACATAAAATGGATGAGTGGATGGTTGAAAAAAAGGCCCGTAAAGATTATATTTGATGGCACGTTTCGAGGATGTAGAACCCTTTTTGAAAAACCAGTTAAATATTTCTGAGTACAAAGTTGCCACAATCAAACGGTGCTCCTGCTTGATCCTTGTGAACGGCTTATTACCCCGGAATGACCTCGCCACGTGATCACAGGACACTGGTTTGGTTTTTTCCCTCCATTGAATCACACCTGAAAGGTTTCCACTGCGGGACAGCGATACGAACGAAATCCTGACTGGTTGGCTGGTTGGTTGCTGGCAACTATGAGGAACAGAGAATCAAAGAAAGTGGGATGTCAACCGTGCGGCGCTCATTAAGAAATCACTTTTCCGGCGTATCCTTGTAATTGGAAGAAGGTGAACAGATGGTTTTGATGGGAGTGTTGATGTTGTGAATACCAAGGTGGTGCCAGCGAGGTCCTTGCTTCCGTTTATCCTCATAACCGCCATTCATTCAAATGTACCGCCGCCTTTCATCCCGCTTGACAGTTATATTTAAGAATTTTTTTCCCCA
The DNA here is from genome assembly GCA_964034865.1 of Eristalis intricaria. NCBI lineage: Eukaryota > Metazoa > Arthropoda > Insecta > Diptera > Syrphidae > Eristalis > Eristalis intricaria. The sequence continues at coordinate 134,064,182 of OZ035873.1, forward strand.
CTTACCGTTAAGCGGAAGAGACGACGATTGAAACGAGAGATGGAACTGGCAGGGCCTTTGCTTGGGAAAAGCGCCTTACATTGTCTGTTAATGAGGCTGCAATCTACATTTATTTTTTTGCGCGCTCCTAAGTATCCTGTAATAATGAGTTTATTTAATTTTTTTGCCGTCGTCCTTAGCACAGCGAGAAAAGGACAAAGGCTTGTGTTAAAGGAGATGGTGTGGGAGTGATACTAAAATAAAGAACATCGCTCTAAAATGCGGGAAGTGCACAAAAAGAGACTTAGAGACTGACGGGAAAGAGCGAACTCTGGGCTGCATTGTGTCTGGTTGCCGCTGTGAGGATGAGGTGTAATTTGTGGATTTAATTGCAAAGGATAATTTTGACGCTAAGTGAAGGTGAACTAATCCGTTTGACATTTTTTATTTTTTCTCAAAGAATAGAAATAATCTTGAGATTATTTTTCTTTTTTTTTTTTTTTGAGCATCAGCACCTCCTTACCTGCCATCTTTGGGTACCGTTAACTTAACGAAACTTCCAGAAATTTGGTTTTGTTAACTGACGATACTGCTAAACGCCTTTCCCTGCTTTTATTTTGGCATCTAGGTGTGTCAATTATGTACAGGATAACACCACAAAATATCGCATATACTACAGTACAATTGCCTTCAGAAATATGCTCTCAATATTTGTTTTCTTCTCTCTCTGTGGTCGTCGTGGCGTAGTGGGTTGTCGTCGACTCCTACGCAGAGGGTGCCAGGTTCAATACCAGAATTTACCACCTTTGATAATTCACGGCTCCGCCTCTTTCGAGTCACTGACAATGCTCAAAGAGTATTCCTGTCTAGAAAAAGCTTCTCAACTTCGCCGTTTGGAGTCGGCATTAAAAACTGTAAGTTCCTTCCACTCGTGAAAGAACAATAGCATGCACAACACGAGTAATTGCTGAGAAGCTAGGCCCAGGGCCGCCTCGGACTGTCGCGCAGCCCATATTATTATATTATTTGTTTTCTTAGAGAGGCTTGTTCCGGGTAGTTCTAGAGAAGGTGGGTTGCATGTCCTCCTCGATGTAAGGCCCTCGATTAGGTCATCCATGTTTCTTCTTCTCCATTTAACAAAATGCCATTTTGCGAATTTGGATTCTTGAAAGAAGGAACAGCACGGGACTGAGCCGCCATACTTAGTCTATCACAACAACTCGCACGCAGGCGCTTATACGCACAGTCAAAAATTCTTGGAATGGCGAAAACTTAAGAGCAAGATCATCTTTTGTCGTGTCACACCTTAATGGTCTGGTGGTCAAGCTCGGCATAAGTAAACCATTGCTGTACATCATAATTGGTAGAAAGTTTGTCGTGAAAAGTGGCGACGTGACTTCTACCATGATCTTTGACATTAAAAATGGGCTGCAACAGGGGGTAGATAGTTCGCCGATTTTGTTTTCAATATTCACCCCAGACCTTATAGGTTACATGCCGCACTTAATACCGTATCCCGACGATCTAGTAGCGTACATAAGAAGTCCGATGATCGAGGTAATAAAATCTTCGATAAAATTCAGTGACTCTGTGATGAACTGGTATAAATACTGGTATAAAAATTTAAAAATCCAATTTAATAAATTTAAATAAAGTAGAGTATGAGACATGAGCCAGTAACGGGCGTTCGCAGTTCCTAATTCGAGCCCTTAGCGTTCCAGTAACGAGCGCAAAAATGAAATCATCGTTATTTTACAGTAAATTTATTTAAAGGGTGAAAAAGGAAAAAAATATTATTTAATAAATTCATGACAAAAATTAACAAAAGCAGTCAGAAACATAAAAAATTAACAAAAACAAACATTAACAACGTTATATTTCCTTTTTGCGTCCATTCTTTTTCTCGTTAGTATTTCAATGGGTTTTGAATGAACAGCAAACGGAAGGAATGAAGAAGTTATAGCTCCAAAATATAATTTTATTTGAAATATCAATTATGAAAATATTTATTTACACTTTAAAAAAGTATAACATAAAACATAATTATAAAGTATCCAAAAAATTGGTAATTGGCTTGTCCTATACTATACTGTACGAAAAAACAACAAATATGACAATTTAATTTCGGAAACATAAAGTTTTTCATATGTAAAAATTAAAAGTTTGTGCGCCCGTTGACTGGTTTCACAATATCTAATTTGGTCTTCAATCTAAGACGATCAATCTAGTACGGTCGGGCAAAAATTGCATTGTCTTGGTTGTGAAAGCATACTTTTACAGTTCAAATGCCATTATTTCAATATGTAACAAGTTTTATAGCAAAGCTTGGAATTAATATACTTAAGTACTCATCACATATTGCATAAAAACAAACGTAAGGAATGCAATTGTAACGCTTACATCTGGGAAGACTTGGCAGCACTAAGAAGAGCTTCAAAAAGTGTTGCAGCGGAGAGGAGATAGGATTGCTTGTTGAACGTTCAGAGTGAACAGTGGTTTGAATATTTAAGCAATAAAATACGAAATATAAATTGTGCTTGTTTACTTAACTAAATAAGTCGATGGCGTTAAACAATTAATAAAAACATAAAATAACTACATAAAATGCCGTATTTGAATTTTTAGTTGAAAATTGACCGGCCTCGTTACTGGAACTAGATTATGTTTTGTTAACCCAATAACGAGCCCCCACCCGGCTCTTTATTGGATTTCCTCATTTTTTCGTCCTAGTCACGAGCCCCCAATATATTTTAATAAATAACTATTTTTTCTTACTTTTGCATTCGAAATAATAAAATATACATTATTATCGTTACATTAAGCCTTCATTAGGTAACTAAAATTAAAGGAAATCACTTGCCTTCTTAGTCAAAGTTTCTAGTTTCTTCAGAAATTTCACAATTTACACTGATTTTTTCTCACTTACGGAACGGTACTGAACACTTTTCCTTATGAACTGAGGACGAATTACCTGAAAATGAATTATACGATACAAAGAAAGATAATTTTTTCTTTTAATTTTTTCTGTTAAAATACCGTTATTGTCTGAAAAGCAAGGGCTTAGCTTTTGAACCAAATTAATGAAAGGGCGTTCACTATTGGAGTGGGGCTCGAATTAGGGTAGTTTACTCTATGCGCCCTTTCGCCTTGAAATTATCTCGCCAGCATACACATCCCAAATTTAATTCCTGTCTATTTTATTATTATTCATGCTGGCCTCTGTTATATACATGGAACGCTTGTTGTTTTCTTGTGGTCGGTCCCAATTGTTAAATGCAACCACAGATTAAACATTGGTTCGGCTACTGGTGTTCAAGCATGTTAAACATCCTAAATAGGAGCCAAGCTAAGCCATCGTCAATGTTGTCGTTGATTGCTCGCCATCAACACGTAATTTATCGTTGTTCCACACGGTCTAATCGAACAATTTGACGAACATCACAAGTAACAACATAGGTCATAGCTGGACAGCATCCCCGTTTGTCATAATTAAGACAATTTTGTATCAAAAGTATCAATTGTCAGAGGGAACCTGTCAATCAACCATCCTCCATTCCGGAACAATCGAATTTTTGCGTAGAGTGGACTAGACCTCTATGCATTCCCTCAATTCGGTCGCCAAAGGACGCTGCTGAAGTGAACTCGCCCAAGGATTGCGAGATTTAATCAGATTCTTGGGTCATCGATGGCAAGTCGAGACGTTCCCATTTCCCGGCTGAGGTTAAATATCAGTCAAATGAATCGACTCGTGCGTCACTAAAACGAACGCAGATGAAGCGAAAAACTGCAAGAAAAAATTAAAAACACAAGCCCGGATGGATGGATGGATGCAAAAATAACGCACGCAGCACCCACGGATATCCACATGCGACGGAAAGAAATGAATCGAAATGGTCTTGGCAACAATGGCCAGGGCTCGGGAATACAGACCTCAGGATTCAGGCAGGAGAGAAAAATTATATTGTTCCCGTTGGCGCGGCGTGGTGAGGCACGGCAACCACTGCAGTTCCGTCTCGTTTCTCTCTCTCACTCCCTACAAGTGGTAGGAGAACGGGAGGTTGTATGATTCGTTTTTTTTTTTTTTTTTGTTTTACATTTCTGATTGTTGTTGCTGCACTGGGAAGTGGAAGAAGTCCTGCGTTGCAGATTATATTGCAGCAGGATTAATTGAGTCTTCTCTCCTCTTTCTCCTGTCACCACTGTACGGAGTCTGCCAGCACTGCACCGCCGCACCGCAGTGTTGTATGCCGACTGTCGACTGTTTTTACTGACTTCTGCTGATGCTACTCCTGTGCTCCGCCACGCTGGCTCTACCTCAGCTCCAGCTGCACTCACTGCATGCTATTAAAATACAATTAAAGCGGAGGAAAAAGGGAAAAAAGGACTCACCGACTTAGATTTGTGCCTTGTCGTCAGTTACTCTTCGCATAGTCAGCGGCACGAGAAACGGAACAAGGATTAAACTCAAATACCAACAGCCAGCAGTTGGAATTGACAATAATGACAACGTCGAGGGGAACGGTAACGGCGCGGCGGTGTCAACGACGAGGACGATAAGGGATTGAAAAGGAGAAACAAGGAGGAGGATAACGATGATTTGCTTAATTGTTTATTGCTTACGAGTTCCAAGTTCCCGGGCGGGATTGATGTTAGAAGGTAGTAATGCAGTTAAGCGAATCTTTAAAGCGCTTGGAATGATAAACAGGAATTTAATTATGAAGGATTAACTTGTCCGACGTTGAATGTCCTGGTTCTATGTGACCAGGATGGAAGGATACAGAGGGTGGCAGTCGTGCTTCTACTCTGGAGAATAGAATGTTTCCAGATTGCAGGGGTTTCAAAAGTCGGAGTTCTTCAACAGCTTGACATGGAATCAAATGAAATGAATGTCTAGGGAGGATGATGTCAATTCTGACTAAGCGGTGGAAGTGGCCAATGATTTGTGTCCTATCAATTACCAGAGAGATCTGTCGATTCTTCATCTTCTCGACTTATTTCTGTTTATTTTACTCCCCACTTCTAAAGCGTTTGCCAATAAGGACTTGACACTTTTTTTTTAAATAAACCGCAAGCCATTTGAGTTATTTCAAATCTTTTTTTATCGACTTGAAGTACAATCAAAACATTTATGAATGGAACTCGACTTCATTCAGTGCAGTGGTCGATTTGTTGGGCCCAATTTTCAACGACTCGCCCACAAGTTTCAGCCGAAACGGCCACTATTTCTCGTTCAATGTTCGCTCTGAGCAATTCCAACGTCGTCGGCTTGTTTGCATAAGCCTATGACTTAAAGTAGCCCCACAGCAAATAGTCAAGCGGCGTTAAATCGCACGAACGAGGCGGCCAATCGACTGGCACATTTCTTGAGATAACACGCTCACCATACTTATTCTCCTCTTCTCTTGTGGCACCATCCTCTTGAAACCACATGTAGTCCAAGTCAATATCTTTCAATTGGGGCAAAAATAATGGCGCGATAACGCTGACCATTCACATACGAAAAAATATGGCCCAATAACGCCGCCGGCATGCAAACCGCACCAAACAGTTATTTTTTGTAGATGAAGCGGTGATCCATGGAGCACATGTGGATTTTCACCCGACCAATAACGCATATTTTGCTTATTGACAAACCGATTGAGCCACAAATCAGCTTCGTCACTGAAGATGATTTTGCGATAAAATTCATCCCCTCGGCGCACCTCCTCAAGAACCCAAACAAAGAACGAACGTCGCTTCAAATGGTACATCGGCTTCAATTCTTGGGTCAGCTTGATCTTGTATGGGTGGAAACCAAGCTCCTTACGCAAAATACGCCATAATCTTACCGATGCGCAGTTCTTGAGAACGCCGTGGAATGGACTGATTTAGATAGTTTGCTACGGACGCCTAAACGGCAGCGATATTTTTGACACATCGACCAACCCGTTGTCTCGCTGACATGGTACAAATATGTAGACTAACATTTTTGTACTAAACTTATTATTGCCTATCTACTAGGGAAAAAAAATTGAAAATTGGAGTTAATGCTCTTAAAGTTGCGGTCACCAACACCGAATTTCGGTAGAAAATTTTTATAATTTGCAAACGTTGCTCGGTCGTGTGCTTTACCTTGATGATAGTGTTGAGTTTACTGAATAAATTGACAGTGACAGGTTGATGATTAGTGAAAGAGTGCGTTCACAAATTAAATTCAACGTTGTCGAGTCTCTATTGGAAAACCCTTTACAAGTCTTCTGGATGATTCGGAGCATCAATCATTAAGATCAATTTTGTTATTGGATAATTTTCGGGACAAACGAGTTACTTAAAGGGCACCGAAGCACTATGGGATCGAGTTGTGTTTATCGCCTCAAAAATCTATAATTTTTCAGCTTTCAGTGATAAAATGGTGAAACTTGGTAAACATAATATTTAATATTTAAGCTTTTGTTGTAACCTTGTGTTTGCCACTTAAACTGATATCATCTTGTGTTAGCTACTTCAGCTAACCTATGTGACAAGTGCAAGTGTGTAGTTCATATTGGAAGCGTATGCATAAGTAGTCGGAGATGAAGGCAGAGATAACCTATAATAGAGATATCCAACTTCTACCTCCCTTGCCTCTTGATTTCATCTGACAGCGTTTTTTATACGCTTTTTGTCCCCTGTCTGTGAATACGTGTGAGCTCTTGAGAACAGCTGTGGTGACAGCTTATACCCTTCCCCACCTTAGTAATGGGGTGAATTAGAGTTCTTATTTGAAAATTCGCTCGTTATTTGAACGTTTTTTCAAATTTCGGTGTTCAATTTTCAACACAGTATGGAGGGGTAAACGAACGAACAAAGCTTATGTTCATGAAGTCGATTCATTAAAACTTTGAGCAATTTACAATCTGAAATACTTGGACATAATTAATGAATGCACAACATAGTGTGAATTGTTTCATATGAATAAAAATTAAAAATACATTCACACGTTCAGTTAACCAATAATAAAAATATTGTTGAAGCGTGAATCACAAATAAGATGTTTTGACAACCATTTTTTAGGATTAGTAAAAGTTGCAATATATTGCCATTGTTCTTATCAAATTGTTTAAATTGAATTCATGAGTTTTTCAGAAAGAATGACTTAAGCGTATAAAGCGGGCTTCATTTTTTGAGTTAATTTGTCAGGTATGGTTTATGGATAGGCTGTATATACACTTAAGAATTAATTTAAGGTCAAATAGTTCCAGTTAAATGGACATTGCAATACATTGTTATTCCATATAACAATGTAAGAAAATTCCCTTAAAAATACTAGTCAACTTTTGAACACCCTCCGAACAACATACCCATGTACATACGTTACACGGAAAGTACATGGATACCCACTAAATTCATGAATCTGCCGCTTTTTTCCCACAAAACTCACGAATCGACCGCCATATTGTGGTGAATTGACGAGCGTTGTAAATGTATAAGTGAAATACAAGGGATTACCACTACTACTTCGTTGTGGGCTAGGGGTAAAAATGGCCGAAGTTGGATATCTCTATCATCCATTATCTCTGGATGAAGGTTGGCAGGAAGATTTCAATCACAGTCACAGCATCGAGGCTAAAGTCGGAGACGTTCAAAAAAAAATCTAGAAACGCCTACAACAAAAACAGGCAACAGTTGGTCTATTCAGTCCTTAACGAAGAAGACCAGTGCCAAGAGAACAAGAAAGGTAATAAAATGTTCATATCTCTCCTGGTGAACAGCAAACAAATAACGTTCCAAGTGGAGGTACGTTCCAACAGTTAGGTAGCCCTGTTTGTAAGAAGACTAAACAAATTCTTAAAGCTTACGGAGGGGTAAACCTTCGGGGAACAATCCAAGTAATAGGAAGCTGGGGTGAAAAGATGGTTATGGTTACATTACCGCTGCTAGTAACGAAAATGCCAAAGGGAACAAACATTTTAGGAATAGACTGGTTTGATGATAATAATGTGAATTGGGGAACACACGAGGGTAGAGAGCAGTTACTATCGGAGTCAAAAGTGTTATGCGATAAATACAAAACAGTTTTCAGTGGCGAACTCGAACGTAGAAGAAGCTTAAGCAAAACCAAGCACATTTGACGTTGAAAAAACCGTGTCAGCCGAAAACGCGTGCGTTCGACTTGCTTGCTATTAACAGAAACTTAGAAAAACATAGCACAAACTTTCCAAAATAAAGTGCTAAGGGGAATCGTCAACGCACCCTGGTCTATACGAAATAACGATATAGTTGTATCCCATACGTTCAGACGGGTTTAAGCACTTGCTTGTATATAAGCAATTTGTTGTCAGTACTTAGCTAACCTATGTGACAAGTGCAAGTGTGTAGTTCATATTGGAAGCGTATGCATAAGTAGTCGGAGATGAAGGCAGAGATAACCTATAATAGAGATATCCAACTTCTACCTCCCTTGCCTCTTGATTTCATCTGACAGCGTTTTTTATACGCTTTTTGTCCCCTGTCTGTGAATACGTGTGAGCTCTTGAGAACAGCTGTGGTGACAGCTTATACCCTTCCCCACCTTAGTAATGGGGTGAATTAGAGTTCTTATTTGAAAATTCGCTCGTTATTTGAACGTTTTTTCAAATTTCGGTGTTCAATTTTCAACACAGTATGGAGGGGTAAACGAACGAACAAAGCTTATGTTCATGAAGTCGATTCATTAAAACTTTGAGCAATTTACAATCTGAAATACTTGGACATAATTAATGAATGCACAACATAGTGTGAATTGTTTCATATGAATAAAAATTAAAAATACATTCACACGTTCAGTTAACCAATAATAAAAATATTGTTGAAGCGTGAATCACAAATAAGATGTTTTGACAACCATTTTTTAGGATTAGTAAAAGTTGCAATATATTGCCATTGTTCTTATCAAATTGTTTAAATTGAATTCATGAGTTTTTCAGAAAGAATGACTTAAGCGTATAAAGCGGGCTTCATTTTTTGAGTTAATTTGTCAGGTATGGTTTATGGATAGGCTGTATATACACTTAAGAATTAATTTAAGGTCAAATAGTTCCAGTTAAATGGACATTGCAATACATTGTTATTCCATATAACAATGTAAGAAAATTCCCTTAAAAATACTAGTCAACTTTTGAACACCCTCCGAACAACATACCCATGTACATACGTTACACGGAAAGTACATGGATACCCACTAAATTCATGAATCTGCCGCTTTTTTCCCACAAAACTCACGAATCGACCGCCATATTGTGGTGAATTGACGAGCGTTGTAAATGTATAAGTGAAATACAAGGGATTACCACTACTTCTTCGTTGTGGGCTAGGGGTAAAAATGGCCGAAGTTGGATATCTCTATCATCCATTATCTCTGGATGAAGGTTGGCAGGAAGATTTCAATCACAGTCACAGCATCGAGGCTAAAGTCGGAGACGTTCAAAAAAAAATCTAGAAACGCCTACAACAAAAACAGGCAACAGTTGGTCTATTCAGTCCTTAACGAAGAAGACCAGTGCCAAGAGAACAAGAAAGGTAATAAAATGTTCATATCTCTCCTGGTGAACAGCAAACAAATAACGTTCCAAGTGGAGGTACGTTCCAACAGTTAGGTAGCCCTGTTTGTAAGAAGACTAAACAAATTCTTAAAGCTTACGGAGGGGTAAACCTTCGGGGAACAATCCAAGTAATAGGAAGCTGGGGTGAAAAGATGGTTATGGTTACATTACCGCTGCTAGTAACGAAAATGCCAAAGGGAACAAACATTTTAGGAATAGACTGGTTTGATGATAATAATGTGAATTGGGGAACACACGAGGGTAGAGAGCAGTTACTATCGGAGTCAAAAGTGTTATGCGATAAATACAAAACAGTTTTCAGTGGCGAACTCGAACGTAGAAGAAGCTTAAGCAAAACCAAGCACATTTGACGTTGAAAAAACCGTGTCAGCCGAAAACGCGTGCGTTCGACTTGCTTGCTATTAACAGAAACTTAGAAAAACATAGCACAAACTTTCCAAAATAAAGTGCTAAGGGGAATCGTCAACGCACCCTGGTCTATACGAAATAACGATATAGTTGTATCCCATACGTTCAGACGGGTTTAAGCACTTGCTTGTATATAAGCAATTTGTTGTCAGTACTTAGCTTGGAATATTTTCCAATAAGCCAGTACATGTGTTTGTATCTCAATTGGAGCTCTTCCCGTTTCTTTTTGACTCCATCCATTTAAGCTTCACATCGAGAATCATTCCGAGGTATTTTTGTTTCTTTGCCGAAGGGTATTCGAACATTATTTATAAAAACGGGCAAGTTATTCACGTTCTTATACGTAAAATTTATATGAACGTATTCAACTTCGTTATGCTCAATTCGCTGACATTACACAGCGTCTAGTTGATTCTTCGACCGTTTTGACAGTTACCAAAATGGCGGTGTCATCAGAAAATGTGCCTATGTTCTGCGGTATATCGCTGCTATACAGTAAGTAAAGGAGGGGACCAAGAACACTTCCTTGTGGTACTCCAGCTTGTATAGATTTAAATAGGGAGTATTCTTCCCATATTTCACACGGAAGATTCTATCCGATAGATAGTTCGATAAAATTGTGCAAAGTTTTCTCGGGAGGAATTGTTGAAGCTTGTGTTTCAAGCCTTCGTGCCAAACCTCGTCAAAGGCTTGAGAAACATCGAAAAATACAGCTGAGCAGACTTGCTTTTGCTCAAACGATTTTTCTATGACATCAGCTATGCGATATACTTGGTCAATAGTTGAATGCTTGCTTCTAAAACCGAACTGGTGGTTAGGAATAAGTCGGCTTCCTTCTATAACCGGGTTTAAACGTCTAAGTAATATTCGTTCGAGCACTTTGGACATTGTCGGAAGAAGTGAAATCGGTCTATAAGACTTTTTGTCTCCCGGTTTCGACACCATTATCATTTCCGCTTCATTCCATTGACTAGGGACATGTTCTAATCTAAAGGCGGCGTTAATAATGCAGAGAAACATAAGAAGCGCTTTCTGAGGCAATTCTTTCAGAACTTTCCCTGTGATTAAATCATAACCAGGAGCTTTCTTGGGTTTGAGGTTTTTCAATTCTTCCTTAAGTTCGTTCAAAGTAGCATTTTTTATAGAAAATTTGTCATTGTTTGAGTCTTAACCGTAGGAGTATACATGAGGTGTTTGTCCATCGCGTGATTTAAACGTTGCTTCCAAATGATCTGCGAAGATATCTGCTTTGTCTTTATCTTCTTTGGCCCACACGTGTTGGTTTTTTTCCGAATTGGGTAGGGCTTTGCAGAGTGTGTAGCTTATATCTTTTTTCGCTGACAAGCCTGTTAAATAGGCTTTAAGATTATTATTTTTAAACGACTTAATTTTCGCTTTCAGAAGGTTAGACAGTTGGTTGAGGCGTGTTATATGCTGCAGCGAACGTGTATGCTGCCATTTCTTACGAGCTTTACGTTCCTCTCTTACTAATTCTCGTACTTCCAGTGGATATCGCAATACATGTTTTATCGTCGTTTTTTTAGCGAGAGGTGTATTGTTCCACGCAGCGCACTGTATTACTTCTTTAAATTTATCGAGTTCTATTTCTAAATCGTATGGGGTTCTCAGCGGTACTCTGAGTTCGATATTGTCTTGTAAGTGATTTCTAAATGCTTCACAATTCGTACGTTTATTAGGTGGAACAACATTTTTTACAAGGGTATCATTTATACATAGTACAATGGGAGAATGATCTGAACTAAGATCATTATATATATATTATTATTTTTATGAAATGTCGACTTGTCAGCTTACAAAGTAGCTAATGAGGAGGTGAAGGCAGGAAGTTCATTGCGGAATGCGACAGAGAAGCAAGAAATGAATCACAGTTTTCTGTTAATGATCATTCGAGAGCGAAATGCGTCCGCAGGAAAACACCAGTGCACCATGGGATACAAAGCAAGCAAGAAAGTGCCTTCCGAAGAACAAGAAAACGAGGTATCAAAATATTTCAAACCAACTTTTTAAGAGATGTGACCATTAACCATCTGTTAGGATGCAGGATGATTCATTCTTCAGTTTCTTAGATAATTTCATAAACGTACAAAAGCTTTCACATCACACAAAATTTTACTTAATCTACCCGACCAACCCTATAAATTCCCTTGATTTTTGTAAAGAGAAATAGCATTGTGCTATTAACTTTTCTGCCCCATTATTCGCATATGCTTCAGCCGCCTGATCGTTGACGACTTGTGACGACTGGATGAGAAATCACCCAGACAAAAAAATGAATATCTACGAATCGTGGCATCGGCTATGCAAATTCGCTAGAATTCAACGTGTTTCAATTGACCCGACTCATTGTTTCAACCGTCGCTGGTATTGGGACTGTCCTAAAGGACTATGAGGACTGGGGAGAGCATTCCATACCTCAGTGGAGCGGCTTAAAAATGAGTCTCTAAACTTAGCTGCATATAGATAGATAGATAGACAACTCACTTGAGCACCTAACCCCAAATGGCCAGAAGTGCACACGCGCCTTTAAACAAAGGAGATGTCGCTGTCACTCAATCTGAAGCGGTGACTATGTCAGCTTAGCTTATGTAGACCAGGAGCCTATTTCAAAGAACATACATCTCATAAATTGTATGATTATGACACTTCTGCTGTATGATTTCTGTTTCTCAGATTTGTTGTATGAGGCGCTGTAATACAATATGTACCAATTAAAGTGTATACTGGAAAAGTGGGAAAGTTGTATGCAGAAATGCACAGAGAAAGCCGACTTCACAGCTGATTGCCAACTAGTCCATCGACGAATTTGAGTGCCTTTTTGACGTTTATTCATGAATTTTTGACGGTTATTCACGAAATGCCGTACTCTGATTGGTCAATTTGGTTTATGAACGCTTTAAAAATACAGTTGCCAACAATCTTAAGTGGACAGAGAGGTAGAAGTCGGGCATCTCTGTAATACTTCATTTCTGGCTGTATGATTCTGTTTCACAGAAAAATTTCGTACACATCACACAGCAGTTTTTTTTCAAATTTTGATTTTTGAATAATGAATGATTGTTCATCTTTTTTGTTTTAATTGTACATATACAGAAAGTTTTATTAAAAATCATGTACTATTTGGAAAAATTGTCTTATAATAGCTAAATTAATCTCAATAATTTCGAAATCATATTTTTCTTCATTATTGAGGAACTCCATTATTTAGTTGTTTGTTTGTTTGTAATCCACTTATATGGTGTCCGGGCTTAATGCACGACACTATTTAGCTTTCAATGAAATTTGTCATTCAAAATTAAACGTCAAAATACTTCACATCATACAGAAAATGTGAAACAGAAAATTGTATGATGTGTATGACGATGTATGACAGTTTTGTATGTTGTATGAAATGTATGTGATGTACTCATGTACTCAGGACTCTAATCGAGATCAGGGTACTGTGCGCACCAATTTCACACGACCGGATATGAAAAAAACATGAGGATATCCCCTAAATCATAGGCACAGAAGGGCATACACTAAAAAACTACATGACGAATAAATGGCCCTTTTAAGCTTTGATTGAGATAAGGTTTCGTCACAGGTTACTCCTGCAATGTTGAAGTTACCAAAACAATCGATGTATTGATCAGTACAATATACTTAATTTATCAAGTTAGATGTTGTCATAAGTATTTTTGTTGATTATGCTACGGGATTTAAATTTACTTTAGTGGTGTGAATTTTGCTAAGCTTTTGGTTTATAGCCCGCTGATACCTAATGTTTTGGAGGACCCTCATTTTGTCTTAAGCGGATTACTAATAAAATTGCAATAGAAAACTACATTGAATATTTTTTTACTTTGGAATTCCGTTTGAATTTTTTGAAAACATAGACAACTCTATAATGTCTACTTACCATTGAGAGTGACTGTAGCAGTATACTGTAAATCAAATATTTATTGTTTCAGAAAGAAGAGGCATTTTTTGGTATATCCTATTATATTTATTGAATTTTGTTTATTTATATTTTTAAGCAAAACTATGTTTACATAATACGCGTGTTTTATTGAGAATCTATACTCAGCTCAGTGATGATTCTCAATAAAACGCTCTTTACTCAATTTGTACTTATTATTACATTTTTGTAGTTTAAAAAGTTTGTAGTTTGTAAAAAAGCTTCTCAACTGTAAGTCCCTTCCACGCGTGAGAGAACAATAGCACACACAACACGAGTGGTTGCTGAGAAGCTAGGCCCTGGCCCTCTACGGGCTGCAGCGCTACCCATATTATTATTATTATTACTTTTTTGTGTCAAAAGTTGGTTCGTGACTTTACTTTCATTGCACTAGACTTCGAAATTCAAATAGTTTTAGCAGTTGGTTGCCAATGCATGTGCAAAAATGGTTTTGTTCACTAGAAGCGTTGGTATATTAAACAAAGGATGGATTACAAATTGTGACACGTTAACCTTATGCGAGATTTTCAACACCAATGTTGATAATTCTGCTGAAATTCTGAAAGAATCTTTGTCAGTGGCATCTATGATTTTGTGGCGGTATTTGAGGCGCCACCTGTCATTTCGATTTGTCAACGCGGTGTAGTCAGTGTTGATCAATGAGTACTTTTTGGTCAGTAATTTTTTTGTTGCTTCGCGTGTAAAAGATGTACTAAGCTGAGTATAAATTCTCAATAAAACATGTAATTTTGATGAATATTTCAAAAAAAAGAAACCTCTCGCATTGACTTCAAAAAAATCTGGTGAATTTGTGCAGCCGATCTGAAAACATGACACGACACAGACCAACACAATTGGGGATGTACGGAATCCATTACAATATTCTCTCTCGTAGATATTCGTTCCTTTCTAAATGAAAAGATGTTTTTAAAAGTTTTTGTTTTTAAATGGTCACTCGGTCTTGTTCGTATATGTGCTTACATGTTCCCTAGCTCAGCTTTGCCCTCGAACGTCCATTTTGTAGTTTATATTAATTATTAAATTTTGCCATATTATTGACCGACGGATCATCTAAGCATTCTGCGCGGAGATTTATTGAACCCACTCACTCGACTGCTCGACTGGTTTAATACCACGTTTCCACAGAACGAAACCGCGAGGATTCTTCCATTTTCTCCGATCCTACCAGGGTTTGCATACCTCACGGTTTCTAATGCCTGAAACACAATAGTGCGTTTGCGCTAGCGTTGGCTTTCAACACACACAATTCAATGGCCTAGCACAAAATACAGCGTCGACCTGCGTCAGTGAATAGTGAGAGAGATTAAGAGGATCGTAATAAACGTAGTCCATCGCACGTCAATGTTCAACATGTTGGATATTTTTTGACAGAGGGGTGCGCTGTTAGGGAGATTTTCTCCCAGATTGAGAGTCTGTCATTTAAGAAACGAAAACAGCTGATTAAAAATAATTTAACCTCAAAAGTCATTTCAAATGAGTGTATGCAGAAAGGCGACAACATTTTTCATCTAGTAGATGAGAGAGAGAGAGTAGCTGATAAATTGAGTATTTATTTCAGCGCAGTGCGTCATCGTAACATGAAGTCTCTAATCTAATCATAATAAACCTCGTTGCAGCCCCATTGAATTGAAAAATTAAGAGTGATGACACTTATTTGGCGGGCACTAATTAATTGAGAGCGAGATTTGAGAGCAGAAATGAATTATTACAGGGAAAGGCGACTTCACCCTAGCCCCCTAGACCGTCGACGAATTTGAGTACTATTTTGACAGTTATTCATGAATTTTTTATGGTTATTCACGAAATAACGTAAATGCCGTCCTCTAATTGGTCAATTTGGCTTATGAACACGTTATAAAGAACAGTTGTCAAACATATTAATGGGCAAGAGAGGTAGAAGTCGCTCATCTCTGTAATAGTTCATTTCTGTTTGAGAGCGAAACCACTTCAACCTCGGTGCGAATGGCCTATTGAGGTTTCATGGATGAACGAACCTCGCGGTTTCGGCTCGGTGGAAACATCTCTCTATTTCACGAAAGAAAGATGCGTTGGCTGGGGTAAAGATTCTCGTTTCTGTTTGAGAACGTAATTGTTTAAAGCTTGCCCCTCATAAGACAGATTGAGCCTTCTATCTCTAAATGTACCCAGTAGAGAAGATTGTTGTCTTTATTCCGATCCGACAACATATTGAATTTATTCTGATAAGACTAAAGTTAAATAAGCTAGCCAGTACGTACCAGCCTTATCAAAATGTGTACATCAATTGTCCAATGAAAGAGGTGGGATTTGAAATTATCTTCGATAAAATATCATTCGTTTTTCCACGCAAATGCGAATCTAAATGTCCAATAACTACTGACTTCTCCTAGCAAGTTAGCATCCGTCTCACTTCTCAAAATCAACACACACCGAATCTTGTATTCAATTTGTTTGTTATTACTGTACATCTGCATTTCTGTTCCGTCTGTATTGTGTCGAATTGAGGAACTACAACACTAACTCCATTTCTAGTACAATATTGTCCTCTCCCTCTATTGTCAACAACTCTCAATGAGCTTACGTAGTTATTGTTGGTATAACCAGAATATAAAAATAATAATTAAAGAATTCAAACACTCTCACACAAATCTTATTTAAGACCTAAAACCCGTTGAAACTAATATATACCATCCATTCTACTACAATTTCCACAACACACTTCTCATCAACTTGGCACCATTGTTCGAGTCTCGTTTGCCTAGATGACAAAATCCAATATGGCTACCCATCATCCAGGTAAAAAAAAACAACTGACAGATGACTTCAAAAAGTTGAGAAAAATTTCAATAGAAGTGCTTTTGAACGTTTCTCCAAAATATTTTGTGCAAATTTCGGGATTTCGTGCGCGTTAATCAGCATCATCCTAGTCGCTCGCAAAACAATCGTGAAATATTCAAATAATAGTGGAAATAAGTTCGAATAACCCTACAAGTGCTATAAACCTTTTCAAATAGGACGACAGCTGTGGATCAACAAAAGGAAAAAGGAAAAAAATTGGAAAAATCTCCACTGCCAGTAGGAATTTCTTGTCAGGTAAGTTTTCTCAAACTTTCAACACAATCACCACTATCCGGTTGACATTTCCACATATGAAAAAACATAATCAAATCAGGTATTTGAGCAAAATAAAAAAAAATAAAATGTAACAAGTGAAATTCCAACGAACCAGCAAACAACTCACCCATGTATTGTGTTCTATTTTTAAATTTCGCATAAGAAATGTAAATACAAATACACGGGGTCGTTCCCTGGAATGATCAGCAAGTGAGTGGAATCAATGATTCCTGCGGGGCAGCATGATTGATTAATCCTATGGCACAGATTTTTCCACAGAACCGAACTCGTTCTCATACCCGCGCAGCGCTGGGTTTGGTACCACCAACATACTTATTCGATTTGTGTAGTGCATTGAGTGCTGGGAGGTTCACCTTGATGTCTAATCACAGTAAGTGAGTCATTGTTGTGCATTATTACAGAAACAGAAACCGCGCACAGCGCCGGGTGCGAGAAATGATGGACAACGTTTCTGTGTTTTGTCGCGCTACACTAATTCTATTCTTGATACGTTCTGCATAACAATGCGAATGTTTATCGTCTTGTTTGTTTATTCGCCTTGCAATCGGCTCACGTTTCCATTAAATGGACATACATATGTCGGATAGCCAGTGCTTACTTGCGTTTGCTGCTGTTTTTGGTCGGGGGGTAATTTAATTTGCATGATAATGAAGTCCTTAGCAATCAGTTTGTGTTGGTGGCATGTCGCAGCAAAATCACGACAATTTGCTGCGTAATAAGCTTGCACTGCATGCGGGCACTCGTCGTTGAACAAGTGGGCCAACGTGTGAGTCCTTCGGAACGAATTCTGCTTAGATAAAGACAGGCAGTCATGTCAACAACAATTGTTCATCAGAAGCATCTCAACTGAAAGTGAATTGATTTCAATTGACTGGCAGAGTACGAAGTCTGCACGCGATAGCGAAGCACAGGACTGACGCACAGATTACGAAGTTGCCTTGCGAACGATTCCTATTGGAGCTGCTCAATTGGAACGACGTATTTGTGTAGAATGAACCAGTAACGGGGGGTTTTTTCTAAACGCAGTATACAGTGAGGACATGCGTCATTAAAGTGAAGATGAGAGCTTTGGCAGCTCATACTCATCAGCAATTTGTGCGCCTGTGTTGATGTAAAACCGAGGAGAATCGGTATTTGAATAAGCAATTACCTATGACCAACAGGTCGTGGTGGTAATTTGTAATTCAACCGCATCCGCATGGCGATCAGAGTGTGTCTGGGCAGACGTGAGATAGCTGCAAGTGTGAATTTCGATTTTATTCAAAATAATATGGTGTAATGTCTTGTCTTGTAGATTTGTCTTTTGTTTTGATTCACCGAGGTTCGAGGTTCTTTCATTTACTGGAAAATTGTGAAATGCTGCTTTTACCGGTGGCGTGTGGTGCTTCAATGCATTTGAGTATTGTGCTCACATTCGTTTTAATAGCTGGTTTAATTGGAATCAGGGAAAGCTTGTTTGTAGAGAGTTTTCCAGAATGGCTTTTCTTCAAATACGGTTTTGACTCCAGTTGTTCTAGTTGGAGGCTTTGATTTTATTGCAATTTCGAGTTGACATTGTAAGCTCAACGAGTCGATCGATCTTAGATGCACCCAACAAATTATTTAAAACGAAATTTCCAATTTTAAAAGGAGGAATAAGGATTTTGTTAATTTTTACTAAACCCGAAACTTCATCTGTCACTTTTGATGGATGTGCTCAGTACAAAATTTGCATAATGGGCGCATCTAGCACAGTATCTCCAAGAATAATTGACTTAAGGGCTTGAGTTGATTGCGTCAAAATTGTATGCACGTAATCATTTTTTAGCGGCGTTCAGACACAACAATTTGTTGAAATTGAAAAACTAAAATGCTTTGTCTACCGCAAGACAAGTTTGCCATTTTGTTGTAACGAGCGTTCTCAACAGCCCTATTTTTTTTTTTAAGAATCTATAAATAGTGAAGTAGGATTTTGTACGTAAAGCACATACAGCAAGCTACTTCCTATAACTGCCTATAATATCGGCAGTGAAAAGTGGCTGACGATTAAAAATTCGACTTCGAATTTTTTTTCATACAATTTGACATCAATTTCGAACAAATAAATTTCTTTTTCATATATTTTGATGGATAAAAATCAAAGCCACTGCGAATCGTTTTTCTGAATCTTGCTTCACTTGACTATCGATAGCGATGAAAAAAAAAACACGGCTATTGAAGACTTGGCCCATCAACCACGGTTGTCAAACAGATTGTCGCGACAAATTATGCGGCGTTCACACTCCAACCGCTATTTATAAACCCCGTCAACAATTCATGAATGCCTGTCAAATTCGTTGAAGGAGGGGGCTAATCAGCTGTGAAGCCGGCCAGCTGCCTCCACCACCTAAGCCGAGGTCTTCCTCAATTGAGTTTTCTCTCTGGTCTCTCTCTGGCCCTGCGGGCCGGACCATTGGTCTCATTTCGTTCATTCGATCTACATGTCCTAGCCGAAATAACCGATTGATGCGCAGTTTCTTTAATAGGTCGATGAGGCTGTACAATTGTTGTATTTCGCCGATGAATATGCTCCTCCAAAGGCCGTCTCCGCAAAGGGGACCGTATATTTTACGAGGAATTTTTCTCTCGAACCGTATGTCTATCCACTTTTGACAATGTCCATGCTTCAGCGCCTTCCAATTGCCAAGCGTTTTTATTTATGTATTCTTCTCTTACTGCTAAGCCCATTTTGACAGCTTCCTTTTCGTTATTAACGGACGCACCAGTGACGGCCAGCTGTGTTCTGCCAATTATGTCAATATCGTCGGCGTACGCAGTAGTTGCACAGACTTTTGAAGGATTGTGCCTCTGGTTTTGGCGTTCAAGTTTCGCACAATTTTTTGAAAATAACATGGCTGCGCGTCACCTTGTCCAAATCCTCTTTCCATGTCGAAGATCTTGATGACCGACCTTATTAAGACAAAACTAGTTTTTTGCGGCTCTAAGAGCCGCGACTACATTTTATATGGTCGAAGGGAAGAGTCGCATTATGATCACATTTTCGAGCAAATTCTCTTGCTAATAAGGCGCGTAATGTTGTCGTCCAAAGCAGCAATTGTCGCTGGCATAGATAAGTGAATTGAAGTATTCCCAAAAAGATAGTTTAAAGGCGTCAAATCGCACGATCTAGGCGTCCAAAACGAGAGAAAAATTGCCCATCGAATTCATTCCTAAATTTGTCCATCGGCTCGAATGCTGTGTGACATGTAGCCCTGTCTTTCTGGAACCACGCTGTCACCAGATCAGCTCAATCACTTTGGGCAAACAATTAGAGCACGGATCTTGATAATAAAATTAAACAATATGTAAGCATTGTTCTGGGATAGTCTTTCCGTGATGAAATGGCAATACTAACGAAACATGTGGACTTTGACACATGTCACGAATCATACGCGTGACGCCAGAAATAGAACACTGAAAAATCAAACAACAAAATAAAGAAGGCGGTGGATATCTGTAGATGACTTATTTGCGTTCGAAACTCACAAATTTGGAATTTATGACATCATTCTGAATTTTTGACATTGAATACATGGTGGCGCCACTGTTCGACATGTCGGACATTTAGGTATAGCGCCTTGAGCAAACGTGTTGGGACCGCTCTTGTTTTGACAGTTTCTGCTGTTAGCATTGTTAATTACCCGAGAGGACGTTGAA
Organism: Eristalis intricaria; assembly: GCA_964034865.1. NCBI lineage: Eukaryota > Metazoa > Arthropoda > Insecta > Diptera > Syrphidae > Eristalis > Eristalis intricaria. Next base: position 134,084,897 of record OZ035873.1, read on the forward strand.
CATGAACATTTTGTGCTCAGTATCGAACACGAAACTTGTGCGCAGAACGTCACCGAATATCATTGAACTGAAGGCTGCCAGGTGATTATTAGCCATCAGGGACTTAAAGTTCAAAGAACAATTATCCAGAGGCATCCATGCAATTTCGACGGAAGTCGGTATTTATCGAAAATGAGCGAATTTAAGTACGTTTTTCATTACATTCACTTGAAAGCAACTTGTTAGTAAATATCTCTGCTCGTCAATGATACTTTGATGGTGTCGTAAAAACGCTACGATGAAGGTCAGACGTAGGTAAGACCTGTTACCGATTTGCATACAAACGAATAGCAATAAATTTGCTTCACAGATAGTTTTAACATATCTGATGGTGCCGTGGTGTTGATGCACCTTCCTCAGTGACAGTCTCCGTTCAATTTGACAGGAAACGCTCAAAGAGTGAGTTCTAGACTTCTTCGCAAGAACCCAAATGATCATCGCAACAAATTTACCTTTTTTACGTGAATCAACATTACGTCGTACTGCCATTACGTGTGCCTAGTCGTTTCCGTAGTTCCGCTGTGAGATCTTCCGGGAGGCGTGTATGTAAACAACTGTGAAACGTGATTTGTTTGCAATCATACAGCTGTCTCCACTGTGACGGATGCAAATGAAATTTTTTTTTTTTCTTTCTTTTCTTTCATTTGCGTTAGATCAAGGTCTACTACAGTGATGGGAAAATATGATTGACCCTTTGGATGTGCGGCCGTCACAAAGATGGGTGTTTCAAGTAAAGCGTTAGGGGATTTGGAACAGGACATGAAACAGAAATGCACAGACGATACGAAGTGGAATTTTATTCGGGCGAAATTCGTGATAACCTTTTCGTAGTTCGGGTGAAATGCTGTTCGGGAAAGATTCATGATAAGGCTGTATATAAGTGTTGTAGTCAATGGACCAGTGTGGTAGCTGGAGAACAACTTGGACACGGGCTTCCTTTGCTGCAAAGAGTCCGAGTATTCGTCTCCAAGCCGAAGGCAGGACCAAAGAACCCACATTTAACTTTTCTCTGGAGGAAACCAAGGTCTTCTTAATCCGCTTTTCATATCGTCCATTCTTCTGCGTCGTAGAGCATGACTGTGATATCAGTCTTGATTAAAGTTACGTTGATTATTTCTTTCATTACTCAATTGTCCTCAAAAACAAGAGTACTTATTCTTCGTTTTAACTCAGAACTATTTCAACCCGGGGATGGGTGAAGGAGGGTGTGGGATCAGAATTTCCAACCGTCATTTCGAATGCACTCTCATTGTGGCGAATTTCAGGCAGAGACTATAGCGATTAAAGAAGCTCTATCCTGGATAAAAAAAACGCAATATTAGGTACACATATCGTCGTCTGTTCGGACAGCCTGGCAGCGATCAAATCTCTGAGTGCAGTCACATTTAACTCCAAGATGTCAATCATTTGCGGGAAACAGTGAAATGCCAGAGAATAACGAAGCAGACGAACTCGCTAGAAAGGGCACCACCTCAACACTTTTTCCGCACGGGGTACTGACGTCCGTGCCTATCGCTACTGCAAAACATCTACTAAAGCTTAAAACGCTCACCCACACCAAACGGCACTAGGTGGAGAGATAACGGATAATAGAGATATTTCTATTCTGCCATTTTTTCCACTAGTACACACCGGAGAAAATTGCAAGAGGGATGGTATTCCCTTGTATTTCACAAATACTTTTACATAATCCATGGAATCACCATGCAATGGCGGCAGATACGTGGATTTTTGTGGGAAATGGCCGCAAATTCGTGGTCCGATCGATCGTCGATCCATGTATGTTCTTCTTAGGGTGTTCAAAAGTTGATTGAAATTTTCAAGAACATATGTTTACTTATATTGTAATATGGACATTCGTCTGTAAAAATGTAATGCAATGCCCATTTAACTGGAACTATTTGACCTCAATTTAATTCTCAAGTATATATACAGCCTATTCACAAACTATACTTGACAATTAACTCAAAAAATGAGGCCCGCTGAATACTCTGAATTCTGAAAACTCATGAACTCAATTCACATAAATTGATAAAAACAATGGCAAGGTATTGCAACTATTAGTAATGCAAAATGGTTGTCAAAATTTGCAATTAATTTCTGTCGCTGTTCTTGTAAAATGTCAAATGAGCAAAGAAACTTCTAGTTTTAAGTGATTCATGCAAACGCTTTAATAATATTTTTTATTATTAGTTACCTGAACGTGTGAATTTTGTACATTCATTAAATATGTCCTAGCATCTCAGACTGTAACTTGCTCAAATGGGAGTTTAATGAATCGACTTGATGAACATAAGCTTTGTTCATTCGTTTACCCCTCAATATCATGTTGAAAATTTTACACCGAAATTTGAAAACAAAAACATTCAAGCAAAGAGTATTTTTAAATAAGAACTCTAATTCACTCCACTACTAAGGTTAGGGAAGAGTATAACCTGTTCACAAGTGGTCAAACGTATTCACAAACACGGGACAAAAATCGTAAAGAAAAAAACGCTGTCAGATGAATTCAAGGGCCAAAGGAGATAATAGTTGGCTATCTCTATTAGCCCTTATATCTGACTACCACAAAACACACAGGAATGACAGAATGTTGTGCCGCTAATATTATGAAGAAGCTGGGTTATATTCGATTTGAAATGCCCACAAGTTGAAGATGACTAAAGCACAGAAGATGACATTTACCCTAAATTTAGAACTAGAAAAAAAAATGTGTATACGTTCTTCTATAATGACTCATACGATCGCCAGCTTATTTCAATCGTAATAGACAATCGGTCTCATTATCTCGACTGAATAAATACCACTTAGCTGCTGCTAAAACGCAACAAAACTACATAACACAAGATCGTATAAAAAGCAGACGCTATTAGCATATTGCCGATGCTATCTTTGTTTTGAAAATCTCAACTGCTGTAACCACATTTTTGAACTAGCGCACGAAAGGGTTATGAGTGAACACAGTATTGCGTTTTACTACCCACTTTGCGGTTTGGGGGCAGTCCGTCAACGTTGCGATGAGATGATAACTGAACTATGTCATTTCCAGATGGAAAACATTGTCTCCTTCATGCACCCTCTGATTTCAAATGACTTCTGTCGTTGAATTAATTTTAGTTAGCTGTTTTCATGACTGAAATGTCAGTTGACACAAAAAATTCTCGATTTGTTCCATAAATCGAGCTCTAAAAGTAACGTTAAAAACTAAAGAGGAATCTGCAACTTTCAGCAATCTTTGTGGTGAAGACAAAACTAGACTTCATAATTAAGAACACATTTTGGATGTTGAACATGGTCGCTCAACGTATACAAATCTGTCAAATCTGTCAAATCGAAATTCTTTATTCAAACTAATAGAATGCTGCTCAGAGGTTCCGCAGGAGTATCATTTAGGCCGCTTACTTTTTATAATATTCATTGACGACATTATTTTTTCACTTAAATACAGTAAATGCTTACTATTCGCCGATGACATGAAACTACAGTGACTGAACTTTTTGATCACATGATCAGAAGAAAATGTAACTTTTTGCTGTAACTTTTCCAATTTTACTGTTAGAAAGACTAAATTTTCACTCAAAACAAATGGAGGGATTAAGAATGAGCATAGCAAAAGGGATCCCAATTTAACAGTTATTTCGTGAGTATTTTTTTAAGTTATGAGACAAGGCATATGATCAAATTGTTGAGGCTGGCGCAGTATATTGCGTTGGGTCGTAGTGTGAGCACAAAGGGTTGCAAAGCATGAATTTTTAGAGTGTTTTCTTTCGAAACAAAATAAAATCAAATATTATAAAAAAACAATATTGGAAACCCACATAAAGCAAGTGTATAGCTAAATTTTAGTTTTAGAAGGCAATTTTAACTGTATTAAATTTAATAGAAGACGAGAAAACTTGGTAGATCTCAAATAAAGAAGGTGGAAAAGTTACTTGTTTCTAAAATGAGTCACAGAGAAATTTCTCGAAAACTTGGAGTTTCATTGGGATCCATATCTAAAATACGCAAGAAATCGAGAAAAAATAGAGCTGGAAGGAAGCTAATTTTGAAATAAAGTATGGCGTACATGACAATGCGCCCCAGATCAATAAAGATTTATGACAGAATGACCAAACAACTGAGGCTGTTCGAAAAATTATGCGCAAGAACGGGTTTTATGGGCGCGCCAAAATAAAGAAGCCCCTTCTGACCGCCATAAAAAATCAAGGCAGGATGTTTTGCAGTTTAACTGTGAATTTTTAAATTCTTTGCGGTCGCGAACCTTAAAATATGTTGCTTGGACTCAGTGGTTTCCTGTGGCTAGGCGAAATTATCGACGTAGGCAGCAGAGGATTACTGGTTCATCTTCATCTAGGGGTCCAACAAAACTTTCATTAAGGCTGGAATTCGCCCGAAAGTACAAACACTATAGTGTTAGTGATTAGGCAAAGCTGATTTGGTCGCACGAAACAAAAATTAACCGTTTTGGTCCGATGGTCGCCAACGGGCGTGCTGAAAGCCTGGTGAGCCATTCACGGATCGCCACATCAAGCCAACACTGAAGTTTGGAGGTGGAAATCTCATGCATGTGCATGGATGGTGTTGGTCGAATGAATGGCCTTCATCACCATTTTAGAAGGCGGACTATTAACAAGTCTTGAGAGGTGGAAGAAAAATGTGTCGGACATCTTCCAACAAGATGATGATCCGAAACACACTGCCAGAATTAGCAAATCATGGCTGCAAAGTAACAAGTATTTGATTGGACACCACAATCTCCAGACCTCAATCCGATTGAGCATCTTTGGGTTCCAGTCAAACGTGCCATTACAAATTTGCCAGGAGATTGTCCAAATTTAGAAGCATTATTAATTAAAATCTATGCCAAATTTGAAGAGAATCCATGCCTAGAAGAACAAAAGCATTTCTCAAGGCAAAAGGAAGCCATACGAAGTACTAACAAATATGAGTTTAGTAAGGTCAACTAATTGAGCAAGTGTCCTATTATTGTTTTCCTTAAATTAAAAAAAAGTTAACTAGTGAGTTTCGATCTCCGTTGTTTTTTAATGAATTATAAAATTATTTTATTATGTTGTCTTTGTGTATCTTTGTAAATAAAAAAGTTATGATCAAAATTCAGGTTTTTGATAAACATTTGATGAAATAGTTGAGTCACTGTATATGAGAGTATTCAAGATGATATAGGTAATATCTTCGAATGGTGTAATAATAACGGCCTAACTCTTAATTTTTGAGAAATGTCTTTCAATCTCATTCAGTATAATTCAGCCTTTCCCACTGAATTTGACTTCTCCATTGGATCGGCTAATCATTCTAAAGTAAAGAGTGTTTAGACTTAGGAATAATGCTAAACTCTTCTTCTCACCTAGCACGCATATAAATTATACGTTATTTTAAGTCAACTCATTAGTTGGCATTAATAAGGCATAACACAAAGGGATTCACTGATCCATGGGCTTTATTATCTGTATACTTCTCCATGGTCAATGGAATACTAATTCTGTCACACTGAGCGGATTGGAAAAGTCCAAAAAAGATTTACAAAATTAATATTTTTTTTAAATCCAATGGAATTTCAAATGGAAAGGTGTCAATTGCTTGGTATGAAATCCCTAAAAATTAGACTTACTGTTTATGAAGTAATAGGACTGTTCCCGTACTTTCTGCACCAAATTGTGAAGACTGTCATTTTTTAAGGAGTGGTGGAAAAATATTTCAGCGAAGACGGGAACGCGGTTAAACCAATTGTGTAAATTATGTCATTTATAATTGAAATCTCACATAGGGTTAACTACCCAATAGCGAGCCCCCTTAAGGAAAGTTTTGACTTCGACGCTCTCTAAAAATTAATTACTTAGGTATATGAAAACAATTTTATCATTTAAGGAAAGCTTGATGTAGAACTGTTTGAGCTGTTTGTAACAATAACTTTTTGTAAGTTTTGGTCTCAAGTTTAATAAATTTAAATAAAGTACAAAATGAGACATGAGCCAGTACCGAGCCCCCCTCGGCTCGTTATTGGATTTCCTCATTTTTTCGTCCCAGTAACGAGCCCCCAATATATTTTAATAAGTAACTATTGTTTCTGACTTTTGCATTTGAAATAATAAAATATACATTATTATTGTTACATTAAGTCTAAATTAGGTAACTAAAAATTAAAAAAAATCACTTGCCTTCTTTGTCAAAGTTTCTGGTTTCTTAAGAAATTTCACAAATTACACAAATTTTTTCTCACTTACGGAATAGTACTGAACACTTTGAATTTTCCTTATGAACTGAGGACGAATTAAATAAATTAAATAAAATGAATTATACGATACAAAGAAAAGATGATTTTTTCTTTTCTGTTAAAATACCGTTATTGTCTGAAAAGCAGGAGCTTAGATTTTGGACCAAATTCATGAAGGGGGCTCGTTATACATCATCACATACGTACGAAAACAAAGCCAAATGCACAGCAAACTATTTGAGTATTTGACACATCAATTCATTTAACAGAAAACCAAAAAACTTCCACTTAATTTCTTGTGTTAAAATGGGCAGGGGAAATTAATTACTTTCTCGAGAAAGCGCTTTGTTGACATAAAACACACATTTTTGGGATACGTACTGTTTTGAACTGTTTATTTCGATTTCAGACTACAAAGCGTACAGAACTGGTTGCACTTTCCATTATAGGGATTAACATTTAGTAAAAGAACTTCACATCTTGCTTTGGATATCAGAGATATTTCATCATAACAAAAATAGTTCCTTTGGTTCAGATCATAATTTAGTTGACTGTATAGTATCCTGCTTTCTGACCAGAAATGAAGTTTTACAGAGATGCCCGACTTCTACTTCTCTTGCCCTTAAGATTTTTGACAACTGTTTTTTATAACGTGTTCTTAAACCAAATTGACCAATCAGGGAACGACATTTACGTTATTTCGGGAATAACCGTAAAAAATGCATGAATATCTGTCAAAAAACTGCTCAAATTCGTCGATGGACGAGGGGGCAATCAGCTGTGAAGTCTCTGTAATACTTCATTTCTGTTTTTGTATTACATACTTCAGCTCGTACTCGAGAATTACTAAGTACTTGACAAGTTTCGTAACATTAAATACGGAAGAAATGAACCATTTACAAGTGTAATACGAGGTTTCAATTTGATAGCAGACTGCATTTTCAAACTCACTTATTAAATCTTTATTGTTTTAACGTTGTTGTAAAGTTTTAAGAGGAATATCAGCTGAACGCAGTTCTCGCCCAAATCTTTCAACATATCGAAAACTACTTACGAGACACTGCGCTCTTTCTAATGTTCTGCTGATTTTTCTCATTAGCCGTGAAGTAGGTTTTTGCACGTAAAACACATACAAAAACCTACTGCCTATAACTGCCTATAATATCGACAGTGAAAAGTGACTGCCTATCAAAATTCGAGTTCGATTTTTTTTCATATATTTTGACAGCGATTCGAACATAAAAACTGGTTTTTCATATATAATTCATTTATATATATGAATATAATTTCATTAGATTTTCCACTGAATCTGCAGACACCTTCCTCTGAAACCCCCAGTTGTCTTAGGTGCTCCCTGCGTGTGCAGTGCCCAGTCGTTGTTGCAGGCTTCTGCCCGGTTCCTTATTTCTAGTTTCCTGAATTCCTCTCTGATGGCATGCCGTGAAGAGTTCCGATGCTTCTTTCCTAGCTAGGCAGTCGGCCATTTCATTGCCTTCTATTCCTTTATGGTTAGGTATCCAACAGAGTTTTACTCTGTTTCTCCTGCTTTCAGCTTCTGAAGGCATTCCCACACAAGCCATTAACCTTACATAAGTGGATTACGTTCTCTTATTTTCGAAACCAATATTTCTACGAAAAGAAACAGAAGCGTTTTCATTGTTGTTCTCCTTAACGCGTAAACTACTCGTATATTCGGTCCGCTTAAAAAGTGAAGACGAGTGAAAAATGGAACATCCTCCATCGAAGTGCGTTTCGATTTCATGTATCCATGTATATAATCGCATTTGGTGAGTATCAGTAAAATCTAGAGCGTCCCACAAGAGAAGACACGGCTAGTCACAATCTCAAAATATTAACAAACAAAAAAAGACAAAGATTATACGCTCAACCGGTTTACTGACACAGATACGGCTACTCGCCAAAGCGTCCCCAATACGCATTGTTCTGAATTTCGTTGATGCCCCCGCTTGGGTCTTTATTTATAATTTTGAAGCACGCGCAAGAGCGCAAAAACGCTCACCTTCCATCTGTTCAAATGCGAGCGATCTCTGTGAGTATCTCAATTTGAATAACAATTTGCTCGGTTTCGTTTCACGTCGCAGGATGGAGTCAGCGAATCAGCAAGTAATTGGTGCACAATGCACATCGCTCAAGCGCTCAATGAAATTCATCTGGGCGTGATGGAAATTTATTGAAATCAAAGTGCTCTCAACAAAGCACATATCAGGCACAGTCAGACGCGCACAAGCATAATTGCTAGTAATTGACGAGCACGATCTCCCGAAAGCCGGCTGACGCTCCGAGCACCACACTTGGGAGAAAGTTCAATTACATTGTCATGCAATTAGCTGTTAAGTAACAAATCGCTGTCATTTCGAAAACAGAGCAACACTGCACACCGAGCGACGCCCACCTGATTGGATTACAAATTATAAATGCAAATTGATGTGACGGTGTCATCGCCACTGCGACTGCTAATCCGTGGCCAACGTGTGTCAGCGAGTTACGTTCGCGTTCACGTTCACGTCTGTTGTACAAAAGTCCACTGGTCGCTGGGCTACAATTAGACCTCAGTCAGAGTGCAAAGTCACCAGCTCGTTGTCACAATGAAAGTGAAAGTTCTACCCGATGCTGAATGAAGTTGACAAGTTTTCCTCGCAAAACATCGGCAAAAAGTCCGAACACATAATCCAAATGCGTGCGCTACAAGCTACACCTAGTCCATGCGTTGTTTTATGAAGAAAACCCGTTACAAAAGGTAAAAGAAACAAAACACTTGGGAGCAAGTTCGCCCGATTTCAATGTTAAAGAGACGCGAAACGTGCATTGTAAATTGAAAAACGCTCGCGATGGCGAAGTTATTGTTATTGGCGTTCCGTTGTCGCTCGCCGCTCGTAGGTGCGAATCAGCGGTAAGGTCAGGAGGTGGTTTAAGGTTTATATTCATGATATGTTTTAAGGCGCACCATAACCACTTGCCGCCGCCGGAGTGACCGTTTACAGAATTTGCGCGAGATACGATTGCGTAACTTGTTTCGTTTCTTTACGATTCTTTTCGGTGAATACACGCCGAACGAGTTTTTCGGGGGGCCTTGAATGGTGGGTGCGAGTTTTGTCGCTCACACACGAGATAAATGAAATAATTTCAATAACTCGTCAGCGGTATGTTTTCGGTATGCGATCAATGAGCTTGAATTGGACCTTCTTCGGGAGGGAGCCTTGAACTCTTTCCGCTTATCGCTGGCGTGTGAAGATAAGAGGGCTTGAAAAAATCTACGATGAATAGATAACGTGTCATTTTTCATTAATAAACCTAAGGTCAGCACATTAATTAATTGTGTATCTAGTCTTTCATGATAGGCTCGGGGTACAAGAAAGTCTGGAAGTAGTACTTCATTCCTTTCAACGATAAGGTTACGTCTTGGTCACGGTCTTATGCTATTCAGAAATTAGTCACAAGCATGAGATTGGAATGTCAATACGGAACCGCTGCTCTTTACTAGAAAAATTCGAAATATTAAGCTGAACTCAAACTCTCGACAGCTAACACCGAAGACCGCATAAAAAGGCATCTGTTGAGCTGCATGCACTCCTTCGGGAGGACAATTTCCTTGAAAAATGTGTGCTATACTTGTCGTAGACAGTGAATAAATGCACCTGGTGTGGGGACAAGCGCTATAGAATAAATATTTTCTCTTCTCTCTATTTTCGCCAGATCGCTTCTTCGAATTGGAGGCCAGCACTTATTTCTTAAATTTTCTGAGCGGCATACCGACAGATTGGCACCTGAGTCGAACCTGAGTCGCTCAGATGCAGAGCTTTGTCTTGAAAACCACTATAAGCACAAGTTACGTGTCGCAACATGTCACTACAACTTCCACTGAAGCAACATTGCATTTATGCACTTGTCTTTGTCTAGCCCGCATTCCCCATATTTGTTTACGTTTAAATTGAGTAGCGTCCTTTTCATTTCTTTATCTCCACCTGTTTGTTTTTGTCAAGCCTATTGTATCCTGAATGTAACTCACGCGTCTATCCTACCACACCAACTCTGGCTCTTGAAAAGACCTTATCCATACGGTTCCCGAACTAAGACCATTAGTAGTCGAAGGGACGGACATACCGGATCCATTTTCCTGGAAATCACTTCTTTGTATAGCTGGATGATTTGAAAAAGGATTGAACTGGCTCTTGAGATTCACATAGGGATCTAGGTTCTATTAGGAATATTTAAGGATGGACGAATGTAGATTACCAAAAAGAGTTTGTGTATAATTTTTAGTTAAAGATTAGATTCCCTAAGCAATAAGGGCCAGTTTCAACTATAAAATGATGAAAGGGCCTTTTAATGAGTGCAATGGCATGAGACCAGTGATGACTGACAATTTTAGTTTTGGACTAAAAATATGGTAGCCTAGAAGTGGTGTGGCGTCCATACAATCCGATTCCTACCGAGTTACCTTTTAAAATACCACTCTTCAACAATATATTGATACAACAAGCAAAATAACTTTAATATGTGCGTATAAACATAATATTTGTCTATTTCCTACACCTGCACATGCAAGAGACAAATTCTACGAACACACAAGCCCACAACCTGTTTGTCATTCGTTTTCATATCGTTCTTCTGCTCTACGTAAACATACACTATACACATTATTGCATATACACTCCATAGCTCATAAGACAACAACCGCAAAGCCGCAACAAAATAAAGGGTGAAAAATCATAGTAACCCAAAAAAAAACTCGGGTTATACAATATCTGCCTGGTTAGAACAAATTGGTTCTCTTTCTTTGCTGTGCCTTCATCGTTCGATGTGGTTGACTCCTCTCTGTTTAACACAAGCTTTCTTATGCAAAAAAAAAAAAGTAACTCGCTTTTAATCGACATATTTGCTGATTTTGTATTGTTTTCTCTTAGACTTTTTTTCTTTCTCTTTTCATTTCTGTTTGAAAACATCAGTAATGAAGCAGATTGCAATTTCCTTTTAGTTCTTGCTTTTGCGTCTGCCAAAATAGTTTCTTTGGAAGCCACTTTTATTAAACTCCATTGTAAATTTTACATATAATGACTTGAAGTGTACAAAATTGGCTTGAATTGTTTTACTTGCGAAGAAAGGAATAGACCATACAATTTCAGAAACTGTTTGCAGGTGAATATTTTTACCGACTTACTTTTTCAAATTTTCCACGCCACGCAGGCAGTACGCTTTGCTCTAACACCACCCAGTTCGGTTGAAGGATCCAGCCGTTCCAAACCTGCACCGGATTTCAAGTTTCCACAAGGTGATGCGCTGCCGTGTGATTTCTTCAATCCGCTACTGTAGAAGGTAATGCGACGGGAGTTACGTACTAGGACAAAGCGACAACAAATTAAAGAAAACACTCAACAGAAATGTGTACATTTTATTTTATACCAAATCACAAAAAAACCTTAATGCCACAATAAATTGATAAATTGGGATCATACAGTTGTCATGTCAGCACTGACGTAAAATATTCACCTGCAGAGCTCAGTTATTAAAACTATCAGAACATGTAAACAAATAGTAAACTAAAAGAAAATAGAAGAGGCTATAACAAAGAGGTAAACAAGTAATAAGACAAGAAATTAGGAAAGGACGCTACATATGACAGATTAATATAAATTAGTCCGGCTAGAAGTTTTGCAGAGGTATGGGAAGTATTGCTGCACGGAACTAGGGCAGCTGTAAAAATGGCAGGCGCTATTTTTTACAGATAACTGCAAATGTTAGGTTACGCAGATGGCATCGACATCGTCTGGTCTCAGGATCAACACCCAGGACGTTGTGTTGATCACGTTCGACAGCTGCAATTTCGAGGCAGTAAATGAGTTTGTAATGTTTAGAGACATTATGGGAAACTGCGAAGCTGACAGACTCGCAAAAATTGGCAAATGACGGACCCTTCTCTAATTTAGGTACTCCTCTAGCTTTCTTTAAGTTACAACTGTCTAACAAAAGCAAACTAAAAGTCAATGCCAGATGAAATACAGGCAATACGTTTCAAATTACCAAACAAATCTGGCCCATTCTTGGCCCCAAAAGTTCTGTTAGTTTGATATTCCTAAAGAGACCAAAAGTTAGCACTGCAGTGGTAATAATCACCAGACACTGCCTTTTGGGACTACACGCGAAAAGACTAAGACTATTTTCTAACGATTTCTGCAGAAGTTACCGAGACGAGGAATAAGAGGAATGTGTACAACACCTTCTCTGCAACAGCCCTGCACTTCCCTCAGCTAGGAAAGCTACTCTAGGCTCTTACTTCTTCAATAATCTAAGCGAACTGAGAGAAACATCAATCAAATCGCTATTAGACTTCATTGAAATATCTATAACCACGCCGGCCCTACCACTCTCTTTTTAGGCAAACCCACGGGCAGTACAACGGGCCTACTTTGACCTAAGTGCATATAAGCTACTTACTACCTACCTACGTACCTAAATGAGTTTGTCAATCTCAGGGTATTCGTTGACTTCACAAACGACACCCTAGTGGAGATCCGACGAAGGATCGTCCTTGACCACCGGTGCTACTTCGGTTTGACAAAACAACTGGACTCAAATCCCCTGACTCGAATTCACAAAATCATGGTCGCGAAATCTTTTTATTTGAAAGTCCTGCTAAATGGAACCGAAGCTGGATTATCGAGCAGCAGACAAAAATCCGTCGACTGATCTGGCTTGGCCGCATCGAGCGAGTTATTATTTAAATAAAACACTGACTTTTTTTTAATTATTTATCGAACAAAATTAACTTTAATTATCTATCGATCTGCCAAAGTTGAGCTTTAATCAGCTTTGATATGGAAGATGGTTGTCTTCCAATGCTCTACGAGGCTGTTCGAATCCGAGCCGATTCCTGGTCATGGAAGGCTTGATATAATAATAATATGGTTGGCGCGACAGTCCGAGATGGGGCAGGGCCTAGCTTCTACAGCAACCACTCGTCTTGTTCGTGCCCTACCGTTTAATTCCGACTCCGAACGGCGAAGTTGAGAAGCTTTTCCTAGACAGAAATACTCTTTGAGCATAGTCAGTGATGCATTGTCAGCGGAGCCGTGAATTATCAATGGTGGTGAATTCGGATATCGAACCTGGTACCCTCTGTGTAGGAGTCGACGCACTAACCCACTACGCCACGGAAGACTTGATATGTACTTTTATTCAAGCAGACGAATTCTCTTGATTATGGTTGACAGAAAACAAGGAACCTTTCCATGTTCATCTTTTCCGTTTTAGCGGAATCGAAATTAGATTTTTATGTTTGCAATAAGAGCGGGCAGTTTTAAACCAAAAAGTACAGCAACCAAGCCTATCCTCACTATTTATAAAGAAGTGTTCGATTTATGGGACGCACTCTGCCCTAAGATCATTATCATCTTCTCACTGTAAAAAGCACGCGCGAGAGATCTCCAGGCAATTCGATCCTCCGTCATCGACTCTAACTCATCAGGAGTTATGCCCAAATGTAATCAGGCGAGTTTATGAACTTGGTCCAACCACCTCATCCTGGGCCTGCCAAGTGGTGGCATTCATGGCACATCTACGAAATCTTGGCGCTTTAAGATTTCTGGTTTAACTTCCATGCCGTTTTTTAAACTCGCCCTGAATTTTGAGCAGTGATGGGACTTGGGAAATGAATAATGGTGGTAGATACCGAAAAACAGTGGTAGAAAGGTGGTAGCAAATACAAAAAAGGTTTCCATGTTAATTCATTTTATTATTTTAGCAAAATAAACAATAATAAATTTAAGTTAAAATTTAAGTAAAATAAGTTAAAATTTAAAAACTTAAAAATAAAGTAGCATGCATATAAAAAAATAAGAGAAAAGTAAATAAATTAAAAAAGTAAATAAATTAAACATTCATTATTATATATGAAGATGAATCAATATGTACAGTTGGACAAAAGAAACAGGACCACAGAATATCTTTAGTAGATTCCATTTCAAAACGCTTAGGTATGTATGCTGCATTTTTTATTGCCGTATCTACCTTTGGGCATCAGGGGCCTATTTCACAGATCATACATCACATACATTTCATACAGCATACAAAACTGTCATACATCATCATACACATCATACAATTTTTTTCTGGAAGTAGAAATTCAGATTCCACTGGAAGTATTGTATGAAATGTTCTTTGTTGTATGATATGTATTATTTTGACGTTTAATTTTGAATGACAAATTTCATTGAAAACTAAATAGTGTCATGAATTAAACCCAGACACCATATATATGTATGTCGATTATATATATATATGATAATGAAGAAAGAAATGATTGCGATTAACTCAGCTCCAAATAGTACATGCATTTTAATACAAACTTCTTGAACAACTAGCATTCCTTGTTCCTACATGTGTAATTTAAAAAAAAGATGAACAATCATTCATTATTCAAAAATCGTAAGCCCAAAAATGCTTATTTTTGTGTACTTTCTTATTTGAAAACTAATTTTTTTAGTGACTACAGCAGTTTTAAGTGCTGTGTGAAATGTATGTTCAAATTTGAAAAAAAAATTGCTGTGTGATGTGTACGAAATTTTTCTGTGAAACAGAATCATACAGCCAGGAATGAAGTATTACAGAGATGCCCGACTTCTACCTCTCTTTCCCCTTAAGATTTTTGACAACTGTATTTTTAAAGCGTTCATAAACCAAATTGACCAATCAGCGGACGGCATTTCGTGAATAACCGTCAAAAATTCATGCATAACCGTCAAAAAGGCACTCAAATTCGTCGATGGACTAGGTGGCAATCAGCTGCGAAGTCGGCTTTCTCTGTAATACTTCATTTCTGCATACAACTTTCCCACTTCTCCAGTATAAACTTTAAGTGATACATATTGTATTACAGCGCCTCATACAACAAATCTGAGAAACAGAAATCATACAGCAGAAGTGTCAGAATCATACAATATATGAGATGTATGTTCTGTGAAATAGGCCCAAGATCAATCGAAATCACTTTTGTCTCACCGGACTAATGAACATTTTGTAATTTGTTTTTTTTTTTAGCTTTTTGAAATTTATGTGGTCTTCTTAAGAGGTTTTTTCCTGTGGTTTTTGGTAAGGACCGGTGCTAATCAGCGATGTCTACCGAAGAAATGTTGTTCTTCAAGTCTTCTTTGTATTGTTAGAGAGTAGACCAGCAAATTTAATTCAACCATAAGCTCCGCAGCTGACTTGTGAGTGTTTTTCTTGGACGTACATACCTTTAACTTGGTCATCATCTTTTGGCAATGTTGTTCGTGGTCGACCTTACGGCATGGGAGATTTTGATGGCTGTAGGGCATTAAAAACAAAAGGTTTTTTTAAGAGTCAGGACTCCTCTCGCTCCATCTCGTGCTTAGTCAGTTCAAATCACTTTCTGTTGCAGAGCAGTATACATATTATATATTGTTTATTTTTGTTCTTCTTTTCCCATTTTCTATCAATTTAGGCTGCGAAAACTTTCTTTCAGCGCAACTGTTTGGTAAACAACATATTTGCAACTTGTTGATGCAATGGGCGTGTATTTTTCATCGCTGTCGATAGTGAAGTGAAGCAGGATTCAGAAAAACGATTCGCAGTGGCTTTGATTTTTATCTGTCAAAATATATGAAAAAGAAATTTATTTGTTCGAAATTGATGTCAAAATGTATGGAAAAAAATTCGAAGTCGAACTTTTATCGGCAGCCACTTTTCACTGCCGTATTTTTTTCCTACTTCCGTATTTTTTTTTTTTTAAACACGGCTAATGTGTTTTGTAGTGAAACCCTTCCATACCATCTTTAATAGTTCGAAATAAATTGCATTGAAGTACAATGTTATAGTCAGTCGTAGAATGCTCTATTATTTTCAATTTCCTCCACTCAGCATTAAGATCTGCAATATTCCCTGTGTTTTGTGGAAAAAAAAAATCTGGTAAGTTTCATAACTGTTGGCATTGCTACAGCTATAACGTTTTTAGAATCTAGGTATTTTTAAAATTTTTATCGTCTAATAGACCAAATCTTACTTGAATTTGAATACATAATTCGATATAATTTAGTAATTATATCAGAACTATGTTGGGATTATGATAAGCGATGGGCAAAATGTGGTCGATTTAGAGCTAAGGTTGGTAGGTTTCTCAACATTGCAAAAAGTGCTAGAAATACCACTTAAGTGGTAGAAGTCCCATCACTGATTTTGAGTGAATCCTACTCTTTGTTCTCCTTATCTTTTCTCACGGGACAGGAAAACATTTCTTCAATTTGAAAGAGCCTTCATCTGCACAGAGTTGGCATTAAATGTAGGCCACTGAAGCACATTCGAAATTAATGGTCCTGATTTTACATTTCACACATTTATTATTGATGAAGAAATTACTCCAGCAATAACGACGTAAGTTGAATGGAAACAAAATCAGATGCAAGTGTTTCGAACGAGGTGCAATTGTACCGACGCTGCAATAAACTGGCGCTCTCCTTTGAATGGTAGTTGGTTCATTAAACAGTGGTTGAAAAAAACAATCAGAATATCTTCAAGAAGAATCATCTCACATCACAAAAAACCCTGAACAAGCAACTGAAACGGGAACAATTAGTAGATCTTTCGTACGAATGTTTAGATTCTTCAGATTGATTGCCAGACTACATGCGCCATTCCACATGAACATGTGCGATCTGATTTACGAGTTGTTCGAAACAGCCTTCACCCTTTTTGGCCAGACAACAGCGCGCACAACAGCACATTCGCATGACCTCCTTCCTTGCTTCCGGCCCCATAAGAATCTATTCATGATCGGACAGAATTGAGGCTGGGTAATCTCAATTTTCGGAAGACTCATTCAATTGAGTGCCTGCAAGGAAAAACCGAAAATAGGTACATTAAGCAAACAAATCAATCATTTGCTTCGGCAAACAAACTATCTCAACTCAACTTTCTCGCACTGAACATCACGAAAACTACAATTAATCATGGGGTTAGCCACAATGCCCGTACTAACCATGAACCACTTCGACTTAGACTGATTCCAAACCCAGAAATATTTAGGCTAATGCCCCTCGCGGTCGAAGAAACGAAGCTTGGTCAAATTTAGATCTCAGTCTGACAAGAAACGGATTAGCTAATCACTACTCAGAAAATGTGTTAATGGGCTGCTTCCGCGTTGCCTCACTATACCGATTATTGACCCCTAATTAGGAGCGGGAGAGCAGAGCACAAAACCAATTCGAATTTGAGGAACAAAGCATTTTGAATAAAGCCCAAAAACTTTCACCCTAATTATGCGCACATAAAAAATGTGAAAAAAAAAACAACTGTTGCAATACCTGACTGACGGCTAATTACATAGACACGCGGGTACGCAGTCCGGGCGCTGTGAGCGCCTAGCCATTGATGCAAATCTCCATTCAAACCGAATGCACTGGACAGAAACATTCATCATGTGCCAGAGTAATTAATAATCAATTCGAGCAGAGCGGGAAACAACAAAAAATAAAAAGCAAATGAATTAAAATCGAATGCGCCTATGTGAGAGGAAGAGAGGTGTTTTCCGCTACTCGGCCTCCGACTGGCGACCGTTTCAGCGTGAATAAGCCGTGCCCGTCGTCGCTTGGCTGCCATGGGAAAGTCCGCTGATGCTGGCAACCAGAGGCGCTGGCTGTGATTTATCACACTATCTCAGCTGACCGATCACACCACAATCTGGAGAAAGAGAGTCGTCTACCTGTTTGGCTAGTCCTCCTCTGGCACTGGTCTGGTCTTCAGCTTCTCAGCGAGTATTCCGCACAGTCTCACCACTGTTGAGTGAGTGAATGAGAGAGTGAGAGTGAGAGGGAAGAGGAGAGATAAGAAAAATTTTCATTTCATCGATTCACTATGATTCGCACTCTCAGTTTTATTGCAGCTCTGTCTGGACGGTGTCACGTCGCGTGCTCGTCTCTCAGATTTGCTCGGACTCCGATCAACTGCTCGACCTCTAGCGCTCTGGCTTGTTGTCAGCTGGTAGCCGCAAGCGATTCGTTCAAGTTCCCGCGACCAAGCAAACAACGAACAACGAAAAGTGCGATCACAGAAACTACGTCGTCGTCGCCCATCATCTGTCGGCCATCGTCGGTGTGGATCGTCACTCGTCAGACAGCATCAGTGAGCATGCGTTAATTAATATCGTACCCATTTCACAGCAAATGAATGTGTTGCAATCGTCGTGCCGCGCCGTGTGTCGTGTGCGAGAGAGTGTCGCTGTGAAATTGACGAAGGTGATTTAGTGCAAGAAAATTACGCATACGCAATAGTTATCTTCTCCAATCATTCCGACGGTCCGTGGTAGTGGCTGGCGCATCACCTAACCTCAAACGGTCGTTAACATCATAACGAGTTTGTTTAAAACATGTTTACAGTTTGATGAAAACGAAAGTGAAATTTTACTCACCCCCCACTACGTGTGTGTAGTGTGGTGGTAGTGGCTATAATCGGCGTCCATTATCCGTGCAATTGGGGTGCTCGAGCGCGAGCAGACATACATTGGATAAACGAACCGCGAGGCGAGGCAGAGGGGAGAGCTGTTTTTACACTTTGCGATTGACAATCGGAATACAATTGCTTGTTTATTGTTTACGTAAGTTTTCGCTTTTCACGCTCCGCGGATTAGGTCAGTCCGTTTGATTACAAACAATGGTTGTGTCGATTTGGATAGAAGTTATTAAAATCTAACCGAAATTATGGTCTGATTGTGTGTACATTTTACGAGTGCGTTCGGCTTAGAAAGCCCATATCGATTGGTGGTTGCCTTTGAATGGAATCTGCCTGATGTAAAGTTTGGGTTTCCCTCACTGTTTTTTTTTTTTATCGTGACCGTATTTTTTGTGCGATAATAGGTTTCCCCCTTTAGACCGCACAGGTGGCAATAACCACTTTAATCTGTGGAACTCACCGTTTAAGCGGTGATTGCATTTTCAGATTGTACCTCAATGAAGTGCGTAGCATTTAAAATGATTACTTGTGTCTTTCATTGATGTTTGTGTTTACTCATCAGTTGAAATCACAAATCAAGGCGAACTCATTTGTTTGAACAGTATCGCTTCAGCCAGGCTCGCGTGGCACTGAAGGACATTCCAATTAATTGGTTTAACACTTTGCTTGTTGAACGCACTCGCAATTATCGTCGTCAATTTTTTCTTTTTTCAATTCCACTGCGTGTTGATTCGCTGTTAAGTGGTAATTGATATTTATGACAGGAGCCATGGCCTTTGTTGGACCATTTCGTGTTGACTTCGCTGAAATTGTTTGCCAAAAGCAACCCCTTCAGCAGCGTGAGTCCCGACAAAACAATTTCTATACAAACTTGAAAGGCTACCTAAGCAGCAGATACAGTTGCGAACGCGAAAATGAAAACTTCGAAGCCACATTTCTCCCTTAAGTGGACAGCCAAGGACAGGGACCGTACTTTTTTGTCTACTGCTTTAGAAGAAAAAAAACATATCCAAAATCATATCTGTGGGTCGCCGTGGCGAAGTGGGTAAGTGCGTCAACTCCTACGCAGAGGGTGCCAGATTCGATACCCGAATTTACCACCTTTCATATTTCACGGCTCCACCTCTTTCGAGTCATTGACAATGCTCAAAGAGTATTTCCTGTCTAGAAAAAGTTTCTCAAATTCGCCGTTCGGAGTCGGCATTAAACTGTAGTCCCTTCCACGCGTGAAAGAACAATAGCACGCACAACACGAGTGGTTGCTGGAAGCGCCACCCATATTATATGTATATTGTTATAAAATCATATGTACCTGTCAACGATTACCACTTAAGATCGTCCGCTTAAGAGGGTGTCCATTAAAGGGAAGTTCACTACATTTCGGTAAAACTCTTGATATCTTATTAATTAAAAGATAACACAAATACATAAAAAGAGTTTACAGCGTCGAGGAAGACGGTATAACAACCCAAGACTTGCCGTTATACCAACCTTCTTAGGGCCAACTTAACGATTTAAGCTTCACTTTACAAGTTAAGGTGCACTTACCGGTTTACAAGATTTTAAAAGTAGATCGTAAAGTCGTCTAAGTATAACTTAAACTAAGTTGAAGAAATAATGGATCGTAAGACTTTTATTTGTACTTTAATAATGACAGCGACATAAAGCCTTGGAAAAATTTATGAATAAAACTTCAACAGTAGTGTGCTTTGAGTCATTGGGTGGTGTGAATAAAAACTGTATGAAACCCAATGACCTCGTCAACTCCAACTTGGAAACCCGGGTCACCAATGTAACTAAGGAATTCTTTCATCTTCTCCATTTTTGGTATTGCACCACCACGGCTTTCTTCAGGAATATCGGAGAGGAACTGATTCGTTAACCATTCCATGTTGCGAAAGATTCAAGATCTGTACAGGCTTTTGGAGCCTCCCTCGACTAGTTCTCGGAAGATCAAAAGTGGTGGTTTTATTCATTAAATTAATGAAACTCTGAGGAAGTAAAAAGTTCCTTTTTAACCAAATATCGTGACGGTTGACAAACATAGCACAGTTTCGGAAACATTGTCATCGTCGGGCAGTATTGGAATCAAAATCTATTCTCTCAATTTGTTGAGTCAAATCATTTGCTTTTTCTAAACAAACTCAAAACATAATGCTTTAATTATACAATCTTTGAAAATTTTGTAAACCAAACGCATTTATCAAAATTTGTTTAGTTTGTATTTTAACAAACTTGGTCCTACAAAAAGTTGAACTAAATTTTAAGGGTTAGCAAATATTAGCAAGAAAACTTTTTTGTTTTGTCAAAAATACGAATTGAGGAAATTAATAACAAAAAAGATTTTGTTACTTTTACGTTCAAATTTCGACTTTCGCGAATTTTCGGTCTTTGAAAAAAAGCCTTTTTTTATTTGATAAGTTTAACAGTTAATTTCACTCCAAAACAATTAAAAGCTCACATTCCAGCTCGAAAGGTATCCCTATCTATATGCACAAACAAAAATCACACAGGCTAAATAATCACAGAGCGAAAATTATATGCAAACCAGAACTAAAGCTGATGCCTCTAATCCGCCAAAAATAAAAGTGCAAATAAAGGAAAAAATGGGAATTTGTTATAATTAAATACACCAATTGAGTTCCGAAGCATTACATCATTGCACCTGTGATTCTTTGCACTGTGGGGCGCGGAGATTCGTCGAAGTTCCTTGTAAATTCTAATCTTGTTCCTATGTTTATTTTGTCAGTCCGTGTCGTTTTCGTTACTTCTTGCTGCCTTTCTTCTTCGCACAGCCATGTCGCTGAATACTACATTTGGTTCTGTCCGAATTTGGATTGCAGAATTGTTCGGATCTTGCTTCGACTGTCGCAGTATCTGTCTATATTCCTGTGACATAATTGCATATTCAACAGCGTTTGATATAATGGGTCTTACGGTCAATATGAGTAAGACAAAGGATATGCTGTCTTAGGTCCACGAACATCGACGTCTGGGACAAAACATTACTATAGACAGCTTTAACTTCCAAGTAGTGAAAGACGTTAACGTAAATCCACTGTGGAGATAAAACGAAGGATCACGCTTGCCAATCGCTGCGTTTATTGGCATGGAAGGTAATTGAGGAATAAAGGCCTCTCTATAAGAACCAAGATATACCTACACAAAACCTTGATAGTTCCAGTCCTGCTGGAACTAGAGAGAGGAAGAGAATATTCTTGGTCGCTTCGAGGGGAAAATCTGTATTATCTTTGGTAACGTATGTACAGATGGTGTCTGGAGGAGGAGACTGAACGACTAAACTGTACCCTGTACAGCCTGTACAGCGATACCGATCTGGCCAAACGCGTTCGAGTCTGTCGTCTCAGATGGCTGAGTCATGTAGAGCGGATGGACATTTATGCTTCGGGCCGGAAAATCTTCGATTCCAACCCCGAGGATGGATACCGTGATGTCGGTAAAGGAAGACCAATCCTTCGGTGGCGCATGCAGCTAGAAAAGGACCTCAATCAGCTGCACGTGCGTGGTTGAATGCAACTACCACAAGGCCGTGCTAGTTGGAGAGGCGTCTTGGTCGGCCAAGGTCTAGGTCGACTCCAGACTGTAGGACGAGCCTAAGAAGAAGAAGCATTTCATATCATTTTCGATTAACACGAGCAAGTATTCTGTGTGGAATTTTCCTTTTGTCAGCGATAGAAAGTTATTTTGTTTGTCGGTGTAATGCTTGCCGCGACCCAATGCGTCAAGGCCCTGAAAATACAGAGAAAAATACAGCGACTACGGAAAATAACTTGTTTTTCTTTTATTTAAATTAAAAATCTTGTTTTTTTCTCAACAATTCTTCAAATGAACAAAGCACTCCTATTTCAGAGTTCGCTTCAAATACGACCCGACACACATATTTAGCTGTTGTTCTACGATCGTTTCTCTTTTATTGCCTAATGGTTAGTATTGGACTGGATGCACTCATTCTTAACGTGTGAGTTCAATACCAGAAGAATAAGGATTTTAAATGACTTTTATAAAGCCATTGCAATTATTGTTCACAAATATGTATCTGCCCTTCGTTTCATGGAAATGCCCATCAAATCAAAAGTGTCAAAAAACAAAACTGAAAGTTTGTCGGAATTGTATCCCCCTCAAGATCATCAATTAATTGAAAATTTATTGATAATTGTTGTTGATCAAACCCGTTTCTTTCTGAGAAGCAATCTTGAATGTTGTAAATTTCTTTAAGCAGCTGTTAATTGTTTATCATGGAAATTCCGTCAAGTTCTAAACGAGAGAATCAATCACGTGCCGGAAGGTTAGCCATTCAGACATCCGCCTCGTACTTTACAGATTCAGCGATGGGAAGATATAAGTCGCATTTCTTGAACGGAAAACAACGTGTATGAATAAACAAGTAATCATCTTCTACAGAGAACATTCATCACATCCATTGAATTGCGGTAATGATTAACAAATGAAAAATATTGGACGAAGAGGAGTTTTTGCATGTAGTCAGAGCCGATGAGTTTTCAAGTTCTACTGCAGCTACATATTTAGTGAACTCCAAGGCGCTGAATTTGTTATGACGAGAAGATGTGATAATTGAAACTCGTCGGTCAGCTGAACGCAAGAAGAGGCAATTATCAGACGCAATGAGGAAGACACTGCCATGGCCAGAGCAGTGTGGTATTCATTGGAATTTAATTCATTATCATTTGTGCAAGGCTGCAAGCAGATTCCTCGAATGGGTCATATTTTCGTTTAAGTGAATGTCTATCTCTTAAAGAGACACGCAACCGTTTCATGACACTTCGAAATTCACTGTATTTGGATGCATTGCCCAGTAACTTTAGAGGTTTTTGCGAGAATCTCTCATTCTCGCATTCCGTCCTCGTCAGATCTGAAAAAATAGCATGTTGTGTAGTACAGATCTGAAAAGGATAAAGGCCTAGTATGTCTCCGGCTGCTACCGTGAGTGAGTGTATGCGTCGATTCCTACGCCGGCTGTCTGGTTCAAGTCTCGATACGAAGATTAAATTTCAGAATTCAAGAGCCTGCCTCCGTCGAGAAACTGACAATGCTCGGAGAATATGTGGGCTGGCAGTGTTGGCATGAAACTCTTGGTCATGTCCACTCGTGAGAGACCAAAAGAATGCAAAACACAAGTGGCTGTAGAAGTTGGGCCTAGGTACCATATACACTAGAATTTTATGCCTTAAAACAGAGATATACGCAACCAACCTGGTATACCAGGACTCTTCTTCTTGGCGTGACGCTACTGTCCAATGTGGACCTAGATCTCAACCAACAAGCCTCTTGAGCTATCTGCCTCCAGTCTCCACTTACATTGTACACCAGTTTCGTGGGCGTCCTCTATTGAGCTGCACCACTGATCCGGAGTCGAAGACTAAGCCCAACCATCTTAGGCGTTGAATCCGTAGACGCCTGACTGAACTCATGCCGTTGTACAGCTCGTGATTAAATGCACATACCATCGACGCAAAAAGGAAAGCATTTTTTTCTCGGACAGACCAAGGGTTTCTTGGGTAAGAAACGCCTTCACGTACATAAACGTGTGTAGGACATCCATGTGTTCCCAAGAAGCTGCCGTTGATTAAGTGCAGGTTTGACAGATGACAGAGTTTAGCAGTATAAATGGCGCTGCATGGTTCAACTTCAAGTAAACACATAAAATATAAGTTTCTAATATCTACTATGTATATTTACTGAAGACTAACGGTCATTAACGTAGTGCAATGACCGACGAGTGACTAAGCAATTAAGTGACGGGTGGTCTTTTTGTGACCGTTATCGGTTGACCGAAAATGTCATCTCAGAACTTAGTTCATTTATTAATTGATATAGTGACCAAAACGGAGACGTAGAAATTGAAAATAAAACAATTGAAGGCAAACATAAAAATTCAGCGTGCGTTGCTCAGATTTTAATTGACTGATGCGACGACATTAGATTCAGAGCTACAGGGTGACCAGATAAGAATGATAGGAAAAGAAATTTAAATAAATTAACCAGGGTGTGAGATATAAAACTAATATAAAACTTTATTTGGAGGTACATTCATGTCATTACATCATATGGACCAGCACGTCATTTAAATTACCGCCGCGGCATGCGCTGAAATCGATCCAATCGTTGTACACACACTCAAATCTTTCCCACGGTTCAAAGAATTGCCGGCACACTGATTGACATTCCAAAGCGATTCACGTTGCGTATTTATAACTGAGTCGGAATCCCGATACTATTTCTTAACAATTTGGGTACGTTCGTCAACCGTGAAACCATGCATGATGAAATGCAAATCTTACACAATATTTTGACAGCTGGATGTCTTTGGTAACATTGACAGCTGCTGAAACATATCTATTGGAAAAACTGTCATTGCTATCTGGTGGTCACCATTTACTTAAATCGACAGTCTTTGGTAACATTGACAGCTGCTGAAACATATCTATTGAAATAACTGTCATTGCTATCTGGTCACCCTTTACTTAAATCGATAGTCGTTCTATCTAAGTCGCTCACTACGTGTCTTGGCTTGGTTACCCAAACTTACTGATCATGAGGGGGCAGCAATGGAACAAATACGTGAGAAACAAGGACCAACTATAATGTACATGACCGTCAACGAATGAAAATGAAAAATTCGTTAAGCATATGCGAAGTTAGCAGGTGGGACACAACCACAATTGTTTCGTTAAGCCTGCTCTCGGTACCGCGCCCTGCATATTCGTATTTGACAGATGATATGACATATGGTATACACATTTTTTTCGAAGCTCACCTGGATAAATCACAGAAATATGGCAAAATATTGGGGCCAAAGAAAATTCGTTAAGGTTAAGGCACAATGGAAAAGTTTTTTTTTTTATTTAAAGGAGGTGTTTTCACTGAGTTTACACGGGAATTAAGGTGTACCGGGGGAAAGTTGAATTTATTTCTAAAAACTGGGATTTCCCGAGAAAAGCAGGCCTTCTGGCTACGCTACAGACAAAGTACAGGAAAGGGAAAATATGAAAAGTGTAGAAATCACCTTATATTGAATTATAACTCGTGAGTGCATACGCATAAACGAACTGAAAACATAAGAAATTGTTTGAAAATCGAAGAATTTCTGACAAAGAACTTTGTGCACAGATACTCATTATGGCTAGTCAGGTGATGTGTAAACATGACGAAAGATTTCGTTAAAGTTTGACACTAGCTCACTTCACACTCATGTGCATCATAGTTGGCCGCACTGCGACCATAATAACAACTTGACTCAGTTTCGTTAAGTTTCGTTCAATTTTCCATACTTAAGTGAGAGCGTAACAGTGGCTTATATCTCTGTGTATGTAAATGACAGTTGGTGTGGGAATTTTCTGTCAGTTGTCACATGTAATTAGGTTTACAGCACCGAAATAAACTTACATTTACTCAAGTCAAGTATGGCTTGAATCTTAAGGTCAAAAACTCGATATTCATTTCCCCTGATGCGATTATTCTAATCTGAATATCTGAGAAAAGAGACAAAAGAAATTGGAGCCTACAGCAGGTCAACAATGTTAATAATATAATATGGGCGGCGCTACAGCCCGTAGAGGGCAACGGCCTAGTTTCCACAGCAACCACTCGGGTTGTGCGTGCATTTGTTCTCTCACGAGTGGAAGGGACCTACAGTTTTATGCCAACTCCTAACGGCCAAGTTTGAAAGACTTTTTCTAGAAAATTATTACTCTTTGAGAATTGTCAGGGACT
This sequence comes from Eristalis intricaria, assembly GCA_964034865.1. Lineage (NCBI taxonomy): Eukaryota > Metazoa > Arthropoda > Insecta > Diptera > Syrphidae > Eristalis > Eristalis intricaria. Next base: position 134,111,397 of record OZ035873.1, read on the forward strand.
CGAAAGAGTTGGGGCAGGGAATCGAACCCCGGCAGCGACGTTCAGTCGTGTAGGAGTCGACACACATACCCACAACCTCAGGGTCAACAACGTTCCTCTCTTTATATTACATTTGTAAACTTCGTCGGTCTGAAGGGTTCGTTTTGCTCCTACTTAGGACCGAACAATAATTAAACAAAATTGCATTAATTTGCATGCGAAATACTTAAAGGTTACAATGACTAGCAAAAGAACACTTTCTTCCGTATCTCGTCCCCAATTAAACCAGTCTTGTTTCCGCATACAAATGACTGCAAATTCTATCTGTCTAAACGAACAAATCACACCCATTTCAATAAAAATTTAACTCGGAATGTGACCACATATGCAATCGACAACAATGGATTGCCTTTCAATGGCATGTCTAAAGCTTCCGCCGGCCAACTTCCTGCGCATGCTGCACGTGAACCAGACTGCGCAGTGTACAATTTATGATCGATAAAATTTATGACAAACTCAGCATTTCGCATATTAATAAACTAACACACTCCATTTGGCAATAACAATATTGCAGAGTGTCAATTAAAGCACGCCAGATCTCGGAGCAGATTTGATCTCGACTCACGATTCTCTTGGCGACGGTGATGTCCGGGAAAGAGTGCCGGGGTGGTTTGTTATTTGCAGTGACAAGTGCTCGAGGTATTTGATTGTGTGAATACTTGTCTAGACTCTACCCAGAGACGACTTCGCAAATACTGATGTCGTAGGCAATTGCGTCTCGACAGTATTGGCGTCAATGTTTGATCGGTCGTTAGAAATAATTCAAGGCCAACAATTCACGTCACTCATTGGATGTCTGACTCACTGGGAAGTCATGATGATATTATTCGAGTATCTGATGACCTCTGAGCCAGTTAGCGGTTCAACTGGTTTCCTTCTACCGGTAGTCGAACGTATTTGGAGTTTTTCACTAATCGCGAAATGTGCTATAACCGTCAATCTTGTAGATTCCAAAATTGGTTAATTCAGTTATTTCTTAAATTGTGGAACGACTGTTTCCATTTCTGGATAAATTAACAACCACATCGGAACAGGTTCAAAATACGTATTCGATGGTTGTCGCCGCGCTCGTGCGCCTAATCGTGGACTTCTAATAGATTATTCGATTTGGAGTAGATGACGTGAACGTTCAAGAGAGCGGTCATCAAAAATGATGATAAGCTTGTCTCTTTGTTATGCTCATATTTATAATCTCGTGAATGCAGACCGCAGATAAACTTTGAACCGCATAGGACATCACTGTGTTAATGACAATGATAATAAAGTTTGTATTTGGAGGCGTATGGTTGTTGTTTTAGTTTTGCCGTCGGGTACCAGAACAATGACAGCAGTTTCGAAATGGAACATTCACGGGGAAAGCGTGTCTATGATGAAGGCATCTTGGTCTGAATAATGTCCACAAAACTGTGAACCCAGACAAAATGTTAAGAATTCAATTCTAGACGACTCCATTGGGATTAGTTTGCAAATGTTTTTTCTGACTTACCTCCATTGCCTGCAAGCAAAACGAATGAAAATGTCGAGTAGTATTTTGAATTTATATGAATTTAGAACCTTTAACAGATTCAAAATATGCTTGTCAGCGCGTCCTCTGACATGCTCAAGCTCTGTTTGATCTCTATTCCTCGGGAAAAAAAACCAACTTCAATACAATACCATGTTTCCAACCGAACCGAAATCCCCTGATTTGGATGAATTCTTACGGAAACCTCAATAGGCCGTGAAGTGATTTCGAATGTCATTAGCTCTCAATATTCAAGTCATTATCTCTCAATTTATGAGTGGCCGCCAAAACCAATATCATTAGCTCTCAGTTTTTAAATGACCACCAAAACACCTGTCTGTTGGCGGGAAATAATAGTGGGAGATCTTCAGAAAATAGAGAGAAGAGAATAGAGAATTTCACGCTGTAGGTTTCTTCGATTTGGCAACCTCTCATGGACGGATGCACTCGGGAGGTCTTCAACTTGATTTCAATGCCATCGAGTGGTTTCGAAACCCCTCCGAAACATACTAGATTTGGAGAAATTTGTTGAAATCTCGCGATTTCGTTCAGTGGGAACGTGGTATACAATTTTCTGGGACCTTTAGACGTCAAATCTTGCACCAAATACTCGGCATTACTGATGATTTAATAGATTTAGCTGAATTCTGATGGACTCTAAGCCTAATCGATTCTGATGTCTACAAAGGTCATACATTTCAGCTCGCAACGGTGTTATCAGACTTGAATGGCGACGATGAAGATTAGAGTTTTCCCAAGTACAGTAAAACTCTTACTTACGGACCCCCCCTCTATGAGAGACACCTCTCTTTGCGGACAATTCGTCATGCCCCTTAACACCGAAGAATACCGGACACTCTATAAAAAAGTTTCAATGTACTACAGAAGCTATAACGTCTGTGACGTCTTCGAAAACCTTCTGGTAGTAAGGGACAATTGCAGCGTTTTTCAAGCCGTAGTGGCTTCGATACACGAGGCGCCACTTGCGTCGAGAGACCAAAATGTAACCAGCAAATCGATCAGCACTTTCTCTGATAGCCAAGCAGCAAATAAGACCATTGCATGAAACATTCTGACATCGAAGTTGGTTAGGCAATGCAGAGTATCATCCTTGGCGAATTCGGTGACCAAATAAAAAATAGGTTCTAATTTGGGAGAATCTCTAGCAATCCCGTATGCGCATATACGCCACTCAGCTCCATAAGGAAGAAAATAGAAGACGAATCATTGGACGGAGTCAGAACTCGTTGGCTTAGTCTGAGTATTGGGGTAACAGCAAAGTCTTCTATGGTCGACCCTGATCAAGAGGAGAGCTACATTATTTATTGGTTTTAATCGCAAGGATGTACGCATGCTAATAGGTCTCCTTACCGGGCAGTGTGACACTGGTACACATGCAAAGCGTGTTAACATACCGCACAATGACTTGAAGAGGCTGCAGAGTTGAGGAGGCAACAGAACCTATCCAATATGTGCTCTGCGACTGGGCGGCTCCAGCAAGGAAAAGAAGGCAGTTTCTAGGAAAGCGCTTAATCATGTACCTGGAAGACATACGCGGTATTGAATTGAAAAACCTCCTAATATTCAGATGTGGATATGCCTAGTTATACTCCCTAGCAAAGACATAATGGACCCAACACGTTGGTCTAAATGAACAACGGCGACAATGCCGCCAGGGCACCAAATATCCTACCTGCATCTGTGACGTATCACAAATCGCAAAGACCTCATAAGAGCTTGGTGAGTCGCAAATTGTGAAGGTTTCGTATTCCAAACAAGCGTCTAACTACTTGTGGGCATCACATGAACTGTCAAAATAGTGATGTTCGAGTGAGAAAACCAACCAAAAGAAAATGAATGCACATTCCTTGTGGTTGCAGATAACATTGAGGACAAGAAGTACAAAGAACTGCCTATTATTTCAACAATACATTTTTATTTAAAACTAGCTGAACCCGGTGAGCGTTGCTGCGCATTTTCTATTGTAACTTATCAATTATGTGTCCGATCAATATAATTGCGGCCATTTATAAAATTGTGCGTGAAAATAAAATTAGTGGCAAATACTTTTTCTCAGAATTCTGAACAAGATTGCCAAAGACATCAGTTCTCTATCTCTTACCATTTTAGAGTCTATAAAGGACAAACAAATATACATTTAATTTTAAAACGTTTTCCAATAAGGACTTGACAATTTTTTTTAATAAAAAAAGGCAAACCATTAAAGATATTTCAAAAACTTTATTATCGGCTTGAAGTACAATCAAAAAATGTATGAAAGGAACTCGACTGCGGTCATATGGCCACCGCGGGCGCATTTGTAGCGGTCGATTCGTTGGACCCAATTTTCAACTACTCGGCCACACATTTCGGCCGAAACGGCCGCTATTTCGCGTTCAAGTTCTGACTTGGAGTTCGTGGCTCTAAGTTCTTCCAATATCGTCGGCGTCGGACTATTTTCTGTGGGGCTACGTTAAGTCATTGGTTTATTTGTTGGCATAAACCAATGACTTAAAGTAGCCCCACAGAAAATAGTCAAGCAGCGACAAATTGTACGAACGAGGCGGCCAATCGACTAGCCCATTTCTTCTACACTAACAGCTTGATTGTAACGTGTGCTGTGTGGCTTGTGGCACTATCCTGTCGAAACCATGTCTTCCAAGTCAATATCTTCCGATTCGGTCGAAAAATAATCGGTAATCAATGGAGGATATACCTGGCTGTTGTTCTGTGTTGGCTGCGATCCTCGATCGTCCAGTTCAGTTGACTGAGTAAGAAACAGAGGGAGTTCACCCGGGTGTGTTAAGCCAACCAATTATTAATTGTTTACAATTACATATTTGTGTGTAGGAGGCTTGAGCTGTTTTGTTCAGGCTAGAGAGCCCAGTTTAGTTCAAATCTGTTTATTGAACTAATTCGGTCTGCTAGTTCATTTAGTTTCAGCTCAACCTTGTGCGATGTTTGTCAGTTGGTTATATTATCATTATAAATATCTTTGTTGAAGGAAAAAACTAAGTGAAGTAAAATTACTCACATAATACAAATAAATTGAATATTTATTAATTTCAAGAAGTTAAGTAAGTTTAATTAGTTCCAGGAGACATATCAGCGGAACTATGTGTGTCTCCGATGTGTTCGGATTGAATGTATGATACATGTTCGTGGGCTTTGTGGTTCCATGTGACATGTCTTTTATTCTTGAGTATTGTATACCTACCTGAGTTTTTTTTAATTACTGAGTTAAAATAAAATGACATTGTGAACTAGTTCATTTAGTTCACTTGATAGAGCCCTTTTTTAACTACATCGTTCGTGAACTACACAACCATAGTGTGTACGATAAATGCATTTTCTTTCAGTTGATGGTGGGAGCATTGTTGTTCCCTGGAATATCCGAGTTCATCTGAAGAAGGTGCAAATGAAATATAGCTAGTTTCCATCGCTGATGGTGCACCCTGCTTCCAGCCATCATACCCAGCTGTCTTCCTTTCACGGTGACTGTGTCTTTATGCCGGAGATTCAGTCTTCCTCGAACCAGAAAGACTCCCTCATTCGAAGACCCTCATAAATGGAACATACGCTTGTGGTATGCATGTGGTCGAGCCAATACAGTCGAGGATTTTTTCCTTTCCGGGCTAAACCACATCTTTTGTCATAGAGCTCGCGGATATGGTTTCTTCTCCATTCACCTTTCGGGCAGACATTGTCAAACATCCGACGCAGAGTTTCTTATCGAGAATGATCTCTGTTGTTCTGGTCATCGCCTGGCTCCGTTTAGCTAAAGGGTTTTGTCAGAGTGGGGAGTTTTGAGCCCAGTTGCTTAAATCTTCATCTGACTTCTTGCATCACTCCCTGACATAATCATAGTCAATTGAATCATTCGCCCAGCTGAGTGAGAATAATGAAGACGTTGAATATCCCCACCAGAGGTGCCCACTTGAGACAGCTCTTCACGTGCTTTTATTATTTATCGCAAGCGTAATATATTCCGTTCTCTTTTACAGTTCAATTTGAAATTCATTCCAAGTGCTGAGTGGATACTTTACATAAACAAAAAGGAACAGCGAGTCCACCACCTAGTGCTGCGACTTGACAATGTTGTAGTTTTCAATTCAGAAAACCGCCCATGAATCAGTAAGAGCTATCAATTTATCTGTAATTAATTGTTATTCAGAGTGCAGTTTGGCAAAATTACCAGTTACGTCCTACCTGGCCATTCCTGAGTCCATCCCACGGGCAGACTGTGATCCAACGACGTGCTAGTGAGCACGTTCTGCCTGCAAAGCCCCCTCACTCCAAGATCTCTTCCACCAGACGGCGTATGCTAATGCAACGGCTGTGGTTTACTGTGGAGTGTGATGGGGTGCGTGGTCTAGCTCATGCAAGAATGATGACGCATGACGAGGACATTTGTATATCGCATCCACATCGCATCACTCGGCGAAGAGATTCCATCCAACTGAATTCGCATTGGAATTCATTTCTTCGTTCTTTTTTCACACGTTTATGTGCTTGTTCAGTTCGTGTGACGGATAGATTTGTTATTTACTTAACTGATTGTGATGCTTATTGCTTAATTGAATCGATTTGTGATTGACGCAGAGATGAATAATGACATGGCAACGGAAGCCTTATCGAGAACTCCGTTTCCACTCTAGAAGGGACAAAGCATTCTAGTTTGGAATGGAAATGCAATTAGCGCCTATTTTGACCCAAGATTCGTGTACAAATGGACCACCATTTGCGATTTGGCAGCACTTTTGACTCGCTCGTTTTGAAAACGATGATGGATGAGAGGGAATAATTTGTTTTCGAAGACAGTGTCGTCTGACGCAACTCTCGAAGTATCCATATAGAGGTCCAGTGATATTGGATGTTAAGAGAATTAAAGCAATTCGCACTTCGATAACAAATGTGTACGCCTCTTTTTATCAACTAGGGTTTCTGCTTGGAAAACAATATTTATTTTTAACTTAGTTTCTTATAGCCTATGGCTTCATCGCTCTGGCTTTACCCAACTTGTAATGTTTACAAGTATATGTTAGCTTTTTTTAATAAATAAGTAAATAACATAGTTTCAACTAATTTTATGTTTTACTTCAAGAACAGTACTACAGTGAAATCTCTCTTAAGTGGACAGCCAATGTGCCGGAGTTTTTTTTCTCTCCACACACGAGGGTGTTCGCTTGAAAGGAGTTGGTAATAAAAAAATACACATTTAAAACAGAAAATTAAAATCTTTAATTCACTGTTTTAATTAGAATTAAATAATTAGAAACGCCAGAAAAAGTATTCTTTCTTTTCTAACATTATATTTAGTTCCACCATAAGCACTGAAATTGCAATCTTCAAGTACTTTAAAACATACCTTCCTCTTTTAATGACGACTAGAATTATTTTCGAATTAATTATTTATTTACATACAGTACCGTTAACTTATGCCTATCAAGATAAGTTGATTAAAAAGGTCGAGCAATTTGTGGTTTTTGTGATATTTACAATTAGGCATGGTTTTTTTTTATTACAAGCAAAGTAAAATAATTAACCTCTTTGTCGAAAGGTAATAGGAAAAGCGTCGAGACCGGGGTATTAATGTTACCAGGACTAATGTTAAATTCGTACGAGGATACAACAAGTTCTGGGCAATATATAAAACGGTGAAAAGTTAAAAAAGTTACAACATTGTAAAAATAATGCTAAAGCGGAAAGTGTCACCCGTAAGTCACTAACAAAAGTTACTATCCTCTGAGAAGACCAGAGGGAAGGATTGCTTTTAACATCGGAAAAACATTCCCTATGCCACCCGTAAGGATATTTGAACAAAAGTATTTAGTGATCTTGATAGCGGAGTATCGGTAGACACAGAAAAATTAAGTTTGGGCGATACTTAGGTTAGGAAGGTAAGGTAGGGCCCACTTTAAACTCATTGAAATTACAGAAACAGGTTAGAGTTTGCTCGCAAATGCACCAATTGGACTATAGCTCAGTGTGAAAATGTATTGTTCATCACACTAGGATTGATAGAAAGTCTTCGGATATCAAAGCCATTATACGCCGCCAAACCTTCAAGCTATTTGCCCCAAAATGCACTCGTCCAATGCTCAAACATAGTTGTGGAAGTTTTTACATGCAGGATGCAATGTCGTGTCGCAAAGGATGGATGGATAGATTCTAATATTGAGAAATATTTGAACCATCACCTTTCCATTACTTGAAAATTTCAATGAATAATATACAGTGGCATATACGAAAAAGTGGCTGGAACTAAAAATATTCACCATTTTGGACCGCATTTAATTTTGTCAATTTAACTGATTTATGGCAACATTTAAAAAGACAGTTTGCCTTCAAAAGTTTTTAATACTCTTGCTAAGGAAACAAAGGTTAGCTGACAAAACATTAGACAGCCAACTGCTTGTGAAGTCTGTGCCACGCAGTTTATGTTAGGTTAGGTAAGGGGTGCAATCACCAGCACACTTAGAGAATATTGGTCCATTGTGATACCCCTAGTCAGACTACTATCACTGATTGACTACTCCAGTGATAGTGCCTTCTGGAAACTGGACCAGATTTGAAAACGAGTTAAAGCGTATTAACTTTGCTTTCCTGGGATTCGAACCGGGGACACCGCTAACAAGAGGCAGGTACTTTACCAACTGCGCCATGCAGTCGTCTGTGCCACGCATATTGCAAGCTATAATTGAAAATACGAGCTATCCTACTAAATATTAATCTACCGTCATTATTTCAATAAATATTGATGAAATTTCTTAAAAAATTTTAGCGTTACTATTTTTTTAATTTACTTTCCTTACCTGATGTAGTACTCAACCATAACGGTACTTTATGCAAGTACTCAGACTTTCGAAGCAGACTCACACAGTGGAAAACCGTTAATCGTTTCTTGGAACATTTACCATCGAAACAGGATTCACCACTCACATATATGAAATGTCTTCATAGCACACTGTCTCGGCAGGACACATTTCTGCCCATCATTACACCCACAATCTGAACAGCCATCCGTTATATTGTTTTTCGTGGGCAAGATATGCCATGTCCCTTCACTTCAACGTTGCCTGCGAAAGAGTCAGCATCAAGATGCGAGCAATCAACGAACCAGATCAATAAAATGACTGCCAAAAATTACATCCACTAACACTTATTTTATAACTCTATTTTCCTCTCATTGTGCACAACTCAATACAATCAAAATTTTGCACGTAAAGGAAAATGTCAAATCTCATACTCATGCCATGTCGTAAAATCGAAATTTTCCGACTTGATGCGTGCAGCTTGTGTGGACATGGATTTATGTGTCTCCACTAGATTTGTCCACATCATGTCCAGGGGAGACTACGTTTAGGGAAAGCTTTCAAGAATAAGCCGCATTGAAAATAGCTTTGGAACTATATTTTTTAATTAAGGACTTAATTCGGGTAGTCCATTCAGCAGCGGTTTGTAGATTCACATCGGCAGATTCACATCCACAGATATTGTTTAAATTGATCATCGTCATAAAGTCTTTGGCTTTGGTTTGAATGAATGGTGCAGAAATATGGATTAGTTTTTTCCCTATTTTTGACGCACCAGTGATTGACAACGTGTCAACCTTCTTACCTTAGCTGTGTCTTTCAATATGCCGGCCCTGACAAAAAAATAAAGCACACTGTCCACCGACTCTGTGACTCTGCGAAGCTAGTGATTTCTACTGATAAAATAGTAGAGAGAGACTCATTTGCATGCGATGAAAAAAGAAAAAATTGTGAACACACTGGCCATGTCCGCTTCATAGAAAGGCGAAAAAAAAACCTAACCTAAATTATACCAGCCAACAATTGCAGTACATCTTGTCCGCTCACGAGGGTGAATCGTCGTACGAGGGTGTCCATTGAGAGGGAGTTCACAATATTAAGAAGAAAAACTTAAAAATGATTTTTTCTTTCATTTCCACGCGCCTGTTTTGATCTATCCATTCCTTTCTCTACCTCTCATGGCGTGGTGCCAAACCATAATCCTGATTAGGTGCCGCCAAGTGTGCTAACATCGACGACCATTTTATTCAGCTTCGTTAAGATTCGTTCAATTTTTGCTTGTTTAAGTGCGACCAAAATGAATCGCTCCTTTTCTTGGAATTTTGTGTAAGTCTGCAAAAGCAATTATGGTCAGCTTGTAATTTGCGTATATATCTGTCCACTTTCGGTTAAGACAGACTTGAGAGTACTTAACATTGAACGACAAAGATATCGATGGTTCCGAACATCTTGGAACTTCTGTACAAAGTGTCAAATTGCACGAAGACATGTTCGCGAAAACTATCAAATTGCTGCAAAAAGGCGTACTCACTCGCAAAAAAGTAGAATTGTAACGCTCTAGGTTCGGTACACCTGCCTATGGTGTTCGGTAGTAACATTCAGGACCTAATTCAGTTTAGTGTCACAAGCTTATTATAACCAAATCATCCCCGAAAAAATGCCTGTCTGCACCCCCACTCCGAAAAGGCGACACGTGGACAGAAGATTATTTGTCAACATTCAGTGTTATGGATCCCATTACATTCCACAATCGTGACACAACACCTCATAGAAAATTGTTGTTGAAGTACGCATAGAGACTTGTGAAAACCACCCCATTGTAGTCGCAAGCATTAACAGAAATCGATAGCAATCGACAATTGATTCGTTGTAATCGCACCCTTACACGCAAAAGGAACACCATTCTCACAGCTCTTCAATGATGTCGGTCGTCGTGGTTGAAGTCATCGACTATATTCGCTGTTAAAACTTAATACCTATCCGTTGGGATTGAGTGCAAATAATCCTTCATTTAATTCGAATTTCCCCCAGCTCGATTGAGGTCAAGTACAATAAATACCTCGTTTTTCGGTTCGGATCTCGCGACTGTTTTTCTCAAACAATTTCACGCCTATTTGCAAAAGTGTACAGATATACGAGAGAAGGGCGCTTTGTATCTGGCCTCAATCTCAAATGGGGTCACTGCCCCGCATACGCTTCGAGTGCGCGTGTATTTATACCACACACAGTCACACAGAGTAATAATCATAATCGTAAAAATTCCGCTCCCTCTGTGTGCGGCCACTCGACGCACCAGCCTTCGTTGGGTAAAATAAAAAAAAAGCTTGCAATTTGATTGCTTTTCTCCACGAAATCTTTTGTACGTTTTTGGTGAGCGCTGCAGACGCTCAAGGACAACGAGTCTAGTAATACACGACAATTATTGTTGCATTTTAAGGATGTCTCAGTACAATATTATTCAACGAGAGGAGCATTTGTAAGCGGCAGCACATTACTCGTACATGTAGCCAGTGTGCAGCTTACACTGCCGGCCACCGTGCCCAGAGTTATTTTTACTTAAACTCATTGGTGCGAGCTTTCGGAGACTGCATATTGAACACAGACAAGAGCGACAGAAATCAGCTGAATTTTAGTGAATTTCGATGTGAACTGGCTCAAGGTTGTGGCGAAGCTTCGCATGGCGTCACTTCGGAATGCTTCTAATCGCATGACACATCTACAAGGTGTCATAACTAGGCTTTTAATATCGGCAATAAGACTGGTAATGTTTACACAAGCAGCCGCAGGGGCGATATTTGATCGCGGATATCGGCCTTCATTTGTGTCTGGAATTTCACCTCGAAGCAGTCACATCGAATGACCGTTGTCTTTCGCTGTGGTCTACTTGCATAAAATGTATATTCAATGATCTTAATCCAACTACCTTTGGATTGTGGACGTCTTAAGGTCTACGAGATAAAACTGGATTCATAGCAAAGGCTGTACTGTCTGGCGTCGTCTTACCTTTCCTTTCTTAGGGATTTTCAAGCTGTCACTGAATGAGCTTGACCTTTGAACGAAAGGAAACTCTATTCACATCACTTACATAAATGCCAATGGCAATGACACACCTTGACACACCAAAATTAATGTGAAGTCGTACCACAGCCTTTATTCAAGGAATGGAAGAATACTCACACGCAGTCAATAAACGTGACTCGTGTGAGGGTGACAGCCAGACAGGAATAGCTGATGTCAGATTTGTCTGTAATGTGCAATAACACTTATTTTGATGTATGTTCGACTCATATCGATCGAGTTTCAACTGAAATTTGTTCTCAGATTTGGATTTTGCGAGAAACGTGATGCACGTGGGCACACAGCGGTTATACACATTAGGCGACTTCTGCGAACTGCGAAATTCACCAACTCGGACATTTCATTCACATGTCATTTTGACGAGACGTGTGTTATGCACGTGAGCATACAGCGGTTGTACACATTAGGCGACATCTGTGAATTGCGATATTCGCTAACTCGGACATTTCATTCACATGTCATTTTGACATTTTCTCCGTTCGCTAGAAGCTCGGAGTAGAATTTCCGAATTTTTAACGCCCCAGTCCATAGAACCCGTTGCTTGCTATAAAATACTGGCTGCTCATGAACTCACATGAAAAGAGAGATTGTCCCCAGAATGAACACTCCAGGAAAAGCTTCAAGCGATAATGTGTACCCTAATACGTATGTTTGCCGTTTGGCTAATGAAGTTTACTACTTTTGTGAATAAAATTATTTTGTTTGAACATTTTGTTTGGATATTGTTTCCATAATCTTTTATTTTATGCACATTTTGAACAAAAAGATGAATCTTGTAGCTTAAAAAGTTGACGTGACAGACAAAAACTGATCGTTTTCACATTCAGACGCCAAACAAGTGTCAGGTCTTAACGTCAACGAAATGTGTGTTCCCCAGTACTATAGGCTTAATGGACAACGTTGGAATGGGTTTCAAATTAAAGCAGACATCTTAACATTTACAAATATATACGGTTGTCTGTAGTTATGTGTAGACTACCCATAATGTTAACCTTATTAACGTGTAAAGTGCGGCACCAGGACATACAGTCAGTGCAAAAAGTCTGCATACAAAGCAAGAAACTTTCATTAAAATGAAAAAAACGAACAAATCGATCAAACAAATTAAATCATTTTTATTGAGTTCATTTAAGACAATAGTAATTAAGTAATTCAAAAACAAAAAAACAGAAAATAACTGACTCAGTTTTCGTAAAATGTGGATTGAAGTAACCCAAGGTCAAAAAAGAACATAAAAAAAGTGCATACACCATTTAAAACTAAACGAAAACAAGGAGAAAACATATAAAATATTTTTATTTCATATATATTTTTATTTCAATCTTTTGTTGGGTTGAATATGACTTCCGTCAGTCGTTTTCCCATTGAAGTTACGAAGCGTTTCGTATCTTCAGGAGTTATTTTGGACCATTCCTCAAGCAGTTTTTCTTTGAGCATATTTTTGGACGATATGCTATGTTGACGGATGCGCCGGTCCAACAACTCCCACAAATGTTCTATGGGATTAAGGTCTGGTGATTGGGGAGGTGTATACAACTGTTTTGGAACATTATACAATAGCCAAAGCTTTACAAACTAAGAAGTATGCTTGGCGTCCATCCATCCACCCACCAAGCCTAGTGTGCTGGCACTTTCACGGATATTTTTTTATTTTGTTTAAATGTTGGAATCTTTCCATTGTACTTTCAATAAATTCCAAGTTCCCAGCTCCATTTGCTGCCATACACCCCCATACCATGACCTCGCCATCGCCATGTTTAACTGTTGGAAATAGGTTTTCTCTATTCCATTCAGTTGCTGGTTTTCTCCACACAATACCGCGCCCATTTAATCCAAATATGCAAAATTTGCTTTCGTCCGAAAATAATACACTATTCCAAAATCTTGCTTGTCAATATTCTCCTTGGCAAAAACAATAAGCTTCTTTCGGTTGATTTCTTAAATATAGGGCTTTTTCCTTCCGGATCGTCCATGATAACCTCCTTCGCTTAGGGTATTTCTAACGGTAGAGCAACTTACCGACTTTTCAAACTTCTCTTGCATTATATTAACTATTTTAGGAGCACTTATTCTTGGATTTGCTTTTACTTCAGCCAAAACTGACAGTTTTCTCTCGCTGTAAATACGAAGTAAAATTTCCAGTTTGTGCGTAGTTTTCTGAAACTCTTTGTATGGAAGAATGTGGTTGGTTTACCCACGGTTTCATTAATTTCTCTTAAACTTTTGCCCTCCCAATGTAGTTTCACTAATAATTTTCGAATGTTCGATGATAATTTTCATTCATAATTTTAGTTTAAAAAAACTCTTAAAAGTGAAGAAAATAATAATAATACATGCGCCCTCAGATAATTCAAGCGCTCGACTGAATGAAAGAAGAAAATGAAAATATAAATTGAAGAGAAAAATGGACCGGAATTGGAAATTCTCTTGAAAAAAGTCTAACTAAAACATAAATGTACGCAGACTTTTTGTGCGGCATTTTCAGTGGTATTTTCCAAGAATTGAGATCTGTTGAGTTCCCGAATGTGGAGAATTAGAACACAGTTATGTTACGATGAGAAGGAGTTATTAACATTATTCTTAGAAAAAAAATTATTCTTTTTGATAAAAGTATAAACGTTTTAGCTATTTTTCTAGATAGGGTCGTAGACTTTTTACACTGACTGTAGGTGGTTTCCTCATAATTCCTACGGCAAATGGCAATTATGTAAATGTTCTCCTCATTTAAAAAACAAGACAGACTTGGGTATGCCTTTTTGGCAACATCCGCTGAGGATTTCATTAAAATAAAAATTATTTTCAAGAAAGCAAATGTCTTTTCTGAAAATGTCACAACTTCCCATTTTTCAAAAAAAAAAATAGATATTCATGTTCCGACTATTCTTTGTTTGTCTCGCCCACAGATAACACAGCTATCAATGCGTTTGGAGAACTAACCTCAACCGCTGTCGTCCTAAACCAGAGCCTACCGAATTTGAAACTCGAAAGCTCCGCGACATCACGCAATATGCTCAACCAAATACGGTGACAATCCATCGCCGCAGCACGTTTGTTATCAGTAAACCGTACCCAGTTGAACGTGAAAATCCCGAAATAACTTGAAAACAGAAAAACAATAAAAACAGCCGCATTGAATCCGCAAAAAGAGAGGAAAAAACGAGCGCAAGTGTTTACTTCTTAAATTATTTTCTGCTAACCTCTATCGAGAAAGAAATCGGAATACATTTTTTTTCTCGACAAAATGCTAATCTCTGAGTTGGCGATAACAACGAAAGCACTTACTTAAAATCTCGCGTCAGCGCCAAGCGTTTTGCATAGTTGAAAGAACAAAAAAAAAAGGTTTAAGAAATCGAAAAAAAGGAATTGAATCAACATCCTTATCAGTCACTTTCCTCCATCTTGTGTATTTAGTGACGGTAACAAAACATATGAACAAACCTTTATACGTAACAGAACCGATAAGTTATTTGAATTAAGGTTAAGATAACTAGTTTGTACGGGATTTACGCAAAAAATAAAAAATACAAAACACATAAACAATGAGCCGCAGCAGCAGAAGGAATACACCCTCGTTGAGAAGGCTCTTACTGCAAGGAGTCCGTGCAGTTCGCGGCAGTCCTCGTCTTGGTCAGAGATCATGCGATGTCGAACGTGGCCTGTCTAAGTCGGAGAAGAAATCTGTTGAGGGGGCATTGGGATTGAACGAGAGCAAGGTGAGGAATTTGATTTTATTTGTTCATTGATAAGAATGAGATGAAGGGAGATGAATTTCATTTCAGTTTGAGTTGTTATAAATGTAAACACTTCAGAGGTCTTTCCGTGCGTCACGCTTAGTACTCGTTATAGAATAAACTAGCACAAGCGTCATCGTTTTCTGCATTCCGAGCGTTACTTTAGTAATCTGGATTACAAACATCTGACGATGCCATTCAGAATCGAAGTGCGTATAGTGGGAGCACATGTGTGAGGCTTGAACTGTAGAATTGAATTTTATTAGAATATTCAGGCAAGCCTAACAGATTCATTTTTGATCGTTCATTCAATTCCGATTGGGTGATTCGTTTATGGATTTAGAACGATTTTTGTATACAATTCCCAAAAAAAGACCCATGATTCTACAGTCAAACCAGCTTGAGTGCAACTCGCTTTATCGGAAAACCCGCTTAAGTGAAAAGATTTTACAATTCCCGGAGTATACTACCATACAAACTACCTCGCTTAACTGTAACACATTTGAGTGAAAAACTCGGATAACTGAAAAAGAATGTGTCTTCAAACTTAATATTTTTCTCAGGAAAACAACACGTTTACCTAAAAATTTTAAAATCGAACAGAACAAACATTTTGAAAATGTGCTCAGAATTATTTAATTTTATTTTCACCTCCACCACTACCAACTGCCACCACTTCTCAACATGACAAATGTGAAATATTTTCGATTTGTTTATTCCACATACAAAATTTACTTCCCTAATCGGAAAGAACCGCTTTACTAATTTTTTTTTTTCAGTTATCCGAGGTCCGCTTAAGTGAAACATTTTTTTTTAGATTTTTTGCTGTTTCGCTTACGCGTTTAGTGCGGCAATTAATGCTGTTGCGAGGTATGTCCCATCATGCAGCCTCTGGACCCGATTGTGGTTGTGGTTAGTCAAATCAATAGTCGAAAAATTATTCGGTGGATTGTACATTTCGTTATGTGTAACTCAATCGACTGATCGTTTTATTCTGAACTAGCTGTTCCCCGCAACTTTGTCGGTTGGATAAATAATATTACTTTCGAACAAATTCGATTGCCATAAAAAAGGTTAAAGAGAGTCAATCTAAAAAGATGATATATGCTGTCACGGATTTTTTTGTTAGAGCTTTTACAGAGGAACATAAGTAAGTTTTCCCGCTTTTTGCAACATTTTTCGTTGATGCTTCGCTCCTATTGGTCGCAGCGTGATGTTCAGAGATAAGGGATAATAGAGATTTCCAACTTCTACCTCTCTTGCCCCTTGATTCCATCTGACAGCGTTTTTTATGCGATTTTTGTCCCGTGTCTGTGAATACGTCTGAGCTCTTGTGAGCAGCTGGCGAACAGCTGATAACCTTCCCCAAACTTAGTAGTGGGGAGAATTAGAGTTCTTAATAGAAAATTCGCTCGTTACTTGAACGTTTTTTTCAAATTTCGGCGTTAAATTTTCAACACAGTATGGAGGGGTGAACGAACGAACAAAGCTTATGTTCATGAAGTCGAAGGAAGTTAATAATCCCTGAAACCCGCGAAGCGGGCCACTCGGGTACTGTTAGGACCATTATTTACTTATGACTTGTGGACTTTTGTCCCAGCACCTGCTCAATATAGCGTATGTATTTTTGTATGTGAATAATACGTACAAAATGTAGGTCTTTTGTGTTTTTAAGACGTCTTGGATATTTTGGAATCATTCCTAAATATTATTGCTTTATATACTCACTTTATTGAAACTATACATTGCAAATATGTATATTCCCGAAGAAATGTTCTCCCTCCCCATGTTCACTATCCCGCCATTTCTGTCCTTGCTCCAATGATGGACATCATTGCGAGTTTGGCCACTTTTACACACTCAAACTTTGTCGCATCAAATACGGCAATTTACTGGCAGTAATCTCACTGCTTTCACACGGTAAAATTATCAAATTTCAGCATGAGATTTGTTATGTGTTTCTCATTCTTTCCCACACACGCGTTGCAAATATAAAAAAGGGAGGAATTCTGCGAAAGTTCACTCGAAATCTGATACGATTTCTGCACCCAAACGGCGAATAAACTTTTCCTAAGCAAAAATATACCATTCTAAGCATTATCAGTGACTCCCTAGAGGAGGACCGCTCATGTATGAATGCTTTTATTGTCGGGAATTGAACCCACACGCCCAACATAGTAGTTGACGCACGTCTCGGCACCCAAATGCTATTTTCCACAAAAACATATCCCAGTTTCCTCGGTTTCAAAAATAATAAATCTATTTTTAACAGAAACGAGAAATGAAATTGTTTATTCGCTAACATCAATGTTTACGATTAAAATGTGCGTTTGAAATTTCAAAACGTCTGCACCGAAAATATAGAAAACAAAGTTCAACACATGTCAAAGAAAGACGAACAAATCAAAAGGGCGCACCTATCTCAGTAAAATTCCCTTGATGATTCAATGATTTTTGCGGTTTTTCAAAGATCTGCAAAACGAATCGTCAGCAGTGCTTTTTTGATTTGTTGACAGCTGTAAACATGCGATAAGGAGACTGTGCATTAAACACACTTGATGTGCAATTTATTTGTTTTTCATTTAGTGAGTGCATGCTTGACGTAGGTATGCATGCTGCAAACGTCTTCACGACTGTCCTTGTAGATGTGTAAGTTTTATTCCAAATAAACAACAACTTAAGTCTCCTATCGTTAAGGAATTCTAAATTTCTAAGTGGCCTTAAGGGTAGGGTTGCATTATACGTCGATCTATTGAAAACATTGTCCGATGCATCGAATGAAGACGCTATACGCAGTTGAATTGCCACTTTAATATATTCGCAGTTAAGTTTTCAAAAAATCAATAGAGTACAAATTTAACTGCTTACCAATTTAAAAACAAACACTTCTTTTAAGACAGACTGTCATTGTTTTGATTGTCTTTCCTCTCTCGTTTTCGTTTAAGATGTTAGGTAGCGACCACAAGAGCAATATTTGTTTATTATTTAATTTGTAAAGCGAATGCTTATTTTAGAAAACTTACATCTGCTAATGTTATTGTTTTTTGATAATTAATACGGTGCATCCAGTCGCAGACTTTCAAATCCAACGAAATAGTTCTGTCATCCA
This sequence comes from Eristalis intricaria, assembly GCA_964034865.1. Lineage (NCBI taxonomy): Eukaryota > Metazoa > Arthropoda > Insecta > Diptera > Syrphidae > Eristalis > Eristalis intricaria. The sequence goes on from OZ035873.1 coordinate 134,129,673, forward strand.
TGTTGAACTAAGATATAATATCATTAAAATTGCATTATAAACCTACAGAGTTATTTTATGTTTAGTTTTAATGAAACTTGACACTTATGATAAAAAACAGGGATCAATGTTGTGAAGTTCCACTCCTTGATTAGATCCCACACTAATTTGTAATTTGTGGAAGCACACAGTTTCCATTAGCACCATTATCAATGATAAATACTGTAGGCTCGTTTACATTTTCCATTGCTACTTCGCTTTCTGTTATTATTTTTTTTTTTTTGACTACTGTTTTTCCCTAACTACTGTCATAGTCGTGTGTGACGCTGATACATGATATAAATATGCTAAGTAGGTATTGCGACGTCAAGAGTAGCAAGATCGGCTTCGCTATTTACCGAGTGAGAAGAATCAAAAAGTCAATGCAAATGGAATCTTTAGTGATCTTCAATTATTAAAGAAATAAACGGGAAACCACAGGGCTGAATTCTTGGCCATTTGCTATTCTTAATTTGTACTTACTCTATCTTCGATTTAAACCTAAATAGAACTTCTTCGACCTTAGCAGACGACATTCCCCTTACTTACCAGTTCGATACTGAGTTGGAATATATAACAAAAATATCGGAGGATTTAGAAAAATTAAAAATATAGTTCACGCGGCACTTTTTCCAGCAAAGCTGCATGTCTATTATTCTTTGTGATTATGGTAATGTGTTTCCAAGAAGAGGAAAGAGAATTCTCCAACACGAAAATTTAGTTTGTAGTGATAGGTCCGGGTCAAGTTATACTTCTTCGCATTCTTGTTGCAGGTTAAGTCTGACTTGGCCCGCTTTTACACAGAAGATTTTTCAATCTCGCCGATTCAGATCTCAATTTTCATTTTTCTGTTCCCACCCTTTTTCACAGGCTTCAAATATCCCACATTAAGAAGAATATCACATCCCATTTACCGGATTAAGCTTTGTGTAAAAGCATCATTGTACTTTGTTTTTTAACTCCATCAATGTTTTTAATCGATGAAAAATGTTTAAGATGCGTTACATCGAATAAAACATCGATGTATATTTTCTCTGAACATCTCTCTTCAGAGTTAAACAAAACTGAAGTGACAGCGCCATTCAACATGGGCTGAGGGATCAGATCAGATATTATTATCATTAAATTTAGAAGTGTCTACCACTTAAGACAAGAGTTGATGGTCATACGTATCTATTATCCTTTCCTCAATGCAATCATTCCATTATTCAAGAACAACCCACACTGTCTACAAGGGGATGGAAATGTATAAAACCAAAACACCAATCACGTACGCACACTCAATACCTTTCATACTTGTCATTCTTCCAACCAACATATGCTTAGGGAGCATTGAACCGAAATGAAAATAAAATTTCCATTCCACTCAAGTAATTCAAGATTAATTGAACTAACAACGACACATCCTTGAAGTCAAACTAAAGTAAATCAATTAAATTGCCTTCAATCATTAATCAGCGCACAAAAAAAACACTGCTCAACGTGACGCAAGCTAGCGAATCCAACACAAATTCAATCACTGTGCACAAGTAAAGCCAGTGATTCGTGTCATTTTATGTAATGAATTCGATTTGCACCCAAACCCCTAACCACACGGCGAGCGCCCAATCACTCATTCCAACCACCCGGTCGATGGAGCTGTTTCCACATTTCAAGGTCATAAACCCAAGTGTTTATGCATTTTTCATACACAATTTGCATATCAAAAACTCCACAGGCGGACACGTAGGTGTCTGGAGACTGACTTTACTACCCTCTCTGGGCACTTTTAAAAAAATAAAAAAAATAATCTTATAGTGGCAAATAAAAACGAACAAAAAAAAAATCTGCTGTTTATTCAATCGAACAGAATGCGATTTAAAGAAAAAAAAACATTAAATAGAGTTTTTTTGTTGAGATGATATAAAACATTTAACGCCAAAGGTTGGTCTGGGTGCTTTCGATGTTTCTGCTTCGATACTTAATGAATTACGACGAATTTCGCAAGGCTGAGTTGTTCATATCTTCGTACGTCGTTTTCACGGGTTTGAAGCAATCAAATGACCGCACCTATTCGACGACTAATGGGCTAGGAGGTGATGAAAGTGATTGAGAAACAAGTGTCATTTTCCATCAAAATGTCGGTCACAGCAATTAATCTAATTAATACTGACGTTTTATTATTAACTCCTAAACTCTGACAGAATACACGTCATTATGTAAGTGTAACACATAAATTATCTGTCAGACTTGGCATTCTGAATGACAAGTAAATGGCTGTTCAATTACTGCGGGTCATCAGAGTTCACTTAGGTTCGAAACCTGTCGCCCCCAGAGACAGACTGAGATTGAATTGGATACGAATCAAGAAATCAGAAAAGCTGGTCTTACTAGGGAAGACGTCAGCAATAGACGCAGTATTCTCGGAATCAAAAAGCAATCCCGAGAGCATTTCTGTTCAGTTCAACACACTTCATGAATCCAGATAGTTTCCAGATAAATGTCCATCTGTCAAAGTTGCCAGTGACATTCAGCTGTCAAAATATTCATAATTTATCATTCTTCGCTTCACGCTTGCTGAACGAGAGCAAATTTTTGTTGAAATTTATCGAAATTCGGGGTTTAGATCGGTCGTTATTCGTGGAAAAGTTTTAGCCTGACGCTCTTTTGGACCTTAACCCACCAACCAGACCAGAAATGAAGGGATAAACGAAAATGAAACTTTGCCGTTTTATCGGACTATTTTTATTTAATAATTTGCGCGCTCAAGGGAGTATTAACGCCCTTAAGTGTCCGGTGGATTGTAGTCTGTGAGAAATATTAGGCTGGTAAGAGCATTCCATATTCGTGGAATGCGGCTGAAGTCTCTGAATTCAACTGTGTGTCCGAAAGCAGGGTTAAGGGTAGACTGATGGGTATTCCTGGCGAGACGGGTATTGCGGGATAATTCCATGTAGAGGAGAAATGCCGATTAGAAGAATTGGGTGTCACTTTAGAGTCATTCGGGCTTATTTTGCGGATTTTGGGGGCCTACATGCGTGTAAGAATATGTTGATTGAGTAAGCCAAATGACCAAAGGCATCGGCGCACAGTGGTTCCATGGAGAAAAAAACTACCCACAAATGAAATTCTGTCTAGAGAAGCGGGCTTTTCATTTTTCGCATCTACAAATATGAAAACTAAGAAATCCAAAATTTTAAGGCGAAATATTGATGCTAAATATTTCCCAGATTTCGGTACGGGAATGAAAGAAGTTAAGTCATATAAATGTCCTTCAAATTGAATAAACGGTTCATTCATACTGGTTACCAATCTCTCTCCCAATCTCTTTTGCAGGTGGTGTTTTAATGTTCGTCGGACAGTAGAAAGAAAAGTTCAAAAAGTCTCCAACGGCAGGCATGGTTTTTCTGAAAGCTAAAACCGTCCTCTATTCATGTTGTAAAAATAATTGACCTTCACAGCACACCCCATATTGCGAACATTTTGTATTAGAGCTAGAGAGGGGGTTGTACTTATGCGAAATAGAATTGAATCAGTTTTGAAATATTTATGATTATCAATGCGGATGTTCTTATCTGTTGTTTACTGTGCTGTAATAAAAGTTCTCTCTCATCTGGCAAAAAGTTTAAATTTTAATTCACGGAGCAAAAAATTTGCATTGCCTGTGGGGTCACTATCAGAAGAAGCCCACGAAAGTAGAAACAAATATTTTAGGTATATAGAAAAAACGAAAATGTTCCCATTTGGCAACTAATGAAGATGTTAGTTAGTCTTGTTTTTAGTTAGGCTGACTATTTATTTCACGAAAGAAATTCATAATCTATATGGTTTGGTTTAGGGCCGTCTACCAGATTAACAGTTAAAAAATATGTTTCCAAAAGTTCTGCTCCATAATACATCTTCGATAGTGAAGTGCGTTTATTACGTACTTGTACAATAAATCCCAGCCTTGATCACAGTTTAAGATGCTTATCGCTTCTTCGAGCGAGACAACCTGTGCTCCATAAAACTTGCAGCGAAATTCTTTAAGGGGAATACGTCCCCTCGTTCCTGAAAGTTGCAAAGGTTGCACAAAAGAGGGACTTATTGGCGGTGCGGTATGAAGTTTAAACTTATCAGTTTTAAAAATGTTGCTTATCGTATCCGTTATGAAACTTGCCATGAAATATGTTCTGCCATGTAAATTGTAGTTGAATTTGCTTTAATATGTCGTGTATGCGACAATTTGGCTTCATCTACGAATTGGTTGAAGATTCTATGCCCTGTTTTCTCAAACAGTGTGTAGAACTTATGCCTTAGTTGGATTTGCTGCTTATCTGGCGTAACTAGAAGATTATAATCACATTGCGACGCTAGGCTTTCCCATTCTCGGAGACATTTTCCACCGTTAACCAACATTTGATAAAGTACTATCTTCGGTATCCTTTCTTGATTCATTCCCATGACTTTTACCACATAGTCGAAATGGAGTTTGAGGGTTTCGAAAAATAGGGTCGCTACTCTAATCTCCAGGTGAAGCATGTAGTTGGGTGATCCGCTTGGTAATTTAAAAACTCGCTTGATGAAATAGCTTCAAATGAACAATATCCCGCAGCGTAAAGGCATGTGCCTCTAACACCAAAAGAGACCCGAAGAGGGCCCGCGGAGCTAAGCTAACTAACCTAAACTAAGACTAAGCTATCCTACTCTTAAGTCTAAACCTTACCTAAGCTAATCTATCTTAAGACTACCTAGCTGAGCCCTAACGTGCCTTGGTAGCCGTCGAGTCATCACATACAACGTATAAAATCAATGGAATGTCAACAAATCGCGTCAACTCTCTTGAGCATTACGCGTTTACTTTATGGAGGAAGAGCTCGTCTGGTTAGAAATACTCGTTTCGTTGGGAATGCTCATTAATCCACCCTTGAACCTGCTTTCGTGCGCACAGTTAACCTCAAACACAACATCTCCCACTCAGTACAGTGCATGAACAAACCCCTTTGATTGAGATCACTCGAGCCAACACTGTTCACCAAGGTCGAGTCACAAAAGCAAAGTATTTAATGACATGTTTGTGACCATCGTGAGTGGAGTTTCCTCACACACAACCTCATAGTTCAGATTCCTGAAGGGCATACTAATCAACCGACCTCCAAATGAAAACACAATCCCTCGCGAATCACTAACGAAGCGTATGTTATCCTGGCAATGTCCCAGCGAGTCCTTTCATGCGATAGACAAACAGAAATACCCCTCCCCACTTTCAAACATATTCCCAAGCCTTTAATTAAAATCAAAAACTAAACAAAGCTTCAATTAATAGGACATCAAAATCCAGGAATTCTCTTTTTTAAAAGCCCAGTTAAATTGCTTGCTTTAATTAACTGAAACGTTGTATTCACATTTGTTGACACGAAATGATTCAACGAATGAGTGTTGCCAGAGAAATAAAAACCGCCCTTCGCGCGTACGTCCGTAATCAAACAAACCCATTTTCCGAAGCCGGTATGTCTCGTCGCATGCTGGCAAGTTGTATTATGGCCAGTGCATGAGAGAATTAGCTTCTCTTCATTGAAACGATTTTCCTAATAACTCGGTAATTTAACAGCAGATAATAATCATAAATTCATATCTTGTTGGAAAGAAATAAGCGTTGGAAAAACCCCAATATGTGAATCATACTCACTCATGTTCTTTATTGGTATGAAATGAGCTCCTGGTTGTATTTTGTCTGCTCGTGTGACTTGTAGCCAGTGACTCTCGATAAGGTAATGTCTCAGTTTGTAGCTAATAAAAGCTACGATATGAAATTGTTGTACACTCTCTGTCTCTGTCTAAGAAATATCTACCTGACACTTAATTTACGAATTCAGCAACAGCCCTTGCAGTGGATTATGGTAAACCATCCGGTCTTCAACTTGAACAAGCTGCCTGCCAAGTAAACTCGAAATGAGATATATTTTTGGAAGCAACCCAGAGGCGTTGGAAGTTATTTTCAGATGTTATGCTTTAATTTGTGTATTTTTGAACGCAGTTAATGCACGCCAAATGTCATTCAGTTCACGCTGACGTCTTCTTTCAAATGACAGCTTCGGCGAATGTGCATTTGCGTGTCATTGATCTTCTGACGCATTTAGTTTCGTTCAGTGGGGGAACACGTGATTTTGTTGAATTTACTTGATATCCTTGACAGGTATTGTACAGTCATTGGTTTCATCGCATGACATGGTCTTCTTAGAAATGAGTGGTTATTTTATGCGCTGTTATGTATATTTCAAGGAAGTGAACTTTCGTTAAGGCACCTACACATAGAAAACTTTACGTGCGTCAGTGTCATCGACACACTGACATATACATAAAGGGGGGTGACACATAATATGTAGGTGTCCAAGTTAACGTGGAAGAGCGTCGAAGGAAATTTCGCGCAACATGTCCAATAAAATATGAAACAAAAGAAATTGTGCATTAATAAGCAAAACAACTTGAATTTTTCAACTTAAACTTGAAATTGGCAAATGAAACCTCAGTGTAGCCTGAAACACAATAGTGCGTTGGCGCTGCTGTCATCTGTCAACGCATGAAATTCAATGGCCATGCAAAAAATACTGCGTCGCCCTGCGTTTGTAAAAAATGGGAGATATGAGAGGTTCATAACAAAACGCAAGACCAACGCCCGTCACTTAGAGTATTTTGTGTCAACTGAAAGTATTTTGTGTGAGCTGACTTAAATTGGTATGTATGCAAGAAGAAGGAATATTTTTCATCTGGTATTTGAGAGAGATTGTGCGTCAACACACACCTCCGTAACTATTGTTCGGGCATGAATTACTAATTGTATCATCCGTTGCGTCAGATCATCACCGTCAACAGCTCTGACGCTACGCAAGAAAAATATTCTATGTGCCGGACATTCAAGGCCCGATTCCATGGAACCCTTGCGTGCGTTTAATTCTTCACGCAACGAAAGTGTCCGATCTAATGACAACGTTCCGTGTGCAATACAGTTTGCATAGATCTAAGAAATTCGAAACTTTAAAATTTCTGAATTATTCGAAATTATTTAAAAACAATTACAAATCGTATTCAGCCATCCATGAAATATCGTAAAGATATACACACATACAAGAAACATCAGTCAACCACACAAAATGTTAAAAGTTCACCAATTCCAACCGTCGCAATGCATTCCACTTGTGGCCCGCATTTTATGTCAGTCTCCTTTTCATTAGTGCTTGTTGTCAATTCTTTGACAGGCAGATTCTATGGGTTTAGGACCTTACTAGTTCTGACAGTTGGGCATAAGTTTTATTACAACCAGGGGCCTATATCACAGAACATACATCACATATATTACATACGACATAAAAAACTGTCATACATGATACACATCATACAACTTTCTGTTTCCCTTGAGCATTTGTTTACATAAGGACTTCGTATCGGAATGAATTAAAGCTTTCATAAGTGAAGAAGCACACAACTTTACTGAGTCTGATCGCCATTCCCCCTCCAAAACGAAAATAATGCGAATGGTCCTGTATTGACTTGAAAATATGTGAAGACGGTCATAATTAATGTAGTTATGATCGTTAACTATTGTTGCTACTAAATGCTTATTAAATTAATGGAAAAACAGATAAGAACAAACTTCTTCTACCAGATAGAGCCTACAGAACGCACGCAGAATAAGCTCCATTGTTTGGCTTATCGTTGCAATTCTTTCGACAAACCGAAGAAGCACGGTTTACCAAGGGCGTATCTACGTCGGATCTCCGCTAAAATGTCGTTTGTGGAGTTCACATTTCTCTTGGGTATACAAACTCCGTTTATACCCCAACATTTTAGAGGTCAATTGTTTTGCTCCTCGTCGACTCGATGTGCACTGCTTTGTCCAAATCCTCCGAATTTACAGGAAAACTTAACGAAGTGTCGTTCACTTTAAGGCTGACCGCACATTTACGCTGGTTTTACATTCTACAGTAATATGGCCCGAAGATAAGACTTGACCAGATACATAGTTATTGTATGTTTGTTTTAAGACTTTTTTTAGACAGAAAGTCATTCTGAGAAAATCCGTGGTAGAGTGATTTAAGCTCATTGCCTCTGGCTTGCAATGGAGTCTCGGGCTTGCAAATCTACAATCTCAATTAGCTATAAAGAGTGTAATCTAAGCTAACAGACTATGTATTCTGAAAAATGTGCAGGATCTCCCGAGTTTGGAGATCACTCACATTCGGCTTAGCACCCGTATTTTGGCACACCTCTGTGATGTGTCATAAGTCACAACTGCCACACGAGAGGATGGTGAGTCACAAAATGTGAGGTTTTCGTATTCTGAGCACATCACAAGGAGGAAACAGTGCAAACAAAATATTGCTTTAACAAATCCTCTCAATCTGCGAGAAAAGAAAGAAGAAGAAGAAGAAAAAAAGAAAGAAGATAGCGAAGTGAGTTAAAAGAACACATTTTGACATAAAAACGGAAATTCACCACACCATGGTAACTATTCCCGTGTGTTTTCTTGTGAACTTTTTACCATAATACCAAATTGCTGAAACCTTACAAGATAGGCATCACAGACATTTAAGAGTTGTGACCACATCGCAAGTAGAATAGGGGTGTAGGTCACCATTTTTACTGTGTGACAGTGATAGGTGGAAACTTTTTTCTTAGTATAGAATGAAATAGATCTAGCGATCGTAAATAAATCGTATTCAAAATCGATGTAGTTTAAAAGGCAATCATCAAAGATGAATCAAGGACAAACCAAACTGATTGTAATAATGTCCATTCATCAATAAAACTACATCGGCTCGGATTTTCGGCTCGGAAGATTCATGTCGAAAAACAAATAAGAATGCATAATTTCGGATGAATCAGCTTGACCTTCGTACAGCGTTCACTTCCCCGTGAAACACAATTCACTTATCAATTAATTATCAACAACGATTGCTAATTTAGGTCTGATACGATAATCAAGAGTGTTGAAGTAAAAGATAAATATGCACGATGTTCACTTACATACATGTTTATTTTCAAGACAACCTAATCAAGTGGGTTTTAAGATTCCTAAGAAAAACGTATGTTAGCGATGCGCATCATCCCTCTCTTTCTGTCATTGTTAGACTACGTGTAGTCCGGTGAAGAACTCACTTTACTTACTTAGGTTAGGTTAGATAGCTAATCGCTAGTGAACTCACCAGCACACTTAGCCCGTGTTGGCCTATTGTGATACCCACAGTCAGACTACTATCAATGATTGTGATGGTGGTTAATTTGATCCCAACGGCAAATGGTGACTGGACCAGATTTGAAAACCAGATAAAACCGTAATAACTTAGCTTTCACTGGGATTCGAACCAGGAGCAGGCACTTAACAAATTGCATCCAGTCGTTGTTTCACTTACTTCTGAAAAACTGACGCAGTATTCCTTATTGGGACGAAAATGAAGTTGTCTACTTGGATGCAACTGGTTCACGAAAGTTAGTTCGTCGTTCGCCCAAGAAAACAGTAAATCCCGGCCCAGCTAATGTGGTCGTTTCGGCATGCTTCTCTTACCACAGACTGGCCAATATTTTTAATTGACAGCATTATTGAGTAACATCCTTATCCTAAAATCGTATCCTATGTTTCCACCAAACAAAGCCGGTAGGTCTCATCAAATTTCTCCAAACCTCCGATGTTTCGCCTTTCATTTTCGGGGTATTTCGAATCCTTGCGCCTTGAGTTCATCCGTCGGTGAGTGGTTGTCAACCGAACAAGCGTGATACAAAACAACAACAACTAAACAGCGTGATCTTCATTAAATTTGTTGTCTTTTTGGTGTGATTTTTTTTATTTTCCTCTCTTTATCTCACTTTTCTGGTGTTCTCAACACCATTATCTCCTTTAAACAAACAGCTGTTTTTGCAAATTTGACAGATAATGACATTTGACATATCAAACTCGGTGGGAACGGCTCATTTACGTACATCGAAATCTCACGATTTCGGTTCGTTGGCTACTATCATTAGAAGAAGTGGTGTTGGAAATGCTTAATAAATGACTTCAGGCGAGTACACAAAAGGAGAGAGAAGATCTTGCACAGTATGTCCCTCAATAATTTTGACTCTCAAAGGGATTTTCTTTCTTTTGAATACACTAAGTTAGTTGTAGGCCCCATCTACCCATGCACTCGGGATAGAATAACACGAGGACCTGTAGCAGCAGCACCTATCTATTATTGCTATACCCGTTAGAGGGTACCGACCGGGAATGGTATACAGGCAGCGAGGTTAAGTTGCGTTTCAGGTCGCATACCCACAACGCCACAGCCACCACATTTTAATTAGTTGGATTAAAATTAAATGAAGTCAAGGTCGCTATGGGAAATAGGGATTGAAAGAAAGACGAAAGACTGGTTCTCCCGCCAAGTTTATTTGCAATCTTTTTGTTGGCCTCGTGTGTGACAAATAGTCAACAACTGTGTGCAAGGATAGGAAAATACATAGAATTTTTTTCAAGGCGGTCCGATGATCGTTTATCGGAAGTTTCGCCGTACCCGCATGCAGTCCGCATACAACTTTAAGTGCGCACGACATAAGCCGGTGCTGAAGAAGCTTGACAAATCGTGTTTATCATATTTGCCAGCTGACACAACTAGCTCTTCTTTGTTGTTCTTTACGTAAACCACTGAATCAAAGCAACCTACGTCGCTGAATAAACCATCTCGAACAACAATGATGCCAAAATATTTTTAAAAGATACACACATCGACCGATCTGTGCAATGACATCATTGCCGCGACTTGTGATTACGACTTGTTATCGATAAATCATTTGATCATAGCGAGAGTCCATTAACCCTTCATCATTGCAAAACTCGAATAAAACTAACCACGTAAACATGTCCAACAGATATGTGCCCAGGCTATGGACTTTGTCCACTCAATAAAATTGATATTTTCAGAAAAATTTTAAGTTTTAATGGTTTTTGCTCTCTTAAATGATTTATATCCCAAGACATTGATTGCCTGGCTCTTCTCAAGCATAATCTCATTAGTCACTTCGTGATATCAACCGCAATCGAACTAAGAGCCACAAACTACATGGACATACACTCCACTGTGAACAGTTCGGTTAATTTTAGCACGGTATCGAGGTCGCTATTAGACGTAAACACAAAACAGTGCAATATAGTGCGAACGACTAGAATAAAATAAAACAGATAAGCGGAGACGTATTTAGGTCGCCAATAATGGATCCGCAATGGAAACTATAACTGGTAGTAAATTACCGAACACTGAATGCCTTCTAGAGCTGTCACAATGACTTATCAGGGTACTTTATTTTTTCTGCATTATTGACCTACAATTGGATTTGAATTAAATGAGCCATAAATCCATAAACATTGACAGTTGCATATTAAAAAAGACAATAATGATTATTTTCTATTTTCAGAGCACTCATGGAGACAGCACTTCCCAGCAATCATCGTCCACACCACCGCCGTACAACAGCGCTTCCAATTTACAAGGATCGTCTTCTTCGTCATCTTCATCGCAGAATGCTGCAGTCTTCACACCTTTCAAAATTGACTGTGGCAAGCACTATTGTCCTATTTGCTACATAACAGAGTCGTCGTTGAGCCCGTTCTTTACTTTGGATACATGCAAGCATACTGTTTGTCGGGAATGCCTCAAGAGGTATTTGAAAAATGAAATCAACGAATCTAGGACTGATATAGGTGGGTTGTGCAGCATTCAAGATTAACTCTTAAATACATGCATTCCTTGTTTTTTACAGCTTGCCCCCAGTGCTCGGAGGCAATGCATCCAAGTGACATTGAAGTCTTACTAAAGGATCATCCCGAATTCATAAGTAAATATGAAGACTTTATGGTAAGAAGGTTCTTAGTGGCAGATCCAGATTCGAGATGGTGTCCAGCGCCCGATTGCAGGTAAATTAATCGATGCTGCTCAAAATGTCACATAAATATTTACGTTGCGTGTGTGTGTTCGTTCTGTTTTGTAGCTATGCCGTTATTGCAACTGGATGTGCATCATGTCCACGTATCCGTTGTAAGCGACCTGGTTGTGGTGTTAACTTTTGTTATCACTGCAAAGCAGAATGGCATCCAGATCAAACGTGTGATGCAGCACGAGCTTCAAGGCAGAGCCCAACTCGTGCCCCGTCCGGTAGCATAAGTCAAGACTCACAGCATCGTGATGATATTAAGCCGTGTCCACGATGCCAAGTCCTCATCGTTAAAATGGATGATGGATCATGCAATCACATGGTGTGTTCAGTATGTGGATCAGAATTCTGCTGGCTGTGTATGAAGGAAGTCAGTGATCTTCATTATCTCAGGTAACGTCACGTTTGTCACCACTTGTATTTATCCAACTAACAATTCAATATATTTTTTCTAGTCCATCGGGATGTACATTTTGGGGAAAGAAGCCATGGTCAAGGAAAAAGAAACTCCTGTGGCAACTTGGCACACTAGTTGGTGCACCCGTTGGAATAGCTCTCGTTGCTGGAATTGCGGTCCCTGCCATGATTATTGGTATTTAAAGTCAAGCTCTATTAAATTAATTTTCTAATCATTGTAATCTTGTAGGAATTCCTGTTTGGGTTGGAAAGAAACTTCATGCGAGATACAAGACTGCTACAAAGCATAAAAGGAATTGCTCAGTGCTTGTCGGTGTTGCTGCATCGGTGAGTTGTATTTCCTTTGTTACATAATTTTCTTCACGTCTAGTTTATGCTGTTCACAGTTATTAAAAACAATCACGTCCCCTGACTCGTGCAAGTAGGCAAACAAATATCAAAGTAAAGGAAGTCCGGCAACTGCCAAGGCAAATCAATTTGAAAATAACATTTGTTTTGCAAAGCGAAACCTTTCGATGCTGTCATGTTGTTCTTGTTAATATTGACTTTGGTTGCGTACACAGCTTCCATTGTGAGGAAAGTGTAGGGTGGTCTTTGTGTCACCTGTCCCTGGTCATAACAATCTCATTCGAATCAAATCAAGTTTTTTTTCTCATGGGAGAGATTAGCAATCGGAAGAGAGAGATTTCTACTGATGTCATCGCTTTGGTTTTATTGTTCCGCATTACTTGTCAGTAAACAACTGCTGAAGGGTCAACCATCAAGCAGTCAGTAAAAGGTTCCCACGTCACTCTTCATTTTTATGCTTTTCTCTCCGCAACCATCATAAAACACGAATTCAATGTGTTCTCACAACCACTCGCGGTCGTTAAATCGTTTCGTCAAATTTTACAATTTTAACTGAATTACCTCATTTCTCTGTTGGGCAACTTAGCGTTGAAGTGTTACTTTCTATTCAAACTCACTCAACTTAATTCTATGCGGCTTAAGTGCGGGTCAACATTCACAAGAATAAATTTGCTGTCTTCATATTCCCCTTTTCAATAAAATAACAAACCCAAACTCATGACATGCGCCAAACCACGTTGGTGTTAGCAGCTTTATCTTGTGTCTTTCACCCTGCTCTTGAAATGGACCATCCAGACGCTTAATTTGTTTGTGGAATTATTATGTGTGAACCAACAATTGCGGGTTGTGTTTAGTGTTCGTTAACACCATTTCACATATCCCACTGTCGGTGGTGGCTGTGTCTTAAATGGTGAGATTGGCTTGAAATTTACGATAAAAGTTGTGAATTACTGCGTCTCTCATGGATGGGGAGGAAAAAAGCTGCAGTCGGTGTTAACCTCGGTCTCTACTAGCAAGTTTCTGCAGCTAGCTCAGTCTCTTGCTAACTACATTCAGTTATATGCGCCACCCCGCACGCGGACGACCTTTGCAGGCTCGGAGTCGATGACTCTCCCCCTCGGAGCATATAGTCCGATTGCGAGAAAGTAGACTAATATCAATCACAATCTTCTTCTTCTTCTTCTACTTGCGTTACAGTCCAAGATAAACCTGCCTCTCAGCCAACAAGCCTCTCCAGCTGGAACGTAATTTATCTAGCTGCCTCACATTTCCCACGCCAAGTTAATAAGGGTTCTTCTCAACTCGTGTGCGCTTTCGGTTTCGTGGAGTTCTGTATACCGTTGTCGCACTGGTTTGGAGTCGGCCTCGCCATCTTAGCCGTTGGATCCGTAGACGCCTAGCAGGGCTCATGACGCTGTACATCCTGTACATTTCGTGGTTGATATTCTTCTCGAAATACCATCAACGCGAAGAGGGTCACCAATTTAACGTAGACCAAGGACTTCATCATCTGCTCTTGAGATTGTCCAAACTTCCGTCCCCTAGAGCAGGACAGGGATGATCAAGGTGTTAAATAAGGTGGCGCAATACGCTGCCGCCAGTGTTGATACACATTTGTCCCTGTTTTATCATGACTTTCGGCAAGCTTTCTGGCGATAACTGTTCGCATTATTGTGGCGATCATGCCATGCATGGTCTCCTGTGGTTCCAGTCTGTTCGAGTCGAGTAGCCAAGCGGCAGAATGTTCGCCCAATTGGAGCGACACGATTAGGAAATCGACGTCGAAATTCACGCCGCGCTAACACCACCGACCGATAATTGGTTAAAAAAATCGACATGGTCATGCGCCCCAGTGCTTCCTGTCTGGCTCACAAATGGCAAATATGATGTACGACTCCATTTGCAAATATTAATAAATATTCCCATAGGGTAATTAATTTTGCTCAACCTTGTATAGTGTTAGCTTGGTCCTTCGAAAGAGGGCTCTACTACTTCAATTATCAAGAGTTATTCTGCGTTTGATCTCGGTGTAGAGATCTTTTTGTTTTCTTGGGAGCCGGGAGTAGACAGGGTCCTTATCTACCTTATCTCTTGCATATACATAATTACGATGCGGTTGTAGTCGATTTTGTGTGTCCTTTCTTGAAGCTCTTCTCCCTTGGCTCATCCCATTGTGACCGCCTCCCATTGAATACCAGCAAACACTTCGCTGTGTTCGACCAATGAAGTCAATGTCTTCTGCATATGCTAGCAATTGTACAGACTTTTGGAAGATCGTGCCTCATGTGTTGGCGAGTGTTCTGCACGACCTTCTTCGGAATGATGCTGCAAAAATGACATAAAAGCGCATAGACTTGTCGTGTTCCTTTTTTGGCATGAAAGCGGTGATTTCGTTTCCGACCTCGGTGGAGCAGCGAGAATCCGTCATTTAGCACAACCCGACGAGTTTGACAGGAATGTCAAAACTAGACATGGCGCTGTAAAGCTTGTCTCTATGCACACTTTCATATGCGGCCTTGAAATCGACGAATAGGGGGTGGGGCTCTATCTGCATTTATTGGGTCTTTTTTCCAGGATCTGCCTTAGTGTGAAGATTTGCTAGATTGTGGATTTCCCTAACCTGAAATAGCACTGATTAGGACCTAGGTTATTCACATTCACCTTCGGTACTTGGAGCTGTTGAAAGGGTCTCCTGTTTTTTTGTAGACCGGGCAAGGCTAACTGAGATTCCACTCTTCGAGCATGCTTTCCTTTGGCCATGTCTCACAGATAAGATGGTGGATGTACTCTACCAGTTCGTAACCAGCTACCTTAAAGAGTTCCGCAGACTGTTTGAAGCAACAGCAGCTTTATTCGATGTTAGTCTCGATATAGCGATTTCTTGACTTCGTCTAGGTCGGAGAGACAGAATTCTCTTCCATCATAATACATTGTGTGGAGTGGTTGTGTGGCAGATCAAGTATATGCTATCTTCAAGGAAGGCAGCCACCATCGACGACTTGATCGCAACGTCACGATAGACAGGTATATTTTCGAGGTATAGAAGGACTTCGTCGAACTCGGCTCCCAAGTAAATAGAACAAATAGAGATTAGTACCTAGATTAAACGCAGAATAACTCCAGCTAATCGCCGTTTCTTTGGACTTAAGAGGCAATGGAGTAGTAGAGCTCTTTTTCGAAAGATCTAGCTACACACCTTTCTATACTGTAGAAGGTTGCTACTTTCTACACTATAGAAAGAAGGATTATGATCCTTTCGGGTAAAGCGAGGGCTCCATTACTCTTGTGGTTTTTTAGCTACCCATTACATTCCATCATTTGTTGACGTTCGTGATGACATCTGTCAGTAGGTACATATTAAGCTTGGAATCGCTGTTGTTTGCCGTTTCAAAACGGAGTCGAGGAAGACGAAGTCCGTGACAGCCTACAAGAGCAGACATGAATAGTGTGTTTCCTTTTTTCGTGCCTACAAAGAGGCGAAAGTATATATAAGATGATAGCTTCAGAACGGCCGTAGGAAAGATAAGGTCAGGTGTTCCACTCATCTTAAAAATCTGTCAAAGGGTTCTTTCCTCAGATGGCAAGAAATGACAAATGAAATAGGTCTCGTCGATAGATAGTAGGGATTTTGTGGAATCGTCTATGGAATCCCATAATTCATCGTTACAGTCGCTGTAGCCGTCTTATAACGCTTTTGACTAACCCTGTTCCTTAAATTTTTTGTGATGAGCTTGTGATTTACTTTCAAACATTTTACAAAACGAAAGCAAATACAGTAGACTCTCAATAACGTGAACAATTAAAAACTATGGGAGTTCACTTTTGCGGGAGAGTTCACGTTTGCGAAGGTCAAATTTTAATAAAAGAATGGGACAATCCCACTATAGATCTTCATTTTAAAACGTCTTATCTTTAACAATTTAAAATTTTAAATTTTAAAACAAAACGTAATTGCATAGGAACATATAAAGTAAAAGGTTATGGCATAAAATAAAAATAATTATATAATATGGGCGGCGCTTTAAACCCTAGCTTCTGTAGCAACCACCAGTGTTCTGCGTGCTATTGTTCTCTCACGAGGGATCTACAGTTTAATGGCGACTCCGAACGGCCAAGTTTGAGAAGTTTTATCTAGACAGTTATTACTCTTTGATCATTGTCAGTGACTCCAAAGAGGTAGGGCCGTTAAAAATGGGGAATCGAACCCATTCAGCGAGGTTCTGCTGCGTAGGAGTCGACGTACTTACTACGCCACGGCGAGCCACTATGGCATAAAAAGCAATATTAAATATTGAACACGGGCATTACAGATACGAGATATAATGGACAAAATCAGTCAAATCTTCGTCTCCAGAAGCATTCTCACTGCTTTTTCCTAAGTGTTGTAACAAGAATAAGGAATTTCAAGCTAAAATACAGCTTGCTCAAACAGTTTACTGTTAACCTGAAGCAAAAATAGATGTTCAAGTTTTAGAGTGTTCATGATTTGTTCACGTTTCAGAGATGTCAAGCAAGACACAAATCTGTTCACGTTATCCGATGTTCACACTAACCGTGTTCACGTTATAAGTCTACTGTATACAGTGAGAGCTCCCATTACAGACCCTCTTTTAAGCGGACAATTTTTCACGACCGTGGATTTTAAATGTGAGGTTCCAAATATACCCATGGACGGATAACTCCCTCAGAACCTCTCTGTCCGCATCTGGGAGCTTTTCCTGTATTCGCTGACAATCACCTTCTTCTTCTTCTGGTGGCGTTACAGTCCGGGGTGGACCTAGGCCTCAACCAGCAGGCCTCTCAAGCCGACACGATCTTTAGCCAGCTGTCTCCAACTGCGCACACCAAGATGATTGACCTACATAGAAATAAAATTCATGGTATGGTAATCGAATTCTTTCGCGCGCTGTCCAATGCAAGCAATACTTTATTATTCCGCCTTTCTTTGCCGTTTTCTTTTTGTTTTTTTTGTTCTCTTAGTATAATTACAACACAGAATAAAAATTCAAAATTTAAATAGCAATTTCGTGCATAAGAATTTGAGTGGTGTTTCGGTTGCTATTTTTGACAAAAAGTATCGTATCTACTTTTACTTCATTTTTGATTTGTTTAAGTTTTGGTTATTTTATTAAATTTTGATTTGGTGTTATTGAATTAGTTTCGCATCCGATTGATGGCATTCGAATCGTCTGCTTAAATCTACTCCTACATGCCGCCCTCCATGTGATTTGATTTCGTGTTCTTTTTGGTATTCAGCAAACGTCATATCACGCCTCCTGCGAGCGTCTAGTTGTTATCCAGGTTTGTGAGATAATTCGTGTTCAGTACACCATCCGCGTTGAAATCCTCCAAGGCGTCTATCAATCTCTCTTCGGCGTCTTTCTTTCCCAGTGCAATGTCCACCGAACCGATGCACAACAGCAAGGCCAAAAGCTGAGATTTCCTAAAAAAAAACACAAGAGTGTGTCATGAATTCGAAATGTGATTGACATGTATAGAATATTGTCTTGAACTCACTTGTAGTCGATGCCTAGCTTTTGTCTTGAGTAGCCGAGATCGACCTCCAGGTCCACATTCACCTTGGCGAGATTCTTCTTGAGGCAATCATAGTAGAAGTCAAGTAAATGCTCTGTATTTTTGCGCCTGACGTCCGAGGTCAGTGATGAGATCATGAGAAGAGCGATGTCGTTTGTTGCCCTGCAAAGCGAGATGTCTTGATGATCCCTTCCGAGTAAATGTGTGTTGCAGAACTCACCTGCTGTATGTGACCATCTGCCAGTCTAGAATCACACAGTTGTCCTCCCTGCTTGGATCTGGTCG
This sequence comes from Eristalis intricaria, assembly GCA_964034865.1. Lineage (NCBI taxonomy): Eukaryota > Metazoa > Arthropoda > Insecta > Diptera > Syrphidae > Eristalis > Eristalis intricaria. Next base: position 134,148,192 of record OZ035873.1, read on the forward strand.
ATTCTTCAGGAGCAGATTGTTTGACCAAAAGTCTGTGTGCGTTATCAATCCCATCGGCTCAATTGGCTCCAGAAGTGTCTCGATGATGGTTCGAGTCTTGCTACGTACTTCATTTAACGCCTGCAGCACATCCTCCTTGCCACCGATTTCCAGAAGGAATGTACTCAAATGCGGAAGACCATGTTCGACCAGTTGCTGGTAGCTGTATGATGCCTTGTCGATTTGAAAGAGGAACTATAAGGAAGGCGTCATTGAAACTGGGTTTTTTCCAATTAACAGACAAATTACAACTTACGGGATACTTTTCGTTCAATTGAACCTTCTCTTTGAACTTCATTGCCAGTGAGAGGGCGTGCACTGCTGAGATCGATACGATTGCATACTTGGTCTCCTCCAAGGTAAGACCCGATGTAAAGTGGGCTGATTGATAGCCTAGTGGTCGCATATCTTGCAACACTAAGATACTCTCCGATGGCTCAGGACTGGACTCATCCTCATTCAATCCGGTATTGTATGTGCTGTGATAGCACTTTGGCACCGCTATAGTCATTGGCTCAGCATCCGCTCGAAGGTGACGCTTCTGAAACTCCAATAGGTCTGGAAGAATCTAAAAAATGACATTTGATATTCAATCAGTGGAATCAAGGTCGAATTGATTGCTTCCTGAAAACATGCGAATGCTGGTGAATCACACATCTCTCACTAATAACAGGAATCCACAGCAATTGAATTGCAAAACTCTGAAGTGTGACCTAATTAGGTATTCCATCAGGAAACTTAACATATTGATTTATTCATAATTCAGCGAATGCCAACAGAGAGGAGAGTTGACCTCGAATTGGGAATACATTTTCACGCATCATTCAATCTGACAATATAAAGGTGCGGCGACAATTTGTTTGTGATTTCTATGAAGGATTGAAATGAAAACAAAAACTGACACCACTTCGTCATGAGTGAACATGTTCTTGATCTCTGGAATCCTAGAGGGTTCAGCGAGACACTTCTTTCTCAAGTATTAATCACTCCTTTCTTGCACATGTCTAATCAGTCTTTAGTTAAAGCTTTGCTTAGCAACAGAATGCAATGACAGTTGAGTTTTCCAAACTCTGTTCTTGCACAGAAGGCAGCTGCAGAAATGAATCATTTGTTGATATGCGCCACATTCATATGTCAAGCCAATCAAGTTCTCCCATTTTTCTGTTTGAACCAGTTTGGAGTCTTGAGTCAGATGTCTTGATGCTCAGTTTTGGTGATGTAGAGCGTGAGACAAGTCAAACATCGAATACAAAGAGTTTTGTTTTCATGAAAATAAGACACCGAATTCTATTTACCTGAGTGTAAAATTTGATCTCCCTCAAATCGAACTGGGCTTGGGTGACGAAAAACCTGCTGAACGGGTCGTGCGGCAACAATTTGATAAACAGCTCCAATTGATGTTTTTCATCTTGGAACTCATACTGAATTTTCACAGCTAGCACTTCGCTCAAATTGCTTATGCCATTGGAACTACCCGCCGATATACTGTAGTCCTGTGAATGAGAACTTCTTGTATGCAACCGCCTTGAATCGGACAAGCTTTGTGCGGGGCATACCTTCAATATGAAGTCAGCATTGTATTTATGATGGTCCTTAAGGAAGTCCTGTATCCATTCTGTATTGACTAACCAGTTTTCCGACTCAAATGATTCATCATCAATGTCAGACATTTCTGCGGTTGTTCGGCGTCTGCTCTTTCAATGCTCTACTCTGATGATTGCTGGGGAATAAAAAGAAAATTCAAAGTTCCATAAAATCACTGCATGTAGTACATAATTTGATTCACAATTAAATGCTTCTCAACAGACTCTAAACAGTCTAGACGTAAACTACGGTCTGCACCTGGGTGGTAAGCTATAAACAACCCCATCAGACGTTTAACAATCAGCACGCCCTAAAATACGAACTTTGAATAAACACCACCCCCTCGTATACATCTGCACGGGGAAGTGTGTATTCTAGTCGAAGTCGTCGAAGAGTTTGCTTTTTTCTACTCCCCGTCCCAAGACGATGCAGCTTTTCCTTGTCTTCCTCGTCGGAAAAGCAAACAAATCGAAGAATAGATGAGGTACTTAATTTATCAATTTACCCATCTGCGGCACTTCACAAAATTGAATTTATTCAGAGATAGGTTTTTTTTTACATTTTTTCTGGGCGGGGTTCTTGACATAAACAATGACACTGCACATTTATATGCATTCAGACTCCGTCCTTCTTGTTCTCTTCATTCCTTCATTCCTCTCCTGCTGAGATCGTGCCTCTCCTTACTCTCAGCAGAGCAATTGAATGACCCTTGGGTAATCACTAGCGCTAGCGCCCAGTATCGCTGCTGGTTTAATTGAATTCCATTGCGAATTAAAGTCCAAGCACCTCTACGCGTGTTCACATTTGACAAACACCATCATCAGCACTACCACCACCACTGCAAGGTCAAGTGAGGAAATCCAAAAGATACAGATACATCTCCATGGACAAGAATTTCCTCTGCACAATTTGAGAACAAAAAAAACAAAATGTATCTCGAAATAGTTCACTTTTCGGAAAGGATTCGTATGTCTAGACAACACTGACACGACAAAAGTGCATCGAAGAACGCAAAATGAAATCAAGCGAATAATAATGAGAAAAAAAATATCGTATCTGTGAGATACTGCAGAGCAGATATCATTGTTCTCTCACGGACACGTATGCTGTTATGCCTGCCTACCTTGAGTTAAAATTGGCGAATTTCTTGTGACAAAAAAAAACTATTTGATTAATTTGATTATTTCCAAGAAGAATCCTAGCAAATTTATGGTGGAAAATCCAAGAGGATTCCACTCCCTTTTTTTCCGGTAATCACAGTCTCGACAGCTAACAAGCACCACCACCACCGTTCACGGAATACTCTCGGGGAATAAGGGAAAAGTTTTTGCCGAAATCGTGAACACGTTCTGAGAGCGTACGATGTGTGGAGTCTGCTTTCGCGGTGCTGTGCTCATGATCAATCTGTGCGCTCTCCAACAAATTGGGGAAGTGCTTTGTAATGCACCAGAAGAAGAGCACGATGGTGGTAGTAACACCAGTAGCATAGAATCATTTATGGGGGCAAATGGTTGCGTTGACTGGATGAAAAGTTGATGTTCTCCACTGTTGAAGTTCTTTTTGTTTTGTGCTCTGCTGTTGTTCGTTCCCCTTTTCGGTGTCTGACTCAAATATGTATGCAAAGAATGAGAGAGAGAGAGACCGCGAAAAGTACCATGGAAACAGAGTTGCCAATGCATAATAGTAACAAGTGCTGTCATTGCACCTGTTTTAGAAAAAGAAATATGTTCTGTCGCCAGTGATATGCGATATAAAAAGCGATTAGTGAACGAAAAACAAAAAAAAAACGAGGACTTTCTTTTTGAGAATATTCTGCCCTAGCGAAGTAACCATTCCCAACGAAAACCATTCCGCAACCATTTTCGTACAGTGCTCCGCGATAAAATTCATACCGGACAAATTTGACGTTTGGCTGACTCGAATGTTTGTCTAAAAACGAAATTTAAGGCGTAAAGTGTCATTCATATGGGCAGTGAACTGCGAACGCGAACTTTCAGAAACAACTACATAATTTCCAACAATTATTTTTTTTTTATAATTTGCTCAAGGGATTGCTAATACTCTTATGTGTCCGGAATCATGACACAGCAAGGGCCTAAGTTCTAGAGGGAGAAAGGTAGAGGAGGTAACTGTGCACATCGGTCTTAAATATCTGCGGATTGTAGCCTGTGGGAAATATTAGGCTGGAAAGAGCATTCGATGTTCGTGTAGTGCGGCTGAAGAACGAGTCTCTGAATTTAACTGTGCGTCCGAAAGTATGTTTAAGGGTATACTGATGGGCATTCCTGGCGAGACGGGTATTGCAGGTGAATTCATGGAGAGGAGTTATGCAATTTGCTTGCTCTTTTGAGGATCCTTTGTTGAAATAGCAATAAAACACGGACAAAGAAGAGACGGTACGTGGATGTTAGAGAGAATCTAATGACTGCGATATTACTGTCTCCTATAAGTTTTATGGCTCGCTTTTGGATTCCATCTAGGTAGGTGCAGGGTGGTCTTGGTGGTTTGGGGCGGATGTAAGCCTCAGAAATTAAGGAAATTTAAACATTTCGCAGCATTTTTGGCGACCTCAGATATGTGATCGTTCCAACTAAGTGTTGCGTTGATACACATACCAAGGATGGAAAGTTTTCCGGTTTCATCGACACAAACGCCATTCATGGATAATGGCTGATTATCAAGAGTTCACTGGAGTTTTTGAAGCATTGAAATCCACTCTATTGTTTTTCCCCCAGTTAATTATGCTTGACATACGCTGTCGTTCCAATTCTACGGCCGAAGGGCGGGGTCGTGAGCCTTGGAACGACTAGTGTTCATGACTCCACACAACACGAATGGTTGTCGCAGAAGCTAGGCCCAGGTCCATCTCGAACTGTCGATCCACCCATGTTATTATAATGGCGATTTTTCACGGCACGTATAAATTTAAGCAACTTGAAGAGAGAGTGTACATGTTACGACGCTCACTCGTATTATTGAAGATCTTTTCTTTACATTTTGCGAACCACAAAAGCTTACGCGCTGTATGACATGGTCACTTATCGCAGGGAATGTCTCTGGGTTGTCTAGATTTATGCCTGAAACACAATAGTGCGTTTGCGCTGGCGTTGTCTTTCAACACACAAAATGCAATGGCCATGCACAAAATAGAGCGCCGGCCTGCCTGCCCTGAGTGAAAAATGAGAGAGATGAGAGGATGGTATTAAAACGTAAAATGTAAGTCCATCGCAAGCCAATATTGAACATGTTGGATATTTTTGGACAGAGGAGTGCGCTGTGAGAGAGAGTTTCTCCCAAATTGATAGTTTTCTTCCAGATTGAGAGTATTTAGTGTCACCTGTCATTTGAGAAATGAAAACAGCCGATTAAAAATAATTCAACGAAAAAAGTCATTTCGCACTCTCTCCGTAACATGAAGTCGGCTGGCGTAGAGCACTATTGTGTTTCAGGCATTATTCAACCTCTGTGCGTTGGTACAACAGAAATCTACACACAGCATGGACGACGCTGGTGATTTGCATCGAAACTCATACTTTGTAGTTTCTGTTTTGATCACGTTATTCTAAATTAATTTATTTGTTCATGTTATTTTCTGTCAATAAATTTGTTCACTACTTTTTGGACTGTTAACTGAAAAGGTCGCATTTTTTTAAGTCGCGTTGTCTAATTCCTATGTAGAGATTTTTATTGAGCCTTTAATTCAAATTCTACATAAAAGATCCATCCAAATCTCCAGAGCCCCTTGATCTATATAATAATAATAATATGGGTGGCGCGACAATCCGAGGCGGAACTGGGCCTAGCTCCTCAGCAACCACTCGTGTTGTGCGTGCTATTGTTCTTTCACGAGTGGAAGGGACCTACAGTTTAATGCCGACTCCGAACGGCGAAGTTGAGAAGCTTTTTCTAGACAGGAATACTCTTTGAGCATTGTCAGTGCCTCGAAAAAGGTGGAGCCGTGAATTGTGAGATGTGGTAAATTCGGGTATCGACTTACCCACTACACAACGGCGACCCACATTGATCTATATAAACGTTTAAATATTTTTCGCCGTTTCGCCGCTAGAACGTTTTTTTTTTAAATTTCTTTTCGTCTTATCAAATAAGATGGTCACTCTCTTTCCCGCCAATCTAAACGTAAACCATTGCCTGACTGCTAAAAACTTAGCACGGCAACACAGCGCTCGCATTTTGCAAAAACTACCACTTCGATGTACATACTCTCAAGTTATACCAATTTTCTCTCTCGCTCTCTCTGTCCATAATCTAAATGACCATGAACATGTCACGAAGCTTTTTCCTTCTTCCCGCACATGCTTCACTAAAAAGCAGCACTTCTACTCCGTTCCCCTCGCTCCGTCGGATGAGTCGGAGAAAAGCTTTCCCATTATTGCCTCTCCTCTTTCTTCGTGCTTCATTTATCGCCCTAGCTTCGAACTCTCTTCCACGGGCTCTCGCTGAATCATCTGCGACTCCAACTGAAGCGCCGGTGTATACATATGTGCACACAGCCAGAGCGACGACTCCAACAAAATGAAATACGAACCGGCATACAAACATTTGGCGGAATAGCAATTGTCCAGATGACACTCGTAAAAATTAAATGTCTTCCATCGAATCAACATCGTCACTGTCATCCCCCTCGCTTCCCGTCAAGCATTCATTCATTCAGTAAGCAAGTGACTCATGATGTGGTGTTTTGCCTCTCTTCCTCATTAATTTTGAAAGTCGTCCCCTCGTTGAAGTGTCCTCACTCCAATCATCCAGAGAGAGAAAACTATTTCCCGACACCTCCACATGTCATTGCACCCTGTGGCGTGCACAACGGCAGGCAACCGCGTTCATGGTTGATCCATTGCAAATAATTCAATGGTTTGCTGTAACCCGAACCCACCCACAATGGTCTGCAATTGTATCCACCACCGCCACCAGGGTTCCTTTTGTTCTCTTCCGTTAATTTCTATTATTGTTTGCCAGGCAGCAGATCTGAATGGTGCGGAAAGCTCTTCCGTTTGCGGAGAAATGTTACTTCACTATAGGAAACGTGGTCATGCTCAGTATCAAGAGCACAAGAATCTGCTCCATGAGGCTGCTGCTGATTCCGTGCGAACGCTACACCCGTGTGTGTATACACGTTATGCTCAGGTGTAGTGTGCTGATTAAGTATATTGATTTTTTTTCTTCTTTCAACGTCAACGAGCATATGGGCTTGACTGGAATGAAATGAATTACAATTAAGGTAAGGCCGTTGAAGGAAAAGAGGAGTCAAACTGGGCGGATGAATGAATATGACATGCAAGACAGTCCTCCTCCCGGCGGCACAAAGGAATCACTGGCACAGAAATGTGGCCTTGTGTGGGCTCAGTGAAAAGAATATATAAACACTGTTTGACTTAAAGGATTGGCTGGTGGAGCCTTTAAATTTTCCTATTCCGCTGAGGAGTGGCAACAAAATGCCTATTGTCTGTTTCTTTGCTAAATGGCCTCAAATGCTTACAGGGGCTGCTGGGGTTGCTTTTGTTCTTATGCCTGCAAACGTCAGAAGAAGCTTCAAGAACTTGTGATTAGTTTTATGGCAAAACAAAATGGATGCACCTTTCTGCAAGGGTTGCACTAAAATAGGTTAACAAGCAGTTCCCTATTTGGTCTGCGAATGTCGCTTGAAGCTCAACAAGAATTCCTTGGAATTATGGCTGACGTTTTGGCCAGACTAATGAAGAGATATTTTCTGTCGTGGTGGTTGTGGCGTGCACAAAAGGCTTAATCATCTGCTTAATGGATGGATTCTTATTTTCTGATAATGTTGAAAGAGGATTTAAAATTTGCGAGGGTGAAGAGCATTACGAATACCGTTTTTCGCGGAATCCAGACGCAGCACGGGCCGAAGGTTTAGAAGGAGCAGCGAGAGAGAGGGCATTGTACAACCATAAAGCACATGCAGTGATGAAGAGTTGTGGAAAATAAATCCACAGATGTGAAGGGTGTGGAAACCTGGTGAATGAATTTATATTAGTAGCACGTGTCAGAAGGAGTTATTCTAGGTGCTCATTGTGAGGAAACAGTCTGGACAACAGTTTGCAGTCTAAGAACTGAATGGTATGAACAGTGTTAAAAGACATTCCTTCCTTCTTATTGCGCTGAAACTGCACAGCCTTCTGTTATACCACGTTTCCACCGAAAGAAACCGCGAGGTATCATCAATTTTCTCCGAACCTACCAGGTTCGTCATACATTTTCAGGGTCTGCAAACCTCGCGGTTTCTGATAAACCTCGTTGCAGCCTCCGTGAATTCATCCGTCCATGAGAGGTTGTCAAACCGAACAAGTCTACAGAGTGAACTTCAGCTTATTTTGGTGATCATTTCCTCATGCTATCCCTTTCTATCTGCTGGTGTTCTCACACACTTATTTCCTGTAAACAGACAGCTGTTCTGGCGGCCATTTAAAAATTGAGAGCCAGTGACATTTGTTTTGGCGGGTACCAGAAATGACGTATTATAGAGATAGCCGACTTCACAGCTGATTGACCCCTTGCCTATCGACGAATTTGAGTGCTTTTCTGACAGTTATTCAACTTAAATGGCGTTTGAATAAGCGATATAAAAAAAGTCGTCAAACATTTTAAGGGGCGAGAGAGGTAGAAGTCGGACATCTCTGTAATACTTCATTTCTGGGAAGCGAATGACTTGAGATTTAATAGCGAAACTATTTCAAATCCGTTGGAAACGGCCTATTGAGGTTAGAGTAAAAGTTTATCCGTATTATGCATCTCCAACTAGTGGCCGTGCTCCTGTTATGTTGCTATTGCATGTATTTATGCCACTTTGTCTAAAATGTTATGTTTTCAATAACTTGTATTTGGCATGCCGTCGCGGGTTTGTCCGTCGACTCCTACACAGAGAATTCTGAGGGTTCAATTCGCGACACGAACACCTCTCATAATTAAAAACTTCACCTCTTTCGAGTTAAAGGTTAATGACAAAAGGCAAGACCGTACATGAGGATTATAATTATAGTTATAGTACATTTCAAATGACATCTAGTGTCACAATTAATTTCTGATATTTTTTTCTGATTGGAAATTAGAAGTGGTGGAACCCTTTTAGCTAACTATATTGATTTAATGATGAACTTAAGTGCTAATTCAGACATTAAAATCATCGAACTTCGGTAACTCGAACCACCACTTGTCACAAAATAAATTCGAGCTTTGATAAACTTCGAGTTAAAAGTAAGTAAATATTTATTTACCTGCGATATAATACATAGAACGTAGAGGAGCATAGTTATAATTTAAAAAAGTCTGTTACACTTTACTGAAGAGCTAACTTTTTTCTTCTGTTTCTTAAAAAATCCTCAATGCAATTTAAACCATAATCATTTAAACATAATCATTTGTTGTTTCACGAGTCTTTTTGTATAAACGCTAAATGAGTAATGAATTTGCTCGTTTCAAGGCGGTTGAATAAAATCATCTTCAATTATCACCAAGTCATTCCCCATTACATCACTGCCTCTGTCATGGGTATTGTCGAACTGAGAAGATTCGGATTCACATCTAAATATATCAACAATATCTTTATCTGTGAGCAACTCCTAAGTAACAATATCGCCATCCCCCTGCAGAAATACATAACATACTTAGCACCTTGTATATATATCTGGTATTTTTTCAAGCTTCAAATTCCATCTGCAGTTGAATTCCTCCTTCATTTATTTCGTTTGGGCGTTTAGTTCTAAAAATCAAAGGAATTTCATCATCTTCCCTGCGCTCAGAATATTCACTAAGAACACGATTTTGTTTATACTAGGTCAAAGAACATACAAACGCAGTGCTCCGAAAGTGATTTTTTATAAAACGAATTGTCGGATTGCAGAATTTGGGAATTTCTCCCAAAATTCGATCGAAGGCGACGCCAAATAATCTGTTCGAGTTATCAAGACATTCGAGTTATCGCAGTCAAATTACATGTAAATTTCAGTCTTGGCGGTATTGTTAACCAATTTCATTCGAGTTATCGAAGTTCGACTGTATATTGTAATTATCACTTCAATGGTTAGGTTAGGTAGGCGGGCTGCTAGTGCATTCACCAGCACATTTAGACCATATTGGTCCATTGGGATACCTATAATCAGACTAGTACCACTGATTGACTACTCCAATGATAGTGCCGTTACTTGGATCCCAACCGCAAATGATGACAGGACCAGATTTGAAAACCAGATAAAAAAATTATCACTTGAATAATCACTTGTTATTCTCAGCTAGCTGAAAATTAATTATGTGACTTGCTGAATTTGTAAAGAGGTTTGTTCGATTTGACCAACCTACAATTCAACATTCCGACGGAAAACTGAACATTTTGGCTGAAAAGTTTGATTTAGGTGCGGTGTAAATGTACTATTAGTGTCAAACGCGCATAGGGTGATAGCATGTAAAGTCGGCCGCCGCGCCAAGAAATGATGCGTAATTGTTAATCCGTTTGTAAGACACACATGCATATTTTGTTTTCCAAAAGTTTAACAGTTTTCCTGTCTGCACTGTTCTTTATTCAAATTATAACTTTGAGTCAACTTTTTACTTGAAGTGAAACGTCGGGATTTTAGTAGAAAAAAATAGTGGAAGTGCTTGCAAAAATGTCTTAAAATCAATGAAATATTGACAGAAGTGCGTTATATTATTATATTTATCTTATAAATATGTTCTTTCTACTGTTTATGGAACACAAATCTTAAATTTTCTTTTTTAAACAAAAAGAGAGGAGGCCGACATAAGAAGACCATTTTTTGAGTGATTTTTCTAATGTCGGCTGCCTTGGCATGGCCTGGAATAGTCAAAGTATGCGTGTAAAAACTCGGGCCAACTACTAAATACTTAACTGGCCGACTTCTAAAGTTGAGGGGGGCGACTACTCAAAAATGATGTCTTCATTAACATTTTTGCAAATAATTTGTTTTAGGTAGTAAATACACTAAAAATACTTTGAATTTCATAATTAGGACATTTCATTTGATCAGAAATGGTGAACATTATATTCCTTATTATAATAACGGATTTTTTAGAGCAAATTGAACGTAAAAAAATGAGTTAAGCGGCCGACTACTTGCACTATCACCCTAGGTGAATGAGCGAATATGATTGCGACTGACAATAATGGGGTCCGCGACTTTTCGTTAAGCATAGCGTTCATACATATGCCAATTGGACAGATGAACAAGAAAAGGGAAAATACGCACGCACAACAAGAGTGGTTGCTGTAGAAGTTAGGCCTACATGTAAGACATGTAATCATGTGTGCTGATCAATGGATTTTTTTGAAAATGAGTTATTTTTCAGAGTGTCCATTCCGATGTTCACTCTCCAGTTCTCTTGTTTTTTTTTATACCCAGATCCATTGCTTAATGTTGTTACTGCCTGCTATTCTTAAAGCAGCTTTAACACTTGGCAGCTAATTTCAGGTTTTAGAGTCGGTATGGGGATGGATTTGCATTTGCCATGTCTAACGTAGGTCCTTATGAACCAGCCGTCCTTTATGTGATACCGTACTCCGTTTTGTCTTAAGCAGTGTTCGTTACTAAGTGGTTCTTAGGAATCTATTTTCTATAGAGTTGAACGAATGTCTACATTCGCCTTAATTTCCAAGCTACTGAATGTCTTTGACATGTGCCCAGGTGGTGAGGGTAAAAGCGTCGTCTACTTATTTTCTTCATCACCACAGCTCCTACAAGAATTATTTTATGGCGCTCCCATACTTCTTGCTTCATTTACCTCAAAGCAGTGTCCGATGAGAAAGTCCGTATTCTTGCTAAAAACTCGTATCCTTTTTTGGTTTAGAACAGCCCACATTTATTTAGATGATCTGCATATGTCAGGTTCTACCCATCTGCGACTTGTGTCGATAAGGATATCTACTAGTGACCACCAAGACATGATTCCCTCTTGCTTAACTTAATTACATCTCAGACCTCCGACCTTCAGTATCGGGTATTATTTATCAAAGCAAGGATGCACATAAAGGGTTTGCCAATAAGGACTTGACAACTTTTTTGTTTTAAATAAAACACAAACCATTTGGCGCTAAATTGCACGAACGAGGCGGCCCATTCTTGAGATAACACGCTCACCATACTTACTCTTCAATAAATTGATTGAAACGTATGCTGTGTGGCTTGTGGCACCATCCTGTTAAAACCACATGTCGTCCAAGTCCACATCTTCCAATTCGGGCCAAAAATAACCGGTAAGCATGACGCGATAACGCTGACCATTCACAGTAACGTGACGATCGTTATCGTCGACGAAAAAATTTGACCAAATACCGCCGCCGGAATGCAAACCGCAACAAACATGATCTGGTAATCATGAAGCACATGTAGATTTTTACCCAACCAATAACGCACATTTTGCATGTTGACGAACCCATTGAGCCAAAAATGTGCTTCCTCGCTGCAGATGATTAACGCTCTTAAAGTTGCGTTCACCGACTCCGAATTTTGGTAGAAAATTTTTATAATTTGCAGACGTTGCTTGTTCGTGAACTTAACTATGATGAAAATGTTGAGCTTACTGAATAAATGGACAGTGACAGTTTGATGATTAGTGAAAAAGTGCGTTCACAATTTAAAATTCAAAGTTGTTAAGTCACCATTAGGAAACCATTTATTTATATGAGCATGTCCGCATAGGCCGAAAATGAATGGAAATCATGCAATCCGACATCACTTTGACTTCAAAATGTATTCCTTCGCAAGTCCATCATATTTTAAGTTTCGTTTCCAATCCCCAATACCTATCCAATCGCCAATTTATTCATCAATTGATTTCTCATTTCAGATCCTCGTGTCACCAGTTTTAGCTGGCCTAGCCGTCGCTATAGGAGTTCCAATTCTCCTCTTTTATGTTTATGGTGTAGTTCCAGTGTCTCTCTGTCGTGCCGGATGTGGGGTGTCAACACGTGATGGCTTCAAATTCGATTTCGATGATGAGGAAGAGGAAAATCAAATGCGCAATCAAAGCGATGGAGCAAGTGTTGATGCAGTCTCACGAATTGGTGCTACAAGTATTGGTGAGGTCAGTTTAAGTGTAGCCAGCGGCAGTCATATCGGTGTACCAAGTCAAACGAACAATTTTGGTGCATCATCACACGCATCAAATCGTGAATCAACAACAGCGTTAGCTGGCAGCATTACCGGTCATCATAGATTAGAAGTGCAAGCAGATGTGAGCTCATCAGAGACAGCGTCTGCCGTGACTTGTGTTAGTGAGAAGTCGGGGAATACGCTTAATGATACTGCCTCCACAAAAGCTTTGGCTGGTTCGATACTTAGTTACAAACAGGTAAGTTTTATTGTGGGGGCTTTGAGGATCGTGGAATTTCATGCATTTTTTTTTGTTCTCAGCAAATGGATTCATCTAATGTTAGCGAAGATGGAGCTTCCGAGAGAGTTAGATTTGATAATACCGTTTGTTACGTCATTGATGGCAAAAAGGATTCAGATGTTTGGTATACTGCACCGTTAGATCAGGTAAGAGCAATAACTTAATGTGGTCTTCGAACGATCTTATTTATATTATCCATCCAAGTGACTTCTCAGTTATCACATCGTTTTCGTTCTTCCAATGCCAACTACTTATTGATATCAATTTTATTTTCAGGATCCGGGCGCAGATAAAGCCAGTGTTGGTAGCAGTCGTTCATTTCGCAGTTCCGAGCGGTCATATCGTGAAGACTTAGATCCAAACAACTCAGCTACCACAGGAAAACGTCTTGCATTTAGTTCACGTCATGCCAAACTTAATTCGGCAACACATCGAACTCTCTCACTCGATTCGAATACCGGATCGAATAATATCCCAGAAAACGTTAGTCTAGAACAACAGGCTGAAGAAGAGGATAAGGCTGCATCATCAGCTCCCGCAATTTCCTCAAAAGAGGACCCAACTAATGCAACAGCAACTCCAACTTCACCGAACTCAACGTCACCAACAAAAAACTCCACACGAACATCGATTCTAAGGCATCTATTCTTTGCTCAAAAGGATAATCAAAACAGTGGCAACGGCAAGCTTTTTAAAGAGTATATAGACAGCGAAAGCAGTGCATAGAAATCGCTTGAAATCAATTTTATAAAGTCTTTTAAAACGCAAACACATGGAAAAACAAAAAAAAAGTTTTACTAGAGAACATGCTTCAATTGTCGTTGTTGTCACCGTTGTCGTCTAGATAGATCAGAAATGAAATTGTTCACATAAATATTGTGTCTAATCGTTTAAAATACTATACTTACTCAAATTGTTGTTCATCGTAACTTCTTCTTGCATTGATATAGAAACCTGCATAATGTATCTTTGTTAAAACAAAACACAACCACACACATACTTACACTGAACTCCCACTACCCCCCAACTGTTTTTGAAGACCTCGTCTTTTGAATGTGCATTTGTTCATTTCTTTTTGCAATCAGTCAGATACTTAATCTTCCTGATGAAATGATTTCCTATCTGAAAAGATAATATTCCCTGTGCCAAAGTTTTTGTTTTCCTTAAATGAAAAAAAAAAAACTAAAACAATATTCAGCTCATAAGTCTCTTTGACAACTTGCGTATGAGTTAAAAATCAAAACCTTTCGCTTTTATTTGCTGCTCTAAAAGACTGAAACACAATTAACAACAAACACAATGCACTTGGATTTTTGGCAGAGAAATCATCCAAAATAAAACTTCTTGTGAAATAAAGCCACATATTGCTCGAAATGATTAAATCATTTACTTTTTTTGATATAATACAAACATACGAATGTTTTCCTTTTGTCCAAACAAACGCATAGGTCTTTGAAAAGCACACCGTTATTTTTTTTTTACAAATATACATCTGTAAGTGTGCTGTAAACTCTTTATCAAAAAGAAAAAAAAAACATTTATTATAAATCATCGCTGTGTATGCATCTATTGGATAACGTAAAACTTAAGTGAAATTAACAAAAATTAAGTTTCTTCAGAATTAATAAACACATACATATAAATAAGAATAATAATAATTTAAAGGATATTCTTCAACGGGGAAAAACCTGAATTTCAAATGTGATTTTAGTTGGAATCGAATTACAAATGTAAGAGAAATGCATTATCAAAAAAGCGTTGCTTAGTTAGTTTTTAGTAATGTTTATGTAATGAAAAAAGTAAAATATTAATAATGAAAATCAAACAACATTATTATATATATTTTTTGAAAAATTAATGTGAGAAAACAAAAAATGAATAGAAAACAATTTTTACGATTCAATAAATAATAATATTTTATCCGCCCTAAACAATCAAAAGAGAGAATAAATCCTATATCCTTTTCGCACAACGTGAGAGTTTCCTTAAATTAATTAGTATCATGTTTTTTTTCGATTCAAACGGAAATGGGCCTGAAGGGGACGATGGGCGAATGGGAATGTGTGCCATCTTAATTTTTTGAAAATTCAGCGGGAAAATTTAGAACTTAAATTCCAAGTACCTCCGAATTGGAGTTGACTTCCAAGACCAAAGGAAGGATTTCTAACCAAGACCTTAGAATGGCAAATCGGTAGATAAACATTCTGGACGTATTTTACCCGATTTATTCGCCATGGAGACCATGTGAAAATATTGGACAGCTCTCCGTGAAATGCGTAAAGCAGACTGCCCTCAGATTGCCTCCCTGCTCCCACTTGAATTAAAAATATTTTCATCCGGTAAACCACAATAATGTACCGGAAGAACATGGCTGAATATGTTCTTCAGATGGAAGTTAAGAGTGTACTCTTAACTAAAAGAACTAAAGGAACATCGTCGTTCAACAACTTTACTTAACCCTTTTGTCAATTTTGCCATTTAGATGGATATTTTGATGTGCGGCATTTTGGGCATTTCAATGCCACCTTACAACAACTCCTTGTCACTTGTTGTTACAAGTATCGCTCTCCCTAGATAATTTTTCTTTAGCTGTAACGGTAAGGTGCAAGGCAAAACTTGGTTTTAAAATTGTTCCTCTTTTCCATAGTGCTCAGGCATTCCTGGTATCGTAAAACAGACAAATATGGCCTTGATTCTGATAGAAAATGTTCAGACTTGCATCTGTTCCGTAACATCTAGCGGTTAAAATGCATATTCCACATTGAGAAGGTGCTTACTAAACTCCTCCAGGGTAATCCTACATGTGGATAACATGTAGCTTTTATAAATCTGATCTTCATAAATCTCAAAAAATTTGGAACACTAAACTTGGCATCCACACTCGATCAGCAATAGCAATCCCGTCAATCATTGCGATTTACCAAGTCAGTCACAACTTTATCCCATTACCCGCCCGAATAATCCCAATGCTTTAATAAATTTCCTTTTGAGATTAAGCAAGAAATGAACACTGAAACGAATACATAAATCAAAACAAATCGAAAACTCTTCAAATTATCAACAAGTTTTCATCCCCACTTGTTCTATTCATTTTTGTTTGGTTTCAAATTGTTTTTGTTTATCCTAGGTTTTTGTTGTTATTTTACATTTGCCAATACGACTTTAGTTTGTTAATGAAGTAATTATAAACATGAAGAAAGAATATTAAAACATCGTTATATGTCTGTCTATATAATAATCTTTAAACAAAAAATGATAAATTTATTAGTGTAATAAAAACTAAAAAAACAATTGTTAGCATTAATATTCTACAATTACAATATTGTTTGATAAGTTTCTCTTCCTTTTTTGTATAAAATAAAAATCGACTGTAATAATGTTTACGAATGAAAAATATAAGTGTGTTTTATTTTTATCATTTTATACACATTTTATTTTTGTGAAGTAGTCTCTTTATTTTATTGGTTCATTGAAACCGAACCACGATGCCAACGTGGGCAGAGTGCATCGGTGTCATGATTCTTTTGACGGCATTTTCTCTGATGAGCAGCGTGATATACCAGTAAAGCCATGTCCGTTGGATTTTGTCGCTGTTATTAGCTTTTTTTCTGGTATTCATCTTCTTCTTCTTCTTTATTTGGCGCATCAGTCCGGGGTGGACCTGGGCCTCAACCAACAAGCCTCTCCAGCTAGCACGGTCTCTGGCTAGCTGCCTCCAGTGTCGCACGCTAAGTTGGTTGAGGTCCTTTTCCACCTGGGTGCGCCACCTTAAACGCGGGCGTCCTCTGTTGCGTTGTCTCACGGGTTCGGAGTCGAAGACTCTTCAGCCCGGAGTTGAGTTGTCCATACGCTCTACATGGCCTAGTCATCTTAGGCGTTGGATCCGAAGACGCCTGACTAGACTCATGTCGCTGTACAGCCCGTACAGTTCATGGTTGAAACTTCTCCTCCAGAAACCGTCAACGCAAACAGGACCAAAGATCGCACGCAGAGCTTTTCTCTCGAAGATACCAAGGACTTTCTCATCCGCTCTTGAGATTGTCCTTGCCTCCGCGCTTTACAGCAGGACTGGGATGATCAAGGTCTTGTATAAAGTCAGCTTGGTCCTTCGAGAGATGGCTCTACTACTCAATTGCCTCTTGAGCCCATAGAAACAGCGGTTGGCAAGAGTTACTTTGCGTTTGATCTCGGTACTGATGTTGTTTGTACTGTTTACTGCGGAGCCGAGGTAGACGAAGTCCTTGACTACCTCGAAGTTATAGCTGCCCATTGTGACGCTCTGTCCAAGACGTCAATGTTGTGTGTCCTTTCTTGATGACAGCATATACTTCGTTTTGCCCTCATTCACCGCTAGACCCATTTTATCCGCTTCCGCCTCAATGCCAGCAAACGCATTATTGACGGCTCGCTGTGTTCTGCCAATCACGTCAATGTCGTCCGCGTATGCTAACAGTTGAACGGACTTCTGGAAGATCGTGCCTCTGGTGTTGGCGTGTGAGTCTCGCATGATCTTTTCCAGGATGATGTTAAAGAAATAACATGACAGCGCGTCGCCTTGCCTAAAACCTTTTTTGACATTGAAGGTCTCTGTAAGCTCGTTACCGACCTTGATGGAGCAGCGAGAATTCTCCATCGTCATCCTGCACAACCTGACGAGTTTGGCAGGATTGTAAAAACTAGACATGGCGTTGTATAGCTCGTCCCTATGCATGCTGTCATATGCGGCCATGAAATCGACAAAAAGGTGGTGGGTGTCGATTTGCATTTCTTGGGTCTTTTCCGGGATCTGCCGTAGTGTGAAAATCTGGTCGATGGTGGACTTCCCTGGCCTGAAGCCACACTGAGGGTTTATAAACCGGCTTCAGGCGAGTACACTAAACAATAAAGAAGATCTTGTAGGCGATGTTCAGGAGACTTATCCCTCTATAGTTGGCGCAGTCAAAGGGGTCTCCTTTCTTGTGGATCGGGCAAACGATACTGAGATTCCACTCATCGGGCATGGTCTCCTCCGACCATATCTTACAGATGAGCTGGTGCATGCGCCCAACCAGATCATCTCCAGCTGCCTTAAAAATTTCAGGAGACAGTCCGTCCGTAGCGGCAGCTTTGTTAGACTTCAGTCTTGATATTGCTATCTTAACCTCGTCCTCATCGCATTTTAGCAGTCTGCAGAAATGCTTCTTCCAAATTCTCAGTATCGACAGCGACTCTAAAATTAGTTGTCCATTCTCCTCCCGGCAAGCTTCTGTCCGAACCTTATATCCACTTGATAACTGTTTCACCCTCTGGTAAAACGTTCGGACATCGTTCCTGCCGTAGCACCTCTCCATCTCCTCGATCGCGCGCTTCTCGTGCTCTTTCTGCTTTCTCCTGAGAAGCCGGGTCTCGTCCCTTAGTCCTTGTTTGTAGAGCTCACGAACAGCTCTCGTTGTTCGTTGCAGCGTTGCTTTTTAGGCTTCCAGCTTCGCTGCATGTGCCAGTCTACACTCGTTGTCAAACCATGGGTTTTTTCTAGGTGGTGCCGTAAAACCCAGCACATCAGTGGCAGCATCCTTGATGGCTTCTTGACAACGCCTCCAATCTTCTTCGATTGTTTGCGCAGGTGGCGATGAACTTAGAGAGAGATTCCGGAAGACTCGATTGGCAAAAATCCTAGCAGTCCGTTCCGATTGTAGCTTTCCGTCCTTTCTCGACTCCGTTGATCTCTTGATATCCGAGTTCTTACCTCGGTTACAACAAGGAAATGGTCCGAGTCGATGTTGGGTACTCGGAACGTTCTGACATCAAGAATGCTGGAGGAGTGTCTGACGGCGATCGCAACATGATCGCAACCGCCAGGTCCCTTTATGGATGCTGAGGTGTGGGAACCGCGTGCTAGCTACATAGAGATTACGTCCCGTGACAAAGACCTTATCGGATGTGGTGTAGTGCAGGCTGTGTTTCCCGATGACTTTGGCAAAGATGTCTTTATTACCCAGCTTTGCATTGAAATCTCCTAGAACGATCTTGGTGTCGAAGCTGGGGCACTGATCGTAAGTCCTTTCTAGGAGATCATAGAAGTCATCCTTGCTGTTGTCATCGTTTTCGGGGCGTGGGCGCAAAACAGGCTGATGTTTCCGAATTTAGCCTTGATGCGGATTGTTATAAAGCGTTCGCGTTTACAGACAAAGCTTAAGACTTTTTGCCTAAGTCTGCCTCGAACAACAAATCCACATCTAAATAAGCGCCTCTCTCTGTTGTAATCACCATAGTAGATGTCGCAGTTTCTCATCCTCTTCTTGCCCGGCCCATACCTCCGCACTTCCTGGATTGCGGTAATGTCTGCTTTGTATCAGTCCAGGGCATCCGCGTGTTCTTCGGCTGCACGTGGTCTGTTAAGGGACCTAACATTCCACGTGCAGAACCGAAAATCGTTGTCCTTGTATCGTTTGATGAGGTCGTCAACATTAATTCCGTCCGAGTTAACCTTACATAACCCCCAACTGGGTGGCCAGGCCCCTTTTATTTAACCCTCGGGCGGATGGTCCGGGTTTATCCGGTGTCGGTAACCTAAAACTATAGGGATCTTCCGGCGCCATCTCAATTCCAAGGCCCCGGTCTGGCCTTGAAAGAACCTTGTAGACCTGTGCTCCGAAAATGTCGAAGTAGCTCTAGGATTGCGCACCAGGGTCCTGCTGATTAGAGTTTCGGATGCCACCGTTGGCCACAGATTTCCATCTCCTCCGCCGCCATCCATACAGAGAGATGAGCCCTGGTACAGGCACACTCTTCCCCCTCTCTCGTAGCAGCCAACGACGTCCCACGAGGGTTGGTTACCCCATCTTCGATCGAAGGTATTCACCTTGTTGCCTTAAATATTTTATATGTATGCATTTTTGTTCTTTTGTTTTATAAGCTTTGACTTCGAACCATCAGCCACCAATGAGATTCCATGTTAGCTTATGCTATTTTCCCATAAAATGAAACCGAGAGTAGTCATAAAATTTTTCTAAGCTTCCCCGGTTACACCATACATTTCGGGGTCTCGAAACCTCACGCTTCAGCGAAATCCAGTTGAAAATCCCCCGACTTCATACGTCCGTTCGAAGTTGTCAAACCGAAGAAGACTTCAGCGTTAACTAAAATTAACTATTTTTGTAATTTTACTGTGCATTGTCTCTCTCTCTCTTTTCTGGTGTTCTCCTGTCAACAAACAGCGGTATTTCCGGCTACTTCAAAATACACAGCCAATGGCATTTGAAAACACTTCACGGCTTATTGAGGTTTCAGTAAAAATTCAACCAAACCTTGATTATGTTAAGTAGCTGATTCCCTTCCCCCAAGCAGTAGTCACATTTAGGCCAGCCTAGGCATCCTATTTTGCAAACCTTTTAACGCTTTTGATAAAGCAGATTATGATGGCTGACACTAATGATGCTTAGTTCAGGCAGGTTGTTAAAGGAGTAGGTCCGTAAGTAACTTCTCCTTTGGGAGGAGAGGGGACTGCTTCGACTGCAGTTCAGAGAAGTCTGTGAGTTAAATGTGAATGCATTCTTAGTTTTAATCACCGCTTGACTTACAGTGACGAGATCCCTACGTTGGATGCCACGGCAATTTCGGCAATATAACACGAGCAAAAATAGTCTAGTCCAGCTAGTACTTGGCCCATGTAGCGCTGAAATGTTTGTGGAACTCGAATAAGCCAAATGGAGTGCTGACAGCAGTTTTCGGGATGTCTCCACTTGCCATGATCTTGAAGAACACGTTCTTGCTTTTCATGACTGGTAACCCGTTATGCACAGCCATGACAAAGCTGCCTAATTGATTTAATTTCTGGCTAAAAGCCACTCTAAGGATTCGCAGAGAACCATCTATAGTCTGAGAGTAGACTTCCAATATGGTCTAGAGAGAATGCTAGTTTAGAAGTTCGAGATCGATCGTCAGATCAGTGTACGGGTCTTAATCCATCAAGATCAATTGATGGTTATGAAAGTATAAATGCCATAACGGCCTCTCCTTCCTCAAGCCACTGGCAGTGTCTAGATTTTACAGTTGCCAGGATAAGATTCTGAAACCGATATAAACAATCGGAGCAGGTATAAACACACGTGAGAAAGCTAAAATAATACCCGGTGGAGACAACAACATCCTCCCGGACCGTAGGATCACCCCAACGAGAAACCTCACTTTTCACAACTGGCCAGTTTAGTTTATGCATTGCGAAACATCTCATGACATACTCAAACATTTAAAATCGAAGAAGAAAAACAAACAACACGTTCATTTCGTATTAAGGAATTTTAATATTTTTTTTTTTAAATGAAAAACAGGATTTATAAAAATACATCTGCGAATTATACAAACGATTTGCTTTAAAAAATATATATTTCTATGCATATTATGTTGTTTCCTGTAGTGCCAAAAGCAATAAAAAAACATTTACAAAAATATACTTCTACAGTATACGATTTAAGAACAAGAAACAAGACAATATTAAAAAAAGAAATTAAAAAAAAGTATGACACAATCGTTACACAAAAACTGCCACAGTTAAATTATGTTTGCACTTATAAATATAGATCTTCATTTTACCACGATTATTATTACATTTTACTTTTACACAAGAGACACACATACAAACAATTAGCAATTCCACCTTGGTTACGTTGAAGGCGGTGTTCTCTTATCATATTTTGTTTCACTTTCCATTTGCAAATAATAAATGAAGACGGATTAGATACTTTTACAAACTATGACCTAATATTTATGCCTATGTTTGCGGGCTTTTCCTTCATCCGGTGAGTTGCAACACTTCACTGGCTGGCTGGTGGCTGGAACATCGATGGATGTGGCTTAAAGTTAACAACCTCATTGAAGACCAACTCCTTCCATTTTTCAACTGGTAGTTCCATCACTTCGAAACTCTGATCGTACAATTGTGAAGTTTGTTCATCCGATGGATCTGAATACTTCTCAACGTATCTGAAAGTGCATTTGAATTATTAATGTAATCTTGGATAGGGATATATAGGGATTGTTCTTCTTACTCATGGGCAAGTGCTTGTTCAGCGGTTATTCTCTTTTCGGCATCAAGTTCTAGCATCTTCTCGAGTAAATCAATTGCCAAGGGGTTGGCGCCCTTGAAGACATCCTTGAAACTCCTCTTCCTCATTGGAGGCAACGACTTAATATAGTTGCGTGCCTAAAATCAATTGTAATTTAAGAAAACCAGCAAAAATGAGGAAAGATAGAAAATAGTCAAGAATTTAAATATGGTGAGAAGGTGTTAAAATATAATAATTAGAGCCATCATAGGTGTTTTGTTAGACAACTTATGAAGAGATGTTTATTTATTCCTACGATTATAATTAACAGTATGGAGAAGATAAAGAATGTAGCTAGATAGCAGTTAGACCTTAAAGAATAGGAAAACCAATTTATTCCTACACCAGATTCCATAAATTCTATCGGAGATGCTTACAAGATAATGATCAGGAGGTAACATCTCTAATATCTGTAAACTTGTATGAGACTTCCTTGGGAAGACTTGATAAAAATAACATGGCTGCTAAAGTCGAACAGGGCTAGCAACGACTACTCAGGGTAAGCGTACAGGGGGGTTTGAATTTACAATTTTATCCAGACTCCGAAGGCCTTGGTATTCTTTACAAGATACCGAAAAAAATGTAAACTGTTTCAATTATATTTTACCTCAAAACAATCCCTCTGGCGTTCTAATTTAAAATGTCCGCCTTATGTAATTTGCTACTAAAGTCAATTAAAAGTGCAGCTGAAGGCTCTTGCGGCTTAAGTGGTCCTGGTCTTTTTATTTTTACACCATGAATAGAGCTTTAAGACAAATTAGCGTTGGCGTTGGAGCCTTTTTTACACTTGTTTATAGATTCCAAAGGTGTGACTTTGAGCTAACGGTACGATTGAAGGAAGAAAAAAAAACCAACCAATTTTGGATTTCTCAGTTTTCACACTTCAAAAATTCGAGAACATGTTTTAATTTTATTTTTCCTGTTAACATAACATTGCTGCGCAGTTCAATTTCAAGAAACATTAACCCTGGCGTTGTTGCGTCGTCGATTCGACGAAGCATGTGCTTGCAGGGTTAAAACTGAATCAGGAAAGTCGTTTCGAGAAATCGCTGTTTATTTTTTTGTATTTTAGGTGCCTCTGAAACTTGAATTGTTCTGAATTTCTTTCAAGAATTCAGTGTCAGTCTGCATGCAAGCAATATTTTGATGTTTGTAGCCTGTATGAACTGGTACCTGAATATCCAAGCCACGCTAAATGAAAAACATGTTGATTATATTGTACAGTATTGTACAGACGAAAAATAAGCAGCGCTATGCATCAGTCTCAATATTTGAAGTCTAATCTAGACGCAGATGTCTTCAAATGTGAATAACCGTTAAACCGTAATTACACAATTTTATGTCAAACCGCGACAACCTTAGTTTTCCAAATCACAATACAACGCGTGCGATATCCAAGTAAAATGTGGGGTATTTATTTAACAAGAATAAAATATTCATTCACTACAAAAAAAACCCTACAAAAATGAATTACTCAGCCGGACAAAAATTAGAAACCAGGAATAAACTAAAGAAAATTGTTTCACAACTGTCAAAAGCCCGACTTTGTAGAACTAGCTCTACCTAAAAAATGGTTGCTCGCGCGTACGATATTACGGGCTGGAACACAGATGTCATCATATTTTTCTGGCTTGCGATACACTCACACACACGCACACACCGGCAGAGTGTACCGCCTCCGCAATTGGGTATGTTTTTCTTATAAACTCGAGTCCTATGCTTTTGAGCCAATGCATCCTGCACTGCACTACGATTTGAGGAAAGATGACAAAAGGAACGCAAATAAAATTTCAAAAATCGTTTGCCTTTGAGCCAAAAGTGCGGTTTACACTCGCACCGCTTTTTCTGACTGATCGCTATGATCTGAGGAAAAATTATCAAACATCGCATTGTGCTTCGATTGGTATGACTACATGAACGTAGTAACGTACGAACACCGTATGGTTTTGCGATCAATGCGATGGCGATGAATATTTTATGAAGGATCAATGAGTTAGAGATGTAGGAAAACCCAATGTAAATGCGTTGAATGAATAATTGCGGTGTATCGCTGTAGATCTCTAGTCTGGAACTATCAAATCGGCCCTGACCGCTGTATTGTGACTTGCTTAATGGATTTACGTGTATCCTACTTAAAATGTCAGAGACCGCACGAAAGCGACGTTGTGATATGGTTTTTAACTGTGGACGGACTATATGCTTTGGGCGCTCACTCCAGAAAGCACTTTTAATGTTGGCTTTATAACTTTCTTAAAGGCCATCTTGTACATGTAACTTTATATCATACCAGGACAACGATCTAAAATTTGATTATTGTATCTGAATTTGTTAAGCAAAGAAGTTCAAGAAACTAAATTTAATCTGCAGGAACCTGAAGAATTTGCAGAAGGTATTCAGTGACCAGACTATGTCACAAAAAATAACATTGCAAGAAGTACAAGCTTCAATTAAGGCAAATATCATCCTGAATTGAACATATTACATTTGGAGCCGCCCTAAGACTCCGGCACATAGAATACTTTACTTGCGTCAGCAACAGCGATACTTTGACAGATGCAGAAATGTCACTTTTTTGGAATAACTACATTTCTTACGTCTCCTACTCATTGTGGTAGTTTGTGCAGTATACGTAAGAAATTGTAGTAGACAAATGTCAATAAGTTATATATATAATGTCAGTTCAATTGCGCTGCAAACACTGCAAAATCTACACTTAATAAATGTAGATAATAAATGATGAAATGAAAAAATCGGGCGTGTAGTTTATTCGAATAACTGCACGTAATTAATCGAGTAGATTACCTCATGTCAGTTTACTATGACATCTCGGAGGTGACCCATAGACCAACGGTAATGTTGGCGCGGAATGATTTGATCAAATTTTAATTTTTTCTCTCTCTCTCTCTCAGCGTTGACAATAGTTATCAAACTGTGACATTTCCATTGAATATGAATTGTATGTTAAAGTTTGGGAGTTTGTTCCCGTGATGTTCGAAAAATTAGTTATTTGTACATTATTAACCAAAACAACTTGGATTTCAAAATAAAACTCGAAATTGTCAAATGAAATCAGATGTGCGTTGAAGTATTACTTATGTCATCCCCTTGCGTTAGGTGCTTCACCGTGAACGTATGCTTTGACACTACGCAAGTAAAGTATTATATGTGCCGTAGTCTTTGGCCATGAAGTCCATGAAGTGTCAAATCAGGCTCTTTTGTTCTTTTTGGGAACTGATCTTCAGAGGGGTAAGTTATAAAATCATTTATTTGTGTATATATAATAATAAAATTATGGAAAAATGTAATTTGATTTATTTCTTGAAGGGTGCACGATCTGCCATATCTGGTCCGAAACTATATTTTAGCAAATTATTTACAAACTATTTGACAAAATTAAAAATTAATGATGGGGAAGTAAGTGGTTCTAGATGGTATTCAGAATTTCAGAAATTTTGAAAAATCAGGGATCTAAAGGGTCAACTTTGTGTGCAACATTAGTATGCATGAGCTAGTGTGAAATTTTAACGAAATGTTTGTACAAAGTAGCCACAATGGGCATCTCCGCCCGTAGCCATCTGTCAGAAATCATTCCCCAACATTTGTGTTTATGTGTCACCTGCCAAATTCGCATAAAGGCTTAACGAAATTTTGGCAATTGTTCGTGGATTCCGTTCGCTCACTCACCCAAGCGCGTTTGACATTAATGCGCTTTATTGTTGGCCCCAGAGATAATAAATAAAAAAATATCAGTTATCTCTGATTGGTCCTTAAGGGTTAACAGCTATCTTTGGACCAGTTCGTGCAAATTTCGTTCGGTTCCAAAAACACTTGATTCTTTCGCATCTGGGGATCATTTCGTTAAATATCCAGAGACTCATATCGTTCCACAGACAGCCACAAATAGCCTCATTTTCCACGGTCTACCTGTTTCATAAGCTCAGACGCTGTTCACGATTGAGGTAATAAAAACGAAACCGCTGTCGGGAATCGATTTCAATATTTATTTCGAGAATCGGGAAACCCTTTGGCTGAAGTATTTTGTATCGAGGAGACAGTTTGAATCCGATGAAATAGAAGCAGAAGGATAAGCAACGCCTTTAAGAGTTATAAGCAACTTGACCCTATTTTTTAATCGCAGTTTGTTTTGTCACCAGGTGGTGTACGAATATACGACTGAACTGTAAATCATAATGTTGTTCTCCTTGATACGAGGAGCACTCTCGATGAAAGTGAAATGTGATAAAAAGTCGAAATTGAAAGTGAAACATGGTATTGTTATTGACAATTGACTATGTATGTAGCTCACGGCACCTCGTAGTCACAATAATTGCAGAATCAGTTATAAATAAAACATCCTTAGGTGGAGAAAGTTGTATTCTAGTCGTTTGATATAGGGAACGATTTAAGGGTGAACGTTGACGAAGATATGCAGAATTAAATCTCAACAGAAGTCAGCACATTTCCTCGCTTTTGTAGTGAATTGCGTAAATAAAGCATGACTTGTGATGTTTGGCAAGAGTATAAAAAAAAAGAAAACTTATCCTAACTTTTATTTCTTATAATTAAACTTTTAGTGGTAAACGTGAGTTTGGCAAAAGAAAAAGGAAATTGATCAGCTTCACGATGTGATAATAGATAACGCGCATCTACTGCATCTAACAGTAGCGTTAGTAACAACATTGTTCAATTAGAAGACCGACTACACTGAAAACTACAACCCAAACGAGCACTCAACTTAATTAATACCTCATCATACACACAAGTTAGATTTACTATCTTAGTTAGACATGTATCTAGAGATTCTCTTGTTTGATTTATCTTTTTACAAAAGGAACATGCATAAACACTTTAAAATGTTAGATATTATTCAAAAGGAAAAACAAAATGTAAGCATTGCGCACAATTTACCTACCTCTTCGCTTGTTATTTTACTCATTAGTTCTGGCTCAGGAGTACCACATAAGACAAGAATTCTTGTTAAATGATCAAGATCTGGTAGTAGTAGTAGGGATGTCAGATTGTTCAACAAAAACCAATTGGTTTTTCGATTGAAGATTTTGATATACATTTTTTTTTTTTTCAAAATTTTGTTTGAGGCGAAAGTTATTGTGAAGTTAAGGTTTTTTTTTACGTTGTTTTTGTCTTATAATTTACATCAGACTACAGATTCAAAGTAATCACCCAAAATTTAATTAGCAAAAATGTATGAAGTAAATTAAAGAAAAAAAATATATATAAGAAATTAAATATACACAAAGGCTGTGGTTAGTGGGAATGAGTTATGTTAGGGAAACACTTAAAGTAAAAACAATCTCTTGCTACATTCATTGCAACCCAAAAACATTGACATGAGTATATACATACATATTTATAAGTAAACAAAAATCATTTTAAATAAAATTAAATAATATATTTGTGTAAAAGGAAAAAACAAATTATAAGAAACTTACACTTTCTGATGAAATTTTCTTCATAAAATCATCAGGGGGTGTTCCCAAAATTTCCATAATTAAATTCAACTGGTGTATGTCTAGGTTTTTTGAATCGGTGAATCAAGGTTAAGATAATAGTTCTTGACTAAGGCTTTAAATAACATGCATAAAATATCTTGTTGATTTGTTTGTTGTGGTGAGATGTTTGTTTAGTACTAGGATACATACAGATATGACATACATAGGCTATATGAATCTAAAGGGAGTGAGAGCAATTTACTTGAAGAAGAAAACATGCACGGTGAGAGTGAGGTAGCTCGAGAGAGGGGTTCTTTTCATTTAGAACATGACGACAGGTATGAAGGAAGATTGTTAAAAGGATTTTGGAACAATTTACACCATTACATGGTTCACATCAATGACGTAGTAAAACTGAGTTCTTAAATTGGCAAAGCTTCTTAAATGAAACAGGACTTCAAGTCTTAAAAAGTTAAAACTAATAACAGAACCTCTCACAATTCTAAAAACTACTACTGTGAGATGTTAGGTGTGACATATCCTATGACTCCGTTACGGTGCTTACGTGTGGCCTAATATTTATCTGCTAGCGAGGTTTCGTTGTTTACTCAAATATAGTCTAAGCGTGAAGGCATATTAATACAACTACGTGCAGCTCAGTTTGCAGTGATATGTTTCAGTAGCTAGGCACTCTATCAATTCTACCAAATAGTTATCTACTGTGATACGCGTGAGA
The DNA here is from genome assembly GCA_964034865.1 of Eristalis intricaria. Lineage (NCBI taxonomy): Eukaryota > Metazoa > Arthropoda > Insecta > Diptera > Syrphidae > Eristalis > Eristalis intricaria. The sequence goes on from OZ035873.1 coordinate 134,176,463, forward strand.
CAATGATGTTATCTGCGAGAACTACAAAGAGGAATCCAATTGAAATTGTCTTCATGTCCATTATGTGGCGATCAACAATCGATTGTCGTATACTATCAGAGCAGACACGATGTTTTTGACAGCTAAAACAGTGATGGTGTGTCTCTTTAGGTCATAGTGAAGTAGGTGCTATTATCTTAGTAGTTGCGATATGGTTTTTTTTTCAGAAACATCAAAAGTTTATTTCGCCGTTTAATTGAATCAACGGGGTGTTGATCGTCTACTTCATTTTGAGTGGAAACTTAGTTCTGGACGTAGGGACGAGGGTTATTCATTTCTTCTGAGTTTTAATAATTTCAGAACTAATGCCACCGCATGGTTGTATGTGCATTAGCGGTGCGTTAGGTAAGTGGGTTGACGCGTAGGCCACGTCCTGTGGCGGAATTACTCCGAATTTTCTGCTTCATCTCTAGCAAAGCGATCTCTACTAGATTTGTCAAACGAAATGTCGGACTCAGTACTGTGATATGATTTCACACTTCTAGTAGACCAAACACTCTTCGAGAAGAGAACACTATTCCTTACAACACTCAAATGTTGCAGGAAGGGATCAACAATATATGATGACGTGGGTTTAGGTGTCTAGTCCAAAGCTGTAGACAAATGATGGGCGCATTCGAATGATAATCGATTAATACATCTCGATTCTCAAAATAATTCGAATGATTTTCTTAGTAACACGAGACCACTCGACAAATGCATCGCTTTAGCGTGAGATCAAGTAACCCAGAATTGTCTTCGATAACTACTGATCACGACCGTAAGGAGAATGAGAGAAACATGAAATGTGGTTTTTAGTGTTTGAGTTATTTTCCTTTGCATTTTCTTTCTCTCCTTACGTTCCTGATAGTACTAGTACTCGGCATGAGCTATTAGTTACCCGAATAGTAGTTGTTCTTGCGCTAAAGTAAGAGATTTCTTGTGTGAGTAGCATTCGAATGATTTTGAGGAACGACATATTCTATTCTAAACTATATTTTAGTAGCTATATTCATTGCTCCCAACGTCCCGTAGTGGAAGCTTTTACGGCGATTGAGGAACAGCCGAAACGAATTCGTCTCAAGGTCAATGAGGACAAAGCAAACAAAAAACGTTACGTCACTTTCCAACTTGGTCAATTCATCACTATCGAAAGATAAAATTTGGAGGTAGTATAGGAGTTTGTCGACCTCTTGGCAAACGTTAACTCCACGAACGACATCACAGTGTAGATCCGACGTAGGCTCACCTTTGGCAACCGCTCTTACTTTGGTTTATCAAACAACTGGGCTCAAGAACCCTAACTCGAAGGACCAAAATTATGTTCTACAAAACTCTTATTTTACCAGTCCTGTTATATGGAGTCGACAGCTGGACGATAAGCAAAACTGAGGCGCTAATTCTTGGTGCCTTCGAAAGAAAAAGTCTACGTGGGATATATGGTCCCGTCTGCAAAGTAGGTAAATGGAGGAGAACACATAACCGCGAACTCTACGAGCTGTGCCAGTATCTGGATATAGTCCGAAGGCAAAAATCCGTCGACGGCACTGGCTCGGCCAAATCGAGCGCATGAACCCCAACGCTCCAGCTAAGAGGGTATTTGTATCCGAGCCTCCTGGTTCGAGAAGGAGAGGAAGGCGGAACCTCCGGTATAAGTATCAAGTTATCGCGGACGCAAGGCAGCTTGATGACTTGATGCAGCGTGTCTAGGACTGTCAACGATGAAAGGCAGCTTTAGCTCAGATTCTGACAATCCAAGGGTCGTTAAAATGTCTTGATTTATATAGTCTCGATTCTTAAAATCATTCCAATATACCCATCATCAATATGAAAGGCCAGGTCGCGATTCACTGCTGACATGGTCTTAACGAGATGATTGAACATTGAGACATCCATCACATGTAGGTATCGGTTAATAGTGAATTCGATGAACTAACGAGTCACTCTCGGTGGAACTCGCTATAGCTAATCATATTTTAAAGATGTAAATATTCAAGATAACTAAACGGAAATGGTTGGAAGATGCTACGTGCCTTAACACAGAACAGATTTGTCCAAAACTGCTGAGGCCAGTACAGGTCTGCGCATTTTAGTTATGTCCAGTGAGCGCTCAGTTTGGTTCCTGTTTTTTTATTGAACTAGTTCATTCTTCTAGTTCATTGTAGTTCACACCTCGAGAAATTGATATTGGTGCTCGATGTGCGATGTGGACCCTGATGTGCACAATTCCACAAAACAAAGCACTCAATTTAGTTCGATTTAGGTCAATTATTCTTACAGTACATGTGTGCAGAAATAAGGTGTACTTGAGTTTATTCAACTACTGAACTAAATGAACTAATATGACGCCGTGAACTAGTTCACTTGCTAGAGCTATTTTTTGAATAAGTTCGTTCTTGAACTACCCAAGCGTACAGTCCTCAGTACATTAATCGACGTCCCAACAGCACACTGCGCAACCTACGCACGGGACTTGGCGGATGAGACGAGTGTAGGCCTTTACAGAGGTGGCCACAGCTACATACAAGAAACATACTTCATCCATAATTTGAGTGCGCTGAATATCTTCAGCTTAAGCCAGCTAAATAGCCCGAAGCAAACAGCGGTTGGTCCTAGAAGTAAGAGTTTTTCATTTTGCGTGGTATCATAGAGCTATACTAACCAAAGTGTGACAAGCTCTTTGCTGGTCTCTTTCACTTGAATCTACTGCTACGTTCCCACCGAAAGAAACCAGGTTTCAGCAATTTTCTTTAAACCTGCCAGGATTCGCCATACATTTTGGGGGTATAGAGACCCCATGGTTTCTGTGAAATCGAGTTGCAGTTCCCTTGAGTTCATCCGTCCATGAGAGGCTGTCAAACCGAACAAGCATACAGAGTGAACTTAAGTTTGTTTTGTTGTTAATTTTCTCATTTTATCTCTTTCTATTTTTTGGTGTTCTCTCACTATTAATTCCACACTTAAAAACCATTTTGTTTTGGAGAGTACTTATAAATTGAGAGTGGTTGACTTGAAAATGGAAAGCGAAACCACTGCAAACTCGAAGGGAATGGTCGAACGGGCTATTGAGGTTTCAGTAAAAATTCATCCGAACAGTGCGGTTTCGGTTCTGTGGAAACGTAGCATAACCTATACTAACCTAATGCCACTAATGTAAGGCGGAAATAATTAAGTTGCTATTCTTAAATAATTAATTGTTGGCAGCTTTAGATATTTGCTTATGCCAGACCAACGATGAATAAATAAATAAAAATGCATAGACAAAGCTAATTACAAATTCGATGCACTCTCTCAATGTGAAGCTGAAAGCGTGCGGTATACACATTTCTACACTTACGACCAAGCTTCGGTAATCTTCATTTACATGTGCAATTACACTGTATCAGATAATTACAGTCCACAGGTTTTCCCCCTAACTATTTCCATAACAATCGTGCGAAAGAGGAAACGTATGCACGGCCTAGTGACCAACCTATGTCATTCGTCTTTCGGTAGAGTTCGTACCGCGAAATGAAACCAAGCGTACAGTGCAAGAATTAAATTCTCCCAAGCTGCACATTTTCAATGCATCATAGACTCGTTATTGGAAATATGAGTTAAAACAACCACAATCATCTTTCCTTACTATAGTTAAGTATCAGCTCTGCATTGAGGCTGATTTGCGAAAATATCAATCCCCGGACACAACTGCAACATTTCACCACTCGTCATTTGTAGCAGCGGCGAAATATATCTGCTTGACTTTTTATTTACAGAACAGTGCTAACAGATACAAATGAACATGAAATCAATGTTGAACAATACCTTCGTTTTGTCGACACCCGCCAGTCACAAATGCAGTCAATGTAAAGATTAGAACAAAAAAAGGAGAAAACAAAAATGAAAAAAGCAACAACTAATCAATCTTTGTTAAAAAGCAGATATAAACGACGTCATCATACGTGTACAGTATTTCTGTTCGATTAGCACTTCAATCAGTCGAGGTAAATAGAAAACCTCAGTTCGATTAGTTCTCACGGCTGAGTCTAGGTAAGTTATCTATACCAGCCGTCGTCATCTGACGACAGTGTATGTCTATCTAATAGCTGCTTATTAAAAGAGAAATTACCCTCTTATCTCTGCATTTTGTAAGACGATAACACCACGATTAACCGGGGAATGTGACCGTAGAGCGTTTAACATTTTCAAAATAAACAGAAATTGAGATAAGGAGAATTAGTCACAAGCTCAAAAATACACACGTAGCACATCATTGACATGTTAATTAACTAATTTCACTGTTATTAGCACACATGTTAGCACATCAAGGCGGTGGGGGATTTGTGGGCAGAGATTCAACAACAAATAGATTAGTGGGATATGCATGCTACAGCAAAGCAACAGTAAAATGTACATATATCGGAATGAAAAACACGTTGTTTTGAAAAGGATACGGTCTGTGCCAGGGAACAGTGTTCTTCCTGTCAGCAGTTCGGCCATGATGCAGCCGACAGACCAAATGTCAACTGTCTGATTATAATGCATCCAGTTGAGCATGATTTCTGGTGCCCGATACCATCTAAATAAAATAGGAAGATGATTAATTGCATGTTTTGATTTTATGTGAAGACACTCACCTAGTGGCGACATATCCAGTCATTTCATTTTCTGTTGGGCGAGCAAGACCAAAATCTAGGATTCTCAGCTCACAATCCTCATTGACACCCAGATTTGAAGGCTTCAAATCCTAGAAATCAACAAATAAATCAGCAAGTTCAAGCCAACAGCAATCAAACTGACTCTGTGTATAACACCAGCACTGTGTATGTATTTGAGACCGCGCAAAATTTGATAGACCAAAAACTTAACGTGATCATCGGACAGTCTCTGCGTGCGTATGATGTTGTTGAGATCTGTGTCCATGGGATGTGTCACCAGGTAGACCTGTTGGAAGCTGTCTAACGCATTGTCACCCGGATGGAAAACGTCTAGCAGTCCTATAACATTCTCATGATCCATGTGTTTGAGAAGCCTCAGCTCGCGATAAGTGCGCTTGGCATGTACAGCTGATTGGAAAGGTCTGGCAAGTTTTTTAATGGCCACCTTCATGCCGCTGTCTTTTACGATTGCCTTGCTGGAAAGATAAAACAAAATGATATTTATTTTATTATCTCCAAATTCTTTCGTGGTATGATTGTTATCTAGTAGAAGTATGTATATAGCTTGATATACTCTTAGAGAACAAACGTTCTTTGTTCATATTCGAGTTTAACTTGGCCGTTGAGCAAATGTGATGGGTTGATGGAATGATAATGTATGATTTATTTGAAGGACAAGGGACCGACATGTGCCATGAAGCATTTACTTGTGATTTTTAGCATTTGATTCTTGTTTTCTTTTCCCTAAATGTTCATTACTGCCAAATATACGAACGTAGGTATGCTCGTAATCATAATATGGGTGGCTCCACATTCCGTTGAAGGCCAAGCATCTACACCAACCACTCGTGTTGTCCGTGCTCTGGAACGTAGAAGGGGCCTACTGTTTTCTGCCAAGTACGAACGGCCTATTTGAGAGGCTTTTTCTAGACATATATATACTCGTTGAGCATTGTCATTGACTCTAAAGAGGTGAAGTCGTGAAAATTGCCTTTGTCGTACAGGGAATCTAACACACGCATCTTATTGCGTAGGGGTGGACGCATAGATTCACAACGCCACGGCCGCCACTCACTTAAGCCTTAATTTATATTCCAAAACAATTGCAAATTTTTCACAAACAATATACAATGGGGGTCTCCAGTATAACGAATAATATAATTTCCAGGTCTATTCGTTAAATCGAGCAAATTTTCCTTGTACGTAACGTCAAATAAATGTACAAATATTGTTTCTACTCATAACATTAAAATGTTTATTTCATTTACTAATAAGCCTAACAGATAACGATTCAAAATAAAAAAGTAAAACAGAAATACTTAATATGAACCACAAACAATAAAAATTTGGATTTATTTTTCAAAAAGAAACCGCTAATAAGCTTTTGCTTTTGTAAACTTTGAGCACAGCAATTTACAGCTTTTGCCTGTAGTAGCTTTAGCCTGTCTCGCTAATTCTAATCAATAATTAATATAATAATAATATGGGTGGCGCTACAGTCCGAGACGGACATGGGCCTAGCTTCTCAGCAACCACACGTGTTGTGCGTGCTATTGTTCTTGCACGAGTGGAATGGACCTACAGTTTAATGCCGACTCCGAACGGCGAATTCGAGAAGTTTTTTCTAGACAGGAATACTCTTTGAGCATTGTAAGTGATTCGAAAGAGGTGGAGCCGTGAAATATGAAAGGTGGTAAATTCGGGTATAGAACCTGGCAGCCTCTGCGTAGGAGTCGACGCACTTACCGTCTACACCACGGCAACCCACAAAAATGAATAATTACATTCTCATTAAGCAACTACTCTTCGATTCACGGGTACTCTAACCTGGCAGGAGCGGCATAATTTCTCGCCTAAATCGCCTTTCTAGCCTCACACAGAGACACACCTTTACCATTCACCAGTAGAGAGAACTCTCCAACATGCTCGACATGCAATGTCAGCATTACAAACCCTCCCCTATCAGCTTAACCTCTTGCATCACCACCTTCTTTCCAGAAATACAGCAATTTACCTACACAGCACATTCAACCATAACAAGTGATATAAACTATAATGTGAACTGAACTGAACCGCTTGGGCAGCACGTAGCTTTCTTGATTTTAAAGCTCGCTTTAAGTTATAAACTCCTTTCCCAATTTTCTTTAACCATGAAACAGACTACATTCAATGATTTAATACACAACATGCCCAAGACAATATTGAGACGTTTGCAAAAGCAAACGTCATTCATTTCTGCTTCAGCTATCTTGTCGTCACTTCTACTATCCATCACCAAATCGAAACGATGCTCCCTTCCCCGTATTGGTCTCATAGGCGTGCATCAACCGCAAGTAAAGAATTAAAACACCGCCAAGGTCATGGCATTTGGCAGCTTCTAAAATTATTCGTTAAGAATGCAGTAGCCAAACAATCCCCACTTTTCGAACACATTTCACGGAATTCCTAAGAAACCACTTTACAGAATGTGTTTGCGCGTATTCTCAGCAGGGGAGAGCGTTGGAAAACGGGAGTACCTGTGAGAAGTTGGTCTATGACCCTGAACAGGTTGCCAATGTTTATCGTTCTTCGGTGTTTAATATCAAATACGACTGTAAGGTAAATCCGTGATCGAATTTGTTTATTGTTTCGTTGAAGGAATATGCCAAGAAATGGTTTATGTAGACACAATGAATCGATTGAAATATATTCTTACCACAAGTTGATCTTCTTCATGTGTGTCCATACATAATGCACCAACAGTACAAAAGAGCGAAAAGTAGAAACGGAGCTCAAAATTTAGGAAATATACTTTTTTTATTCACCTACTTAATTTAAAGTGGACTTTTTGTTATTCATAGTCATCTTAAAGTCGACTCTAAATTTAAAATAAGTAGAACGGAATTTTAAAAATATAAAGTTTGCTTCAGAGAAGAAGTATTACAGAGATAGCCGACTTCACAGCTGATTTCCCCCTAGTCCACGAATTTGAGTGCTTTTTTGGCAGATATTCATCGATATTCACGAAATAACGTAAATGCCGTCACCTGAATGTTCAATTTGGCTTAAGAACACGTTTTAAAAAACAGTTGTCAACAATTTTAAGGGGTCAGAGAGGTAGAAGTCGTGCTTCTCTTAATACTTAATTTCTGGTTTGCTTTAAGCGATTGTCAGATTCGACTTCTTAGAGTTGTTTGCTTTTTTTGAAAATGTTTCCAGTGGATCGAGATTTTGAGATATTTGATTGAATATACAAACCGCGATCGAATTTATTCGAAGAGTTAGAGGAGGAAGAATTTTATTCGCGGTACCTGTTCGATAAAATTACGATAACATTTTTAATTGAAGTGCTGTGAACCACAAACTAATCGTGCACTGCATTTCCAACAAATCTCCAATTGCTGGTGGCTTTGCTTTTTTTTTTTAAGAAGTGCCCATCTATTTGATGTTGCTAAGACTTACTAACAAGTGGTCTGGTCCCTTTTTTATTGACAAGTACCAACCACTGCACGTTTGTACCAGCAGTAGCAGTGGACAGAATCATAAATAAAAAATATCAAAACGGATCGCATTACCTATTTTGATAACATTTCCGTTCACAGCGGCAGAGTTCGACGAAAGAAAGCAGCAGAAAGCATACCTCCGCGACACGAAAAGAGTCGATTTAGGCTTGGACAATGTTGGGAAATATTGAAAACATATTTTCACAATGAGGGCTGTGTAGCCCAAACAGTACGTTTTTGGAAAAGAAGTTATGACGGAAATTAAGCACCCACCCCGACTGCTGTACGCAAGTGACACCAGTTTGCTAGGGGACAACATGATCCCCGTCGTCGTACAGTGACGTCCAGATGTCGCTGTTGTGGCCGAGTGTACGACTCGAACATCAACTCGGCATCGATTTCAATCGTTAGTGTGCCATGTTAACCGACTTTTTTTTTTACTGAAAATGAAATCGTGGACGACCTCTGGTTAATATAGGCGCCCCATGTTACAATCGATCTTTTGCCCACACGAATTGACATTTCCATTTTCCATTTTAATTCATTTTTATTTCAACAATTCGTAACAAACTTACATACTACAAAAATGCTTAAAACTAGTTGGACGAACAGTGTTACTATTTCTAGCTTACTAGCCTAGCCCTAAGCCGTTTAGCTTACAGTGCTAAACTTAATCTTATCATATGTCTTTCGACTTTAACTAATATTGCATTTATATTTGAATAAAAACGAGCTCAATACTGAACAACTTAATATTAAGAAAATATTTGTTTATAAAAACTTAATGTCTGCACCGTTTAACGCACCGAATTCCCAAATCCTTTACCAGCCGTCTTGGCGATGTCTAATGGCTGCCTCGGAGCTGCATTTATTTTTCTGTTGGGAACCGTGAAGGACCGATGTTATGCCAATAATCCGAAAATGATTCAAGTATTTAAGGCCAATATCTTCCAAGCAATCCGTGAGCTACAGCCCAAAACCATCAAGAAGGCTTTGGGAAATTGCGGTGACAGAATACACTAATGCGATGTCAGCCAATTCAGTCTCGTGAGCGACATTGTTTTTTCATAATTAATGGGAATGTTTATTCTTACTAAAAGCATTAATACATGGAAAAATAATTATTTTGTTCGTTTTATTGCATTTTTAAAAAAGAACTTGTGTTTGGGGCCCACCCTGTTGATGTTATTTCATGTGTATGTGGCCCAATATAACACGAGCAGTATCGTCAATGGAATGTTTAGTACTCTATTCACGCTCGCGATTGATGAAGATAATTGTAATTCATTTCTGAAATATTGTTGAATTGCGTGTCATGTGTTTTTTGTGTACGACAACTTCACTGTTACCAATTCACACCTTAATATTTGCAAGTCCAGGGTGTGGTTGAGACTGGTTAACATTCCTTCTCATGGAAAAAATTCATAGAGCGACTTAAGTCATACCTGCAATGTGCTTTGTTATTCCTCTTGAAGGGTATATTCACGAACAAAATAGGGGAGTTTTCGCTAGTGGTGTATTATTTCCGCTAATGTGTAGAGATATTATGAGATATTAGCCGTTTTTTTTTCATCGCTATCAATAGTGAAGTAAGATGCGAAAAAACGATTCGCAGTAGCTTTGATTTTTATCTGTCAAAATATATGAAGAAAACAATTTAAATGCTCGAATCGCTGTCAAAATATAAGAAACAAATTCGAACTCGAATTTTTATCGGCAGCCAATCTTCACTGCCGATATTATAGGCAGTTATAGACAGTAGGTTGTTGTATGTGCTTTAGGTGCAAAATCCTACTTCACTATTTATAGATTCTTGAAAAAAACACGGCTATTGGGTGGCGTGAATACAAAATGAGTGTTAGTTTTTCTCAGCATTTTGGTGTGCATAAAAGTAAATTTCGTTAAGTCTAATGAAAACTCTCCACTCACATATTTTGACAGATGAGTCAAAATCAAGTGCCTCAATTTTGGTGTGAATAAAGATGAAATGTATTAAGTTAACCCTTGAAGAAGATGTGTGTGCAATCGTGGCAACTTCAAGAGAGATAATAGGTTTACAAAAATGGAAAAGGATTAAGTGAAAAACCTTAAAAAAAAAAGCAAAGCTGGAGTGGAAGAAGACGATTTCCTAAAATGTTTCCAATTTTATCCGTGCTTACTGGAAAAAACCCAAACTCCAGACATGTTGCTCTGGAATCAGTGGAAAATAAATTTCATCCATAGAACAGTTGCCAAGCTTGTCTGGATCTATGAATCTCAATGTCGTCACCAGCTCCAACTTCGAATTCCGGGTCACCAATGTATGGAAGGAATATTTTCATCTTTTCAACTCTTGGTGCCGTGCCACCACGGGTTTATTCAGGAAAATCGGGAAGGAACTATGAAACTCGAATCTATACAGGTTCTTGAAATTATACCGTGTGTGAAACGTGACGTTCATATATTGTTACCCACCCTTAAATTTTTTAGAACTCTAGTTTTTAAACGTCAATTTGAGAGAAAACTACCTACTTTGAGGAACATTTTTTTTCACGCCAAATTGAGTGTTCCTTTTAACACTTCACTCATCAGTGTTCATTCGGAGTGTTCCCTTTATTTTTATTCACACCACCCATTATTATTAAAGACAACATACTTTCCAGCAGATAAGCTAATAGTCCAATAACTAATTTGACATATAATAAAGAATTTTAAACACTTAACTGCTAAAAAAAAAATTCAACAGCATAAAGTTGTCTGTGTTTTCAACAAATATTATATGCCAACGAAACCCCACAGAAGAAGAAATCAAATGCAGTTCTCTATATCCCAAAACGAAGGGGACAGCCAATTCGATGCTGTTAACTTACTTTTGGGGCTCACATTATAATAATACATTATTTTTCTCGTTTGATTTCATTGTTGCTGAGAATGACTGCCTAAATAAACGTAAATTCGTAGCAAAAGCGCCTACAACGGTAGATGATCCTTAGTCGCGATTCCATTTCTTTTCTATCTCCAGATTAGAGTTGTGTCGTTCCGCACGGTGCAAGGAACTAAGTCCCTGAATTGTGGGAGTGTGTTCAGGCGCCTGACAGTTGTGTACATACCTTTAGCGTAGAGACGAAGTCGCGTGAGCGGAAAACCCCATCTCATACTTTAAATACACCAGTCCTTCATACAGGCAAACTTTTCTTAAACCCCACGATTTGTCTTAACTCGAATAACTAAATAAAACGAAATTTAAAGAGATTTTCAACTATAGTTATTAGTTAGTTCCCTCTGCGGACTTTGGAGTGTGTTCTTAGTTCCCATAAGAAAACGGAGTACGTTCCCACCTTGTATAGGAACTAGGTCCACTTTACCAAAGTCAGTTAATTCCAATCAACTCCTGTCAAGTTTTCAATCTCAACTTTGTACTTCTGCAACACAGTAATTTCTAATTGGTTATGCGAAACATTCTCTAATAAAATGAGTGTTCCCCCTTAGACACATGTTCAAATGAATGGTGTGAACGACAGTGAGTAGCACCATTTAAACCAAAAAAAAAAAAAAAAAACAGTGTACAATAGCCACAGCTCTTGCGGCACACGAACGGCTCTGAAAATTTAAATTTGTTCTCATGCTGGAAATAAAAAAAGGGGGAACGTTCATTGACACATGATTTTGTCTGTTTCCCGACAGCTACTGTTTTTTGTTTTTAATTTCTCGCCGAGAATTTCAACTTTATGTGCTTGTTTATTAAAAACGTTCTCTGCTCTTTTCTGATGGAAGCCGTATGTGTGCAGGAATCGCTGTCAGTGCTTATCGCCAAACATCATCAAACACACTCTTTTATACCAAAAAAAAAAAATCAGACATTGACATGTATCTTGTTTTTGTGCTAATTAAGAAAACTAATTGCTCTCGTATTTGGCGCGTTCTCGTAAAAATTAAATGCTTTTGTCAAAACGAGAAGTTTATTTATTGGAGTTTATTATATTGGAGACAGGAAGAAAAAACACCAAGAGCTGTAAAATCATGCATACAAATTGACAATTCATAACTTCGTTACGTCTCATCATCATGCAAAATGCTGCCGCAGTCGTTAAATATTTGTTATTTGATAGCTGATCTATAATTGAAATTTTTCGGTGGCCCTGGAGTAGTGGGTAGGTGCGTCGACTCCCAAACATCGACTGTACCTTGTACCCTCTACTCGTGAGAGCACGCACAAGAGGAGTGGTTCTTGCAGAAGCTGGGCCCTAGTCCAACTTAATTCTTCAATGTTTTTAATTGTCTTTACACGGTAGAAACGTTCCAGACAAAACCGTGCAAAAAAAAAAAAAGACATGAAGTGAATATGAAAGAAGGAGTTTAGTTCCATATCCTTCACAAGAAAATAATATCTATTAATTAATAAACAAAAAATTCAATGTGATGGAAATGACATGTAGATCCATTCTAGTGTTGCTTAAACATCGATAGTTTCCATGTCCGATAGTATCGATAGTTTTACACAAAGTTTAAGTTTATGAGAAATTTCACCATTTTGAACTGTATCCCTCACCGATACTATAACCTTTCAAGAATTTCAAAATATGCAAGCGTTTAAGGCGAGGTTCCTCTAAAAAATTTTCAAAAAATCGTTTTTTTTTTCCGTAAATTGTTAGAAAATGCTCTTAGAAATAATGTAGAATTGTTCCCGAAGTTCCGCAAGACCGAGAAGTAGGTAAACAAAAGGGGAGAGCGGAGCAGGCCCAGCGGTAAATCCGACCGATTTTTCACGAACAAAAACCTTAATCGCCTTTTTCTCGAACCCACGTTATTTCAACTGGGTGACACTCTTATTTAGAAACTATTACACTTATGACATGAACCAAACGGCATTTTTCTCTTAAAATGTCTCTCTATGGTCGGTACTACAACCAAAAATATTCATTGTTATTTAAAAAGGTTATAAACAATTTAAAGTGAAAAAAATGGTAAACAAAATTATAAAAAGTCCGCAATTTATTTATTTTTTTTTTATGTGAAAATATTTTATTGTAGTACCGACCATAGCTGATACAGAATAAGAAACCGTTTTGATTTTTGCTTTCAGACGATTCGTTGTTGAGTTATAGTGTCGCCCACCAAAAAAGAGACGCTTTTCAGCAGCAATTTTAGGAGCCGCCATTTAAAAAAATTGCTTTCAATTAGTATTTTTATGTGTTCTAACCTATAAAACTTTGATTTATTAATACTTTTTGTAATATAAATAAAATTAGTTTGAAAAAAACAAGTTTTTTTGGGGAACCTGGCCTTTAAACGTGTACGTAACAGAAGATTCGCACCGGTAGTATGATGGCCTCAATTTCTACAACGTTTAACAATGTAATTACAGCTGTCCGCTGCGAATGAAATGACAAGTGAGTGCGTGGAAGCCTAAACTTGTCCACAGATATGTACGTCTATAAATTTCTAGCGGACCCTGTGCCTACTTCGATAGGCAGATCACATTAATATATTATATTTATATAAGAAAACACTCGTTTACTGTGGCATCATTTGTCTGCCACATCAACAATTTAAATTTGAATCCACTACACAATGTTGCAAAGCCAGTGAGACAAATAAATGCACGCAGTGAAGAAAATATCGCCGCCGATAGCACTTCCGTTCAAGAAGACCCAAATCACACATTCTAAACATTTGGGCATCTTTGCAACGTCATTGTGGCGAATTTCTCGGCCTACATCCGTACAAGATCAAGTTGACACAAGAACTAAAGCCGGCAACGATAGATGAGCTCAGAGCCAATATTGAACGTGAAATAACTGGAATTTCGACCAATTTATGCGAAAAAGTGGTCGAAAATTGGGTTAAACGACTAGACTTCTGCAAACGTACCCGTGGTGGCCATGCGAAGGAAATCGAATTTCATACATAATTACCATTATATGTTCAACAACACACGCATACGTTTACTGATTTTAACCACACCCTACACAAACCATATCCAGTGCTCCTCAAAATTTCACGTACAATAATGCAATTTAGAAAAAAAGCTGCCATGCACATAATATATGTTAAGAATATTTTTGAAAGGTATTTTCCAATAAAACAAGGCTTCAATTTTTCACAAAATAAATTAAATACAGTCGAACTTCGATAGCTCGAATATTTCATAGCTCGAATTAAATTGGTTGACAATAGCGCCAAGACTGAAATTTACATGTAATTTGACTTCGATAACTTGAATATCTGTATATATTCCTAAATTCTGCGTATTGTACAAGTTCGTTTTGTAAGAAATCGCTTTCGAGGCACTGCGTTTCTATATTCCTTTGACCTAGTATAAACAAATCGTGGTTTCTGGTTTTGATTTTCAGAACTGAACGAAATGAGGGAGAAAAAAAGCTTGAAAATACATATACCAGAAATATACGAGGTGTTACGTATGATGATTCTCTGCAGGTCGATGGTGATATTGTTACTTTTTTCCTACAGATATTCGTCAGATAATGTCGAGATATTTAGATGTGAATCCGAATCGTCTCAGCTCGACAATAATGATAACAGTGGCAGTGATGTAATGGGAAAAGCCTTGGCGATAATTGAAGATGACTTGATTCAACCACCTTCAAACGAGTTGAAATTCTTTACTGATTGTGCGTTTATATTATAAGACTCATGAATCAGCAAATGATTCTGTGTACCTACAATGGTTTAAATTCCATTGAAGATTTGTTTCTAAAAAAAAGTGTAACAGACTATTTTAAATTATAATTATGCTCCTCTACGTTTTATGTGTTATATTGAAGATAAATAAATATTTATATCAATTTTGTGTTTTACTTGATAACTGGAAAGTTTTTTTTGTGTCAAGTGGTGATTCGAGTTATCGAAATTCGACTGTATTGTTATTCGTCCAAAAGTACAATAACAGAAACAAACAGAAGTCGCAAAATTAACTTTTGTGCAGCACTCTACCCACAACAACTTATGTTTTGTGGGTTATGGTTCTCTCTCATGAGTCGAGGGTAAACATTTGTCTTATAGTCGGCGACATTGGCCCAGCTATTTCGCGACAGTTGTACTCTCTGAGCATTGTCAGTGATTCGAAACAGAGTTAGAGCCCGTGAGTTATGGGCATTGTTCATCGTGTAGAGAGTTCAAGCTTGACACCCAGCATAGCAGTCGACCCACGTACCCATTGCGCCATGCCGGGCATCTGTGTTATAGACAATGACCTCATAAGCAGATAAAAATCATCGATAAACAAATTTGATTAAACATTCGTCAACGATTGAGACAATGAAGCAATCAAGCACCCGACACATGTTCGGCAAATAAAAGCCAACATTTCATCGAATTGCATCCATAAGCTGAACAGCTTAAATAAACAACTTTAGAACACATTAAATGGGACTAATTAATGTGTTTAAGGGTGTGAAAAAACACAATTATTTCCAAAGGTTGCCGTCGCCTGTCATGGGTTGGATTTGGTTTTTTTTTTTTCAAATTTGAACGTTAAAACGTTTATGATTTTTTAATTGCCGTCATTATAGAAAGTACTTCCACGTTCGTCAATCTTCGCATAGGTTCGTTCTGCTGCTAGAGCATCAATTTTCTGAATGGCGCTAACAGAGTTAACAACCCATAAAATTACACGAACTAATGACATCTCGGCTCTTTCAAAAGCTACATGAGTTGGCGCGTGTGCATGCGGAAATGTGGCTTCGTTCCAAAGTGTACGTAGTCCGTTTTTGCATTCACGGACATTATCCCGCTTAAATGTCCATGCGAGACAATGGTGTGCGCCTAGTTGATTCAATGATGTCACGTCCTTTTTTTTTCCTGTTATTGGTGTTACATGAAGCTGCCAGGCAGATAATTGGATTCCAGCTTGTCAATGAGAATGTAATTAGTCTTCGATCGACTTCTCAATCTAATTTCACAAGAGCGCGTGCTGTTCACCTAATGAAGTCCTTCTACTGAAGCGTACACAGCAGCTTGTTTGTTTACACACACTCGAAAGCATAATTGATTATTTGCCACTCATCAGCCAGAAGCAGAAGATGAGACGCACCGAAGACAGTTGTTTGTTATTCTCGGCAGCACACTTTCGCGAACCGTTCATAACCCCAATTTGCATTCGTAATGATGTTTTCATACGAAAACATGTCTTAGTCGTTGGATAAACTTCGTTACACAAAATAGAAATTGAGTGTTGTTCTTCTTCGGGACGAGAAGTACATTTTTTGTTTTGGTTTGCTTCTACACTACATGAAATGTATAACGAGGAAGGAAGCTGGTGTTTGATTGTTGTTGGAGGAAAGATACTTAAGGCAATGCTTGAGGAGATGGTCTTATTATTTTCGAAAATGTTTGATTTTGGACGTGTATACAGGGACGTGTTGTTGATATGTGGCACTATGTGCTCTGCCACGCACTGAAATTCTGAAGCTTAAGCTCATCATGGTACATGTATTGTGCGTACTAACTAGTCGCGTGTACCAGTAAGTCTTCGGTGTATAGTTCAAGACTGAATTATGTAGATTTATTTTTAAAGAAAACGCCGACTAGATTGATTTATACTTCGGTTTGGAGCCAGACATTTTTATCTCATTTTTCTCCCATCATTCACGAATAAGACGCAGTTTTATTTCATCTCACGCAAATGCAAGCGTCTTCTGATTCACCACGAAATGCTGAATATCTTAAAGCACATTTCTACTCTTGGGGAATAATCAGTATAAGTATGCATACATATATTCCGCGCTAATTTTTGCGCGGGATCCCAAAGTCCCGTGGCGTGCTCTGGCACCATGCATAGAGCGGCGTCAACTCAGACAGGCGACTGCGGGACAGCGGCGTTTGTTAGCTGTTCCGCTGCGTGTACTATTTTTACGCTGTCGTGTCGCAGCGTGTGTCATTTGAAAAAAAGAAGATAGTGTCAGTGGAAAAATATTATCGGGCATTGTTCCACTTTGAAAACCCTGAATGTAAAAAAAAATAACATTATAAGGAACTAGTAGAAAAACCTGTGGTATGACAGGAGCAATGTAATAGGCATTTATGTAATCAATTATTATTCAATTATATTACATAATCATGGTATACGTATATGCTGTCGATCAAAAAACGATCCGTCACAAACCACTTAGGACAAAATATTACAATCGACAGCTACGATTTCGAGGTAGAAAAGGAGTTTGTCTGCCTCGGGGCAAACGTAAACTCCACAAACGACATCACCGTGGAGATCCAACGTAGAACCGCCTTTGGTAACCGGTGTTCGGTTCGGTTTGTCCAAACAACTGGCGTCAAAACTACGGACTCGAAGGACTAAGGTTATGCTCTACAAAACCATTATTTTGCCAGTCCTGCTATATGGAGCCGAAAGCTGGACGATAAGCAAAACTGCGGAGCTGATTCTTGGTGCCTTCGAAAGAAAAATTCTACGTCGTATATATGGTCCCGTCTGCTAGGAGGGCCAATGGAGGAGAAGACACAACCGCGAACTCTACGAGCAGTACCAAGATGTGGATGTAGTCCGGAAGGCAAAGATCCGTCGACTGCACTGGCTCGGCCACATTGAGCGCAAGGGCAACAATGCTCCAGCTAAGAGGGTCTTCGAATCCGAGCCTCCTGGTTCTTGAAGGAGAGGAAAACCGAATCTCCGGTACAAAGACGGTATAAAAATCTCGGATGCAAGACAGCTTGGTGTTGATGACTGGAAGCAGCATGTCCAGAACCGTCAAGAATAGAAAGCAGCTATAGCTCAGGCTCGGACCCTGCATGGGTTGTCATCCTGATAAGAAGAAGAATTATTATTATTATTACTATGGGTGGCGCGACAGTTCGAAGCGGACATGGGTCTAGCTTCTACAGCAACCAATCGTGTTGTGCGTGCTATTGTTCTTTCACGAGTGGAAGGGACCTACATTTTAATGCCGACTCCGAACGGCGAAGTTGAGAAGCTTTTCCTAGACAGAAATACTCTTTGAGTCATAGTCAGTGAAGCATTGTCAGCGGAGCCGTGAATTATCAAAATTGGTGAATTCGGATATCGAACTTGGCACCCTCTCTGTAGGAGTCGACGCACTTACCCACTACGCCACGGTGACCCACCATTTATTAATACATAATATATACTTTTATTAAGTATAATTTTCAATACATTCATTGCAAATAGAATACTTCGGAAAACAGAGTATGAACTGTTCATTCAAACTTGTATTGTTTTTTTCAAATAAAAAGAATGGTAGGGTAAAGGCGCTAGTGGTCGGCCGCCTAACTTTTTTTTTCACTTTACTCTTGTGCAGTTACTGAAGTATTTTATGAAAAAAAAAGTTTAAAAATTGTTTTTGAATGCGGGAACGAAATCTTAATAGATAAGTAATAGAATTTTCAATTTAGCACGTAATGGTTTTTAGAATACCATAATAATGGAGAAAGTCATTTTGCGCTAGTTGTCGGCCACAAAATTTTAGTGATCGGCATCAACAGCTCTAGTGGTAGGCCCGGTCGAATCAATGAATAAATATAACATATTCAATGATACAACTTATGGGTATATTTATAAACAAAACATTAAATAATCAGTACGTATTTATTTTTGATAACAAAATAAAAAAAAAATGAATGAAAAAGACACTAAGTTGGCAACTCAAACTGCAAATCAAAGCAAAGGCAGGAGGTACCTTATTAATTCGATATTTGCTTGCTGGGTAATAAGTAACAACAGTAAATAATTGTCATTGCCCTTAAAGCAAATCAATACTAATATCTTACGAGATTAAAACGTTAAAAAAAAAAACAAATTCACATACAGCACAAACTCGATTTACGCAAATAATAGAAATTAAGGAAGTTGCACTAACCGAAGCTGTTGCACTTACTGAAATACATTTTTTCCAAAGAAGTAACAGTCACAACGGCTATGTTTGTATAGAGAAAATGACAATGCGATAAAAAAACAAATTTTTCAAACGAAGACATTTCATTATTGTTGAACATAGTACCAATTCTAACTCTTCGTTTTCTGATTTTGTAAAAACTATGTTATCGTACAAAAGCAAGATTTTTGTTAAAGAAATTAGATATTTTAGAGTTGCGAAAATCGAGGAGTTGCGCGAATCGAGGGTTGCGTAAATCAATTTCGTACTGTACATAGTTAAGCAAACAAAAAGCTCCAAAAAAGGTATTTACGGCTAAATTTTCAATATAAAATAGTTACATTGCTCAAAATAGGCAAACAAAAGCTGAGTTTGATGCATCTGCATTTAATTTCTTTCAAGAAAGTGTACTAAAAGTGGAAAGGCAGATGATAAGAATCACTCCTATATTTTTTTTAGCACACATATAAGTTGATCAAAATTTTGCTAGGCCATCATGGGCTAATGACTGAAATTCGAATTAAATTGAGTGTTAGTAGTCGGCCACCCATTGCTTCCACTGATATTACCATTTTTCAACTTTGCATCAATCAATACATATACACTTAGTGACAAAAGTTTACGTACACTAGTAGTTCGAGTCAATAAACGAGTTATTCCCTAGTAAAACACAGTAAAATTCAAAAAAGTAAATATGGTTCGTAAACATTTATTCCGTTAAAAAAAAGTTAAAAGCTAGAAAACAACTTATTTTCCCGAAAATCTAAGTAAAACCAGGATGACAAAAGTCTACGTACACCAGCTGCAGCTGTTTCCTTTATGTGTGGTAAAGCTCTGCAATTATTTTTCTTTTGTTTGCATTCTATTCAGTTGTGTTCTTCTAATACGTCAATGTGGAACTGTGAGTTTTTACGAACAAATATTTACTGAGTTGTGCACAAAATGAACGCGAAGCGCAGGGAAGTTTCCACTGAACTGCGGAAACTGATGATAAAAAATAGTTCTGAAGGAAAATCATTACGGAAGATTGCAAAACTTATTGGAAGACCACACTCTACAGTGCAATCAATAGTAAATAATTATAAAAGACCGGATCATTTAATCCTAAACGCCGATCTTGACGCCCTATAATATTTAGCAAGCGTGAAGAGAGTCTTATGGTAAGGAAAGTGTGGAAAAATCCTAAAATAACCGCATCGGAAATAAAAACTGAGTTTTGCTGAGCTGAGCTAGAGGAAACGGGTAAATCTTGTGATGCAAATACTGTTCGGAGATTTCTCAAAAGAAAAGGTTTCCGGATTAGAGTGGCCAGAAAAAAACCCTTTATTAGCGAAGTGAATAGAAAAAAAGGTTAGAATTCACTAAATTCCACCAAAATTATACAAATGAGTTCTGGCGAAAGGTTATATTCAGCGATGAGTGTAAATTTAATATTTACAACAATGACGGTAAAGTGAGAGTATGGCGTAAGCCCAATACAGCACTGAAGAAATCAAACACCGTTGGTACAGTGAAGCATGGAGGTGGAAGCGTTCTCGTATGGGGTTATATGTCAGAGGCGGGGTTTGGAAACCTAGTTTTTATTGTCTCCATAATGGATAAATTAGTGTACTTGAATATTCTTAAAAATAGCCTAAAGCAGAGTGCTGAAAAACTAGGATTGGGGGAGTCGTTTGTCTTTCAACAAGACAACGACCCCAAACATACCTCTCGCCTCGTACAGGAATGACTTGTATGCCACACCAAACAATTGCAAACATCTCCGAATTTCCTGATTAATTAAAGCGGCGCCTCAAGAAAAGAACCATCACAAACAGGCAAAGTTAATTCTTCCTCAAGAAAGAATGGGCCTAAATTGATCCGTCAGTTACCAAAAAATTGGTCAATGCCGCAAAGGATGAGAGCAGTGATATCCTCAACAGGAAATTCAACGCCTTATTAACAACCATTATATTTTTTTAATTGACGTCATAACCTTTAAGTGTACGTAGACTTTTGTCATCCTGGTTGAAGTTATATTTACGGGAAAATAAGTTGTTTTCTAGTTTTTAACTTTTTTTTTTACGGAATAAATGTATATAGTTATAGTTATAGTTTATCGAATAATAAAGCGAACCATATTAACTTTTTTGAATTTTACTGTGTTTTACTAGAGAATAACTCGTTTATTGACTCGAACTTCTAGTGTACGTAGACTTTTGTCACTAAGTGTAACTTATGCTCTTAATAACTACAAATTATGGCAAAAACTTAAATTTTTGCACCACTAATCAAAAAATAGGAAATCTCCACTTTCTTGCACTTTCGCAAATGTACCCTGACTGATGTATATCGACCAGCTGAAGTAATTACGTAAAATTACTAAAATGTTTGGCAGGTGTGTAGAATATGTTCCTGCTTGTATCGGCGCCGTCACATTCGAAAAATGTCTAACGGTTCTTACATTATAGGACGAATAGGGTGAATGTGGACGACCACTAGAGAGGGGCCGACCACTAGTGCCGTTACCCTATCGCCCATGAAAAAAAGGTTAGCTCGAGCCAGATTTGAAAACAGAACGAAAAAAGCACGACCAATGCACCAATCCACTGAGCAAACGGAACCGATACCTATCATGGCCGTTTTCACAGTGTGATCTTAAGTGTCGATCCATAGACAAACTCAGAATCAAGAAAACTTTCGTTTTCACAGGGGACGTTTAACGATAAATTCCACTTCAGTAGTGGTTTAACTTAAATCACCGATTGTCATGGCTTTTGTGTCAATCCAGATAGTACACAATTCCCATTCGTGTATTATTTTATTAATCGAATAGAACACACGCCTCCAAATTGTGTCTTCCCTCTAATGATTCTTGGAGAAGCTGCAGAGACGAGAATGACGAAGAAACTACTACACATCTTTGTACAATTTAAGTGATATATCCTTCCGTAAAAGAAATCAATTAGACAACTTCTACTTTGACAACTGGTAGGTCGCAGTGGCGTAGTGGATCGACTTCTACGCAGAGGGTGCGACGTTCGAGTCCCAGTTCTGAGTCGTTTCATCCACTAGTGTAAGAACAATAGCAACGCACAACACGAGTGGTTGCTACAGAAGCTATGCCCAGGTCAGCCTCGGACTGTCGTTGTTGTTCGAATTTTTTACACAGCGAGAAAATTGGTCAAGCAAATCACTGTTTCGCCATTAGATATGACTTTGTTGATAATAAACGTCAACAGATTTTCAAAATGAATCCATTGAAACACACTGCAATCAGAAAGTCAGTAGGCCGATAAAAAGTTGCTTGACAATATCAGTCGTTGCGGTCGTCGTCCAGGTCAAATTCGTGTATTTGCACCACGAAATAAACACACTGTCCACGAGTTGAAGTTATAGCACCAAGTCACTCCCACTATAATTAAATCGGCTGTCAAAATATGAGCTGTCTGCTAGATAAGAACGCGCATACAAATAACTGTGCATTTTGGACATATGTATATCCTTATCTATATTCAAGTCATACAGAAGTTGTGTATGATGCTGCGTAACTACTGACAGATTTGAACTGCCCGTCATATGATGGGCAAGTATGTCAAGTATGTGATATATGTAAAGATGTGCATAATAATAGTTGTCGCACAACAGTCCGAGGTGGACCTAAGCCAAGCTTCAAGAGCAAGGACTCGGTTTGTGGGTGCTAATGTTCTATCACAAGTGGATGATAATTAAAGACATAACCACAATGACTTGAGATACATCTGAAACCATTGCGAGTTAGAATGTACACTCCAAAGAAAAGAACATGAAGGACTTACTTGTTTTACCATGATGAAATACTGGCATCATCATGGTCAAGGAGCAGGTCGCTTAACATAACTTGTACAGACATTAGGGCGGCTTCTACACGCGGTAATTCGTGCGACATTTGTAATGTGTAGGCAAATAATGTGAGACATGTCAGAGCTAGACTGTGTGTTCGAGATCGGTCTACTTGTGCTTTCATCGAATTGTGTTCTCAGTGTCGGCATTGCAAGCATGCTAGCGATGTGGGAGTAGAGGAGAGAAACACAAAAATGTATCCTTGTAAAAGCCGCCTTACTTTAAGAGAGAGATTTTAACTTTAGAGAGAGATTTTAACTTCTCACGAGACCATTCGAGGTAGGTCCATAACTTTGGCAGTATCGCGCATGAATGTGGCTGTTCGGGATGCTTGTTAAACGATTTCGAATGTTTTCATCAACGTCAAACTTAATCTAACCTTACCTACAAGTGTTCATGCATAAACTTCAAACTTGGTCTAACCTCAGGCAATCATTTTCCTGCCGGCCATAGATTAGAACAACACTAAAATAAAGTGGCTGGAGCAACGCAAACTGATTTGATTGATTTAAATGAAAAAATATAAGTGTTTAGCTCCTTGCCTGATTTGCGCCCACGTCCCGATAGAGGGCACAGATGATAACAGCAAGGATGACTTCTATGATCTCCAAAAAAGGACTTACGATCAATTAACCGTCAACCAGATTGATCACGTTGCGATCGACGTCAGGGACTCCTCCAGCAAACTTGATGTGTCCCAACGTGCCGAGGAGCCAACATCGACTGGTTGTTATACGACGGCAAGCAAAGGACTACTAGGATCATTGCCGATCCGGCTCCCGGAATCGCTCTCTAAGTTCGTCGGCGCCAGCACAAATAATCGGAGAAGATTGGAGGCGTTGTCAAGGAGCCATCGAAGAAGCTGGCGCTGATGTGCTGGGTTTGACGATAAAACCTTCTTCAAAACTTCAAGTTTGACAACGAGTGCAGGCAGGCACATGCAACAAAGTAAGAAGCCTACCAGGCAACGCTGCATCGAACAACAAAAGCTGGTCGTGAGCAATACGAACAGAAACGAAGATATCCGGCAAAAAAAAAGAGCACGAGAAGCGCGCAATCGAAGAGTTGAAGAGCAATTCCTGCTACGGCAGGAACGATGTACAAATGTTTTATCAAAAGATGAAACAGCTATCCAATGGATATCGGACAGAAGAACGAAAATGGACAACTAGTAGTAGAGTCGCAATCAATACTAAGAATCTGGAAAGATCATTTCTGCAGTCTGTTGAACGGCGATGAGGACCCGAATACCACTGTCAGGCATAATGTTGCAATCAATATAGACGATGATCGACGAGAATTCCATCCCCCGACTTAGTCAAGGTCAAGATAGCAATATCAAGACTGAAGTCTAATAAAGTTGAAATCTTTAAGACAGCTGGAGATGATCCAGAGATCTTCGAAAAGTCAGTACAACTGTTAGCATACGCGGATGACATTGACGTGATTTGCAGAACACAGCAAGCCGTCGATGGGCGTTTGCTGCCATTGAGACGGAAGCGGCTAAAACGGTTCTAGCGGTGAATGAGGGCAAAACAAACTACACAAGAAAGGACATACAACATCGTCTGGACAGAGCCTCTCATTGGGCAGCTATAACTTCGAGATAGTCAAGGACTTCGTCTACCTCGGCTCGGCAGTAAGTAGTACGAAGAACATGAGTACCGAGATCAAACGCAGACTAACTCTTGCCAACCGCTGGCTTTATGTGCTCAAGAGGCAATTGAAAAATAGAGCCTCTTGAAGGACCAAGTTGACTTTATAATATAAGGAGGCATGGACAATCTCAAAAGCGGATGACGTAAACGTTGGCACCTTCGAGAGAAAAAAGTTCTACAATCTGATCCTGTTTACGTTGACGATTCAACCACGAACTGTACGGTCTGTGCAGCGACATGAGGTTAGTCAGGCAACTACAGATTTAACACCTGACACGGATAAACCTAAACTAGGCTAAACTCGTAGGGTTGGATATGACGTGGACGGTGAGTTCTCTTGGCTCCGTCAAGGTCGGTAATGAGCTCACAAGGACATTCAGCCAGAAATAAGAAAGAACCGATAAAAACGATAGAAAAAATGCTGTCCAAAATTTCAAGGGACAAGAGTGGTGGAACGCTGCTTTCTCTGAGTCTTGATCTCTGAATTAAGCCAAGGCGATACCCTGTCATTTGACTTCTTCAACATCGTTCTTGAGAAGAACGCGGCAAAAATTCACTCACTTAGACCAGAGGGTGGAAGGCCGTTCATATTCGTGGATGACATTGGCGTGATTGCCCAAACGCAACGAGCTTGCGACATTTTCAGTATTAATGGTGAACAAGGGAAAAAAAGTATGGGGTATCCACAAGAAGGGGCATGAAATGGGCAGTCTCCGTGGCATATCCAGAATTGCCCTACTTTTCCTCCCTTACTTGAGTAACGGAGCCATCTCTCGAAGAGCCAAGTAAGACATGAATCAGTCCAGCCCCGCTCTACGACACGGAGGCATGGATAATTTCAAATGCTAGAGAAGAAGACCTTTGGTTCTACGAGAGAAAAGTTCAGGCCTGTTTGTGGTTATGGCGTCTGGAGAATAAAGTTAGCTGTACAGGACAGAGCGCAGAGACAACCAGCATGCCGCTAGTCTTCTGCTTCGAAATCGTCACTGTTAGACAACCAAGTAGAGGAAGTGGCGTAGACAAGTGGGAAATGACTTCAACCAACTAGGTCCTAAACAAGTGGAGCACCTAACCATAGGTTAAGTTAGGTAGGAGGCTGCTAGTGCATTCACCAGCACACGTAGACCATATTGGTCCATTGTGATACCCCTATTCAGTCAACTACTCAAGTGATAGTGCCGTTAATTTGATCCCAACTGGAAATTATGATTGAACCAGGTTTGAAAACCAGATAAAAGCGTATTAACTTTGCTTTCACTGGGATTCGAACCGGGGACCCCGTTAACCAGGGGCAGCAGCTAACCATAAATCGCTAACCAGTGAGGAAGAAGAGAGACAACCATAAGACTTAGTAGCAAGATGTGTGTGGAAAGTTATTTTCTAATCTACGATAACTCAACAGTCCAATGAATCCTCCTTGCTTTGAGTGCGTTCCTCCGCGTATGACGGAAACCAAGCAGCTGATTAAACACCAGCCTACATTATGTTCCAATTGCCTATTGCGAACAGTTGTGATCTTGAACCTAATTGCTTTTCATACCGGAACTAAATACTTATGAATGGAATAACAAATAACAATTCATGAATCAATATTCACTAACCATCGCTCAACACCTACCTCCAAACTCACTGGTGTGGACTTGAAGTATATAAGAGAGAAAAAAAAATCACTCAAACCACACCGAACACCTCTGCAATGTATACGAACAAAAGTAATTGTTGTCAATAAAACAACGTATGCAAATGCAAAAATGTATTGTGTACTCCGGGCACAAGTTAGCTAGAATTACTTAAAAGATGTATCAGATTTTTTTTGGACACAACCGGTCAAGAGAATAAACAGCTCGGGAAACCTGTTTGTGAACGAATTGTTCAAATGCTTTGGCTTTATGCGTTGTTGCTTGAATGTGGCTACTACTCATCACTTTCCAGCATCTTTAGAGATTCGGATGACAGAATATTGAATACTGAGGGGAACTCACGCTGAGAACCATGTTTTGTCGTGTCATGCGTCACGGAAAGACAATAACGAGTTTTATTGTAGATTTAATTTAAGCAGGTGGATTTTCACTTTGAAACAATTTATATTTGTATCGCTGTGAGGTGTGACTGACTTGGGGTAAACATTTTCTTCTTTTTGTTTATTTTTCTGAATTGAGACAACTTTACTTTTCCCGTGTATGAGGTTTCTTGGAGATAGAAAGTCACTCAGGCGAGTGCACGGAGAGGCGAGCTAAATCACTTTCCCCTTCCGGTATTAGATTTATCTGCAAGCGTTACGTAAGACACGCGCACTTCAGATGTGCATTTCGCACGATTTCCGATATCTTCAATCGTGAGGAGCTCTTACAGATATGCAATCGCTTATGCGTCCTGCATAAATTGAGTGCCTGGGTCATTAATAGACGGGTAGCGGCGCGACTGTGGTTCGGATTAAGGGGCGCTCCAATCGAAGATCTCTGTGAATAGCGGTTATATCTTCGTTCCTTCCATTCGCCCTTCACGCAGAAAGGATCAAATATCGACTGCAACGGACGTAGATTGGCAACTTTTATGGTTTCACAAAAAACGATTTTGGTTCTTCAAGCCAGCGAGATATTATAGTAAGTCAGGAACATTGACATTCTAAGAGATACATTTTTACAGAGAGAGTTTTGAGTGCTGGATCAATCTCTGGCCAATGTTATATCATCTCGACTAACACTTAAATTCTGTGGATTTCATTTTGTTTTCGAAGAACGCACTGTAGCTTATTTATCCAGGAATTGAATACAACAGGCTAAGTATTCTGCTTATGAAATATAGCAAATGATCTGAGAGATCTGAGTCATTAACATGTTTTCTGTCAATATTTAAAAATTGAGCGTAAGTAAATCGAGAAAATGTTAAGTATACGCAGTGTAATACAGACTAACAACTGCAAGTGGTGCTTAATCACATTTCTTTGATTCTCATACTTTATCGGTATTTAGTTGTTAAACGTACGCAGCAACTATTCATGCTATGCGTGCTATTGTCCCCTCACATGTTGATGGATCCTACAGTTGTATGCCCGACGAAGTTTGAAAACCATTGCATGACTCAGAATACCTCGGCACCTCGCGTATGCTTTAATGCTGTTCTCTTTCAAACAGTTATCCAGTAAAACCATGAAGAATCCAAGATATTCAAACAAAGTAGGTCAACTCGGCGAATGATTCCCTTATACAAAACTATTCGGATCGTAAAATGACGGCTCACCGAACCAGAGTTGATTTTAAACCGCACGCACGCCGCAAATGTTAACTAGAAGCCCCCAGACTGACCGGTTAATTGCCAAATAAAATGAGCAATATAAATTAAAACCAACAAAAAGGGTGGCTAAGCTCCACCATTGACGTCCCGAGTGCCGGCGTAATTATTACACAGACCAGAATACAGATGTACAAACAGACACGCTGACTGATGAAAGGGCCGGCCCTTCAACAATAACAAATACGTACGTGTGCGCATTTTTTTGGCACATGCGAGAGTACGTAACGTGAGTAGAAATAACCTACACCTAAAGCCGGTAACTATCGTTTGCAGACGAATGTGGTTGAAGCACGCTCGCAGCCCGTATCAGAGAGACGTTACCAGAGTCATCATGTGGTGTTTATATTTACGCCCGTGCTTTCATGTAAATATAATGAATAAGCAGCCGAGGGAACGATAAGCGAGCCCATGGCCTTAATCACGTGCATAAAACCGCGAATATAATTACACACATCCGCAGAACATTCGCATAAATCGATATTTGGATTTCTCCTTGAACGGGAGCCGGTAATTTATCTGGCATACGAATCCTTTGACTGAAGGCTGAAAACAAAAAAATCAATTGCATGTGTATCGCAATAACACAATCTTCGAGGAGTGTGGCGGGCGGCATATGTTGATCATTTGGCGTCTTCTAGTCGAGGAGCTACGCCAATATATCCGTCGTCAGCAAGTCTGGCACGAAAGCATTTCTGTGAGGAGAAAACTTTGAGGGTTAAAATGGATTATTGTATATACCGCAATAACTTTATTCCTGATCATTGGACGACGAAATATTCTGTTAGACAGGCCAATGTTGCTGCTCAACGGACCCCGAAACCAAAGCTCTAGCAATTGATATGGATTTGATATCTGCTTTGCTATATCTCGTCATGTAGAGCGCGGAAGCGAGTCCGATTAAGTATTTATCTTCCTCGAAGTTATAGCTGCTCACATTCACATTTATTTTATTCCCCTCTGTACCAATATCAACAACAAAAGCGAATAAAAATAACTGCTACATGTTAACAACTTCGGAATATGCGCTCAAAGTCAATGTGCGTTCAAGAATGAGGTTACGATGATACTGATACAATACAGGGCAACGATACACAGTTTTTTGCGAATTTAAAGTTCTGGCGATAAATGGTCTCGGTAGAGTACTTTAAGAACTGATTCAAAAATATTATTATTAATTGTTGAGGGTTATTGCAGTGCGACCTTAAGATATATTGTGCCACCTTTGCTCTCTCAAGATTTTCGCTCATATGCATAATGCAGTTCTTTTCCAAGTTGTTTTGAGGGTTATGGACTCGTATTGCGCAAAGGTGTAAGAGATTTATTCTAAGGTATTCTCTAAATGAAAGATGATTCTATGGACTTCTATACAGTTCAATTTAATTCAATTCATTTTTATTTTCAATATAAAATTAACATTGGTTACACCTTTCCGCGAAGCCTTTGTGGCTTTTCTGCAGAATGTTGTGCTTCTAACATAAATAATTGAGTTTAAGTAAGCTTAAATTCATTCACTAAAGTTTTCGAGAAAATTAATCAATTTAAGAATTATCAGTAAAAGATTTCTAGAATTTCATGTTTACATTAACGTTAAAATTTTACTTTTAATATTTGTATCTAAATTTCAATTGCTACGATTTAGATTTAAGATAAAATATTTTATGCTCTTTTTTCCGAGTTTTAAAATTTCTAATCTTTCTAGGTTAGGTTGTGTAGCCGGGCTGCTAGTGCATTCACAAGCACACTTAGACCATATTGGCCCATAGTTAATTTGATCCCATCGGCAAATGGTGACTGGACCAGATTTGAAAACCAGATAAAAGCGTTTTCACCTAGCTTTCACTGGGATTCGAACCGGGGACCCCGCTTACCAGGGGCAGGCAGTCTACCAACTGCGCCCATCCAGTCGTCTGTTTCTGTTTCTAGGCACTTGCGGAATTG
This sequence comes from Eristalis intricaria, assembly GCA_964034865.1. Classification (NCBI taxonomy): domain Eukaryota; kingdom Metazoa; phylum Arthropoda; class Insecta; order Diptera; family Syrphidae; genus Eristalis; species Eristalis intricaria. The sequence continues at coordinate 134,206,195 of OZ035873.1, forward strand.
TGTTGAGAGCTTCAGGAACACTGTATTTCAACTGTCTTCTTCCATAGTTGTTGTAAAACCGGGGTTCTTGGAGCATACCAAGTGCACTTCTTCTTGTATGTATCCCATGGTTAATTCGTATGACGAATCGTGGATCGTCGTAGTATTCTAATATGAGCGTCATTTTGACGTTTATTTTTTTCAGTGCGGCATTTTGCAGTGTTTGTAATTTTCTTATGTATGTGACTGATGCATTACCCCAGACAAGTATTCCATACCTCAGTTTGGATTCCACTAGCGCAAAGTACACGTTCGTTAGCACTGATTTTGGTGCATGGTACTGCAGATGAGTTAGCGCGTATAGTGCTCTTTTGAAACTCGATCGTAATTCATCAATGTGCGTATCCCATAAGAAGTTACTGTCGATTTTGACACTTGTAGCATTCTACTGTATCTATAGGACAGCTGATCGAAGAACGGCAGGAATCATTCCTACATTAGATTTGTTGTTCGGTAGCCTTGAATTGCGGGTTTCTTATGTGCATCATTTTTGTTTTGGATGCGTTCATCACTAAACGAGTGGGCCCAGTTTCGATCCTTGCGGGACGCCGTATTGTGCACGTTTCTTTTGGCTATAAGTCTAGCTGGTCTTGACACAATAATATCTGTTGCGCAGGTATTCCTTTAGCCAATCAACCATTACTCCTCGTATTCCAATACGTTCCAGAGAATCTATTAGCTTTGAATGATTAAGCCTGTCAAAAGTAAAGAAATAGGACCAGAACGTGGTACCTTTTCTTCAGGCTTCCATCTTCCTGATACCAGGTGCTTGGAGGATATCATTACCGGTTGTAAGCTAATGCCTCACAAAAGTCCCACTAAATGTACTGGAAATTCCTTAGACTCTCCACAGAATCTTCAGAAACTTTCTTTTGATACCCCTAATTCCATTAGGTGCTCCCTGAGTCTGGAGTGTTCTGTTAGGAAGACTTAGGATACGTAGGTTGTTCTTATTCATCTTGCTACATGCCCCAAACCTCTTTCGGTTGAATTGACCCAAGAGTTACTTGGCCTGCTTCTTCATGTTTCCAAGTACAAAGTGTAATCTGCCCCATCAATGTCGGTAACGAACTTATCCAGACGTGAAATGTCAATAAAGGTTTGAAACAAAACGATGCGTTGTCATGTGCCCATTTTAACATCATTCTTGAGAAGTTCGTGCAAAACTCACTCGAGAACACGAGATGCAAGATCTTTCAAAAGTCCGTACATTTGCTTGCATACGCGGAAGACATTGACTTCATTGGTCGAACACAACGATGAATGAAGCGTTTGCTGGTATTGAATCGGATGCGGCCAGAATGTGTTGAGCGTTAAATGAGAGCAAAACGAAGTACTAGGTGGGATGAAAAGTAACCTCCTTGACCGCCAGAATGCGCTGCTACTGCAAAAAAGGCAACTGCATATTTATGCAGACATGCCAAATTTCAGTGCGATACTGTCTTTAGTTTTATTTTGACAACTGATAGTTGTTGACGTGTTTCTTGGTCTTTTAGAGAGAAAAGTTCTGCGTTCAATATTTTATGCTGCTTATGTTGATGATATTTGGAGAAGACTCAAGCGCGATCTTTACATCGACATAAGTCCAGCCAGGTGTCTACGGATTTAACGCCATATTGACAACACTGCTCCAGGCCAAAGAGACTTTGACTTCGCACTAGTGGAACAATTCAGTAGAGGACGACTGCGAAATAGATGGTGCACACAAGTGGAGAAATATCTCAACAAACTTGTCATACCAAATTGGAGGTAGCTGGCTTAAGCTCGTGCCAGCTGGAGAGACTTGTTGGCTAGAGCCCAGACTCACCCAGAATGTACCGCCATTAGAAGAAGAGGGACATGTGGTTATTCTCGGCGAAGGATATTTCCTTGGTCCTTTAATTCTGTCACAGTCATGTGTTCTCTGTGATGAATTGCGGTAACTCTTACAAAGATTTCCAATTTGAGCTGAAAATGCCCCAATTACTGATTGCGGTATATTTTCTTTCTTTCTTACGTGTCGTTGTCCTTAGAAACAATAACACGGCACTGTCTTGCGTATTGGATAAAGATTAGAGTAGACAAGATTACCCTTAATGTGTTATATAGATATGGGAGGCGATACAGAGGGAGGCTAGAGGGCCTAGCTTAAACGGCATCCACTGGTGCTGTGCGGGCATTTTTCTGGACAGTTATTACTCTTTGAGCTGTCAGTGACTCGAAAGAGATGAAACCGTGAACGGATAGTGCTTTATTTTGGAAATCTAGCGTAACTTGATTCAAAAATCAAAGTTGTCATAACGACAGGGTTTGGTATCAAACGACAGGTAAAACCTCTCGTTTAATGTTCTGCAAAAAAAAAATTCCTGCAAACGGTATTTACCGCTGTGTGACATCGCAAACAGCAAACATTTTTAGCAAGAGAAATATCAAACCTCAGTTGCATTACGTGAGTCAAATTCATCATGTTGATTTTGAAGTAAGTAGCAACGCTATCCTTCTATTTTTTTTTTATTTCTTGTCTGTTATTTGAAGAATCTTTTAGGTAAGTCTGAAGCTTGTGCAAACTCAGCAAATGTTAGTAATTATCGCTTGACTTAAAGACCTTAGACTTTTCCGATTTTTTGCATATTGACTTTGCATAGACTTTTAAAAATGTACCCAAATGTACCCACCGGGAGACAATGTTTAAGATGTTCTCCAACATGTTGCCTTTCAGAATCCGTTTTCACTTTTTGCCCTCAAACTCCTCCCATACAACTTTTTTTTTTTGGTAACAGACCAACCTCTTGCACTTGCAATCAGCGTCATTTTATTTTTTCTTTTGCTGTGGTTATTAGGCCCCACTGTTGCAACGCTATGAAATGGTAATTGTTTTCTAACAGACATACAGTGGTCCTAGACCATTTCCACATCTGGCGTATATTTTTCTTGCCAGGTCTATTAGGCTCGGTGAACGAATGGGCCCATTAGTCGACATGGCAAAACAAAAAGGGGGGTATTCGAATGATGACAACACCGCCCGAAAGGTTTTTCGAAACGCTGAAGTAAGCACAGAGAAAACAGGTACATTGACCTCATTAAACATTTCCAAAGTTGACTCGAAGTAATATCGAGTGAATTTGAAATTGATGCAGACAAGTTTGGAAGTTTTGCTACTGAAACGAAGACTACTTATCTTCGGCATTATGACTGGTATTATACGTCTACAAGCATACACAAACTTTTGACCCACACAAAAGAAATATTTCAAGCTTGCATATTACCATTAGGGCAACTGTCTGAAGAGGTCCAAGAAGCCAACAATAAGGAGTACAGACGGTTCCGAGAGCAATTCAGCTGAAAGTCTTCAGGACAGAACTCGAATAGGGATGTCCTTAACGGAACACAATACCAAAAGAAATCCACTCCCACAGGAAAGTATTGCCTTGTTGAAGGCTCCATTAAGTAGGAACTTAGAAGAAGACGATAATGAGAGCGACTAATTTCAGATTAAAAAAATATAAGAATAAACTAAGAATTTAATAAAATAACGTAAATCTGATGAAATTCCTAATCTTTTATTTACGTATCACTCATAAATGATAATGGTCGCAAAATGTATTAGTTTGAACAAAATATGTTCGGTGGTACTATTGTCAATGCTTTTTGGATTTTAATGTTCTGCTATCTTTTCTGAATTAGTGAAGATTTGAAAAAATCGGTCCATTCGTCTTTATCATCCATGAGGTTTATGGAGGATATATCTGACCACATATGGTCATAGGTCCTAAAAACTTCAGAGTAAAATGTATATTATTTCCGAACAAAAAAAGACCACAGTATATCAATAGTATATTGATACCAAACGCAACAGGAATTAAGTTCCGCTAGATTCGCAAAATAACACACTGTGCAATGCCACGGCCACCACACTTAGACTTAGACCAAAAACTATCGGCAATTACTTGCAGTTTTTGAATATAGTCGCATGCAACACCTAACCGGCCCCATTCAATACGGATGGAGGGAAGTTGAAGCCCAGATTCATCTTCTCCAAGGTTGACCGACTCGTTTGTTAAGAGCGCATCAATCCCGTTTCCCCACACAAGTGGTTATTTTGGTTTGTGTTTAACCAAAACATGGTATACAAAACCGGCTGTATTTATAAATATTTTAAAATGAAAGAAATTTGTTCTAAATATAGATTTGCTCAGTTTATTTGTAAAGCACTGTAAATGGTTGCAGGGCTGGGTTGCAAAGAATTCTGCCCTTGAGTTTCTCTCTAAACATAAGCCAAGTGAAGCAATAAACTGGTCACACCTACACCATACACATTCGGACTTCAACGCCTCAATGCAACTCAAGCTAGCATTGCAGGTAATTTCCAATCAGCCAGCAAGAAATGGCTAATATATTACCTCACGATTGGATTGGCCGCAAAATATGATTGTCAATGCAGTTACCTCACCGCGGGCAAGGCTGAATCCATGACTTCGTTTCTGAATGCGCCACGGCAAATTGAACATGAAAAATCCAAGCTGTCAATTGGGTGACATGTGTGCTTTCTTGCATTTAAGAAATCTACATAATAATCTATTCCTAAGTGAGTTTCATCAAACACAAGACAAGGAGAAAGAGAGGTATGCAAACACCATTGAGCCCCTTCCATTTGGCATTGCGAACCATTAAATGGACGTCAGAGGTCAATAGGCAAAGTTCACTTAACTCAATTCATTTACCAAACAATATACACATGGCCGGGCACTTTCTTCACACGGCCGACATCTCAATGATCGTCTGTCATCCATCTCGGCGTGATTTCCCCCCAGCGACCAGTCGGTGTGTAAACAATTCCCCTTTTTTGATGCCACTTTGCGCGGAATTTTGTTTGAGTCTATTGCTTTGCCACGTTATTTACGTTTTGGACACTGACACGAGGCGGAAAGAGCACAAAGGCATCTCCAATCGAGCCGTAGAAGCGTATCAACTGCAAGAAAACGCGATCGATTCAAGCGCCGAATTCCCTTTGAATTCATGCCAAATTCACGCGACTCAGCAAGGTCGATCGGAATGAAAGGGAAAGCATATAATTCCGTCAAGCGATTTGTTTATCCGCGACACAGTGTAATTGAAGTCATGGCAGCATGCCCGCAACTAATTGTTTGCTTATGTGTGCGTGCTTACGTCGAGAAAAACTGCCCAAGAAACATATAGTCAAGCAGCGCTGGGGTCGGTTATCAGTGTAGCACGCGGAGCACCCCCTTCTTGCGATTATGAAGATAAACCTGTGTGCGAATATATGACTGTCACGGTAGTATTATATAAGCGACATCAGATCAAGTGCATAGCTCGACCACATAAATCCCCAACGAGTCCGAGCGGCTTGCATGATAAATTAACTCACTCAGCTTTTGCGATCGCGCGGCCTGAGAGTTAGGGAAAGAATCTCACAAGTGAAAAGTCATTTCTATTTTTTGATTTACCTAACAAAAGCGAGAACCAATGTCTAATCAATCGCTCTTCCGTCGTCGTGTCTTGTAGACACAGTCATGACTATAAAAGTGTTAGACAGTTGTCTCTATACATGCGCCCACTATGTAGCGACAGGCTAAGCTAGCTCCTCAATGTGCGCACCGCGTACCGCGTCCGCCGTGCAGGTTATGCAAATATAATGCGCTCGTGAAATGGGAAACCCTTTCAGACCTGTAATGCTTAGGATTTCCCATCAGTCAATTGAATCAAGAGGAAATGCTTTCGGACGCTTTTTTCGATTTTATTACTTTCCGTATTATATTTAAATATTTTCTCTTTTCGCTGTGAATATTTCTATTTATAATACGAGTGCAGAGTACCTAAATACATATTGCAGAGAGAAGTAGAAGATAACTGCTTGCCTTGGTTTTCTCTAGATATACGAGCTGTCGCCCGCGGGCTTTACAATACAAATAAATCAGATTCTAATCTGGCTAGTGTATTGTTTTATTAGGTATCCGCTAATTAGTCAGAGTGTTTGACTTACCAAACTTGTCCGTAGGCACCGGAACCGATTGGTTGGAGTTGTTGGTATCTTTCTGGAATTTCCCATTCAGTACGATTAATGTCGAGTTTATAGAACTTCTCCATAATGTTTGCGAAATTTTTCTTTATCGCGATTTTATGATGTGATTTTTCTAGCACTTTTTCGATATCGAGTTGAAGGAGCGCACGATATTTTTTTTTTTTGCTTTTTTCAGTTTTTTCGATGGGGTTTGAATTAATTTCCTCTAAAACACGTCCGCCCGCACAATTTACCAAGAAACAACTGAAATACTTCACACTGACAGTTTAATTGGCAGCCGATTGAATGGCCGTTGTTGGTTGGTGTCTCGAATGAATCTAACATAGAATTATGCGATGTTAGTAGAATGTGATGTAAAAATTAAATTCGTTTTTGAAACAAAATGTGGTTGTTTTCTTAAATTTTTAAGCATTGCTGATGAAATGATTACAAAGAAGAAAAGAAAACGGATGGAAATCATACTGGAGTTTTTGAGTTTCATAAGAAAGTTCTTTGGCTGAATTGAAATTGAACTTTGAACTTGGTTGAAATACAATTAGAGTACAATCTTCACATTCGATTTCATTTTATCTACTTGTTGCCAACTAATTAGCTGCCCTCAGCCTCAACAGCCATGTCTGATGGTCCAAATCGTGAACGAAATGTAAACCAGAAATGAAGTATTACCAAGATGGCTGACTTCTCACTCCCTTGGCAATAAAAATGTTTGACAACTGACCAAAAACCGTCAAAAAATCATGAATAATTTTGAAGATTGGCAAGGAGACAATCAACTGTGAGCTCGGCCATCTCGGTATTTTTTTTTTTTTTGTTTGTTATTATAGCTCGTTTACGTAATGAAGATAAGAAAATGTTACTTCTAAACCGTTTATATAATATTTGCCTCTAATAAATCCTCTATGAATAGAACATTCAAGCAGTAAATGTGATCCCACCCTTAATGCGTAAAGCGCCATCTTCCGTCGAGCATTCCACCAACATTGACGGTTAAAAAGTGACGCCTGTTTTTTCCTTGTTGAGTGTACAACTTTTTTTTCTCACTATTCAGCGACGCCATTTTGAAAGAGTAGAAAAATTTATATTCATTCGTCAGAACTCAGTCGCTAGGTTTTTAATTATTTTTCTCTCGAATAACTTCGATTAAATAAACATAAAATATTACGAAAATATACAAAAAACAACAACGCATGCAGAAAAATTAAATTTTTTTTACAAAAACCAACCAATAAGCTAATTAGTTTCGCGCAAAAAATTATCGTATCGGATTTTTCATCGCTTGTGTGTTTGGGCGCCAACTGTACGAACGAAAAAATCAACGTTTTTATTTTGTGTATCGAAAAACAAAAAATCCTTCTAAAACACTACATACATGAACATTTCTAAATCAGGGTCTGCCGCGGGACCCAAGCAATGCAGATAATCAGTGCATCTTTGGATAAGTTTCATTTTTTCCCGTTTAATTTCTTTGTACACGGCAGAGGCAGCGTTGACGACGACGAATGCGACAAGAGCCAGGCTGCCTTCATATACCATCAACCGAATAAAAAGAAGAGAAAATTCATAGATATAAGATTGTCGCTGCAGATATAGTGAAACTCTGTGCGATAACTATGTAATTGTGTGTTTTGTTTTGGATTAAGAGCGGCAAACAACTATTTTTTTTTTCTTTCGGTTTGATTTCGTTATTATTCATTTTTTTTTTTGTGTTTAACTCAATTGCTCTGGTTGGAGTGAACTGGAAGAACCATGTTTTACGCCCATATTGTATTGGCGAAGAAGGGGCCGTTAGCCAGAATTTGGCTGGCGGCCCATTGGGACAAGAAACTAACCAAGGCGCACGTTTTCGAGACGAATATTGAGCAATCTGTGGATGGTATCATGCAGCCAAAGGTGAAACTGGCGCTTCGTACATCGGGTCATTTATTGTTGGGCGTTGTGCGCATCTATTCGCGCAAGGCTAAGTACCTGCTGGCGGATTGTAATGAAGCGTTCGTCAAAATCAAGGTAAGTAATGTAATGTTTCTTAAGATTGAATGTCTTTCAATGTCTGATTTTGGGGGTCTCACAATTCGCGTGGATCTGAAATGGTGTCAATGGAATTTGTACTCCTTTCATGCAGAACAAATACAAACTTTCTTTGAAGTTGGAGATTCCACTCTTCTTCCAAATCTGTACCCATTCTTGCCAAAACAGATGGAGCTTATGATGTTACAATGTCCCAAGACATTGTTATTAATCTGCAATCGTCCTTAATCCAATTGGCTTTCGCAAGTAGGCGCCTTAGATAATTTGAAAGAGGAAAATGTGATTGAAAAAATCTGGGTCAATAAGTCTGAGAAGACAGTAGACTCACGGAGCATAGCAGATATGAGGCCACCCTGATGTCTGTTCTAGAAGTTATAGATTGAAGATTCTGTTTCTCAATCAGATACAAATTGCATACATGTCCTGTACACCGAAAATGGTCGCCTCAGCACCATGTCATGTCCATTTCCGTTGATCTTCTCAGAGTTTATTTACAAATCCGAAGTGACATCAATCTGCTCTCTGTAGCGTAGTTCCTTTTCAACCCCCATTGTTTCATTGTTTACCGACAGTTGGCTTCATTCTCTACACAGATGCAACGATATATGTGTAGTCAGCTGCTGGATTCGATTTTGAATGTGAAGGGAATATTCTGTTTATGAAGAGAAAGTTTTCAGCCATATCTACTTGTTGTCCAGAAGGGATATTTCGATTGGATTCGTTTTTGAATTCCACTCTTAATCGAACATCTGGGAGATGGCCGTTGGATCCTAACTAATTTTGACATCTGCCAAGGATTCTTTTTCAAGGGCAGACAATGTGTACCAGAAGATCATACGGGACGGTGATGGATGCGTGTGTATGTGTGTGTTTACATCTGCCGGTACTTACTCTCTGAAAAGAATATTTCTTGAATTGCACAGGCGCAGTTGGTCTTATGATGAAAAATTCCCAAAATCTCTGAAATGGGCAAGGTTTCAAACCGGAGGGTTGAACACAAAAACAAAGTATGAATACATCACGTATGTATTTGTTTGTAATGAAAATAAGTACATGTTTCGTTTCATGATGATAGCTGAGATTATTGTGTTGCCGAAGTTTTCGGGGGAATTGCAGCTCGATATGCCACATATTTTGACAAACCATACATTAATAGCAATCACCTACCCAAGCCCATATAGGATCATAATTTACTGATGCATCCTTCGGTAATAGTAAAGTTGTCTTCTGCCTCGAATTGAATTGGTTCGTAACTATGACTTGTCCAAGAATATGATTACAAAGTTGGGATTTAAACAATCGCATCGTTCTCATTTCATTCGCTAAATAGACTTCCTGTCAACAAACACATTTGCGTGCATTAATAGACTAAGGGATGAAAATCAAATGTCGGAGCGAATTTGGTATGCAGAAGCCAGAGAGGACTCTGGCTTTCGAAGAATAAATGGATTCATCGGGAGAAGTCTTTGAAAGTCTTGACAATTCTTTCAACTATATTCCTTCTGCTCCTACAATTGTTAATGCCCTGTTATGGATTCGAATATGGTTTCAGATTTTCATCATAGTCCGACCGAATCATATTCTATTGGGTGATACCCTGTTTTTATTTTTTTGCATCGACAAGACTAGTATTTGGTTTTGCTTTAATGTTTCGACTGGAGTATCATATCAGTCTATGATGGCATAATGACATCATTTATATTTCTTAACCTTGGCCTCACGCTCCCAATTGCCCCGACGACGCTGATTGGGATCCATCTCCACTTATGTGGTGTCCGCAGAACTTTTCTTTTTCTCTGCTACAGAGCAGAGCTGGTTACAAAGTGTTATACAAGTCGGGTTATTTCAAGAGAAAGCTCTATTACTCCCCTGGAGCCCGGAGAAATAGGCACGAACAAGTGTTATTCTGCTTTTGGAATGTTTACGGCGAAATCGAGATAGAAGAAGTCACTGAGAACATCAATGCTTGAGCTGCTCAGATGTATGCCATTTCTTGTTCACCACCAATCGTCTGATTGACAGTTAGCTGTGATCTCGCCATCACGTCAATGTCATCGGCGTTTGGAAGATTGTGTCTAGTGCTGACCTCTGAGAAAGTTATTCTTAAGAACGATGTTGAAGAGGAAGAAACCTGATTTTTTTTACTGAAGATCCTTGTGACTTCGTCACAGACATGATTGAAGTAACTATAATGATCCATCCTCATCTTGCACAACCGTACCAGTTTGGCAGGAATACACACACACTACACTGTCGGTGTGTAGCTTGTCTTTATGGACGCTGACTTGTGCGGTCTCAAGCTCAATGAAGGCGTGATGATTGTCAATCTGCACAGAATCTGCTTCATGTTCAAATCACGCCTAATAAGGATCTAGAAGGCTGTCGGTCGGCTTCAGGCGAGAAAACCAAACGGTAGCGACGTTCTTGTCCTTGGCTTGTTGTACTATTCACTGCCCAGCCGAGCTTAAGAAAGTCCTTAGCTAGCTCGAAATTGTAGGTCCCCATTTTGACAGTTTTCAATAAGAGGATAGTCAAAGGTTGTTATTTTATTTACATATTATGAGTAATAATAAATAATCCCCGACTGGTGAATGAACTGCTGCGAAATTAAGGTTCGCTGTGTGTATCACGCCTCAGCCATAAAATTATAGAATCCCCACAGCGACACGTAGAATAAAACCAAACACATCCATGCCGAGTTTAGTCTTTGAACAGCGAATCATCTGTCACGATAATTTAAAATTTGTTTTTAAACATTTTTCACGGCTTCCTTCAATGTCAAAACCAAGGATAAATGATGCTTTCGAATGTAAACATAAAAAAAAAAAAAACATTTGTTAAGATGATTGCCTCCTGGGGATATTCCCCCGCCCCACTCCATATTTTGTTGGTAACGTCGCACGGCATGAACCGAAATAAATGGCTTTTCAAATGAAATGACTGCCATAAAATTAACGGGAGTTGCTTACAAATGCTTAAAGTCCATTCACGAGATTGTGAGTTGAATTTTTGATCCAATTCCACGTTAAATTGTTAAAACACATTACTTTTTTCCTTATCAACGCGAGTATTGTTTTTGTTGAATCTCGACATAAAATAGTAATTATCAGTTTAGTTGGATCAGGAGAGAATGTTGAGAACAAAGTCGTGATTGTCGCTTTCCGATGTCTTTGTACAGTTATTGGAGCAAGCATTACTGTTGCACTGAGCTGAAGAAATGTTCTTTCAAATTTAGAAATAATGCAACGAGATGGATGTCAGTTACAATAAACCTTCAAAACTTGATGGGAAATTATTTACGCCAACATTGTCTCAGTTCTTGGCTTTGTTGCCGCTAGCACAAATGTCAAACGAAATTATCATTCACCTGATCTGTCAATTTCGGAGTTGTCACATAAAGAGAATTAGCTTTGTTATTAAAACTACAGTCCCTTTTAAGGTTATGAAACTAAACGTGGTGCAATAACATAGTTTCCGAAGTTTTTGATATTCTCTTTGTTTATCAACATAATCATAGTCAATTTATTTTGCTGCATATGCAACGAAACGGCAATCTCACTGTAATAACGGACCTTATCTTTGCTGGCAAGTTGACATAACATCTCTTTTTGAACTGGAATACATCCATGAATATCGAGTATAAGACTTTAGACCGTATAACTTTATTGCGCTTCATGTGTTCACAAAAATGGTTAATTGGAGGAAATCTTAGCATATCTGATAATCTGTCAGTCAAGAGCTAATGCATTTAGTGTTGATATGCAACATGTTTTATAACAAAGAGGTCAGTTCATGAGAATGTTTCACAGGTTTGAAATTATCCAAAGCGAAGAAACCCGATTTGGCTGAAAGTAGTATATTTTCTGACTTGGAGAGCATTTTCTGTTGTAGATCTGATGTATGCGATGGATGAAATCGTGAGTGCGGATCAAAACAGTGCAAGCAGGTTGGGCATGGCGCTTTCTCTCGTAAATAGATTTGTTGGGGAGGGAGACCGTATTTTCGAAACCATCAGAGAAGAATGCTTTGTAACAGACGAACAGATTTATTTGTAATTGGGTCACACATGTGTTGGGAGTTTTATTTGGTGGTTTGTGTTTGAGCCAACAAAAGAAGAGTTCTGTGGAACCAGTCATGACCGTGTTACATCACTGTAAACTGAATATATAATTTTGTTGTGGCTTTTTAGAGTAGAAGCATTAGCAGTTTAAAGAACATGCATACATCACAGCAAACTTTAAACATGATTATTAAATACATACAGTGGATTTCTCCTAAGTTCTCCTCATGGGATGCCATAATTTGTTCGGGTTGACTTAGGGAGAAGTTTTTTTTTGTTTTGTTGGAAAATTGAGGAATATGTACGTAAAGTATGGCGAAAAACTTCGAGCTAGGGAGAGTCCACTGAATGTACTTTAAAAAAAATAATGTAGAATGATTAGGGAATTAAATATTCCATTTGATCTTGTATTCGACGACTACGAATTGTGTTTTGGCGCTTTGTGTGTAAGTCCGCCCAATTTGGAGACTGCTCTAAGGTACATTTGAAATCGTTCTGCAGGGAATTCCTTTCGTAATTTTTACTCAACATACCTAATCTCCTTTCGACCCAACGCATGTCTTTTACTCGAGGGTCGTAATTGTCTTGAGAATGTGGCTGATTTGAAGCTAGGAAGAGCCAGATGTCGCACATGGCTTGATCTGGTACAGCAAGTAATCACGCCTTGCATGCTTTGTTTTTTCCCAAAAATTCGGGTACAAAATGAGTTTAGAGCGATTGTCAAACAACTTCCTTGTATTCCTGATGAATTTCGTCTCAATCTGCCCGGAAAACACAAATATTTTTGAGCAGTCACAAACGGGCTTTGTGGACGTAATTCCTTACTCCACAGGATATGCAGATGCCCAACATCACAACCACGATTCAAACAGCCCTCCGTGCTCTTTTATCCTCGATATACCGTGTCGTTTCACTTCAACGTTGGCTGCCAGAGACCCAATATCAATAAGCAGGCAACCAACCACCAATTAACGAACCGATCACTCTGAAAATATGGTGTCAAGAAATGACATTCACAAAATACGCGACTCTATTTTACTCTCACAATCTACCACTTCATTCAAACAAAATCTGGCACGTATACGAAAACGTCAAATTTCATGTTCAACTCATTTATGTGGACATGTATCGTCCATTGCCTGGCCATGTACAGTGGACTCTCCCTAAGTCGAACTCTCCGTAAGTCGAAACTCTCATTTTCCTAAATTTTCCGTACAAAAACCTCTCCCTAAGTCAAACTCCCTCCAACTCGAACAAATTATGGTTTCCCATGACAATTCGACTTAGGGAGAGACCACCGTACTTTGATGTCTTCGATGGATTTTTTCACATCATGTTCATGTACCCGGCATGGTTCATGTCAAGTGGAGACTACGTGTTATGGATAATCCCATTGGAATTGTAGGACACGGCGACACTCGTCTTTTGTATCCGGCCTTTGTTGTCTTTCCGGTCATGTGGTGACGTTCATGTTGCGCATTGCCTTTTGGTGAATGGCTCGAGTAGGATGCACAGCGTTTGTTGGGATATTTCATGTCATTAGAATGATTCAGACTCCTGATCCTCCGCTAGAGAATGTGTACACAAACCTTGGGTAGGTTTGTAATTATCGCATTTCTTCAACTAAAAAAATCTTGAAAAAGTCTAGTTTGAACTTCCTGAGTAACGATTTAAACAATTTCTTCCCGATACAATATTTACCTTTGTGGCTTGTCAAACTTGGCAGAACAAAAATTCACGCTTAATGACATGTGGTTTTTTTGTCAGCTACTTCCAACAAATGTCAATGAAACGTCGTAATTTCCGCGGTTTGGAGATAGCTTCGCATGTGTACTTCACTCAAAAGGAAAAAGTGTGCTTGAGTCATTGACAGGAGACACAACTCTGTAAAGCTCTTTAAATTAAGGCGGAATCGAACAAGAAATTTGAAATTTATTTTTTAACTTTCGGCCATAAACTCTTGTGGAGTTTCGCTTGATCCTCCGGCTACACACTCCGTGTGTGTCTTTCCAACTAAAGTTGACTGCTATGTTGGAATTTATGTATATTAGCAATTGGCGACGTTAATTACTTCCAAACATGTTTTGTGGAATAATCTCCTCTTCAGCTAACTCCCCGTGTATGTATGTTACTTCTTTGAGTATGTTATAAACTTTTGAAGCATCCTCATGATTCTGATGCAATTCATAGCCAAAATATGAACCAAATTGATGGTCTCTCTTTTCAGATGGCATTCCGTCCTGGAATGGTGGACTTGCCCGAGGGACATCGTGAGGCGGCAGTGAATGCCATCACACTACCGGAAGTGTTCCATGATTTCGATACAGCATTGCCCGAACTAAACGAGATCGATATTGAAGCTCAATTTTCAATAAATCAATCGAGAGCGGACGAGATAACGATGCGCGAGGACTACGCAAGTATGTCAGTCTCACTGCACGACGATGGTTTCGGAGATATGGGCTTTGATGCCGATACTCCAGATCTTGTGCGCGATGGAATGGATCCAAACATTGACGTAAGCTTCTTAAGCAATTCAAATTCAGGATTTATAACCTAGAGTGTTATTTCCACAAATTAGGAACAATTGTTTGCGGAAGAACTCGGAAAAGACATCGATCAAACTAAGGAACCTGTAGCTGGTACACTACGTGATTTGGCAGACGACATGCATGACCCCAACTTGGACGGAGATGGATTTGGGGATGAGTTCGGTCGTGAGTAGTCTATTCTAACATTTTATCCAGATTAGCTTTTAATAAAAATTTTGCAGAACCCGCTGTTGGTCTGTTCGAAGGAGACCTCTTTGGAGAGCCACCGCTGCCCACACCAGCAGAAGCAAGCGTTAATTTACCTGCCAACGATGACAATTCCGACGATGATATGGATCATTTTGACGGGGGTGCACCATCGCCAATGCCAAGTTCGGTTGGATCCCGGCCGCCGTCAGTTTTGGGACAGGACAATGTGAGGGCGCCATCGACGACGATACATCCTCCATCACCTCATCATGAACATCACGCAGACAATGAGCATCTGGCCGAAGCGCACGACGATGAGAATCATGAAGAAGGCGGTGTTGAACAATCAACTCTGTTACATAACGAGGAAGAGAGCTTCGCTTTGGCACCGGTCGATGCATCCGCATACCGAGGTGTTACCAAAGCAAAGAGGAAACGAAAGCTCATTGTCGATGAGGTTAAGAATATTTCCGGTGAAGAGATGAAAGCTCAATTGGCGAACACATCGGACATTGTCACAACGTTAGATCTGGCGCCCCCGACGAAGAGGTGGTGAATCATCTGTGAATTACTTATAGAATGAAGTTAACCTTGCTAATGTGCCCTCTTTATATCATTTTTTTCTTCCTCTCTAGGGTAATGTACTGGAAAGAGACTGGTGGAGTGGAGAAGCTGTTTTCCCTGCCCTCACGTGATATACCTGCGCGCGGTCTGTTCGCCAACTATCAGCGACATTTGATCTCGCGATTGGGAGTGTTGGAGGACTTTTCAGTTCTCGGCCCAGCTGATTTGCTGGCACTTGACCAAATTCAACAGGAGCACGACTCACCAACGACGGCGTCAAATAAGCGTGGCCGCAAGCGAAAAGGAAACGCACCACCTGAAGTTCAGCCTGCTCTCATGCCACCACCCGCAGCTGTGCCGATTCACGATACAATGGGTCATAGTTTCGGCGAGCCAGACTTGGTGAGGGACGCCGAGCTCAATCCTCGCGTGTCAGCGGTGTCTGCAGTACCTGGAGTGTCCTTGGAATTCAATCCAAACGACTCAATAATGCCACCACCACCAACACCTGGCTTCGATTCGTTACGAAGTCCCGGACACATGTTCCCAATGCCAGAGTTGAGTGGGCTGGATCCTATGACACCGTTGGGTGGTGTGCCCATGACACCTGGCAACTTGCCACATGGCATGGTGGATCTGCATGATGACTTCCATCACAGCGGTCTGACACCAGCCGACCTACATCACGGTGGCATGACTCCACATCACTCGAGCATGGAGAATATTGATGCGTTACCAAATCTGCCGGCCGATCAGGTTTCATCGATATTGAACGAGGCCGAGAATATGCCTGAGAACCTTGACTTGGGCGATCTGACTTTGGTAGCGCCCGCGAATAAGTCGGCGGACCTCGCATCCGATTGGAATGACTACGATTTCCCGCAATCGGTTGGAGTTCATGTAAGTTCCTTTGAATCTCACAAAAGCGTAGATGGTGGACAGAAAGAATGCGTGGCTAATTGTTTTTATTTTCAATTTTAGCAACCCGGCGATGAGCAGATGGAAAATGAAACAGACGAGCAGTTTGAAGAGCGTGTGCTAAACAAGAGGGCCGCACAAATGTTCGTCTCTGTGCGCAGCCGTCTGCAGAAGAACGACACATTGATGTTGTCCGAAATGACGCATCGAAATAGCAGAAAACAGGTAAATCCAAGCAATACCCCGTGTGTATTTTGTTTTATACATTCTTTCTTCCCCCACTCTCTCAAGGCTGCACAAAAATTCTACTCATTGCTGGTACTTAAGAAATTCCGCGCACTAAGCATCACACAATCGGAACCATACGCCGATATTTTAGTTGAACGGGGACCCATGTTTGATAATCCAAAACTGTAAAAAGAGGAAACAAACGAACACAAAACAAAAAAAAAAACTTCGGTTTGGTTTATTTTTCTTTCCTTTTTTTTGTTTTCATTTCAACTAGGATAAGTACGCTAGCATGTAAGGTTGTAGTTGTAGTGAACACTTCTGTTTAGTCATAAGTTGTTACCGATGATTATGAGGGAAATGTCTCCAAATGCGACCGCGAATGAGAACCTGCATGAAAACAGTCTAAAAACAAAACAAAACAAAATCAAATCAAACATTTAGTGTTGCATGCGAGAGACGAAAGTTTTGTAAATCAAATTTACACGTTTTTTATGTAAATACCTAACAGTAATTTATAAATAAGCAAAAAAACAATTTTTAAAGCAGACAATTTTAAAGTGAACACTAACAACAAAGATTGTAATAAATAAATTAAAATAAAAACAAACATTTAAAAAAACAGCAACAAAACAAAACCTAACGGAAGAAAATTATATCTTAGTTCAATTAGTTTAAGCATAGATCAGAAAAAAAAACAACTCCAAAGTTTGGCCTTACTACCGCGATTAAAAAAAGAAAACGAAAATATATCTAAAAGTATGTCCAAAAGTCTTCAACTGTAGTGGGTGAACCTGTGGTCTGTGGTAGAAACGTTTTTTCACCAACATTTTTCACGTATCACTTTTTTTCAATTTGGAATGCATGTACTTTTTTTTTGGATACTCTGCCGTTAATAGTTTGATCATTCTTCAATCTTCGTTGGAAGCCTAAATTTGAAGGTTACATATAACCTTAAAAAACCAATTGAACGTCTCAAAAAATATCAGGTTTTCAATATCGGATATTTCAATTTATACACTGCCACAAAGCAGATCCGATGGGTGAATGTTTCCTTCCTGGATATAAGTAGTTGGCACTCATGCTTTCAAGTTTTCAGATGACTGCACAAACTGCTGTCAATGCGCACATGCCTCTGCAAATATTCTGTGCAAAAGACTGCATAATCAGAATTTAGTTTAAGTCGTACACAACGCCGCTCATTTTTCTCAGACTTGTGCTCTGCCTGCTTTTGCGGAACAATTCAATACGTGGGGGTCCATACGGAATCAATTCCAATTACCACTGTTTTCATTTTCTTACCAGTTCTGACCGGATATCAAGTTATAGCAAGTAGTACCCACTGATTTCTGCAAGAATCGTCAAAAATGTGCTTGCATTCGGGCTTCGCATCTTCCCGAATCCTTGATAGCACCCAACATGTGATCGCTTTGACCAGTTATTGGTAGTCTCATGATAGCCTGAAACCATTTCTCTGCCGATATACATCGGTTGTTTGAATGATTCGTGTGCATTACCCTGCTATAGCTAATGCATGGGAATCAAGGACACAATGTTTGAATGTCATGAACTTAAACTAGTAAGTCTTCCAAATTGATAAAGCTAAGTGTTTCATGTTTGCATACAGCGTGGAAAGGATGCAGCGCCTGATATTGAATACTTGATATTTTTATATCCGAGATGAACCTTCGCGTTAAATTGTGAAACCTTACAGCCTTGAAATTAGTTAGTTTTTTTCATCAATCAAAAATGTCATCTTTTTTCACAATCAACTTACAAAGTATAGTCCTTGCTTTCTGGTAGCGACTATGTTGTTTACCAATCATCACTCTGGCTGCCGATTTGCCAAATTCTTTGACAGTAACCACTCTTATTCTCTTAAGCAAATTTAATCAAAAATAATTAAAGAAACTCTCCGCGATGGAACTATTTATGACAACCCTTATTCTCTTAGCCGTGTCACATTTCACGGTGACAAATTTGTATTCAATTAGTCACACAAATGTCACATCAGTGACAAAGACAGTACAAATTTGCCGCAATTACTTGTGACACGGCTAAGAGGATTAGGGTGAACCTTTTGAGTCTCATATAAATTGTTAAAGCTGGTATCGTCATAAATAGTTCCATCATGAAGAGAGGGTTGTTTAAATAATTTTGATTAAATTTACTGTCTAAATGTTTAAATCGACTTAGGAATATAAAATTAATGGCAAATGAAAATCCAAATCAGTTCACTGTGTAATTATGTACATTTTACATGTCGAAGAACTTCTAGTTTCTATTCTATTTCTTTTTTTTTTTTAATTTACAAATTTATCATTACATCGGTTAACTTGATATTTTTGTAAAGTATATTCGGTTTATATCCTTTTTTTTTTTAGAATTTTTGTTTTATTTTTGATGGCACTGCACTCGTGTTTGGATTTGTTATTTTTTTTTAACCGATTAATTGCTTTTGCAGCATGTTGTATTTTTGTTCTATAATAGTTTACCATTGAAATATCTTTAGAAATGTTAAGCAATAACTATTGGAAATCCTAAATCAATTGATAAATAACCCTCATAGACTCAGGTACGCTCCTTACAGTTGATTATTTTGATTACAACCCCTTGTAAAGTGATTTTTGTTTAATGTTTTTCCAAATGAAAGGTCAATTATATATTTTTTCTTCAAATTTGTTAACCCCTCCAATTTAATGTTTAGTTCTTGATATCTGAACATTGAGAATATTCTACACTTAATTTGCATAAGTCATTATCTTTGTTAAGTTACTTTTCGAATCTTAAATTATTTTAATTTTCACTTTTTTGTTAACGAATGTTAAGATGGTCCTTACCTTTAGGAGATTGGTATTTACAAAAGAAATTGGTGGAGCAGTTTATGTTTAGAAAACACCCTTTTTACGAACCGCGATGATTAAAACTTCATCTTCTATTCGGATTAAGAATGCCGAACAGTTGAGCAGAAAGAAATGTATTTGGAAGAAACACAGCATGTTCCCATACATAAAATGTATTTCTTTCGTCTGTACTCTTGTACAAACATGAGCCGGAACCTGCGGCCGCAATTTATCAAAAATACTTATTCTATACAAAATATGAAGGAAAACGTTATGGGATGCCAAAACACGAACAATTTGCCCAAAATGTAATTTAAATATCCAGCCTTGACTAGTCAAACTGAAGCCACGATCTGCAAATTGTCGGTCACAGTCCACAAATGCACGATTAAAGAAATCGCTATCCACTTCCCCGGTAAATGAAAAAAAATGCCAGTGCTTCGGTAGTTGAATCGCGAATACATGCAAACAGTGAAAATTGGATGTGAATAAAATGTCAAATTTTGCGATTTCTCCAGTTTCGCAAGTCGCAGTGTCAAATTTCGCAAGTCGCAGACAGAAACGTGGCTGGTTGTCTCCGAACAACTAAATCATCTAAATTGCAGTCTCTGAATAGTATGTTTGTTAAAAAATGTCATAAAACCGGTGTCAAAATGTATTATGGTGCAGGCAGAAAGCCGGCTTACAATACAGTACTCCCCAAATAGTTCTGTTCTTTCAAGTGCATTTTTTCAATGAAATTCTTACAAAGCGGGGACCTAGGTAGGCTTAGGATGGCGTTAGTAACTCTTCCTTCTGGAAAGTACTGTAGTTGATTTCTAGTCGCAGATTGCGACTCATGAAATCTCGTAACAATCAACCGTTGCATGTTGTGAATGTGCTCTTGATGAAGTCATTTACTTTCGTACGGAAATATTTCTGAGAGACTCAACAATCGTCAGCAGAACCGATCGAATTTGGAATCCTAAATAAGTTTATAAAAGCTTCTCCTTTTTAGGAGATAATCACCCTGATTCTCTTAATCGTGTCACATGCCACTGCGACAAATTTGTATTCAATTTGTCACAGTGACGTGTGACATGACTAAGAGAAAAAGGGTATGGTACACATTGTTTTTTATTTATGTTTGCCTTTAGATAGCAAAAATCTTAAATAAGAGAGCTGTATGCAATGTGCATGCATTTTCCTACATTTAGAATCGCAAAAGGAAATACAAGTCAGTTCATAACTTTATCCTATGCATGGTGTCAAAACTGACAGAATTTCACATATGAACATTTTTCAATTTTTTCGAGGAAATTAAGGACCCTTAATAGTTTTCTTTTTGGTCAGTTAATTTTGTTTGAATAGGTTTAATTTTATACTTATGCATATCCTTTGGTTTCATTTTATTTGTCCACCATTCACATTTCCTTACACCCTTGAGTTATTTGCTTTTAAATAAAAAATAAAACACGTCGCATGAAATTGCATCCCTCCCTCCCTTATCCCCCCATTAAGACAATCCATTACATTTGCAGCTGTGATATGGTCTTAAAATCGATCGTCAAATTGAACTGAATTTAGGAATACGCACGCAAAAACACTAACAATTCTCTCGCAAAATGTCTTAGGAACTTGTTCAGTAAGAAAACATTTTAATTATGGATATGGAATTATTTGGCTAAGTTTATTATTCACTTTATCGCGTTCACTTTATTTACATTGAATCTTTAATTATGTGTTTCTTTTAACTTATTAAGATACAAACATGTGGAAGTTAATTTCTCCTTTTGTTATTTTATGTACTTGCAAACTTTACAAGGTTAATGAAAATTGTTAAAACATTAAAAAAAAAATAAATAAATCACAAAACCCTTGTAAAAATGTAAATATTTTTTTGAGAAAAGAAAGAAAAAATAAAATAAATGTAATACTAATTGTGTTTGAATTTATATCGCTATAGGCGAAGTGATTTTCACTCTCAACATGTTATTCAGGCCTTCTTTTACAGGTTTTTGTGTCTAAATTTACATAAAACACTATTTAAATTAGACCAGTTCAATAGTAAATCAGAGACGGCCAATTGTTGCGATGGGTTAAATTGATGTTCCAACACGCAACGGTTGTATGGACTTTCAGTGTAGAACAATACCGGCAGCGGTAGATCACGTCCGTTTTAAAATCACTTGGGTTTTAAAAAATTGCCTTCTCCCCCGATGTGACTACCGGCTGCAGAACATTTGCGGCTTCAGACTTACAAAATGCGGTGTTGGTGTAGTCCGAGATGGACTTAATCACCTGCTTCCAGTTGCGGTCACCAAATTAGTTGAAGTCCTTCTAAATTGTTTTGCGCCACGTTAGATTCGGGTGTCTTCTGCTGCATAGTTACACAGGCTCGTAGTCAAAAACTACTGATCGGGACCTTTTGTTAGTGCGTTCTGCATGGCTCAATCAGCTTTTTTTTTAATAGACTGATGCTGTTCGCATTTCAACTTTTCAATCAACGCGACAAGAGCCAAAGATCGCATGCAAAACTGCCCACGATGAAATCAAGTACTTCTTCATGGCTTTAGAAATTGTGTGTGCCTCTGTGACCTAGAAATTGGATGATCAGTATATTGCATGAAGTTGAATTCAGCACAAATGTTGTAAGTACTGCCACTGCCAACCCAGACGCAGACGAGATCCTGCCTACAGTGAAGTTAAAGATGAAAGAGATCAGAAGAGATAATGGATGTTATAGATATTATAGGTTATCTCTGATGTTCAGCCTTACTCTGAGATTTACTTTCAATCGAAAGTGAGTCGAATTCGAATAGATTGTATTCTGAGTTTCGAACGATTCGAAAGTTAATTTTTATAGCTAATTCTGACATTCGAATAAAATGTCATTTTCGTGTCGTTAAATTTTTTCTGGCGACTAAATTCACAAAACATGTAGTTCAGATATTTTTGTTGAAATTTTAAATTTATCCTTTATATGTTGATTTTATTAATACATGTAGGTCACAATCACATTCCAATTACTACTGACTAATATAGAGCAAAAAGAGTTGATTGGATTTTTTTTAAGGATTTTTTGACAAACCGGGATGATACAGATCACTATTGGAGAGATGCTACGCAAAAGCTCAACAGCTATGCACCTCCTTCTTAAGACGGTGCAACTTGGAAATGACTTATTTCAAAGAATTTTTATTTAGACGGGCGTTTTTAACAAGTCTACAAAAATCAAATGTATCAGGCATTGAAAAGGAATCTTATTTCATACAAATATACTTACGTTCATATGTACATACTTTATATTGTTAACTTTGAATGGCTTAAATGCACCTCGCTGTCCTCGTTTTTATAAATAAAACGATTGCAATTTGTGTCCTTATGTTTTGATCAATGTTAGTAGTAGTAGTAGTAGATTTATTGAGATTTCTTTTTCGCTTAACAATAATAATAAGACTTCAAGTACATGATGAAATAACTTAAGAGGGATACATGGAATTTGTCGGCTTAGAATTGGCCTGACTAAACAATAATTGTTACAAATTTGATTTTATAATGACAAATGACCAAATAAGTTGTTCGTGAGAGTAAAACTCCGATACTAATGATATAAATCTGTTCACTCAACTAAAACATCGATTTTGATTAATGTTATTTGTATATTTAATCTTGAAATGAGTCAAATAGGGGGTTTATTCGAAATCTTCGAAAGTGAATTTTTATTCATTCGAATGTCAAAATTTAGTGTATTCCCATTCGAATGAATAGATCTATTCAAACGATTAGTCGAATCGATCGAATCTCAAAATAAGTCTGGTTTGTTGTATTTATGTGTTTTTCCAACACTGCGATGTGGTATATCCTTTCTCCTCGGTTATCCCTCGTTCATAACCTGGATCATTTTAAGCGCTTTCATCTCAATGCTAGCAATCACGTTCAAACAAGTCGGTGTCATTAATAATAGCTGTGCATTTTGTACAGTATGTAATGCAAACAGCAGTAGTCACATGACACGTCGGTCAAAATTTGTCATCGGAGGACGAAAAAAATAGTTGTTCAGTCAGTCTTCAAGATGTCCTGTAAACGCATCGCTTAAAGGCGATGCATCGTCGAGACTAAGCTGCATTTTAGAGCTAACACATTCCCTGTTTTTATGTCTGTCTTCACTTTTGTGTTAGTTGGCCTTGTTGCGACGTTTTTCGCTTATTGGAGAGAGCTTGTAATGACTAAAGAGAGTAGCTATACTAATCTAAGCTTTTAAATAGCACAAACCGCCAACATCCTAATAGTAGGCAATGTATACGTTAATCAACGTTAATGAATATTTAAATAAATCGGTCAGGTCAGAGTTTTGGAGTACGATGCTCAAAAATAAGATTGTACATAATTTATACATTTCAAAAAATACTGTAAGTAACGAACAGACAGTGAAAATTGTATGTGCACAAGCTTCATGAATTTATAAAGGTTTAGGAGTTGGACGCACAGCCACGAAGTAAGAAGTCGATTATTTAAGTATATTACTTTTAAGTAATTAAAGTTGAAAATTGATGCGTTATGCCTAATAAATAGTAAAACCGCCGCCTTTTCAGGCTCCAATGCGTTCACAAAGGTTCGTTAATTAAGCCTACAGTTGCCCACTAGGAAATGGAAATCTACGTAAAACTGCTGACAATAGTTTCAGTTCATCTTTATGAACCCTTCACCAAGCTTATTTATGTTTATATTACCTTCCTTGTACTGAACCCAGAAAGTGAAACAAATTGTCCAAAAAAAGGGATGGACGACACTATTCAGCAAAACTCACCTTGTACTAATATAGTGGCACTGGCAGGCGAATTCGCAGACCTTTTTTCGCGGCCGGTAGTATCCATTATCCATCACTGCATTTTAACAACATCAGAGCATGTTATACCGGTTAAATGTTCATAAAGCCCCTGGAATGGATGGTACACGAACGATTGATTTAAAATCAAATATAGACATTTTTGCTCCCATTATAACGAAGCTGTTAAATCTAAGCTTCGACAAATCAACAATTCTAAAAAGACTGAAGGAATCAGTTATTCGACCGAAATACAAAGGTGGTAGCAAAGCCCAGTTGACGAACTATCATCCAATCGCGATCTTAGCTGCCATCGAAAAAATTATGGAACATAAAGTATCAGACCGAATTCGAGAATTTATTGAAAAACATAAATTAGTATGCAAAACATAGTATGGATTCCAAAAAGTTTGAAGGACTAACCAACTTCTTGGAGAATTTGCAAACTTAGTCAACAGTAGCTTAAGCCACAGACATCACGGCCTAGTGTTGTTTCTAGATTTTAGCAAAGCATTTGACACATTGAACCATAACATCCAAAAAGCAAGAATAAGAGGAACATTATCATACTGGTTAACAGATTATCTAGAGTGAAAGACGTTTCGAGTGAAAATCAAGGATCATTGTAGCAGTGAACAGAGAGTGCTGTATGGGGTCCCGCAAGGATCGAAACTTGCTCCACTACTTTTTACTCTATACACGAATGAAATTTTAACAAGCTTGAAGAAAGAGAGAGAGAGAGTTTCCCATTTGCCTACGTAGATGAGAAAGCAATAGTTGCCTGTCATTAATCTCTGGAAGTAGCAGCTAGAGTAATGCAAGAAGAGTTTTACGAAGTCGGAAAGTTGTGCATGCCACGACAATGGACTAGTAACCAACGCATCAAAAACAAAACGTTTACTTTTTATATTTTGATCAAATCTAGAAGATCTTATGTCAAATCGTCACCAAGTTTTAAACACAATCCCAGTCACAGTAGCTTCAGGAGAACGTAGTTTTATATACAGTAGAATCTTAGAAAGATGAACAGATATAAGACCGGCTCCGTTCATCTTTTCGCGAATCAAATTGGAAGGTGTATAAAAAGAAGATGTATATCCAGACTGTCGCCCGCCCGTTCATCTTGTTCATCTTATAGAACCGTTCATGTATCCGATTCCGATTCTACTGTAGTTGTATATTAGTCTTTAGACTATGTTGATCACCTGTAACAATTTCCAAAGCTAAGGCCAAAAAAGTTAGCTTCTAACTAAATTTTATTTTTCCTATCTCTATGATGACTTCTTATTTAATAAGATACTTTTCATTAAATTTTTATGTATTGCATATGCATGTATATTATCGAGGATTAGGGTATCCGGCTAAAGTAAAACGCATTGAAGGTCTACCTCTTGATGTGTTGTTAGCTCACAGTGGTAGACCAACCTGTTTCCTTTTATGTAAGTAATCAATTTGCTGCAAAGATTTCAAGTCTAGGATGTAACGGAGGACATCCACGATTGAATTAGCGCAAAAAAGTGGGGACCTCAGTGCACTGGGTGTACGTAAATGGAGACAACCAGCAAAACACCGTGATACATGTTTGTTGAGTTTCAAGTCCCCTCCGCATTATAATGCCATGCAAAGTAGGAGCAATTTACTTTACCTCGTCTTTACGAACTGTCGTTCGCTTGGCATGTAAACAACGACTTTCTTCAGCTGTTAACCTGTTTAGGTTTTATAAACTGCATTTGATGCCATGTGAGTTTGGGGCTGTTCGGGAATTGTAAACAATTTTCATCTAAAGCAAGCTCTCTATCGATGGAAATCTACGGCGTAGAGGCGTGGGAAATATTGATGAATAAATGTAAATCAGAAGATGACGCCGAAGTGTAAATGTCTGCGTATTACAGTGAATTTTCTCTTCGTGAGCACTCCTCTTAAGTGGACAAGATGTACTGCAATGGTTGGGTGGTATGATTTTGCCTGTGCCTCTTTTGTGGACGACTCGATTCTATTAAGTGTTTTATTTATATTTATTTGATTAAAACATTGTACAAGTGTTCTAGTGCTTATAACTCCAAAATGCCCGAACTTTTTCTTCTTTGAACCGAGTTTTTCTTATATCCGGAGAACGGATATTTTTCTTTTGAGAAAAAATGTAAAGAAAATTATTTCGTACACGAAATGAAAAGCCGTAACCGTAATGTAAAGGGGATTTTTCGCTGAATTGCAAATTGTTACAGTTTCTGCAACAAAATCGGAATACTTTTTTAACTATCTTATCGAATTATTGTTTATGACTTTGTCAAACATTCCTCCTCTTTTCATTTAAGTTAATTATATATATATATTCTTAGTATATATTTATATAGAAGGTAGTCGAAAAAGTTTTTTCGTATTTCTAATCAAAATTCAACTAATTTTTTTTTATATTTATAATGAACTTTATTGTGGGTTGCCGTGGCGTAGTGGGTAAGTGCGTCGACTCCTACGCAGAGGGTGCAAGGTTCGATACCCGAATTTACCGCCTTTGACAATGCACTGTGAAATTCGCCATTCGGAGTCGGCATTAAACTGTAGGTCCCTTCCACGCGTGAAAGAACAATAGCACGCACAACACCAGTGGTTGCTGAGAAGCTAGGCCCAGGTCCACCTCAGACAGTCGCGCCACCCTTATTATTATTATTAATTAACTTTTTTGAACCAAATATGTACAATTTTGGTCTACCACCTTTTTGGCATTTTTCCGCTAGAGACATTATTCCAAAAGTGTAAAACTTTTGTGGTTTTTCGGCGAAAAACTGCGACAAGTAATTTTCACAGGCTTCTCTTCAAGCCAACTTTAATCTATTAATGGAGTAGTTGACCGAAACAAATGGTGGTCCGATGGTGCAAGGTCAGGGCTGTATGGTGGATGCATCAAAACTTCCCAACCAAGCTCTCCGAGTTTTTGCCGAGTCATCAAAGATGTGTGTGGTCTGGCGTTGTCCTGATGGAAGACGAAGCCCTTTCTGTTGATCAGTTCTGGCCGTTTTTTTTTTCGATTGCTTGCTTCAATCTCATCAGTTGTTGACAGTAAAGTGTAGAATCAATCTGTCGACCAGGCTGGAGCAGCTCATAGTGGATGATTCCTTTCCAATCCCACCAAACACTCAGCATTACCTTTCGAGGCGTCAATCTTGGCTTTGCGACCATTTGTTGAGCCTCACCACGCTTGCACCATGATCTTTTTCGCACATTATTGTCATATTTGATCCACTTTTTGTCTCCTGCTACCATTCACTTCAGAAATGGTTCGATTTCATTTCGTTTTTTTTTTCCAACACCATATGGTAAGACACAATGTGATTGATAGCACTGGAGATAGCCGACTCCAACGACATCTATTCACAAAATATGAATAGACTTTTCCGATGACCCATTATTTTATAGTATTATTATCGTCGTCAACAGTTTTTGTATTTTTTATTATTTTACGTCAGATGCTTTATATAATTGCTAGTTTTCTTATTCCTCATTCCTGATGCAGAGAGTTTTCTCTACAAGTACAACTTCGAATCTAATTCAAACTGGACGCTAACTTATTTCCACGTACAGTAGCGTCTGGGTAGCGTGAACCCCTGATTCCGTGATCACTCCACTGGCGAGAACTTCATTGGTCGTTTGCTGGGCTTTTAGTTTTTATATACAATTATAACTGTGGAACGAGGTTTATATAATATATATTTCCATAGAAATATATCCATAGTTAGAACGTCGGTTCTAAGTTTTTTTGTGTTATGGGTCTGTGCGTCGATGCCTGCGCACTTGAACCTAGGGTGCATAGCTTCAATTCCCGGTACAATAAAAAAATGTCCATGACTTCACCTCTTTCGAGTCACATGCAATTCTCAAAGAGTGTAACTGTCTAAAAGAAAAACATCTCAAGCTTGTCCGTTCGGAGTCGGCATAAAACTGTTGGTAACTTTCACTCGTAAGAGAACAAGGGCCCTAGCCATAAACGGGCTGTAGAGCGTGTGCATGAAATAGTGACTTAATAAAATGAATTAAAGATGGTAATTCCGTGTTCTTTTTACTCTCTAATGTGGACGAAAATCTCCGGTCCCCTGGGCCACTTAAGAGAGATTTTTTACTGTGCAGTACAGCCTCGCTAGTCCGAACACTCGAAAGCGCTGGCACTTCGGTAGTCCGGACACCTCTATATTTCGGACACTTTCAAAATGTCACCTCTACAGTCCGGACAGAGTATTAAAATAAGCCATTGAAACGATTTTTGGTTTTGGATAATGCCCCTAAAGGGGACGAAATAAATTTTGATCTCAATTTCAGAGTCTTATTTTCACCGCCTAATAGTACCGCAGTATTGCAGCCGATGGATCAAAATTTAATCCAGAATATAAAGGTAGCAAAAAAAAAAGTGGCTGTAGATCCACATTCCACTGGAAGAGGAAAAAACGGTCTTGAAAAAAATTCAATTTCTGAGATGCGGTTTTCTGTTTGGATTCAGATTGGAGAGGTATTGGAGAGAAATATTTCAAAAATGGTTGGTCAATATTATGGCCAAAATTGGCATCCCTATGAGACTGTAGGATAAAAAAAGACTGGCTTTGTAAAAAACTTGGGAACAAACTATTTATTTAGGGTTAAAGATATATCTTTTACGTTATGGGGTTTAAAATTTGTATCCTGTCTCGGCGATCCTTTTCGTTTGCTGGCTGACAATAGAGTGAGTAACGCATAAAGGTTTTCGATGAGTGGATATAGAAGGGCTTTTCTCATTTGTCGACCAATCAGAGGCGAGCTTCTATATTGGAGTATCTCCACCTATCCGCGAAATTGAACTCAACGACAGAGACAATGAACCAACAAATTGACTCGGATACTTCACTTGCTGATTTGCTGATAAAATTCGTGGCATAATTAGAATCACTGATCCAAATTATTGCACGTTTACAGATGAAATAAATTAATGGACACCTGGTCAAAATTAACTTTTCTGATGAAAATATTGTTCAGTCTGCTTAACAAATCCAAAGCAATGTTGATGAAGATGACGAAGAAGACAGTGGGTTTTTGTATGGAAAGTTGAGGGAAATGTATGTAAAATATGGCGAAAAAGTTCGAGTTAGAGGGAGTTTCGAAGGAGAGTTCGACTTAGAGAGTGTCCACTGTACATACATAAAAAATGTCTATCTATAAGTACTAATATTATAAACCTGAAGAGTTGGTTTGGAACTCAGTAACAACTGGTTTGAATTGAGAAATTCATTTTGTGTTGGATAGTTCAGCTGCGAGAAATATGAGCGAAGTATCAAGGAAAACTGTTGCAAACAAAGGAACAAATAATTCAGTTTCAGTTGGTGTGTAAACGGTTTAAGGAACGCAAAAATCATGTGTGATTGGAATTGTTCCTCTTTAAAAGTTCTTAAATAAAGTCCGTGACAGCATATTTCTATCTTTTCACTATAATCTTTTTTATGGTAATCAAATTTTGTTCGAAAGTAATATTATTATCCAACCACGATAACTGGTGTTTGAAAAGTTGTCGGTTTCCACCCCATTTTATTTGTTCTCTATAATCCGGTCATTTCGCTATTCTCGAAGCATTTGAAAATTTATGTGTCCGGACTAGCGAGATTGTACTGTATTTCAGATTCTGTTTAAATTGGTGGCTTCGAAGCGGTATTTTGTGGTCTTACTCTAGACCCAAGAGATCATGTAGAGTGAAAGGAAAACGCAGCTCCACAAGACTATGTAATGCAGGGAGACTCCAGCCAACCAGGAACAGTAGCAGTTGTAGCACTCGCACCAGACATTCGAGTCATCCATCAGAAGTGCTGTTCAACTGGTGGGATACTCATTCAAGAACAGTTCAACTGAAGAACTCTGATTGGGCGAGTCTGATTTCTCAAACAAAAAACAAAAATATTCAATGACAAAGGATCTGATCATTACGACGTGTGTATGGCATACCATTCACAATTTACAAATACAATACCATGTAGTTTCTCGCAAAAACAGATAATGACCGTTGTGATGCACCACAACTATCGTTCAAATTGAATTTTACGAATTTCGGTTGGAGATAAGAACGTGCTTATTTGCTGATATTTTAAGTAAATGGAAAACGTTTTCCCATTGAAGTAAATAAAGCGTGCAGCTAACAATAAAATGTTCATCGTTTTTGAGGCATCAGAAAATATTTCATTCGCCACGCTTTGCTGCAATAATCATCATCAACAGCAAACAACCTCAGTTCCCATATGTTTGCTCGCACTGATAGATGACCCCAGACCACAGATCAGGCAATCGCCGAGATCCCCATGTCTTTCCGCATGCAAATTTGTCAATTTTCGCACTTCCACTCCCCACGATACAATATTCCGCACCACCCGAGTGGCGTGCACACAGACCCACCACGCAAACAAACCGCGAACGAGGCGCATAACAGACAGGGAAACACGAAAACAAAACAAAAGATATTCCATCCAATCTGCGCGGACATACACACACACTCACACCGATAACACACTCGACGATAATCCACCCACCAGTGTGGATTATCGTTGAGTGCGCTTAGTCAAAATGAAAAGCTCCGGCGAAAAACCTAGGATCTTGCAGAGATTAACGCGCCGCTTTCCACTTGTAAGCCTCTGTCAATGTGTGGCTACCCGCACACACACACAGACGAAACGAAGCGATTCCACAGCCACCACTTGAGCCGCAGTGACAGTGTGTGCGGCGGCGGCGGGCGCAGATTGATGGCCCACACGACAAACACAGCTCACACCGGTACCGACTTTTCAAATTGGTTTTCGGCAAAACTTTCAGTCCGCGATTAGGTGCGATACTAAACGGTTGACAATACCTACTAGCTGCAGCAGCGGCACAGCTTGATAGTCCCATCTCCCCCAAATCATAACACACAATCACGACTCACGACGAATTGACTGCACAGACCGTAGACACAAACGTTCCCCGAACACAATATCCACTCGGGCTAATTTAAACCATCACCGAAGGGGAGCCCAATTTGAATTTCAACTTCGGCTTTAATGTGAAACGGATGTGAACGCGGAAAGAAGATCGAAGTCATCAGCTCGAATCGATCCGATCGATGACAACTGCATCAGGTGCACGCCACAGCCTCGTCCCCATCCGTGATCTGTGAACTATCTGCTTGCGATCGGCTTGTCTATTCAAGTGCGGACACTTGGATGTTATATGGAGAGTTCAACGGCGGACTCAATTGAATTTAGTTTTCCGCAATCGAATTAGAAAAGATTGTGTTACGACCATTACAGTGCGGGTGGTGTATTCGAGGAGTAGTAGAAACGAGGACGCGGTAGGTGCTCTCGTCGTGTCTCATCGTCTCGTCGTCTCGTTGTCTCTCGGTCGCAGGTCGCCGCGCCTTGCCGGTCGAAAGTTGGAAGCATTCGCAAATTAGCCCATCCAGATTTGAGGAACTTCAGCTCGAGGAACGCTGCTTGAACAGACGGGTGGTATGTACATATGAATAACTCACTTTATGCTCGAGATGTGCTCTTTAGATTTGATCAATCGTCAGATTTGCCTGTGTGTCGACTTAAATGGTGTGCGGATACAATGGGACCATTACAATTTGTCTGTTTGAAATTGTTTTCGGTTTTATTTTTTGGGCAGACAAACTAACCTCAACGCGAAGCAAATTGAACGTTTGCGGCCAACGAACGTGCGTAGGAATGTGAAGTGTTGCTTTTTCAGTGTCGTCGATTTGAGGCACCTCAGGATCTGTTTTGTGTGTTTCTAGTCCAACCAATTATGTCCAGTGACTTGTGTGTCGTTTGCATAATTTTACGACGGGAGTGCTCGTAAAAATGCGTCTTATGCAAGTACCGTGGTGCAGGTTGGAAGTTGTGTTTGTGGTTGCCTACCTGCGGGGAGACTGCTTTGGTTGAATTCAATTATTAGGTTCCACTGGGTTGTGGAACGGCACATGGTTGAACGGTTTAACTTCCTCATTTTCATCCACAGCGCCGATATGAGTTCGTTGCTAGAATAGGCGTTTTTTTCGACATGTTTGAGAAAAGTAGAATCTGACATGAACTTCAAGAACATCACTGACCCGAGGGTTGAGTGTCTCGAAGTTAAGTAAAAATTGTAGTTGCATCGCTTTGAGGTCCGATGGTTTGTTTGCCTTGATCGGATCGGGGAGTTAGAACAAAGCCACAGAGAACGTTCGCGATTAAAAAGTGGAGACGAACCTCAACTGGATGCCATGGATGAAGGATCGCGTTGGGCACAGAGGCCTACTGGGGCAGCATGTGGAAAGAAGATACAGAAGCAACTTCTCTTCCTGCGTCGCAAGATCTGATCGTGTTCTGGACAATGTCCGTGTATCTGATAAAAAAAAACTGACGACGAATACTGGCACCAGTTTGTGGTTATTATTATTTATTACTAGGTAGTTATATTAGCTTGTAATTTTAAGTTTGTGGTTAATTTATCTTTTCGCGGTAGATATTCGATTTCTTATTTAACCGAACAACAAGGGTGGCATTTTTTTTTCTTAAGAGACTTCCTGTTCTTTGGGGGTGACATCCTTTATCTGGGCTTCAAATCTGGTCCAGTCACCATTTGCCGTTGGGATCACATTAATGTCACTATCACTGGAGTTGTGGGTCAGTTGTAGTAGATTGATTGTGGATGTCACAGAGCAACGACTCGTGTTTTGCGTTCCATGGTTCTCTCACGAGAGGATGGGGCCTACAGTTTTAGGTCGACGCCGAACGGTGAAGTTTGTGAAGCTTTTTTCATACAGAAATACTCGAACATTTTATTTTTGGTTTACAAGTTTTCGTATGGAATTCAACGTCGTTGAAATATACACGGCCACTTTTAGAGCGGATCTGTTGAGCCGAACTTTCGATACCTAGGTCACATACTCGAAGGATATGGCCGCTATCTATCGTCAAGATTGGGTCTGACCAATAATTTCACGTAGCACCTTCAGAAAAGTCTAGAATTGTTGAGTCTAGGTGGAGATGGAAATCTTGGGGCACAGTTGATGATATCGATCGATATATCACGTTTATCGAATTTAGTTTTCAATAAGTGGATTGTTTCACCGGCTTTCTGGCTGTTGGTACCGTCTTGTAGAAGTCAGATACAGTTAGGTTCTATATTTTACTTTCACTCGAAATGAAATTGAAATCAATACAAAATAAAATTTGGAGTTTTACAATTGACATTGTCGAAATCAATTTCACTTTTTCGAAGTGTCAAACGACGTGAATTTCCGTTTGCTGAAGCTGGTAAGTCAAAATGCTTTGTCTCCCGCAAGACAGGTCAGCCGTTTTGTTGTAACGAGCGTTCGCATTGACGATGTGGAGCATCAATCACGGTTTAATGTTATTTTTGGAATTGAATTCCGAATTTCATTGTTTTTAATAAAAGATTGATGTTTTGTAAGTTTGTTTATTTTTGATGATGAGTTTATTTTCATTCCAAATCATTTCGAACAGCAAAACTAACATCTTCTTCGTCCCGATTTTAGGGACGTTTGCTGATTCTCAACTTAGCGATTTAAGTTTCACTTAACAAGTTAAGATGAACTTATCGGTTCGCACGAATCGAAAAGTAGATGCTAATGTCGGCTAAGTATAACTTAAACTAAGTGGAAGAAATAGTGGATCACAAGACCTTAAGTTGTACTTTTATACTAACAGTGGCATGAAATCGTGGAGAAACTTGTAAATAAAAAAGGAATACTGAATTTGAGGCCCCGATTTGTTGTTTTGGTATTGTGACTGTCGATTGCGATTGATATTTGTCAATTTTCCTTTAAAATTTTGCCGTTCACAAACGGTTGAAGATTTTCATCCGAAAGAAAACATTGTTTTCATGATGGATGTATAGAATAACTTATATTGTTGTATCTTTAAGACATTTTTATTCTAATTTCAATTTTGGGCATAAATAGTTTCAGATAAAAAAACAAACAAAATAACGAATAAAGAATGTCCCGACAAGTATTAATTCACACTGTGCAAGAGCAAGACCCACTCATCCACCTCTAACTCATGGGACCTCACAAGCTCTCTCTATTTAACACTCATGTACGTCTACTGTCTGTGTAAACACGAATTAATAGATTTAACATCCTCAACTGCCAGACGTATTCAAATTTGACATGTGCCCGTTTTTAATTAACTATAATACAATTCTCAGTCGATTGAGTTACACAATACGAATTATTTGAAGATAGTGTGGAAGTGATGGATATTTTTACAAAACGAACTTTTATATGTTTTTGAGTAAGTTTCGTTTTACAAATGTTTTCGGCAAAAGACATTACCATGATTGTTTTCAGAAGATTTTCAAATTGAGACTGGCATTTCAAAGGGTATGGTTCTCGTTATTCATTTTCTAATGCATATTTTGAATGAACATATGTACATTACATTCAAGAAATAATTCGAATGCACCCATCAATCAATATACCCCAATATATGCTCTCGATAACGTGAACAATTAAAAACCAAGAGAGTTCATGTTTACGGGAGAGTTCACGTTTGCGAACGTCAAATCTTAATAAAAGAATAGGGCAATCCCACTTTAGATTTTCATTTTAAATAAAATAATGCGGTTTTTCTACTACACAACAGTATATTTAACCCATTTATTTAATTTAAATAAACAAAAAGTAATTGCATAGGAACATATAAAATTAAGGGTTATGGCATAAAATAAAAATAATTATATAATATGGGCGACACTTCAACCCGAAGAAGGCCAGGCTCGTGCTATTTTTCTCTCACGAGTGAACCAACAGTTCACTCACCTACAGTTTAAAAACCTACAGTTTAATGGGGACTCCGAACGGCCAAGTTTGAGAAGCTTTATCTAGACAGTTATTATTCTTTGACCTTGTCAGTGACTCCAAAGAGGTAGGGCCGTTAAAAATGGGGAATCGAACCCAGTCAGCGAAGTTCAGCTGCGTAGGAGTCGACACACTAACCCACTACGCCACGGCGACTAGCTACGACATAGAAAGTAGCATTAAATATTGAACACGGACATTAACGATACGAAATATAATGGACAAAATCAGTCAATTCTTCGTCTCCAAAAGCAATCTCACTGCTTTTCCCGTTTTGTACCAATAATAAGGAATTTCAAGCTAAAATACAGATTTTTCAAACAGTTTACTGTTAACCTTAAGCAAAAATTGATGTTTAAGTTTTAGAGATGTCAAGCCAAAAAAAAAAATCTGTTTACGTTATTGAGAGTCTACAGTACTATACATCGGTGTCTTATGTGATAAGAACTTATTTACAAAGTATAACATTTTGAAGGAATGTACGTTTCTAGTGAATAAACTATTCTTTTGATATAAACATCAAAAAATTACCCAAGACAGCTGTGGCAAATGCCACGAAATATTTCCTTCGAATAGCCTCTCATCCATTAGTGATTAGCGGCGTCTATGGAACCCACAATAAAATTTACGTACTCTTTTACCTACAAAAATACCGAATTTGACATTTAAAATCAAAGTGAAGTTGGTTGCATTTAAAGAAAACCGTATCTTAGCTAAGCTCGACTTAAATGTTTACGAGCAACGCAGAATAGGAAAAGTTGAACTAAAGGTTTATCTGTAACTTCGCTATGAAGTAAATTTAAGTGTAGTATCAGCAATCGACCCCTAGTGTCTGTAAATGTTATGTAACGCGCAGCAAACATTATTTTGACCCAAACACTACTTAAGACAGTAAGGTCTTGATTAAATTGCAAACAAAACAGGAGGAGGAGTTTGATAGTAGCAGCTCAACAGTTTGCATTAACATTCAGAAGGCAATTTATTCGAAGAATCCCTTAAAAAACAATTTTTTCATTCTTGCGATTGCATATATTTTTTCCAGTACTGCGACAGCGAAAACACTCATTTGCTATTTTATTGAACAAAAGTACAAAATTGAGAAATTTATTTCAAATAATGAATTAGGCAACTGTCACAACAACTGACATCGTTTCGAATTTCACTCAGATATGATGTATTATAGAGACTTCACAGCTGATTGCCCCCTAGTCCATCGACGAATTTGTGTGCCTTTTTGACAGATATTCATGCATTTTTGACGGTTATGCACGAAATAACGTAAAGAAGTCGGGCATCTTCGTAATACTTCATTTCTGAATTACACTTAAAGTGATTTCAAAAGATTTTCGGAATTATGAAATCTAGTGAAATGTAGATCATTGAAAACAAATTCCCTCTACTTGGAAATCGGATTTCGATTCAATTTCACTAGATTTCTGGAACCTAACTGATATTATTAAATCTAGTTCATATAATTGACAAAAGAACTTTCACTGTAACTTAACGGTAATTGTCACAAACAAATGAATATGCCCAATGTCAAGTCAATTTAGAAACGTCAAGTCAAGTCTCATATGGAAAATCCTCTATTCAGTCCATATTCGTTCAACAAAATGACAAATTTGTAGCAAAATCCTCTATTTGTCTCTGTCGTGTGACAAGTGTCACTTCAAAGCGTTGTTTTAGCAATTGTTAAGCAGTCCCTTCAGACACAATTTCGTTGAGTACCTTCAGGTATTTTCCTGCATTCATTTGGTGCCCATCGCCCACAAATCTAAATGAACTGAACGCATGCATGTTTCCCAAATAGAGTACAATACGCTTGACATAATAGCATTTACATCAGACATTCTGCTTACGTCATATTGCAAAAGTCTCCGTTGCCTTCTAGGCAAAGCCTCTTCAGGTTGAACAGCCGTAATCTTCCCAGTCCCCACCGCTAAGCTACACTTTTCTTCTGACTGCCTTTTAATAAATTGTTTTTATTTCTACCAATACGTTTTTGTCTGCTCGTATTTGTCGCGAAGTGAAGTGCTTCCTTTTGTTGAGGTTATCTACATTTGTATGCATATCCAGGCTGTGTTCGAAAAGTGCGTGATGATTTTTATTAATTTCACACGAGATGCAATGACATCACGATTGTCATTTAGTGTGCAGGTCATGACCTTCCACTAGGGGCATTAGCTTCCTCTTAAAATGATCTTATTTCTGATCATGCCAAGGAAAATCGCGGAGTCGTGATTTAAATTGAAGCTGGAGTATAGAGTCATCAGAAATCATATCGAATTACTTTCCCTGTCAGAAGTGACAATTAATGCGAATTGATTTGCTCTAATCTGCGTTAAGTTTGAAATTTGAACTGAAGCATGTGAATGGTTTTTTCTAAGTAGCTGCAACTTAAGACAAGTAAATTGAGATGGACCTTTGCACGATTATTGGTTCATGCTTTAACCGCAACGCGTAGCATCCTGATCGGTGTCATCTACAGTTGGAAAGAAGTTTCTCCTTACTTTTATCTCTCTGCTCCTTTTCTTTTCTTCTCAACATAATTCGCTCCTCTCAACAAACAACTGTTTTACCGGTCAATTCAAAATTGAAAGCTAGTGACATCTGAAACCACTTCAAACTCGGTGGGAACGGAATATTGAGGTTGAAGTTAAAGTTAATCCAAACCTTGCGGCTTCGGCCCATTGTGAACGCTGAAGTCAACTGCTTTGATTGTTTCTTTATTGCCGGTGCATCCGGGGTAAATCCACTGCAGGGTGACCAGTTAAGGACAATATGAAAAATACATTTAAATAAAACAACTACGATGTATTATGTGAAATTTGTTCTGGCTTCTATTGAGTGGTACACCATTCACATGACAGCTTCGGCTTTGCATGCAGTTCTTCCAGTGGTCGACGGAATTTTTGAAGACTCTGTCCAATATGTGTGGTTTTATTTGGGCAAAAGCCTATCGCATGATAGCGACGGCTAAATGATGAACGCTCGTCGTGAGCTAGGCTAGGTACCAAATTTTTCCTTCACAACTTCGAGCGTCGCTTGTTGGAACCAGAGCTCAGATACATTGATACGACTGTTTTATTGATACTCAGCTCAGTAATGATTCTCAATTAAACGCACTTTACTCACTTTGTACTTATTATTACTTGTTTGTGTCAAAAGTTGCTTCGTGACTTCACTTTCATTGTACTAAATGTTGAATGTTAGTTACTAGGAGCGTTTGTATATTAAACAAAGGATGGATTACAACCACACATCACAGGCGCCACCTGTGATTTCGATTCTTCAACGCGTGTTTATCACTGAGTACTTTTTGCTCAGTAATTTGTTTTGATGCTGCTTCGTGTGTAACAGAAATACTGAGCTGAGTGTAGATTTTTAATAAATAAAGGCCTTATATTGTCTATGTTCTGGCCCTAAGTCTATTAACATCGTCTTATACCTTAGTGTGAACAGTTCCTAATTTCTCATTTTGAAGGAAATAAGGTCCGATGATACCGTCGTTCTTTGTTAGTTAGCTGGGCTGATAAAATTTTGTTTTGGCCCACATCTCCGACCAAAATTTCCAGCGCCCAATTAGCTAACTCATGGGATTGTTTATGTTTTCTAGGCTTAAGTTCTGGCGTTCGCGCATATACACTCAAATGCAACCGCAAAATATAACGGGTTGACTCTTGGCCGATGTCATAGCTGGTGAAACATATCAATTGGAAAGTACCAAAACACAATGGTGCGCAAACGCAGTTCATTTTACAGATGACAAGATTGATTTGGAAGGATGTGTAGTGGCAATTTCCGGAGGTTATGTCCGTAGGAATTTGTTCACTAAAAGTGCAACCAAAAGGAAGTGGCATAAAGTATTGCTTTGTAAACTACTTCTGGGATGTATTCCAAAAATGATACCCCACAGCAGTATTGCTCAATTTGCTGTAAACTGGGCAGTTAAACACAACTTGTGGATTTTTCTCTTCGACTTCTGGATTTCCTTTCATTCACTCAAATTTTATTCACAACTCGTGAGTTAATCAAATCCTCATTTCTTCAAGGTACGCAAATAAAAGAAGTCAAGAGATGAAATCAGGGATTTCGCTTTCTTTCTCTCTCTTTTCTTTTATTGTCTTAGTTGTCTGCCTGCCTGTGTGCATACAAGATGGGATGAGTGTGATTTCATTTATCCTATTTGTCTTTCAAATCTGACAAGAATGAAGCTAGAGAAGAAACTGACCCTTTCGATTGAAGTACTAACTTCACTTTGAAATGATGAAGTACTTGATAGATTCTTTTTCATTTGTTAACAGACTCCGTGAATTACGGGCAAATACACACTTGCCAATCGAAATTGGTGCAACTTGTAAGAAGAATTCCCACAGTCAAGACGGATGAGATTTAAGGCTTTTTAAAGACCTATTCTGAGCAGTGGAATCTGAGGATGTGAAAATGAAAATTCCTTGTGGCTGTTGAATTGACATGAAGTTAGTCTCATTCTCCTGGAGGGTAACATGTTTGAATGCATCACAAATAAATTATTTATGCCAATCTTCCCAGACGCACTTTACTCTCTTCCCGCCCTCTTCATTTTAGAAAACATCCCAACATCCTCTTTAAAATCATCAAGTCACAATAGCTAATGCCATAACTTTTAATCAACAGAATTCGACAGCCCAACACAGTATCGGCCCTCAACTGCCACTGAATCGCTCGCACATCAAAGCCATTGAACCGTCTGCCACTTTACATCGATTAGCATGTGACTGAGTTTCGGTCCAAGAACATCTGCGGCTGGCCACACTCTTACATCACTCTCCACTGCGTGGTCGTCATCATTAATCCGCTAATCAGAAGGTTCTATCGGTTGTGCTGGGAAAGAGCTGTTGCGCTTAGAAAGCAGATGGTCTTCTTCTGAAGTCGCAATCTAGTTTCGTATCATAAGCTTGTTCTCATTCCTATCCCAGTTGTTGTTGGTGTCCCTGTTGGTGGCGTTGAATCACATGAATTGAAGTGAAGGTTCAACTTTCACCTGATGTTTTCGATTTCATATCTTTCTCTCTCTCTCTCTCTCTCTCTCTCTCTTCGGTGGTTTTGTTGATCACAGATGCTCAAGAGTTCATGTTGGTAAGCAAACTTGATTCTTCTCTTGAAATCCACTCGAGCGATGTTTGACTCTAATCCTTCATATTGATTGACTGAGATTACGAATTGGAGATTTATTCAAATTGGCTTGCAGAGTGTTGGTGTTTTGGTTTCTTTTCCCATAGGCAAGAGTAAGGGGATGGTGACACTTAAGATATTGATGAAGGAATGGAACACTGTTGGTCTAAAACTACCAAAGCTACTTTCTCAACTTATGCTACCAGAAGATAAGTTGCAAAAGAGCGGGCACTATATGGTGTCGTTAAAGAGGTCTAGCGACTATCGGAAGGCATTGTCGCATTGACTTCTGATTTTGACTTACATGGTAGGGTGACTAAAATATTTATAAGATCATCATTGGAAAAAGCTTTACTTCGCAAGCTACGATTGGCTTATCAGATAGGTAAATCTACAATAACCGCTCTTCAAAATGTCACTGATATTGTAGAAAAATCCCTGGTAGCGAAAGAAGTAGCGATTGGAGTCTTTTTGGATATAAATGTGCTTTTGATAATGCATCTATCATTAAAAAATGCACTTAGTTATAGGTTGATCCTATACTTCTAAAATGGATAAACGTCATTCTAAAAGAACAGCCAAATAAGGCACATCAGAGATAGGTATTAAAACTATTAGTTTGCCCTCAGCTGTTTCTATGGGCTCAAGAGGCAATTGAGTAGTAGAGCCATCCCTCGAAGGACCAAGCTGACTTTATACAAGACCTTGATCATCCCAGTTCTGCTGTACGTCGCGGAGGCATGGACAATTTCAAAAGCGGATGTGGAAGTCCTTGGTATCTTCGAGAGAACGGCTCTGCGTGCGATCTTTGGTCCTGTTTGCGTTGACGGTTTCTGGAGGAGAAGATTCAAGCATGAACTGTACGGGCTGTACAGTGACATGAGTCTAGTCAGGCGTCTTCGGATTCGAGGCCAAAGATGCCTAGCCATCTGTAGAGCGTATGGACAACTCAGCTCCGGCCCGAAGAGTCTTTGACTCCGAACTCGTGGGACAACGCAACAGAGGAAGCCCGCGTTTAAGGTGTCGCACCCAGGTGGAGAAGGACCTCAACCAACTTGGCGTGCGACACTGGTGACAGCTAGCCAGAGACCGTGATAGCTGAAGAGGCTTGTTGGTTGATGCCCAGGTTCACCCCGGACTGTAGCGCCAAATAAAGAAGAAGAAGTTTGCCCTCAGGCGGTAGTTTTATCCCCTCTCTCTGTAGTTAACAGCAATGGCTTTACTGCCATCGGATCATGGCAAACTTGAAGACATTGTATGCAAAAAGCCCTAGAAATAACTTGGAACTGGTGTGATGAAGAAGGACTCTCCATCAATCCACCAAATACGAAGGCTAGCGTGTATCTGTGCTTTTAAACCGACTCCGACTGCAGGGATGGCCATAGAGGCTGGAGCTGCAAAGCAAGCCTTAACCATGCACAGAACTTATAACTTCAAAGATGGCAATTAGAAAATTCTTAAAAGATGGGTCGAAATCCGAAAACAAGGTAGGAGCTGCTGTGATAGGACTAAGATGCAGCCTACTCATTGCTCTCTGCAGGGAAACAACAATATTTTAGGCAGACTTGTTTGCAACAAATGGTCCTGCCTCATTTGTTGCAACCAAGTCATCGCATCAGCGGTAGACCTAAAAACATAAAAATGTATATATTCTCAGAAAGCCAAGTGGTTCTTAAAGCGCTAAAGAGCTACTCATTTGACTCTAAGACTGTCTAAGAATGTCATGTAGACTAATTACGCTGGCAGAAAATAACAGACTATAACTAATTTGGGTACCAGGACATGAAAACCATGAAGGTAATGAAAAGGCTTCCATACAAGCTAAAGCAGGTGCTCAGACACCCTTCATTGAGCCCTTCTCCACCTTATATGGATTCAACAATACAGACATTAACTATAACCTACAAAAGCGCATCATTTAACAAATGGATCCAGTCTGGAGGGTATTAAGCACTCAAGAATGTTCATGGAACAAAACTGCAATCCCAAACGAGCCAAAGAAGCTCTAGAACTTAACAATGCAGACCTTTGTAAAATGGGCTTTACCACTGTGGCCAGGCGAAAGAAACTATGGAACACATACTAATCAACTGTCCATGCCTTGCCCGAGAAAGATTTAAAATGACTAACAGAACATCCATAAAAGGGGAAAGACTTTCAAGAAATCTCATCCAGAGGAGCTCTCAAATTTTTGCAGGCAGCACTGAAATCGTAGACCAATGAAGGGGGTTAGGTTAGGTTAGGTAGGGGCTGCTAGTGCATACACCAGCACACTTAGACCATATCGGTCCATTGTGATACCCCTAGTCAGACTACTACAACTGATTGACTCTCCAGTGATGCCAGAGTGCCGTTAATTTGATCCCAACGGAAAATGGTGACTGGACCAGATTTGAAAACCAGATAAAATTTATTTAACTTTGCTTTCACTCGGATTCGAACCGGGGACCTCATGACACAGTGATGAGTTAGGTTTTGGTGCCTTGGGACACCTATGATTTAGTTGCAGGCACTCTACCAACTGCGCCATCCAGTCGCAGTGCTAGTCTCTTCAATTCAATCATGTTTAATGCAAAAGCTGTGCTCCACTTAAACCCATGAGGCTCCATTGTCCTGTCTTGACTAACATAGGTGATGAACTTATCTAACTTCTGTCAGGAAAGAATAGGGTGAAGCCAGTTAATGTCACTCGGTATCCACTCTGATTCCAGCAATCGTACAGCACATGATTGATCCACATTAAAGCTTCAACCAATCATTGCCAAAGTATACGAAACGACCTGTTCTTTTTTTGTTTCAATCAAGTTTGTCAGCCCAAATATTGTTTGCTGTGAGAACTTCAAACAAATTCACCACATTAACGGTCGGAAAGATTACATCACGGATTTATTGCAGATTTTGTTCAATAGCGTGACTGAAATGAACTATGCACAGATTTTATAGAATGCAATTATATGTCAAAACTGATTACTTAATAAGTACTTCTTTACAGCTCTGGGGTTATAATTTGGATTTTATTTTGCTATTCTCAAAGAAACTATGAGTAATAAACGATTTTTTTATGTTTCCGTCGATGACAAAGAAAGGTTCTGTGCAATTATTCAGAGATGCTATTTGCACTCGCGGCCTGAAGGTTCCGTACCGTAGAACATTGTTTGAATACTTTTTAGCGCCTGCTACAATAATATGTTGGTCTTGGTCCGAGCTCTTATGGGTATTAGCAATCTCTTGAACGCCCGCAAAGTCTAAGAGAAACACAGATGTCTCTATTATTTTATTCTTTATGGCCAAATCACAATAGCTCGTTAGCGAAGTCGGTGTTTGACAGGCGTTGGTGCGCGTTTTATCGAGTTTACGAGAAATTTGTGTCAAAACGCGGCACCCTAAGTTTCGAAATAGAATGCGCGGGTTCTTCGCTGATTTTTCAATCAGAGGTTCTGAAATAAAATTAACAAGAAAAAAATATGTGATTACAGTTGACTCTCCCTAAGTCGAACTCTCCCTAAGCCGAAACTCTCTCTATGTCCAACTTTATCGCCATGTTTTACGTACATTCGCCTCAATTTTCCATATAAAAACTTCTCTCTATGTCAAACTATATCGTGACAATTCGGCTTAGGGAGAGCCCACTGTATTATAAATAGATTCACCATAAAAAATTAATTACGTGGACAAATAGTCACTTCA
The DNA here is from genome assembly GCA_964034865.1 of Eristalis intricaria. Lineage (NCBI taxonomy): Eukaryota > Metazoa > Arthropoda > Insecta > Diptera > Syrphidae > Eristalis > Eristalis intricaria. The sequence continues at coordinate 134,250,123 of OZ035873.1, forward strand.
GTTTGCCAAAAATTTAAACCGACAATTAAATAAAATACCATTTGTCACAACTGTCAATGTCATCACTTGTGACGAGTTTGTAGAGACTAGTTCTACCTAAGACTTTATGTTCATGGTTACGATAATACGATGAAACTTCAACGGGCGACCGCTCTATTACGACACATCCACATATTAACATGTATTTTGCAGAAAATGTCAATGGCCGTAATTTGAGGACAAATGTTTAAGGCTTCATTTTCGATGGTGAGACCTTAAAAATTAGTTTAGGAATCTGCAAAGTCTGCGCCCAGGACCTTATTCAGACAATATGTAATAAGTTTTCGTCCGGATATCCATTAAGGTCAAAACTTGAAAATAGAAAGTTTTCAGAAGCATTGTTAATATTAAGGAATGTATACTCAGCTCAGTTTTGATTTTCAATAAAATGCTCACTTTATTTTTTATGTGTCAAAAGTTGGTTCGTGCCCATACTGTCCTGCACAAATGAAGTATTACAGAGTTAGCCGACTTCACAGCTGATTGGCTGAATTTTTGACAGTTATTCATGAAATAACGTAAATGCCCTCCTCTGATTGGTCAATTTAGTTTGAGAAAACGTTATAAGAAACAGTTGTCAAACATTTTAAGGGACAAGAGAGGTAGAAATCTTTCATCTCTGCAATACATCATTTCAGCTGTCTTGGCACTAGACGTCAAAAAACAATTAGTTTTGGCCAATGAAACAATTGTGTTTGTACAAATATGGTTTTATTCACTGAAAGCCTTTTGGATGGATTACAAGTTGAGAATCGTTATCCTATGTCGAGATTTAGAACGCAACTGCCGATAATTCTGTTTTGCATTGAAGAATTTTTGTCAGCGGCATCTGTGATTCAGTGGTGGTATCTGAAGCGCCAACTGTGATTGATATTCCTCAACGTCCTATACTCAGTGTAGATTACTGAGTTAATTTTATTTAGTTTTTCTTTGTTGTTGCTTCGCGTGTAAAAGTATTACTATGTTTAGTATAGATTCTCAATAAAACACGCTTAATGTAATAAATACAATTTTTGGCTTGGCAATTAGCATAAAATTCCAACAAAATGTAAATAGCAATTAATTTCAATCCCATTTAAGTCAGAAAAAAGAAATTAATCTTAAAACAACAAAGTGGTTGTTTGGTTTTGCAAATATTTACTCGTGTACTTAAGACAATATAATATAATAATATGCGAGGCGGACCTGGGCCTAGCTTCTCAGCAACCACTCGTGTTTTGCGTGCTATTGTTCTTTCACGAGTGGAAGGGACCTACAGCTTAATGCCGACTCCGAACGGCGAAGTTGAGAAGCTTTTTCTAGACAGAAATACTCTTTGAGCATTGTCAGTGACTCGAAAGAGGCGGAGCCGTGAATTAGCAACGGTGGTAAGTTCGGGTATCGAACCTGGAACTCTCTGCGTAGGAGTCAACGGACTTACCCACTACGCCACGGCGACCCTTATGGCCCTTATGATGGTTACTTAAGAGCCAACTATAATACGCATGAATGAACATAACCTAGTATCAAATAAGAGCGAAATGTATAATATATAATGAACTATTGCGTGCGACAGGTATAATAACAATAAGGGTGGTACGACAGTCCGAGGCGGACCCAGAAAGAGCAACCACACGAGTTGTGTGTTTTATTGTTCTCTCACGAGTGGAAGGAACCCACAGTTTTATGCCGACTCCGAACTGCAAAGAGTTGGAAGCAGTACCTCGTTAGTCATGAATGTTGGCAAATTCGGGATCGTACCTGGCACACTCTGCCTAGCAGTCGACGCTCCAACAACGAAACCGCAAGAAAAGGTTAAAGCTATTGGACCACAGCTTAGTGCAGAAACGTTTGTTCAGTGATGAGACCTGACGACAAAGCCACTGTACACTATTGAAGATCCGAGCCATTTGACCCGACCTACGGAACGCGCAACGCTCAAACTCTATATAATATTTGACGTTTCTAATTACGTGCACGTGGCATCTGTGGCGTTTGTGGATCTGCGCGTCGACTCCTACGCACTTGAACGTACGGTGTCTAGGTTTGATTCCCGGTAGGATATGGAACATGAGTTAAGCGATCGGAACAGGAGAAAACAACCGACTTCGAATGAAAACATATATGATCCATTTCAATGATCATGCAGATCTCCTCGCTTGACCTTTTTGAACTCATCCCAAGTGTGCACATCCACTGTACACACCAATGGAACAATGGATGGTTTAACTAGTATACAACGTCATTTAGCAAAAGAATATATTATATTGTGGTGGTCTTAACCGTGGCCGATATCTAGTTCGGAACCTTTCCAGTGCTTGGATGACTGCGAAGAATGAATATGTACTCATAAAAATGCCTTGATTTTGTTAACTCTTCTCGAATACCACTTCCACCGAACAAAACCGAGAGGTTTCGTCAAATTTCTGCAAACCTACCAGGTTTTGCCATACATTTTCGGATGAGAGAAACCTCGTGGCTTCTGCGAGTTCTACTTGCAACACCCTTAAATTCATTCGTCTGTGAGAAGTTGTCAAAACGAACAAGCAGAAATGAAGGACGGTGCAGTCTCGATAATTGCAACACTCGACTTTTGCAACCAATGTAATGGACTTACCTATTTGCGGCTTTTGCATCAAATCAAAAAAAAATTTCGATTTTCACAACTTTAAAATTGTACGGCTCAAAATATATACCAACATTTATATGCATGTACGCTTTACTATGCAATGTAACAATATAGAGAACTGTTGACGAAATCATAAATCGTCTAGACATTGTTCAGTGAAGAAATGAAGTACTATAGGGATGAACAACTTCACTGCTGATTGTCCACTTGCCTATCGACGTATTTAAATGACGGTTATTCGCGAAAAACTACTCATCATTCCTTTTTTCATGGAAAGAGTTAAAAGCGACTACCGTCACTAAACGTTGGGAAAAGTTATCAGAAGTCCTGATCATTGGGAGGAAGAAGACTGTGTTTCTTTAAATTTTTGACGTTCTCTGACTGGTCAAGTTGGTTTGAGAAACCGATATAAAAAACGGTTGTCAAATATTGTAAAAGGCATGGGAGACAGAAATCGGTAATACAGTGTAATTATTTTTAATTTAGGATCAAAATTTGTCAGAAAGATCTGATATTCAGATATGGGCAGCGATGACATCTGTGAATAGATCTCCGAAAATCTAACAAAACGTAGAAGCTCGAGAAGAAGCAGTTTCCCATGATATTGCGGAACTGGAAGTTATTCGTTACAACCCAAAGTGAAATTAGAAGCCGTAGTGAAATCCTTTAACATATACTTGTAGTGGGCAGAACAAAATGTCCCAAGAATTGCAACCGCAAAATATCCAGGATAAGGCTGCTGCCAAGCGATCTTCTGCATTATGTAAATAATATTATTTTTTTTGTTATTAAATAGGGATTCAGGATATTTTATTTATACATTGAATGGTATATATTGTGAAAACTTTTTTATAGTGCTTAAAAAATCTGTTCGATTATTGCAACAGGTCATATTTTCATTAGTTGCAATAATTACACTGTATTACCGACTTCTGTCTCCCCTGCCTTTCACAATTTTTGATACCGTTTTTTATATCGGTTTCTCAAACCAACTTGATCAGTCAGAGAACGTCAAAAATTCAGGAATATCTGTCAAAAGGCACTTAAATTCGTGGATGAACTAGGGGGCAACGAGTTGTGGAGTCTCGGTGATAATACATTCCTGCGAAGAAGCCCACAGCCTTCTGTTTATATTTGCCATTATGGTGGTGTTCATTTTCTCGTTTTCTCTCTCTCTATTTTCTGGTGTTCTCACACTATTATTTCCTATCAACAGACAGCTGTTCTGGCGGCCATTTAAAAATTGAGAACGAGTGACATTCGTTTGGCGGGCACTTATGACTTGAGAGCGAGTGACTTAAAAATTAAAAGCGAATCCACTTCAAACTAGGTGGGAACGGCCTGTCCGAACCGAACCTCGTGGTAGCAATATAATCTGAAAAATACTTATTTGCATATAATCTAAGAGTGTAAGAGCGGCAGACACACTCAAGGTTTTCAATAAACAGCTGTTAATTCATGTTTTTATTTTGCATCAACTTTTGCTTAAAATATTTTTTTGCCTTAAACAAAACTTCCTGCGTAACACCCAAAATCCATCTGTTTCCAAGGTGGCTGCCAAAGTTCTCTGTCCAATCAAGGAAGCAAATGGTTAAGGCTGTCGGCAATCTACAGCTTATAAATTTGAAAAAGTTAAGCAATTTACAAGGTTGCATCGATCGCCCACAAATCCCAGAGTCGATGCACTAATCAAGCAGATTCAGTTGGTTTTTCGCATAATGAATGGTTATCAGACGCATGACATTTCATAAACACCGCCTCAGTGGATGCTCTTCCGTAAGCCATCAATAATGGTGGCCTCTGTCAAACTCCCGTGACAGGTTCACTGACCACAAGTCAACTGCCGTCACCCCAGCCTAGTAGCCAACAGTCCGCCTATTGCAAAACATGCAGATAAATCAATTAACTTTGCATATTGGCAAATTTCAGCAAATCAGTGGACTGGGTGCACCTTCACGCAGCACCGAGGAATCATTCATCCATGCCAACCGATGCGGTGTTGATTCCGGCTTTGTGTCGGCTTCTCCGCGACTTGGTGGATTATGCAAATGTGAAATACGATCAATGGGGATCGTGCGCCACTAAACACATGACAGGGTGTCTCAAAGATCGCGGCTTCACTAGCGTTACCACAGCGCCTTGGCTTGAAGTTGTAAAGATGACAGATTCCACGACAAGACATCATTACTGTGTCAATTGCTGCCGAAAGACGTGCATACTAAACTTCAGGGGAGCTCGTATCTCACGAATGCATCATGTAGCATCAGGTGGTTGCAGGTAGTCGTCCCCGTAATCAACACGTTGTGTGAACCGAGCTTTATTTCTTCAAATAGCAAGGTGATTGCGAAATCGTCGACCGTTCGCGGTAAGGAGATGCATTCAATTGTTGGGACGACAACGCGACGGGGAGGGAACTTGTATCGGTTAATGACTCTCGCGACAGTAAAATTATACTGACTTAACTTGCCGGCTTTGGGAAGCGTTTAATTGTTCATACGATTCAGTTTTTATTGCATTTGTTTTCGGTGTTTACAGATGGGCTTAAACGGTGCATAGCGTGGCTAGGTCGGGTTTAAATTCACGAAATCGTATGTGTGCATTGCGATTGTCCATTGTTTATGCACGAATGTCTGACTTGGTAAAAGAAAAAAAACAAATGTATTCATGTATTTTGTAACATTTATGACAAGGTAATCATTTAAGACTTATTTGTTATCACGAGATGTGAGTCAAGTTTGTTACTTCAATGATGAATGGACATGCTCTCAAGCTTTCAGCATGTATGAGTCACAAATTCTCATCTCCGCCAACCTGTAACCGAATCAAATTCCATTCAAGGTTTCCTCTCCTCTTTTTCTTTGATCTGTCAACCAAACACGCACATTGCATGGCTTAGATAAAAAATGTCTGTTGGAAATTATAACTGAACAACGAGGAAAAATAAACAAAAAAAACTGAATTCCGTTTTATTGTGACACATCGGGCTAAATTTGTCCCTCCCGATTAGGCGGCTGTCCCAATAATAGAAGCGAGAATAGAACGAAGAGAAAGTCGAATTAAGTTTCCGTTCCTTTTCATTTGTGTGTTCATTGATTCATTGTGGTGTCCCAATAAAGCGGAACCCAAGTTGTATGTTTTCCATAAATAAGAACAAGGGCTGGGCAGAAACGAATCAAGCAAAAAATAGTTGAAAAAGAAAAATGAAAAATAATAATTCGTTGAAGACTGCATGTAAATATTTGAAAACACAAAAAAACTATTTATTGGTTATGGTGGTAGCTAGAGGTGGAAAAATACTACTACGTTTCACTATTGGAAACAATCGATAATCTTTTATGACTATCAATGGTCTTCAATAGTGATTTAAGACCCAAACCCATTGAATACCTCACGTGCCTTGCGTCCTGTCAAAAAATTGACAACTGATAAGTCCTTACCAAAAATGAATTTACAGAGATAGCTGACTTTACAGCTGATTGCCCCCTAGTCCATCGACGAATTTGAGTGCTTTTTTGACAGTTATTCATGCATTGTTGATGGTTGTTCACGAAATAACGTAAATACCGTCCTCTGATTTGTCAAATATTTTAAGGGGCAGAATAGCTACCTAGTCGTCGGACATCTTTGTAATACTTAATTTCTGGTCCTAATAAGATGGAGAGAGTCAGCAAATACAGCCCACAAGTGAAATTCACCACGACGGATGGAATTGGACGACTTTTATACCCATATCGTAACGGCGCGTTCAGGCGTTCGGGCTTTGACATTTTCAGTAGGATACATGGAAATCATATGTTAAAGTCGAAATGGGGCGGTCGCGCGTTGAAGTTTCACAGACCGTAATATCGTAAGCGCGAGCACAAATTTCTAGTTGGAGCTACTCCAGTCACTCGGGCTGTTTGACATTTGTGAAAAAATATTTTAAAATTTATTTCTCAATTTGAATTTTTGGCAAACTGAGACGATTATTTTCGCAAGTAATTAAATTCTTCTATGAACTTTATTTACAATAATTTCATATTGTTCTTGAAAATTATATTTCAAACCATTTGAGCAGGGTAAACGCGAGCGTTCATTTCGATATGGAACACTGAGGCTTCCGCTTTCTGACAGAAAATTCTCGTAATCTCGATAAAACGCGTAGCAACGCCTATCAAAGAACGACCGCGCGAAAGCGCCTTTGCGATTCAGCCTTTAACTTTGCGTGCGATCGACAGATGTTTCCATAGAAATTCATTTGGGAGCTCCTTATGTGATTGTATCCTTTTTGAATCCTTTTTGTTTTATTTAAAGTTGTTTTTGAATAATTACTTATAATAATAATAATATAATATGGGTGGCGCGACGGTCCGAGGTGGACCTGGGCCTAGCTTCTCAGCAACCACTCGTGTTGTGCGTGCTATTGTTCTTTCACGAGTGGAAGGGACCTACAGTTTAATGCCGACTCCGAACGGCGAATTTGAGAAGCTTTCCCTAGACAGGAATACTCTTTGAGCATTGTCAGTGACTCGAAAGAGGTGGAGCCGCGAATTATGATCGCTATTAGATTGGGGATTCGAACCTGACACCCCCTGCGTGAGAGTCGACGCACTAATAATTCCGGAATCTTAAAATTTTGAATTTCGTAGATTTATGCAAGAGTGGATCTTCTACCTCTCTTGCCCCTTAAGATTTTTGACAACTGTTTTTATAACGTGGTCATAAACCAAATTGATCAATCAGAAGACGGCATTTACGTTATTTCGTGAATAACCGTCAAAAATGCATGAATATCTGTCAAAAAGGCACTCAAATTCGTCGATGGACTAGGGGGCAATTAGCTGTGAAGTCGTCTATCTCTGTAACACTTCATTTCTGGAGTGGATTGCTGTGGCACCTCTTTGCCACTCGGCAACTACGATTTTTATGGATTCCAGACTCAACGCACCCGACGGATTCTATGGGTTTGGGCATTTATGAAAGCACTTAATTGTTCAAAAACCAGAATATTTAATTTCGAATGCTAAAGATTAACCTCAACTACCAATCTTAGCAGTTCTAATAACAAACTGTCAATAACAGCTTTCAGGCACAACAATTTGTCGTGACGATTTGAATCTGAAAAGTCAAAATTCTTTGTCTACCGCAAAACAAGTCTGCCGTTTTGTTGTAACGAGCTCACATTGACGATTTGGCCCGTCAATCACGGTTGCCAAGCAAATCGTCACAATTTCACAATTTGAATTGAAATAGGGGCATAACGTAAACATTTTTACAAACGCCATTTCGTTTCGTTCGTTTCATTCATGTGCTTGCAGCTGCAGGTTTTTAATGGAGTTTATTGTTTATTTTTAAGTAAAATAATGGATGCATTACTTCGGGTTCGCATATCCGAAAATAAATAAAAAAAATGACATATGTCCTATGGTAAATTGCCTAAATGTGCGGTAATACAAGCAATCTCTTTGATCAATTACTACGATCGCATCAAAATTCTTATGAGAATTCAAATAAAGGTTTATTATATGTTATTGGAAAACATAAGGACTATTATTTTTTTTTAAATAAAACGCAAACCATTTGAGACATTTCAAAAACTTTATTATCGGCTTGAAGTACAATCAAAACATTTATGAATGGAACTCGACTTCGTTTATATGGTCCCCGCGGGCACGTTTGCAGTGGTCCATTCGTTGGACCCAATATTCTAAAACTCCGCGACACATTTCGGCCGAAACGGCTGCTTTTCGCGTTCAATGTTGGCTCTGAGTTCTTCCAACGTCGTCGGCTTGTTGGTATAAACCAATGACTTAACGTAGCCCACAGAAAATAGTCAAGCGGGGTTAAGTCCCACGAACGAGGCAGCCAATCGACTGGCAGATTTCTTGAGATGCAACGTGTGCTGTGTGGCTTGTGGCACCATCCTGTTGAAAACACATGTCGTCCAAGTCCATATTTTCCAATTCAGGCGAAAAATAATCTGTGATCATGGCGCGATAACGCTGACCATTCACAGTAACGTGACGATCGTTCTCGTCAACGAAAAAATGTGGCCCAATAAAGTGGCCCTTATTTTTTGTGGATGAAGTGGTGATGCATGAATCAGCACCTGTGGATTTCACCCGACCAATTACGCATACTTTGCCTATTGACGAACCTATTGACCCAAAAATGAGCTGCGTCGAAAATTTGAGTTAAAGCTCTGAAAGTTGCGATCACCGACTCCGAAATTAAAAAGGTAGAAAACTTTTGTAATTTGCAGACGTTTCTCTTTCGTGTAATTTACCATGATGAAAATGTTGAGTTTACTAAATAAATTGACAGTGACAATTTGATGATAAGTGAAAGAGTGTGTTCACAAATAAAATTCATAATTGTCAAGTCCCTATTGGCATGCTTTTTACATATTAAAATGCACTGGTATTGCACATGGGTTCCAATGTGCTTTTACTCGGTCAATTTTTTAAAAAGGGCAGCGCAATGCGTGTTCTTGTCTCAAAGAAAAATTGACTGGATACAGCCACTGATTTTCAATAATTCAGTGCTGTCAATGATAAAGGATTTAGGGTCAACTGTTCACTATTGCCCAACCTCCCGGTAACCCAGGAGTTGGTCTAAACTGGTAATTCAACCGGAAAGTGAATTTTGTTCACAATTTTAACTCAGTCTGAAAATGAATTTAGCTGTTCGCCACAGCTACACGGAGTCACTACCATGAGAAAACAAATCGCTGTCAGATGATATCCGGGGCGAAGAGACGAAGACGAAGTTGCGTATATCATTACCATATGATTTCTGGTTTATGTTACGCAAAAAGCAGGTTTGTTTGTTTTCGAAATTAATCATCCCCTTGACAGATCCGCGAAAGTTGGTTGTGGTGAGACACTTTACTTGATTGAACGGTAGTTATCTTGTAGTTTGTGCAAACGTCATTAATTATACTTTGATTAACCACGAGCATTTTGTCGTTAACTCAGGGGGCCTAATTAATTGATCTAAAACCGATCCAAAATAACAGGTGTAGTTTGAATGGGGGACACAGCTAAGGTCTGTCGATGCGAAGCGGATGAAGTGATGTGAGGAGAAAATTATGGGATGCACACGAAATATACCGCCATTGCTCTTTTCAAACTCAGGTCAACATGGGCACGAATAAAATGTATGTATTTTAAAATGTCACTTCCTTAAAACTGCTCGCTAGATAATTTATTATTCATGAACACCTCTATTCGGCGGTTAAGTAATTTCGTCTCCAATAGAATTCCGGTTATAATTCTAAATTTCATTCTTATTTAACAGTTTTTTTTCTAGACTGCTAGAGAAGCACCGCGAGGATTATTCTGCGGTATTTCAGTTCAGATTCTATTTCTTTTTCTAAAGATCGGGTTTTCTTTCACTTGCTACAGCTCAGATTTGATACAAGTATTGCTTAAAGTTCATATGATTATCGTTTGAGATTAATTTTTAGGATGCCATTAAAATGACAACACGTTATTATCATGGCGCCATTAATGAAGAATGAACGTTTTATAGGAACCAAATATGTGCCATGATTTATGGCAATAAGGGATGTTGGTCAGCATTTCAAAACCACCATGTTTTTAGTTTGTGCCCCCATTAAGGGTCGTTTTTAACATTAAAAAGTTCTGGGTTTCTCATGCTTGAAACACGAGTGCGTTGTTACAGCACTGCGTTGAAATTATAGCTCAGTTTATGTTTTTAGCGGCGTTCAGGTACAACAATTTGTCGTGACAATTTGCTGAAGCTGAAAAGTCAAATAGTTTGTCTGCCGTTTTGTTGCAACGAACGTTGACCCACAGTTTTCAAACAAATTGGCGCTATAAATTCTTGAGTGTGAACGCTGCTTTTCTCTCTTAAATATTGGATGAAAACTATCGAGTCACTCCGACGCTGCATATACTGTGACTTTTGTCTTTAAATTAATTTTAGTCAGCTGCTTCCATTTAGCGGCGATCAGACACAATATTTTCTCGTGACGATTTGATCGACGAAAAATAGGTGCTTAGCGTTCACAGATATAGCCGACTTCACAGCTGATTGCCCCTAGTGCATCGACGAATTTGAGGGCCTTTTTGACAGATGTTAATGAATTTTTGACGGTTATTAACGAAATAAAGTAAATGCCATCCTCTGATTGGTCAATTTGGTTTAAGAACACGTTATAAAAAACAGTTGTCAACAATTTTAAGGGAGAGGTAGAGGTCGGGCATCTCTGTAATACTTCATTTCTGGTTCACACTTGACAGACTTCAGACAAAAGAATCTCAGCTGACACGAAAACTCTCAATTTGTAACAGAAATGTCAGCTGAAGGCACCTCTCCCTCAAAGTATCCCACATCTTCGATAATGACGTGCGTTAATCTTACTTGACGTTCATTACGTTCCTCTTATTTTTCTAATTTTTTTGCAGACACAGGATAACGTATTATTTTGTGTGAGCTAAAGCCCATTTTTGATCTCGGGGACTCTGCTTCCAATCGTTAAGACCAAGCTGCCTTGGTCCCGTCATCAGTTGATTTTTATTCCCTAGGTTAAGCCTCACTTGAAGACTTTCTTAATTGGAAAGCTGTTATACTCGCTTCTTGTGTCTAAAATCCGAGCAAAGTTCCTCACCGGTTCTTTACAATTCGCACATCTATGCCTGTCTTATAGAGTATATATTTACTTCTCCCGCGGATAGAACTAAATAACCACCGATGACAACTCTGTTATTCGACTTATAGTCAAGGTTGCGCATGCATATTAAATGAGTTACAGACTAATGCCTCAAAAACAATAGTGCGTTGCGCCAGCCGACTTCATGTAACGAAGACAGTGCGATGGCGCAATGCGTTGAAATGATTACTCAAATTGTCACCAGTTCTCTCTCTCATCTAGCGAATGAAAAAAAAAAAATTCATCTATCTGCATACACTCAATTGAAATGACTTTTGTCGTTAAATTATTTTTAATCAGTTGTTTTCATTTCTCAAATGACAGTTGACACAAAATTGGAAGAAAACTCTCAATTTACGAGGAAGATTCCCGATAACAGCACGGGCGCGATACGATGATTGCAAAGGACTGAACCAAAAGCATTTAAAAACTTCAAAGTATAGTTAATACAACAAAAAGCCAATAAGAATTGCAGCTAGAAAAATTAGTTGGAAGGGTTGCCATTTTCATTTTTTTTCGATAGCATTACACAAACACATCGGACGAATTAAACCGAACATTTTAAATCAGCTCACCTAAAGCTTAAGCCTTTACTGTGAAATTGGGCATTATGCCTGAAACACAATAGTGCGTTTGCTCTGGCGTTGTCTTTCAACTCACACAATTCAATGGCCATGCACAAAATACAGCGTCGACCTGCGTTAGTGAAAAATGAGAGAGATGAGAGGATCGTAATAAAACGTAAAACTTAGTCCATCGCATGTCATTATTCAACATATTGGATATTTTTTGACAGAGGGGTGCGCTGTGAGTGAGATTTTCTCCTAGTTTGCCAGTTTTCTTCCAAATTAAAAGCATTTTGTATCAACTGTCATTGAGAGAAGAAAACAGCTGATTAAAAATAATTTAACGAGAAAATTCATTTCAAATGAGAGAGAGAAAGGCGGCCATATTTTTCATCTGCTAGATGAGACAGAGAGAACAGCTGATAAATTGAGTAACCATTTCAACGCAGTGCGTCATCGCACTCCTTTCGTAAAGTGAACTTGGCTGGCGCAACGCAATATTGTGTTTCAGGCATTAGAGGTTCAGTTGTCATTAAGTGTGCTTATATGTATTCCTGCAATGTTTGCATGCGATATGTTTTCCATTTTTGAGAACTATTTAGCGATTTGGGTGTATAATGGCATTACTGAAGTCGAAAAGCTCATCACTTTTGCAGGTAGGACTACATATGTCCCACCAGGAATCGGTTATTGCTCACCTTATTTGAGTGGAAATCATTGACTCTATAATGGAACATCAGATGCTAAATTAACATATTCGCATGTTCAAGATAATTTACGTTGAGCTTGTGTCAATCTGTTTACCATCGAATTAGGAAATGCCATGTTAAATAATTTTACTGCTTGTTATTCTGTTCCAGCCACAGTGAGTCGTTTTGTGCTCTATGTTACAATCGGTTGTTTGTTCACTTACCATTCTAACACAACGAAATCTAGTTCGAACGCTAAGAGACATCTTATGAAAGCATACGAAACCTTCAGATTCTGTGAATTTATATTTTTTGAATTTAATTTATGAAATCAACGTTAAACGACTGGCAGACACCTATATCAAAAGTTTTCTTAAATAACAGTACCTTTTCGGCAGGTAAAGGGTGACCAGATCCATAGGCACAAAAAAAGGACATCTTCACAAATGTCAAAACTTAAAAATTCAAGAATAAAAAAAAACGAAGAGAAAAGAAAATAAATAAAAATTTCGAATTCATCAAAACAAAAACGAAAAACATAAATTTTATCAAATTCAAGTAAAATAAATAAAAATATTTTATGTTAGTGTTTACCTTAAATACAAGATAGAAATAAGATAATGGGTCTAATTAAAATATTGACTCTGATTATATATGTCGTTTGATCGTATTTTTTTAAATACAGTAGATAGTCGCAAAATTCCGAGTAGGACATATTTTTAAAATTATATTTACAAAAAGTAATTGCTTTTACATTTTCGACTTTGAGACTATTCCGCTCTTCAGACCAATGGCTCGTTATCAAAGAAAATATACGCTCAACATTAGCATTTTGTGCAGGAATTGAGAAAACAAACAATTATGAAAAGATTACAGTGTTATTCAATATCTATAGAATTTCTTAAAAAATAACCTATCCATTTTTCGTGTATGTGAATGGGACCTTTGTCGACACCTTTGTTTCGGAAATAAACCAACGAATCTTCGATATCGCTCCATTTGGGAATTTTGTTTAAATACTTTCATATAATCATCAAAACAAAAATTTTCTGGATTAGCTTTGAAAAAAATGTTTATTTCAAAGAATTAAGTTAACTGAGATAACTTGAGCCATTTTGTTGCAGCAGGCTAAGCGGGTAACTTCAGTGTCACGACCCCCCCCCCCCCCCCCCTCCCTCGTACACCACTCATTTGCAAACAAAAAATCTCGTGCCTGTAGCTAGCTACGATAAAAGAGAGATTGGACGGACGGACGACTAAACATAGGATAAAGAAGAAGTAGAAGAGATAGGAAAGTGGAAGAGGAAAGTGTGCTCAAAGCCTATGCCTCTACCACGAAAGAGGGCTCCCGGCGCTAAGCTATCTATCCTAATCCATGCCTACACTAACCTACCTAAACTTAAATCTAAAACTAAACTAAGCCTAGTGTATCTTAAAACTACCTAGCTCAGCCCTAAACTGAGTCAATGCCGTTCCAGCCTTCTTTGGCGATCAAGGTTCGTCAAGAACCCGAGGGTGCCTGCTGTTGTTGGCAGCCCACCCCTCATGTCAATCGACATGACCTTTGCTACCTCCCTTGGCGAATTTTATGGAAGATAGCCTCTTAGATAGCCCCAAAAAGAGAGAGAAACCCAAAAAGAGAACAAATTGCCTGTTTTTCCAAAAAGATACCGAGCATTTTTTTATTAGAGAAAAAGTGGGCATGTCCTCTTAAAAGAGGACTTCTGGTCAGCCTAGGCGAGTCCCGCTCACGCAACTTCGTTGCTTCACTTAGGGTAGGTACATTTCGCCTGGCAGGCGCCTATGCCATCAATACTCATCATCTACAGTACTTATCACAAATTACAAAGAATACTCAGCTGTCACAAAGATAATGTCGTAAAGGTGGGAAATATCGCGGAAGAAAACACACGACTTACGATAGATTCAATTAACGTGTCTTATTTCTTCATTGATATGAGGTTTCACTTGTAATTGTAGACAACATTTTTGTTTCTCTCAAAGATCATTTTACTTCCCCAGAACAGATCTATTGCTTTAACTGAGAGAACAGCCAATTTCAAGGCAATTGACGTCTGTAATAAGTGGTCTTTTGGCCGGGTCAAAGGTGGATGATTGACAAGCAGAATGATCGACCGAATACATAACTTCTTGTCGTGGAACTGTAATTTACGTGTGTTCATGAAAATGTGAAGGCCTTTCGACGCATGAGGTGTTAATAGGCACGTAAACGTGTTTTCATTGACAGACAACGATTCAATTTCAATCGATTTCGTTTAAAAACCGATTGTCTTTGTTTCTACGATTGTGAATTGTGCTCAGCTCATCATTCCTTCACACAAAGCATTCGATGCAGGGATGTGGTTTTCGGATCACTGACACGGTTAATTTCTTGTACAAATATGTGAATATAGACAATGTGTGGTGCAATTACCTTTTCCTTAATTTTTTGGAGGGCATACGTCAAAGATGAAATCTCTGAGAAATATTGGATAAGTCGAACAAAGCGTTTAATTGTTTAATTGACAACTTCTTGTGGGTATCCAAACTTGTCAATGAACCACAATGTGAATGAACAAATATGTACGAATATGTCAAAACAACCAAGACAAACGCTGCACAAGAGACCGAAACAAGACATGAACGGCAAAAAAAAAATGTGTCCAATAACCCACAGCACGAGGTTACACATGTTAAATGTGCATTCAATGAGCTCGTGTCAGTGACCTAGAATGAAGAAAAGAATCGTGAAACTGTCCGAAGAAGGAAATGTGCACACTGTGGCAAGTGGCAAGTGCATAGACTTGCTGATAGTAGTCTTGACCAGGCAACTTGTAAGCGTAGCGCATAAAGAACAACCGACAAGCGCGAAGAAAATGATAGTGGTCATCTGTTAGCCGACAGAAATACAAGAAGTTGGTACCTATTTGACATTCAATTAGGTGCTGGCATGCGAACATTCACAATAGAGAACAATACTTCAAGTGATAGATCTTTAGTTCTGGCATTTGGAACAAAAATCAAATAACTTGATAGAGGGGATTATCTTAAAGCTTGTTGCTTTTAATCTCCTTTTAAGGAATTATCTCGGTTATTGGATTAGGAAGTGTGACTGAGGTTGACTCATCAATTATTAACAAGTGCAAAGGTTGTTTGGAACTTTGAAAGAAGTATGTAAAGTCGATAGTGAATACCCGTTCTTGTAAGCAAGAATTCGTATTGTGCAATCCAGGATGGTTGATTATACAGTAAAACTTCTCTTTACAGACACTCCTCTATAAGCGACATCTCTTTTTAAGGACACTACGTCATGGTCACGGTACAAAGATAAGGCTATTCGTGTCTTTCACACTTATTACAACGGGCCCTCCTCTATATCCGACACGGACATGCAATTCAATGGATTTTGAGCAGTTGCACCCCTAAAACGGTGTACCAACCACCTGCGCCATACAGTCGAGTGAAAAAAACGGATTTAAGACGGATAGAAAAATATTCTGTTTATGCATTCCCTTGTCTATATATAGGCAAGTTTGTAAAGACGAACATGTTCTGTCTATACAAACGTATTGTGTTTCTATATTCCGCAAGGCCTAAGCAATTAAAGCCAATAAATGTGAGTAGACGACTTGTATGTTTTTTTTCATTTTGGAACCGATTTGGCACCCTTTGAGTGTTACACTGTACTATTTATACATGAAATTGAGTGGGACCGCTTTAATCAAATGGCTGATAAAAACCCACTCATAAAAACAAGAACAAGTTGAATCCCAAAAGAATCCCTTCAGAATGGACACCCCTACATAACGGAAAATTTTGATGGTCCCGCTGCTGTCCGCTAACAACACCGGAGAATGTCGGGTTTTTATGGGTCCCAGTCAACGTTTACCAGGGGTTTTTTTCGAATCCTTTTATTGGTCCAATCGCGGCCGTCTATTAGATCGATGTATATGCACGGAGATATAATTTGCTCGAAGATAGAGCGAAACAAGAAAAAGTTGCATTTTTCAGTACCTCGGGTTTTTATGGGTCCCAGCCAACGTTTACCAGGGTTTTTTTTCGACTCCTTTTATTGGTCCAATCGCGGCCGTCTATTATATCGTTGGTTATACCCACAAAGATATGATTTGCTCAAGGATAGAGCGACAAATATCGGACTTATTGTGGGTTTGACTATCCAACACTGAATTTAACACATCAGCTTATGGTTTCAGCTGATTGATTAGTATTTGTGGCTTCGATGTGACCTTCCAAGCGACGGGTTAATGTCTGCGATAGTCATTCAATGAATTGAAAGGAATTAAATCCGGTCATTCCACTTAACATCTTTCTTTGACTTACTGTTCAACTCTTACTAATTGATTACTACAGCAGTCCGATCTATGTCCTCATTCAGTATGTAAGTAATCTAATTACAAAATTTCATTCCAATTCGTGTTGTCGTTTAGGACATATCGCTCGACAAACACCCAAAAAGTCTTAACTTTCTAATGACAATGAAATGAAAGGTATCTTGTCTTTCTTTTACATAACATCTCCAGTGAACATAATAAATCTCCTGAATAATCTTTTTGACTGAATTGCTCTCTCATCGAGTCATGGATTCGTCTGGATCGATGGTTGGGCGGCTTTTTCTAGGGAGGATTTAATTTTTTGACAATACTTTCGATACCACAATTTCGTGGCTGTTCCTCCCTCCCCACAATACACTTGTTACCCTAACTTAACTCATCACCTCTAACATCATATCATGTAGCTTGGTCGCTTAATGCGAGATTTGGCTAATCCAGTGTAGTCCGCATTTCTATATCTTCGACTGAGCACGTCACTTGGCACCAAATCGAAACGCCGCAGCCTAGTACCCAGTCTATACTCAACTTTGATAATTGCTCACATTGACAACGATCAAGCAAACTCGTAAAAGCTTATCAGATTTCTATCAGGCCTCCCATTTACTTTGCCCATACTGCCCAAGTTTCTCTATTCGTAACTTTAATCGACTTCTTTATTTTCGCGTGTGCATTCAGTTGAAGGGTAGGGATGCGATAAAACGTCGTTGATGATGTCGACACTTGACTGTATCATTCACAAGCAATCACACGAATCCAATAAAAACAAAATTGTTTAAGGCTCAACAGCCCATCGCTGAATTTGCAAACTTTCACTTTCGTTCTTTTGTTGCACAAAGATCAATTTATAGATTTTGTGAAATATTTCAAATTACTAGTCAGGCCTTGTTTCGATTTTCTCTTGGAGCATAAAGGAATCATTAACATTCATCATCTGCTTTACGGACAGACCCGCGAGTGTGTCAATGCACGACTTTGACAATGATTTTTGATCGTTGAAAGGAAAGTTGGCAATCGCATGAGGTTGTAAACAATAGTTGTCTGGTTTTAAAGTAATTGTGTGGGCCGTGCGTAAGAAAAGAAACTCTGGGATGTGTTAGCAAAATATCACCTGTAACCATAGCTAGTTCACCATTGACGGCTACATCTGAACAGAAATATGTTCTAATCTCTGCATAAACAATTTTAAATGTATGGAATTTATACTGGAAATAATTCAATCCATCTTTTTATTTATGTTCTGACCAAGTTGTGATCTAAGATCTAAATGGGAACTCATTAAGATTGAAGGGGAACACTTAAACATTTTGATGTGCCATTGATTTCCTATCAATGCCGAGTCTACCAAACGATCTCTCTGTTGATGAAGCATTTAATTCATGTTTTGGAAGAAATCACGGGGAAACACATGTGTTTTTTGTTTTTTAAACGCCAGTTGTGGTTTTAGCATTTTATTAATGCTGGTGATGGGATGGATTTATTTCGATTTAAAGGGAAGGATGAAAAGGAAAAACTCATATTAAAAACATTCTTGCAATATATCACAGTTTTATCCGTGGATATGTCCTTTGTGGGCACATAATGCATGTATCGAATCAAATAAATAAATAAAATACAGTAAGAAGAAAGAATCGCTTATAGGGAACCCCCCTCTCCCATTCACGATTTCAATCTGCTGGTAAATGAACATAAATTTTTTTGTTTGGCTATAACTTTGCATTCATTTATTTGAAGACTTACAAAAGAAGAAAAAAATTGTACATATTTTGTTTGTTGTTTTTTTTTCTGATCAAACAAAAGCCCTTCTTTTCGGCGGCGTATGTGATTTCTGCTCGATGGAATATCTGAAAGAGTATATGTTTGGCTCGAACTGTGGACTAGGATTATTAATTTCGCACAAAAATTAACAAAATTTCCACTTGCAATTTTAAAGGAATATTTTTGAAACCGAGAATGGAGGTTAATATAATACGCCATACAACTTCTTGCAAAAAAGAACGTATATAAGAAAACCGCTTATAAGAAAAAAACCTGATAGAAGAAACCATACACCAAAGTCTTTAGATCTATAAAAAAAAGAAACATTTTATTAAGAAATGTTTCAACATTTTTAATTCATGAACAAGAACATTGTGAACAGCCCCAGAAATAAAGTATTACAGAGATGCCCGACTTCTACCTCTCTTGCCCCTTAAAATATTTGACAACTGTTTTTTATAACGTGTTCTTAAACCAAATTGACCAATCAGAGGACGGCATTTACATTATTTTGTGAATAACCGTCCAAAATGCATGAATATCTGTCAAAAGGCAATCAAATTGTGCGGCAAAGGCACAGTCGGCTATCTCTGTTATACTTCATTTCTGAACAGCCCCATGCAAATGTCAGTAAGAATTCATATGGATGAGGAACAAAACGAAGACCTTTTTAGAGCTATAACGGATGAAGAACGCCCAAAACTGTTGTGGGCAGATAGCCGAATCTGAAATATGACAGAAACACAATAGCTCCTCTTTCTGAACTCAGCTTCCTCATTCTGAAAGGATCTGACGTTCGTTATTACGATCCTTTCATTTCACAATTTTTCAACTAATGCCGGCCGACGTAGTATTTTGTACATGAATTGATTGCGTTGAAGGACGACAGCAGCGCCAACGAACTTTTGTGTCCAAGGCATAAAACATTAGTTCAAACAAATTTAAGATCACCATCAATATTGTAGTCGATTTAGTTTTTCTTTATTATTTCCTGATTTAAAATTCAGCAAAAAACCGTCTTCTTCAACGTTTACTCTGACACTTCTTGTACCGGCAGCCCTCTCTTAGAATTTTATTTTTAAATGCCAGTCTTGCCACAATATGCCTCTTTTCCACAGTACGAACTTAAGTATCGATCCAAGGATAAACTCAGAATCAATACAAATTTCGTTTTCAGAGTAGAGGCATAACGATAAATTCCACTAAGTAGTGGTTTAACTTAAGTCACTGATTGCCACGGCTTAAGTCTCGATCTAGAGAGTACTTAATTGTCATGAGCGTATTAAAATAAATTTAACCCCAAAATAAATTGGAGACAACGCACATAAGCAACCAAATATTTTGTCTTGCAATGCTTGAGATTTCAGCCTTTCGGGTAATGGAGTGTGCGGTTCCACGCACAGTCGCAGTTTTAGATTTCAAACACATTCGAATAAATACACTTCGTCTTCATTCACAATCACAATTTTTCATAAACGGCTCTCAATGCCACTCAATCCATAGCTAACTTAAAACACAATTAAATAATCACAGTGAAAACGAAATCTTCTAAAATGAATTTTATGATCGATCCAACGCTTAGCTTAGCCAACACTTAAGCTTGCTCTGTGAAAACGGTAGATACATACACTGCAATTTGATATGAATTATAATTATAAACTTTTGTAGGTATGTACAAAAGTGCTGTTTCTTCGGATAACAGCACATTTTATTATTATATCCGTTTATTCGGTATAAAAAAGAAGTGTTTGACATTTTTGAACTCTCTTATATGTAACTTGATACAGTCAAACATTTGTAAGGTGAACATCCATAACTCGAATTGTAAGTCGAAGAAAATGTTTAGTTAGTAGTATTTTAGTAGCCGTGTATTTTTCATCGGTATATATAATGAAGTGAAGTGAGAGCTTAAACAAAACTATTCGCAGTCGCTTCGGAGTGGGTCGGCGTGACATAGTGGGTTATTTAGTGCGTTGACTCCTACGCAGAGGGTGCCAGGTTCGATACCCGGATTAAAAACCTTTCATATTTCACGCCTCCACATCTTTCGGGTCACTGACAATGCTCAGAATATTTCCTGTCTAGAAACAGCTTCTAAACTACGCCTTTCGGAGTCGGCATTAAACTGTAGGTCTCTTCACGCGTGAGAGAACAATAGCACGCACAACACGAGTAATTGCTGATAAGCTAGGCGCTGGCCCTCTACTGACTGTAGCGCCACCCATATTATTATATATATTATACTCGCAGTCGCTTTGATTTTTTTGTATGTCAAAATATATGAATAACAAAATTTATATGTTCGAATCGCTGTCAAAATATATGAAGAAATTCGAAATCGAATTTTTATAGACAGGCGCTTTTCACTGCCGATATTAGAAGTAATGATATGCAGTGCGTTGTTTTATGTGTTTTACGTGCAAAATCCTACTTCACTATTTATAGATTTTTGAATAAAACACGGCTAGTGCTTACATATGTAGGTATATTCGTAATAAGAGGTTTAGGACAAGTGACCTTTACAACTGAGGTGGATTTAGTAAGATACACCAAAAATGTTTGAATATGAGTCCAAGGGAAATCTACAAGAAAAACCCTTATTCAACTCTTAAATTTAACATTTAACATTGCAATCCTCTGTACAAAATGTTACATATGGATTGCATCAAGGTACACTGCTCGCTCCGAGACTTTTTAATATATTTGTCTCAGACATCCCAGATCTTGGCAATGATGTTAATATTGCCATTTTTTGCTGATGTAACAGCAGTATTTGCATCTGGAATATACTACCTGGAGGCCCATAATGGCAGCACTTTTGAAGCTAGCTAGCTTCGAATACGAAAGCAGTTTGGGTTACACGTAGACGAAAAGACCGGACTGTTTTACGGTCCTTGCGATTGTTTTATACCTTTTCAAATTCTTTCCAGAGTGTCATGTTCAATCAAAAAGTGCCACAGTGCCATTTCAATTTAAAAAAGGACCATAATGGGAATATTATGCTAAATCGGCTTTTTGCTTTTCTCTCTGTGTCCGTGGGCGAACGGGATTGTGTTCCGTATCAAAGTGAAAATTCAACTATGCACAGTGCGTGCTTTAATTTGATGCATCGAATAACATACATCGTTATATATCGTTAAACATCGAAAGTGTCCGATGCATCGGATTGATTTGATACATCGAATAGCAAACATCGATGTTTTTGATGTATCGATGCATAGTGAGCAACCCTTCTTTAGACGTTCACACAGTACGCTCGAGTGGATCTTGGAGGCGACGTTGAGCAGCTTCATCTGTAGTTGTTGTAAGAGGTAGACTCGTCTTTTTTGTGGATTGGCCAAGAAATAAGAATTTTGAGTAAGAGTGTTTAATTCCCTCTGAATTAACTTTCGACAAAACATTTCACTTGTGGGCTGTATTTGCTGTCTCTGTCCCTCTTACAGGGCCTTATCAGCTGTCAATATTTTGGCAGGACGCAACGCACGAGACGGATTATATGGGTTTGGGACTTAATTGTTTAGAGGAAATTCTGTTCATTAAGGGCCATTCATATGAGCTCACTACGAATCGCGAACTTCGCAAACTCTTCAGAGAGCATTCGGTACAATTTGAGCAACACTTCTTCGCGAATTTTTTGTTCGTGTTAATTTGTGGATTGCATTTGCCTCTCTTATGTATGCGAACTCGGGTTGAAAAAATTGCAAAAAGAATGACTGATTCGTGGAGAAACATTTTACAATCGTTAATAAGGATACCTTCTTAAAGTAATAGTTTTAGTCGATAGAAAAACTCGATAATTTTTGGATGATATATTTGCCGGAAGATGGATGTTTCTCAAAGTTCGCGTTCGCAGTTCGCGGCTCATACGACGGGCATTTTAGGATTCTTAAACCTGTTTATATTTCGATAAATAAGGCAACACTGCAAATTAATTGCTTCATACTCATCTCCGTTGTTTCCTGTTGGACAGGGTAAGGTAGTGTCGATATACGACAACATTTCTAGACGTTTTATTAAACTTTTGTTGCGATCACATTTTTCATTGTGTGAATTCAAGCTATTGCTGGAAGCAGAAAACTGCTAGTCTTGTTCTCTATGAAACTTAAATTGGTCATTAATAATGGGACCAAACTGGCTCTACTTGTTCATCGTTGACATTGAACAGCAATAATTTCAGAAATGTTCTTGCTGGAAATGCGACGAATAATCGACGAAACACAACGAAACTGAGCGAAGTGTTCATTCGGTCGGCACATTAAGTTGGCAAATGTAAGTCAGAGGAAATGTAAGTCTGCGATGTTTGGTTTGCGTTGACGCATTTGGAGGAGAAGATTCAACCACGAACTATATAAGCTGTACAGCGACATGAGCCTAGTCCAGCGTCTAGCATCCAAAGCCTAACGTTGGTGTGCCCTGTAAAGCACATGGACAAGTCCGACCTCTCTTAGGTTGACATGGATCAAGCTCCCACACTTAGAGTGCGTGTGAATTTTCTCCTACAAGTGGATAGGAGCCACAATCCGTCATGCGTGTATGCAGAATTCACTGTTTCCGGAAGTGGACTACAGGTAGCTGGGTGCATACTTGCTATAAAATATTTAGATAGATATTTAATATATTAAACTATTATTCGTCTGGCGGCACAATAAACAAACAAAAAAATCAATTGTTTGCTGCCTGATTTAATCACTCGCAGACAGTGCCATGTTGACTGCAGACGTCAACAACATATTTGCAGCTGCTGCAGCATAACTGTCTCAGTTTTTGAAAGATATGAAAGGTCGTATACTCTATCTTTATTGAGAGCATTTGGTGTTAAGCTTATTCCACTGGGTAGTCTACACACCCTAACACCCAAGTGACAAGCGCCATAATAACGGCTAAAAACACCTTTCTTTCCCACACTTTGACAGACTTGACATTCAGTCAACACTCCCATTAATCACTGTCAGAAAATGACATCATGATGCTTTTTGCACCAGCTTTTATCTCAAATTGAAAATTCTATTAAAAGTTCTTAAAATTCTACAACAAGTGTCTGGCTGCGGCAGTTTGTCTCGTGTTCGTCAAATCAATTTCCCGCTACGACCAATTAACCTTAGCGGCGATTATCTATCACTTTTATGGGTTGTTTGACTTAACCACTATTCCATTTGTGAGGCGCATGTGCTACGCTACTGGGGTTGGGGCCGGTGTTTCCCGGATATTAAATAAGTACCAGTCTGTGGGCAAACACTATTGACGTTATCTACGTTTTCACACTTTGTATATCTCAATTAATCAAATTGACTGCCGCCGCTCACAACAAATTTTGCATGCATGCTGGATCATGATAATGGCTCATTCAAACATTGAAGAGCCTAAATATGTTTGTGTTTGATGTTGTTTTTGACAAAAATGTGCGATTTGCATAATTTCACTTTCGGCATTAATTGGAATGAAATTTATAATTTTGACAGACATAGGTGCTCAGCCGGAGTGGTTGGGGTGGGTGTAATTTTCTGTTTGCGTAGGCCTTGTGGGTTGTGTTGCGGGGATGGGGAGGATGACCACGGATACAGTTTGTAAGATGTGAACAACGAAACAGTCGGAAAGGCTAAAAGGTAAACAATTTTGTTTGGCCCATAACCGGCCTGCGTTTGCTGGTATTGAAGCGGAGGCGGCCAAAATGGGTTTAGCGGTGAACGAGGACAAAACGAAGCATACGCTGTCATCAAGAAAGTACGCACAACATCTACGACTTGCCCAGAACGTCACCATAGGTAGCTATAACTTCGAGATAGTGAAGGACTTCGTCTACCTCGGCTTCTCAGTAAATAGTACGAACAACACCAGTACCGAGATTAAACGCAGAATTACTCTTGCCAATCGCTGTTTCTTTGCACTCAAGAGGCAATTGAGTACTAGAGCCCTCTCTCGAAAGACCAAGCTAACATTATATAACACCTTGATCATCCCTGTCCTTCTCTGTGGTGCGGAGGCATGGAGAATCCCAAAAGCGGATGAAGAAGCACTTGATCTTTTCGAGAGAAAAGTTCTGCGAACAATCTTTGGTCCTATCTCCATTGATGGTTCTTGGAGAAGAAGATTCAACCACGAACTGTACGGGCTGTACAGGGGCATGAGCCTAGTCAGCTGTCTACGGATTCAACGTCAGAGAGGGCTGGGCCATGTAAAGCGCATGGACAACACTGCTCCAGCCCGAAGCGTCTTCGACTCCGAACCAGTGGAACAACGCAATAGAGGACGCCCACGGAACCGATGGGCCACCCAGGTGGAGAAGGACCTCAATCAACTTGGTGTCCGCAATTGGAGACAGCTGCCTAAAGATCGTTCCGACTGGAGAGGCTTGTTGGTTGAGGCCCAGGTCCACCCCGCCACCAGAAGAAGAAGAAGAAACGACCATAAATGCTTTCCAATCTGTAGCTAGATATTTTAGGTGTGGTCCTGGACTTCGACACAATTTGACAACGCGACAAAGGATCCCCGTGTTTAGTATGCACTGCATTGGTCTTACTCATATTACTTAGGCAGCCTGTCAATTCATGCTTTGAAATGACAATAGGAATTTATCGATTGTTTGTTTAGAAAATCTCATTTTGTGATAGAAGTGTCAACAGAACGCACTCTCTCACGCGAATCTGTCAACATGTCAAAATGCTTGCGTGACAGAGTGCGTTAATACGTTGTGTTACTTTGCTGTTTCATTTTCTAATAAACGTAACAACGGCAGAACAATGCACTATCATGGCATGTGGCTTTGTATTGCTTGTATTGAGAGACCAATGAAGCACCAACGCCGCACTATGTCTTCAATTTAAGAAGAGATCGTGTTACTTGGAAGCTTGTGCTCGATACCCAGACTCTAAGGAAATTATGGTATCCCGAGAAAATTCGACTTAATCTCTGTAGTTATCATCCACTCGACCACCACCAAGACGTAGTTAGAAATGCATTATATTAGCGAGGCGAAATGAAGTCTATGTACAGCACACTGAGGCACGTCTTAGGACGTGCTAACTGCGAACTTGGGAAACTCTGACATTTTATTCACATAGAATCACATAGAATTTTCTTTGATCGCAGATAGCTACGAGTTGAATTCGCGAATTGTTTAGTCGTTAATTTGTGGAATCCGATACTCTACGGATAAGGTTTTTTCACTTCGTTATCGCCTAAGAATTCGACAAGGGAATGAAGGCCCAATCCCATAGAATCCATTGCGTTTGTAATCCACAAAAATCGTAATTGTCGGATTACAATCCACTCTTGTAAATCTCATGTAAAATTTTTCAGTTCCTGAATTATTGAAATACAATTTTAAATAAAACAAAAATTATTCTTACATTCACAAGATATCATAGAAACAATCACATAAGGAGCACCCCAAGGAATTTCCAAGAAAACATCTGTCAAACGCCCAGAAAGTTAAAAGTTGTCCAATTCCATCCGTCGAGGTGAATTTCACTTGTGGGCTGTATTTGCTGTCTTTCTCCCTCCCATTAGGCCTTATGAGTTGTCAATTTTTTGGTAGGACGCAACGGACTCATCGGATTCTATGGGTTTGGACCTTAATTGTTTAGTGAAAATCTCGTTCATTAAGGGCCATTGATATCAGCTCACTATGAATCGCGAACTTCGCAAACTCCGCAGAGAGAGAGATCAATCGGTACAATTTGAGCAACTCATCTTCGCGAATTTTTTGTTCGTCTGATTTTGTGGATCGCATTTGCCTCTCTTGTGTATTCACAATACAGGCTGAGACTCAGGCTGAGAAAATTCGCAAAGAGAATGATTGATTCGTGGAGAACATATTTAAAATCATGAATAAGGATAATAATAATATAAAATGTGGGTGGTGCGACAGTTCCAGGCGGACCTGGGCCTAACTTCTCAGCAATCACTCGTGTTGTGCTTGCTATTGTTCTTTCACGCGTGGAAGGGACCTACAGTTTAATGCCTGAAACTCAATAGTGCGTTTGCGCTGGCGTTGGCTTTCAACACACATAATTTAATGGCCAAGCATAAAATACAGCGTAAACCTGCGTCAGTGAATAATGAGAGAGATTGAGAGGATCGTAATAAAACGTAAAACGTAGTCCATCGCACGCCATTATTCAACATGTTGGATATTTTTTTGACAGAGGGGTGCGCTGTGTGAGGAATTTTCTCCCGGACTGAGAGTTTTCTTCCAAATTAAGAGCATTTTGTATCAACTGTCATTTGAGAAACGAAAACAGCTGATTAAAAATAATTTAACGATAAAAGTCATTTTAAATGTGTGCAGAAAGGCGGCAAAATTGTTCATCTAGTAGATGAGAGAGTGAGAACAGCTTATAAATTGAGTATTTATTTGAACGCTGTGCGTCATCGTAACATGAAGTCGGCTGGTGCAGCGCACTATTGTATTTCAGGCATAACGCCGAAACCGAACGGCAAAGTTGAGAAACTTTTTTTAGACAAGAATAATCTTTGAATATTCTCAGTGACTCGAAAGACGTAGAGCGGTGAATTATCAAAGGTGGTAAATTCGGGTATCGAACCTGGCACCCTCTGCGTAGGAGTCGACGCACTTACCCACTACGCCACGTCGAATAAGGATAAGTACTTAAATTAATTATTTTAGTCGACAGAAAAACTTGATATCTCAATCCCTATTTGTAAAGCAAGAAGTTTTTAGATTTCGTTTATATTTGTAATTACTATTTATATAGCAAGTAGTGGTGGGACAACCCAGATTAAGAAACCTAATTAACCCTGGTTATACCTAAACCGACTCAAGAGAGTAACATTTATTTCAAACCGAATTGGAAAAACTGGTGAAAAAACCGAATGCATAAAAAAACTGTAGACGGTTTAACCCGGTTTGAGCATATGTTGCCGAACCGAAACCAACCCCAAATCGATTTGCCTCATTTCATATTGGTTCGGGTTATAGTCATCACATCAGTGCTAGTAGAAGAAAATACGAAGAGAGAAAAATTGAAACAATTTGCACACACATACAGCCGGTATTGGCTTCGCTACGCCGTGAGCCTATCGCTTCATTTGCCAACACAAATGTCTTAGGATAGACACAGAACAGCGAAATCAACCCGAAACAAAATAGAATTGGACAATACAACTCGGCTTGTCCCATTCCATAATCCATATTTTTTGCTATCGGTTCATCATCAAACCGAGTTCGTCAACCCCGGTTACAACTCGGTCTGTTTCTATTTTAAACCGGATTAACTCGGTTTGTAAAATATAGATAGAATATAATTTACATCATTTTTTTCGTTGCGGATGCAATCTATTTGTGAACTCGCAGCTTAACCAATTCTTAGGACCAGGAATCGCCACTGGTATCTAACTGAACATCTGCTGCCGTAGGTCTCTGATCATGTGTACAGCGCTTGATGCACATCATTGTTGTTTCTTGTTCGACAGGGTTAGGAAGTGTCCGATATAAGACTACATTTAATTAAATTTTTGTTTCCTTTTTTTTTTGTTTTGCTCAGATCAATTCCAAATATTGTTCTCTGCAAAAATTTAAATTAATAATGGGACCAAACTGGCTTAGCTTGTTCACAGTTGACATTGAACGGCAATAATTTCAGAAATGTTCTCGCTGTGCTGTAAATGCGAGTTCACTTTAAAAATGGTTTGGTTGTGATCATAATTGCATGGATAACAGCCCATACACAGCTGAAAATATTTTCTCGATGGTCACGAATACAGCCAAAAGTTTGTATTTGTCGAAAAATTACTCATTATTGCAATAGCAAAATACGATGGGAAAGGGCGATGCGTTGGAAGACAAGTTCGAAAAACAGAAATTCCCTTAAAATAATAATAAATAATAAAATAATTCCCTTATAAGTAATTTTCATTTACGGATGATGTTCCTGCGAACAATGTGAAGAGCTCCACCTTTCGGTTCCCATGCAATCCTTCGACAGAACAAAAATCAAAGCCAATGTGATCGCAGTTTGACTGTCACTTTGCTATTATGAACTCAGTTACCGACTGCTGTCATGCATAGGCAATGCAGTTTATGAACGCAAATCTTGCTATACTGTCGCAGTTTAACATTTATGAACTCAGCCCGTATCTCATATTTTTTATTTGAAATGTACGATTCTATGTATAGATCTAGAGGTTAGAATGAATCAGAGTTGGTCGTGCCGACGTGCCAATGTTCGTTTTTATACGTTTATCTCGTAGGATCGATTCTCAGCAAAGTGGAGATGTCTGCATTGTCAACCTTGTGTAGCACTGAAATGTCAACTCACGGACACGACCTTTGGCAATAAAGTAAGCAGTTCCATTCAAAGTAAAACTCACGACAAATCGATCGATTTTCAGATGAAATTAATTTCTACAAAGTATGCATTGAGAGAGTGGAGACTGGGAACCTTTTGATGGGGACGACTTGATTGCGTTCAAAAAGGATTTTGATAGCGTGTGACGGTGTGAGACTCCACACATACAAAAGCGGCTCATAATGGTTTGACACTTTGAGGCTTTGCATTCTTAAAATATATAAGTTAGATAACACATTTCGATGAAATAGAGAAATATTTACACAGTGTTTCTTGTCACACAATAAAAACATATGCCGTAAGGTGGCAACACGGGTTTCCCTTCATTAATTATTTTTTTTTATCTTTCGCTATTCTCTGTATCATTATCCCTTTCGTTCGACTACATTGTGTTAATTGAAGTTCACCCAGAAAGATCAGACGTGTCTTTTTATTCGCCCCAACAGTGTTTACATATATTTGCACAGCTTAAGGTCGTTCTTTTATGAACAATAACCACGCTTAGTGCAAAAAGCGAAAGGCCTCGTATTCTAGTCAACATCTGTGCGGCCACATGATGGATAAATTTAAAATGTT
Source organism: Eristalis intricaria (assembly GCA_964034865.1). NCBI lineage: Eukaryota > Metazoa > Arthropoda > Insecta > Diptera > Syrphidae > Eristalis > Eristalis intricaria. The sequence continues at coordinate 134,279,671 of OZ035873.1, forward strand.
TAATATGTTTTGTAGCACGTCTAAAGAAAAGAAAACGTAAGCATTTTCCTAATTTTGATTTTCTTATTCGTCAAGCAGCTATGAACTGAAAGCCCCCTACCAGCTAGAACATTTTTAGTATAACAATTTATTGAACTCAGCTACACTTTTAGTTGACGTAATGAAAATGTTATTCATCAAGTGCTGATAGCATAGGATCTCTACATTACAAATTTAAGGCCTTAACGAAAAACCAAAATGATTCACTTCAGCAATGAAGCGCAGGGCTTATTCGATTATAATAATATAAAATAAAATACAGTCGAACTTCGACAACACGAACCACCTTTTGCCACAGCAAAAAATTCGTGTTATCAAGTAAAAATACAAAATTGATATAAATATTTATTTATCTGCGTATAACACATAGAACATAGAGGAGCTTAATTATAATTTAAAATAATCTATTACAAATGACTTAAGAGCAGATTTTTTGTTTTGTTTTGTTTTTTAAAACAGTCTTCAATGAAATTTAAACCATTGTAGGTACACTGAATGGATTGTTGTTTCATGAGTATTTTAATATAAACGCAGAATGAGTAAGGATCTTGCAACCAACTCGTTTGAAGGTAGTTGACTCAAATTATTCTCAATTATCGCCAAGTCATTCCCTATTACATCACTGGAGCTGTCATCGTTATTGTCAAGCTGAAAAGATTCAGACTCACTTCTAAATATCTCGACAGTATCTTCATGTATGGGAAACTCCTAAGTAACAATATCGCCACCTGCAGAAAATCATCATACCTAGTAAATGTTAGGTTAGAGAAAACTTTACCAAAACGCTGTCAAAAAATGTAAGGGGGCAAGTGAAGTAGAAGTCCACTATCCCCATACTACTTTATTTCCGGTTGAAGATTTTCTATTTGATCAAGCGAATGTGAAGTTGTCCAGCGAAAGAAATGGGATGTAGGAACTCAGATTTGGTCAGTCTGTCAGAATCTCAGCTAATTTAATGCAGTATCGTATCATTATAACATCAAAGATCGATGTCTGTACTAAGTGGGTGAAAAGTAACCTTCTTGACCGCTAGAATGCGCTGGTACTGCATAAAAGCTTATGGTACCTTGAAGTCCGTTCATATTTCGAGAGACATGCCAAATTTCAGTGCGATACTGTCTTTAGTTTTGTTTTGACAGCTTATTGTTGTTGCCGTGTTTGGCATCATGTTGAGTATGGACTAAAACGATTTTCGTTCTCTCATAAAACATTATTTTTTGAGAGGCAAAACGGCGAAGGTGAGGAAAGAAAAGTTGGATAAATATTATGGGACTAATGCGCCATCAGATTACATCATCAAATTTTGGCTTTGAGAGTTTCGTGGTGGCCGCAAATCAGTGATGGGACTTGGAAAATGAATAATGGTGGTAGATAATCAGAAAAAAGGTGGTAGAAAAGTGGTAGCAAGGACAAAAAAGGTTTCCATGTTAATTCACTTATTTATTTGATCATGATATATGATATATGACTATGAATGAATATGTACAGTTACGGACAAAACCATAGGACTTAAGATGGTTTATCGTGTGCTTTTGGTAAGGACCGGTGCTATTTTGGGCTACGTCTCCTACTCTACTACTTCTTCCGAAATTTTGTCCTTCAAGACTTTTTTGCATTATTGGGGATTAGACTAGTAAGTTTAATTAATCCATAAACTCTGTAGCTGATTTGAGACGGTTTTTCACTGGCAGACCTTTAATTTTGATGGCTGAGGGCATTAAATTATGATGGCTGTAGGCATTAAAAATTACTTCAAAAACAAAATAAAAAATAACCCGACACAAACCAAAAATTAAGAACAAGTTCCCCGGTCTTATTATTTTGTCGGCACCATTTTGTAAGTCGATCTAGTTTACTGAACAAATTTTCTCCATCCATTCATGCATACATAATATCCTTTTTGCTGAGAACAAGGCACCGTTAACAACAAATTTGCAACATGTTTGATGCAACACATTGCTGAGATAGTAGGGATAGTTTTCCATATCATCTTTAATAATTCGAAATAAATTCCATTAAGGCACATTGTCATCATCAGTCGGTTCTATTATTTTTTTTCAATTTCAATTTCATCCACAATACATTAAGATCTTCAATATTCACTGTATTCCAGTAGTCCCATAGCTGGTGGCATTTCGAATCTTAATTCATAATCAGAACAATGCTAGGGATATGATGAGCAATGGGCAAGATGTAGTAGATTTAGAGTTAAAGGTGGTAGGTTTTTCAACATTGGAAAAAGTGGTAGAAATACAACTTAAGTGGTAGAAGTCCACTACCTGTTGATGAAACCTGGATCCACTATTACACACCAGAGAACAGAATGAGTGCTCGGCAACGGATTGAAGCCGGCAAGAGTGCTCTGAACCGGCCGAGGTTGGTCGAGGGGTCGGAGGTCGGTTTTCGTCGGTGTCCTGGCGTCGGTTGTCACGTCATACTCTTCGTGGACTTCCTCGAAAAAGGAAAACCCTCTACAGTTAGTACTACTGTGCATTATTGAAGTGATTGAAGGCCGAAATCGAAAACAAAAATTTTGTTTTTGCAAGAAAATGTAGCCGGTGCACAAGAGCATCGCAACCACGGCTAAAATCAATAACTTACGGCTCCAATTGCTGTCGCATCCACCGTATTCGCCCGATTTGGCAAACCTCAATCAATAAAAAATTCAGCGCGAGGAAGTCATCGACGCGACGCAGGAGTATTTTGCAGACCTTCCTGAACGGACGGCATCAAGAATATAGAAAATCGCTGGAATAAGTGTATCAAGCTAAAAGGGGACTACAGTGTACTCTCTCTAAGTCGAAACTCTCTCTAACTCAAACCTTTTCGACATATTTCACAAACATTTCCCTCAGTTTTCCATTCAAAAATCTCTCTCTAAGTCAAACTCCCTCTAATACAAACAGATTATGGTATCCCGTGACAATTCCACTTAGGGGGAGTCCACTGTATATTGAATAAAATAAAAAAAAGAAAATTGTTTTATTCTCAAGGAGGTTACTTTTCACCCCACCTAGTATGTCATTTTACAATGCAACTCAGAATCCGACATCATTAATCAGAAATCAGTGGCGATGAACACTGCACATCGCCGCAACAGCTCATCTCTGAACACATGAAGTGCCGATAAATATCGTCACGGTACAGAGCCGAGTACACATCACGTGTGCGCATATATGCTTCATTCCACAATTAACTTCAATTTACGTGCAAATCGGTGCGGTTGTGCCGGGTTAAGTTGTTCAGTGTCTGACCGCACAGAGGCCATGAGGACAACACCAAAGACATTAACTAGCGTTCTTCACCTCATTCATCACCTTCAGAGGGTCTCTGTGATATTACAAAATGTTGTGTAGATGTCGAATCTAAGTGATATAGTAGCAAGATTAAGCAAAGACTTAATTGGGTCACTAAATGAAATGCCAACAAATAATGGGACTTTCACGTTGCATTTCATAGTGGTGGCTGTGGAGATGTGTAGTCAAGAGTCGAGTTGAAGATGGGGACGGTTTGGTAAAGGGAATTATTCATGTCGATCCTTGTTTGGCAGAACTCTCGGCTGAAGCAACTTCAGCAATCAATCAATGAAATCAACAAATGACAAGACAAGCGGCGTCCGTAAACTTCGCACTTTTAGCAGCAACTAATGACATCATTCGATGGCTCAAAAATATGTATAGTGGACTCTTCCTAAGTCGAAACTCTCTCTAGCTCGAACAAATTATGGTATCCCGTGACAATTCTTAGGGACAGTCCACTGTATATGGCTTACTTTACTCCCCACATTTTTGCTGCAAAAGCGTTCGATTATTAAATTCAAATGTTTGTCAACTGCGCGCAGAAAAAGATCGGTTCGATTTGTGGCCAGAAAGCAGACATGCAGTCGCATGGGTGCATGTGGCTGGGTTTACAAAAGCGTCTAAGATAGTCCAAGAAAAAAAAATCGAGTTGCAAAAGACTCACTTATCAATGAGTTCAAGAGCTGTTAGTTACAATTTAGATAATAACTAGTTTTAAAACTAAATGTTGGGGTGTTGGCTCAACAATAGGGGAACAACTGATGTACATTGCTTAATCTAACCTTTGGTACTATTGTCGATTTGTTGTTTATTTTTTATGTCATACAATGTCCGTTCAAATCCGTGTGTCTATGTTGGTCCTTTTGGATGGGGTGGTGGTGTGGTAACCTGTCCTGGTAAAATCCAGGCAGATCGTTGGTGGACGTCGTTGGAAAGTTCTGCTCGCTTAGCAGATTTAGCTGATTCGTTTGTATGGTCCATCTAAGGAAGTTCTCATTAAATTAAGTAAGTTCTCATTAACTCGTTATAGTTACTCTGGTCCGTCTCGATCTGTCGCGCCAACCAAATTATTTTTATACAATGAGCATATGCGGTGCAATACCACAAGGCTGCGATAAAGGTCCCTTACTTTTTTCCATATTGGAACAATGTGCAAAAAATTTCGAAATAAAAATGCAATTCATCATCTGGCAAAAAACCTCCATTTGCAGGGCAGTCTGAAAACTCATCTCTGCGAGAAAGTATTTATCCGAAATGTTGACTATTTCATTCAAGTTTTGTTTGTCTTCCATCTCAGAATTTGACAATTCATTCTTTCGTTGAAAACAGCTGAAGAAGACGAAGAATGTCTAATGCAAACTCCTCTCCTGTCTAGACCCTAATGTAGATGTGTATATTCCTGCGTCGATGGATCACAGCTTCAACGAGTTTGTATGTCTTTTTCAGACTTCTGTCTATGTTTAGATCAACACTTTATGTTAATCAAAATAAATTGCAACCTTATAAATAAAAATGACTATGATAACAGAGCTTAATATATTCGTCATATGTCTTTTGAGTCATTATTCTATTACCATCAATTATCAAGTGATTTATGCGATTGCAGAGAATTCAATCATTGTGCATGATCAGCGGTTTATCTCTGTTGGTTCACTATTAAGCCTGCATTGTACGTATGACAAGTACAGACTTAGGATGGAGATTGATTCCATAAATAAATCATATTTATACATCAACACATTGATATTGAATTAAATTAAAATTAATAATAATGATATAGATGACTCATGGCACGAACCACATGTGTTGTGTGTACTATTTTTATTTCACGTTTGAAGGAGTCTACCAACTATATACCCAAACGGCGAAGTTTGAGTTCTTAACAGTGTACACTGTGTGAGTAGTTCCACTGCCTCGATAGAGGTAGATGCATGGATTATAAAAGCTGCTCGTGTCGGGAATGGAACCCATACGTGAATTGATATGAAATTATTACCTTTTTGGGTCTTAAAAACATTTGGCAGTTTAATCAAACAGGTCGCGCAGCAGCAGTTTGCGTGCAGTTTCAGTTGAGTTTAATTTTCAGAACGACAGACATTTCTAATATACAGAGTGGGCCAAATATTTACAAGTTTATTTTTGGAAATGCAACAAAATTAATATAATTAGATTTTTTGCTGTATCAGGGCTTTATTACTAAGAACAAACATTCCCATTGATTATGAAATACAAGATCGTTCAAGTCTTTGCCTTGGCTGGCTTTGCAGTAGCGCATTCTGTCACCTCAATTTTTCAAGACCTTGTTGATGGTTTCAGGCTGTAGCCCACCGATATTGGTTTGAATCGTTTCCGGATTGTTGGCATAATATCGCTCCTTCATTGTTCCCCACAAAAGAGATCAAGTCGCAGCTCTGAGGTTGCCAATTGATATCGCCAAGACGGGTGATAGCACGATTTGGGAATTTGGTGCCATAAAGATCGATTATTGCATGGGCTGTGTGGCATTGCACCATCCGACATGAACCGAGGTCGTTCAAATCCATGTCTCCAATTGTAGTAAAAAAGAAATTCTTTAACAAGGCTGTGCAACGTCCACCGTTGACCGAAACGTTGTTCCCAGCCTTATTTTCGAAGAAAAATGGTCCAATGATGCTCTCGGCCACAGCAGCCACATTCTCAATTGGACGCACGCTGGGGCCATGAGTGTTGCACAAACATATGTCTCTTTATATCTCTTTGGCTTACGTAGCACTCAGTTTGGAAATAAGTTTTCAGTATTTTCCAACGTTGTTGATGCGCAAAGTGACTCATTTTCTTCCGCGGAGGTATGACACTGACTTCCCGTTAAGATTTCGAGCGGAAAACAGCTGTCAGTGTCAAGTTAATCTATGATTAAAAAAACACCACAAGATGGCCCACCCTGTATGTTAAATTACATACTAATTTTGTGTCTGCTTTACCTACCGAATTCCAAAATACGAATTTTACTTTTCCGATACAAAGGCTACATCAAAATGTATGCAGGGTTTGAATTGAATAGAAAGTACAGATTTTGACTTTAGATTCTTATTTTTTGTTGAATTACAAAGCACATGGGACAGAACTGTTTATGTAATAATACATACAGCAAATGACGTCCACGGCTTTCCTGGTACCTAGGCACGCTAAATAAATAGGCAGACTACTACCACTGATTAACTAGTCTAGTCCAGATAGTGCCGTTAATTTGATCCCAACATGCAACGGTGAATTTGACTTTTCACCTCAATTTACCCGCTAAAAAGAGATATAAGACCAGACTTACCTGATGCCTCGTTCAGTAATTGAATTGGGGTATATGACAGCGACTTTATAAAATCCCATATTGGCCACATGAATATTGTCCAGCAGTAGGGTAGGTTTGGGGAAGAAGGCTGCCATTGAATTCACCTGGACATTTAGAGTGCGTTGTTCCATTGTGACACCCACAGTCAGCCTACTAACTCTGATGTACGACTCCCAATGGCAAATTGAGAGTGGACTGGACCATTTCAAAATCGTATATAGCATATTAAGTTTGTTCTCTAACTAAGGGAAGACACTTAACCAACTGCACCAGCCAACCGTTTAGCGCCAGTTTGAATATTCGCATTTGAACGGCTTGCTTTTGGTCCACAGTGCGTTTTGTGCCCCAACTGCTGGCAGTAAATTCCAAGCTTGCGTTAAATTTGGGATACCTGTAATTTCGGAATTTGAACAAATGCGCCTACACTGAAAATCTTTCTTAAAATTTGAAGCCCACGTCTTCACGCAGCTATTTTCAAATCTAAACCTTTAAACAGCTACCAACGCAAGGACTGTGAAGTCTATTGTTGAATTCTTGAAAGAACTCAATGTATAAGTTCAAGAAGTTAAAATACAAATGTGTTAAGTCTGTACATCAATACCCGAACGAGAACATTTTATAACATAAGTTTTCAGTCAATGAACAATTACGGAAGTTGGTCTCCAATTTCATAACAATAAATGGTCCGTTTCAATATCTGTAGGCAATTTCACATTGGCATTTTGAATACGACATCGTAAATAAAAAAAATGAGTGGCGATTAACGTTTCCAATTTCATACTATGTTATGTGATATTTATCATTAGCTCTGTCCTTCATAATGAATTAAATTTGCGATATGACAGTTGCAACAAACAAGTATAGTTTGACAGAAATATATATATATATATATATATATATATATATATATATATATATATATATATAAATTACCCTCTTCTGTCAAAACTGTCAACAATATGACAGAATATTTGACAGATTGTAAGTGATCTAATCTGATGAGTCATCTCACTATAAATATCTCGCACTAAATTTAAAGAAAATACGACTACTTAAAGAGACGGCCAGTGTGTAAATATCATTAAAAAGCCCTTAACCTTAGACTTATGTTACACGTGATGAAACTGCTGATTGTGAATTAGTATGCTGAAGTGCATTTGTTTTAATGGTAAAATTTGAAATGAGTAGAGGTCGTGATTGGCTATAAAATTTTGAGCACAGCTCAACAATGCGTAGACAGATTGACCGCCAGTGTTTGGTTTTTGAGGGCGCACGCATGGCAGAACTATGACGATAAAGGGTGAGGCCTGATTGAAATTTGACCTTTAAAAGTAAGAGCAACTTAGTTATTCGTATTATACCTTCAGTTTATTCCGCCAATATATTATTATGGCGAATATTTCAGACATCAACCAAGTTCATTACATGACGTGTCATCTTTAAGGATACTGCGAAGTTTGACAGTTTGTGCTCGTACATGCTTTTTCCGTGAATAATTAAAAAGTAAACCATTATACCATCACCAGCTTTCACCTTGTCTTACAGCAAATCGAACAGTTCCATCATAACGAAGCAAATGTGTTGCTTGCTAAGCGCAAAAGGGAAACGTTCCGCTGCTGACTTGGCAACTTAGGCGGGCGCACAACAGAAATCCCCATCAATAGGCGCCATCACTTGGATGGCACACACTCGAATGAGCGCATCCCATTAATCAACAACTGATCATGATTCCTTGAGCAATTGTGAACGACCTTTTACAAATCAATCAGTCATCGTCATCCCGCCGCCATAAGACACTGAGTCTGACATAAGCTACCGTCCATGAAAAGATCATAAAGCCCAACGTGTCCCATCAATTCCCAAAAATGTTGCATAACTGCAAAATTGACCCCGTGATCGTCTTCCAATGCCGGCTCGCGACATGGAATCAATTTCGCAAACCTCGCCACAATGCCATGTGCTGCATGCATTTCATGTCAGCGTCTGCAAATGACAATCATTAAGACTTCAGGTGTTGTGCAAGATTTACAAAAATTCCACAATTCAACGATAACACACAGTAGGTACTGCTTACACAACTGATGAATGCATCTGTACATTCCACATCTGTGAACACCAGAACGTGTTAAGATCTGCGGTCACGTTCAGACCCGGCGCGGCGCCTTGTCGTAGGTTGAATTAAAAATAGATGCCTATAAATTGGAAGAGAAATGCTTTTGGGCACTCTACAGCTATTTCGCCCAATGGACGCGCTGAAGCGATACGGATTGCATAACGCCTGGCGCATGGCTGGACATCTCCGTAACCGCTTGCGTGGTGCACTCAACAGCACGGGTGCATTGTATTCCGCATCTAGTATAATTGGAGGCTAGGATTTCATTGCTTTCTGTTTTCAGCACGATTGTGAACCGTATGTGTAGAGTAATTTCCTCTGTGATGTTCGAAAGCTGGGTTATGTCAATAAGCACAGAGCGTTAGTATTGTCGACGACGATAATTACTGTGAAATTAACGGGTGGGGAAGACGTCAGAAGTTGTGCTCAAACATCGTTTTTATTTGATTTTCTCTTTAGAGGGGGGTTAATTGTTTGTTTTTTTTTTGTGCTTTTTGTTTGTGACACTCAAATTGTCATAGTTGAAGGTTGTGACTTTGTCATAGTGTTCGTGGGTGGGAGAGGTGTAAAGATTGGCAGGAATGATTTTGGCATTATTTATGGAATTGAATTGAAGGTTGCTGATTTCAAAAAACAAGAGGAATGGTGAATAAAATGTCAACTTTTTGACAGTTAACACATGCAAGCTGGCGGAAAGCCGTACTAAATGCGACTTTTGACAAATATTTACTAATACAAATGACACATATTTCGTTCAGCAAACTTCTAAGTAAACAGAAGATGTGGCCCTGTGTGACACACGTCATTGACTCGCAATCGGCTTCTGTTTTGACAGACTTGTGAAGCGTTCACAAGTCACGAGCGAGTTTTACATAAATGAGTAGATTTCTGTCAACATTTGGAAGTAAGATAGCAGATCTGTCAAATCTGCCACACACTCGTACAACCATCGTCCATCACATAAGTGTTTTGTTTTGGAATCTATTTGGTTTTCTACCTCTTCCCTCTCTTAGAGAATAACGCCTTTCTGAAATTAAAAAGGCGTATATGGAATCTTGCTAGGAAAGTACAGGCCTAATGGTTGTTTTCATCGTTCGTGATGGACTTAAGGTCAATTCTGTCACCTGCCATTCAAAGCTCGTTGTTTTGAAAATCATTAATGAGTCAATTATATTGAAAAAAAATTCACCATTAGGAAAACACAAATTTATTTAATCAGTATATACGGTGACATTGCCATCTGTCAGTGTCAACTGTTCATGGCAAAGTATATTTAATTGGTATCAAAATTATTAAATGTTCCACAATAGCTGTCACCAAATTATATCTCAAATATGGTCCACCCTGTAAAAGCAACAACAGGATGCACAAACACAAAAACTCCCACAAAACAAAACCCCTCACCACCCCTAATCAGTAAGTGGAATAAGTTAATTTCAATTTTGTAGCGATCAAATCGAACAAAACCAAAACGTCATCCCAATTGTCAGTTCAGTACATTCCGATTAAATGGTATGTTTTGTTAGTGTTTTTTGAATGGAAAATACAAAAAATTGGAGAATAAAAGAAAACATTTAAATGCTCCAGTGAATGCGTCGGCATCGAATGGGAAATTATTTTTCGTTTGTCTAACCAGCAATTAATGGAGTCAACATGACGAGCATGCTTCTTGTCATTATTTGATCGTGTTTTGTTTTGATTTGACGTTTCGTTTGAAGGATTATCGGTGCGGAGACTTTTTATCATTCCGGTCAGCCTTGCTGGGGTTGAAATGATATGTTTTTGCTTGCACTGCACTGATGATTGTCCATGAGGATGGAGTTATGTTCAATAAAAGTCTGAATGGGACACGGACATGAATTCGCATTCAAATCATGATCCGGTATCTGACATTAGGTGCGAGGTGCAGCGTAAATGGTCTACTGGAGATACAATCAACATTGAGAGTCTACTTTTCGGATTATGTCTGCAAATAGGATTTACTTTAAAATCTTTGTCTCAAGATGGTGCAATGTTTTTATAAGATGCCATGGTCATTTCATGCGATTACAGGGGTCTGTGGTAATTATGAGCTTTAAAGTGTTGCCCATTTAACGCCGTTAGCTTTCGAGCGAATGTATACTCATGCAATGTGACTTTTATAACAACTTCTCATAGATTCTTTAATTTTTGCTCACTTATGAGGGAGCGAAAGCAATCCTTTTACGTAAGTACATGTCAGTTGGTGTTGACATTTCGTTTAAGCTTCCGGAAGCTATTATGAACCCTTCGAAATTTGACGATGCTTCTGGGTACTTTTCGTTCGATTGCGAAATACGCTGTCTGTGTACTTAATTTAATTAATACAAACTAAGAGGCCTCTCGAATCCAAGTCTTCTGGTTTTAGAAGGAGAGGAAAAGGACCGCGAGGTCACAAGATAGCTTGGTCTTAACTGGAAACAGCGTGCTCAGTCAACGATGGAAGGCAGCTCATGTGTCTCAGGCCGAACTTGTATTGCAAAGTTTTAATCACAAAACATGTTGCTTGCTGAAGTAAGTGTCTTATTGGCTAATGGTTAAAAGGTTGCAGAGTATTCGAGCAAATCTTAGTCGACGAAGATAACTTTCCAAACGAGACGGGTTTTGGGACCTGCTTAATGAAGCAATTATCATTGAGGCATTCAGTCTTAGTCTAGGTTTAGGTGGTGGAGTATACTTCAGTCAAACTTAGGATAAGTACGTAGTGTTACCAGTGGGCTCTAGTCAATCCTACTCCGTAAACCAGTTGGTGGTTCAATACTACGAAACGAAGCAATACTACCTTTGAATGGGTTGTTCAAAAATTAAGCTCAATAATATAGTTTTTTTCGAGATGATAGGGCACAGAAAGTGCATAATAGATTCCTATTTTTTCAAGCCTGCAAGTTCAGCAGAAGTTATTATATACGGCAGACTTACTCTGAAGACGTAGTGCCAGTGACAGCTCAATCTAATGTGACAGACAGTTGTATCGCGAAAAGCTACGCTGTGCTTTTAGAACATATTTGATAAAGGAAATTAGCATTAAAAAGTTCTATTGTTGTAGAAAGGACATGAATAAATGATGGCGAGTTCGTCAGCTTAGCAACATTCTGTTTACCCAGATACGGTGAATGCTAAGATGTTTGGCCATCTTAAGATAGGCGACAGATCAAGAAATTAAAAGTGAGTGTAAACAACTACTTGATCCCCGCCTGACTGTCAAAACATAACTCTCCTAGACATTGTTCTTGAACTAGATTCCGTATTAGCAACAGTTACCACATAGAAAACCAAAGAAACCTTTTCGGTAATTGAATATTGAATAATGTTTGATCCTTAGAGAAGACTCCTGCTCGAACGACTTCCTCCATCTTCAATCGGTCTATGAAATTGAGGAGGAATTAAAAACTGTCAAGATTGTAGAGCGTCCAGAACAAAGTTCCGTTTCCAGTAGAGTTGGGTTCAATCATTCAAATGCAATGGACGAATCATTCAAGTATTAGTTAAAAAAATAGTAATTTCAATCGATCGCTCATTGCAATCATCGGTCATTCAAAGATGGAGACCGATATGTTGCATTCGTTCAATGCTACAGACAGTAACCAAAAATGGTTCCAACCAATGGATCGTTGTTTGAACAACTTATACAGTTTCATTGTACTGCTATACCAAAGCACTAATATAGCTATGTTTTTTTGCAAGCGTATATACGCTTAAATTATAAGTGCACAAAAAAACGGTCATCGGCGCTTAATGATTCATCATAAAATCTTGGCAGCACCGACGACGTTTATGACATTTGCTAAGCACTCTGATATCCACCAAATTAATGCTGGTGTTCCCCAAGGCTCAGGTCTGTCTCCGACACTTTTTCTCATTTTTATAAATGATCTCTTGTCTGTTACTTATAATCCAATCCATTCCTTCGCTGATGACAGCACCCTTAGCTTTTCATATTCGTTCCAAGACCACCGACCCCGCCCTTCGGCCGTAGAATTGGAGCGGCAGCGTATGTTAAGCACATTGAATTCCGATCTTGATAGCATAATTAACTGGGGAAAAAACAATAGAGTGGAATTCAATGCTTCAAAAACTCAATGCTGTCTGCTGTCACTCAAGCGAACCCTTCGTAATCAGCCATTATCCATGAATGGCGCTTGTGTCGATGAAACCGAAAAACTTTCCATTCTTGGTATGTGGATCAACACAACACTTAGTTGGAGCGATCACATATGTGAGGTCGCCAAAAATGCTGCGAAATGTTTAGGTTTTCTTAATCGATGCAAGAAATATTTCACCCCTTCTGATTTGGCTTTAATTTATAAGGCGTACATCCGCCCCAAGCCTGAGTATAACGCTCATATCTGGTCTGGTGCCCCCAAGACCACACTGCTCCTACTTGATAGAATCCAAAAGCGAGCGATAAAACTTATAGGAGACAACAATATCGCAGAGTCATTAGACTCGCTCGAACATCGACGTACCGTCTCTTCTTTGTCCGTGTTTTATCGTTATTTCAACAAACGATGCTCAAGTGAGCTAGCCAACTGCATTCCTCCTCGCCATGAATTCACCCGCAATACTCGTCTCGCCAGGAATGCCCATCAGTATACCCTTAAGCCTACTTTCGGACGCACAGTTAAATTCAGAGACTCGTTCTTCAGCCGCACTGCACGAATATGGAATGCTCTTCCCAAACTAATATTTCCCACAGACTACAACCCGCAGATATTTAAGACCAATGTGCACAGGTACCTCCTCTCCCTTTCTCCCTCTATACCTTCGGCCCGTGCTGTGTCTTGACCCCGGACACATAAGGGTATTAGCAATCCCTTGAGCACGCGCAAATTATAAAAAAAAAACAAAAAAAAAAGTCAGGGGTGTAGTCGTGGAATGTGATGGTGGTCTTTGATGGTCACAACCTTCGTTTTGTGACTGTGTAGCGTGACCATTACTTTAAAAGCAAAAACACTTCATAATTATAAAATAAAAAAATGTTCATAACATGAAAAGAATCGTTTACGAAACCTAAACGGAATGTATAGCAGAGACACTCTGGCTGTACCAAAAATTGCATACTTCTGGATGCCAAAACAATTAGAAATGATCTAATACATCAACCACACCTGCAAATGTAAGCCACATACAGCAACCTAAACAATGAATGAATGAATTCAGGAATGAACACACAGAAAATAACGATTGGAAGCATTGTTTTTATCCGCACTTATTTCTTAAGCAGCGGTAGATATGATGAGTAACTTAAGCAGGTATAGGACTTGTTGTCAGTGTATTTTACATGCAATTGAAAGTTAAGCGTTACACAGCTTATGCTACAAGGCTTGTTTTTATACTCATTCACCAAAAATGTTCTCGGTCATAGAAATAATGTTCACTACTTTGTGTATGGAGGAGTAAGGAGTTAGTAAACATTGTATAATATGTATATGTATGTATATGCATGCCTTTCTCTTGATTAAATACGTAGGCAGAGAATGGAATTGGGAAACAAATATACTTCTAGTAGTATAAATCGAACGAAGGAAGTCACGACGAAAGGAAATCGTCTCGCTCATTCCGCTCGGAACAATATGAACGAACGAAACAATCAAATAAGAACGATATGTTCATAAGAGCGATCGAAGCAAATGATCGACCGAATATTGAATGGTTTCGTTTGTTCACATCGTTTCGGTCGCTCATATCGTTTCGTTCATTCATATAGCTCCGAACGGATCTCTAAAAGTATTGACTATTTAATTGATTGGTTTGTGATAGCAATCACCAATACTTTTGAGTGAACTGGTGAAAAGGAACGAATCAATCACGATTGACACAGCTCTAGTTCCCGGCGACTTTAGTCTGTTCACTAGTCTCTTTCTGCGGATTTTATACTACCGAGGAAGGTGAAGAACTATGTCCCACGGTCATTCTAATATAAAGATAAAACCTGACGTATATTGAATGCAACAGCTGATGCGAGTTCGTTCGCACTGTTCTCAAATAACCATCACAGCTTTTTAGTCACAGAGATTTTTAGTTTAGTAAATGAAACAGAAACGTAATTGCTTTCGGATGATTTTTTAAGGGGGTAGACCCACTTTGAGCAAATCAATTTGAAGTAGTTTCGTAGTAGAATATTAAACATTTTTTTTAGCCAGATCAGACTATTATTTATACAGATAAATAACTTTGAGTGGAGCCATCTCAATCTGCATGACTATTGCTTATTTTAGTCAAATATTTCAATACGTTTTTCATGAAACCATTTTTTCGAAGTCTGTCGATCAGTGTAAGTAGAGAACAACCTTGCCGATCAGTTTGAAAAATGTTAACATTTATTCTATATTAGTAGAAAAACCTGTCGTATGACGGGAGCAATGTCATAAGCATTTATGCTTATTTCCTTTTATTAAGTATATTTTTCATTGTTTTCATTCCAAATAGAATACATCGGAAAAGAGAATATGAAATCTTAATTCAAACAAAACAAAGCAACAAAAAAGTTGTATTGCCCATACAGTATGTCAAATAATTGTTTGCAAATGAAAGAATTCTTGAATTTTTCTTTTTTCATAATTTTATTAACAAGCATATACTTAATAGCTCCACCAAAAAAACAATAAAGATCAAATTTTGATCTGTCAATTCATTGTTTGCAAAATGCAAACATAGCATAAAAGGAAACTAAAATAAACTGTTTCCCGATGTTACGGTACTAATTTCCAGCACTAAACCGAATTCCCCGTTAGCTGTGTAATTGGTAGTTCTTTATTGATCATTTGTACAGCGTTTGCCGGACAGAAAGCAATTTAAAAATGCTTGGAAACTGATAATAAAATAATAGAGTTGGTTTATTTCAACTATTATGACGGAAATGTTCAATGTTCAAATGTTGTCAGTTAAATTGAGGACTGTGTACAACATTATAAATCGGGCAGAAAAAGAAAATCTATTGGAGTTGAGAAATTCTGGAGGCCGACCAAGTAAGCTGTCCCGAAGAGATGAGTCCAAAATCGTCAGAGCTGTTATTGAAAAACCCCAAATAAGCTTAAGGCAATTAGTAAGGGTAGAAGATACTGATTGCAATAAGCAGGTCTCCTATGAGACTATTCGGCAACGCAAAAAACCGTTCCTCTCATGGATAAATTTGAATAAAAGGTTGACTTTTGCACTGCATCACATCGCACAGCCAGCAGAGTTTTGGAATGACGTAGTTTTTTGTGATGAGACAAAAATTATGTTGCATTACAATGATGGGCCTCAAACGATGTGGCGGCAATCATACACAGCTTTTCATTCTAAAAATATTATCCCCACAGTAAAGTTTGACAAACTGTCAGTCAGGGTATGGGGATGCATTTCAACCAAGGGCTCGGATAGGTAAGGATTATTTCTAATATCATGACCAAGGAATATTACTTGGACATACTCCAAAACGAGCTGACCAGAAGCGCAGCAAGTTTCGGGTTTATTAATCCCCAAAACCCTAAGGAGCTGCAATACAAGCCGTACCAAGATAATGACCCAAAGCACAAGTCACTCTTGTGCAGGACTTGGTTGCTTTACAATTGTAGCAAGTGTCAAGCACACCTGCGAAAAGCCCTGATATGAACCCAATCGAAAATTTGTGGCCATTTTTAAAAAAGAAGGTCTCAAAACGGGCGCCTACATCCAAAAACGAAATAGGTTTTAGTTTTGGTTTTTAGTATCCCAAAGTAGCCCCAGTTATTGGGGCTTTAAACTCCTTTATACGATTTTTTAACCAAAAAACCGTTTTTTTCTATGCTTTACACTCATACTACAACAAAACGCCTGAGCAGAAGTGAATATGACTTTGTTCTCCGGTTAGTTCATTTCCTGGCGAATAGATTGATGTGTCAGCCATTATTCTGTGATTTTTAAAACCGAAGTAATAAGCAAAAATGTAATTATTTGAGATTTACACATTTTACAGATATGCGTAGGTCATTGCAATCAACCGCCCACCAGTGGAGTTCGCACACGCACCTCGGAATGGATGGCGTGTGCGAACTCCACAAAGTCACAAACACACTGCTTACTTCCACCCCACTTTGATGAAGGTGTGGTGTGCCATGTTCTCTTCCGTATATTTGACGGGGCTTTGCCTATGAATGTATGCACACAAATATATAGATTGTATCGGGATTTGGCAGCGCACTTTCTTGAGATAAAGAATGTTGGGAGACATTTTTGGACGCGACTTTATGTTGTGAGTTGTGTTTTAAAATACAGTGGTGGAAAACTAATTAGACACGCTGTAAATAATGAGCAAATATTTTTTTCACTGGTACCGAACTGACCTTACGCACAAGAAAACTGCACCGGTACATTACCGTTATCTGACAGCTGCCTTTTTGCTATCTTTTTGCATTCTGTATTGATTATTGAAATGTGTCCACAAGAGGTCATTTCACAAAACAAACTGGTATCATTAAGATCTAGGGTAATATTCTGTGGAAAATTAATTAGAAACATTGGGGTAATATTGAAACAGTTGTGTTATATTAGGGTAATTGTTTTGCTTTAGTATATTTGTTATGTTGAGTTATTTTGCCTTCGTTATTTAGCAAATATCATTGAACATCATGAGCAAAAATAAGAGTTGTACACCAGAACTAAGAACGCTTATATATCAGAAATATTGTCTGGAAAACGCTTCCATGGATTCTGTCGCTAAGGACTTGATGTGTTCCAAAAAAAAATGGTGTATGTTACAAGCACGGGCAGTACGGAGAACCCTGAAAGAAAGAAAGAAAGGTCCAAAAACTGTCCTGTCTTGTGGTTGGGTCTTATGGGAAGTGTGCGGAGGTCTGGTGAGAAGATGAATCCCATTTTCCTTTGCAAAATTTAATGATTCAATGCTTATATGGCTGTCATGATTGTCCATAATTATTTAGGATTGGGATTCTAATGAGCACTTGGTAAATTTTTTGAAATGCTTTAAAAAATTAATGAAGTTAACGGTAGTCCCGAAGGAAAAGAGTTTCCACTTGTGCCTAGAGGTGCACCTTTATCCTGCCAATTTTTCCGTGGAAATATCATAAATGGCGAAATATGATTTCCGATAGCGTTTATGGCACAGCAAGCAGTAGCCAGTTCACCGCGTTCACCAGACGTTATTTTGCCTACTTGTTTCAAGCCCTTATTAGCAACAACTTTTTTAGGTTTGTGAACTGTAGTCAATCCAGTTTCGTCAATATTCCATATTGACTCCGCACCAAAGTTATACTTTGTCATCAAAGTTCTCAAATTTTCGAAAAACTGTGCAATGTTGTGCCTGTTAAAGCTCGTCGACCTGCTCAAGCTAGTGACTTCAGGCAGGCGCAAAGAAAGTGTCGAATTTCTTCTCATGAATCCATAGTACAAATCGAAGCTTGCTGTCTCATTTTGCCACTTACTGTATTTCTCCGGGGGCTTATTAATTGCCACAGCTAACTCGTAAGCAAGTTTCCTCAAAGCATGTGTGGACAATCCGTGGTGTAACTTGCTGGCTTTTTCGAGGTATGCAACAAGTAATGCTTCTTCGTTTAGAGAAAATATTCTCGACTGCGCATAATCAGGGGTGTAACTTATATCTCCGTCGATCGCTTGCTGATGTTTGCGATAATATATTTTGAGTGTCATGATAGGTATCCCGAAGAGTTTTGCTGTTCCCTTCATTGTGTTACCTTCAAAAACACTCTGCACGCTTTTCCTCAGTTTTTCGGCATCTATTGGGACACTTTTTTAGCGCCCTCCTTTGGCTTATACACACGCGGCTTAAAATGTACCTAATAACAAAAATACAAAACCAAATTATAAAAACATAAAATTAAATTTAAATTTCTATATTATGGGAGACTTCATCCCGGTATCAAGTCTCCCTTACTTTAATGGGATCAAGTCTCCCCTCTGGTAGTTTTTTACTTATTCACAAAATTTTTATGGAAAACAAACTATATTTTATAGAGAGGTATGCGCAAATACTGCGTCGCCGTGGCGTAGGGGGTTAGTGCGTCGACTCCTACGCAGAGGGTGCCAGGTTCGATACCCGAAATTAACCATCTTTGATAATTCACGGCTCCACCTCTTTCGAGTCACTGACAATGCTCAAACAGTGTTCCTGTCTAGAAAAAGCTTCTCAAATTCGCCGTTCGGAGTCAGAATTAAACTGTAGGTCCCTTCCACTCGTGAAAGAAAAATAGCACGCACAACACGAGTGGTTGCTGAGAAGCTAGGCCCAGGTCCACCTCGGACTGTCGCGCCACCCATATTATATATATTATGCGCAAATACTTTCCAAAATAAATATTTTCCAAAATAAATACACCCAAAACACTTCACTTAACAACGCTGTAGACAAAAAAAAAATCCAAGAAAGTAATAACTTTACGGTTATTAACAAAAAATACACCCTTTAGGTTAAGGTTCTTCCTGTGCGAGTGGCAAAACCCCGTCTGAAGTTATTTTCAATATCAAATGCTGTGATGCCACTTTATTATTCCAAGAAAATATTTCTCGTTGTGGAAATAATACCCAGGGATCAAGTCTACCGGAGGATCAAGTGTCCCCAGGTTCAACTACATATGAATGTAGTTTTGTTATTTATATCACTTGTTATTGGAATTTATCTTCGTCGTTGATTGCATTCCGTACTCAAATGAAATACATTTCAGTTGACCGTAATCTGAGTACTTTTGTGGGCAGATTTTTTACCGATTTTGTATAAATATGATTTTTTCAATATGCATGTAGAACCAAAATTAAATTGGTTCCACTCGGATTCGAGCAACCTGCACAATCTCGACCAACGCACCAACCCACTCCGCCAACGAACCACATTAGTTTCAGAGTTTTTTTCTTCGACCAAATTCGGTATAGCTGTGACATACTTACATACATAGCGTTTTATTATAGGAGATTCAATTGTATAGAATAACAGTGAATGAAGGATTTTTTGTAGGACGAATCATTTTTTTGTGCGAGAAATTTTGGTTAAAACATAAAACAAATTTGAGTTTCTACTTCCACCATTTTTAGCATTTTTTTTATATTCCTTCGTTCAACCGGAGCATCGTATGATTAAATACTGATTTTTTTTAATTTCTTTTTATTTCTGATAATCCAGTAGCGAGCTGCAGTAATCACCGCAAGCCCTTTTTTTGGACTCCCAGCTAAATGTGAAAAGTTTAAACAATTTTTCTTAATTACACACATATTTTTAATGCTTTAAACATTTGGTGTTAATTATCCACAAAAAATCACAAGAAACAGCTATTTCTTGACGTCCCAACTCGGTCTAACCCCTTAATCTATACTTCTATACTAATATTATAAAGCTTAAGAGTTTGTTTGGTTGAATACGCTAATCTCAGGAAATACTGATTTGAATTGAAGAATTATTTTTCTTTTGCGTAGTTCATTTATCAAAAAGCAACTAAAAAAACTAACTAAAGAGACTAAAGACTCAAACACAATTGAATTTCATTTACTTTTATTTTTTTTACTAAAGAAACAAACACAAAATAAAAATTTGGGTTCTACCCATGTTGAATAATCGGTTGTCAAGTTACAACTGCCCAACTTAGTACAGCCACTGTCAAATCATCTATATTACACTTGAAACGACCACAGCATGTGAACAAATAGCAAGACAAAAGGGAATAAAAGAAACTATATTGCGTAAACAAATAAGGAGGAAAGAAATTAGGGTAAGACACTACTTATGACAGACTTAGTCAAATTCAACATGTAACGAATAAAGTGCTGCTAGATGTGTTGCAGCATGGAACTCGAGCAATCAATGAAAAAGTTTGCAAAAAGGGGAATAAAATGATTGATTTTTGGGAGCTTGCGTTGCGTGTGCTGCGTAAACGGTTTAAGTTGCATAAATTGAAATTGTTGCTCCTTAGAAGTTCTAGAAATAAGTCCATGACAGCATATGCCTACCTTTAAGATTAACTCAGTACAAACATTTTTATGGTAATCAAATTTGTTCGAAATTAATATTATTTGCCCAACCGCGATAACTGATATTCACGCGGTAAATAGCTAGTTTTTAATACAAAATCGTTTTTCCTTAACGACTTCATCTCTGTTCCTGTTCGTCATCTTCCCCTTCGTGCTGACTCATTGTTACAATTTCAAAGCTTGTTCAACCGAAAGAATTGTTGCCGGAAAAATAAATACTTCCTTTTTCGTTTCTTTTCGTTTCATTCCAAAAGTGACAAATTAATTGACTTCCTCTTCCGAGCTCACGTCACTTTTGACAGAACCTTGACGATGTCATTATCTCGGTGAACCTGCGACAGGGATGTCAACAAGCAATTTTTGTCTGTTTGCCTTATGTGTCCGTCAGAGGGTGCCAATAACCCATGACATCCGTCATTTGATTTTCCCAAAATGTAATCTCTCAGTTGTCAAGAAGATTCTTAAACACAAACAGATTTATTTAACAGCTGTGTGATGTATACACTTATCTGGTGACGTTTACGTATTATTTTCTCATCTACAGCGTCTGTGCATCTCCGCGAGACTCTCTTTCCGTCAAATTGATAGCAATTATTCAATTGTGTGAATCTACTAAAATGAAATAGTAGACTGACTGCCTGTTCCGCATGCTAAGACTCATCATCCTCTAGCCGTAATTATTCTGTACAAGTCCGCCAGCAGTTGTAGCTAATTAGTGACATTCATTATCGCGATGTCAAGAGTAAATTCGACACTGTCTCTAATGCTCATGGAATGAGGGTCATTTCATTTAACGACCTTAGATTCGCAAATTTTGACACACAGTCTGCGTCATTTTTAAAGCACATGTCGCGAAGTGCATCCAGATAAGACTGGATCGGTTGGGTACCTTGGGTTTGTCACTTTTAAACGTGCGTTTGATAAGAAATCTTTTTTCAAGCCCCGGGGTGAGAAATTGAGATCCGTTTGAAAGACATCAAGTGACAGCTGGACCTTGACTCATATGACCCACATCTGCGTTACAGTCACAAACAGCTGAAGTGATCCGCGCTACTGTTAAGTTTTTAATTAACTTATCACAATGTGACGATCACTGGGTAAATGTCGGGTAGATACTTTTTCGAGTTTCTGCAAATGTTGTTTATTGTCTAAAATGCAAGCAAAGTCCGTAAATATGTGTTGTCTCGGTGAATGTGAGAAATATTTATATCTCGTCTGTTCGTTCGTGATATTTTAGGCCGGCCTTTGTGCGACTAATTGACGCAGTTGGTTGAGTGGCTGGTAAGCGGGGTCCCCAGTTTGAATCCCAGTGAAAGGAAAGTTAATACGATTTTATCTAGTTTTCAAGCCTGGTTCAGTCACCATTTGCCGTTGGGATCAAAATAAAGGCACTGTCTCATTGACAGTGGTCAAATCAGTGGTAGTAGTCTGGCTGTGGGTATCACAATGGACCAACATGGTTTAGGTGTGTTCGTGAATTCACTAGCAGCCCATCTACCTAAACTAACTTAACCTAGGCCAGACTTTGCTTTGACTTGGCGACAATTTGGGTGACAAGATAAGAACAATAGGACATGCAATTAAATAAAACGATGGTGTGGGACATATAATTGATTCTAGCTTTATTTTGAAGGTACATTCTTGCCATTATGTATGAAAATCTGTCAAATGCCTTCACTGGCAATGCTGGTGATCGGTCACATTCTTCATGACACAGAACAATAGGACTGTTCTGTAAAACCAGGCTAGACAATGTTACCAACTTAACGCTTTTTTTCATTCGAATGTCAGAAGATTGGACTTGAAGACACAACTAAGGACCATGATGGGCTGAATGGAATGTGATTCGAGTTATAATTGATTCATATAGCATCTCGAGAATATCTCTCTCGCGGAAATCATTCAAATGATTAGAGAACTCTACAAATGTATCAATTTACCACGAACACACAATTACCACTCGAATAATCATTCGAATGCGTCCATGTCGAGTGATCATTTGTATCGATTCTTAAAATCAAAAAACAAAGTCCGTGACTGTACAAACACCAAGAGAATAGCTCAATGGATCACGATAAGTGCTTAGCATTTTCTCGAATGTCATGTTGAAGTACGAGAAGAAGAGGAAACAAACGTCAGAAAGGAAGCCGTAGTTTAAAGCAGAAAATCATCGATTATAAAAATAACCGACTTATCTCATCTTGTCTCATCGGCCACCGAAAATCATGTAAATGACATTCTTTTGAGATGGGCGGTAGAGTCGCTGCGCAAGTATTCTCACGACTCCTGGACATTTCTAAGGATTACATACTCCCCGACACTTCCAAGTTATTACAGGCTGAACCATTTCCACTCGGGAGGCATGAGGGCAAGTAAAAATACACCCATGGATCAAGGCACAAGGTTACCATATCCCTCGACACTTAAGCAGCCATCAATGCTTCTGTTACTTCCTTTGCTCCATATTCTGAAACAGCACAGGAATGCCGGGCTGAGCTAGACATCCTAGGAAATAAAAAGGGCGATGAATTGGGAGGTAGGGATCAGCCCTTCAATGCTGGGAGTTGCACTTCAGATAGGCCAGACTGACAAGCTGTGTTAAATGAAGAAAATATGTCCTGACTGCAAATAATCTATAAGACAAAAGATCTCTTCAAGCAAACTCGACATGATATCGATAAAGTGGTCGTCTGTACGGGACATTGGTCGATTGGAGATCATGCCATCAGACTAGGCATTAGGCCACACAACACGCACTATCAGTTGTAACAGCTGGGAAGGAGACCTTGATACATTTCATTTGTGACTACCCGTCTCTTGCTAGAGCCAGACACCGAGGCTTGATTACCCCTTCTTCAACTGATCTGATGAGATTTAGGGATACCTCTAAAATACTACTTCATAAACAAAGCAACAGATCTGCGGCTTTAAAAGGTTTTCGCCGAACCACCGCACAGTGTGTTATTTTTTGAATCCAGCGGAGCTTAATACAAAACTCAATGTCGTCCGAATGACAAAAGTATGGTATCAAACAACAGGTATAACCCCTGGTATTGACGTTCTGTAAAAAAAATTGTCCTAAAACGGTACTAACCAAACAACAAACATTTATGAGCAAGAGAACTGTAAAGCATTAGTTGCTTTATTTATTAATTTTTTTGTGAGTCGCATCGCTCAAATAAATAACGATTATCTATCTATCTACGACCAAAGTAATTCCCCGCCGGGAGTTACATGTGTCCCTCAACACAACTGCCTAGCAACATCGGGAACATGTACAGCGCAATATCAACAATGGGAGCAAGCGTCCAAATAAAGTACCACAGCATTTGTAAACATGCTGTTTTCACCAATCGAGCCGCTATCCATATGCTTCCTCGCGAGACAGCATGGTAACAGAACACACTCCAACGAATGCTGTGAGTGAATGCTATCAGCCGCATGCATGTTGTTCACCAGTTATGGTACAGTCCCAACCTGCAACCACTAGTCCTCCTGTTGGCTTGGCTTGATGTGCTGCACTTGTCGCATAATCGTTTCCTTCTTTTGTTCTCTGTTCGCTTTCTGTTTGTGTACTGTTATGTTTTTCTTTACAACGCATGTTAGATGCAAGCTAAAAGCAAGTTTTGCATTCACTTTTGTATTGGCAGTCGAAAATAAAAATCGTTTAAAGAAAAGTTGCGTTTAATTTTTATATATATATATTACTCGGAGTTGAGGATCGAAATAGGCGAATTTCAGTACACATAGGAAAGTGTTGTCATTTTGAAATTTCCTAGAGTGCTACTGACATATGCAAGCTCTCTGAGTTGCAAGATACATGCAAGGTGGGAATGAATTAAGCCAGAAATGCTAAGGTTTCAGAACGAGCATGTGGAATGTTTGGAAGAGGAAATTGGATTGCCAGTAGAGTTCCATGATTAGGTTCTAACATTAGTCATGACATCGAGTCCTGAAAGACCTTCGAAAGTGAGAAAATGAAAAAGAAAAGATTTAGTACGCACGGCATGACAAGTGAAATTGCAATTACCGAATTTGAGTGGCAAGAGATATGCAGGAAATATCGCAAGAGAGTTTGCATTTAGTTCTCCTCCAAGGGTTACCAGAAAAGAGAAAAATCTCGATCAAGTCAAGATAAGCAAAATAGAAAGGCTATCCAAAGGAAACTCCTTTGCTGATCGATAACATAAAATAAAGTTCTTTTCAGTACAAAAACTGAAAAAATAACCGTGTTTTTTTTTTTCATCGCTATCGATAGTGAAGTGCAGTAAGATTCAGAAAAACGATTCGCAGTGGCTTTGATTTTTATCTGTCAAAATATATGAAAAAGAAATTTATTTGTTCGAAATTGATGTCAAAATGTATGAAGAAAAAATTCGAAGTCGAATTTTTATCGGCAGCCACTTTTCACTGTCGGTATAATAGGCAGTAGGTTGCTGTATGTGCTTCACGTGCAAAATCCTACTTCACTATTTATAGAAAAAAACACGGCTTATAAGTATAAATTCGAATGTGTAAGGATGTTGTAACTAGATTTTTAATTTCATCAGATTATACATCACATACATTTCATACAACATACACAACTGTCATACATCAAGCTTTATACGATTTTCTGTTTCTCAAATTTCACTGGAAGTGTCGTATGATATTTTCATTGTTGTATGATGTGTATTATTCATTTTATTTATACGTCTAATTTTGAATGACAATTTTCATTGAAAACTAAATAGTGTCGTAAATTAAGCCCAGACACCATATATAGTCTATCAAATTCATATTCGTACAGTAGGTGCGAAATTATAATCTTACCTTTGCAAAAGATCACCAATCCAAGGATTTTGAATCTTGGAAAACTGTAATTTTTACAGATGAATCCAAATTTAAAATCTCGGGATCGGATGGACGGCAAATGGTATGGCTAATACCAAATACCGAGCTTCTAACTGAAAATACCGTCGCAACAGTAAAGCATGGTGGCGGATCGGTGATGGTTTGGGGTTGTTTCTCAGCAGCTAGGGTGGGAAAACTCCAGATTATTGACGGAGTAATGGACCACAGGAAATATATTGATATTTTAAAGCTAAATTTGGCAGAAAGCGGACGAAAATTGGGTCTGCACAACAATTTCACTTTTTACCAAGACAATGACCCAAAGCATAAAGCTTACAATACCCGGATGTGGCTCCTATACAATTGTCCTAAAGTGATGGACACTCCACCCAGTCGCCGGATATTAACCCCCCCAATTTATGGGACCATTTATAATAATATAATAATATGGGCGGCGCGACAGCCCGAGGCGGACCTGGACCTAGCTTCTCAGCAACCACTCGTGTTGTGCGTGCTATTGTTCTTTCATGAGTGGAAGGGACCTACAGTTTAATGCCGACTCCGAACGGCGAAGTTGAGAAGCTATTTCTAGACAGGAATACTCTTTGAGTATTGTCAGTGACTCGAAAGAGGTGGAGCCGTGAATTATCAAAGGTGGTAAATTCGGGTATCGATGGGACCATTTAGACCAGCAAATAAGAAAAATACCAATTAGAAATGCAACAGACCTAAAAGAGCAAGAATATGAACAAATTTCGGTTGAAACTACCAAAAAACTTGTCCAATCCATGCCACATAGGCTTAAGCATGTATGTAAAAGTAATAGATATGCCACAAAATATTAAAATTTGTTAAATTTCTTGTTTCTTACCAAAAAAATGTTATTTGTATGAATACGAATTTGTTGTCTGTTAATTGTTTTTTTTTTTTTGGCTTTTGTTCTTAAATGTTCTGTTTTTGCTGAAGGAGTGCGTTTATTTTGTGTTTGACAATAGATGTTCACCAGATCTTTGATTTTACAAGCAAATGACATTGGCAGTTTTAGTGGTTCGTACATAAATCGAAAAAGAGTTATTATTTTCCTACTGTACGAATATGAGTTTGAGTGACTGTATGTGGAATACCAACACATAAAAAACTAACTAACGGACTTCCCCTTTAGTGAAGAAAGTAAGTAAGTAAGTAAGTAATTTTATTAATAAAAATTATTTTATAAAATCAATTAGCATGGCTTTGCCGTCTGCCAGATTGACAATTATTACGTTACTTGCATTTGCATTGCTACATTGCATCTAATTACTTTAATTAAGGTATATATAATTTAAGTGTATTACTCTATCAATTTAGCAATTTTAAAAAGATTCTGTTAATATACTTTCCCTATATCTTAAAGCAATTTCGCAGTATTTAAATAGCTTTATTACATTCATTTGATTGAGCAGTGATACTATTTCCATTTCAGATAAGCAGTCTTTCTCAAAAACAGTCATTCAAAATTCGACACCTGCCTATGAAGTGCATGACATCTTCTCTTTCATTTAGATTACACATGCCGCATAGTATCGGGAAGTTCTCCCTGTGGGGAATAAAATTAAGTTTTAGTAGTTCTCCACGCAGCTTGAACATTGTTGATATTTCGCGGATTCTATTCGAATCTTTGAAATTATTTCTACTCCCCAGGTTGTTATTGAGCCGGTTGTACGTACTGCGATGCGTTGAAGATGTTGCTTTCTCCAGAAATTTCTTTCTCGCCTCCGCATCAACTTGTTTTATTAATAGGTGCAGTGAATCTTCCCAGTCCAGGCTTTCCACGTTCAACCTTATAAAACATGTATGCGCTAATTCCAACCATTCTTGATACCACGCTGTTTTTCTCCGAATTGTTTACAAAGCCACTATTTTCGAAAGTCGGTTATCTGGCATTTTCATTACCCGCAGTATTCAATTGACTTGCATCTTGAGTGTTCTTACAAATAGAGGAGATAATCCTGTTTCCAGCATAAGCATGTAGTTTGGCGTCATTGTAGGCAAATGGAAAGTCCTTTTGATAAAAAAAAAACGTTGCAACCTCTCCACTTCCTCATAGGCTTTATGCCCCACACTTGCGCCGCGTATAACATTACCGCCTCCGAAACCGCTTCAAATACCTTGAATTTACTGCTATTGTTGATGTTGGGATTATTGAAGCACCTCTCCCACGCCATATTTACAACAGTCCTTGATTTGTTGAGATAGATATTTATACTCTTTGACAACTTCTACACCTAAGTCTGTTTTTACACGGTCTTTTTTTACACGGTTTTGATATAACACGGTTTGAAAATTGAATATTTTTAATTTTTTTACACGATTTTATTCCATTTAGCACGATTTGAAATTTTATGTACTTAAATTTTTTTGTCAAATTTAATTTTTGCGAAGTATGTTCATATCACAAAAAAGTATTTATGAAAGAAAAAAGTCTGAAACCATCGATAGTATCGATAGTGCTATCGATAGTTTGCGAACACTAGCTTAAAGATTTAAGTGAATTCCCTTTTAGCGCGTACAAGCAATTTTTACTGGTCAAAGCAAATGTGAATAGCACTAATTTAGGGGAATTCCCTTTATGTGCATACAATAAAATTCACTGGTCAGAGCAATTGAAACGTGTTAATATTTTGTGAACTGTCAATGCAATAAGACTTGAAAATAAGCATTATATATTTGATTTAATAAAATAAACATGAATTCTTGTTCTTAAAAATTCTTGTTTTTCACTAATTTTAATAGGTTTTAGAGATTAGGATTCATGTCTTTTTTTACACGGTTTTTTTTACACGGCTTCTTCTGGAACCAATCTACCGTGTAAAAACAGACTTAGGTGTATATTTATTCTATTATAATGCCATTTCTCATTACGCGCTGTTCTACCGCCTCCTCTTTTGAATATTATTATCACAAAAATTAAATTTTTAAGACATATTGCCATATGTATTTGATAAAATTACTTTTATTCAGCCACCGAATAGGCTAAACCATAGTTTAGCTAAACCAAGTGCAACAGCAATAAAGTTCCTCTAGATTGGCAAATTAACACACTGTGCACCGCTTTTACCTACCTATCATTTGGATTATATTACATTTAATTACAAATTGCAATTCAATGAATTAATGACAATAAATTGAAAAAATAAAAATTGTTCAAAATCGAAAGTAAAGATTTTTTATAAATAAGTTTAGGGGAGAGGGGGTGGAGTTGAGTTTAAGCGTGGGGTACCTTTGAGCAGTACATACAATTATATTACTGCTTTTCAACCACTGTTTATTTGAGGTGTGTTATGTTTGATCAAAAATCCCCGTTGATGTTGCCAGCTTCGTGATGGATGAAAGTGGACAGCTGCGGGGGAACGTAAGCTCTTTAGAAGCACAGAAAGTGATTTATACCCATGTAAAGCGATTCCTCTTAGATGCAATTTAAATTCATTCATCACCTAAATCCTGTTCAAGGTTTCATTCCTTAAATATGCTTTTTTAATTATTAATGATGACCTCTGGTTAAATGTCAAAACACACCCATCCCGGTTTGTTGCCATTGTTCACATTCACGTTCCGTTTTAGAAATTTTAAACAAAGCAACCCCCTTCGGTTGGCACATCCGGATATGATTTAATTTATTACTCGTGCTTTGCAGTCATTAATTATATTTGGTTTTTGTTTCTGTTTGCAGATAAGACACATCAATTATGGAGAAGAGCATGGACAAGAAACCAAAACAATGGAAGAAAATGCATTGGAAGGAGAAACTGTGTCATGTGTGGAACAACATAACCGTGGAACCAATGCTGGCCTGTTACATTATGCCAAGTGTCCTGGCGAGCTTGGCCACACAGAATCTCAACTTGGAGAAAGCCTGCCGCGTCAATATGGGATACGGCGTGGAGGTGTGTGATGCATTGACACGACGAGAAACTCAAAACTATACAATGTAAGTAAAAGTTGGTAGTTGAGATGACTTTGAGGAGTGCTCTTAGAGTCGTTTTTTTTTCACTATTACTCAACTTGCCGGGAAACTGGCTGGGTCTCTGGTCTCAACTCGTAATTTATCCGAAGTTGAAAATTTATGCATTCGCCTATGTAATTGATCCTAGCGAATAATATTTACGATTGGTCAGTATATTATTGCCCATAATTCACGGGGTCTGTTAACAAATGGAAAAGAATCTATCAAATATTTCATTATATCAAATCAAATAGTAAGGACCGTAGTACCGTCTCTCGTTTCACGACAATGAATTCTGTATTAGTTCGAGGACCATTATTTTTCTCCGGTTTAAGAGGCGAAACCGAGGCGTGAGGCGCCGTGGCGTAGTGGGTTAGTGCGTCGACTCCTACGCAGAGGGTGCCAGTTTCGAATCCCCATTCTACCAACTTTCATAATTCATGGCTTCCACCTCTTTCGAGTCACCGACAATGCTCAAAGAGTATTCCTGTCTAGAAAAAGCTTCTCAACTTTGCCATTCGGAGTCGGCATAAGACTGTAGTCCCTTTCACCCGTCATAGAACAATAGCACGCACAAACACGAGTGGTTGCTGAGAAGCTAGAGTAGCGCCACCCATATTATTATTATTATTAAAGCCTGTGTGAACCTACGGTATACAACTTTGGGGTTGCAAGTAACATAGAAATCATACAGTCATTCCAAAACAAACTTATAAGGGCTGTCGTGAATGCTTCCTGGTATCTCCGAAATAATGATATACAAAGAGATCTGGGGATCGCAACCGTGGACGAAGAAATAAAGAGTTCGACTTCATGGTCATTGTAATCATACCATACTCCAAACACTGGACATGAGAAACCTCGTGCACCGTCTCCAACGAATGAAGCCGTTCGATTTAGCGCAATGAGTAAATGCCGCTATAAACGGTTCCAGCAGGTGATCATATCGAAAATCGACCTGCCTCACGCGTAAAAATAATGATGTCAAAACTACTGGATAGGGAAACCTAGTTGTAGTAAACAAGTGTGTGTTTAGTCAGTAAAGATCTGACACTGCTATGAATTCACGGGTATCATAGTGTCTTATTGAAGATACACACCAAACCACGAAATGTACGAGACTAAATCCATGGATTTTCTTTATTTCTTCTTCCTTAGCTTTCAACACACATTGCTTTTTAATTTTTCATGTCTGGAGTTTGGCCCAGTTTTTCCAGCAGGCACGGAAAACTACAGACACTTGATGAAATCGACATTGTCCATTCCGGATTTCCTTTTATTTTTGAGTATAAAGGTTTAATCCGTCAAATTATTCCTCTTCCGAAGCTGTTTTTTTTCCATTATCTTAAATTAATTTCACTTTTTCTCTCTTGAAGTCACCTCCTGTGCACACTCAACTTCCACAATTGAGCTCTCCATTCATTCCATCTTTATTCACATCAAAACGGAGGTCGGACACAGCTGTCAAGAGCGGAGAGGATTCGTTAAGCTTAACGAAATAAATTTTTATTCACACCCGATGCTAAGGAAATGCTCACTCTCAGTTTTTATTCATCCCACCCATTGTCCTGTTCAAATTTCGCAAGGATTACAGTGAAGTTGAAGTGTGAAGTCTTAGCGATATGATATCTAAATTGTATTCTTCCGCCTGGTGAATATCATTTCAAGATAGCAGCTAGCAGCACTAACCCATAAACTCTTGATTAACTTGACCTTACTTCTGTTCAACACTGAAGTCTCTTATGCCCCTGCGGCTGTCGAGTCGAACGATTATACGAGGGAGAACATTGGACTGACGACTGTCCAATACTACGAAATACATACAAGCGATTGGTCGAATTGTAAAGTTCACCAACCTTTGAACGTCGAATGCGTTAGTTCGGCATTTTTAACCGAACCACCTCTTTCAAGTCACTGACAATGCTCATAGAGTAATAAATGTCAAGAAGAAGCTTGACAAACTTGGCCGTTCGGAGTCGACTGTAGGTCCCTTCCAATCGTGAAAGAACAATAGCACCCACAACTCGAGAAGCTATGTAATCTCTGACACTCTATGCGCGTGACTTATATTACTATTGTCATTGTTCTGAAGCCAGACTGTTAAATAAATATCAACGATCATCCAGTACCGCTCTAAAACCTGAGAATGGACGCAAGCCAGTCATCACCAAAGACAATGATAAGTCAACCAATCCGATCAGTCAACCAAGATCTCATAATGGGTAGTCGAAAAAAGTCTTTTCGTATTTCTAATCAAACTTTTTTCACGGACAATTCATGTGGTATGCAAACATCGAGCTTCATTTGTATCCAGTCTTTTTTAAATGGGTCAAAACCGTTTGATGATGAATGTTTAGTTCCTTGGCGATGTCATGGCTTCTTATGTGACGGTTGTGGTCAATCTTTTTTTTTTCAACTAGCAGGTGCATCTTTCACATCGAAATTTCCAGAACGGAAGCGAGAGAACCATTATTGTGCTACACGAACTGATACAGCATCGTCTCCGTAAACTTCACAAATTTCATTGGTGGCTTGCGTGGCATTCTTCCCTGTTTTATACAAAAATTTCAAAATATAGCGAATTTCTTAATTATTTTCACTCATTTTTGAACAGCTGTCATTTTTTTTTTGGTTAAATGAAGCGTAAAATGTCACCTTTCCAACACCATATGGTATGACACAATGTGATTGGTAGAACTGGAGATAGACGACTCCAACGACATCTATTGACAAAATACGAAAAGACTTTTTCGACTACCTAACATTAAAAAGATGTGGACCGTGCTGACTTCCCTGAGATACACCAGATAATACCTTAATGATTCTTTATAGACAATCACCAATTTTTACTATTTGTAGCCTATTGGATAGGTTACATGGAATCCAGTTTAGAA
The DNA here is from genome assembly GCA_964034865.1 of Eristalis intricaria. Taxonomy (NCBI): domain Eukaryota; kingdom Metazoa; phylum Arthropoda; class Insecta; order Diptera; family Syrphidae; genus Eristalis; species Eristalis intricaria. The sequence goes on from OZ035873.1 coordinate 134,312,129, forward strand.
GAACCGAATGAATCCGAAATGATTTTAATTTATATAGAAGAACGGTATGACCCGCTGTGTCAAACGCGTTTTTTAAAGCAGAAATGAAGTTTTACAGATATGCCCGACTTCTACCTCTTTCCCCTTAAGATTTTTGAAAACTGTTTTTTTTATAACGTGTTCATAAACCAAATTGACCAATCAGAGGACGGCATTTAAGTTATTTCAAAAATTCATGAATATCTGTCAAAAAGGAACTCAAATTCGTCGATGGACTAGGGTGCAATCAGCTGTGAAGTCGGCTATCTCTGTAGAACTTCATTTCTGTTTTAAAGTTTGTACAAATCAAATCTACTTGATAGCCTGCCTCAATTGACTCAAATAGATATTTTGTGAACAAAGTTAAGTTCGACAGATCTACCAGACACAAATCCATGTTGCTCTAGTGATATTTGTTCTTCTAATGAGAAATAAGGCTTTTTTGCCAAAGAGCTTCGGAATAGCCGCCATTCTTGAGATGGCCCTAGAATTTTCAACTTTGAATCTCGGTCCAGCTTTAAAAATCTGCGTGTTGTCACATATTAAACGCCTGAGTCTCAACAAATTTTCCTTTAAAACTGGAAGTTAAGGAAAAATCGCGAACCGTCCGACTTACGTTAATTAAACAAAATATGATTTTTCAATGCGAATTTGTTCTCGATACAGTAGCCGTATATTTTTCATCGCTATCGATAGTGAAGTCGATAGTAAGATTCAGAAAAACGATTCGCAGTGCCTTTGATTTTTATCTGTCAAAATATATGAAAAAGCAATTTATTTGTTCGAAATTGGTGTCAAAAAAAAAATTCGAAGTCGAATTTTTATCGGCAGCCGCTTTTCACTGTCGATATTATTGGCAGTGGGTTGTTGTATGTGCTTTACGTGCAAAATCCTACTTCACTATTTATAGATTTTTGAAAAAAACACGGCTAATGTCTGCGATTACTCTCGACTGTGTCCAAAATCAGACTGCCTTCTAAAACTATGTTGATTCCCATAGGAAGCCGCTGCTCCAACCATCCAGAATGCAGGCAGTTTTATACCGACGCGTGTATCCGGTGCGATGCAATTTGATGTTCGGTGGTCGTGCGAATAGCGTGATGCAACTTGATCTTCAATAAAGGTGTCAACAGGTTTGCACCTGAATAAACTTAGTCAGCATATGGGGTTCAGGGCCATATGCGCGGTGCTAACTTGGATAACTTTGCTTGTGTTTTTATTTTGCTTAATATTCAAAATATTTGTTTTGCTTTTACTGGTGGCACCCCCTCTTAGTCTGCCGCCGAGCTGGACCAACTGGATGTAGCCAACGGCGTGCAGCTATCTGGAGCCTCACAGTCGCCTCCGAAAAAAAAAACTACTGTGTTCAGGCTCAATTTTCAAAACACTGTTCCAGTGTTCTTAATAGTTCCAATCCAAAGGAAATGAACTAAGCACACTCCTCAAACGCCAAAGAGGCGTATACACCCTCAAGTCATCAGTGACAACTCATCTGTAAAGAAATTGACTCCATTAACCGTCAAGAAAGTGAATCAAATTAAACTTGACCTTGTCCACTTTCTCCTTGGCGGAAACAGCAAGAAAAAGACACCTCAAATTTCAGATTGCCCTCGAAAAGGAAAAGAAACCCCTAAAAATTCTTGAAGCAAAAAAGCTTTCCGGCACAACAACAAGATGACTCCCGTCGGCCTGGATGGCAGCAGATAATAGGAATGACCCATTTCCACTTGCCATCAAAATGTGCTCCAACAATGGCCCAGATCGTTGTCCCAACCCGTCCGAAGCCCCACTCTCATAGATACGAAAGAGTAACGCAGTGTCAAATGCAGATAAACATGATTAATGGCATTTAGGAATATTAACCTTCGACCGGGCCATCTCTCACAATCCCCAGGCATCCTCCCCGCCTGCGGCGATGTCTCGCAAAACACATAAACACGCTAAGCTCTCGCCACTTGCCGCCGTTGTGATTGAATTCGAAATTGATGGGCGCCACTTCAATGTCGTCGTTCCGTGAATCATGGATTCGCGATTTATGGCCCGAGAAACAGTAGGACCGTTAGTGTCTAATTCATGAGGGGGTTCATGAGCCTCGTTAATTGCCTCTTAATTCCACGTCGCATCTAATTGTAATTCCACGCACACAAATCGAATCGAAGGTGCCTCCATCTCACTCTCTCTCTCTTTTGTCATTCCAGAGAAGAAGCAACCGTCCAGCAATTGGTGGCCAAGATGGCCGCGTGGAAGACGGTGATACAGAGTCTGCTGCCGTGCCTGCTGATTCTATTCTGGGGCTCGTGGAGTGACCGTCACGGCAGACGGAAGCCGTGCATGCTGATACCCGTCATAGGTGAGTTTATGGGCGCCATTGGACTGATTCTGTGCACCTACTTCGAGAACGTTCCCATGGAGGTGGCCGGCATCACGGAGGCACTGTTCCCGGGCCTCACCGGTGGCTGGTTCACCATGCTGATGGGAGTATTCAGCTACATTGCGGACATCACCACCGAGGAGGAGCGCACCCTGCGGATCGGAATACTGAACGTCTGCTTCTCGTTGGGGGTACCCTTTGGAATGGCTTTCAGTGGAATCCTGCTCAAGTGAGTTTCCATCGGGGTGCGGGCTTCAAATGTGTTGCTTAACGACTTGTCTTTTCGCAGGAAAATCGGGTTCTATGGCGTGTTTTCCATTTCGGCGTTCCTCTACCTGCTGTCATTCCTGTATGGAGTGTTCCTGCTGAAGGAGCCGAAGCGCAAGACCAAGGAGGAGTTGATGAAGAGCACAAAGAGCAACCTGCTGGTGGACTTCTTCGACAAGAAGCACGTGATGGACACCTTCAGGGTGGCGTTCAAGAAGGGCCAGAACCAGCGTCGCCTTCGCGTTATCATGCTGATGATTGTGGTGATGGTCGTCATCGGACCGTTGCATGGTAAGTGGGAGTTGATGAATTATGTCTGTCTGATATTTTGCTTTGAATGAGATACGGTCTCGGTGATGGAGTAACGGAATGACACCGGTTTGTTTACGCTTGATAAGAACTATCGCCAAAAGGTCGCCACCGAAACTCGGGAGATTCACAGACAAAGTGAGATTAAAATGAGTGAACGATTGGACTTATGGACGAGTGCGTGTTGTACTGACGACGAGACAGTGGAGCAGGTATCAGTTCAAGGCTTTGAAATCGCGAAGGCGATCAGAGGGGGAGCTTGAGTCTGTGGTAATTGCGTCATCAAACAAGAGAGCATTCAAATTAACGTTCCGATAGCAAAGTGAAAACAAAATTGACGAAAATTGACGAAGTTTGGACGTATTATGCAACATTGAGGAAGGCACTGATTACACAGTATTCTCAATTAATTTATGTATTTTCTGGATTTTAAGTAAGCCGGCAGTTAGCAAGTAGTCATCTCTGTCATCGAAGCACGCGATCTGGGGAAACACACAGTGCGCAGAGAATGGCAGTATCACGCAAGTCAGTAGTTAGAGGCTGTCATTAGTTTTTTGTTTTTTGTTTGTTCGTTTATTTCCTTGTTTTCTTGCTTTTTTTTTGCAATGGCTAATGTGCGTGTTCGGACAGGGTGAGTCAGGGGAGTTCTCTTCTTTAAAAATTGAGGACTTTTAAGCTGTATTTCAATGAGAGGGTCATATCTTGCATTTCCAATGTTTTTAATGTCTCCCAAATACGTGTAAACTAGAGGTACAGTCAAAACCGTTTATAACGACATCGGTTAAAACGACACATCGGTTATAACGGCCAAATTCTTAGGTCCCGGCTGAGGTTCATTATACTTCTATTGAACACCATTTACATTTTTTTGAACACACGCTTACAACGACATCACTTAAAACGACATATCGCTTACAACGACCGAATTTTTCCATGTTTGTGGCATACAATTTTGGGTACAGCGACTAAAAGCAAAGCAGACTGAAAAAAAGGAAAAAGTTGCAGTGCATGCATGTGGCCACATGTAATTTCGCATAATTTCGTTTTTTTGTTTTGTGTTTATTTTTCGTTTTGAGTTTGGTCAACTTAGTGTAAATTTCTCTGTGTGACAAGTGATAGTATAAATTTATTTTATTTGGTTTTATATTTTACCAGCAATGGACAACGTAGTTACTTACTTACTTAGATTGCTTTACAGTTCGGGGTGAACCTGGTTCTCTACCAACTAGCCTCTGCAGCTGGTACGATCCTTAGCTAGCTGCCTCCAGCTGCGCACTCCAAGCCGGTTGAGGTCCCCTTCAACTTGTGCGCCCCACCTAAAGAGAGGTCTTCCTCTACTGCGTTTTCCATCCATCCGGGTTAGATTTGAAGTCTCTGCGGAGCATGGGGGTCCACTTGCTCATGTTGAGCGATCTTAAGCGACTGATACGCAGTTTTTTGACGAGGTCAATGTCGCTGTACAGCTCGTATAGTTTGTCGTTGAATCTCCTTCCGCAGAGCCCGTCAACGCATACTGGACCATATATTTTCCGAAGAATTTCCCTCTCGAACCGACCATGTCATGCTTTTGACAAAGTCCATTATTTAGCGCCATGTCCAACAAGGTTGCCTTCCTTGCAGCTAGGTTTTCTGTAAGGTTAAGGCGGAAACTGAACTTTACATCAGAACTGAACAAACTCATCGTCAAATTCCAGAGTGATTTAGCTCTGCCTCGGCAGAATTTTGTGCAAAGATGGAGGTGCAGAAACTGACGTCGTGTCTCGAGTAAACAAGGCCCGCCATGCTTACTTCTCGCTTTGCGGTGTCTTGAGATCCACCCAGCTCTCAAACAAAGGATCAGGTGATAGATTAGTGACGCCACGAGACAAAGGAAAGATCGGGTGGTTAGTTGGCGGAGACATAATCAGGTGACACGTGGACGATAGGAGAGAGGATCACGTGGCACATGAAATGTAAGCAATTAAGACAAACAAACATCAGGTGACTGGAGGACAGATCTACGGGTAGGGTTGCCAACATGTAGGTAACTCTCGCAAGCTTCAGGTCTTCGTCAATAATTGCTTGCGAGTAGTCCTGATGGTCTTCTGGCCAGAATGGATAACAAAAGAAGAACTGCTGCGTACAGCTTCGCAGAAATCCATCGCAGCAGAGATACAATATCGAAAGTGCAGCTGGACAGGCCACACCCTACGTAAAGCGGGAACGGACATCGCACCGTAAGGAGTACGCAGTCGGTGTCGACCACGCTCAAATTGAAGACGGATCGTGGAGAAAGATCATCGAAAGGCCGGCAAATCCCGGCCGGAAGTGACAAGGCTGGCCCAAGACAGAGTCGTGTGGAGATCATTCACGGAATCCCTGTTACCGCTATACCGCCATAGGAGCAAGCTTTCATTATATTAAATTAAAATATGTTATATGTTGATTTTGTGTCTTTTGAAGGTTAAATAATATGTGTATATTTATGAGTTTACAAAAAACCAGCAGCACACCAGTAGCACTTGTTTCCCTCTCACTTCTCGAAACTTAACGAAACTTAACGAAACTTAACGAAACTTAACGAAACTGAACGAAACTTAACGCAACTTAGCCAAGTTGTTACTATGGTCATGTTGTGTATTCCGTGTGCAGTGCAATAAAGAGCCCTTAATGCAAATTCATATGGATGTATGTTTAAGTTAATTCAATATAATATAATATCTTAACTTAATACAAAATACCAAACGCAAGGGATAACCTGATGGTGCCGATGGTGCCAGAGCCAAATTCAGAAGAAAGCCGCAAGCAAAAGGAAAGCCTCATGCTCACATCGTTTGACAGCTGATAGAATTTTTCCGTCAATCAAAAATCTCCAATAGGTTGCGCTGTTGTTATTAAATTCTACAGTTCAGGTAAATACACAACTTCGGAACGGTACCACTCGACTGTCCTCCTTACTTCAGAGCATCTTCGCAATACTTGTGTCGGATTGTTGCCTTCGCCCGTACCGGCTTCATATCTCCGTCTCGAACTCAAGTCCTTGTTATCGGCACCTTCTTGATCATGGATAGGTTTAGGTGGAAGAATCTCTTGTGTGTCAGTTCTGGAATTTGGGAATCCTTGTTCAGTGGCTGCTCAATTTTAACTGGCAACAGATTTAGTTGGAGGAAGATTGGGGCATAGATCCAGGTCGGACTCCTTGATAGCATCGGCTGGGTTAACACTGCACTTCATGATTTGACGATAATAGCTGTTGTTTTTTACAAGTGTATAACGCTTAAATTTCAATTTGCATGTAAAATACACTAACAACAAGTCCTATATCCGCTTAAGTTACTCATCATATCTGTCGCCGCTTAAGAAATAAGTGCGGATAAAAACAATGTTTCCAATCATTATTTTCTTTTCTGTGTGTTCATTCCTGAATTTATTCATTCATTGTTTAGGTTGCTGTATGTGGCTTATAGCCGCATGTATGGTTGATGTATTAGATCATTTTTGATTGTTTTGGCATCCATAAGTATGCAATTTTTGGTGTACACAGAGTGTCTCTGCTATACATTCCGTTTTGGTTTCGTAAACGATTCTGTTCATTTGATGAACATTTTTGTATTTTATAATTATTAAGTGCTTTTGCTTTTAAAATAATGGTCACGCTACACAGTCACAAAACGAAGATTGTGACCATCAAAGATCAACCATCACATTCGACAACTACACCTCTGACTGCTTAGCAAATGCCATAAACGTCGTCGGTGCTACCAAGATTTTATGATGAATCATTAAGCGTCGGTGATCGTTTTTTTGTGCACTTTTAAATTAAGGGTGTATACGTTTGCAAAAAAACACAGCTAATGTCTTCGCCAAAGTTTTCCGTGTACATTGATGTAATAATGATGAAGTCCATCTCTTCTTACTATTTTGCCAAGCGTTAATTTTTTGTCCTTGTTCGTGTACACTCTCACTTGCACTGTGTCCCCGGGTTGATGCAGCCCACCTACCATTGGGACGAAGAGAGACAAATCATAGATCAGTCGCAGCGAAATAAAAACAAACCTCAAAGTGTGGTGATTGAACTTGACTCAGGTCGGGGAAATTATTTCGAAAGGGGTGATGTGTGGTGACTTCCGTTCCTGTAAGGTATACCGTCTTCATTTTTGCACGAACCTTATCCTCGACATTGGATCGCACAAAGTCCAGCACAATTCGAATATCCCTGTTCAAGAACAATATACATGGCGCCACACCCGTTGTAGTATTTGGAGTTTTCCTATATCGCATAAGATAGTTCGTAAGTTTTAAATTCAAGTTTCCAGGGTCGTGCGTCGTCTTCTGAAGTGCGCCCTTCATAGTTTGTACAAAACGTTCAGCCTGACCATTCGTCGCTGGATGGTATGGCGCGGTAAACTTTTGTTGAATTCCGTTCCCACTGATGAACCCTCTAAACTCCTCCGATGTAAAAGTAGACCTATTGTCACTAACTAACATGACAGGCAATCCGTAAAGAGCAAATATGTCTCGTAAGACCTCTATCGTTTTCTATTGCCTCATACCATTCATCGGTATAATCATTTCTGTTTACCCTTTCGGTAGCTATATGTTGACTTAAGTTTCCTTGCGTCCATTATGGTTGAACCTTAAGTAACTCTCACAGATCAGGTCGTCCTAAATTCCTCTGCTCATGTTAGATTGAACTAAAGCCAGCCCTGAATCTCAAATTGTTAAATCGAGAGTTTTATTAAATTTCCTCTATTTTCTCAAAACTTCTTCATCGCAGTTTTACCTTCAAAAACTCACAATCAAAATTTATCTCTTTCTAAGAATCTACATTTCTGGTATTCCTTAAAAATGATTACTCTGCCGAAACACCATTACTCCTCGAACACACCCGCAACTTATTTTCAAATTCAGAAATGTTTATTTTAAATTTCAAACACACTTTCAGTGTCACCTTGTGTTCGTCGTTACACCCTTATGCAATCGCTTCATCAATTAGCCGCTAGTCATAATTTGAATTTCGGAAGTAATTTAAAAGGCACAAACCCCAGAAAGCACACGGAGCACAATCAACTCTCAATGTTGACCCATTGGCCGTCATTATTTGGTGGCTGATAGGCGACGACGCGACGTCGAGATTGTTAAGCACCCCGTGTCTTAGATTAGTTATCAATCGTGGGAAATTGGGAATTCAGTCGATCGTCTGTCCGCGAAATGACTCATTCGCATTTCGGCCGCTTGTTCGTGGACGGAAACATTTCCATATCGCTGTTCAGTGGCCGGCTTGTAATCCGATCACGTACCTGTTGATGACTTGTGGGATCTATGTTGGGACTTGGGATGTTCAATAGTTCCGCTTGTTGTGAAGCGGTTAGGTTGTAGGCGATGCCTTATTAGAGGGAACGACGTGCATGCGGAATTTTGATTGCCCTCAATCGAGGACACATTTTTGGTGGGTCTCGTCGGAAGTGCAGTGCATTACCTTCGGCTTTGCCGGTTGGGGTAGTTCATGGTGGTTCCGCAGTGAGTGTTGGAATTTAATTGGTCACTTAGAGGTTCAACAGAGGGAGTTGGTGGCTAGTTGAGGTCACCTCAGGGTTTGGACAGTCTTGGCAAGTATGAAGAGTTCACTTGTTCAAGAGCAGCGTCTGATTAAAAATATTTATAAGATGGGACTGAAGAGCCAGTTCGAGGTGGCCTTGACTGTGCAGCTAGCACTCCTGATTGTGATGTGCGAGTGGTGGCGAGTGGCGAACAGACAATATGTGGACGTGGAGGTCGAAGTTGTGACCGTCTCTGTCGGGAATTCAAGATAGGTAAATAAATTGCAGCCGCGACTGCTTTCCACTGATCGACTTTTCTTGTAGGTATGCTGCGATTATGAGAAAAGGCTACCACCTAGCTGATTTCTGAGATAGAGGTGTATTAGACGCTTCCAAAGAAAGAAAAATGAGAGGCAGCGTAGAAGTCAGTGCACATACTCACTGTGGTTACAACGACCGACGTTTGATTAGATTAGATCAACGACTTGTCTTTGAAACCAGACGACAATCGTACAAGAAGGTTGACTCTCTTGAAAATATACCCAATTAAAAATTACGCTGCTTCTTGATCCCAATAACACTAGACATCCATTCTACTGATTGAAAGAAGTTCAAGGCCACAATGATGAAAGACCCTTTATTCCCACATTATCCTTTGATTCACTGAAACATTCAGGCGCCTATGTCTATTTTTCCTCACTCAAAGGAAAACCCCTTTCCCCACCCAACGCAGGAGTAAAAGATTGTTTTTGAACCCAAGCCAGACAATCGAAATAGGAAAAGGCGAAACCTTGAATTGTGTTTCTTGCTTTGAGGCCAATTGACCCCTGTCGTCTAACCCTAAGAGGATGTTCCCAATTTCCGTTTCACCCATGAATGTCCACAAAAAGCTTTCCGCCTTGAAGTCGTCTCTGTTTGGCCACATTCTCCGCTGCTGGACTTTGAATTGTTTACAAGACCAACGGAAGGGAATCGTTTTTGTTGGACATTTCCAAATGATAGGGGGCGCTGTGATTTTGTATTGTCACTTGAACAAATGAGTCAACTGTTTGCTTTCATTGTGCGGAACGACTGAGGTATGTTTTGTATCAGCGAATGGGACATTGATGGTCATTGAAGAGGTTTTGAAGTATTAGCTGATGAATGGGACTGGTGAATAGGGCCTCCTGTACTCTTAAAGGCCTTGTTCTTGTGGAGAATTTTGTTATAATTAGGCATCAGCTCGTACCGAGAGATATTTTCCGGCTGAATTGAAATGTATTGAAATCGTTAAGTTATTATTACTTTATTTATTATTTTACGAAATAATGGGTAGTCGAAAAAGTCTTTTCGTATTTTGTCAATAGATGTCGCTGGAGTCGTCTATCGCCAGTGCTACCAATCATATTGTGTCATACTATATGGTGTTGGAAAGGTGACATTTTAAGCTTCATTTAACCAAAAAAAATGACAGCTGTTCAAAAATGAGTGAAAATAATTAAGAAATTCACTATATTTTGAAATTTTTATAAAAAAAACGGGAAAAAAATGCCACGCAAGCCACCAATGAAATTTGTGAAGTTTACGGAGACGATGCTGTATCAGTTCGTGTAGCACAATAATGGTTCTCTCGCTTCCGTTCTGGAAATTTCGATGTGAAAGATGCACCTGCTCGTTGAAAAAAAAAAGATTGACCACAACCGTCACAACCGTCAAGAAGCCATGACATCGCCAAGGAACTAAACATTCATCATCAAACGGTTTTGAATCATTTAAAAAAGGCTGGCTACAAAAAGAAGCTCGATGTTTGCATACCACATGAATTGTCCGTGAAAAAAGTTTGATTAGAAATACGAAAAGACTTTTTTCGACTACCCATTATGAGATCTTGGTTGACTGAACGAAGACTTATCATTGTCTTTGGTGATGACTGGCTTGCGTCCATTCTCAGGTTTTAGAGCGGTACTGGATGATCGTTGATATTTATTTAACAGTCTGGCTTCAGAACAATGACAATAGTAATATAAGTCACGCGCATAGAGTGTCAGAGATTACATAGCTTCTCGAGTTGTGGGTGCTATTGTTTTTTCAAGATTGGAAGGGACCTACAGTCGACTCCGAACGGCCAAGTTTGTCAAGCTTCTTCTTGACATTTATTACTCTCTGAGCATTGTCAGTGACTTGAAAGAGGTGGTGAGGTTAAAAATGCCGAACTAACGCATTCGACGTTCAAAGGTTGGTGAACTTTACAATTCGACCAATCGCTTATATGTATTTCGTAATAGTGGACAGTCGTCAGTCAAATGTTCTCACTCGTTTAATCGTTCGACTCGATAGCCGCAGGGGCGTAAGAGACTTAAGTGATGAACAGAAGTAAGGTCAAGTTAATCAAGAGTTTATGGGTTAGTGCTGCTAGCTGCTATCTTGAAATGATATTCACCAGGCGGAAGAATACAATTTAGATATCTTATCGCTAAGACTTCACACTTCAACTTCACTGTAATCCTTGCGAAATTTGAACAAGACAATGGGTGGGATGAATAAAAACTGAGAGTGAGCATTTCCTTAGCATCGGGTGTGAATAAAAATTTATTTCGTTAAGCTTAACGAATCCTCTCCGCTCTTGACAGCTGTGTCCGACCTCCGTTTTGATGTGAATAAAGATGGAATGAACGGAGAGCTCAATTGTGGAAGTTGAGTGTGCACAGGAGGTGACTTCAAGAGAGAAAAAGTGAAATTAACTTAAGAATAAATGCTTCGGAAGAGGAATAATTTGACGGATTAAACCTTAATACTCAAAAATAAAAGGAAATCCGGAATGGACAATGTCGATTTCATCAAGTGTCTGTAGTTTTCCGTGCCTGCTGGAAAAAAGGCCAAACTCCAGACATGAAAAATTAAAAAGCGATGTGTGTTGAAAGCTAAGGAAGAAGAAATAAAGAAAATCCATGGATTTAATCTCGTACATTTCGTGGTTTGGTGTGTATCTTCAATAAGACACTATGATACCCGTGAATTCATAGTAGTGTCAGATTTTTACTGAGTAAACACATCCTTGTTTACTACAACTAGGTTTCCCTATCGAGTAGTTTTGACATCATTATTTTTACAGGTAGATTGTCGTTTAAGTTCACCTGCTGGAACCGTTTATAGCGACCTGTACTCATTGCGCTAAATCGAACGGTTTCATTCGTTGGAGACGGGGCTCGAGGTTTCTCATGTCCAGTGTTTGGAGTATGGCATTACAATGACCATGAAGTCAAACTCTTAACTTTTTTCGCAAAGTTTTTTATTTCTTCATCCACGGTTGCGATCCTCAGATCTCTTTGTATATCATTATTTCGTAGATACCAGGGAGCATTCACGACAGGCCTTATAACTTTGTTTTGGAATGACTTTATGAATTCTCTGTTACTTGCCTTAGTGCAACCCCAAGTTTGTATACCGTACGTCCACACAGGCTTTAGCACAAGCTTATATATAAGCAGTTTGTTATACGCGCTTATCTTGGAATGTCGTCCGAGTAGCGAGTACATTTCTCTATATCGATTCTCAAGTTCGTCACGTTTTTTCTTTACGTGCGCCTTCCACTTAAGCTTAGCATCCATCGGCATCCCGAGATATTTGGCTTCATTTTCGTACGGTATTTATACCGAGTTAATGGAGACGGGTATATTGTCTATGTTTTTTGTAGATAAAATTAATATGCGTGGATTTGGTTCAATTTAGGGTAATGCGCCAGAGTTTTGTCCAATCGCAAATTTTATTTACAGCGTGCTGCAGTTTTACGGACTCAATTGTGCTTTCCGTAGCCAGAATAGCCGTATCGTCTGCGAACGTAGCTACTATTGTGCCCTCAGTTTGGGCTATGTCCCGGGTATATAACAAAAACAGAGTAGGGCCAAGAATACTCCCTTGCGGGACCCCGGCGGCGATGTCTTTAAATTCCGAGTATTCTGTACTTAACTCTAAATATCCTATTCTTGAGGTGGAATTCTAAAATGCAATTTTCGGAAATATCCACTAAGTTTGTATTTCAAGCCGTCGTGCCAAACCTTGTCAAAGGCCTGGGATACGTCGAGGAAAACGCTGGAGAAAAACCTTTTTTTCGTCTAGTGCTTTTTCGATTTCGTTTGTAATTCTAAATACTTGGTCAATTGTGGAATAACTCTACCTGAATCTAAATTGATGATCGGGGATCGGCATCTCGGAAATAAAGAAAAAAAAAATGATAAAATGAAGGCTCGCGTCAAATCAAAAGGCGATAAGAAAAAGACGGGCAATCTTCCCATTACATTAAAAAACCGCAATCGGAATCCGGGAAACCGGAATCGGAAAGGAAATGAGTACTTAATCATTCCATGCTGTCAAACTCGAATCTATACGCGTTCTTGAAATTATCCCCTGTGTCCCCGAAAGGACATGAGTTATAATTCTATGTTTTTTTTAAAAACATTATTACATATACTTTGCACCCACCTTTACCCTACTTTGCACTCACCCAAAACCGCCAAGAACTCTAGTTTTAAAACGTCAACTGAAGGGAGGGTACTTACTTGAAATTGAGTATTTCCTTTAACGAAAATAGTCTACTCATGTGTCCTTACTCGAAGTCTTTTCTCAGTTTTTATTCACACCACCCATTTTCGCCAGAAGAAATTTTGCTTTCCTATCAAATGAAATTGATCTTCAAATTTAGCTGGAATATATGCACGAATTTTCAGAACTAGAAGTATTTAAACTGAAATAGAAAAGATTAACAACGGCATTCATACATTACTACAAGTCGGAAGACCAAAAAAGTCATGCTGTATTTCATGCTTGACAGACTTCACTCATCGGTGCGAATGTGAACGTGGGCCATGCTTCATAACCGCCAAATCATCCAACTAAGCAAATGACTAAAACAAGATCGACTAGTAAGAGACCGATTTGAAAGACTTGTCGGAACCTGCCTAGAACCTAGGCCATTATGGGCCTTCAAGCAAGGTCTGACGACTGAGTAGTACGTTTACCCAGGCATCCTCTGTTGCGTTGTCCCACAAATTCGGACCAGAGATAAGTTGTCCATGAACTCTACATGCAGCCACCTTAATTCGTAGATGTCTGGCTAGGCTAGGCTCGTGTCTCTGTACGAGTGCTCTCTGAAAGACAAGCCACCTAGAGATGATTAAGTTGCTAAGTTAAGAATGACTTCAAAGTAAATTGTGTCTCCAAAGCTTATGAAACGAACGAAAAGTAGACAAGGTCAGTGACAAATTTCAAAGCTCCTTTACTGTTGCTTCTGGGAGCTTACGTATAGTTCCACCCATATTTGACATTTACGTACGTCGTGGGAAAGTGATTTTAGTTTCACTTAATTAGTCAAAAGTAAACGAAACTTAACGAAATCAAGCGACGATGCGTATGATTTCAGTATATCCAGTTGATATGGTGACATATGTGGATCGCCGTGGCGTAGCGGATTTGTGCGTCGACTCCTACGCAGAGGGTGCCAGGTTCGAATCCCCAATTTACCAATTTTCATTATTCACGGCTCCACCTCTTTCGAGTCACTGACAATGCTCAAAGAGTGTTCCTGTCTAGAAAAAAAGCTTAACTATTGGCCCAGCCACCCAGCACAGCACGAGTACACGCACAGCGCGAGTGGTTGCTGAGAAGCTAGGCCCAGGTCCGCCTCGGACTGTCGCGCCATCAATATTATTATTATTATATCTTGTGTTAGTAGTTAGGAATTAGGTATTGGTCATGTTTTTTTAGCAATTATTTAGTCATTCAATTGAGTGATTGAGAATCGGGATGTATTAGTATAACTCGAATGATCATTCGAATGCGCCCATTCTATAGACTATAGACTGTGTTGACTCGTGAACGTCTCTACTAGATGCCATATGCTTTGAACCCTGTTCGCTTATATTGACGCTTTGAGTAGTTTCAAGCTTGTCGGGACGTAGCCATAATCGTGTACGTTCAAGTGGCTTAAAAAGGTTGCTATTGACAAAATGTTGCATCAGTCAGCAGTTATTTGTTATAGGCGAACCCCTGCTATTTCAAATTTACAAGTGAAATTCGTCAACATTTTTCAATCGTCCCACAAGATCACATCACATACGCCAGATAACAGCAGACTCCATCGCACTCCCCGTTGACGCTGTCTTTGCAAGCCAAACATCAACGTGAATGTGGATGTGAACAACCGCCAAACATGGAAATAACCTCGCTCGGCAGTCTACTAGTTGCAAACATTTTCGCAAATCATCAGTCAGGGATGCTCCCCACATAATTACTATCAATTAGCAGTTCACTTGGAAGGCTGTGCCTGGTACCCGGCAAAGCACAAATCGACAACCTCCGCGCCGCACTCACACCGGACACATTGGCCTTCCTAATCACTAAGTCACGTCCGGGGGCTCCATCAAAATCTTTCCGTTTTCGTCTCGTCATTCAAAGCAACCCAGATGGCTGTTTATTATTCGTGAAATACTCGTCTATACATTGTTTTCTCTTGCTAACATTTTCCTTTCAGGTGAGATGTCGGTGATGTACCTGTTCACGCGGTACCGCTTCAACTGGAGTGAAGTCGAATTCAGCCTGTTCTCCACGTACGCCATGGTAACCGGTCTCATAGGTAAGGCAACTTTCGTTTTTGGCACAAATCCCATGTTATGACCGTCATCACCTAGGAACCCTCTTCTGCGTCGGTGTGCTCTCGCACTTATTCAAAGTCGACGATGCCCTGGTGGGAGTTGTGTCCAGCATGTCGAAGATTCTCTCCAGCTTCGTGTACGCCTTCGCCATACAGCCGTGGCACATGTACGTGGGCTCGGTGGTGGAGATTTTCAATGGAACATCGTTCATAGCCATGCGCTCCATCGCCACTAAGCTGGTCAACAAAGACGAACTCGGCAAGGTGAACTCGCTGTTCGGAGTGGCCGAGGCGTTGATGCCGCTGGTCTATGCCCCGATGTACACCACTCTGTATGCGGCCACACTGAAGACGATGCCCGGAGCGTTTTTCCTGCTCGGCGGCGGACTGACGGCACCAGCCGTCATCATTTTCTTGTAAGTATGAGGCGCCTCGCTGAAGGGACGGGTGAGTGAGTCGTAAAGTTTTCACAGCCACTGTGTGCGGTGCGAACCTTCGGTGGGACGATGGCTTTTTGTTGGGGTAGCCTGATCCCTTATTGCCGGGCGGGCATTACACAGTGGTTTCAGGAGGGTTTTTATGCTGCAACGGATGGATGAGCTTAGGCGGCTCAATTGAGTTAGATCCCTGAAATTACCTTCCAAATGGACTCGGCTGTCATGGAGGTTCATGCGTGGTCGCTATTTGCTGCGGCTTCAGGTGAGGACGGGAACTTATGTGACCATTAAGGGTACGCTGCATAAGACCGTTTAATGCTTTATAAGGAAAGAATTGCTCATAAAGCACGTGGGTAGTCCCGAGAGGAGAGATTACCTTAACAAATACGACGAGGTGTTTGAGGTTAAAGAGATTGGCTCCTTGCTTGGGATGCGGTCGTGCTGCTTGACTTGTTTTTAAATAAGGTGTCCTGAACATAGTTTAGGAGCACATCATGCAATTGAAGCTGATGCAGATTTCGGGATGAATGAAATGGAACATTGTACCGAAGTGCAGCTGCAGATGAGCGTGTATTCTGGTGAGCACTTTTACGAGTGTCTTCCGGATTCCCGGAAATTGGTTAAGGGTGAGGTTTGTCCGTCTTATCGTGACTTGTTGGGAATATAGAGGGGAAGGTTTAAGCTCTTCAATGCCAACTAATTTGTAAGATGTCATTGCCGGGCAAAATGTCTAATCGCATAAGGAAAGAAAAATGGAAAGGTCGTACACCAATATCATGTAATTGGATGTTGGTTTCTTTTGTTGACGTAGATGCATCCTCAATAGTACCAGAATTGCATGCCAATCCAAGAAAAAATCCAGCAAAAAATATAATGACTGGAAATAGGCTTTCCATAAAACAGTCAACCAAACGTAGCACAGCAGATCGTTTAATTATATTCTTAAGGCTCGCTTCAAGCCTGGGTGAGTGACCGAATACGCATGAGTCGTCCAGGAACGATTGCGAAAATTTCGTAAAGCATGTGATAGCTTGGCAGGTAGCATATTGTGTGCACTGACCACACAAATTTTTCTTTAAGCATGATTTAATGCGAATTCAATTGCACCGCGCATGCGAATTTGACAGATCAAAGCGAAAATGTGGAAAAGTGGTACAGAAACCTGTCGTACGACAGGAGCAATGTCATAAGTAAAGTCAGATTTAATAATAATAATATGGGTGGCGCGACAGTCCGAGGTGGACCTGGGCCTAGCTTCTCAGCAACCACTCGTGTTGTGCGTGCTATTTTTCTTTCACGAGTGGAAGGGACCTACAGTTTAATTCTGACTCCGAACGGCGAATTTGAGAAGCTTTTTCTAGACAGGAACACTCTTTGAGCATTGTCAGTGACTCGAAAGAGGTGGAGCCGTAAATTATCAAAGGTGTTAAATTCGGGTATCGAACCTGGCACCCTCTGCGTAGGAGTCGACGCACTTACCCACTACGCCACGGCGACCAGTCAGAGTCAGATTTAGCTTTATTAAAATAATTTCGGAGGCTTATTACACTTTATTGAATAATTTCACTGGTTTAGTTGGTTCATGTCGGAAGGGTGCCGCAAAAATGTCAGATGTGTCAGAGGACCGGAAGTTTTTTTTAAGAGTTAAGTTAAGTTAAGTTGTTCGCGTATTCACAGTCTGGTACCGCTGTCGTCGCTGACAGGGTTGTTATTGGCACAATTATTGCTAACAGGGATGTTACAGCTTTAAGTTATATACTGCATAAGCAACTATGTAATCAATTATTATTCAATTATATTACATAACATTTACTTTTATTAAGTATATTTTTCACCGAGTTCCTCAAGGTAAACTCTGGAGTGTATGGGATTGAGGGTCCTCTTTTGAGGGTCATTCAATCTCTATACACAAACTTTAGCAGCTGTGTTCGGCTAACAGTGGTCTCCTTTAAATTGTGTATATAGACTGGATGTTGCAGCGCAGCCGAAGCGAGCAATGTTTCACATTTTTATTTCATTTCATTTATTTATTTTTAATATCTATCGCTGTACTTCAAGAATCATATGTTCTTTTACAGGAACACTATAACATAACATATTATTTTGTGTGACATGATTGAGATTAGTGATTTCAAGTTACTTCAATTATAATTTAAGAGTGTAGATTTCTGATTTCAAAATTTAATGTTATTAGAATACATATGTGTAGAGGAACCGTTAAGACTGAAGTTACTAGGAATTATTTCAGTTCGAGCGGGAGAAATATGAGAAACAAGCGTTACAAAATTGTCTGTACTTGGTCTTAGACCGTACCTGTGAAGGTAGGTGATTCCATAAATGAACAGCATGAATGAAAAAGTGCCTACGTGACATTAAACAGGTATGATTGGAGGGTTTCAAGGGAATATTACGATTTGATCGACAGAAGGTGATCTTTTCATATAAATATTTTGGCTGTTTCTTGTGAATAATTTTGAAGAGTAATAAGCACGACCGGTAGCATAAGAATGCGTCCAGTTCGCATCCTAGGAGAATGCGATGCTGTTCCGAGACGTGATCAAATCTGCGAAGGTTAAAAACATACCGTGCAGCCGCGTTAATTGCTTTTGTCAGTTTTAGGGAGGAAGAATAATCACAGTCAGCGAACAACTCAGATCCATATGTCAAGATTGGCACTATGAGTGCTCTGGCAAGTTTTAATTTGATGTTCACAGGGAGAATGTATTTGCTGATTGATAAGCCTCTTAGGGATGTATACACCTTTGATTCTACGCTATCAATGTGGTCAGTCCACGTCAGTTCACTATTGCACATTATTCCAAGGTTTTTTTTTACACATGTAAAATATTCAATTGCGGTCGAGTTCAGTTCTATTAGCGGGAAATTTGACAAGGAAGGCGGTTGTTTCGAGAACGGGATGGCTTTGGTTTTGTTAGGATTGAGTATTAGACCATTTTGTGTAGCCCAGTTTGCAATGGAGCCCAAATCCTCGTTTATTTTAGCAGCTGAGTCTTCAACCATACCAAGAGGGAAACTTAGGTAGATTTGGACATCGTCTGCATAGATTTACAATAGGATAAAACTAGTGGAAGGTCATTGATAAACATTGAAAATAATAAAGGACCGAGAACGGAACCTTGAGGAACACCATAACGTACGTCACAAAAGGATGACAGTTTAGAGTTATGAAAAACTGCTTGGACTCGGTTAGTAAGATACGAGAGAATTAATTTATTAGTAGGATTACAGAAATTTAATTGGGTGGATAATTGGGTTGTTGGGTCTACGCAGTCAAATGCTTTCGAGAAGTCGAGTAAGGTTAGTATGGTCGTTTTGTCTTCGTCGATAGCTCTTCGAATATCGTCTGTTACTTTTTATAAGTCTGTGACACAGCTATGTCCTTTCCGGAAACCTGATTGCAGGGGGTTTAGAAGCTTGTTTCGCTCAATGTAATCTTTGATGTTTCGGCTAACAATAGATTCAAACACTTTTGAAAGAAACGGAAGGATTGCAATGGGTCGGAATTCAGGTGGATTAGTTTTCTTTGGTACTGGGATTATCTTAGCCTTCTTCCACAGTGTTGGGTAGCGGGACGTCATGATTATTGTGTTAATAATGTGCGTGATATGATGAAGTCTCACTGGAAGCAATATTTTAATGAAGTCAGGGTGGATATAATCGAGGCCAACGGATTTTGACTTGATGGCAAATACTGCACAACCGATTGTGTAGGAATCGACTCTTGCGAGTTCAAAGGCATTTGCTCGAGTGTTGTTTAAAAGTATTGGAGGCATTCTTTCAGAGACTGCGGGAACAGTAGAAGCGAATCGAATATTTAAGATATCAGGGTTAATGTTATCGTCGTTTATCCTTTTCTTTGCTTTGCTCAGTCCAATGTCGCGAACCTGTTTCCATAGGAAACTGGAAGATCGATCGTTTCTGAATTTCGTTTTGTAGTACTTGAGCTTAGCCGATCTTATCAACAATGTGACACCGTTCCTACATTCTTTATATGCATTATGCATTTCCGGGCAACGAAATCTTCTCCATCGTCTGAAAAGGAAGTCCCTGTTTCTCATCGCGAGAAGAATTCTCTCGTAACCCACAATGGGAGAGTTGAGTGTAATTCATCTTATTTTTGCGAATGACTTAGTTGTCCTCACATCTTCCCCGACGGAACTCCAGCGCTCACTCGATAGGTTCGTGGACGTAAGTGCTCATTCTGGGATCAAGGTTAACGTGGACAAATCAGATAATGTGCTCAATTCCCGAATGCCTTTTGAATGCACTCTACATGTTAGTGGAGTCCCATTGCAGCAGATGGAGAAGATTAAGTATCTCGGTGGGAAGAGTAAAACTGAACTTTTCTGTAGGATTGGTCAAGCTGGATCAGTTTTGACACAGCTTGGAAGATCTGTAATCAGGAAGGCTGAACTTAGTGTGAAAGCCAAGTTAGCAGTTTTCAACTCAGTATTTGTTCCAACTCTGACCTATGGTCATGAAATTTGGGTGATGACCGAAAGAAAAAGATCGCGAATACAAGCTGCTGAGGTGAGATTTCTTCGTGCTGTTGTGGGAATTACTCGCCGAGATAGGGTAAGAAACACGATAGTGAGCGAGGAACTCAACGCTGAGCAGCTGCTTCTCCGAATTTCGGAAAGAGCTGGTCACGTATCACGAATGTCCCCACCATCACGACTTCCGAAGCCGGCCTTGAATGCGATTTCATCAGGTAGGCGACCACTTGGCAGACCCAGGACGAGATGGTTGGACCAAGTCCGTAAGCTCGCCTGGTTACGCTTTGGCATAACCCCTGATGAGTTAGAGTCGATGGCGGAGGATCGAGTCGCCTGGAGATCTCTCGTGCGTGGTTTACACCCGTGACCCCTTTAGTGGACCATGCGGTTCAGAAGATGACGATGATGATGATAATTTTCATTATATTCATCGCAAATAGAATACTTCGGAAAATAGAATATGACAAGTTTGAATAGCCAAACTTGTATTGTTTATTCAAATAAAAAAAGTGGTATTGCCCATGTAAAAAAAGAGTAACTCAAGTCAGTTTTGAACACAGTACGTGAACAATACATGACCAACGCACCAATCCGCTGAGCCACGGCCCGGTGTCCATCCATAGATAAACTCAGAATCAAAAAAACCTTCGGTTTCACAGTGGACGTTTAACGATAAATTCCACTTCGTAGTGGCTTAACTTAAACCACGGAAGTTATTGTTGGTTCTTTTGAAATTCAAATATTTCACTGACTTTGGAAGCCCTCCAAGACATTTGTTGATGAGTTGCTTTCACTGTCCATCGCCAAAAGTAAAAACGTGTCCTGAATTTATCTAAAAGGTCGCAAAAAGTCGTCGCATTTGCTGTAATGTTGGACTTCTGTTCCCTATTTTCTCAAAGAGAAATTTCTATGTCCCTGATAGAAGCTTTCATGTCATACCGTCTCCATGGAATGTCTCGCTTAATTTAGACGCCTTACTTACTTACTTACTTATCAGTCTGGCCACCCATGCAGGGTCCGAGCCTGAGCGATAGTTGCTTTCCATTCTTGACGGTCCTGGGCAACCTGCTTTCAGTCATCAAGACCAAGCTGTCTTGCATCCGCGATGTATTGGTCTTTATACCGAAGATTCGGTCTTGCTCACCTTCTCGAAGCAGGAGGCTCGAATTCGAAGACCCTCTTAGCTGGAGCACTGTTTGCGGCCGAGCCAGTGCAGTCGACGGATCTTTGCCTTCCGTACTACATCCACATCCTGCTACAGCTCCTAGAGTTCGCGGTCGTGTCTTTTCCTCCATTCGCCTTCCTCACAGACGGGACCATACATCCGACGTAGAATTTTTCTTTCAAAGGCACCAAGATTTAGCTTTGCTTATCGTCAAGCTTTCGGCTCCGTATAGCAGGACTGGCAAAATAAGAGGTTTGTAGAGCATGACATTAGTCCTTGGAGTCAGGAGTGTTGACGCCAGTTGTTTTGATAAACCGAAGTAACACTGGTTGCCGAAGGTGGTTCTACGTCGGATCTCCAACGTGATGTCATTCGTGGAGTTCACGTTTGCCCCGAGCTAGACAAACTCCTTTACTACCTCGAAATTGTAGCTGTCGATTGTGATATTTTGTCCTAGGTGGTGTGTGACGGATCGTTTTTTGGATAGCATGTACTTAGTTTTATCCTCGTTGACCTTAAGACCAGCTGGCTTCGCCTCTTCTTCAATTGCCGTGAAAACTTCCACTACAGCACGTTGAGAATCGTAACGATGTCGATGTCGTCTGCAAATCCCAACAGTTGGTCTTACTTGTAGAAGATAGTGCCTTCCGTGTTTTCAGCTGCCTGCCGCACTATCTTCTCCAGTACCAAATTGAAGAAATCACACGACAGCGCATCTCCTTGCCGAAATCCGGTGCAGGTTTCAAACGGCTCGGAAGTCCTCGAGCCGAACTGCACGGTGCATCGCGTGTTTGTTAGCGTAGTGCGACGCAACCGGATCTGTTTTCCCGGGATCCCGAATGCGGCCGCCGCACCGAATAACTTCTTGCGATGAATGCTGTCGTATGCGGCCTTAAGATCGATGAGAAGGTGGTGCGTATCGATTTGAAACTCGCTGGTCTTTTTCAGGATTTGCCTTAGAGTGAAGATTTGGTCTATGGTCGATTTGCCCGGCCGGAGTTACGTGCTGATTAGTGCGGTGCAAAACGGCTTTAGACATTCACACAGTAAGCTGAATAGGATCTCGTAAGCGAGGTTGAGCAGGGATAAACCTCCATAGTTGTTGCAAGAGTTAGGATCACGTTTTTTGTGGATAGGGCATATGGACGCCTAGCCCGTGCAAAATTCCTCGTCATAGATAATTCCAAAGTGGACCATTCGTCCGAGTGTACCACTATATCGCGTATATCGCTAAAATTAGATATAGGGGAATCATTGCTTCCTATTAACTATCTATTGCTTTAAGAGAGTAACTAACCTAAAGAACTGAACGGAATCAACTAAGTAACTAAATCAAATAAAGGAAAAGGGTAAACACATCCTTCAGTTGCGAAGATTATAGGGTAATTTAGGAGCTTGTCGATCTCGATAATCTCGGATCTCCGGAGTTTTAAGAGCAGGAAGAACTAATATTCGTGCAATTTTCATCAAAAAATTCGGACACTGAATTTCGATTTAAATTTCCAAATAAAGAATGCATTCAACTTATGGTTGTATAAGCACGTCTACGATTGTCTCAGTTAACGTTATACTGAGTGGCAATGGACTTCAGATGACAGCTGTCAACTCACACGATCTCACGAGAAGGCTTCGCTTCTCTTTCTCGCCATAAATTATTATGACCCAATCGTATCGAAGTCGTGAAGCGAATTAAGTCAAGCGAATACACATAATTGATGCACTGTCACCATAATAAGCATTTCGTTCAGTTTCGTCAAATTTAGTTATTAATAATATGGGTGCCGCGACAGTCCGAGGTGGACCTGGGCCTAGCTTCTCAGCAACCACGTGTGTTGTGCGTGCTATTGTTCTTTCACGCGTGGAAGGGACCTACAGTTTTAATGCCGACTCCGAACGGCGAAGTTGAGAAGCTTTTTCTAGACAGGAAATACTCTTTGAGCATTGTCAGTGACTCGAAAGAGTTGGAGCCGTGAATTATGATAGATGGTAAATTCGGGTATCGAACCTGGTACCCTCTGCGTAGGAGTCGACGCACTAACCCACTACGCCACGGCGACCAAATTTAGTTAAGACTCGTTAATTTTTTGTTGCTTGTGCATCTTCATATCGTGGTTGAAGTTCAGGTAATTGTAACAGTCACTTCTATTTTCTTCAATTCAAGTCCTTCGGCTGTAGGAAGAAGTGCTGTCCTAGAGACTGCCCCCTTTTCATCGCTAGGGCTGGACATTCGCTGACCAGATGCTGGAGAGATCCTATGTCTTCCTCGTCTTTACAGTGTCTGCAGAAGTCACTACCCCGAATGTTCAGACGCATTGTCTACCTATGGCACAGGACTTCTAATACCATGCACACTTCCTTGGGACGTTAACTCATTGGATGATGCTTCCTGTTCTGTGTCGGCCATCATTTTTACTATGGAATTCATAACAACTCATATGCTAGACAAAAATGCTTAAAACTAGTTCGACGAGCAGTGTTAGTTACTTATTCTAACTTACTGACCCTTGGCGGGTACTCTAAGCTAAACTTAAACATATTCTATGTCTTTCGACTTCACCTAGCATTACAGTGTCGGCCATATAAACCTTACTGTTCCTTCAATACCCAGACCAAGGCGTAGAGTTCTGTCTTCCAACTAACTGCTTACGTGAATTAATTCAGATTTTGTGTAATTATGCATAGACAAAGAAGATTTGTGATTAGAGCTGTTTTTATTTTGAATCTGACAAAAGCTGAAGTCTTATGTTTTTCCCTTGATCACACGAGTTCAATCACACGAGTTATAAATAAACTGATGAGTCTAGCACCTTCCGGCAACATTAATCTATTAGGAATCTGTATGCAAAAACTTATTCCTCCTCCCCACATAACCTCCAGATTTCAATCCAAGCCAACAACTTCCCCAGACAACTTGTCTCCTGTCCCAATCTCTGCTCTTGGCTAGAAAGTCAAACATCTCCAATTTACTCGTCCCGAAAGATACTCACGTTCCCATTAAATTCAAGTTCACACCGAGGTAAAATTGATTCCTTCAATTCAAAACATTCATTCAATTCAAAACACGTCAATTTGAAAGTGAAGCTCCACTCGTCACCCACAAATCTCTGTTTGACTTGTTAACAAACCCCCTCCTGGGGCGCTGTTTGCACACTCAATTCCAACATCCATTTGTAGCTCCATCAGCCCTGATTAATCACGAATCCTTGCGAAAACAAATTACGACACCAACACCCCAACACATTCAATTTCCGTTTTGTACGATAATAATATTTAATTACACTATAACCACACATAAGGGTGTAAACACAGTTCTCTTGTTTGTCTTCTTCCCCCCACAGCTGGATGTACAATGTCCACCGGAGGGAGCGCAAACGCAATGCCATCCAGGAGAAGGACGACCAGAAGGGAAAATCTAATCAGGACCTAGTGAAGCATACTAATGGTGGTCTGATGGTGGGTGGCAATCCCGCCACAGCCCTTGCGGTCGTGAGCGAGGCAACAAAAGTGAACAGCATCGCCGTCAATGGGGGTGGGAATTTTGATAAACTGCGACCGCTGGAGACGGAGGTTATCGGCGAGAGAAGCACAAGCGCCACTCAACAGAATGGCATTGACAATAAAGCATTTGATCCGGATACGAATACCCCCACGACGGTGACAACAACCACAACGACGACGACATCGACTCCCAAAGAAGACGCTCCCGCTGCTGCTGATGATGGTGATGGCGATGGCGAAGGCGAAAGCAGGGTCCTGCAGGAGACCCTGGCCATTGTGAAGGAGTTACCGACGCTACACGTTGAACATTGCAAGCTGTGATACTTTATACATTAGCACTCTTCAGTCCTTCTGTCTCTCTTCCCCTTCCTATTCGTAGAATTTAAGAATCTGAGTATTAAATAAAATTGAAACTTGTTGTATTTTACAATGCTTTGGTTTGGCAATTTCTTTTATTCAGCGGTCGGGTGGGCTCTTGAAGTGAGTCAATCAGACGAGCAATTTATGGGTCGACAGGAACATTGAAGAGTCGCTTTCGTCTTATTTGCACACTCCTTTGACACAGAGCGGCTGTGTGCGACGAAGTGGAAGTCAATAACTCAAGAAAAAGGAAACAGGTAACCCTATACCCGGGTTGAAGAGGAGGCTCAATGGCGGCAAGGATGTTGTCACTTCTGTTGTTGCTTTCTTTTTTGCAGAGGCGCGTGTGGGTGTGGGAAGATGAATTAGCCTTCCTCGCTGCCGCTGAGACGGAGGCGTTTCGAGAGGTGAGAGAGGAGAAATGTGATAGGTTCTGGATGTTCTTTGGTTTCAGGTGGAGGCCGGATTGGAAGAGGCTTCAAACTGACGTGTTCGATTTAGAGGCTGGACCAAAATACGAGGAGAATGTCGCGTGGTGGAATGGACACATGGCGTTATTACGGTTGGAGGATAGTGACACTTCCACTTTGGGAGAGCTTGCTTTACAAATTTGTTTCAATTTAGATCAGAGCGAGTGCCCTTTGGAGGCTTGAAGGCTATGGAGCTGTTCGAATGTCGAAGGTGACAATGGAGATGTGTTTAAGAAAAATTTTGAAGTCTTGTTCCAATATTATGATTCGTACGTCATGAGGAGGGGGACTAGATCCATGAGCACGAAAAACAGGACAGCTTCAAAAATCTCAAATGAAAAATTGAAGAACAAACAAAAACAACCAACATGAAGAAAAGAATATTTTTTAATTCATCAACACAAAAAATATGTCAATTGTAACAAACTCGAGTAAAATACATAAAAATGTTTAAGTCCTTAAGAGAATCAACGGCCACTTAAATTTGTAAACTTTAAAATTGGTGTACCAACTGTATATGCCAAGACAGTGTTTGATGGGAATTTTTGGCCGAATGGAGTTAAGAGTCGTTATTTTACTCATGAACAGGCAAAAAACTAAGCCCTGTTAATGCTAATGGTGGAAATATACATCTACAACATCTGAATGTTTATTATCACAATGCGAGTGGATGCAGAAAGAAGACCCCAGATATGTTTATTGCGTCCAGTCATAAAGATTATGACGTAATAATAATTACGGAAACCTGGTTCTACAAAGATATCCTGTCAACTGAAATTTTTGATGTTGATTTATGATGTTTTTCGCAATGATCGCTGCAATGTAGCTGAGGATCGGGGCGATGGAGTACTTGCTGCTGTTCAGTTAACAAAATGCTGATCAAATTTGCTTTTCAACGGATGTCGCAAGTACAACATTCATGTATATTGTGACTTATATTCCATGAGGTAGTAAATTGGGCACTTATGAAAATTGCTTAGAGAATTTTGAATTTGTAAGTCATTATTGTTCTGAAACTACTATCTTATGTGCTCTTGGAGATTTTAATATTGGTGATGTAAATTGGTCTTGGTCGGAAGACGATTAAATGCTCATACCATACAATAGCTGTGTTTTAACTAATTTGACATAAATTACTCGAAAACATACAGTCAATAAGAGCTATTTCGTAATCTTTTGCGACATTAGCTGTGTTTTTTTGCAAGCGTATATACGCCTAAATAATTCAATTTGCAAGTAAAATACACTAACAACGAGCTTAAGTTACTCATCATATCTATCGCCGCTTAAGGAATAAGCGCGGATAAAAACAATGGTTCCAATCATTTATTTCTTTGCGTTCATTCCTTGTTTAGGTTGCTGTATGTGGCTTACACCTGCAGGTTTGGTTGATGTATTAGATAATTTTTCAATTTTTTGGCATCCATAAGTATGCAATTTTTGGTACATCCAGAGTCTCTGCTATACATTGCGTTTATGTGTCGTAATCGATTCTTTTCATTTGATGAACATTTTTTTTATTTTATAATTATTAAGTGTTTTAGCTTTTAAAGTGATGGTCACGTACGTGGTTTAAAGTACACAGTCACAAAACGAAGATTGTGACCATCAAAGATCAGGCATCACCTTCCACGACTACACCTCTGAATGCTTAGCAAATGTTATAAATGTCGTCGGTGCTGCCAAGATTTTATGATGAACCATTAAGCGCCGATGATCGTTTTTTTGTGCACTTCAAAATTAAGCGTATATACGATTGCAAAAAAACACAGCTAATGTCACAAAAGGTTACGAAATAGCTCTTATTGACTGTATGTTTTCAATTAATTTATTTCAAATTAGTTCAATTACCAATTCACAAAACAGGTTATTAGATCTTGTTTTCATAAATGCTAACGACGTTAAAACTAATGTTTTTGAAGCTCCATTTCCTCTTCTGAATAATTCAATTTATCATAAACAATTGCTGCTTGAAATTGAATTGTACACTTATGTTAAAGTCAGTCAGTTCTTTTAATTATTTAAAATGTAATTTTGCGGGGTTAAGTGAGTATTTTCATTCATTCAACTGGGTCAAGGATTTTGAAAATCTATGTCTACATGATATGTATAACCATTTTACTTCCTTAGTTAATGTTGGTTTTTCCATGTTTGTTCCATGCTCTGTTCGAAAATACAAATCCAAGCCTCCTTGGTATAACAGACGTCTTTTGCACTTGAAAAAACTTAAAAAATAAAGCTCACAAAGGATTCAAAAAATCAGGAATTAATGCTGATAAAGAAATTTTCTGTAGACTGCGAAAGGATTTTACAATATTAAGTAAATTTTTGCATAATATTTTCATAATGAATATTGAAAATAAACTCAAAAATGATTCTAAATCTTTTTGGTGCTTTATAAATCAAAAAAGATGCTCTAATGGGCTGCCAAAGCAAATGGTTTATAAGAACTCAGTGTCTAATGATGCCAAAAACTCTGTCGAACTATTTGCACAGTTTTTTGAATCTGTTTTTTCTCCTTCTGTATCTCCTTCTTTGCCAGAAACATTTTCAATGCCTGAAATTGATTTTGGCCACTTAGTTCTGGAGCTTCAGGACATAGAGTCTGCTATCAGTACAATCAAACCAATTCCTAAACCTGGTGCTGATGGTATTCCTGCAATCATACTAAAGAACTGTTGTAGCTCTATCAGTAAACCTTTACTTATAATTTTCAATCTATCGCTAGCGTCGGGTTTATTCCTCGAGGCTTAGAAGATATACTTTCTGGTCCCTATCTTTAAATCTGGCTCTAGAAATGACGTTGAAAACTATAGAGGTATCTGCAAACTTTCCGCCATCCCAAAGCGTTTTGAATGCATCCTGAAATCCAAAATATATTTTCATATTAAAGAGCATATATCAGAGTTTCAACACGGTTTTGTTTCAGGTCGTTCTACAACATCTAATCTGGTTTATTTTACATATCTTGTAATTAATGCTGTTGAAAGTGTTTGCCAGGTTGATTCTGTTTATACGGACTTTAGCAAGGCCTTTGATTCTATTAACCATGTGTTGCTTGTAAAGAAGGTAGAAAATTTGGATTTCATTCAGCAATGTTGAAGTGGATTTCTTCATTTTTAATCGGTAGATCTCAGAAAGTCTGCGTTAATAACAACTATTCCAGATTAACTTCGTGCACTTCTGGGGTTCCACAAGGGAGTCATCTAGGGCCCCTCCTTTTCATTATGTTTATTGATGATATTATTCAACAGCTCAAATTTTGCATACATTAAGCAGTATGTATGCAGACGATTTGAAAATATTTTTAAAAATGAAATGCCTAAATGATTGCATAAAGGACCAGACGGACCTTAATAATTTATCGACATGGTGCGTTAATAATGGTTTATCGCTAAGTGTAAGAAAATGTTTTGCTATTTCTTTCACAAGATCTCTTGTCCAATATTCGTTCAATTATTGTATTGAACAACTGCCCTTAAAAAGAGTTAACAAAATTAAAGATCTCGGTGTATTTATTGACACTAAATTAACCTTTGTTCCTCATGTTGAATATATAGTAGCGAAGGCTAATTCACTTGTTGGATTTATTAAAAGAAACTCGAAAGATTTCTCTGATCCTTATACTTTTTTATCCCTTTTAATTGCTCTAGTCAGGTCAGTCCTCGAATACGCCGATGTTGTTTGGAATCCAAACTATTTGACCCATTCAGACCGTATTAAAAGAGTACAGAGGCGCTTTACTAAATATATCTTCTTTAAGATGAGTTGGGTTTTTAAACCGTCCTATAAAGCTAGATGCCAACTATTAGGCATAATGTCACTTAGTGTGAGGCATGCACATGACATCATGTTTGTGAGAGACGTCCTGTGTTCACATATTAAGAGTCTATCTTGTTGTCTATGTTTCCAATCTATGTCCCAGTAAGGGTGTTAAGGGATCGTCATTTCATTTACCAAACGGAACATAGAACAAACTATGGTCGCAATGGGCCAATCTCCAGATCTCTGAATTCATTCAATGGAATTAGTAGTAACATAGATTTTAATTTTTCGAGAGACCGCTTCAAAAGCATATAATTCAGTTTTCTGTCAAGCTAATGTAGTAATTTAGTTCCTATTTATCCTTTCAAATATTATTGTACATATTCGTAATCCGTAAGATAAGCTTGTTGATGAAATTAAATAAATAAATAAATAAATAAATAAATAAATAAACTTAAACTTGAAAATAAGAATAAAATATTGGCTCTAATTAAATTAATAATTAAAAAAATTATAAAATTTTGGCTCTTAAAAATTATTATTTTAACAGCTAAGAAATAGTTCTTTAAATAAAAATAACACAACACTTAATTATTTTTCTAACTTTATTTTTATTTTACGATTATTATTTTACGTCCGCACTCACTGCATCCAACTTCGGCTATTTTTACCCCCAGCCCACAACGAAGATGTAGTGGTAATCCCTTGTATTTCACTTATACATTTAGAATGCTCGTCAATTCACCACAATATGGCGGCCGATTCGTGAATTTTGTTGGAAAAAAGCGGCAGATTCATGAATTTAGTGGGATAATGACAGCTGATTCGTGAATTTTGCCCACAATCCATGTACGATCCATGTAACGTACATGGGTATTGTAGGCATTTTTTTGTACACTACTGTAAGTGTTCTCGTATAACACATACTTAAGATTGTCAGAAGTAAATATTAACCGAAAGTAAGAAACTAATGTCATAAGAAACTATTGTCATATCGTATGATGCTCACACTATCTCATTTCTTTTACATAAGCGTACCGCTTCATATGAAAGTATAAATATAACCCGTCATGTAAATTTTCTTCCTTCTCAATAAACTGTCGTAAGTAGCACATCTCCTCTCAAGTAGTTGCATTTGACTCGCTCGCCTATCCTACAGTATGTTGTTCGTAAGGTGTTCAAATGTTAACTCCTATTTTTAAGAGAATTTTCTTACATTGTTATAAGGACTTTCGTGAATCAAAATGTATTGCAATGCCCATTTAACTAGACAATTTGACCTCAAATTAATTCTTAAGTATATATAGTGCCTATTCATAAGCCATACCTGACAAATTAACTCAAAAAATTAAGTCCGCTTTATACGCTTAATTCATGAATTCTGAAAAACTCATGAATTCAATTTAAACAATTTGATAAGAACAATGGCAAGATATTGCAACTATCACAAATGCAAAGTAAAAATGGTTGTCAAAAAATGTCTTATTTGGGATTCACACTTTAATAATACTTTTATTATTGGTTAACTGAACGTGTGAATCTATTATTAATTTTTATTCATATGAAAAAATCACACTATCTTGTGCATTCATTAATTATGTCCAAGTATTTCAGATTGTAAATAGCTCAAAGTTTTAATGACTCAACTTCATGAACATAAGCTTTGTGCGTTCGTTCACCCCTCCATACTGTGTTGAAAATTTGAACAACGAAATTTGAAAAAAACACGTTCAAATAACGAGCGAATTTTCAAATAAGAACTCTAATTCACCCCATTACTAAGGTGGGGAAGGGTATCAGCTGTTCCACAGCTTTTCTCAAGAGCTCACACGTATTCACAGACACGAGACAAAAAGCGTATAAAAACCGCTGTCAGATGAAATCAAGGGACAAGGGAGGTAGAAGTTGGATATCTCTAGGTTATCTCTGCTCTCTACTTTCCGAACGGTTTACAATATTGTGCTCTCTATGAGTGTATCCTACCGGCAGTTGTTTCTTAGAATTAAGGTTTTTACTTGAATTTTGCCATGTATAGCTAAATTATTAACTGTAGTTTTTTTTTTAAATATATTTCGTCAACACATATAATTGCTGAATTTGGTATAAATGTTTTTAAAAGATAAAAATAAAATATGAATATATGAATTAAAAAAAATAATAATAATGATAAATGCAATTGTGAATTATCCGAAGGAGCGAATTGGGCTAAGATTTTAATTGCGCGCATAAGCGGCCAGATTTTATTATATAATTTAAGATATATAATATAAGATATATAATTTAAGACAAGACCTGTATATAATATTCGCAAAGACAAATAAACCACTTGTTAACGATTCACCGAACGAAGCGTACGCGTTTTATTTCAATTTCGAAAAGCCGGTTCTTTTAAATAAGTAAGTACGTTTTGTATTAAAAATTGCAAAAAATATTGCAATTTTCTTCAAAATATGCATACATAGAAGCAAAATTCCGAGCAGGACATATTTTTAAAATTATATTTACAACATATAATTGCTTTTACATTTTCGACCATGATACTACTCCGAATAGTTCACTGTGAAATTCAACATTGTAATGTTTTTTTTGAAACGGACCACCGAATTTTTTGTGTATGTGCATGAGTGCGTTTCAAAAGTTACAGCATTGTTTCGCAAATAAAGCAATGAATATTTGATATCGCTCCAATTGGGAATTTTGTTAAGACCCATTCATGTGAAAAAGTCAAACTCCAGAGATTCACCCCATCTCTGAAGATATTTTGATCACCTTGAATTTACCTTTAATACATTTCTTTCCTCGTTTAACTACAAACATATTTTAAGTCGTGTTCCCAGCAGAAAGATCTAGAAAAATTTCTGAATTAGTTTTGAAAAAAAAGTTTTGTCGTAGTTTTGTGACGTCGAAGAATTAAGTTAAACGGGGAAACCCAACAAAAGGTCAAATTGCATGTTTTCCAAAAAGATACCGGACATTTTTTATAAGACAAAAATAGTCATGAGTGGTGCGAAAAATTGCGACGCTTGTACAAACCGGATCATCAAAGAAAGAACGGTGGACTAATCGTAAAAAACATTGTCAGCCCTATTCAGAGGCACGTGCGACGATCTAGGGCCACATTTTTAGAAGCAACCCACGCTAACGTAGCGACTCACAGTGTGTTATTTTGCGAATCTAGTGAACTTAATTCCTATGGCGCTGAGTATCGCTACATACTTTGGTTTTTGTTTTTTTGTTCGGATATAGGATAAATTTGGTTCTATGAAGTATTTTGGGCCTGTGACCTATGCGGTTAGAGATAGGATGATCATGGATATAAATTTCTCTAACTAAAAAACGACTGGACCAAATCTGTACTGGTTCAAATTTTCACTAATGTCTTCAGAAAAGACAGTGGAACACACAATCCATGTCTCTAATCCATTTACACCTCCCAAGATATTTTAATCAAACTAACACATTTTACGTCCAAAATAATAAAAAATTACGAATTTCATCAGATTTATGTTATTTTATTTATTTCTTAATTTAGTCTTATTTATCGCTCTCATTATCGTCTTCTTCTAAGCTGCTACTTGATGGAAATGCTTTGGGAGCCTTTAACAAGGTAATACTTTCCTGTGGAAGTGGAACTCTTTTTCTATTACGTTATATACTTCGGCTGGATAAATATGGATTAGAGGACAGAAAAAATCGGTTGAGGACATCTCTATTCGAATTTGGTCTTGAAGACTTTCGACTGAAATGCCATCGGAATCGTCTGAACTCCTTATTGCTGGCCTCTTCGGACAGTTGTCCTAGTGGGAATATGCAAGCTTGGATTATTTCGTTTGTGTAGTTAAAAGGTTTTGTATGCAACCAGGTATAATACCGAAGAATAACAGTTTTCGTTACAGTGGCATAACTTCCAAACTTATCTGCATCATTATCATATTCACTCGATATTAATAATAATAATATTGGTGGTGCGACAGTCCGAGGCGCACCTGGGCCTAGCTTCTCAGCAACCACTCGCGTTGTGCGTGCTATTGTTCCTTCACGAGTGGCAAAACTGCCGACTCCGAACGGCAAAGTTTGAGAAGCTTTTTCTAGACAGGCATACTCTTTGAGCATTGTTAGTGACTCGAAAGAGGTGGCAGCCGTGAATTATGAAAGTTGGTAGATTGGGGATTCGAACCTGGCACCCTCCGCGTAGGAGTCGACGCACTAACCCACTACGCCGCGGCTACTCATCGATATTACTCACTCGGTATTACTTCGAGTAAAATTTGGAAATGTTGGATGAGGTCAATGTTAATACTTGCTACCTCTGAGCTTATTTCAGTTTTTCGAAAAAAATGTTCGGGTTGTGTTGCCGTCAACCGGGTATTCCCAGCTATTTTTTTGGCATGTCGACCGAGCCTAATAGCCTTGGCGTCACATGATGTAAATGGCATACATTTTTAGCACCACTGTAGGTCTGTTAAAAAACAATTACCCTTTCATAATGTTGCAATATTGGCAAATTTATGTTGCACAAAACAAAATGTTACCCTGGATGTGGAAATAAGATTGAAAACTTCACTGCAATGGCATGAGGTAGGTCTACAAAAAAAAATAAAAAAAAATGTTCTGAGGTGGGCAGCTGAGGGCAAAAAGTGAAAACGGATTCTGAAAGGCAACATCCAGTAGAACATTTTAAACCTTATCTCCCGGTGGGTACATTTGCGTACATTTTTAAATGTCTGTGCAAAGTCGAAATAGAGAAGCCTACGACCTTCAAGTCAAGCGTTAATTATATCCATGTTGCAACGGCGATATATGGGCTTTGACATTTTCGGTAGGATAAATGTGAACCATATGTTATAGTCGAAATGTGGCGGTCGCGCGGGTTTTGTCGGAGTTGGAGACCACCAGCAGAGGAAACAACATACACTCATTCGTCCAAAGAGACGAGTCAGCAATAATAAACACCAAACGTTCATCCATCCAAGGAAACGACTCAGCAGTAATAGATACCACACACTCATACCCCAACAGAGATAAGTCAGCAGTAACGATCAATACCAGGAAGAAGGCAGCCCAGACGATCATGCTACTGTCGCCGAAACAATAACAATTCAGTTGGGAATACAATGAGTATCGAGGCGAGAAAAGTAGAATTAAGATTTTAGTCTTAAGACACGATTCATTGCATAAAGTTCGTTCGTTTTTAAAAACTCGATCCGTTTCAATCCTCATTTAACTGGCGCAGTCGGTACTTCTAAAATCTAAAGATATTAGAATCGAATCTAATAAAGTGAAACATGTCAGTAGACAACTAAAGACTTAAAACGCGAAATTTTATTACAATTAAAAAAATCCAAAGGAAGTGAACATATTTTGAAAGAAAATCGAAAGGAAGTGAACATATTTTGAAAGAAAATCGAAAGGAAGTGAAAATATTTCGAACGAAAATTGAAAACAAGCCTTTCGAGTGGAAAAAAAATGAAATAAATATTATAGGGAATCACACCTAAATACACAGACTACCTATAAAAAATATAAGCAAAATGGATAACGCAGGGGAAGTCCAAGTTGTTAACCTACCTATGGACCAAATTCTTAATGAATCTGCCAGGATAAAGGAATTCCATGGAAACACAGAGGACTACTCTCTATCTTCATTTATTAGAGATATTTTTTACAAAGACACGTAATAAACAAAATACAAGGACTAGCTTTACAAACCATAAGGACTCTGGGAGACAACCCAACGTGGGAACAAATCAAGAACGAGCTGATCAGGAACTATGGCGTTAGCGAGAATTACCATTCCCTATATCACCAAGCAATTGGTTTAAGAAACTACAATGTCGTATGGTCAATACTAATAGTTCTCTTGACACTAGCGACAACCCAAGCAACGTTGACGATAGAACACATTAGTGCGAACAATGGATTTGCAGAAATAAAATTAGGAAACGTACTCATAACAAAAGCCTACGACATAATTTATATAGGACGCTCGCGTTCATTTCGAAATGGAAAACTGAGTCGTGGGTACGTCTATTAGTACCGATATGCCACTTGGATGATGATCTGCCAAAAGGATGCAAAACGACGATGCTGGCTATGCAAAAGTACCCAAGAATTCTGTTAATACACACATAAAGACATCACCAAAGGTGTTTTTAAGTCATACGTACGTCTAATAGGGCCGATATGGCAGCTGGAGGATACTGAAACCACGCGGCGTATGTGTAATATTCTGCTACCACACGGTGTACGTTTAGTATTCCGAAATACAACATTCTCGTAAGCTCGACGTCTATCAAAGACCGGCTGTACGAACGCGCCTTTGCCATTCAGCCTTTATTATCACTTGCTGAAGTCACATAAGATTCAAACTTACCTAAAAGATTCTTCAATTAAGAGGCAAGAAATTAAAAAAGATAGAAGAATAGCGCCTGAATATGAGGTAATCCAACTGATGTTTTACATTTCTCTTGCTAAAAATGGTTGCTGTTTGCGATGCCACACAGCGGTAAATACCATGTTTTTTGCAGAATATTATGACCCGAGGTTTTACCTGTCGTTTGATACCAAAAGTTTTACATTCTGTTGACTTTGATTTTTGAATTAAGTTCCGCTAGATATGCAGAATAACACACTGTGTGACGATAAGAAAGTACAATGACAAGAATCCCCTTAGAACCTCTCTACATGTCTCTGTGACGGCTCCAATACAAAGAAGCTGGTGTGCTGCATCGTCTCCTCCAAGAGAACCCTCCAACACAATGAGCCACAACAATGCTTTCAGGCGGAGACTGTAGCAATCCGGAGCCCTTTACTGTGGCTAAAATGGGAGTGTACATATTACAGTGATTACCTTGGCAATCCGGAGCCCCTTACTGTGGCTAAAATGGGAGTGTGCATATTACAGTGATGTCTCTTATTGCCGGACACTCTGTTAAACGAACAACTCGCTTTAACGGACGAAATAAATTCAAATGGTTGGATTCTACTACTTCCTATTGCTATCGTTTTCTCAATAACGGACAAATCTGTTTAGCAGAGACCGACAGTACATTTCCTAATTTTCGAAAAAATTGTTGCTTTAAGCGGACGAAAAAAAAGCAGTGGAAGTCGTGCTTCGGCGCAAATCATTGGCGATTTTGTTCTTTTTTACTCCTTTCTTGAAAGGCCAAGGGTTTCTGCGTACAAATTTGATGTATATAAGGTATGTACAGTCAACTCCGCTTATTTGCAACACAAAAAATGCAGAAAATGTGTTGCAACTAAGCGTAGTTTTCATATAAACGATGTTCGGGTACATGCAACATTGTTGTACCGTGATAAATTTCTTGTTGCATACAACCGAAAGATTCATTTAACCGCAGTGCATATAAGCGGAAGCGACTGTATACACATTTGTGCAGTGGCCAGACGAAACGGGACCTTACCTTGAACTTTTCCTGTGAAAAACACAATTCGGATTTTCAGCGAACGTTCCTTGTTGTCTTTGGTTATTCCCAAAGAGTACATTCAGTGTGCGCTTATACGGTCTGAAAGGATTTCAGATGAAGAACATGATGCAGAGGATGGTATGCCATTGCTTTGCTTTAGCAATTTGTCTTCGCTTATCAATCAGGCACATCGGTTACGACGAACGGGCAGACACTATGAAATATGCAGCTTTTGATGACAATGTGTTCACAGGCGATGGGATTTGGAATATGGAATATGGAATAGCTCAAGTGTGTTGTGTCTCAGGTGAAGATGAGGAACCGGGAAAATTTTTACCAGAAACCGATATGAAATATCGAAGTGGTATAACTGCTTGTGAGACTCTTCGAAACCTTGCTTTAAATGCTGGAGACGAAAAAGCCTTAAAGTTTCATCCGATCTTCGATCAAATTCTTAAAATGTCGTATGTTCTGGATTCCATTTACGGTAGAGACGAATTCAAGGCTTTTTCCATTAAATATAAGTTAAACTACAGTGAACTCTCCCTAAGTCGAACTCTCTCTAAGTCGAAACTCTATCTGACTCGAAATTTTTCGCCATATTTTACATACATTTCCCTCAATTTTCCATACAAAAACCTCTCTCTAAGTTAAACTCTCTCTAACTCGAACAAACTATGGTATCCCGTGACAATTTGACTTAAGGGAAGTCCACTGTACATACATATTTTAACTAGGCATACCCACTGCCTATCAAAATGTAAAAAAAAAATGATTGGTTTTCCCATAAAGGGGACATTCTCCAAAGTGGACGAAAAATGTCGGTACAGCTGGTGTCCGCTTGTGCGAGATTCCACTGTAATGAGATGTACTAACTTCATAGATAGGCGGAATATAGGCTCTGAATATGATGTTTCTTCACTTTAAGTTAAAAATCTTTTGGAGTGGTGGCTTTTCAGTTCAGATTTTGGGTATCAGCTCAACTCTATGCTGAAAAGACCTACTATCCGCAAAATAGGTCGATATGAGAGTCATGGTTGGTCTACTCGCTATGGTCTACTGTATACACCAGAGTTACCTTTTAAAATTCCACTCTTCAGCAATGTATTGATACAACAAGCGATATGAATCTTAATACAGTAGACTCCCGATAACGTGAACAATTAAAAACCAAGGGAGTTCACGTTTGCGGGAGAGTTCACTTTTGCGAAGGTCAGGGTTTCAAACTGTACAGGTCCGGGCCTAGCTTCTATAGAAACCACCCAGTGTTGTGCATGCACTTGTTCTTTCACGAGTGAAAGGATTTTATGGAGACTCCGAACGGCCAAGTTTGGGAAGCTTTATATCGACAATGATTACTCTTTGATCATTGTCAGTGACTTCAAAGAGGTGGGGCCGTGAAAAATGATGGTAGTAGCGGGAACCGAACCCAGTCAGCTAGGTCCAGGTGCGTAGGAGTCGAAGATTGGTTAAAAAGCAACATTAAATAATGAACACACACATTACCGATACGAAATTTAATGGACAAAATCAGTCAATTCTTCGTATCCAAAAGCATTCTCACTACTTTTCTCTATGCAGTGTACCAAAAATAACGAATTTCAAGCTAAAATACAGCTTGCTCAAACTGTTTACTATTAACCTGAAGCAAAAATTGATGTTCACGTTTTAGAGTGTTCATGATTTGTCCACGTTTTAGACGTGGGCAGGAAAGGAAAAATCAAAAAAAAAATCTGTTCACGTTATCAAGAGTCTACTGTATGTGCATATAAAAATTTATATATTAGTTTATTTCCTACACCTGCACATGCAAGAAAATTCTACGAACACACAAGCCCACAAGATGCTTGTCATTAGTTTTCATATCGTTCTTCTGCTTTACGTAAACCTACACTATAGACATCATTGCATGCCTCTTCACCAACACATGACACATACTCCACAGCCCATAAGAGAACAATCTCAAAGAGGCAGCAAAATAAAGCGTGAAAAATAATAGTAACCCGAAAAATCTCGGGTTATACAATATCTGGCTGGTTACAACAAATTGGTTCCCTGGCCTTGTTTGTTTGCCTCTCTGTGTAACACACGCTTTCTTATGCAAAAAAAAAAAGAGTGATAAAAATCGTAGAAAGAAATCAAAGAAGTTCTTTTGTAACTTGTTGTAAGTAGGCTGGTTAGAAGAAATGGGTTCACTTTCCTTATATTCCCTATATCAGTCCCTGTGCTTGACTCCTCGCTGTTCACAAAAATAACTCAGTTTACATCGACTTATGTGCTGATTTTTTATTGTTTTCTCTTTGATATTTTCTTTCTCTTCTTAATTCTGTTTGAAAAAATCAGTTATGAAGCAGATTGCAATGTAACTTTTTTATTACTATCAATTTTCTTCAAGTTATTGCTTTTGTATCTGCCAAGCCACTTTACCCCCCTATTCTGGTTGTGATTTAGTCACAACGCACGAATGTCAGTGAGGCGAAAATTATGATGCCTACCTTGGGAGGTTTCAGCTATTTGGTATTCTGGCGAAAACCTCACAAGAAAACACACAAGAATAGTCACCATGGTGAGGTGAATTCGTTGCCATGTCAAAAATTGTTTTTTTTGACAATTATTATATTCGCCATTTTTTTTTCTTACTGAGCGTATCTACAAAATAATGGCAGAACGTAGCGAACAAGGTAATATTGTGTATATTAATGAAATATGCATAAGTATTTATTAATAACAAGAAAATATCAGCGTACATCCCAGGAGCAGTTGGACCATTATACGAATTTCTTGCAAATGAATCCCGATTTTCTTCTGGGCAAAAACGATCCAACTGACCCGAATAGGATGCAGAATTATTGGGCCGCATTCGCAGATGAGCTAAACGCCAAAATAAAATCAACATCTGTTTATTTTTCCTTGTGTGTGACAGTTCTTTTGTTGCTATTTTTCCTTGTGATGTGCTCATGAGAACATCACAATTTTGATGGTTCTTGTGATGCTCACAAGCTGTGAGGTTTTGCTCAGAATACGAAAACCTCACAATTTGTGACTCACCATGCTCTTGTGAGGTAGTTGTGACTTAAAACACATCACTGAGGTTTGTCAGAATAGGGGTGTTAATTATACTTTAGGTTCTTGTAAATTTTATGTTTAACGACTTGAAGTACACCTAAGTCTGTTTTTACACGGTTTTGATATAACACGGTTTGACAATTGAATATTTTTAATTTTTTTACACGATTTTATTCCATTTAGCACGATTTGAAATTTTATGTACTTAAATTTTTTCTGTCAAATTTAATTTTTGCGAAGTATGTTCATATCACAAAAAAGTATTTATGAAAGAAAAAAGTCTGAAACCACCGATAGTATCGATAGTGCTATCGATAGTTTGCGAACACTAGCTTAAAGATTTAAGTGAATTCCCTTTTAGCGCGTACAAGCAATTTTTACTGGTCAAAGCAAATGTGAATAGAACTAATTTAGGGGAATTCCCTTTATGTGCATACAATAAAATTTACTGGTCAGAGCAATTGAAACGTGTTAATATTTTGTGAACTGTCAATGCAATAAGACGTGTTTTGTAAAGAAATTTTAATAGGTTTTAGAGATTAGGAACAAATCACCCATTTTTGTATACGATCAATGTCTTTTTTTACACGGTTTTTCTTACACGGCTTCTTCTGGAACCAATCTACCGTGTAAAAACAGACTTAGGTGTATACAAAATTGAATTGCTCTACTTGTTTTATACTTATTATACTTGTTATTACTTATTAGCAAAATAGCAATACGCAATACAATTTCAGAAAGCGTTTGCAGGGGAATATTTTTACGGACTTACCTTTTCAAATTCCCCACGCCACGCCACTGGTATACACGCTAAGAGACTTGCAACTCTTCTGAAAGACATCTGCAGAAGTGATCACATTTCTTAATCGAATTCTGAAACTTAAGCAACATCCCTTTGGAAAGACTACATCAACAGCTCACTACAGCTCAATGGACCGTTATGCCTAAGTACATTCCTAAGACAAATTAACAAAAATCCTCAAGATCATTGAAGCATGAATGGTATCAGAGAGTTATTAAGAAGGGTAAAATAATTATTAGGACAGAAGGACCACTGACGAAGGTTCACAATAAAGAAAGAAAAGCATCCAATATTTCTTTTCCGGGCGTCATGTTCTTTTATCAATAACGCTTTAGGGGTTTTCCGTTGTATCTTTGAGTCTGTGAGAGATAACTTCCACCTAACAGTCAACTTAGAGTTCTACCAAAGAGTATTTTTTCTCTGTCCATAGGGAACCATAGCTTAGACATCAGTGCCGCTTGCAAGAATTTCTCCACCTTCTTGTACGGATGACTTTGAAGGTACGAACATCCGTAATTTACCTGAACGGACTCACAACAAGTAAATAAGTACTCTGCTTTCAAATTGCTGCAAACGAAAACATTTTCATCAAATTTTTGATTCAATTAATGAGGCGGATAAATGGAAGAAATGTGATATCTATACGTTCCATGTATTTTGCTATAAAGTGGGATTGTATGCTAAACAAACTTTCAAAAAATACATAAGTCACTTGTACCTTGGTAATATACCTTGGAATGTGGTCGGTAGCTTGCGATGGGTTAGTAGATGCACTTAGACCTGGTGTGCTATTTTTGGATGTCATGCTGGATTAATCTGGAATTAGTCAACTGGTAAGGAGGCTGGTATCGTTAAAGAAGCTCCCAGAGCGCTATATCCAAACAATCGAGATCGATATACTCGGCTCAGTTTTGATTCTCAATAAAACACTCCTTACACATTTTACTTTACTTGTGTCAAAAGTTGGTGCGTGTCTTTACTTTCATGGCAATATATGTCAAAATACAAACAGAGCGCCTCTATATTTCATTTCTTGTCAAATGTTTAAACAGAAATGTTTCTATTCACTGGCAGCGTTTGTATATTAGTAGCAAAGGATGGATTACAAAGTATCAAAAGTTTTGTCAGTGGCATCTGTGATTCAGTAATGGTATTTGAGTCGAAGGTGATGCGCCACCTGTGATTGAGATTCCTTAACGCGCTCTAGTCAGTGTTGATCACTGAGTACTTTTTGCTCATCACTTTGTTTTATTGTTGTTCGCGTGTTTTGAGCTGAGTATAGATTCCCGAAAAAAACACGCCTACTGTCATTCTTGAAATACCATTCCTGATCGAATCATTGATAACTTACTTTCTTGTCAGGCTGGCGACCCATGCAGGGTCCAAGTATGAGCGATAGCTGCTTTCCATTCTTGACGGTCCTGGACACGCTGCTCCCAGTCATCAAGACCAAGCTGTCTTGCATCCGCGATTGCTTGGTCTTTATACCGAAGATTCGGTCTTGCTCTCCTTCTCGAAGCAGGAGGTTCGGTTTCGAAGACCCTCTTAGCTGGACCACTGTTTAAGGCCGAGCCAGTGCAGACGACGGATCTCTGCTTTCCGGACTACATCCACATCCTGGTACAGCTCGTAGAGTCCTCCATTCGCCTCCCTCGTAGACGGGACTATATATCCGAAGTAGAATTTTTTTTTTTAAAAGGCACCAAGAATTAGCTCTGCTTATCGTCAAGCTTTCGGCTCCGTATAGCAGGACCTGCAAAATAAGAGGTTTGTAGAGCATGACATTAGTCCTTCGAGTCAGGAGTTTTGACCCCAGTTGTTTTGATAAACCGAAGTAACACCGGTTGCCAAAGGTGGTTCTACGTCGGATCTCCACTGTGATGTCATTCGTGGAGTTCACGTTTAACCCGTGGTAGACCAACTCCTTTACTACCTCGAAATTGTAGCTGTCGATTGTGATATTTTGTCCTAGGTGGTGTGTGACGCATCGTTTCTTGGTTGACGGCATATACTTAGTTTTATCCTCGTTGTAGTTCTATCCTAGTTGCAGTAAATGCTTCCACTACGGCACGTTGGTAACGCGCGACGATGTCTATGTCGTCTGCATATAGTGCCTTCCGTGTTTACAGCTGCCTGCCGCACTATCTTCTCCAGTACCAAATTGAAGAAATCCCACGACAGCGCATCTCCTTGCCGAAATTCGGTGCAGGTTTCAAACGGCTCGGAAGTCCTCGAGCTGAACTGCACGGTGCACCGCGTGTTTGTTAGCGTAGTGCGATGCAACCGGATCTGTTTTCCCGGGATCCCGAATGCGGCCGCCGCACCGAATACCTCCTTGCGATGAATGCTGTCGTATGCGACCTTAAGATCGATGAGAAGGTGGTGCGTATCGATTTGAAACTCACTGGTCTTTTCCAGGATTTGCCGTAGTGTGAAGATTTGGTCTATAGTCGATTTGCCGGGCCGGAAGCCGCACTGGTACGTGCCGATTAGTGCGGTGCAAAACGGCTTTAGACATTCACCCAGTACGCTGGATAGGATCCTGTATGCGACGTTGAGCAGGGATATACCTTTATAGTTGTTGCAAGAGGTAGGATCGCCTTTTTTGTGGATGGGGCTCCCTACCAGAACAACGCCACCAGCCTTGAAGAACGTCATTATATTGGAATTCACGGCGATTGTGCCACCATTATAACGATAGCTGCAGAAACGACGATGAGGAGAAGTCCCTTCTATAATTGCAGCACGCTCTCCTCCCGGAGGTGAACTCACTAAGGAGCTTACTCGTTGGCTGTCACATTTCCCACCTGTGGACTTTTTTCTAAAACACAGCACGGGATTAGTAATAAAAATAACGTTGTTCAAAATAAAACAAGATAAGCAAAATTTTAAGCCCTTGAAAGGAAGGTCATGGTTTTCATGTTTCCATGTGGGCGTCAACGTGTTGAGGCATCCGACCAAACTGAACTAGATCCGCAGTTCGTGATACAACGAGCCTACTGTGGCCTAAGTTTGACGTTGTGCCCTAAGTCCATCTAGTGTTAGACAGCTGGGCTGCAGTCGTCTATACATTCGTACTCGGGGCGACAGAGTTGTTGCAAGCCTAGCAATCCCTACGCTTTTCCCGTTTTTGTTGGCTACAAAAGACATGTGTATTTTCAAGCACGTCGCTCGTCGTTTCGGTCATCTCAGCCAGACTGACGGCAGCTTACTACAAATTTTGAGATTTAGGTCACTTTGCCCCGACATTCTATGAAAGTGCAAATATCACCGACAGCCATTACATTCCACATTCGTGAACGGCATCACATCCTACTGTGAAATCGCTCATTGCTGACCGATTTTATCCCTTAGTCGGAGAGATTCCGTAAATCTGCAACTTCTCTCGACCATACGTACCAAGTTTCACACATTTCCTTCTTGGCCAAACAATTCTCTACAGCAAACACAAATTCTGTCACCGTCCCTGAGCACCTAAGAGAGATGGCTACACATTACCCTATCATTTCTCATCTTCCTACAAGTGATGGAGGAACAGAAATCCATTAAGATGTTCATCAGAAACTAAACCATCCATCAAAACTCACTTTCAAGGTCGATTTCCTCCACTTGAAGTTCCTCGACCTTGCCTACTTGACACCAAAGAAGCCACCTATTTATAGCCGCCGTATCAATACAGTACGACAAAACGAGATAATCCCTCGCCCAGTCGACTTTCTCGGAACTGAATCTCCAAAAGCTTCAACCCTTTTGAACTTGCAACCATCGCAACACACTCCGCTTCGCACATGCATCCGTCAGTACAACACCCCGCGGCAATCCATCTGGATTACATTCGAAATTACTCTGCTCACCCCTTCGCCCCCTCGGAGCGGGGTTATTTCAGTGGCGCTTCCTTCCAAACAACAGGGAAGTACACCGTAAATACGCTACGTGCCACAACTTCTGAAACTGAAATTGATTCCTTGGAGTTGATTTCTGTTCGCGCGCCTAAATTCAGCAACAGCACATATTCCCCCAGATCAGC
Organism: Eristalis intricaria; assembly: GCA_964034865.1. NCBI lineage: Eukaryota > Metazoa > Arthropoda > Insecta > Diptera > Syrphidae > Eristalis > Eristalis intricaria. The sequence continues at coordinate 134,356,772 of OZ035873.1, forward strand.
GCACGTACACACGATGAGAATTCAATCCCGAAAATGTAGTTCACACCCTTCCGAGGGCGATGGGCGGCGGGGGAGAAATGAAAAGAAAAACCCCATCAAACCCTAATCCACTAACCATTTCAGCCCGCATAACTGTCTATCAAACTTCAATTTCCCATCCCTCTTGTGGCCATCATCGTCGGTGCTATTTGCGAAGCCCGCGAAATTATTTACAAACAGCTATGCCCCCAGAATCGCCTAGAAGCATGCAACAAGTGAGCCGAGGAATATCTCTTGTTTGGGTGCTTTTTCAGCCCAGCGCGAGTGTACTGTCGGTAAGGCAGATCGACTGCTCTGAGTTGGAATGCGAAGGCAGTGAGAGAGAGAGCAAGAGTGACTGTACTGTGCGTGCCTACATTAGGTGTCATTTGTATGCCAAGCAACGAACTCACGTCCTTACCAGGGCATCATCATGCCAACAGGCTGCGGCAACAGCATCAGCTCTCTCGCGCCGTTCATCTCATTCTCTCGCTTTCTCTCTCTCACCGACCCTGTGTGGCGTGGGGTTGGTGGCTAATAAGCTTTTTTTGATGCTTTATGGGTGCTCTTTGGCTGTAATGTTGTTCGGCATCGTCACTCGGAGTCCGATAACCGAACCGAAACCAGCGTTGTTCGTTAGCCCGGGTGTTGAGCTGGTGAGGGTTGGCTGTGACTGTGTGTGCGTGGTAAGTGCACCGTTAAAGCGAGGGGGCTCTATGGGCGAGACGGTGTGCTGTGTGCTATAAAACTAGGTACCGAGGGTTGCAGTCACTCTATCGTGGTTCATCTCGCGTGCAGTTAACTTGGTTGTCTTTGATAGCCAATCGTTCGGAACTACCGCCAATGTCGGTTCAAATTCAGTTCACATTCGAAGGATAAAAGGTGCCCGCATCGCCTTCGCAGAGACAGTTTGCCTTTGTTACGCGAACCTGAAGGTAGTTCTCCCGAAAATTCTTCGCGCGCTAATTCAACCGTAAGCCGTTACTTTTCTTTTGTCTTTCGCAAGCTGACACCGTGTCGTTGATTGTTCTTTTTTGTTGTATATTGTGTTGTGTCCTTTTTGTGAGTGATGATGTGCGGTTCCCTTCTGCTGTTCGCCAGGAGATAAGTGACGCTCAAGGTGAGTGTGGTTCGGGATAGCTTGTGCGCCCCGCGAGTGGTGTTTTTTTTTTTTTTTGTTTTTTTGGTCTCGAGTGGCGTGCGATAATAATCATCTCCATGAGGAAGGATCAATTTGTTCTCGGATACCGGAGGCCATAAGTACTTAAGCCTTCACCCGCTCGCTCCGCCCAACATCCTGCTCTGTCAGGTGTCCTGTGGGCTTGTGTGCATTAATTAATTTCAATTGTTGTCGATTTAAGAGCCCTGTGAAGAGGACACCGGTTTTGGGAGCGTTTCTCGGGGGATTCTCGTCTCATTAGGGATTCGCATCCTTTACGTTTTGGCAGCGTGTGTGCGTGCGGTTCGGAGAAACCCCTAACCACTTGTTTGAGACTGCCGCGGACGGGTGACGACAGACGGAGTCAAATTGAAATGCGATTTACGGAAAGGACATCTTTTAGAATTTTTAAACGAATTCCTCACGTTCTGTGAAAAGGATATCCTAACGAATGTTTGATGGGCTTGTGTATGTGCGTGTGTGTATTTCGATTTTGATCTCACATCCAGGTAAGGGGCCACTTGGATCTGGGGCTAATGCCTGTGACAGACGCACATAGGTCACATGCTGCTCGTGACACTGGATAGACAACTAGGAAGACCGTACTATACACACGCCCGTGCTGACGGGGCAGACTTGTCAGCTTTGCGGTGTGTTAAGGTCAAAGTGGGCGAGTGAATTCAGTCTGCCCCCATGACCTGTGCGTGAGAGATAAGTGATGATTCGCAGGCATTTGCTGGGAAATTCCGGGCGGTAAATCCGAAGGGACTGTGACAGAACTTTGTTTTGGTGTTTTTTCTTCATTTCCTTCGTTTCGGAGGTCGGTCGGAATGAGGGTTTTTGGGGCATTTCTTTTTTCGAGTGTTCGCTTATGCGGAGCAGCGGCTCACCGATTCGAGCGGTCTCACTGTGTGTGCACTCGTGTGGCTAAAAGGGGTTATCCTTTGAAGAATTGTTGTTTGGCTGGCGCTGACGCTAAGGGAGTTAGGGACTTTGTGTTCCTTGATCTCGTTAAGGATTCATATCTTTCCTCTAATCGGTAAACAGTGCCGCCGTCGCAGCAGCCGACGGGACATTTCCTGATCATGAGTGCGGATAAACTGACACTTGGTTGTGGTCGAAGACCCCCTTAAGCTCTCGACATCATTTGGCTACATAAATATATGAACGAAGCATCTCGAAATTGATGAAGTCTTCTGTGTCCTTCTGGGGGAGGACGGGGGACTGAAGGCTTATGCAGTCCAACGTTAGCTCTGTGGTTTGGATTATGTTTGTGTTGTCATTTATCATTCATTGTGAATAGTCAACTGCTTGCAACGGGTTGAACTGATTTATATTGCTTCACCATCTCATCAGCGAAATCCTGTGTCGGTTTGAATGGCCTATGGAGTCTTGAGAATAATGGGTGATTTCAGTGTGATTTTTGATGAATTTTAATTCAACCTAAGCCTCCATCGAGTTGGACAATCTAGGCCCTCTACGGACTGTAGCATCTAATCAAGTCGCCATATGAGACGAGTCTGTTTGGTTTACATTTAGTATGTGCCGATTGAAGAAGTCAAACATGGACTATAAAATGATTCGACACATGACGACAACTGGTGCGAACTCATCCGTGAAATTGTCAATTGAAGCATTAACTATTCAAAAATGTACTGTATAAGTACGCTTTTATCTGGTTTTCAAACCTGGTCCAGCCACCATTTGCCGTTGGGATCAAATCAACGGCACAATCCCTGGAGTGGTCAATCAGTTGTAGCAGTCTGACTTTGAGTATCACAATGAGTATCACTTTGAGTATTACAATTGGCTTCGACGGGATTAGGTCATGCCAATAATTTGGCGGAAGAAATCAAAAGAGGGCAAGGTATATCGAACTATGTCGTGTTTGCTGGTATGCCTTCTTGTTACCGCCGCACACACTGAACCAAAAAGGTACGTAGATGCAACGAATATTTTTACTGAGCCAACGAAAAGTTCATTAATTCTTGTTCGTTGAGCCAACTAATGGCTTTTCGTTTATATTTAATGAATTGTTCGTTAATTCAATGACCAAAGTACATTGATCCAACCAACAGCGTACGTCAACCCAACGAACATATTACATTCCCTCAACGAATGACTTCATTAAATAATAGCCACTTTACTTACCCTTTTTCATTTGAAATGGAATTTTTACTTCAAACTGGATGAAATATACAATACAGTGCATTCTCGATTATCGCAACTAATAGAAACTGGGGTTGTTGCAATAACAAGCGAAAACAAAAATAAGTTAATTAATTGAAATTGTACATACATAGCTCTTCCAATTTTGGTTTGAAAATATGCGTTAGTTTCTGCTAAACTCTCTGTAACATGTTCCAAACTTGCCATTTCTCGAAGATTCTGAAGATTTATAATCTGGTCTAAAGGCGCTGAGTTCTCTTGAGCCCATTGAATGTTGTTGAAACTTTGTATGTTATATATGGCCGCCTCAGTGCTTATTGTTGTATTTCGACATCGGTGTCACCTTCAGCTCAAGTGATTCATTTTCCTCATTATTATGAATTGTTTGTTCTTCTTTATTTGGCGCTACAGTCCGGGGTGGACCTGGGCATCAACCAACAAGCCTCTCATGCTAGCACGGTCTCTGGCTAGCTGTCTCCAGTGTCGCACGCCAAGTTGGTTGAGGTCCTTCTCCACCTGGGTGCGCCACCTTAAACGCGGGCGTCCTCTGTTGCGTTGTCCCACGGGTTCGGAGTCGAAGACACTCCGGGCCGGAGCTGAGTTGTCGATACGCTCTACATGGCCTAGCCATCTTAGGCGTTGGATCCGAAGACGCCTGACTAGACTCATGTCGCTGTACAGCCTGTGCAGTTCGTGGTTGAATCTTCTCCTACAGAAACGCAAACAGGACCAAAGATCGCACGCAGAGCTTTTCTCTCGAAGAGACCAAGGGCTTCCTCATCCGCTTTTGAGATTGTCCATGCCTCCACGCCATACAACAGGACTGGGATGATCAAGGTGTTGTGAGAGAGATGGCTCTACTACTCAATTGCCTCTTGAGCCCATAGAAACAGCGGTTTGCAAGAGTTACTCTGCGTTTGATCTCGGTACTGATGTTGTTTGTACTGTTTACTGCGGAGCCGAGGTAGACGAAGTCCTTCACAACCTCGAAGTTTTAGCTGCGTCTGGTGACGTTTTGGCCAAGTCGTCGATGTTGTGCGTCCTTTCTCGATGACAGCATATACTTCGTTTTGCCCTCATTCACTCTAGACCCATTTTAGCCTCTTCCGTCTCAATGCCAGCAAACGCTTCATTGACGGCTCGCTGTGTTCGACCAATTACGTCAATGTCATCCGCGTATGCTAACAGTTGTACGGACTTCTGGAAGATCGTGCCTCTAGTGTTGGCGTGTGAGTCTTGCACGATCTTCTCCAGGATGTTGTTGAAGAAATCACATGACAGCGCGTTGCCTTGTCTAAAACGTTTTTCGACATTGAAGGTCTCGGTGAGTTCGTTACCGACCTTGATGGAGCAGCGAGAGTTCTCCCTCGTCATCCTGCACAACCAGACTAGTTTGGCAGGAATGTCAAAACTAGACATGGCGTTGTATAGCTCGTCCCTATGCACGCTGTCATATGCGGCCTTGAAATCGACAAAAAGGTGGTGGGTGTCGATCTGAATCTCTTGGGTCTTTTCCAGAATCTGCCGCAGTGTGCAAATCTGGTCGATGGTGGACTTCCCTGGCCTGAAGCCACACTGATATGGACCTATCAGGTTGTTTATAAACGGCTTCAGGCGAGTACACAAAACGGCAGAGAAGATCTTGTAAGCGCTGTTCAGGAGACTTATCCCTCGGTAGTTGGCGGAGTTGAAGGGGTCTCCTTTTTTTTGGATCGGGCAAACGATACTGAGATTCCACTCATCGGGCATGCTTTCCTCCGACCATATCTTACAGATGAGCTGGTGCATGCGCCCAACCAGATCATCTCTAGCTGCCTTAAAGATATCAGCGGAAAGTCCGTCCGCACCGGCAGCTTTGTTAGACTTCAGTCTTGATATTGCTATCTTGACCTCGTCTAAGTCGGGGGGACGGAATTCTCGTCGATCATCGTCCATATTGAGTGGAACATTCTGCCTGACAGCGGTATTGGAGTTTTCCTCGACGTTATACAGTCTACAGAAATGATCTTTCCAGATTCTCAGAATCGACTGCGAATCTACTACAAGTTGTCCATTCTCGTCCCGGCAGGCTTCTGTCCGAACCTTATATCCACTGGATAATTGTTTCACCTTCTGGTAAAACTTTCGAACATCGTTCCTACCGTAGCACCTCTCCATCTCCTCGATCGCGCGCTTCTCGTGCTCTTTCTTTTCTTCTTTCTCCTGAGAAGCCGGGTCTCGTCCCTTCGTCTCTGTTCGCAGAGCTCACGAACATAATACACCTAATTATTAACTTCCCATTCGGAAATCGATTCGCTATAAAACATTTCATGTAAGAAGGTTCTTATAGACCACCACTCGTTCACTCATAATTTGAGCTCTTAATGTGCTTAAAATTCATCTTCATTATCCCAATTGCTACCAGAAGTCATCGACACATTCCAACATTCTTATTGCTGAAGTATCGTTCAATCTATCCCATGCGTCAGATAGGCAAACCGCATTTCGGAGATTAAATGCTTCAGTTCAGGTCTCTAGTTCCGATACTTCATTTGCAGCTAAAATCGCCCGTAGACTTTTTTTTATAGTTCAGCTTTGTTAAATTTTGGTTTATTGAAGAATATCAGTGCAAAAAGCGCATTACGACAATCATACCGTCAACACTTTTTAAGTCGCCATCCTTTGGGTGCCTTGGACGGTATCCAACAGGAATATCGCCTTTGTTGGAAGTCCCTTGGATCTTAGTAATACTCTTACCTAACAGAAAGAAAAAAAACGTATGAGTAAATGTCTGCAAAAGATAGTATTGTTTTTACGCACAAATGTAGAGGGGAACCCTTGTTCAAAGAATGTTAACGTCATCCATGCATTTTTATTTGCCTTGTATACAGCGGGCATGTGATAAAAATTTTTTAATGATCTTGGGATAATTGATTTGCCGATCACTGAAGAAAATTTCTGAAACTAACGACGAAATCACACATTCATACAATTTCATGACATCATCAGTGAAAGGGACTCTCAAGTAGCGGTACAATAACCGCCCAGATAGTTTAGAAACCCCAAGTACAAACAAGAACAAAAAGAAAAAGGACAAATATAATAAAAGTTGCACTCATCGAGTTTCTGTTTTGAAAATTTGCGATTAGCGCAGTAATAATGATATAAATCTAGCTGTTAATCGAGAACGTACTGTATATTTAAAAGAAAATATAAGTTATTTCCCGCTCGCGTCCGAATTTTTTTGCAACAACCACAAAATCGCTTCGTCTCGACAATTTGTTATAATAATCATTATTAGATATATATTTTGAATGGAACGCACTCTAAGCGAAATTAACGTTTAAAAGTACGTGGATTAATAACTGTTGATTGAGCCGCAATTGAGTATCTTATCTTATTTCTTCTGAAAGTTCTGAAACAAAATTAATTTTATACTAAAATGAATGATACATGTTTTTTAGTAGTTAACTATAGTACATACTTTGTAGGGAGTTTATCAGTTGATGTAGGTACAAATACTATTATTCTTTTTCCTTTTAAAAAAAGTATAGTGATGGGGACGTCACAACACAATTCACAAAAACCACAACTGAAGAAGAACGCTGATATACACTGTCGGCCGCTTAGAATTGAATAATTTCATTGGCTCTACTAACACTTTTCGTTGATGCACCGTGCGTACGATTTCGTTGGGAAGTGCTTATAGGAAATTTTAACTTTTAATGAACGCTAGTTCATTGAGTGAATCAAATCGTACATCAAACTACGTTCATCCATTTGAATGAATTTATTCGTAATTTTAACGAATAGTTCGTTGAGCCAACGAAAGTTTTAATTGAACCAACGAAAATGACGAAGCAACTTCGAAAAACGCAAAACTAAACGACGCAAAGCGAGGTATTGGTGTATTATGTAAAATGTAGAGATTATATCTGGTTTTAATCTGCCCCTTTCTTAGAGTTAGTTTTTTCGTATATTCAAACAGACGTTTGACGGTGAGCGCTGTTTTCCGATGCAAAGTTACTAGTTTGATTAAAATATTTAATTAATAATAAGTCTTAATTCCAATTCCGTGGGTTGCCGTGGCGTAGTGAGTAAGTGCGTCGACTCCTACGCAGAAGGTGCCAGGTTCGATACCCGAATTTACCACCTATCATAATTCACGGCTCCGCCTCTTTCGAGTCACTGACAATGCTCAAAGAGTATTCCTGTCTAGAAAAAGCCTCTCAACTTCGCCGTTCGGAGTCGGCATTAAACTGTAGGTCCCTTCCACTCGTGAAAAGAACAATAACACGCACAACACGGGTGGTTGCTGAGAAGCTAGGCCCAGGTCCACCTCGGACTGTAGCCCCACCCATATTATTATTATTAATTCCAATTCCATCAACCTTTGCTCCTTTTTTTGTATCAGACACAAAAATGTGTCACTTGGTCACTGGCTAACAAAGTAAAATTGGTACAAGTAAATATTTTCTCATAACGGTCCATTGATCAAAAAAGTGATCAGATGAAACTGTAATTCATCTTCACTCATTCAATTCATACCGTCCACATCTGTAGAAATAAGAAGATCTTCAAAGCCTTATGAAAAAAAAGAAAAAATGCCTAAATATTCGAGATTATGAATACCAAGTTTTACCCTTTTACTTCTAAAAACAAAAAGTTACAGATTTTTGAGACAATAAACCCGAGACAGGGCATGGGCCTGTGCATCCAGGGCAAAGTTGTTGACTGCTTTCAACTTGGCGATATGCCAGAAACGATCTCTGTTAAATGCACAGGTCAAGTAGATATACAGCCCCTCGCGGCTCCCTCTGGATAGCCTTTACAGCAACCGCTTAGAGGTGAACCAATGTATGCAGCGGCCCCCTTGTCCAGGGGTTTAAACCAGGACCCGGTCCTCCAGGTTTGGGGGTTGGGCGTGGGGTTAACTTCCCCACCGTGTAAAAAAATATTAGTTCAGAAACGACGAGAAGCCTCGGATACGGATGACCCTGCTGCTGACGACCATGGACAACGAAATAAGGACAACGATTTTCGGTTCTGCACGGGGAATGTGAGGTCCCTGAACAGACCACGTGCAGCAGCAAAGCTGCGTACGGTACGGACTGTCCGCTGATATCTTTAAGGCAGCTGGAGATGATCTCGTTGGGCGCATGCACCAGCTCATCTGTAAGATATGGTCGGAGGAGAGCATGCCCGATGAGTGGAATCTCAGTAGCGTTTGCCCGATCCACAAGAAAGGAGACCCCTTCAACTGCGCCAACTACCGAGGGATAAGTCTTCTGAACAGCGCTTACAAGATCTTCTCTGTCGTTTTGTGTACTCGCCTGAAGTCGTTTATAAACAACCTGACAGGTCCATATCAGTGTGGCTTCAGGCCAGGGAAGTCCACCATCGACCAGATTTTCACACTACGGCAGATCCTGGAAAAGACCCTAGAGTTTCAGATCGACACCCACCAACTTTTTGTCGATTTCAAGGCCGCATATGACAGCGTGCATAGGGGCGAGCTATACAACGCCATGTCTAGTTTTGACATTCCTGCCAAACTAGTCTGGTTGTGCAGGATGACGGTGGAGAATTCTCGCTGCTCCATCAAGGTCGGTAACGAACTAACCGAGACCTTCAATGTCAAAAGAAGTTTCAGACAAGGCGACGCGCTGTCATGTGATTTCTTTAACATCATCCTGGAGAATATCGTACAAGACTCACACGCCAACACTAGAGGCACGATCTTCCAGAAGTCCATACAACTGCTAGCATACGCGGATGACATTGACGTGATTGGTCGAACACAGCGAGCCGTCAATGAAGCGTTTGCTGGTATTGAAGCGGAGGCGGACGAAATGGGTTTAGCGGTGAACGAGGGCAAAACGAAGTATATGCTGTCATCGAGAAAGGACGCACAACATCGACGACTTGGCCAAAACGTCACCAGAGGCAGCTAAAACTTCGAGGTTGTGAAGGACTTCGTCTACCTCGGCTCGCAAGTAAACAGTACGAACAACACCAGTACCGAGATTAAACGCAGACTTACTCTTGGCAATCGCTGTTTCTTTGGGCCCTCTCTCAAAGCACCAAGCTAACATTATATAACACCTTGATCATCCCTGTCCTGCTCTATGGAGGGGAGGCAAGGACAATCTCAAAAGCGGATGAAGACGCACTTGGTCTTTTCGAGAGAAAAGTTCTGCGTTCAATCGTTGGTCCTGTTTGCGTTGATGGTTATTGGAGAAGAAGATTCAACCACGAACTGTACGGGCTGTACAGCGGCATGAGTCTAGTCAGGCGTCTTCGGATCCAACGCCTAAGATGGCTAGGCCATGTAGAGCGTATGGACAACTCAGCTCTGGGCCGAAGAGTCTTTGACTCCGAACCCGTGGGACAACGCAACTGAGGACGCCCACGGAACCGATGGCGCACCCAGGTGGAGAAGGACCTCAATCGACTTGGTGTGCGCAGTTGGAGACAGCTGGCTAAAGGTCGTGCCGGCTGGAGAGGCTTACTGGTTGAGGCCCAGGTCCACCCCGGACTGTAGCGCCACCAGAAGAAGAAGAAACCCGTGTTTTGATCATAGTGCGCCGCGCTGGATTTAGAAACAACTTATTCTCGGCACTCTCTATTCTAAGGTTGCGAGCTAGAATCATAGACCCTACCTCAAAATATGTGTGAGTTGTCCTAAAGTGCGCATCGTATTTATGTGATTTTCGGCGATTCTTAAACAGATTTGAACTGTGTTACGGATCAACCCATCTTTGGTCGAAGTTACTCCGCCGCCAGATTTGACCACGAAAATTTGTGAGTAAGGGGCTAGCAGCTTATGACTGCATGATTTGTATGACAAAAGTTTGAAATTCTTATAGCTGCAATTCAATAAGCTCTTTGCGTCGGTTGGTGTTGGAATTTAGGGTGAGTACCAATTTCACATTTTCTGCATGCCTCTGGCTTATTTTCTTTTTGGCATTAGCCTAACTTCACACATAAGTGTTGATCCTTTAAGGTTCGGAAAGAAGTCGTAATCATCGTCAAAAGTGTGGGGACTTAAGCAAGGTGCAAGAGATGAGTTCATATTGGTCCCACTTAAATAAACATAACGAAAGTAAGCAAAGTAGGTAGATGTGACTGACAGGTTCCTCCGGGTAATTTGCCTCACTTTGACCTTGACGGTTCTTTGTGCTGTCACTTCATGGGCTTTTCCCGACTCTTCGTTGACCTACTTGACTCGTTCGCACTTTCCCCCTGGTGTTTGGAGTTATCTCGGGCAGGTGCTAAGGCAATGTAACACACTTTCCTCCTCCCCTTCATTCCTGCAACATTTGTAGAAGTCATTGTGTTGCTCCAAGTCTTCTGGCTTGTTTGCCAACCAGGCAAGGGGCAGTAATTACGCCTACTGGTTTACACTCGTCCTGTCAAATTCTAGGAGAGCCTTAGTTCTTGCTGTAGGTAGGCCAGAGCTACAAGTGTCCAATTCCGCCCATCTACACGATTGATTATGTTTATGAGATGTCTTTGTGCAAGTGGTAGACTAGCCACCCTTCTTGCTAATTTGTTGGCTTTTTCGTTGCCCGGAATACCCTTGTGCCCAGGGAACCAGCACAAGACAAGGTTGCATCTGTCCGCAATCTCCCTTAGAGATAGGCGGCAGAGTTTTACCATCTTGAAATTAATCGATGTTTCCAGAGCCGGTCATTGTCGCTTGAAACGCTGCAATGGTTCGGGATCCACATGACTATTGATAGTTCAGGCCAACTGGCGTTTATAGCGGAGCCTGTGTCTTCCTCCGACTTGAAGCCGCCAGTTCCGTAACAGTGGAAATTCACTCCTTTCCGTCATCCCACTCTATTCTTGTGGGGGTTATTGCTTTTTGCTTAATTTCGAAGTCCGCAAAGGGTGGTATCTAGTCCGAATATGCCCCTTGATGTGGGCCTTTCCCCACTGCAGTAAGTTCATAAGCGGTCCCACATACCAACGCTTTGGCATGAGCATGGGATAGTGCAGGATGCGTTGACTCAAAAAGTAGTACTCGAGTTTATAAGGGAAACATACCCAATCGAGTATGGTAAACACAACCATCGCTTGGGTTGCACCGCCACCGCTTTATTTTTTTTGAGATTTCTGGACCCAAGAAAATTATCGCTTCTCTCTCAACGCTGACAGTCACACTCTCAAGTCACAAAAATATGATCGCATGCCATCATTCATGCCAACCTAAATCATATATTCTGTCGAATACAACGTTCTCACATGAGTTTCTAAAATCAGACGTATAAATTTTAACATAAAAATTGCAAATTTGAACAAAGTAACGAAAGTAACTAGTAACGATTACGTATGGCTACAAGCAAAGTGCCCATTATAGCCACAGTGTGTGTCCTCCATGTCTTCCATCGATTTCTTAAATCGATACAAGAGTACGTACGTCTACGACACAAGAAAGCGCAAGCAATTGACGTCTAGTCGCCAGAGTGTTCAATAATTGGCTTAATTCTCGTTTATTTTGAAACCAATTCGCCTTGATTGCTGTCGACACTTTCGTTTCTTCTCGCCGAGTCTTTTGATACGCGATATCTTTTATTGCGACGATTTCACTTATCCAATGAACCATTACTCTTCACTTGATTGCTGCACGGTCCTTAACAATGCTGCCGGTTAAGCATTTTTACATTCGGCGGCGACTGCTTTTTACTCCTGCGACCTTCAATTATTTATTGGCTTTCCTGAGTTGTGCTTTTTCCTTTGAAGGTGAACACTCCTCTCAGTGGGGAACTGTTAAACGGCTTTAATTGAAGGACGGCTTCCTTAGATCTCATGGCTGCGTGTATTTGTGTATATTTTGTTGCCTTTCGTTCCCTGCGCAAGGACAACGTTCACTGGCAGTGACTAAAGGCAACTGTCTGCAACCCCGAATTCAGTTGTGTTTTTTATTAAACCGAATGTTTACTTTAAGCCGGGGGCATTCTGATTCAGAAAATTGAATCGCTGATTGTTGAAACCACAAAAATTTGGGGGTCTTAAGAAAGATTTAATAACAATTCAGCATTCATTTGTGTTCTGACAAGCAGACTCACGTCGGTTTTTCACTCTTTGTGCAAGTATCCACCCCGGGACACAAGGGCACAGAGGCAATTTGGAAAGCACAGTCGCACAGGTGTTCGCTGCAGTCATCGATTCGGTTTCGGGAATCGAACAAGAATCCGTATAATTGGCTTTACGAGGAAACAAATGCACAGAGCTTAGGGAAGGCAATTGCCAGGAGCATCTGCTCTGAGATGTTGACATGAACTGTATTGATTATGGGATCGTTGATGGCGTTGGGCAGCGGGTGGGTGTGTCTGGGTTCGATTTTGTGCTTCACAGGAGTCACTGAGAATACTCAGGCTGCTGAGGAGAGCTCCTAAACGTCGCCATTTAGAGAACTCCTCAGATTTATACTCGTAAGCTCGTTAAGTAAAAAGCAATTAAATATCTGCTGTGCAGAAGTAGAGAAGGACCTCAGCTAGCTTGACACGCATAGTGGAAGGCTGATGGCTAAGGACCGTGCCAGCTGGCGGGGCTTGTTGACTGTGACCAGGTCCATCCTAGAGTGTGGCTCTATAAGTAGAAGTGCGTTGCAGGAGGGTGTTGGCTAAGGACCGTGCCAGCTGGTGAGGCTTGTTGACTGTGACCAGGTCCATCCTAGAGTGTGGCTCTATAAGTAGAAGTGCGTTGCAGGAGGGTGTTGGCTAAGGACCGTGCCAGCTGGCGGGGCTTGTTGACTGTGACCAGGTCCGTCCTAGAGTGTGGCTCTATAAGTAGAAGTGCGTTGCAGGAGGGTGTTGGCTAAGGACCGTGCCAGCTGGCGGGGCTTGTTGACTGTGACCAGGTCCATCCTAGAGTGTGGCTCTATAAGTAGAAGTGCGTTGCAGGAGGGTGTTGGCTAAGGACCGTGCCAGCTGGCGGGGCTTGTTGACTGTGGCCGGGTCCATCCTAGAGTGTGGCTCTATAAGTAGAAGTGCGTTGCAGGAGGGTGTTGGCTAAGGACCGTGCCAGCTGGCGGGGCTTGTTGACTGTGACCAGGTCCATCCTAGAGTGTGGCTCTATAAGTAGAAGTGCGTTGCAGGAGGGTGTTGGCTAAGGACCGTGCCAGCTGGCGGGGCTTGTTGACTGTGACCAGGTCCATCCTAGAGTGTGGCTCTATAAGTAGAAGTGCGTTGCAGGAGGGTGTTGGCTAAGGACCATGCCAACTGGCGAGGCTTGTAGACTGTGACCAGGTCCATCCTAGAGTGTAACTCTATAAGTAGAAGTGCGTTGCAGGAGGGTGTTGGCTAAGGACCGTGCCAGCTGGTGAGGCTTGTTGACTAAAGGAGTGTGGCATAAGTAGAAGTGCGTTACAGGAGGGTGTTGGCTAAGGACCGTGCCAGGTGGTGAGGCTTGTTGACTGTGACCAGGTCCATCCTAGAGTGTAGAAGTGCGTTGCAGGGTGTTGGCTAAGGACCGTGCCAGCTGGCGGGGCTTGTTGACTGTGACCAGGTCCATCCTAGAGTGTGGCTCTATAAGTAGAAATGCGTTGCAGCAGAAACTAGGCTCCAATCAGATTGTGAAGTACAGGGTGACAAAATGAGATAGGAGAAGAAATCTAAATAAAAAAAAAGAAAATGTAATAGGTTAACGTCAAATCTGGGTCATTTGTGCAGTTATTTATGTAAATGAAACACGCTGAAACAAGCAATGGATTCCATTTTGCAATTTTACTTGAGTTCCTGCTATTCAGTAGATTGAGTACAATTAAAGAAATATTCGTACGAAGAGAGATAAAAGTAACCCTTTGGACATTGGAATTAGCGAGCAAAGCGTATGAATGATTTGAAACAATTTGAGATACAGATGCACAGTCGACCTGTTATAAGGACCTTCAAGAACTGACGAATTTGGTCGTTATAATCGATATCAGGCCGGAACTTCTCTGTCGTAAACCATATCAGCAAACCCTTTCCAACCTTAGTGTACAATACCCTCTTTACATTTTTTACAATAAGTTTTTCTTCCTCGAATTGCATTTTTAATATTCTCCTCATCTTTAATATTAAGGATATAGTGGATTGTGAAAAGGAATACACTTTGCCAAGATTTTTGCTCCCTAGCATCCAATTTAAAAAGATAGCACTTAGGTTGGCAAGCCGAAGGTTCAACACTCTGTCAACATCGACAATTTAATTGACAATTGTTCCAGTTTGTCCCAGTATGTCTCATGTACAGTAAAGTCTCTATTAAATGAACTAATTCAAAATCATTATAATCGAAAAGTTCACATATCCGAATAATTAAAATTTTTCTTCAATTTTTCTTGGTGACCCATGCAGGGTCCGAGGCTTAGCAATTGCTGCTCTCCATTCTTGACGGTCCTGGGCACGCTGCATCCTGTCATCAAGACCAAGCTGTCTTGCATCCACGATTACTTGGTCTTTATACCGAAGATTCGGACTTCCTCTCATTCTCGAACCAGGCGGCTCGGATTCGAAGACCCCCTTAGCTGAAGCGTTGGTGTCCATGTATTTATCTTCCGGACTACATCCACATCCTGGTACAGCTCGTAGAGATCGCGGTAGTGTCTTCTCCTCCATTCGCCTTCCTCGCAGACGGGACCATATATCTGACGTAGAATTTTTCTTTCGAAGGCACAAAGAAGCAGCTTCGCCGTTCGGCTAATCGCTTTCGGCTCCGTCTAGCAGGACTGGCAAAATAAGAGTTTTGTAGAGAATAATTTTAGTCCTTCAAGTTAGGAGTTTCGAGGGTATAGACGTTCACACAGTATGCTGGATAGGATCTTGAAGACGACGTTGAGCAGGGCTATACCTCTGTACTTGTAACAAGAGGTAGGATCGCCGTTTTTGTGGATGGGTCATATGGAGCTGATATTCCAGTCGTCGGGCATGCTTTCGTCCTCCCAAATGCTACAGATGATTTGGTGCATATTCCCTACCAGAACATCGCCACCGGTCTTGAAGAGCTCCGACGCTAAGCCATCTGAGCCTGCGGCTTTGTTGGTCTTCAGCGTTTTAATGGCTGTGTCGACTTCTTCGAAGGTAGGTGGGAGGACTACTTTATCGACTGGAGTTGGGATTTGTTGATTCCCTACCACTCTCTCCTGGTCAAGCCCGCTAAGCAGGTTTCGAAAGTCATCCAATATTCCCCGCGGGTCCGTAACAAGGTTACGCTCACTGTTTCGAAGAACTTGGTTGCCTTTCCTAAAACCAGCGGCAAGGCTTTTGGCTTTTTCTTATAAAAGGCCAGTTTTTCTGTTTGTCCCTGAACTCTTTGATATCCATGAGCTGGGAGGTTGCGAGAGACCTTTTCTTCGGACGCAGAAGTTTCTTCTCCGGGACGAGATTCAAGGTGATGCAAGGTCAACTCATCGAATGACTTTTGATCAAATAACGTGTTGTGTGATCCCAAATTACTCTATTATACGTTCACGTGTCCTTTATTCCCAAAAACACACATTTAGACAATGATTTGCTCGTTCAAATGTGCGGTGATTCGACCCCTGCCTTGTTTGTAAGGGCAGACTAAAGATTTCACTTAGTCCAAGGGAAAAGTCTAGTCGAGTGAGCACCGAGAGAAGAGCCAATCGCCAAATTTCTCTTTCACATCTTCGAGCGTTTCACCGTTTGTATGGCATGTAGGGCACTTTTGCTGGATTTCCAGCTCGCAAATTCGGATCTCCGCGGCCAACAATTCCGGTAGAATGTTTGCGGGTTCCGAATTATAGAGTACATACTCGTAAATTTAGTCGTAATCAATCTGCTACCAATAAAGGTGCCCGTTATTCATTTTTGTATTGAATTAGAGTATTTGTTGCATTACACGGTTATCCGCCAACTTGGGTATTACCCGCATTACCCGGGTACCCGGATCGTTGTCGAAACTGGTATTAGATGTGCAAGATCAAGACCACTAATTTCCAGCCCTCAATTAGCAAATTAACGGTGTTGTCTATGGTCGTCCGAATTCAAGTCTTCCGTCAGAACGAATACAGATATGCCAAAATAGGGCAGGATGACTCTGCCGAAACGCAATTTAGCTGATCGGCGCTAAATCGACATTTCTGGGTTTATTTCCATGCACGTGGCTATATTTTCTTCATTTCGCACCACTCTCGGTCCGATTGGTGACTTGTGGTAGAGAAGACTATTGTCATTGCCAAAAGAGGAATTACCTGCACATTGAAGCCATAGTGCCGACCGACTATTAACAAATGAGTCGAAATTTGGTTAAAATTATTACATAGAACCTTACTGAATGTTTTGACTGATCCAGGTTTGAAACAGGTGACAGGTACAAAAACATAACATTTGGTGAAAATTTCATTGCTGTCTGGTTACCCCTTGTGAGACTAATGAACCATCCAGGGCTGGGAAGACTTCAGCTCTAGTTGCCTTCCATTGTCCGGACTCGCTGCTTTCAGTTGTCAAGATCATCCGCGATCACTTGACGTTTCTACCGGAAATCCATCCCATGGCTCATCAGTGTTCACGCGATCGATGTATCCCAGCCACAGCCAGTATAATCGCCCGAATATTGTATTCCAGACGTCTTCCTCGGTGACAGGATCGATAATCAGTTCTGGGGCCCAGCTTTCAGGCCGAAAATCAGACTCAGCGAAATCTAATATTTTCAGATTCAAATAAATTGAATCTCTTCGTAGGATTGAGTGTCTTAAGCTTCTCATCTCCCAGCTCAAGCATGTCCTTCCTGTCAGGACTTCCTCCTTCGTCCTCAGAAACATAGAAATGTCGTGAATGTCCTCAGATATAAATTACATTTCCTTCAGTTTATCCCCACTTTCTGTCACCTCCTCGGACATTCCTTCGCCAGCCATGAGGCACAGACCTGCACAAGAGAGTAGTTCTGTGTAATCCAATTTTCTCCCAGTTGAATATTTGCACACATTTCGTTCTCAAGGACGCCCTGTCGCACTGTCCACTACCTGACAAGGATTTCACGTTCAACTTGCATTTGGGCGGAACAACACAATCCACAAGAGCAAAAGAGGAAGTCTGGGTTTTGAGAGGAAACATCCTGTAATTGATATTGGATTGCTCCCCAAAGACAAAAAAAAACTCAAAACATTCCTTCACAAGATGCTACAAGAAGCACTCGTGTAATTTCCCCCAACTTGCCGTCGGTTATTACAGGCATCTTTTCAATCGTTTGAAGACTTGCACGTTTCGAGGATGTACACGTTGTACGAGTATCGTGAATTTGATTCATCTCGCCATTCAGTTGCTCGATTGAAAGTACTTGTAACCCAGTGAGTTCCTGGGAATTCTACACAGCAGCACAAAGTTTGCATTCGAATGTGAAGCGTGATTGTTAATCTTGAGCTGTCTTCTTTTTCCGAATGGGTGCGATTGTGTCTGTGTGGGCGGGCGGTGGGAATTTTTGTGGAATCAAGGGAGAAGTTGGGAAATATTGCTTCTCACTGAGGGTGTGCGCTGAGATGACTGAAGAGATTTTCACATCAAAGCGGCACGAGGACATGACGCGATTTCAAAAGCGTTAAGGACTTGCCATCAGGAAGGGTTGAAGTTTATTTCATATCTGCGAAATGTCAGAACTGAGGAGAAATGTCAAATAATCATGAAGGTGTGTCAACGTCTCGTCTGAGACGTTTAAAAATGCAAAAAGGTCATGTTATCAGGTTTTACAATCTTTTCTATCCTTGTGGGAATAATTTGCAAAAGTAATCGGCCTGTGGACAATTTGCAGACGCTGATTAATCAACTTCTTGTCGACCACCTGTGCAAGTACAAGTATCGGATTACTTTGGGCTGTGAAAATGCCAGACTGCGGACTCACCGGGCCACTGTTGCTGTTGTCGGATGTGGTGGATGAGTTCTTGTAACTCAGGGGGATTGTCGCAGTCCCAATAGAAAGTGTTCAGTAAATGTCACACAAAAATGGATGACAACAACTCCGTGCAAAGGATGTACGCAAGCACAGATGGTTATGGTCATATAAGTCGATCTCAAACCGTAGTCAAATCCTGTGCGTGATGAGTTGATTTCAAACTTTACATTTTAGGAAAGAAGCCCATGAATTAATCCAGATTTTTCGTAAATATTTTGGAAATTGTTGGTATTACTGTCAGTTGAGTGAAGAGCAATAGGGTGCACCCACAACATTTTGTACAAACTTCTCTACAGAGAGAACAAGTATAATAACTCTTGCCACCAGCTGAAGGCAATTGAGAAGTAGACTCCTCTGGCGGAAGACAAGTCGGTTCAGGTCAAGACCTTGATCCCCGTCCTGCAAATATGGACTAGCCAAATTGACTTTATGTGCTATAACTGATATTATAGCAACAGTAACTAATACTTAGTCTAGCCCTGGAAATAGGATGACACTGAACGTCTATGAATTACATTTTTTGAAAAGGGCTTTATAAATGGTTCCTTGAACAGCGGAAGAGGACTTAGGGTCAGCAGGGTCTGAGCCTGAACAAAAGCTGCCTTTCATCGTTGACGTTCCTGGGCACACTGCTTCCAGTCATCAAGACCAACCTACCTTCCGCCCGTGATGAATTGGTCTTTATACCGGAAATTCGGTCTTCCTCTCATTCTCGAACCAGGCTTCGAAGATCCTCTTAGCTGGAGCATTGTTGTCCATGCACTCTATGTGGCCGAGTCTGTGCAGTCGACGGATCTTTGCCTTTCGCAGCAGGACTGGCAATATAAGAGGTTTGTAGAGCAAAATTTTGATCATTTGAGTTGCGAGTCTTGAGCTCAGTAGTTTTGATGATCCGAAGTAACTTCGGTTGCTAAGGGTGATTCTACGTCGGGTCTCCACTGTGATGTCATTCGTGGAGTTAGCATTTGCCCCGAGGTAGACAAACTCCCTTACTACCTCGAAATTGTAGCTGCCGTAGCTGTTCGAGTGATATTTTCTCCTAGGTGGTGTGTGACGGATCGTTTTTTGGTCGACAGCATATACTTAGTTTTATCCTCGTTGTCCTTAAGACCAGCTCGCTTCGCCTCTTCTTCAATTGTCGTAAATGTTTCCGCTACTGCACGTTGATGTCGATGTCGTCTGCATATCCAAACAATTGGATTGACTTGTAGAAGATAGTGCCTTCCGTGTTTTCAGCTGCCCGCCGCCTTATCTTCACCAGTACAAAATTGAAGATATCACACGACAGCGCATCGCCTTGCTAAAATCCGGTGCAGGTTTCAAACGGTTTGGAAGTCCTTGAGCCGAACTGTTTGTTAGCGTAGTGCGACACAACCGGATCTGTTTTCCCGGGATCCCGAATTCGGCCATCGCACCGAATAACTCCTTGTCGTAATAATATAATGTTGGTGGCGCGACAGTCCGAGGCGGATCTGGGCCTAGCTTCTCAGCAATCACTCGTGTTGTGCGTGCTAGTGTTCTTACACGAGTGAAGGTGACCTACAGTTTTTTTTTCTAGACAGGCATACTCTTTGAGCATTGTCAGTGACTCGAAAGAGGTGGAAGCCGTGAATTATGAAAGTTGGTAGAATGGGGGTTCGAACCTGGCAACCTCTGCGTATTAGTCAACGTACTAAACCACTACGCCACGGCGACTCACTCCTTGTCGTACGCGGCTTTATAATCGATGAAAGGTGGTGCGTATCGATTCGAAACTCGCTGGTCTTTTCCAGGATTTGCCTTAGTGTGAAGATTTGGTCTATAGTCGAATTGCCGGGCCTGAGGCCGCACTGGTGCGTGCCGATTAGAGCGGTGCAAAACGACTTTAGACGTTCACACAGTGCGCTGGACAGGATCTTGTACGCGACGTTGGGCTTCCATTTACCTCTATAGCTGTTGCAAGAGGTAGGATGGCCTCAGTTTGGGAATGGGGCATATGCTTACCCAAAAAGCCAGCTTTAAATAATGCACAGTCGTTCGAGTAAATTGTTTTGCGTATTGGCTGTCATCGTTCTGCGTTTTCCACTCTGGGTCAAAAAATTTAGTAACTCATCCTTTAGTTTGATTATTTTGAAAGGAATTGGAAGAGAAATAATACAGTTTTTATGCCGACTCCGTACGGCCAAGTTTGAGAACCTTTTTCTCGACAGTTATTACACTTTTAGCATTGTCAGTGACTCACCTCTGTCACCACCGCTTGAAAATTATTTTCCGTCGTACCAGCCAGGAATGGAATCCAGGCAGCGAGAGAGATCCAGGCACATACTCGCAACGCCACGGCCGCCATATATGAAGTGAAATAGATTGAACAAGTTAAACGCAAGTACTTAAATATGGTAGAAAAAATCAAGTTTTATAGAAGTTGTCTGGAGGTATGATAAGGGCCTTACAATAATCCATTCGAACGGCTTCTACTGGCAAAGGCTTCTGTATCGTTGTAGAAACTTCTGACGCTAGCTTTGGTATACTAATTTTTGGGCTACACATAACTTTACGAACAATTAAACGTTTGTCCTGCTCCGATAATTTTTTTTTCCTACCTCTTCCAGGAGCATTCTTAAGTGTACCTTCGGTTCCATATTTTGTTATAATTTTCTCTACACTCGAATGAGTTCGCCGTACAGTCCTACCAATCTTTCGTAAACATTCTCCCTCACAAAATAGCTTAATAAGCTTTCGTGTTGAAATATCAGTTCTGTCGTTTTTTTCTCCATGCCAGAAAGAAAATGCCTTCGAGTACTTCTTAACACAAAAGTCGCAACACAAATGATCAATAAACACATTTTTCTCCTTTCTTTAACTTGACTTAACAGTAAACATTGTTTTTTTTTTTGTAGGATTCATGTGTTTCCCAAGTATTTTTATTTGTTTACGCTCAATTTTGTGTTAGTGAAAGGGGTGATTTTTTTGTTTTATTGTTGTTTTTGGAAGGATAATGCTTTAAAATTTTGGATTTTATTTCTTATAATAATAAAGAATATGTGGATAAATCAAATTGCATTTCTAAATTATGTTTAAAAACATTTCTTCGCATCGAAAAAGGCGAAAACGATTCCATGCAAAGGGTGTACGCTCAATTTTGTGAGGTACTGTACAGTGTCGGACAAAACAAAAGCACCGAATTACACCTCGCAATATTTTGCCCAAAAAAACTGTCTAAAAGTAAATCAATTTGAATGAATTGAAATTGAAAAAAAACTATGCAACTTCAACACTTAAAAAAATATAATAAAAAATAAAGAAATTCAACAAACCTTTTGGTCTGCGAACATGCTTCATTCCATCTGAATCCTTCAGGTTGAACTTGGATTCATCAGAGCACAAAACAGTTTTCCATTTGGCAACGGTCCAGCTGATGTGTTCCTTAGCAAATGCAAGCCTCGCCTTTCGATTTTCCGGCGAAATGAATGGCTTTTTTACAGCACGGTAAGAAAGGAAACCGGCTTCTACCATCCTTCGCTGGATGGATCTGGTGAAGATAGCCAAGTCTAATTCCTTTCCTATTGCCCTTGCAGACATGATCGGATCGTTTTCAATAGCCCGGACTATTCCATGATCATCGCGTATGCTGGTTTTTCTGGGCCTTCCACCACGATGTTTAGTTTCTAGGCTACCAGAATTATGAAACCGGCTTATAATACGAGAAACGACGGAATGGTGTATCCTATATTTTTTAGCTATGCAATTAACTGCTTCCCCTGCATGAAAATCAGCAACAATTTTTTCTTTGAATTCGGTGGAATACTTATTACGCGCCATTTTAAAAAACGTTTTTGCTCTCAAAAATCCTTTTGCTCAGTATCACTAATAACTTCCAAATGAACGTAATTAGTGGCATAGCACGATCGCAGGAAATGTAACAGTTAATTTACTCTAATATAGAAATAAATAAATCAAAAAAAAAATCAGGGCAATAATCGAATGTAGCTTGCGCAATATGTTCGTGCTTTAGTTTTGTCGCGTTTGATTTTGTTGAATTTCTTTATTTTTTATTATATTTTTTTAAGTGTTGAAGTTGCATAGTTTGTTTTTTAATATTTTAAGATCTGTTGTTTACCTAAGTAACATAAATAAAATTCATTTAAATTGATTTACTTTTAGACAGTTTTCTTGGGCAAAATATTGCGAGGTTTAATTCGGTGTTATTGTTTTGTCCGACACTGTATATATTGCTGTCATCTTTCAATGGACACGCCCGCAGGCTCGCGTCGATCAACACTTGCGAGAGACAATCGTGTTTGTTCAATAATGCAGCAATTCATTGAAGTTATAAAAAAAAGAATAATTAATTTAACTTTTGAAATAAATCTTCTTTTTAAATTGGGCGCCTCTAAGGCGCATGTTTATCTTTTCAGTACTATAAAATAAGGTTATCTTTCTAGGGTTAAGGACAATTCGTCATGGTATATCTTTATGCCGAATATTCGTGTACTTCCACCCGTTCAGAACCCACTGTACATCGATGATCTTTTTATTTAGACTTCAAAAGAGCTTGGCGCCCTGTGCATTTGCACTTCCTGCATATTTGGTGGTCCGGCCCTGGCGTTGAAGAACTACCTCTGTAACACCAAGTTGCCAGCAATAACGCTGAAGTTCCTTCCGTGAAGTCCTCCATATTCGCTGACCAAATTGTTTCTTGATTTGTGTTAGTTTATTGACGTGGATCACGTTTTTTAATTTGACATGTCATTCTCATATATATACAGTCAATCACTAAAGGAAGTACACAGCATGAAAGTTGCCTACGTTCTGACACAAAAATTACTGTCAATCGAGACTCAAGCAGTTTTCTAAATCACTAAGTTGTGTGCTTGGAAAAAAAATATAGGCACAGTGGGTTCTAAGCCAAAAACGTAACGAAATTAAGATCAGCAGAAAATAAAACTTCTGAGCTTTGCTTGCAAAAGCTTTTGGCGCAGGTTACTCTTACGAGGGGATGGCGCAGTTTGTAGAGTGCCTGCCTCTGGTTAGAGGGGTCCACGGTTCGAATCCCAGTGAAAGCAAAGTTAATAATAAAGATCTTATCTGGTTTACAAATTTGGTCCAGTTGCCGTTGGGATCAAATTAACGGCACTATCACTGGAGTAGTCGATCCGTGGAAGTAGTTTGACTATGGGTATCACAATGGACCAATATGGTCGAAGTGTGTTGGTGAATGCACTAGCAGCCCGCCTACCTAACCTGCTCTTACGAGAGTTCAGATCAGTGGATACTAAAATGACCATGCTAGATGCTGCCACAAGTCCCCGTTTTGAGTCAGACCCTCTTCGTGATTTACATGTGTGTTTGCATACTTTTGTGATGTAAATTTTGCTTAATTTTTGATTTACTCCCCACTGTTCCTAAATTTTTTAGGATATCCTCATATTTCATTTTTGTTCTAAGTACACAACTTAGTGATTTAGAAAACTGCTTTTCTCGGAGCCCCGCTAGAATACAATCTTTGTTGAAAACGCCGACAACCTTATGCTGTGTATTTACTTTTGTGATTGACTGTATATGCTTTGAAAACCGATGAGTTTGATGCGATTTGCTTGTTTTATGACATCGAAGTACCGTCTGTCTCAAAATTAAGGATCAAGTGAAGTACAAGGAAACGCTCCGAATATACTTCTGCTGATGTTAGACACCTGTTATCCTAACAAACTATAGAAGTTTGACGAACTAAAAAGACGTTGCTTCACTACTATTTTTGCTCAAGATACTTCATAGCTCTAAAAATTGTGTTCACGGCTCTAAGAACTCTAGACGACCACCTAATCGCCATTTAAACGATGTTTTCACTACACTCAGTAGACTCGCCAATAAAGTACTGCCACAACAAACCTTCTCCCCTCCCATGCCCACCCCCACACACACACAAACTCGCAGGAGTCCCTTTTCACTTAAAAAACAAAGTACATACTAAAAACCCGTCCTAATCCACTCTCTCTGAAAAAAAAAAACAGATTGTATCGAACAACAAATCAATGTTTTGATGCTCCATCTCATCCGCACAAACGATACCAAATCCAGTTGATTATGATAAGTGGCCTCATAAATCGTGCTTCGCTCCGCCGCCGCCGCCCTCGTAGCCGCCTCAAGATATGCACATCCCAATGTCTCGCTCCCAGCGATGATCCATGACAAGCCACATAAGGTTCCTTCGGTAATTCAACCTCCATTCCTTTCTCCCCCCTTACGGCCCAAAATCAACTTTTAACGTTCCTTGCCAGCGTCCGCGTTGTCGTGTTGGCACACAGCACACCACAAAGGACACAAAAAAGGTTCACGTTCACATCACATCACATTCCTAGCGCAAGCAAATGGCAATCTTATTAAAGAAACGTTTTGCTCCACAATCGCTTCAGTGCCACACGCAGTGTCTCCTGCTCAGCGCTCATCTCCTGATGCGAAACCAATAAAAGTCCCCTCACCACGCACGGCATTATGCCGTCAACACAAACTGCCTCATGTTGTGTTGAGTCGTAAAATAAAGGACCGTAAATGAAATTAACCGAACCCACATAATACCCCTTAAATTCAATCCCATCCCCCCCGTCCCAGCAGCGCCGACCGCAAATGAGGTGGCATCGGCTTTTGAAAGAATTTCCTTCAAAATGCTCGAAGTCTGTGGTTGTGAATGAAAATTTCTAGAAATCACTTTAATCCTCAGCACAGGACACATGTCTACAAGTTGAGGGCGCCCAACCCCTCCCCACCGAGACAGCACATATTATGCATGCAGCGAGCGCCTAGCTTGGGGTTGGGGCGCGGTGGTTCGAGCGCACCACCACCGAGTGTGTGGCCATGATTAGCAATCAGAACTATGAAAGAGTAGTTATTACGCACACGATGACTTCATAAAACGGTTTACAGTTCTGAGATCTGTTTGCCTGCCGCATGGCCGGACAATTGGACGGAGACTGAATCTCATTCTCATTCAGAGAAACGTTTCCCATTAAGGACAGCGTTTGTGTATCCTTAGGCGCTCGGTGGGGGACTCTCATTTCGGGTCTGAATGTGGGATTTGAAATGATCTACATCGTCAATCCGGCGGACTTCGTTAATAGAAGTGACAAAACCCATCTAAGGCTCCACATTGTGAGTTCTGATTTCTGGCTGACCTTAGTGTGTAAGCCCGAGGAGATTTCGGTGGGCGCACATGCTTTCATTTAGCACGGCGAGTCTCTCCTGGGGAAGGCGGCGGCGCGGCGCGGCAGGGATAATCCAGGGACGTGAATGGATGAGCTGCGATTGTTTGAGAATTTTAATGGATTCCCGAGAAGCATGTGTTTGACGGAGAGGGGTTCAACCTTTTTTTCGTTTTCCTTTTTGAGAACCGAAGTTTAGTGCGAACAAATGGTTGAACGTTCAAGAATCAAAGTTCTTTGGGTTGCGTTCCAGAATCCTTCAAGTGGAACACACTTCGTTGTCTGGCTGTCGTCACGTTTAATGCTTTGTAACTTCTGAGCATTTTGAAGTTAACAACTCTGGACTGGGGACTAACCCACAGACATTTTTAAAATATTTTTTGGAAAAGGTTTAGGATTGAAAAAGCTGCCGCTTGGAGCATTTCTTTACATTGCCCATGATGTGGGTATGGTTTAAATGGGAGTGGTGTCTAAATTCCGCAGATGTCCGTATCGTACATTTTACAAATTTTTTGAACCATTATCATCATTTACAGTGGAACAAGCGGGTGTTCCACTGAAGGGGGCTCATGCACTCCATCCTCCGCCATCGACAACTCAACAGGAGCAACGCCCAAACACAACCAGGCGAGACTTGGTCTAATCACTTCTGCCTGGGTCTGCCAAACGGTAGCCTCTCTAATGGAGTCGAATTCAAGGCCCACCTCGGAAGTCGTGATGGTGGAGCCATTCATGCCACGTGATCAAACCATCGAATCATTGACCTTACCGATCGATGAAGCAACTGCTCAACATTGAGTATCTCGCATGCATCAACTACCCGAAGACCAGGAGCCTTGTGCACCAATCACAAAAAGGCCTGGATGACTCCTGAAGTTTCTGAAAAGACTTTAAGAAAATAGAACTCTGAGTTAAAGCGCGAAAATAAAAATCGTTTGTTTGTTGATAAACCCGCAGATATGGTTGCACTATGAAATCGGGCGTTAGAGTTGAGTACAAAATCACTTACTGCTACTTTTTCACTGATATTGAAAAATCGCAATCATAATCTGTGATCGGCAGCGATTAAAACTATGAATTCATTCCAAACAGTGAATACGTTCCAAACAGTGAGTACATTCCAAACAGTGAATACGTTCCAAACAGTGAATATGTTCCACACTGTGATTAGGTCCACCAACTGATATTTTTTCACAATCTCATCCATAATTTGACATCATACATACGCCTAGGTTACTACTTTAAATACAACCCCATTTCAAGTTTGATTCACACAAATGATTTCATATTTAACGTCATGAAGTGTGGCAGATACAAATGAAATGGTGTGTGCGTACAAGACTTGAGTACGCTATGCCGAGAGTTGCCCTTCTTATTTTTTAATGTGATAAAGTAGATTCTATTTAGTACGTCTTCGCGTATGACGACCAACCGCTCATTGTGAACTAAACACAACAACGTAGGCTTGCATACAAATTGCTATGAATGCACATCCGTTTGGTGCGGTTTGAGCGACCATCCGCCAAGTTCTGCTAAGGTCGACTCACCCTCAGTCGCTCTCTATGTTGTGTCCTGTCAAATATAGAAGTTTTTCGGACAAGTGAGCTCTGGAAGAGAGAATTACGTTTACTGATCTTTGCCTCGCCTGGCCTGGCATTTGGTAACAAGTCATAATAGATGAGTGTCACAAATTGTTCTCGGAATTAGTAGGTACTACTGGTCTACTGGTCCAGAAAATGGCAAACCATTTGCCATTTTTCACCATTTGCAAATAAATGTTCCGGAAAAAGTCCAATGATTCGGTTTCATTATTCTTCAAGGTGGTTTCGTCTTTCACTACCATGAATTCACTTCGGATTTCTCCCTTTAACTCTCTAATCCCGATGCATACAGCACATCCACAACTTGTTTAAGCCAGCTGCATCCTGTCACACAACCTACATTCAGCTGGGTACGGCTCAAATTTCCCCATGGCATGGCATGGCAGAGACACTTCATCTCCCCCAACGCAGTCAACATCAATTTCACTGAAAACCTGATATCTTCGACCTCAGAACACAGTGTCATCCATGCACTCGCTGCATCCTTACCCATGTGCAGTCTCCCTAGATCCCTTTCAGTCCGTGGGAGTTTTTTCACAACCCAAGCCCTTTTCTATCCCTCCCCCTTGCTTACATCCGCACAACGACCTCGTTAACTTCGAACGACACACACCCTCCCACCACATTCCCTTGTGGGCATGACCCCTATCTAATCCCATCTTCATTTGATTCTCATTAACTTCCCGGCAAGAAACAATTTCCATCATCGTTGGGAAAATTGGAATCCGAATGCGTAATTGAAGATGCCACGACCTCTGGCAACAGCAAGCCCACATCAACCGCCCCCCAAAAACCAAACAACAAAAATCGAGAAGAAAAAAAAAAATTGTCATCACCTTCGAAAGAGGGAATTTAAGGAAAAAGCCAAAATGAAAAACTCCCATTCCCGGATCTGTCAAAATTAATTTTGCGGAACATATTTCCTCCCCCGTTCACCCATTTCGTGGACAACCCACAAGCGGCAGGCAACCGCCCGGCTTGTGAGCGCAGCTTTCGAGGGAAGGGAATAGATGTTCCACTGAATATTTCAGAAAACACTTCTGTACTTATCACATATTTACAAGCAAACCCACTGACAAACTATACGGCGGCGTCGAGCGGAAAGTGTCTTTAAGGGGGACATGGCAACTGCCGGCGTAGCCGTGGTCGACCAGAATACAAATGTAGCCCATAAGTTACTTCCGTACTTGCGAGTGGGACGTTGCTGTGTGACATGCTCCTAATGTGATGCGTGAATGTGGGAGATAGTGTGTATCTTGGGGGAGTGCTGCGATGTCACTTGAGTCGTGCGGGCGGCCGGGGTCGTGGAAGGTGAGAGGTGAAGCAATGCCTTGGATGTGGGTACTTTTTCATGGTTTTAAGGTGACAAGTGGTGCTGCGAATTGCTGCCGTGGATTGCATTATTCTCCCGCATATTGAAAGGTCGAGGGGAGGTATTCGACTTTAAGTCGTTTTTGTTCTTCGTTTTGCTGTTCTGAGATATTTTTCTTGTTAAGAGTTTTTTTTTCGTTATCGAATAAAAACATTTCTTCAAGTGTAAATATTAAAGCTTCCTTAAAGGACTTTGTCGCAAGGTTGTCCTTTGCCGGAGACGGTTTGATTGGTTGACTAAGTATTTTTTGCACTCGCGTCACATCAGAAAAATGTCATATTTTTCTTGGATAAAGGCAAAATATGCAAGCCAGGCGCCTGAATGTCTAAAAAGAGTTTATGTTCATGATGTTGTAACATCCAGCAAGTCCCAGTTTTAGTTTTGTCGATTCCATTCCGGTAATTTGGATGTCAAGGATGTACCACGATGTCGTTGGAGTTATAGAAAATTTCGATTTCCCGGGAACTAAGAATGGGACAAAAACACGTTTGAAACCATTTGAATAAGACTGAAAACAAAAAGATTCAAAGCGTTGACGTGTGAACCATGCAGCCACAAGCGCATGCACTCAGCCTCTGCCTTTCAACTCCTACTCTCACCACCCCGTGGTGAAATCCGGGAGCCTAGTACTATCGACATAAGATGAGGTGACGTATTTGGCTGCTGCAAAGGAGCCTACTAGTCCCCATCTCTCTTATAGGATGGCGGCGGAGGAGCTGATCAACTGATAGGCAAACGGCGGAATCCACATCTCCGGTCAGCAGGAGCTACCTGGTTTCCAAGCGGATGAGGCGTTTCTTAGGGCCAACGGCAGCGCTCACAGCCTGGCGGAGGCCACTGACGGCAAGTGAAATCTCAGTATCGTTTGTTCGATTCACAAGGAAGGAGACCCCTTCAACTGCGCCAATTACCGAGGGATAAGTCTCCTCAATATCGCCTATAAGATCCTCTCTGCCGTTTTGTGTCACCGCTTAAAACCATTCGTCAACTGATCCTTATCAGTGCGGTTTAAGGCCGGGGAAGTCTACCATCGACCAAATCTTCACACTACGACAGATCTTGGAAAAGAGCAACTCGACGCGCACCACCTTTTTGTCTATTTCAAGGCCTCATATGACAGCGTGTATAGAGACGAGATAAACAAGGCCATGCCTAGTTCTGACAGTCCTGCCAAATTCGTCAGACTGAGCAGGATGACGATGGAGAATTCTCAGTGCTCCATCAAGGTCAGTAACTAACTCACAGGGACCATCAATGTCAAACCGGGTCTCAGACAAGGGGACACGCTGTCATGTGACTTCTTTAACATCATCCTGGAGAAAATTGTGCAAGACTCACATGCGAACACAAGAGGCACGATCTTCCAGAAGCCCGTACAACTGTTATCATACGCGGAGGACATTGACGTCATTGGCAGAACGCATTGAAATGGAAGCGGCAAAAGTGGATCTGGCGGTAAACGAGAGCAAAACGATGCTGCCATCAAGAAAGGACGCACAACTTCGACGACTCGACCAGAATGTCACTGTAGGGAGCCTTAACTGTGATGTTGTGAAGGACTTCGTCTACTCGGATCGGAGATCAGACGTAGAAGAACTCTTGCCAGTCGCTGTTTCCATGGGCTCAAGAGACAATTGAGCAATAGAGCCCTCTCTTGGAAGACTAAGTTCACTCTGTAGATGACCTTGATCATCGTGGTCCTTCTCTACGGCACAGAGGTATAGACTATGTCCAAAGCGGATGAAGAGGCTCGTTGTCTTTCGAGAGAAGAAATTTGAACCATGAACTACACGGGCTTAACAGCGATATGAGCCTAGCAAGGCGTCTACGGATCTTCTTAAGATGGCTAGGCCATGTAGAGCATATGGACAATTCAGCCCCGGCTCGAAGAGTTTTCGACTCCGAACCAGTGGGACAACGGAATAGAGGACACCCACGGAACCGATGGCGCGCCCAGGTGGAAAATGACATCAAACAACTTGGTGTGCGCAGTTGGAGACAGCTGGCTAAAGATCGTGCCAGCTGGAGAGGATTGTTGGTTGATTCCCCGGTCCCGGACTGTAGGGCCACCAGAAGACCAGTTCAGTCTTTTGTGCGCTCACGTTCGGGCTATTTGAGGTGAGAGTACAGGGATAGTTTGGTGTGAACTGAAGACTGTTTCGAAGTCTTTTGAAGTCTTGGGCCACTAAGTTCCAAGAGAGAGGGAATGGTAACCCTCCTAGATATACTCTGGAACCCCATCTTTGGATTGATACCCCTGTTCATGAGCAGTTGCGATTAGTGTCATTCCCAAGGACTATATGGCGACAGATGACGTTCACCATGCACTCTACACAATCTTGGCAATACCTTTGAGCCAGTCTCGAGTGAATCAAATGAATTTGTTTTTTCTAAATGCCTCCTCTTTTGTTGTCTGTAAAATTCTTGTTTGGACGTACGCGCACTCCCTTTCCATGTTAATTTGAGTGCTGTCATATTTTTTTGAAATCTCCGAAAATACATTTCGGTGTGTATAAACGGCCGTCCTGTCTTATGGACGCAATTACCTTGATTCCACCCCAAGTCCATCCACAGAGTGCTTTTTCTTCGCAACGTCACCCCACCCTCCTTCCCCCTCAGCAAAACATGAAAACATCTTTGCCCGCAGAGAATGAAAATAAGAGAAAAAGAAGGAAGAAAACATAGATCAACACCCACCAGCCGGTAACCGTTGACATATCCCCGAACAAAAATACGAAAGAAAAACTTTTCGCCTCTCGAGTCGGATCCTTCCTTTGTGTTTTCTAATTCTTCCGTCACCCGTCCAAGGCGAAGCATCATCTCAACACACGCCGAAGTGAATCAGCGCGATGATTCCCGCAGCAGTCTCACACCAACCAGGCGCACAGAACTCATTATGCAAAACAGATTATCGACTGAAAGACAAACAGTTTTCATAGAATCCCTAATCCTTAAGTCTTGCAAATCCTTTCGCCTTTATAATCTCCATGAAATATAAATGAACGTGTCCTTAAGCTGGTTTTTGGTTTTCAGTCCATTTAACCTAATTTCGCACTCAACTTGAAGGCGAAATGAAAATTCATCCGCTCCTGCGAACGGAATCCCCCAATCCGCGGGCTGGATGAGACAAAGGACGAACCCTTATGCAAATCCCGCACAAGAACCACCATCATTCGTGATCCCGAGCGCCACAGAATTCCTCGAATTCAAAACGAACGAAAAAAAACGAATGCGTCTCGTCCCACCAACCGCTGGCCACGTCTGAGGTCCACCCCACCAATTTCACGGTACTGCGGGCGGAGGGCATCGAAAAGCATTTCTCAATAAGCTCGAACATTGTTCTCCATCGATGGGAAATGTCCCAAATGCGTGTATAGTTGTAGAGCCGAAGTGTAATTTCCTTGATTTGATTAAATGATAAAGTGCCTGTGCTAGACAGGCCCACCGCTCCTCATTCAATTTCGACAGCCCCTCCAACTCACCGCGCCCCGCCGTGAGGACCTGAATTTAATAAAGGCCACCCGCCGAAAAGGAACGCGAGGATATTTCCATATTTGTCTTCGCCGCACAGTTATTGGAAAATCATCATCATCCCTCCACCGACCCGTTGTCATGGCACGGCGGCAGTTGACAGCCGACAGTACGGCGTGCTAAGGATCCCGGATGTCGTTGGCGACGGAGATAGCGATGGTGGCAACCTAATCCATGGAGTGATGGAACTCTACACAACAAAAAAAAAACTCAAAAAGAAGGTTGACGGATGAACATATTTCGATGCGATCTCGTCGAGGAGCAGCAGGATGCGGGCCGCTGTCTGCTGTCTGGGAAGAATATTACTAGTTCGATGAGGATTTATTGAATTATTGTTCGCTCGCCTGGAACGCGCAACAATTGTCGAAGTTTCAAAGTCACGATCCATGCGTGCGTGCGTGTGTGCCAATGGCTGAGGCAACGGTGACGGTGGCGGCCCACATAATTACATGTGCTCCGGCTGAAGGCAAATTAAAAACGATTGCTAACCCCAACTGGCGAGGGGGGCGACGCCGGAGCTGGCTTTCGCTATAATTGAGCTGTTTTCGCTTAGTTAACCTAGGCATGCAGGGGCGGCTACTACGTGAGTGAAATGTTATGAAAATTTCAGGATTAAGTGCGTACCCCGCGGTTAGGCGGCGCGGCGCGGCGCACACATGTGTGCTTACCGAAATGTGTCTCCACAGCCAGGTTGACTCCTCGTTGGGAGATTATTTGAAAGCCATTCGATTGAAGTGTGCCTTCGGAAACGGGCGACCGGATGTGGGAGGTTACTTCGCCGGGATTACCATACTTTGATGGGGATTTGTGACGCGGTGAAAGGGTTTCCTTTGAAATCCAGAAAACAAAAAAATGAGTCATGATGTTTGGTGGCAACTGAATGACAACAGCTGCTGAATGAGCGAGAGGCTTTCAGTGGATTCGGGTGATGAGTGTGTGATCGGCAGCAGACAACACGGCTTAATCGAATCCACTCATCGTTTCCCCCGTATATAGAATGTCAAACGGGGACAAGTGACTCGACATTCACGAGTAATCGCGTGACATAGCTGCTCCTGGAGGCAGTCACTGCGTCTTCTGTGACATCAGCCTTTCGACCATCCACAGCGATTCTTGTGACAAATGGCTACACACAGACTCGAACTCGTGTCGGAAGTGTCTTGTGGCGATAGCGCCCAAGTGGTGGCTATAAATAAGTCGAAGCGTTGCGAAACGATTCGCAAATGTATTTTCGGCGACACTCTTTGATTAAGAGATTTTCTTGATTTCACCGATGTCAGCGATGATGACGAGGGAATTGAACAATATTTCATCATTTTGTTTCGAAATGGAACTCACAGCGGTATTTGTACAGCGTCCGATGTTAATCTAGATCTGGGGGGTCGCCGCAGTCAGCCGGGGTACAGCTCTTTGATTTGCCACGAACACTTGATTAAAGGGGAAAGACCATATCGTCGTGGATGACGAAACAGTGCTAAAATAGGCAACTTGCACTAGAGTGTATCCAGTCCGGAGTGACAGAAATGCGAAGGACTTAACAGGCGCTTTTGAAATCAACGGCATTTGTCAGTGTGCAATGTTTCAAATTGTATGTCCTCAACGGAGTACAACAAACTCGACGAAAACCGCGATGGTTTGGTGTCGGATAACTACGATCGCATCGGACTGCTAGGATATTTGCCGATTAATCCCTGGAAACTGACCGCATAGTGCTCTATAGTGGACAAAATACCATAAAATGAAATACTTTCTAGTGAAATGTGCTTTGATTTTTAAGAAATCCAAAATTTAAAAGCTTTCTGTCGCTTCGATCGCTTGCATCGTTAGCACAGAGTTACACCTGTGGAATATGGATTGGCAATATCCTATCCGAAGGTATATCCGGTCCGAATCAGGTCACCACAATATAACCGTGAAGGTATTCAGGGGAACCCCATCCCCAAGGGAGGGTACTCTATCCCCCCTTCTCTGGATGTTGGTAGTGGAGGAAATTCTTGAGGAACTAAGTCGTACAGGCTGTAAGCCAATAGCCTATGCAGACGACATAGCCCTAGATGTAAAGGGAAAATATATTCACACCGTCAGGAATATCATGAACGTCTCACTAAATAAAATAGAAAAGTGGACAGGACGTTCACCCGTCTGAAACAGACGACGTATCACACCGCCGATAGAGCCCCCTAAACTGAAGAAAAAGGAACTCAGCTTCACAAGTCAGGCCAAATACTTAGGAGTAATTTTAGACACCAACTTAAGCTGGAAACCGAACATTAAGGAACGCATTAAGAAGGCGAAGCCAGCTGTTTAAACATGTAAGAGAATCCTTGGCCCCACATGAAGAAACCCATCTTAACGTACGGTATCCTTGTTTGGTTGTTGGTCGCCGTGGTGTAGTGGGTTAGTGCGTCGACTCCTACGCAGACGGTGCCAGGTTCGATACCCGAATTTACCACCAATCATAATTCACGGCTCCGCCTCTTTCGAGTCACTGACAGTGCTCAAAGAGTATTCCTGTCTAGGAAAAGCTTCTCAAACTTGGCCGTTCGGAGTCGGCATTAAACTGTATGTCCCTTCCACGCGTGAGAGAACAATAGCACGCACAACACGAGTGGTTGCTGAGAAGCTAGGCCCTGGCCCTAGTTTGGTGGCCCTTGTTTGGTGGCCAGCACTCAATAACAAATCCAATCTCAAATCTGCATCACAGGGATATTGCGATCCACCCCCACAGCCGCCATCGAAACTGCTACAACTTCTTCCCATGGACACCTATGGGAAGCTGGTAGCTACCAAGGCAGCTTTAAGGCTGCTGGAACAGATCATACAGTTTAGGTCATACTGAGATAATCAGAAATGCGAGACTAGCAACGCACACAGATTATACAGCAACCGCTTTAGACTTCGAGTTATATATTATTATATTATATATTACCAGACAGACAAGATTGGGAAAAAAGATCTGGTAAGAAAACCAGGCTACCTGGAGATCTACACAGAGGGCTCAAAAACAGACGAGGGCACCCGACTAGGAGTATTCGCGACATAGCCTTTCATCCTTTTTGTCTCTTCGACTGCCCGACCAGTGTAGTGTATTCCAGCCAGAAGTTAAGGCTATCCGAGAGGCTGGCCGCCTACTGTAAGTGAACCCAATAGACGGGCTATCTTTCGCCATCTACATAGATAGTCAGGCGTCCATTAAGGCTGTGGATACACCATCAATTAAATCGAAGATCGTAAAACTTTGCCGTCTATCTCTTAGGGAGATAGCGGTTAGATGCAACTTCATCCTATGCTGGGTACCTGGCATAGGCTACCAACTAATGGGACATCATAGATGAGACATTTTTTTAAAATGTGGATCGAGCCCCTCCCATTCGTACTATGTTGCAAATCTCATTCAAATCGATACACTGGTCTCGTTAATACAGAATTAATTCCACTGCCTCCTTAAAATGAAACAATGCTCCGCCTGCACTGACAAGCGAAGAAGATTCGGAGCGCTGGAATAAAAAATAAAACTGTCACTGATGTGATCGGTCACAGAAAGGAAAAAATCCCTGGTTTCACAACGAGTCCGGACAGGCACATGCACCGAAAATGGTAGTCTACAAGGCAAACGCAACTACGAAGTCTGTTAAAGCTTCGTTAGTCAAAGGAAAGTTACCCGACTTCTCAGGAGGAAAAAGAAAGTGCATCAGAAACTTGCGATCAAAGCATCTCTTTGAGGATGTTGTTTGTACGAGAGTTTTCGTACTAAGTGCAAAATGGTAGCGAGCGAATGTATAGTACCGAAACGAAAGACAGAAGACAGAAGACGAGAAGACGATGGTTCGACAACAAGTGCCGAATATATTTCTTATGAATCTTCACATGACCTTGTACTTCTGTGTTCAGACGATATTACAGTTTTTTATCTTTGATTTCTTGAAATTCATAAAATAATTATTTGGCGCTAAATTCAAATTTGAAGTAATTGTAAATAAAGGAAAAATGATTCAAAATTTGATAGGAATGTATTTAAGCATTTATATTGATAATAATAATAATATGGGTGGCACTACAGTCCAAGGCGGACCTGGGCCTAGCTTCTCAGCAACCACTCCTGTTGTGCGTGCTATTGTTCTTTCACGAGTGGAAGGGACCTACAGTTTTAATGCCGACTCCGAACGGCGAAGTTGACAAGCTTTTTCTAGACAGGAATACTATTTGAGCATTGGCAGTGACTCGAAAGAGGCGGAGCCGTGAATTATGATAGGTGGTAAATTCGGGTATCGAACCTGGCACCCTCTGCGTAGGAGTCGACGCACTTACCCACTACGCCACGGCGACACCATTTATATTGATAGTAAAATGAAATTGAAGTACGTAGATAATGATGATAGTGATGATGAAGACGATGTGTTGATGCTGCCCGAACAGATGTCTAAAAGCTTTAACAAATGATCCCTCTGGAGTAAAAATCGATATGTAGCTTACAACCTACGATAAAAAGGTCACCATCGACTTTTACAATTTCGAGGGAACTTATCAACCTCGGGGCAAACGTGAACTCTACAATTGTCCTCCTAGTGGATTTGACATAGACTCGTCCTTGGCAACCATTTTTTCCAGTATCTTCACTTGAAACACACTCAATCGAAGGACCAAAATCTATTTAACATAATCAACCGTTTATTGCCAGCCCCGCAATGTAAATGAATTCTGGCGTCGTCGAAGAATTCCTTCAGACTTCTTTCTGTAAGCAAGGAAACTGAAGGAAGAAGAAGATAATCGTACATTCTATGAGCTGTCTACCATTATGCTCTTAGCTTGGGCAATGGGCAAGAAACAAATGCCCAAGTTAAGAGCTTCTTCAACTCCAAGTTGGGGATTACCACAAAAAATAAGCCAGAATTGAATACTAGGTGATCGCGCACTTAGAAAGTGCACTGGAAACAGATATTAGTCAGGTCAGTCACTGTACCTTGATTGTACTTGGTTAAGCAGTAGAATCAAGATCAGTACCGAGGCCAAACGCAGAATAACTCTTGGCCACAATTGTTTCTTTGGGCTCAAGCAGCTTTTGGGCTGTGGTCATATCTTTCGAAAAACCAAGCACTTTATACAAAAAATTGATCATCGCCCTTTGAAAGGCGGATCAAAACAAACCCTCATGACGACCGCTGCCAAAATGGTAGAGAACCACTGGCCGGAATATGCAATGGCTATAAAGCACGCCGAATATTTGGTGATCATCGTCCAGCATATCCACACATTGCAGTTGGTGTCTGCAATGTGTGGATATGATGACAGCTTCATGAGTCACGATCGGTGATCTAAGCTACGGCGTCAAGGACAAGAATACTTTGGGGCTCTCCGTTCAAAAGAACTTTATTCCTCCGTCTTAGAGGCCGTCGTACCCTGTACTAGATCTTAGAGGCCGTCAGGATCAACTACAATGACCAGCTTAGTATACACTGGGGTAGTATCATGGGATCAGCGAGTTTGGTCCAAGTTGGAGCTCGCAATAGCCATAGAGCCCTGGCTTAAGCAAGGATAAGCCAACGCAACCACAAAGTGTCCGATACGCCTGACATGATGAAAACAGTTTGATCTGCACAACTGGAAGAAGTTTGCCAGAGATTGCTCTTGCTGTACGATTCTAATCGGTCTTGGCCCACGCTACCTTCAGTAGGTTCCCACTCATCTCACTTGTCATTCCCCCAAACTGACACTTCAAAAGTTACTGACAAATAATGAAATAATCAAAAGGCAACAGACCCGAAATCCCTAATTTGTCTTAATTTGGACTTCCGCATCCTCTCTCACTTCCTCGGTCAGCTAAGGGTGTCGACTCATCAATCAACCCATTCAACATGAAGTGAAATGTCATGAACTCCTACACGTCCGTTTAACTAATGACGCCCAGTTCCTTCGGCTACCTTTAAGCACTTAGGACATCCTTAACTGCCACCCTCTCCGTCGAAAATATCAATTATCATCCCATAACGTTCCTTTCATTTTCCTTTCATCGCCCACCACACACCACCACAATTCCAGCGATGGGTCCTTCCCACCCACCACCAGCGCCGGCCACAGTCGAGGACGAAAACAATGTCAAACTTTCGAAATTATTGACATCCCATTTAAGCCCATGTATGCATGTAGCAAATTGACTGGAGCACAGAGCGAGAGAGAGAGGGGGGCAGAGATGCTTGGTCTAACAAATTACCGCCCCCACAGTCCTCATAGATAGGGTCGCTCACACCCCCAGCCAGCCAGCCCATCACGGCTTAGGCGGCTGACATTACGAACAGATTCACTTAAGGCCCGAGCACACTTTTAACACAATTTCACCCACAAATTGTTTCTCTTTGACAGGCTGCGCGCTCGCAAACAACACACAATGGCAGTTGTGTCAAACCACTTCATTGTGCTCGCCCCTGAGTGCGGCTCGTTGTTTTGGTTTGTTGTTGTTCGTCTGCTGTTGCCTCATTTGCGGCAGATTCCATTGAGGATTACAGCATAAATCCCACGGATTAGCATCTTGTGCTCATAACACAAACGCGTCAACATCGCTGCGTTAAGG
This sequence comes from Eristalis intricaria, assembly GCA_964034865.1. NCBI lineage: Eukaryota > Metazoa > Arthropoda > Insecta > Diptera > Syrphidae > Eristalis > Eristalis intricaria. The sequence continues at coordinate 134,395,233 of OZ035873.1, forward strand.
AACAACTGTTCAATTGGTAATCTTTGACTGAACTCGAGGTGATTGTCCGCTGAACACCTCAACGCAGACAGATCCCAGATAAATTGTCCTGATTACCTCAGAGAATTTCAGGACTTTTAATCACGGCGCAGAAGGATTGCATGCTTTTGGGCGTACTGTGTGCGAGTGGAACACGTCCCACAAGTTGGCCAGCCAAAGTGCTTTTGGGGCTTCTTTTTATAATTTGCTGCGGGCTCCCATTTGTGCTGGTGAGGTGAGTCTGGTCCCTTGGGACAAAGTGGAAGTAATTTAATTTTGCTTTTGTGCAGGATACTCCCTCAAGGACATGGCGGGGGGGGGGGGGGCATGGAGCGGCGGCGTGGCCTCGAATGGGAAATCCAATCGTCGAGACAAACGGGGAATTATAGTTTTTCCGAATTACTTCGGTGAATTGTTTTGATTCCCTTGATATGCGGTTGATTCATCTGTGAGATGGGTACGCAGTCATGTGTGCAATTGTGTGTAGTTCGACGTCGGATTCAGATTTATTCAATTTTTCTCCTCGATGATGATGCGTCGGGTAGATCGGTGGGCACGCATTTGATGTCAGCAGATTGGATTATTGTCCTTTTTGGAGCTGTTTGTGATGACATCGAACTTTTGAATTGGCGAACTCCAGCTGTCAGCGACTAATGTATCGAATTGGGGAACCTTCGTCAACGCGTGGAACCAATGACCGTTAAATTTGAGCGAAGTTTTCTTTTGAAAGACGACAGATGGCTGGAATGGGATGGATGGGAGACTCCTAACCACTGTCATTAATCATTTGAATTTCAAATGTGACATTTATTCTTTGAATTGGCTTTTGGCTTCCTAACTTTGATGGCCGAGTTGCTGATTAAGACAGGCTACGTCTGTTATAATGGATGAGCGGAAAAGAAGGAACCTCAGAGCTCGTTTCATTTTACTTATGTTATCCGCGTCCGGAGGGAATCCATTCCACTGAACCGCCACTGAATAGACAGAAACTTGGGGGAGACTGACAGCTGCTGCTTTTTTTCTTTTTTGTGTGGCCCTACCGGACCTGGGCGCCCCTTAATTTCTTGAATCCTCCTTAACAAAAATTGGCGCAAAAAATATACGTGAATTGGTGTTGCTGTGGAATTCATGATATTGAATTTTCCTGAGTGAGAATATGAATGAGACTGTAATAAATTTGGCATATACATATATTACCCCAAGTTCAAAAATACTAATCCAGCATGTGCAGCGGATTTTAGTCCAACTAGTATTCTTCCATGTTACTGCCAAGCAATATGAAGACTGAAGTCAAACAAAGCTGCCGGTGCAGACGGACTGTCCGCTGAAATCTTTAAGGCAGCTGGAGATGATCTGGTTGGGCGCATGCACCAGCTCATCTGTAAGATATGGTCGGAGGAAAGCATGCCCGATGAGTGGAATCTCAGTATCGTTTGCCCGATCCAAAAAAAAGGAGACCCCTTCAACTCCGCCAACTACCGAGGGATAAGTCTCCTGAACATCGCTTACAAGATCTTCTCTGCCGTTTTGTGTACTCGCCTGAAGCCGTTTATAAATAACCTGATAGGTCCATATCAGTGTGGCTTCAGGCCAGGGAAGTCCACCATCGACCAGATTTTCACACTACGGCAGATCCTGGAAAATACCCAAGAAATCGACACCCACCACCTTTTTGTCGATTTCAAGGCCGCATATGACAGCGTGCATAGCCATGTCTAGTTTTGACATTCCTGCCAAACTCGTCTGGTTGTGCAGGATGACGATGGAGAACTCTCGCTGCTCCATCAATGTCGGTAAGGAACTCACCGAGACGTTCAATATCAAAAAGGTTTTTGACAAGGCGACGCGCAGCTATAACTTCGAGGTAGTCAAGGACTTCGTCTACCTCGGCTCCGCAGTAAACAGTACAAACAACATCAGTACCGAGATGAAACGCAGAGTAACTCTTGCCAACCGCTGTTTCTATGGGCTCAAGAGCCGAATGAGTAGTAGAGGTATCTCTCGAAGGACCAAGCTGAGTTTATACAAGACCTTGACCATCCCAGTCCTGCTGTACGGCGCGGAGGCATAGACAATCTCAGAAGCGGATGAGAAAGTCCTTGGTATTTTCGAGAGAAAAGCTCTTCGTGCTTCTTCGTTTCTGGAGGAGAAGATTCAACCACGAACTGTACGGGCTGTGCAGCGGCATGAGTCTAGTCAGGCGTCTTCGGATCCAACGCGTAAGATGGCTAGGCCATGTAGAGCGTACGGACAACTCAGCTTCGGGCCGAAGATTCTTCGACTCGGAACCCGTGGAACAACGCAACAGAGGTCGCTCGCGTTTAAGGTGGCGCACCCAGGTGGAGAAGGACCTAAATCAAATTGGCGTGCGACACTGGAGACAGCTAGCCAGAGACCGTGCTAGTTGGAGAGGCTTGTTGGTTGAGGACAGGTCCACCCGGACTGTAGCGACGACGTATACGACTAGGCACAAAAATAACATAGTTGATCTAGTTAATGCTAGTAATTTGGATGGAATTTATAATTGGTCGGTTTATAATGGCTTACACTTGAATCCAAAAAAGGAATTTCTATCTCGAAGTCTAAATGTTAACGGTTTGGCATGTGCTTATATACCATATCGGGAGATACAGAAGGCAATATTATATTGTTTTGTAAAATTTAATTGAGCATAGTAATACATTTATTGAAGCAATAAACCTCACTCACTCACTCACTACACTTGACATGGTTGAATCAGCGACTAGGCATGGGTTTGTTATTAACCCGAAATTGTCTGGTTACGACCTTGCTAACAGTGCAGTTAGACACATATATGGGTGTCTCCACAAGCTCTGGCTGAATCATAGTCTTATCCCTACTGATACCAGACGAAAACACGTGTCTTCTCTTATTTTACCCTTCATTACCTATTCTTTAGTTGTTTAAAAAAAACCTGACTCCTTTTCTTGATTCTCACAACTGGTTGCGCCGTCATGATCATATATCTTATTTGATTAGAGATTTTCTTGCGAACTTCTCTTAGACACCACCTAGACGCCAAAAATTGCATATTCTTGCATACCACTATAATGAATAAAACTCCGTCCTTCCGTCTTCCCAGACGGAACTCCAGCGCGCACTCGATAGATTTGTGGCCGTATGTGCTGATTCTGGGATGAAGGTTAACGTGGGCAAATCAGAGGTTATGGTAATTTCCAGAACGCCTGTTCAATGCACTCTACATGTTAGTGGAGTCCCATTGAAGCAGGTGGAGAAGTTTAAGTATCTAGGGGTCTGGGAGGAGTAGTACTGAACTTTCCTGTAGGATAGATCTCCCAAGCTGTGTCAAAACTGACCCAGCTTAGAAAAAATCACGCCCTTTTTCGTAAAAGGCTTCAGCAATTTTAACGAGCTGCTAAATTGTGCACCTCTCCATGGTTGAATCTGTCAAACAATAAAACAAAGAAATGTCAAATTAAGTTGAGAAAGAAAACTTGACGTTAAGGTGTGATTCACAATTAACATCGTGTATTATGGTTGAACCACACTTTATATAATTAATTTTAATCTCTTTTCTTTTTTTTTTCTCTCTCTTGTTTGTGTATCTATTTTTTATTAATCATAATTATGGACTGTTGTACATTTTAAATTTGTCCCTAAAACACTAATTTTTTGTTATATACTTAGTACTACAAAAGACTTCTGTCTTCTGTTGTGTCCCATATTTATTTATTTATCTTAATTATAAAGCAGAAAGTTTGTTTGTCTGACCGGCTCCACGTCGCAGAGCTCTGAAATTTTCAACAAAAATCATTCTAAAATTTAGCTGCTTAATGTGACAATTTTAAGTCGGATTTAAGTCGGTACGACAGACGGTTCGGAAGTTACGAGCACTTTTTAAACGGGAATAAAATTCTCAAAATAAGAGTGGTTGCATCAATCCGGTATGAAACCATTTCAAGTTGCGTAGTCGTGGATATCAACCATCCCCCAGTGAGTTGTAACTTCCATATATAAGTTAAATTCTCAACTTTTAATAAACAAAACCTTTAATAAAAATCCAAAAAAATTATTTTCTGGTAGGAGAAACTCCTTTATTGACAGATTAAAAGAACTTAATTCTAACAACAATAATAAATCTAAACTACCTATTGCTACCCATAGCCATCCGGTCAGAAGCATCGTCAGCGTTTCCGTTGCAGGTAAGTTCGTCGCGGTGCATTCCAAAGGTGTCAGGTGCCGAGCATGTTGGCTGCTGTGGAGCGTTGTTGCGCGTGCAAGGTCTCAGAAACAGAATTTCTGGGACTGTGGGAAAAAATTTGCTTTGGTGCAACCATTCATTTTTTTCTACGTCTCAGTCGGACATATACGAACGACTGCCTGAGTCACCAAAAGGATACAATAAACCTTTTCGCACTTTTCTTATTTTGTCATACCTAAACTATGCTTGTACATATACACAGCTACACACAAATCTAGCGGAAGGGGTGAACCATGCTACTGGTGGAACGACAGCATAAGGAATCTCAGGACAACCTGCCTTAAAGCCCGTCGTAGATCGTTCCAGAGGTAGGTAGGGCGGAGTTCTAGGAACGATTAACCTAGAAAAGGCAGTTAAGGAGAGCAAAGTAAACTACTTCAAGAATCTTTGCAAGGAAGCAGACCTAAACCCCTGGGGAGGAGCATATAAATTGGTAATGAAAAAAGTGAAAGGCAGTAGGACGCCTCAACTAACCTGCCCACTGATGCTCAGAACAATAGTGGAACACCTGTTCCCCAGGAAACCTCCTACAATGTTCGTCCTTACACAAGGAGCTAGCAATTTTCCTAGCAGGAAAATTGCCGACAAAAAAGCACCTGGCCCTGACGACATCCCTAATAAAGCCATCAAGGCGGCCGTCGAGAAGAAGGAAACTTTCCTAATTGCTGGAGACTCCAAAACCTGGTACTGATACCCAAAGGCAAGAACCGTCAGGGTATCGACTAATCTGCCTGCTTGACACCACGGGAAAGATCCTGGAAAGCATCATATACGGCAGGCTAATCGGCGTGGCGGAGGAGCGAGGAGCCTTGTCCGACCGTCAGTTCGGTTTTAGCAAATCGCGCTCCACCATCGACGCCATCAAAGGGGTGGTAGACACAAGATTCACAAGTTCAAGATGGAGGGGCGGTACAAAAAAAGACTGTGCCGTAGTTACGCTGGACATCAAAAACGCGTTTAACTCAGCGAACTGGTCCTGCATCATGAGAGCCTTGAATAGGATGAGCACACCGCAGTACTTGAGGAAGATTATCGTCAGCTATTTCACCAACAGGAAACTTAGATACCAGACTGACGACGGAATGAAATACCACGAAGTCTCGGCAGGCGTTCCACAGGGTTCAGTCCTCCTGTGGAACCTAATGTACGACGGAGTACTGAGACTAACGCAACCACATGGAGTCAAGGTAACCGAGCACCTGACGACATCGCGGTCGTGACAGTAGCCAAAAACATCCACGAGGGGGAAGCAGACACAAACGAAGCGATCGCCAGGATCAAGGATTGGATGGAATCCGCCGACCTAAACTAGCTGACCACAAAACTGAGGCTGTCTTAATAACCAGTCGAAAGACTGTGGAATACGCTGGCTTCCGGGTTGGTTCCCAGATAATTCAATCGAAGAAGGCTCTGAAATACCTAGGGGTAATGCTCGACAAACGGCTGAACTTTAAAACTCACGTCGAGTACTGCAGCAAGGATGCAGGCAGCGCTCTCAGGAATGCTGCCCAACATCGGAGGACCTGGATACGAGAGAAGGATCTGCTTTCCACAGTGGTAAGCTCAATCCTTCTATACGCTGCACCAGTATGGGCGGGGCCCTGGCGAACACGGAAGCAGCAAGGAAGCTCTCGACATCATACAGGGTCTGCGTGATAAGAGCAATCAGCGGTTTCCGAACAATTTCGTACGAAGCAGCCTGCGTCATTGCGGGTATGGTGCCGATCGACAGTCTCGCCACCGAAATGGAAAGGATCTACCTACGGAGATATGCAAATCACTCGGAGACTAGCGCAAGAGGTCTAAAAAATGAAGAAAGGGCAACATAAATGGCACTGTGGCAAACCAGGTGGGACACCACAACCAAAGGCAGATGGACCCATAAATTGATACCCAGAATAGATGCCTGGACAACGAGAGCTCACGGGAACTGCAACTACCACCTCACGCAGTTCTTGTCGGGTCATGGGGGTTACCGAAAATACCTCCACAGATTCGGCCACGACAGCTCACCCACTTGTCCAGAATGCGGGCGAGAAGAAGTCTACCAACTCCCGAGCTCCTAGTTAGCCATATGATGGAGTCAGCTGACAAATGGCTGGTGAACTGTTCCTTTATTACAAGTGTGCAGATCGAGCTAAGAAGGCTGGAAAGAGAAAGAAAGGCCGAATTGGCAAATATAGATCACATAGAGTGATATGCTAACCAGCCCCGCGGAGTAATACCTAACGGCAGTTCCGCGGGGAGAGGTAGAAGTGTGCAGAGGTGTGGTTTAGGACGTAGCCGCGAGGAAAAAGGAGAATAATATCCCGTGAATCGTTCATGCTGGTAACACGGGTTACCAGTATCTTGAAGAAGATTCCACATCCATTGGCGCAAACCATAAAAAAAAAAACACAAATCATTCAATTTTGCTGAAATTGTGAATATTGAACTTCTGAACGGATGAGCCGATTTAGATCAAATTTCAGAGCTAGAATGTGTTACAAGATAGGCTAATTTTGTTCATGGTTCATGAAGTCTGACTTCTTTTTTTTTGCCAAGAAAACTTGTAAAAACTTGGCTAAACTTAACTACTTAAACTACCTTATTCTAACTTAATTACTATTTATTACTAACTTAACCTAACATAAAACTTAATACTATCTTAACTATGTCCGTAACAGTACGGACATGTGCACCAGGGCGTATATGTTGTGTATATGCATAACATATATAATTTATACGCCGTGATGCACCTTTTTTTTTGTTTTTGTTTCATATGTATTTTTTTTTTTTTTTTTTTTTCTCTTAAAGCTACCTTAAAAACTATGTAAGCTGACCACTATGGTCAACTACCTGATCCTGTGGAAAAGCTAGCGGTGGCGGAGGCTGGTTTTGGTGTAACCACCAGTAAAATTGCCGTTCTTTGGCAGACTCTTTCCTATCTCGAGCGGGGATCGCTCTACTGAACCGGAGGAGATCCTCGTGGGTGCGAACGACATCCGGTTCGTATTGAAGTCGCCTATCCACTGTTCGGCGTACGACATGGAAGATGATAGGACATCCTTGTGGATCCTGTATTAGGCCAATTGTGTCTAGATAGAGGAATGCTTCGGGAGGAATAAAGCCGTTAAGGCGCACCCTTTCATGGTACATACTATTGGGGTAGTAAGCCCCAAAGATCAGACTGTTGGACGAGGTCATAGCTCGTGCAGTGTGCCTTCTGATCAGTTTAATGATAAAATTATCTACCCTATTTACGTTTGCCTCGTTGTACAGGACTTCGTTAGGATAGTACTTCTTGTACTCAGACTCGGGTGTGCGATACAGACGGAGACAGCTCCTAAGACACTGCCTCTCGAACACCCTCATCTTTTCCATCTGGGAAGGACTCACGTTGAACCACAATGGACAACCGTACACCATAATAGGCCGTACTAGGGCCATGTAGCAGATTACCTTCACTCTGGTATCAAGTTGGCTGCTGAAAAACAACCTTCTTGCCGCAGCAAAGGCTTTTCTGGCTTTCGTCAGAGCAATATCTATATGTTTGTCAAAATACAGATATTGATCCAGCCAAATGCCTAGATATCTAACTACACTTTTTACAGCTAACGGCCGACCATGCGGGTCAACTATGCCGAACTTACGCCAGTTTTGGCGCGTATCCCGCGATGCCCTGTCCAACGGGGTCCGGAAAAGACTAGTTTCGCATTTCTGGAAGTTGATAAGCAACTTCCAGTCGTCGCAAAATCGCTGGATTTTCTCGAAGTCACGCTGCAACAAGATGTTTATTACCTCGACCTTCGGACCTGATCTGTACGCAACTAGGTCGTCGGCGTACGCAATTAAGTGCGGCATGGAACCTATAAGATCTGCAGTGAATATGGAAAACAGGATCGGGGAACCAATGGCCCCCTGTTGCAGACCGTTTTTAATGTTAAAGACCGTAGTGGAAGTTACGTCACCATTTTTCACAACGAACTTTCTACCTGTTATCATGTCATAGACCATGTATAGCAATGGTTTACTTATACCCAGCCTGACCAACTTGAGGAAGAGGCCCTCTAACCAAACGGTGTCGAATGCCTTCTCCAAGTCAATCAGGCAGGCACCCGTGCACTGATTTTTGTTTTTATTCCATTGTATGTCGGACGCCAGTTTTGACGCGGCATTAATGGTATCATGCCCCGCTCGGAATCCGAACTGGTTGTCCGGTATGATTTTCTTTTCATCAGCCCATTGCTTCAGAACTCGAATGACTATCTTTTCAAAAACCTTGCTTATGCAGGGAAGTAGACTGATCGACCGAAGATTTGTCGGAATGGACTTATCTTTGTCCCGTTTAGGGATCGGTTGAACAACAGCTGTTTTCCAGTGCGTGGGGTAATGTGCATTACTCAGCGCATTGTTGAACAAGGTTGTGTAAATTTGGACCGCTTCGGGGGGAAGATGGCGAAGCACAATGTTCGGTATTCCATCGATTCCCACTGACTTTTTCTTCTTCAGCGAGTGGAAGATACCCTGGAGATCGTCTTGAGAAATCAAGATGTGATTCCCATCATTGGCGACGGCACTATGTGCCAGTTTGACTTCTATTTACACAACAAATGAACATCGTGCGCAGGTACATAGATGGGATATGGAAGACCTTTTTTTTTTATGAATCGCTTGATATCCCTCCACGTTGTATGTAAATGGTTGAGAAAAAACCGTAATTTCCGTCCGTTTTGCTGAAGCACACATTGATAATTCAAACTTCAACATGTATGGACCCAGTCAACGAATTGTACTCATTATGAGTAGGGATGTGAATGAGAGATTGGGATAGGCATCAATGACAAAAGAAAATTCAAATTCTTCTCTGAGTTCTGGTTTGAGCAGTCTTATTATTGTTTTAAATTAAAAAGTGCGGTAATAATGCAGGTAAAGTACCGGTTGAAGAAACAAACCCGGGCAAAGCCGGGTACGAAATCTAGTTATTTAATAAATTGAATTGAATATTCACTTATGAATGGTGTTCAACCCTCTAATGCCTACTACCGCCTCTGCGCAGGGTATACGTTTGCAAGTGTTAAGAGGTAACGGTTCATGTGTCATTGCACATTCCGTTGCAATTTATTTCCAGCCTGTGGTGTACTTTGTTTCCAAGTTAAATTCGTTTTAAGTCGAAAATATCAGGAATACCTTGCTTTACTTAGCTCTTTGGATTCTCACATATTTTGAACAGTAAAGGTCCAAAATTAGATTTTCTTAAAATTTGTTGCATATTCTTAATATTTAGGTGCATACGATTTTATGAACAAGTTTTGAATCGAATCAAAAAAATAAAATATTAAACGGTAAACCCTTAATCACCTACCATTGTTACGGTCCAGGAGACCGCCCACAGATTATAACAAAAATTTACGTTTTGGGGTATTCTTCTTCTTCTGGTGGTGCTACAGTCCGCCACCAGCTGTCTCCAACTGCGCAAACCCAGTTGGTTGAGGTCCTTCTCCACCTGAGTGCGCCATCGGTTCCGTGGGCGTCCTCTATTGCGTTGTCCCACTGGTTCGGAGTCGAAGACTCTTCGGGCCGGAGCTGAGTTGTCCATACTCTCTAAATGGCCTAGCCATCTTATGCGTTGGATCCGAAGACCCCTGACTAGACTCATGTCGCTGTACAGCCTGTGCAGTTCGTGGTTGAATCTTCTACTCCAGAAACCGTCAACGCAAACAGGACCAAAGATCACACGCAGAGCTTTTCTCTCGAAGAGACCAAGGACTTCCTCATCCTCTTTTGAGATTGTCCATGCCTCCGCGCCCTACATCAGGACTGCGATGATCAAGGTCTTGTATAAGGTCAGCTTGGTCCTTCGAGAGATGGCTCTACTACTCAATTGCATCTTGAGCCCATAGAAACAGCGGTTGGCAAGAGTTACTCTGCGTTTGATCTCGGTACTGATGTTGTTTGTACTGTTTACTGCGGAGCCGAGGTATACGAAGTCCTTGACTACCTCGAAGTTATAGCTGCCTATGGTGACGTTTTGGCCAAGTCGTCGATGTTGTGTGTCCTTTCTTGATGACAGCATATACTTCGGTTTGCCCTCATTCACCGCTAGACCCATTTTAGCCGCTTCCGCCTCAATGGCAGCACACGCCTCATTGACGACTCGCTGTGTTCTGCCAATCACGTCAATGTCATCCGCGTATGCTAGCGGTTGTACGGACTTCTGGAAGATCGTGCCTCTAGTGTTGGCGTGTGAGTCTTGCACGATCTTCTCCAGGATGATGTTAAAGAAATCACATGACAGCGCGTCGTCTTGTCTAAAACCTTTTTTAACATTGAAGGTCTCGGTGAGTTCGTTACCGACCTTGATGGAGCAGCGAGAGTTCTCCCTCGTTATCTTGCACAACCTGACGAGTTTGGCAGGAATGTCAAAGCTAGACATGGCTATGCACGCTGTCATATGCGGCCTTGAAATCGACGAATATGTGGTGGGTGTCGATCTGCATTTCTTCGGTTTTTTTCCAGGATCTTCAGTAATGTGAAGATTTGGTCGATGGTGGACTTCCCCGGCCTGAAACCGCACTGATAAGGACCTATCAGGTTGTTGACGAATGGTTTCAGACGCTCACACAAAACGGCAAAGAGGATCTTATAGGCGATGATGAGGAGAATTATCCCTCTATAGTTGGTGCAGTCAAAGGGGTCTCCTTTCTTGTGGATTGGGGTATTAACAAAGTAAAAAAATAAACAGAATTTTTCATAATACCCTTAAGCTTTATTTTCAGATCTCAGACAAACCCGTGTTAAAAGAGACATGAAGAATGTACACGGAAACAATCGGGCATGTGCGATGGAATGTAGTTCCATATGTTGCATGTGATGAAAATAACGTAACTAGCTTTATTCGCTATTCACATCGTGCTAATCGAATGAAAAGTATAAAAACGGAATCATTTTTTTTTCTAGACCGTGTAAAAACAGGATTCGGCGTACTACTGTCGGAAGCTGTTCCGGGTATTCGTTTTCTAACTGTTTATAGTCTGAAAGTTGCGATATTATCCGAAAGAAGTTACACTTAATATTAGTGACTCCACAAGGAATTAACATTCAATAAAAATTCGATATTTGTAGGAAACTAAAGGTCAGTGGATCGGATTCCGGTACAATTAATTTAAGTATTTTACGCACCGGGAAATGCTTGCGTAAGAATTGTAGGTTGTCCTTTACTGGCGAATGAACAATAGAACGCACAGCACAAGTGGTTGTTATGGATTCTAGGACCAAGGGCAGTGGTGGCACTTAATACACAAATTTTATTAGAAATGTGCGATGGAATGAAAGTCACCAAGTACTTCTCAGAAATAGGAAGAGTGAAAGGCAGGGTCTAGCTAATATTTAAGCTTGAGATAAGTGCCAATAATTCAGTTCAACCCAAGTTTGAATACTGCCAATGGACCTGAAGAGAAGACCTTATTTGAAATTGTTGCAACGCCTAACCGGGTTGTAGAAACAGAGATGGTCGAACAAAGATGTTGGTTCTGTTTGATGGGATAAGACACGTTCAGAGTCTACTTCCACAGCTGATATCGGTTGAGCCATAGGAGGAGGGTTCAAGTGCAAGTCATGACTAAACTGCCAAGTATTCAGATTAAGAACTCCTCAGAAGTAAATTTGAAGTTGTATTTGATGAAAATACAGATAAAAATAATCCGCTTGGTTTTTGGGAAACCTTTTATGATCTTTGGTTTTTGGGTCAAATACATCGGCGTCACGGGTTAGGAAATGACGAAACCATCGTTTAAAGAATGTTGGAACTCCAACTCTGTCTGTTTATCAGAAATAATTGACAGCTTCCTGATACTTACTGTGCCTCCTAACCAGGTCTGAGCCTGAACACTAGGTGTTTTCGTTCGTAGACGGGCACCAGAAAAAATAACGGAACAGAATTGTTAAGTCCACGATCACGGAAATAGAGCGGGTAGTGCAATTCCTTTGTATTTGGCACGTACTTTTGCAAAATAGACCTTCCCCGGCTGGAGTAGGGTCTTAGCCTGCTCTCTTATTTCTGACGAGCATACTCCTCTGCCAGCCATCAAGTACAAGCATTCTGTCTTGAGTCAGCGATGACTTGGTCATTACACGGCCTTCGTCCACTTCTAGTTCCAGGAGGCTGGGATTTGTGGTGTAGCCAGTCGAGGGAAATTTTTTTCAGTGGTGTCAGCGGAGTCAGTGGTTATTTTTTCTCTGACATTTGCCATTCGAAATAATTCGCGGAAGGAACAGATTCTTATTAGCACAAGTTGAGGTTGGGAAAACTGGGCTGATTGTCCCTCTATTTAAAAAAGATGACAAAAGAGACTGATTTACCTTCAGGGGCTTATCTCGTTTAAGTCTTCCCAGGAAAGTCTATCTAAGTTTAGGTTTCTTCGTTAAGGTTCTAGAACCTTGGTCGATGGGATGAACAGTGCGGCTTTCGTCCCGGCAGAAGTACAATCGACCAGGCTTCCACTCCAAGAATGGTGCTTGAGAAGGCTTTGGCATATGCCAAGGCGATCTACAACTGTTTTGAACATTTGCAAAGTCATAAACTCTGGGGTACCCTGCTGGAGTGTGGAATTGACTTGAGGTCCATTCAGTCTCTGTACACAAACTGTAGCAACTGTGTTCGGGCTTAACGATGCTTAATCAATACGTTTTACTGTGGGTGTTGGACTGCGCCAAGTGTGCGTCTTGTCACCTATACTTTTTCTTGTATATATGGACTGGACGTTGCATCACAACCGAGGCGAGGAATGTTTCACATCAGGTGATTTGAGGGTAAGTCATCTCCTTTCCAGACCTAACTCCAGCTTGCACTCGATAGGTTTTCGGTCGTATGTGCTGGTGCTGGGATGAAGGTTGACGGGGACAAATCAGAGATTGTGCTCAATTCCAGAATGCCTGTTCAATGCACTCTTACATGTTAGTGGAGACTTATTGAAGCAGGTGGAGACGTTTTAGTATCTCATTGTCTTTTTCACGAGTGATGGGAGGAGTTTTGTTGAGCTTTCCTATAGTATTGGTTAATCTGGATCAGCTTTTGAAGCTGCCTGGAAGATCTTTAATCAGCAAGTCGAGCTTACCTATGGTCATGAAATTTGAGTAATGAACTTCTAAAACTTCGAGTTTTAAGTCTGAAAAGCTTGTAATAGCTTGTCTCTTTGAAGCAAAATACTGACCAACTACCGAGAATAAATGCGTGTTTGCTGCACCCATCTGTCCCGACGATCATTCATTTGTCAATTGTAGCTCCCATCGGTCTCCAGTCCAGTGGAGCTGCGTGAGTGTCATTCAAGTCAGTTAATTTCAAGGTTTTCATGATTCCAGCTTTAACGCCCAGGTTCTGGCAGCCACCCCATATTAGATGATCATTGAAAAACTCCCCTGCCTCCCCCGAAATTCGCAGCATACCTTGACGCGCCAAAGTATCGAAACGCGAGAGAAAACAAAACAAAACAAAAAATAAATCAATGTCACTGTGTCGACCAGCAGCTGCTTAAATTATCCATGAGATATGCGAGTGCTCAAGAACAGCAAACGCCGCTTATCACAACTGCGGAGTGCCATTGACTAATGTATCCGCACTCCATCTAGGGTATCTCTTCCACGGCTTCAGCACGTGTGTCACCTCGTATTGCGGGAGGTCGGTGGGGCGGCTCCCATCATCGGTGAGTGAATGCCGATTGATTGATTAACCGAAAACGAATTGTTTTGCGAAGCTTCACTCACCATTCGGGATACAATCCGAAACATTAGAGCGCCTTTGGAGGGGGCTCTGCCATAAGGCAATCCCCATTTGTTTCCATCGAACTTATAATTAGTATCGCGCGTCGACGAATTTGGGTCCACACTCGAGCGTACAAGTGAATCTGACGTTTACGACTAAGTGTGAGCCGCACACCTAAACACGCACACATTCGGGTGCTCTGTTAGATAATTTATCTATTGCCGTTCGAACCTCAAAGATAGCGCTTTGGCAGTGGCGTCGTCTATTTTTACTTGACGCGGACAACAGCTTGCTGGCCTGGGCCCCTGGTGGCAGTGGAAGTGCTCTCTTGGTTTTCATTGTCACGTTTCAAGTTGCGACACTCGCAGCCACCCACGGCGATAAGGCGACCTGATATCTGACGCTTTGCTGACTGCCTGCGGTAATCCTTTATCGCGTGAACCGATGCATACGCCGCGCCGATCCACGGCCAATTCTCTCGCCCTGAATAGTAATTCTTTTTTAATTGTCAGCCAATGCGGCTGAGACTGGCAGCGAGGGGGGAGGGAAATTTCTGAACAATAATTGAATACGAGAGTGTATCTATGTGTGTTTTCCTTTCCATTACAGGACAACAAACCCGAAGGATATTTGTGAAATTGGACTGAAGACTGTTCGTGCTTGGCGGACATCTATTAAATTCTTTAATTGAATTAAACTGATAGATACTGATACAGATACAAAGCAAACTAAGGCGACAGAGTCAGCGAAGGAGTGAGAGACACCAGGTGACAAGATGTACGGAATGCTGTTGGAAAGTGTCCAGCACTATGTGCAGGTAAGCACGCGACAATTCATTCTGCCTCTGCCGCTCGGTTCGTGTATCTACGCATCCATCGGGTGTCATTGGTTTGAGTTGTCGTGTTTTGTGTGGTTTATTTATTTTATTCTTCAGTTTTGTTTTGTTTTTTTTTTTTTTTTACGATGATGACGATAAAGAGCGATGGCATTTGAATAATGAAGAGTGTAATTAAGTTGTGGAAGCCAGATACTTGTATCTGCTGGTGGGAAGGCGCACGCAAGTTGTTTGCGTATTTCGGGGCAGTGTTGCGGCGAAGGGATGTGGCCTGATCTTATGGGGTATCAGTTTCATTGTTTGTGTTGACATTGAGTGAGGAACAGGGGACAGGCGATGTGACTATTAGAAATTTATGGAGTGCAAGTTGAGTCTATCTGGGGACATCAATCGACAGTTATGACAAATAAAGTGTGATTAATCGAGAATTCAATTAATGCGACCTTTCGTGTATCTAAATGGACTCGTGAAGGGCGGCCAAATTTAATATTTCTGACGACGATTGATAGATAGAGTCATTATTTTAAAAGGAAGGTTGTTGTTTTCGCTGGTTTTTGGGAGGCAGCAAAACTTGCTGGCGACGGTGACTTTGAGTTGAAGTGAACGGGGGCTAGACAGAGTGTCAATGTTTGACAGATCGAAATGGTTTACAGAACAGTTGCTAGCTATCACTTTGACTGTGAGTCGACTGTGACAGTCGAACTTCGATTACTCGAATGTCTAAACAGATTATTTGGCGTCACCTTCAACAAGTCGAATTCTGAAGAGAAATTTTAGTCTTATAAGGAATCTTTCCGGGAACTGCGTTTCTCTGTTCCTATGACCTAGTATAAACAAAATCGTGGTTTTGGTGAATATTCTGAGCGGGGGGAAGACGACGAAATTCCTTTGATTTTCAGAACTGAACGCCCAAAGGAAAGAAATGATGGAGAAATTCAACTGCAGCAACCAAAAATATACAAGGTGTTACGTATAATGATTCTCTGCAGGAGTATGTCGGTATTGTTACTTAGGAGTTTCCCCCGGATGAAGATATTGTCGAGATACAGTGAAACCTGTCAAATTGGACGACCCTTGGGAGCCAAGAACGGTTGTCCGGTTATGGAGGTCCCTTTAAATCCTCAATCCTTCCCTGATTTTATGGTCCAAATATTAACAGCCTTTGGTATTATATTTCGATCCTTTGTAGAGACGAAAATACGAATATTAGTGTTCATTCATGACCTAAATCATTCTATTTTTAGATATATCTTTTCATCCCTTTTAAGTGGTCACCAACATGCTACGATCGATGACAAGTACTTCATCGACGCTTCATCCTTAGGTTAGGTGTTTGAAAATAATTTTATATGTAGGCAGTTCGAAAATAAAGTTGAATGATAACGGACGTGTTCCATTACGCTACAACACAGCGAATTGAAAAGTATTTTTAATTTGCAAAGTAATGCGACTTTCAGTCTTTCCTTGGAAGGTTTACCCCCAAATTCATTTTTGAGCTGAAGTGACTTTGTAGATTTTGTTTTAAGAAACAACGCAGTTTCAACCAAGTTAAATATGAAATCCTCACATGTAGCAGTACCACCATCAGCCCCTTGCCTGTTGTCCGTTGTGTCGCAATTTGTAGGCCTCGAGACATCAATTAGATTCGGGTTCACAACTAAATACAGTGAAACCTGCTAATCGGGACACTCTGTAATCAGACCATGGACCATATAGGTTGTCTCTGCGTTTCTTAATGTATTTACCATTCAAGTTATCAATCTTGGTTTTTTTTGTTATTAAAAGAGCCTAAGCTTACAAATTCTCTGGCTAAGCTGACACACTTAAATGTCAAAACATCCATTTCGGTCGGCAAGTGATAAACAACATTCTCTATATTATTATATATATATATAAATTGTTGAACACCACTTTGATTTCCTGCTTGGTACTGAAAATTCTTTGTACAGTGGAATCCCCTCCCCCTGAGTTGACTTGTCATGTAGGATGACACGGAGGTTCGACTTAGAGAGAGGTTTTTGTATGGAAAAGAGTTAATAATAAGAGTTGCCTTCCTTGAGAGTGTTCTTCCTCGTAACACTTCCAAATCTCAAATTTGTGTTCAATATCAAGTTCGCCGTAGTTGCGCTTACTAATTTTTGATTCTTTTTCAAATTCTTTTCACTTAACGGAGAAGCACGAAATGTAGGTATACATGCAAGCACATTACATGTCCCTTTCTAGAACATGGTCCAATTAGTCAGGAAAATGCATTAAGAAACGCAGAGCATATATATGATCCGACTAGTAGGTGTCCCGATTATAGAGGGAAAAAGTATGTAAAATAGCAGGGAAAGTATAGAGTGCGGACAGTGTGTGCCCATTTAGCAGGTTTCACTGTATTTAGGTGTGAACCCGAATCTATTCTTCTTCTTCTTCTTTATTTGGCGCTACAGTCCGGGGTGGACCTGGCCTCAACCAACAAGCCTCTCAAATTAGCAAGGTCTTTGGCTAGCTGTCTCCAGTGTCGCACGCCAAGTTGGTTGAGGTCCTTCTCCACCTGGGTGCGCCACCTTAAACGCGGGCGACCTCTGTTGCGTTGTTCCACGGGTTCGGAGTCGAAGACTCTTCGTGCCGGAGCTAAGTTGTCAATACGCTCTACATGGCCTAGCCATCTTATGCGTTGGATCCGAAGACGCCTGACTAGACTCATGTCGCTGTACAGTCCGTACAGTTCGTGGTTGAATCTTCTCCTCCAGAAACCGTCAACGCAAACAGGACCAAAGATCACGCGCAGAGCTTCTCTCTCGAAGATACCAACTACTTCCTCATCCTCTTTTGAGATTGTCCATGTCTCCGCGCCGTACAGCAGGCCTAGGATGATCAAGGTCTTGTATAAAGTCAGCTTGGTCCTTCAAGATGGCTCTACTACTCAATTGCCTCTTGAGCCCATAGAAACAGCGGTTGGCAAGAGTTACTCTGCTCTATTTTGTTTGTACTGTTTACTGCGGAGCCGAGGTAGACGAAGTCCTTGACTACCTCGAAGTTATAGCTGCCCATTGTAACGTTCTGTCCAAGACGTCGATGTTGTGTGTCCTTTCTTAATGACAGCATATACTTCGGTTTGCCCTCATTCACATCTAGACCCATTTGGGTCTATTTTGGCCGCTTCCGCCTCAATGCCAGCAAACGCCTCATTGACGGCTCGCTGTGTTCTGCCAATCACGTCAATGTCGTCCGCGTATGCTAACAGTTGTACGGACTTCTGGAAGATCGTGCCTCTAGTGTTGGCGTGTGAGTTCTGGACGATCTTCTCAAAAATAATGCTGAAAAAGTTACATGACAGCGCGTCGCCTTGTCTAAAACCTTTTTTGACATTGAAGGTCTCGGTGAGTTCGTTACCGACCTTGATGGAGCAGCGAGAGTTCTCCACCGTCATCCTGCACAACCTGACGAGTTTGGCAGGAATGTCAAAACTAGACATGTCATATGCGGCCTTGAAATCGACAAAATGGTGGTGGGTGTCGATTTGCATTTCTTGGGTCTTTTCCAGGATTTGCCGTAGTGTGAAAATCTGGTCGATGGTGGACTTCCCTGGCCTGAAGCCACACTGATATGGACCTATCAGGTTATTTATAAACGGCTTCAGGCGAGTACACAAAACGGCAGAGAAGATCTTGTAAGCGCTGTTCAGGAGACTTATCCCTCGGTAGTTGGCGCAGTCAAAGGGGTCTCCTTTCTTGTGGATCGGGCAAACGATTCTGAGATTCCACTCATCGGGCATGCTTTCCTCCGACCATATCTTACAGATGAGCTGGTGCATGCGCCCAACCGGATCATCTCCAGCTGCCTTAAAGACTTCAGCGGACAGTCCGTCCGCACCGGCAGCTTTGTTTGAATTCAGTCTTCATATTGCTATCTTGACCTCGTATAAGTCGGGGGGACGGAATTCTCGTCGATCATCGTCCATATTGAGTGGGAAATTCTGCCTGACAGCGGTATTGGTGTCATCATCGCCGTTTGGCAGTCTGCAGAAGTGGTTCTTCCAAATTCTCAGTATCGACTGCGACTCTTCTACTAGTTGTCCATTCTCATCCCGGCAGGCTTCTGTCCGAACCTTATATCCCTTGGATAACTGTATCACCCTCTGTTAAAACTTTCGAACATCGTCTCCATCTCCTCGATCGCGCACTTCTCGTGCTCTTTCTTCTTTCTCCTTGGAAGCCCGGGCTCGTCCCTACGTATCTGTTCGTAAAGCCCACGAACAGCTCTCTTTGTTCGTTGCAGCGTTGCTTTGTAGGCTTCCAGCTTCGCTGCATGTGCCAGCCTACACTCGTTGTCAAACCATGGGTTTTTTCTTGGTGGTGCCGCAAAACCCAGCACATCAGTGGCAGCATCTTTGATGGCTTCTTGACAACGCCTCCAATCTTCTTCGATTGTTTGCGCAGGTGGCGACGAACTTAGAGAGAGATTCCGGGAGACTCGATCGGCAAAGAGCCTAGCAGTCTGTTGCGATTGTAGCTTTCCGACGTCAAACCGCGGTGTCCTTTCTCGACTCCGTCGATCTCTTGATATCCGAGTTCTTACCTTGGCTACAACAAGAGAATGGTCCGAGTCGATGTTGGGTCCTCTGAACGTTCGACAGACAAAGCTTAAGACTTTTTGCCTAAGTCTGCCTCGAACAACAATTTCATATTCTTTAACCCTCGGGCGGAGGGTCCGGGTTTATCCGGTGTCGGTAACCTCGCTGAGGCTGTGAGCGCCGCCGTTGTCCCTAAAACTACAGGGATCTGCCGCCGCCATCTCAATTCCCCGACCTGGCCTTGAAAGGACCTTCTAGACCTGTACTCCGAAAATGTCGAAGTAGCTCTAGAAGGACTGCGCACCAGGTAGCTTCTTCTGACTGGAGTTTCGGATGCCGCCGTTGGCCAGACAGTTTTCCAGCTCCTCCGCCGCCATCCATAAAGAGAGATGAGCCCTGGTACAGGCACACTCTCCCCCATCTCTCGTCTGCAGCCGCCAACGACGTCCCACGGGGGTTGGTTACCCCATCTTCGATCGAAGGTGCTCGGCTCCCAGATTTCACCACGTGGAGGTGAGAGTAGGAGTTCGCTGATAGAGGCTAAGTGCAGATGCTATATCAACGCTTTGAAATCCTTATTCGAATAACTGCGTGCAATTAATTGAGTAGATTACCTTATGTAGTCTAATCTGCCATCTCTGCCGTCCACCGAATACTTAACCTAGAGCGGACAGATATGTTGTCGTACACAGATGATGCATAGAAGATGGAACGCAGTGAAAAGTCATATAATCTCGAATTTGAGCAACGAGTTGAATGGTTGCAATTTTGATATCTCCTGTTGAACACCGTGTATCAAGTCTCTTACCTTAAACCCAAACGCACAGACAGTCCCCGCGTTCCTCTCGGTAGAGAGATTAGCGGAAAAAATGTAATTATCACATTTGATTCACCATGCACCTCCAGCTCCCCAAGTAAATTGATTTGCAAAATTATGTTGTTCTTCATAAATTCATTAAGGCCAGCATTCAATGAACCCGAAAACATGCAAAATGAAAATAAATGTCAAACCCTCTTAGGAGAATGATAAAGAGTCAAACATAATTGCCACCCGGAAGAAAAGCAAAAACTCGTGTAAATTCTCTTATGAGCCCATAAATATCACTTTGTCTTGAAAACTTTTCGCCAACATGCCAAGCAGACGTGTTAAAATGAAAATGAAAACGTGGCCGACAAGCACTTCGTCTATGTTGTCATCATGTGCAAAGTTGGACAAATGGATTTCAATAAGCAGTCGTGGCCGAGCGGTTAAGGCGTCTGACTAGAAATCAGATTCCCTCTGGGAGCGTAGGTTCGAATCCTACCGACTGCGGAGTGACGCAAGTCTTTTTTTTTCTTTTCTTCTCTTCCACCTCAGATTTCTTGACACAATCGTAAGTGGTAATGTGCCTGTTTGTGTACTGAATTGATGTGAGACGGTGTCGTCATGGTGGGTACGTCAGTGTGATGGAGCTGTCTTCAGATCGAAAGCACATACAAATTTCGTTCAGGTATTCACGTCGTTCTCAGAATTTCCAGCAGTTACCTAGCCTCTGTCGGTGTTTACAGCTCATACAGTCGCAGCGGGTGATGGTTCGATCTGATTGTTGTTATCTGCTGACAACGCAAATGGGTAGAGTGCTTTGCTTAGCAATATTTTCTGATTCTTTTCTGTTTTTGATTCAGATCTGGCTTTTGATTGCGATGCATATGTACTATATTATATTTAATTTCATAGCATTTGCAGCGTTGATGTGAACCCGTCACCTTGGCGTAAACCTCTTTCAGAGGTCGCGTCATCCCGTTGACCACAATCTTCGTCTTTGACTAGGCCTACAGTCCGAGGTGGACCCAGACCTCGGCCTTAACCGACATCGACCGAATACGGTCTTGTGCTAGTTCTGCACGTTGAGCCAGAGATTTGGTTTTTCTTTAACTTTCCAGAATCTTGCCTTGATTATATTGCATTGATCGCGACTTTCAAACATTTAGGCGAATGGTTTCATTCTCGTCTTTATTCTCACAGCCTAAAACTATGCCATTGATCTACACTCTGGGCTAAGGTTAGGTTAGGTTCAAGTGGCTGAATGCTGCGCAGAGGGATAGCAGCCGCACATAGGTCAACATAGGCCCATTGAGTTACCAGTTAGTGCTTCTTATAAAGCGAAGAAGATGGCTGACTAATGTTGCTTAGTGCAGCCAAGTTATCGAAGTAGTGGGCCTCTGAATTTGCGGGAAGAGCGAGCACTGCGGCTTAGCGTTTAGGAACGATCGCCGGCCAAAGTTGTGTGGTGATGAGGGGTCCTGTGCCTGATGCCATCTGCGGTTTGTTTGATCAAGAGTTTCAAGCTTTAGCAGATGTTCTAGAATAGCGATATGCGTGGAGGGTGGGCCTCCACCCGGAATGAGTACAGAATTTGTACCCTTTCTAGCGAGTTCGTCCGCGTAGGATCGTTGAATTTCCAGGCCAAGGTCTTTCCAGCGATCTTAGTCTGATCGCAGTACACATTGCTATCTGTCTGCTTTGGAGGAGGGAGTCCTTAAGGCTCCGCTAATGCATACGCACGCGATCTTCTCTGCACAACCAAATAGCAACGCCATACAATAGTATGGGTCTGACTACTGATACATATAGCCATTGAACTATCCGGGGATATTGTGCCCACTTCCTGCATTGAAGAGCCGTGGAGGCCTTCTTGACACGTACCTGGATATGGAACTCCCCGCTTAACTTCGTATTTGACCTAGGAATTTTGCGCTTTCATTTAGCTGTAAGGGGGTCCCACATAGTGTGGGAGTGCCGAAGTTTAGGAATCTTGTACTTCCTTGAAAAGAGTACTAAGTTCGGTTTTTGTGGATTGACGACTGGGCGACATTCCATTCCAGTCCATTTCACCAGCATGCAGAGAACAGATTGTTTATCTGCATCGCAGGGGCATTGCGACCGCCATGGAAACATTGCTACAGCATCTATGGGAAGCTACCAAGGCCGCGTTAAGGCTACGGGAGTGCAACCGCTGGAACAGATCGTAGAGCTTAGGTCATACAAAGATAATCAGAAATGCGAGACTACCAACGCATACAGATTATATAGCAACCGCTTTAGACTTCGAGTTTGGGTTCAAAACACTCATCCCAGAAAGACAAGATTGGGAAAAAAGATCTGGTAAGAAAACCAGGCTACCTGGAGATCTACACAGAGGGCTCAAAAACAGACGAGGGCACCGGACTAGGAGAATTCGCGGCATCGCCGGACATATCCTTTTCCCTGTCTCTTCGCCTGCTCAACCATTGTAGTGTATTCCAGCCAGAAGTTAAGGCTATCCAAGGGGCTGCCCGCTTATTGTCAATGAAGCCGATAGACGGGATATCTATAGCCATCTACATAGATAGTCAGGCGTCCATTAAGGCTCTGGATACACCAGCAATTAAATCGAAGATGGTAAGAGTTTGCCGTCTATCTCTTAGGGAGATAGCGGTTAGATGCAACTTCATCCTATGCTGGGTACCTGGGCATAGTGGTTTTCCAGGCAACGAAAGGGCCGACGAGTTAGCAAGATTAGGGGTGGGACTGATACTGCCAAAGAATCAGGACACCCCATATCCTTAATAATAATATGCGTGGCGCGACAAGTCCGAGGCGGTCCTGGGCCTAGCTTCTCAGCAACCACTCGTGATGTGCGTGCTATTGTTCTTTCACGAGTGGAAGGGACCTACGGTTTAATGCCGTCTCCGAACGGCGAATTTGAGAAGCTTTTTCTAGACAGGAATACTCTTTGAGCACTGTCAGTGACTCGAAAGAGGCGGAGCCGTGAATTACCAAAGGTGGTAAATTCGGGTATCGAACCTGGCAACCTCTGGGTAGGAGTAGACGCACTTACCCACTACGCCACGGCGACCCACTCCAAGTAATAAGCACCATGTTAGTTACGGATGTCCCACATGTAGGACTTCGAGGCTTATTTGGCCCACACTAAATCCAAAGAAAACAAATACACTCCTAAAACTAAACAGGAATGTAACAAGGAACGTAGGGCATTATGACCGGCTACTGCCTTCTCGGAATCCATGCCAGAAGAATGGGAGCTCCCCATAACGTCCACTGCAGAAGCTGTAGAGACGAGGAGGAAGAAGAAAATATGCTTCACCTTCTCGGCACTTGTCCAGCCCTTGCAAAAACTAGAAATGATGTTCTAGGCAACCACTTTTTCAATAACCTATAGGAAATGTCACACTTAGACATACAAGACATAGCCAAGTTTATTAGGAAAACAAATTGGCTGTAAATCAGCACTGGAGTGGACTTGTCAAAGCAGGCCACTAGAATACCATTAGCCGGTCTCCAGGTTTATTTCCTTTTCTTTAGTGGAGTCCCTTTGAATTAAAGGGCAGCCGGCTTAAAGCACCGGGAAGTGATAGAACAAAGGATCCAGAACTGCTACAGTGGTGGCAATCACCCTAACCTAACCTAATGTGGTCAACTTGGTTGTGACATCGTACCACAATCCTGGTGAGTGTATTTATTTTCGTTTGTTCACAAGTCTCGTTAAATGTTGAGAGATTTTGCGATACTACATCATATAAGCGTCCAGGGCAAGATCCATTTGTAAAATTCGTTAAAGCTTGGCGATGCGTAGGTCTTGAGGACGCCGTGCAACCGAATCTTCTGGACGGTAGCAATATTGTCAGACGGTTGATTGATCACAGGATCGACGTGAATCCTTTATGAATGTAGAGATGAGTGAAGCGTGTGCTAGCTACAGAGAGATTGAATATACTCCGTTCCTACCTTGTAACGATGACTCTAGCAAACAAACTGTTTAATTTTAAGCAACGTTTTGCCACAGTCATGACGCGACCTTAATTTAGACTTGTACATGTCTAAAAACATCCTTCAATCTCCAATAGTCATGGTGATCACTCTAAGCACATTTTAAATCTGAACCGCAAACAGTGCCCCCGAATGCCAACAGTTGAACACCACAAATCAGTCAAGGTCTCCTCTAGTGAACCACAAGAGATGTCGCGATGGCAAACTGTTCCTCACCGAAGTGAGTTCTATTCCCATCCCTTCACGCAATTTCGTCACACTGACAGTAAGCGTCTACTTTTCAACAAGTTCAGAAGAGGATTCAGCGCGTCACGATGTCTCATTTTGTTCCGCAATCAATCGGCATCCTGCCGCACTTCGTCACAACACAACTCACACCATTCGCAGAACAAATATGAGTCAATGGGGATTTTCCTGAGAAAAGTTATTTATGGCCCATACCGCGGGAGGACACGTCTGGGCCCCCATGCATACCCACAGCCTCATCCGTTGGCACTAAGCATTAGGCGCGCGCTTACGAAAAGTCTCACCGCCTCGCACGCTGCCCGTGCTTATGTAAGAAACAACACAATTATTTAATAGCCTCCAGGAGCGCGTTATGTACAGCACGAAAGTCAATCCACGGCCGGAATACAATACAATCCGCGCACACATACCGTCCCAACAGCCTTTGTGTTGACATCGCCGAAATTGAATTTTCCACCCCATTCTCAAAGCCCTTCCGCCCCTCCCCCATGAGAGAAAGAGGTCTTGTAAGGATGATGATTTTCTTTCAATTCGCAGGCGGAATACGGAACGGATATATGGAAGAAAGTGTGCCAGATTGTTGACTGCAAACACAGCTCGTTCAAGACGCACCAGGTGAGCAAATATCTTGGCATCCTCTGCTCCGAGCAATCCATAATACATCACGTTTGATTTACATTCCAGCTGTACCCGGATCATCTGATGCCGGATTTGGCGGCAGCCCTCTCCGCGTGCACAGGGGAGTCGTTCGACGCGTGCATGCACTTCTACGGCAGATGCTTTGTGCGATTCTTCAGCAATTTCGGGTTAGTCTTCTGAGTCCCTCCCTCGCACGAGCAACCGCCTTACATTCCCTCTCTCTCCCCTCGTGTAGGTACGACAAGATGATTCGAGCGACAGGGCGGTTCTTCTGCGACTTCCTGCAGTCCATTGACAACATTCACCTTCAGATGAGGTTCACCTATCCCAAGATGAAGAGCCCCTCGATGCAGCTGACCGAGATGGACGAGAAGGGTGCCGTGATTGTGTACCGTAGTGGCCGGACGGGCATGTCCAAGTACCTGATCGGTCAGTTCATGGAGGTGGCCAAGGAATTCTACGGGCTGACGATAAAGGCATACGTGACCGAGAGCCAGAACGACATAACCGGCGGCACTGCGGGCCCCATCAAGCTGACGGACACCCCCAAGCCGGTCATCGTGAAGTACCGCCTCGACTTTGACAACTCCGACTATGTACGTATGGGACTGCACGAGTCCTCGTGTGGGGGTTTAAATTGAGTTTCACGTTTCAGATGGCCACGAGGATCAATATGATGGCGCACCCCTCCCAGTTGTCCCTGCCGCCGGTTGACTTGACCATTTTCCTGGAACTGTTCCCCTTCACGCTGGTCCTCAACCAACAAATGAACATCACCCACGCGGGCGAAAAGGTACGGAACGGGTCGGAAGGTACATTTAATTCGTTTGATTGATCCCCTCCCATATTTGCAGGTTATCGAGATGTGGATTCTACACAATCCGGGCAAGCCACCGAAGAGCTTCATCGGTTCGAAAATCACACAGCACTTCAATTGCCGCCGTCCCAAGGGGACACCCTTTGAATGGCAGGTCATCCGGCAAATGCGCACGGTTTTGTTTGAACTGGAGCTGATACGCACGGGCCGGAGTAAGATGTCGGATCTGCAGGCGGCCGTGATGGCCGAAACGGACGGCTATGACGAGATGTCGATGGATGAGGCTTGCAAGTACATACGCGGTGGCGGCGAAGAGGACGAGGATGAGCTGATGTCTGAGGAACGCAAAGTCTCGCAGGGGATGAAGAGTATCCTGCTCAAGGGGCAGATGTTCTACATCGAGGATCTGGACTCACTCATCTACCTCTGCAGTCCGCTGTGAGTATGATTGATGATGTTTCCTGTGATGGGGTCCTTCTAGGGCATGGTCACTTCGGCCGGCTTGTTGTTTATTGTAAAAGTTGTGACGCCAATCGGTGATGTGTCCTTGTAACTGCGGGGGATGTGATTTGGGCTTAAGAGCTTGCTCAAGAGCAGCACGTGCAAGTGATGGGCGAGGCATTTGTCACACAGATGATGGGAAACTGTAGCCTTTACTGCTTGTTACGTTCAGGTTCAGCTGCAACCTTGGCAGTACGCATTTGCTTCACTCGAGCAGTTTCACACCACTGTTCCAACACCTTTTGACTTCTTTTGACAGTCCGTTTCAATAATTCTCATTGAACATCGCATCAGAATCGATTATGCTTAAGTTCTTTCCTGACTGCGCTCACTCTACTGACAACTTGAGGGAGTTATCACAAGTTTTTCTTTCAAACTTTTCCAGTGTCAGTTTCCTGCGGAAGAAACAAAAAACAAATCCTTCAAACTTCGAAGGATGAATGGAATATCGATGGAAACCGCCCTCAGGGACTTGTTCGTGGCCACAGGCAATTCTTTTCTCGTCGTTTCGGATTGCAATTGACAAGTTGACAAAGTTGACAAATCGAAAGACAACTCACATGAGTGTTTTCGCAAATAGTTTCGGTCTGTAATCAAATGGCGGGGGGTTACTCAAAGGGGGTGCGTCCTTTTGGGATGTAAGCCCTTGACCTAGAAACTGGGAAGAAAACTTGTTGAGATTTTTTTTTATTGAACAGCCTAAGAGTATGCTTTCTTTTTTCGAATTAACACTTTAACTGAAATTAGTTAATAAAATGATAAGGGGTAAAGAATTTTTTTTCCATTCGTTAAGGTGTTGCTCTAAAAAACATTTTTCAATTTACCAGATATATTGGAAAATTTTAACTGTTGGAAATGCTCTAAATGACTCAGGTCGTCAACACTGTACTAGATTTTCGCCCAACAAACAAGTTCGAGCACCCCAGCGTGGGAGCGAAAGAAAACTGAATATTAATTTCGGTATTAGGCGATCGAATATCCTTACTAATATTATAAATGCGAAAGTAACTCTGTCTGTCTGTCTGTCTGTTACCCTTTTACGTCTAAACCAATGAACCGATTTTGATGAAATTTGTTAGAGAGATAGATTTGATCTTGGTGATGTACTTAGTCTATTCCGGGTCTAAGCGAGAAATGGGGCAAAATCATTGCATTTTTTCATCTTTACACAGTCCTGGCTAATTAATGGCTTATCGGCTTTTTAGTAAATTTATCCCTTATTCATTTGAGCTATCAACCATCCTTTTGCATTGTCCTGAAGCTGAGCAATGCTCAAAAGAATGCAACTAATTATCGTTTAAAAATGTCCATCATTAGAGACCATCGGCAAAAATCAACCAGCAGTGGCGACCGACCATTGACATGGTGTGTGTGTGGTTCTACGCATGCAGTAGCATATATATACAGTGGACTCTCCCTAAGTCGAACTCTCTATAACTCGAATATAACACAAAGAATTGGGGAAGTAAGTAGTGATTTAATGCGGGAACTAGAATACGATACTGATTCTTTAAAACGCCAAATAAGTCCAGTTTTGAATATAGGACAAAGATTAATCTTTGACAAAGTTATTCAAAAAATTTAATGTCTCGAAGGTGGTTTGTTCTTTCTGAATGCTCCGGGAGGCACTGGCAAAACCTTTCTTTTAAATTTACTATTAGTCAGGAAAGATAACAAAATTGCTGTTGAAGTAGATTCCTCTGGAATAGCTGCTACGCTGCTGAATGGGGGATGAACGGCGCAATCAGTTCTTAAATTGCCTTTGAACTTAGCTCATGAGGAAATGCCAGTTTGTAACATTAGCAAAAACAGTGAGCGTCGACGAATGTTGCAAGAGTGTATGACTGTTGGTTCGTGTTGAATGTACGATGTCCAGAGTATTAGGGGAGGGATGGTAGTACTTTTAGCTGGTGACTTTATACAGACCCTGCCAGTGATTACTAGGGGCACACCAGCAGAGGAAATAAATGCCTGGTTGAAAGCGTCTATATTATGGGTACACGTAAAAAAGTTCCGTTTGACTATAAATATGCGAGTTCCACTGCACAATGATGGACAATCAGGGCAATATGAGACTCGGAGAAGATCGTATGGCGACAGACAGTAAGGGCATGATTACACAGAGCCGTGAATTCTGTCAAAATATATATGATTTGAAAAATAATGTCTATCCCGATCTGCAAATAAATATGGGCAATCGAGATTAGTTGTGTGAAAGGGCAATTTTAGCGCCGAAAATGAGACAGTGTGGCAGAGAAACGAACAAATTATGTCATACTTGGGAGGAGGGGGGGGATGTTGTCAAATATCTATCGGTAGACAATGTTATGGACACTGAACAAGTAACGTCGTACCCTCGTACCCATTAGAATTTTAGAATCCTTTAGAATTATCAGGAGTGCCTTCTCATAAGTTCAGGTTTAAAATTGATGTTCCGGTTCTGTTAATGAGAAACCTTGACACGCCGAGGCTATGTAAACGGCTAGAAGTTACTCAATTGGGACGCAATATTATAAAAGTATTAATTATGACTGGGATGGCAGAAGGAAAAAATGTTTTAATTCCCCGTATTCCAAAAATTCCGACTGATCTGCCCTTTCAGTTTAAAAGAGTGCTGCAGATTCCCCTAAAAGCAGCATTTGCGATGACATTAAATAAAGCTCAAGGACAAACGCTTAAAGTAGCAGGTATACATTTAGAAAAAACCTATTTTTCCCATGGGCAACTCCATATGGCGTGCTCATGAGTATCGTGCCCGCAAAATCTTTATGTTTTAGCAGAGGATGGAAAAACAGAAAATGTGTTAAAATAAGATATTTACAGTAAATAACGGTAGTTTGCAGTTGGTATGTATTGTATTATATTATTCGGAAAGTTGGTATCCTAAAAATGAAAAAGGCTACCCAAAGTAACTATTCCACGCGGACGAAGTTTCGAGTAAAAGCTAGTTGTACAATAAATACTGGATCTTGCAGTGTGGCACTCTTTTTCGGTGTGCACTGACGAAGTGTACACATATAGACATCAGTATTAAAACATTAAACTTGTAGATGTTAAGGAATAAAAAGTCAGAAAATCGATTACTATATAAAATCTTTATTCAACTTCTACTCCAAATCTACTACAGCGGCAGCTTACGTATTGTCGAACCGCGAAAAGGAAAAAGAGACAGATTCGTGGAACCTGTCAAACACGAAACCTAGGTTCTTATGCTCTCGAGCTCTTAGCGGACGAGACTCGAATTCGTTGACGTTGTGTTGACGTGACACCTTTTCCTGGCTGTCTCCAGAAACCCGTCATAGAAAGTCACAATTGTGTTTTCAAAGGCGCAAAGAGAGAGAGAGAGAGAGAGAGAGAGAGAGAGAGGGAGAGAGAGAGAGAGAGAGAAACAGTAAACAAGGGTTTCCTTTATCCATATAATTTAAAATTGCTACACGTGGAAAAGAGTCTTAAGAGAGTCTTACTTAAGCTTTTTACTTGTTTTCTTTTTTTTGGATTTTTTTAATACATACCAAATACAGTGGGACACTTCTTACGTCGAAACTCTCTTACTTCCCTCTAATTCGAAAAAATTATAATATCCCGTGACAATTCGATTTGCCACTATGTAAATAAATACTACGAATACGATCAGTACCGAGATTTAACACAATTGCTGTTTCTTTTTGCTCAATATGTAATTGAGTAGTAGAATCCTCTATCGAAGGAACAAGCTAACATTATAATTTAACACCTTGATCAGCGCTGCCAATGGCGTGGAAGGATTGATCATATCACAAGCGGAGAGAATGTCCTGCTTTGGTCCTGAAAAGATCGGGCCCACCCCGGACTGTATCATCAGAAGCAGAAGAAGAACAAGGACTTATGCTTGACCAAATTTGAAGTACTTTTTTGATAGTATTTGTGAACACGCGAGCACCTTCTGTATGGCAGTAAATATTAAATTGTTTTATTTGCATACCATTTCTGTGTACTTTCAATTAGTTCAGACACAGACCAAACTTGACTTCTGTTTATTTTATTATTTATTCCCACCATTGAAGATGCCGAATTATTTATTGAATAATAGTACAAATTTTAATGCAAAAATGCAGGTACATGCATGCCACCTACGTCATCTATATTTACATTACATTATTGTCATCTACCGTTGATTAAATGAAGAGACAGACTAGACGACTCCATCCTCTATTTTGAATGGGTGTACTCGACGTACTCGGTGTACTCAGGTATTTTGAACAGTTATACGGGTACTCGATTCATTTGAGTAAACCACCCATGAAGCAGACTAATCAAATTTCGATATCTTGTTATCGAATTTTGTTTTACCGTGTAATTTTGTGTATACCGAATTGGAGCCATGAAAAGTGTACTTATTTAGACAGAGTGACAAATGAATGTATTCATGCAGACGTCTAAATCAATCTTAAAGATACTTCTGTGTCAATGGCAGTTTCAGTTAACGTGTGAGTGCACAGCAGCTATTTTTTTTTATTTGGTATACATTCGTTAAATGATTGATCATACAATTCCTGAGCTAACAATTCCGCATTATCTTGCCTAAATCTTATCAGTCATGGCTGCTTCAGGGCAGCATTACCCGTTACAGAGTTAAGGCCGTTGATCGTCTTTTTGCTGGCAAAGAACAGGCTTATAATTGTCCTGTCGAACCCCCAAGATTCCAAACTTTGTGATCTAGGATGTAGACTATGACATCGACTACTGTTATCGACGATGGCACATTCGGCACTCATGCCCGCGACGCACAGAGTTTTCCTCATTCAGTTTCGATTTTCCTAAACAACTGATGAACTTCTTCGACTGACTTGGTGACAATGCATTAGCGCCTCCCAAGCATTTCCCGATTACTGTCCTTCAATTTGGCAACAAATCAATTGTCTCTCTCCACATTTCCCAGGATCGAAAATTTGGATGAGCTACACGGCGTCGGCTTGTACCTGAATGACCTTAACCCACATGGCCTTAGCAGAGAACTGGTGATGGCCGGTTGGCAGCACTGTTCGAAGCTCGAAATCATGTTCGAAAAGGAAGAGCAACGTTCCGACGAACTGGAGAAATCCCTGGAATTGGCCGACTCGTGGAAACGTCAAGGCGATGAGCTGCTGTATTCTATGATACCCCGGCCGGTGGCGGAACGCATGCGACGCGGTACCGATCCAATGGCATCCTGTCAGAGCTTCGAAGAGGTATCCGTTATCTTCGTGGAGGTTATGGTACGCATTTCAATCAGGGACATGCTTCGTTTTTATTATAATTGCCATTCATTCTTTTATGTTTTTATGTCGTCCTGCAGAACATCTACAGCAACTCGAATAAACTCCAGGATGCAATGTCGGCCGTAAATACCCTCAACACGGTCTTCTCGGCATTTGATGAGGAAATCATTTCGCCGCTGGTGTACAAAGTGGAAACAGTGGGCATGGTAAGTCAGTCAGGACGGCAGTTTTATTGCATCGGATTGTGGGGGGAGTCCTTCCATTTTCATTTAGCTCATTCCTCTCTGTGTTTTTTTTTATTTGTCCCTCCCCAATCGTGGCGGTGGTGGTTTAGGTTTATATGGCCGTCAGTGGAGCACCCGATATTAATCCGCTCCATGCGCAACATGCTGCCGATCTGGCCTTGAGGATAACAAAGAAAATCAAGGGATTAGGCCTCCCAGACGTGGCTATAAGAACGGGTAAGTGAATTTGAATTGTGACCATAGTCGTGTGCTAGTCTCTAACTGCTTGCGGTATTTCTCTCAATTTGACAGGAATTCACTCTGGACCGGTGGTCGCTGGCGTAGTGGGCTTGAAGCTGCCCAGATATTGCCTCTTTGGAGATACCGTGAACACGGCCTCGCGAATGGAGAGCAGCGGGGAGGCGTACAAGATTCAAGTTTCTCACTTTACGGCGAGCAAGATTCGCCCGCACGGCTACACGATGGAGTCGCGTGGATTTGTCAAAGTAAAGGTGAGTCCTTAAATACAAATTTTCATTGCGCCAGTGGTCGTAACGGGGTCGCTTCGTTTCAATGATTCACAGGGCAAGGGAGAAATGGAGACGTTTTGGCTTCTGTCGGGACCAGACGACGACGACGACAACGCGAACACCAACAGCCACAGCAGCAGCAGCAAAAAGGCCGCCGAGTGAAGTGAATAAGTAATGCCGGGGGCGGTTGTCGGGAGAATGGTGGCGTGCCGCCTGGTCGTTGTATGCATGACTTGTGATGTTAATAAAGTGCACATGGAGTTTATTTAGAAAACCCGTCTTTATCGTGTCCTTGGGTAGGGTTATTGGCGGTCCTTGTGCGAAAGCACTTGTGGGTCATTTGAAAGTACTCGAACCCATCCACTTCCCCGCCTCTAGGGTGAGGTGTCATTTCGAACGTTTCTGGTCATCAGCTTTATCAAGCATTGCCTCACGTCGCTCCTCGCAAACACACGAACTGGCTTTGCTGACTCTCGCCATACTCGTGCGTTTGATGTTCGTCCGGCCGTGAGGTGTGTGCAGCACTCAATCGCACGTGTCTGCTGTTTGTTGCCACAAGTGACGGGGAAAAGGAATTTCTTGGAATGTGCCACTTCGTCGAAAATCACCCTGGACGACTGTGTGCTGTGCGATGTCTTATTCCATCGGCGGTTGAGTTGAGTGGATGGTAGGATTAGACGGTCCGGTCGTGAGGAGGGGTAATTTAATGATCGAGTCTATTACTGCCAAACAACGTGATTGGCGATAAAGAAGTGAGTATACACGGTGAATGGAGGAATAATGCCCTGAAGGCTGTAAGTATCGATTTAATTTCTGATTATTTGCCTTTCTTCGAGAGGGGCAGACACAATAGCCGTAAAGGTGCTTAATTACGGGAGAGTGCTGAAGAGATCAGTGGATGATTAGGTAGGTGTGAAGCAATCCCAATCAGTGAAGGATCATATATCCTGGGAGCGTATTTGTTCGATTCTAAGTGAATGACTGCGCCAATTATCTAGGAATTAGCTTGCTGCCGATTTATGTATTCGCCTGAAGTCGTTTATGAACAATTAGATTGGTCCGTATCAGAGTGGGTTCAGGAAAGGGAGTTGATTTGTCGTTGTAGTGTCGAGTATGTGCGCACTTGCCGGTGGTCAGATCACAACTGCCGTGATACAAGTTTGAACATGCACACAAGGCAACAAAGATAAGAGCTAAGATGCATGTCATGAGTATTCTGATAAATCGAAGAGCACCTCCTACACTCTCACACTCTACCGTAATGTTGCCAATATAATTGTGTAGTGAAAAAATGTGTGGCAAGAAGTAAAGATTTTACCACAGATCCAGGATGAGACCCAGGAGTTAAGGACATGCACTCGGTACCTCCTCATCGCTTTGAAGACATATCTTAAGAGTGTTCCAATACGGGTATCAGAACTTTGACAGATGAGAGCGGCCATATAGTTAAGCAGGAATCAATGACCGATTTCTACCCCTCTTGCCCCTTAAAATGTTCGCCAACTGTTTTTTATAACGTTTTCTTAGACCAAATTGACCAATCAGAGGACGGCACAAATGCATGAATATCTGTCAAATTTTCGTCTATGGACTAGGGGGCAATCAGCTGTGAAGTCGGCTATCTCTGTAATACTTCATTTCTTTTGTTAAGGCTACATCTGTCAAATTGGCCAAATCAGTTTGTTTTGCCAAATCACCATGGACTGACATAGCGTTCATAATCGCCCATTTTTTAATTTTAATTAGGTATGTCATCAAACAAAAATTGTCGAATTTGGGACTATGCCAATACGGATGAGATCCAAGAGCGTCCAAAGCATCCCAAATCAATCACTGTTTGGTGTGGATTTTGAGCTGGCGGCGTCTTTGGGCCATATTTCTTTAAGAAGGACGTTGGCCCATCACTGTGAACTGCGACGATTACCATCGGCTTTCTTTTATACCGAATCGGATGCTATGGACACAAACGACATGTGGTTCCACCAAGACGGCGCTACGTACCACACAACCCACTCCACATTGGAAATTATGCACGAGCGATTCGAGGGCTTATCAAGTGGAAGTGATGGGAACTGGGTGTCGATATCGTGCTGTTCTCTGAAGCTGTAGATCTATCCGAATAAGCCGCGAAAGTGACGTCACGATACATCTTAGGTTATGACTGACGTTACTACTCGTGTATATATACATTGTATGTATACATGTATACAAACATTGTTTGGGTTTGTAACAAAGAGAACATCAGCTAAGAACATCAGCGTTAATTAAACGGTAAATTTAAGTAGTACAAACTAAAAATGGAACATCATCAAATAAAAGTACAGTCAAGTTTTAGTTTGGATCTTGACTCATATTAATAAAGACGTGTTTCATTTCTTTGCTCCCAAATATTCTTTAACTCGAACGACAGCGAGCCTGAAAGACAACATAACCCATGCTGTCGGTCAAATTCATCCTGATTTATGCGACAGAATCGCGGGGATTGGACTTTTCAAACGGATGAAACATGTCGATACCTCACACTAACTTTGTTTTATTTAAATTTAGATACAGGAAATGTTTGCTAAATGACGCCTTTAGGATGGTGCAGGATGACGATGGAGAATTCTCGAACTCATGGTTCAATATCAAAGATGTAAAGGCAAGCCTCTTGCGACTTCGTCAAAGTCATGTAAGCACGGCAACACTAGCAAAACGATCTTCTAGATGTCGGATGTGTGCCATTGGCGAGATTCAGACAAAACAGCGTGAGTTGTTGACATTGAGACGGAAGTGGCTAAACTTGCTGTCCTCAAGAAAGGATAAAGAAAAATCGAAGTCATGGAACGTCTTGACTTCATCTTCGTCGAAGACCGAGATCAAATAGAGAATAACTCCTGACAACCACGGTTTCTATGGAATCAAGCGACAATTGAGATATAGACCTACATTTTTTGTTATTATTATATTATATTATATATTATATTTTTTATTTGATTTAAAAATTTTATTTGAACAAAAAAAAAATATATTTACAATGAAAGTTGGAAATAGGTTTACAAACTAAGGTTTGTTTTTTATTTTAAAAATTAGTATTATTGTCAATTTGTTGCTTATTTTGTATGTCCTACAATGTCCGGTGCTTAGATCGGGTTGTTCAAATTCGTGTATCTATGCTGATCCTTTTGAGATGGGGTGGTGGTGTGGTAGCCGATTTAGCCTCGATGATGATCGTTGTCATTGCACTGGTAGAAACCATGCAGTTCGTAGCTCAACGTCGTTGGAAAGTTCTGCTCGTTCAGCAGATTTATCACGTTGAAATAGCGTTGTACGGGGATTATGTTTCTTAAGACAAGGCACAGATCGTCTCAGTCGTGGCAATCTCAAAAAGGGATCAAGAAGTCCTTGATCTATTCGAGAGAAAAATTGCGTTGATGAGATCTGTAGGAGAAGTTCCAATCGCGAACTGTATGGGCTGTATAGCGACATGACCTTAGCCTGTTGTTGGTTTAATGTGAAAGAACAGAACAAATTGGCTATTCCAGAATAGAAGTAAATTGACTATTTATTCGTTTCAAATAATCTCGTTCAACGCTAGGAAGCGAATAAAAATTATTATGCTCTAAATGAACTAGAGTACATGTTTACTAGAGCGAAAAAATATTAAACTGCAAAGTGTTTGTTATAGTTTGAATCAGAAATGAAGTACTACAGAGATAGCCGACGTCACAGCTGATTGCCTAGGCGGCAATCGACGAATTTGAATACCTTTTTGACAGATATTTATGAATTTTTGAGATTATTCACGAAATAACGTAAATGCCGTTCTCTGATTGGTCAATTTCGTTTATGAACACGTTATAAAAAACAGTTGTCAAAGATCTTAAGGGGCAAGAGAGGTAGAAGTCGGGCATCTCTGTAATACTTCAGTTCTGGTTTGAATGTATACTTCAACACCGGGTTCAGCCCCCTAAGGTGGCTGGATTGTTAAGAAGTCAACTTACTTTCCGAAGATATTCGAACTATTAGAACTTTAAATAAATTTTTGTCTAAAGTTAAGTCTTGGCTTTTACATATTGACCACTGTGAAATAGAAATTTTGTTGAACTTCATTGGCCAATCTATTTTTGGTATCATACGATGATAATACTACTAAAATTGTAAGTTTGAAAGGCCTTCCTTCTCCTTCTCTTGTACTATAATATAATGTACTGTTCACCCCATAATGAATTATCACACTGAATTTATCTATATCTATATAATGATGTGACATTAACTCTATTTTCTTAACTTAATATAAATCTCACTAACTCTTCTCAAATGTCAATCTTGTGTTTGCAAAAGTTGAATTGTTACTTCATATACACTTATGTCAAAAATTGAAAATAAATAGAATAAAATAAAAAAATAAGAGCACTTACGCGCAACGTAGCCACTAACCGAAAAGTCTTCGATTCTGAGTTATGGTCGTCGGAATTCGAATTAGGGAGTGTCCACTGCATATATTCTATAACCTGCTGACTCTGTGACCCACGTTCTAAT
Source organism: Eristalis intricaria (assembly GCA_964034865.1). Classification (NCBI taxonomy): domain Eukaryota; kingdom Metazoa; phylum Arthropoda; class Insecta; order Diptera; family Syrphidae; genus Eristalis; species Eristalis intricaria. The sequence goes on from OZ035873.1 coordinate 134,432,154, forward strand.
GCTAATGAAGCTGAAAAGTTTGGTTTTTATTCCAATGTCTTGAGTTGGATCAAATCGTTTTTAGTCGGGAGGTTACCAGAAGTCGCCCTTGACAATCACTAATCATTTTTTATTTAGGTCCCTATTTTTTTTTTAAATATATTTTTAAATACACAGCAGAAATTATTGCAAAAACTGAATTTTGGACCTAAACTTTTTAAGCTCTTAAATGGAGCTTAAATTTCCATAGTTTTCCTCCAAGATAGACTTAAATTAATGAACAGCAGGTCCTTACTTTGAAAACGATTGTATATTCAGTAGTAAGGTTACTATAAAATCGTATCCCTGTGCAAGCTAGAGCAAATAACACCATTATATATAAATATATATCTATCTATCTTTTAACCGAGTGGTGCGCTGCAAGTTGTTCAAAGCTTATAATCTGTCACATCTTCTGGCTGTCAGAACATACGGAAACGTTTTGTATACATTGTTTAATTTTTTTTAGCTCAGACAGAGCTTCCTATATCTCTATAGGTTTTTCTTGAAACGCGCTAAAGAGATTTGGTGAACGAAATAATAGTTGGATGTTTAGATTCTTAGAGTAGACACCCGCGCCCTTATCCACCCTGAATCGATCTGTGAATGTCCAGCATCTGGCGTTCAGATTCCCAGTATGATCTGGGGGGATGCTGACTGAGAATTCCTTCTCGGTCGGTATCTATGAGTGTAAATCTACATATGTATGCCTAGGATAGCGGAGTGTACAGAACAAAGTTCTTTACTTTCAAATCTCAACAACCGTTAGAAAGTTAGAAGTGGTGGTCCGGTGACAACCTAAATATCACTATGTGCCGTTTTGATGTCACGCATTTGGCACCTTATACGTAAATTACTTTTTTGGAATATCACTAAATCCAATCTGCGGTATCTACGAAGGACATTAGTTCCTTCATATCCTTGGCAGAAATCTCATCAACTGATTAGCGGAAGGGTCTACCAAGCGGTCGCTGTCTGGTTCTTGCAAGACGGGCAATGTAACACACAAATTCAATGTATTAATGTCTGCCTCTCAACTGTTATGTTGCGTTTTGTGTGGGATACCTCGTTTGATGGCATTATGGCCCATCGGGCAGTCCCCCATCCAGACCGCCATCACTGACCACTAGCGATATCATGATATCTCTGCAGGAGGCACTGAAGGGCAGTTCATCGGCCTTCTCATTTCCTGGGGTGTCACTGTCTCACTCACCTGGAACCCTGATAAGGACACTTAAAGCTCGCCTCCAAATGACACTAGATCAGCCTGGTATTCCTAGACGCAGACATTCTTGACCTGAGTATGAAGTAAAAGAGACAAATGCTTTGATGACTGCTTGGCAATCAATACATTGTTAAACGTCTGACTTGGTAAGTTATTAAAGTGTACTTTGACTTCACTACATGCTTCTCGCATTACAATTAGTTCGGCTTGGGATATGCAGGAATAGGCCGGCAGCCTGCATGCTTTAAAAATGTTCAGGAATTCTGAGAATACACCTGTCAGATTGGACTAAATTTGGGGACCGTATAGTCTTTGCGGTCTTCTCGGTAAATGTCTAAAATAGTGTTTTGACCAGAGTGTCATAATGACCAGCACGCAGGCTCTCTGAGTTTGAGGGCGCTCTGTGCTGTAGTGTATAAATGAGTGAGCACAAATGTAGAAGATGTAGAATTGTCGTCAGAGCGTCTGACGAAGTCGACCGTAGAACGCTGTGGAGCCAATGAATGCTCTTCCTTGAGTTTTTTGTACTTTTTTCTAAGGGCCGGCCACCATAGTATGATGACTTGGGTATATCCAATGTTTCAGACAGTCCAATTGACCTTTTTGCTGATATCAACTATGATGCAGATATTTTACGCAGCTGGTTCTCTGAGCACAGAATGCTTGTTAGTAATAAAACAAAGCTAATGTTCCCTAGTCTCAGCGCCAAACTGCCTCCGGATGTGGATACTGTATTTCATTCCTCTAAATATGGAAAACTAAAATCTACCGATGGAATATGCATTAAGAAGGACAGTCAACTTTTATTCAATCATTTGCCATGTGACGGTGATTGTTTCGTAATCGAGGTTGTCAATAATTACAAGTATCTAGGCGTCGGTATAGATAACAAATTATGTTGGTCTGATCACATTGCTTCATTAGGGCAATATTTTTTCTCAGTGTTGCGGATTTTTATTACTTACGGAATACATTTTACAGGTTTATTTTTAATATAGGAATATTTTTAAAATAGGAATATATTATACAGTTACAGGTTTTGAAAATGATTTATTTCGGTATTGCTACTGGGGCGGTGCTTCACGAAATAAATTGTCAAAATTACTGAATCTTCAAAAATGCGCAGAATTTGTAATAAACCCCGTTTGCATGATTTCATGCCTTTGTTTACAAGCTTGTAAATACTTCATGTAAGGCATCTGTTCTATTATAAAGTTTTGAAAGTATTCTTCTTAAGATGTGGCTACCTAAATAGTGGACAGTCTGATCGCTATAACCTCAGAAGGAATCAGTGCTTCGATGTCAACATCCCATCCTTTCGAACTACGGTTTGCAGAAAAACTTGTTTCATTATTGCTTGTAGATTGTTTAACAAGCTTCCAGGTACAATAAAGGCCTTGCGTTTGATAAAAGTGTTCATTAAAAAATTGAAATGATGGCTTCTAGAACTTAATCACAATCACATTGAAAATTTTTTGGATCCAATTGTCTAGTCTTCTGCAATGATTTTTGTTTTGATGCACAAATGTTAGACTACCAATTGAAGAATATGTAAATTAATCTTTAATTCGTTTTGCTCTGTTCTTCCGTTTTTTTTTTGTAAATTTTGTAAATTGAATTTATACTCACCCCCACTTTGTTTAATTAATAAAGAAGTAGCATTTAATACTATTTTTTTCAAACATACATACTACAACTATTCTTTATTATTGTTATACGCAGTATTAAAATTGTACATAATTGTATGTTGGAATTCTATAAAAGTCGAGAATATGAATAAAATAATTGAAATGAAAAAAATTAAATAAAATATCATGGATCCATATGTTTGAATCGGGCGAACTACCGCTGTATTCATCCATAGGAACAATTCTGCTTGCAGACCTCACTGCTTGAAGTACAACAAGCCTTCTAGTAACTAATTGATCAACTAATTGATGGAATAGGCTTCGACAACCGATTAGTCTCCAGGTTCTCTTTAACCTAGAAAGCGTCCATTCTTAGAAAATCTTAAACAGCCTTCTGGAATACACTCCTTGGACATCGCGATTTTTTTTTTAATTGTACATTCAAGCAAGGCCTTACTTTCTAGTCGTACCCACTAATCACATCTCTTAATAAACCTCACCACACCGAGAAGCATGTCGGTGATAATGATGAGACAACGCAATCCGTTACGTCGAACAAAAGAACTTCGAAAAGCAGACGAAAGAGACTTTCGCTTAGAATCAGCGCCTGGCAGCATTCTGACGCGAATTGAGTTGCCAATTAAGCGGTGGCCCTCCCTCCGTGATGGATACTTAACATTTTCGTTGATTACATTCACCGTTTGTTGCCATTGTCTGGCACACAATGGTTCACTATAAATAGATGCGAGTCCCCCGAATGTCGGCGTTCACTTTGTTGGCAGTGAACTCTCTATTCTTCCCCCGCAAGGTGGGCCGGTAAGTGTTACACTCAAAAACCGAACCTCACCCTCACCCCTCGATTGGTTTTGGCTAAAGTCAATTTTCAGCACAAGCACAACTTTCAAAACGCCCCGAGCACTATGCCTTCATTTACCCACGTGTAACGTCTGTTCACAGACGCGCCGCGCGCAATTAATAAGCATCACTCGCTGGGCGCAGAAAAGAATAACAAAATCAGTTCCATTCTGGAGTGGGTACACGGTGAACGGTCATTGACCGTCATTACCGCAAGAGGGGACCGTCTCGTCTTCCGTCGCCCATTGAACTCTGAAGTGCTGGCAGAGTCAATCATCGCCCGAGGGACTAACCTCAATAACCACGCACACCCATTCCGAAGCCAGGAGTGAACTCTCTGGGACTTTGCCTCCGCAGTTTGACGAGATTTCTCTGGTGGCAAAGACGTTCTGGTCTTGTGCTTAGTCTTCGATTCGAGCGAGATGTGTGTTCTTCGCTTTATCCTGGTGGTCACCGGGCTGGTGCTGGTGTCAGGAGCAACTCCTCAGGTACTTCGAGTCCCCTTTTGGTGGGAAACTTTGATGACTGATTCCGTGTTTTTGTTTCTTGAGTGCAGCAGGATGGTCAGGATATATTCTCGGTCTATGCGAGCCACGCTAACGCCACTGGGCGGCAGTACTACGGCGTGCCTCAGGCGGAGATGGATGTGCCTCAGCCGCAGGTGAATGCTTCGCAAAGCGAAATGGGCGGCTTCGAGAGTGCGGACTTTGAGGATGCGGACGAGGTGGACGAGGGCATGGAGGACTTCTTCCTCGAGAACGGCTTCGTCGAGATCAACAACGACGACTTTTACGACTACTCCTACACGCCGAAGAAGCCGGTGCCTGAAAGCTTCCTCGACGAGTCCTCCATCAAGGAGCACGATCCAGTTGAGGAGGACAAGCCCATGGAGAAAGCCCCCTCGAGTGACAAGGAGGACGAATTGGACGTAGCCGAACCAGACCCCCAACAGACCACAGTAGCCCCGGCTGAAGAGACTACCGAGGCTCTAGAGGTGGCTACCGAAACGGAGAGCCCGATGGAGGAGGAAGAGCCAGAGGCCATTGGCCAACTGGATCCGAATCTAATGGATCACATCATCCCTGCGTTTGTGCACCCCATCAACCGACCCAGCAACGAGTGGCCCCTGAACATGACTCAAATCGGGAATCCTTCGAAGAGGAAGCCTACCACTAGGGCGCCGGTTCGTCGCCGTCGTCCGCAGGGTAATCGGCGACCTCAGCAGGGCGGCGGCGGACAGAACAAGCGCAGGAGGAGGAGACGCAAGCCGCAGAAGGGCATCCGCCGGCCAGTCGTGATTCAGGGCAACAACAAGAACAAGAAGAAGAATCGTAATCGCAACAAGAACAAGAGACCGGCCGTCGGCTTTTCGCCCAACAACTTGAACTACGAGAGCATTCACAAGTTTTTCGCTTCTAGATCGTGCGTGGATTGTCGTAAGTTGAAATTTCTTAAGTGCTACTATTAGGAGTGAGTTTTGAGAATGTGTGCCTTTGTGTTGAAGTGCTTTGGATTTGTTTCAGTCGAAAGTTGACTTGCTCTTGGATGTGGCTTAGGCGTCCCTTTTTTTTGGGGATCAGTGTTCAATTCTATTTCGATTTCAACTCAATTTCAGTTCAATTTCAATTCAATTTCAATTCAATTTCAATTCAATATCAATTCAATTTCAATTCAATTTCAATTCAATTTCAATTTCAATTTCAATTTCAATTTCAATTCAAACTCAAGTAAAATTGCAAAATAGAATCCATTGCTTTTTTCATCCTATTTCATTTACATAAATAATTTCACAATTGACACATATATGACGTCACTAACTCTTACGTTCGACTCTATTACAATATTTCCTACACAGAATAATTACGTTCCGTCAGCATAACATAATTTCTGTTCTTATCACGGATGCGGTGATTCGACCTTCTTCTTCTTCTTCTGGAGGCGCTACATTCCGGGGTGTACCTGGGCCTCAACCAGCCTGCACGATCTTTAGCCAGCTGTCTCCAACTGCGCACACCAAGCTGATTGAGGTCCTTCTCCTTCTGGGTGCGCCATCGGTTCCGTGGGCGTCCTCTATTGCGTTGACCCATTGGTTCGGAGTCTCTCTTCGGTCGAAGCACTGTTGTCCATGTGCTCTACATGGCCCAGCCATCTTAGACGTTGAATCCGTAGACGCCTGACTACGCTCAAGCCCCTGCACAGCCCGTACAGTTCGTGGTTGAAACTTCTTCTCCAATAACAATCAATGCAAACAGGACCAAAGATCGCACGCAGAGCTTTTCTCTAGTAGAGACCAAGGACTTCCTCATCCGCTTTTAAGATTGTCCATGTTTCTGTACCATAGAGCAGGACAGGGATGATCAAGGTGTTGTATAATGTTAGCTTGGTCCTTCGAGAGAGGGCCCAAAGAAACAGCGATTGGCAAGAGTAAGTCTGCGTTTAATCTCGGTACTGTCGTTCGTACTGTTTACTTGCGAGCCGAGGTATACGAAGTCCTTCACTACCTCGAAGTTATAGCTGCCTCTGGTGACGTTTTGGCCAAGTCGTCGATGTTGTGCGTCCTTTCTCGATGACAGTATATACTTCGTTTTCCCCTCGTTCACCGCTAAACCCATTTTGGCCGCCTCCGCTTCAATACCAGCAAACTCTTCATTGACGGCTCGCTGTATTCTGCCAATCACGTCAATGTCATCCGCCTATGCTAGCAGTTGTGCGGACTTCTGGAAGATCGTGCCTCTAGTGTTGGCGTGTGAGTCTTGCACGATCTTCTAAAGGATGATGTTAAAGAAATCACATGACAGCGCGTCGTCTTGTCTAAAACCTTTTTTGACATTGAAGGTCTCGGTGAGTTCGTTACCGACCTTGATGGAGCAGCGAGAGTTCTCAATCGTCATCCTGCACAACCTGATGTGTTTGGCAGGAATGTCAAAACTAGACATGGCTTTGTATAGCTCGTCCCTATGCACCCTGTCATATGCGGCCTTGAAATGGACGAATAGGTGGTGGGTGTCGATCTACATTTCTTGGGTTTTTTCCAGGATCTGCCGTAGTGTGAAAATCTGGTCGATGGTGGACTTCCCCGGCCTGAAACCGCACTGATAAGGACCTATCAGGTTGTTGACAAATGGTTTCAGGCGCTCACTCAAAATGGCAGACAGGAGCTTATAGGCGATGTTGAGGAGACTTATCCCTCGATAGTTGGCGCAGTTGAAGGGGTCTAATTTCTTGTGGATCGGGCAAACGATACTTAGATTCCACTCGTCGGCCATGTTTTCCTCCGACCATATCTTACAGATGAATTGATGCGTGTACCTTACCAGCTCATCTCCAGCTGCCTTAAACAGTTGCGCAGACAGTCCATCTGCACCGGCAGCTTTATTCGACTTTAGTCTCGATATCGCTATCTTGACTTCGTCTAGGTCGGGGGGACGGAATTCTCGTCGACCATCGTCCATTGTGTGGAGTGGAACTTTCTGCCTACCTTGTGATTCGACCTTAGGTCTCACAAAATTCCGAATAACTCCGAAAGCGCAAAAAAGGTGCAACAAATTAAAAAAAAAATTGATCTAGGACTGCTCGGGAACCTAAACAATTCCTGCATGTTCATTTGTGGTTAAGGAGAAAAACAACCGCTGGAAAGTTGTCATAATCTTTATCAGTCAAAAAAATACATCGTATAGTATTATATTATTTTTATTTGTTCAGCACAAGCCATCAGAAACTGATTCCAATTCATAAATTGTCCAAATAGCTGCACATAATGATAAACCCCGCCAAACCTTTCAAACTGCACACGTGAACTAGCATAAACACTCAACTTTCCAACATCGCTGCTGACAATAGGTTTGACAGATTGGCACGTTATTACGATTTTCTGAAACATGTTTTTATACAAAATTATTTTGGTGTTTCTGCCATGCTTTGCAGTCAAATACAAAACGGTTAGGTGCACTTCGATTAAAGTCAGACTAAGCAATGGAGCTATTACAAAAAAAAAATCATACGCTTTTAATAGTTGGGTTTTTTTGCAAGCGTATCTACGCTTAAATCTCAGTTTGGATGTAAGATACACTAACAACAAATCCTATATCCGCATAAGTTACTCATTATATCTATCGCCACTTAAGAAATAAGTGCGGATAAAAACAATGCTTCCAATCATTAATTTCTGAGTGTTCATTCCTGAATTCATTGATTCATTGTTTAGGTTGCTGTATGTGGCTTACATTTGCAGTTGTGGTTGTGTAGTTTCTCAGCCTTTGTCGGTCAGACACACAAACTTTCTGCCTTATAGTTAAGATATATTTTTATTCTTTTTTTGTTAGAAATGAAATGCGGAAAATACTGATAAAATGAAATTTAGATAGAATTCAATGTAGCGGTTCTGCAACTTTTTGTAGTCTATGCAGGCCATAGTTATAGGATCATTTCGTGCATAATTAGTTCCGTATCTAGAGATAAAAAAGAATAACTGCTCTCTAGGTCGAAGAATGCGAGACGGGGTATATATGTTAAGCAGTGATAGGAAATGAGAACAATCGATGTGACCAGTTAATAAATCATGAGCGAAAAGAACAGAGTAATAAATCTCTTCTTTGCGAAAGCGATTTAAAATCCATAAGCGCGCATCTCGCTTCGTATGAAGGCATGTTATTGTTCCAGTTCATTTTTCGGAGAGCAAATTTCGTAAAACACTTTTGAATTTTCTCTATACGTAATTCAGCTTTAAGGGCTCCAAATGACACAGCCATTCTCCAAAACGGAACGAATAAGGGACGTGTACAGTGACTTAAGCGTGTACGGATCGTGAAATTCTTTGGAGTTTCGAAATAAAAAGCCAAGCATGGCTTTGCCAATTATATAATCTATATGCAATGAGAAATTCAATTCTGGATCAAAAAGTACTCCTAACTCTTTTTGATTCGTTACTCTTTTCAAAACAGATCCTTGAACGGTGTAGTCAAAGACAATTGAAACCCGTTTTCTACTGAAAGTTTGAACAGAGCATTTATTTATGTTGAAATGCAAGTGTTTCAAAGAGCACCAGCCAATAGCCATATGGAGATTATACTGCAGTCTTAGGGCGTCATCAACAGAGCTAACGGAGTTGTAAATTTTTTGAGTCGTCCGCATATAAAAAACAGTTGCATGTCGATATAAACGACGGCAGATCATTGATGAACAGAATAAATAGGAGAGGGCCAATATGACTGCCTTGAGGGACGCCCGAGAAATTAAGAATCTCTCTAGAGAGAACTGGTCCAATCTTGACATACTGTCTACGGTTCTCCAGATACCCTCTAATCCAGCTTAAGATATTGGAATGAAATCCGAGCATTTCAAGTTTTTTTAAGAGAACCTGATGGTGGATACGGTCGAAGGCATTCGAAAAATCCGTGTAAACACAGTCGACTTGTAAATGGATTTCAATATTGCGATGACAATAATTAGTGAGGATAACTAAGTTGGTCGTAGAAGACCTACCGCTTATAAAACCATGTTGCTGTGGACAAATATGTTTGCGCACTACTGTATAAGGCCTCTTCTTAACAACAGCTTCAAATATTTTTGGAATCAGTTGCAATTTAGCTATGGGTCTATAGTTTTCAATGATTCTTTTTTGACCCAAACTTATGAATTGGAGTAATATAAGAATGCTTCCAGCAATCGAGAAATTTCCCCGTCTTAAGAGACATATTAAATATTGTCTTCAGAGGGTAGACTAGGCTATTTTGCTGCTTTACTGCTTTAACAAACAAAGGCGGAATGTTGTCGGGAGCAATATTAGCTGTGTTTTTTTGCAAGCGTATATACGATTAATTTTGAAGTGCACAAAAAAACGATCATCGGCGCTTAATGATTCATCATAAAACCTTGGCAGCACCGACGACATTTATGACATTTGCTAAGCATTCAGGGGTGTAGTCGTGGAAGGTGATTTCTGATCTTTGATGGTCACAATCTTCGTTTTGTGACTGTGTACTTTAAACCACGTACGTGAACATCACTTTAAAAGCAAAAACACTTAATAATTATAAAATAAAAAAATGTTCATCAAATGAAAAGAATCGATTACGACACATAAACGCAATGTATAGCAGAGACTCTGGATATACCAAAAATTGCATACTTATGGTTGCCAAAAAATTGAAAAATGATCTAATACATCAACCACACCTGCAGGTGTAAGCCACATACAGCAACCTAAACAATGAATGAATGAATTCAGGAATGAACACACAGAAATTAATGATTGGAAGCATTGTTTTTATCCGCGCTTATTCTTAAAGCGGCGATAGATATGATGAGTAAGTTAAGCGGATATAGGATTCGTTGATAGTGTATTTTACATGCAAATCGAAATTTAAGCGTATATACGCTTGCAAAAAAACGCAGCTATTACTACTCCACTCTAGTGACGACAATTCAGTGAGTATTTCATCTTTCTGGGGGCACACAAACGGCTTGTACGCGATGTCAATGAGACATGCTCATGAAAAATCGCCGTGATTCGGTTATCTTTCATTGTAGATCGGGCAAACAGAACTGAGACAGCAACGTGAGGGACGAACAGAAGCGGACGTAGCACACATCCCTGGGGACCCTGTACCTTTTTTCCTTTCTATATGCACCTTTTAACGATTCTTGTGCGTTCGAAAGTTTGATCAGATGTCTAGAATTCCAAAGGAAACCGAAATAAGTGCACATCGCTAATCAAATTTTGGAACAACGTCTGGGTAAAGGCTTTTTCGACACCGTAGAAGAGGTTTAGAAATTAGACACTTCATTCACATGGAATTTCCTCAATTCGCAGGGAGCTACGGGTGGAATTAGTTAAAGTTTTAGTCGTAGATTTGTGGATTGCGTCTTCCTCGTTGTATATCGCGTTCTCAGCTTGACCGTTCCCAAATAAAAAAAACAATGTTGGTCGCCGTGGCTTAGTGGGTGCCAGGTTCGATACCCGAATTTACCACCTTTCATATTTCACGGCTCCACCTCTTTCGAGTCACTGACAATGCTCAAAGAGTATTTCCTGTCTAGAAAAAGATTCTCAACTTCGCCCTTCGGAGTCGGCATTAAACTGTACAAATGCGTACATTTAAGACTTTCCTGAGGAGAAATGACACATTCGATAATCTTGAGACTGCACGCACTGAGATGAAATTTGACAATTGCCCTTAAATCGTTGGATGGTCTTGGTTAGGGTTATCTTCCTCTTCTTTATTTGAAGCAGTTCGGGGTGGATCTGGGCCTCAATCAACAAGCCTCTCCAACTAGCCAATTTCGTACCACAATTTGTTTGAAGTCCTCTCTCCTGCTCAGTGCGCCACCATAGGGCGACGGCGGCGGCATCCCCTTTTGCGTTGTCCCATAGATTCAGAGTCGAAGACTCATCAGGGCGAAGCCGTGTTGTAGATGACACCGAATAAAATTATTTGATTCGGAAATTTATTGTTTTGTGCGGTTATTTTTTTCAGAATGTGGCGTAACAACAACTCGTCGCATCGTTGGCGGTACGATCACCGCCGTCAATGAATTCCCGTGGATGGCGTTGATAGCCTACAATGGATCGATACAATGCGGAGGTACCCTGATCAACGATCGCTTCGTCCTAACAGCAGCGCATTGCGTGCGTGGATTCGCTATAAAGCAGTTCCAAATCCGATTCCTCGAGTACAATCGTCTCAGCAATGCCGACACCACCCAGGTCATCAGACGGGTAAATATCAGAAAATGCCTCCCCAAAATGCTCCCAATTCACTCCATCCTCTTGCAGGCTGCCAACATTTATTCCCTCGACACGTACCGAGCGAAGACTGCCGATAACGACATCGCCGCCATCAGGCTCTCCAGCCCGATCAGTTTCGCCACGACAACCGTCCGCCCAATCTGCATTCCCAAAACCACAGACAACTTTGTTGGTTCCACGGTATGTGATTCTCAGGGTGGTTGTTAGTGTATTTTATTTGACGTATGTTTCTCTGTAGGCGACTGTTGCCGGCTGGGGAGCGACATCTGAAAACGGAAGACTCTCGAATATCCTTCGCAAGGCTAAGGTCCCGATCCTCAGCAACGCCCAATGCCAGTTGGTCGGAATGAATCTGACAAGGAACATGCTGTGCGCTGGACGTATTCTCCAGGGTGGCATCGATGCCTGCCAAGGAGACAGTGGCGGCCCGCTGATGGTGGTGCAGAATAAACGTTACTATCTTGCAGGTACAGTCTCTTTTTATTCGTTAGAGTCAAGCGATTGAGGGTGTTTATTTTATTTCAGGCATCGTATCGTGGGGAGATGGATGCGCTAGGCCGAAGAGACCGGGCGTATACACTCGCGTCACACGCTACATCCCATGGATTGGAACATTCTCAACTGGATCTTGTTCTTGCTACTGAGAGGATGTGATGCATTCCGAAAAAAGATTGTGGCCTTTAGAAGAAAAAAAAAATTAAATAAAGAACAATGAATAGTCTTTTGAAATGTAGTTTTTGCTTGATGAATTTGGTAAGCAGAGACGCTGCAATCCATTGAGTGCGTGGTAAAGTGCGTAAGCGGAATAGCTGTCAGGTGAGTTTAAAAACAACTTGAGACAGTGATCACTCTCAACAGCTTTGTGAATTAATTTTTAAAATGACACATCTGATTTTAATTATTCGGTGTGATGACTTTTAAAATTGCAGCCGTGGTAGATATACAGTACCGAGAAAAAAAAATGCAAAACGGAAATAATAGCTGTGTTTTTTTGCAAGCGTATATACGATTAATTTTGAAGTGCACAAAAAAACGATCATCATAAAATCTTGGCAGCACCGACGACATTTATGACATTTGCTAAGCATTCAGGGATGTAGTCGTGGAAGGTGATCTCTGATCTTTGATGGTCACAATCTTCGTTTTGTGACTGTGTACTTTAAACCACGTACGTGACCATCACCTTAAAAGCAAAAACACTTAATAATTATAAAATAAAAAAATGTTCATCAAATGAAAAGAATCGATTACGACACATAAACGCAATGTATAGCAGAGACTCTGGATATACCAAAAATTGCATACTTATGGATGCCAAGAAATCGAAAAATGATCTAATACATCAACCAAACCTGCAGGTGTAAGCCACATACAGCAACCTAAACAATGAATGAATGGATTCAAGAATGAACACACAGAAATTAATGATTGGAAGCATTGTTTTTATCCGCGCTTATTCCTTAAGCGGCGATAGATATGATGAGTAAGTTAAGCGGATATAGAATTCGTTGATAGTGTATTTTACATGCAAATCGAAATTTAAGCGTATATACGCTTGCAAAAAAACGCAGCTAATACTGCGTAGCTTCCTGTAACGGTATCCAATCTGGTTGCTCTTTTGAAATGTTTCTTTCCTTTGTGAAACCATTTGAGTACCATTTTTGAGTATCAGTTTGCGATTGGTCGCGTGCAGGTGTTAGAATCATTTAAATAAGTGTTACAAGACGAAAATGTGGACGAGTATAAAAAAACGCAAATGCTTAGAGAAAATACAAAAATAACCAATTTATTAATTTTTTAACATAATAAATAAGTAAAATAATATTAAAGGCTTAATATTTCGTTGCATAACCCTTGTTAGCAATACCGGCCCGCAGTTTTGAGGGCATTGAGTCTAACAGGGAAATCAGTAGGTCTGGTGAGATCTTTTCCCTTATTCTTTCCCATAGCTCATTTCTATTGGATGTCCTCCCCTTCCTTATCTCCCGATCTACAAGGTCCCATAAATTTTCTATGAGATTGAGATCAGGAGATTGCGGCGGCCATGCTAGAACATCAACAGTTTTGCTGTCCAAAAATCCTCGGACCAGCCGGCTGGTGTGTTTTGGGTCATTGTCATGAAAAATAAGCAGTCTTCAGGCATACTTGACCTTAAATGTGGAAGCATGTGGTTTTCTAATTTTCCCCGATACATTTCGGCATTCATCCGACCGTTTATTTCAACCAACTGACCAACTCCTTAACGAGAGAATGAACCTTAAATAAATTTTTACTAGAAATCTAACTTGAAGCACCTTTTAGATTGCTTACCCCACACCATTACAGATCCTCCGCCATGTCCTTGCCTCGGAGGTCTTCGAACATAGCGAATACCGTCTGTCAAGATAGCGTTGAAGCGAAAGAATAAATTTACACGTCCACACAGTTTTACTGTCACAAACCAACTGCCCTTTATTTAAACCAATTCGCAGAAATATCATGGGCGTATATTTTTGTAACATTTTGTTGGTATCCCTGAGGATCAGGGATGTTCATCGGTTGACACGTCTGACGAGAAGATATTAAACTTGCTCTCCTCACTCCATAAAATTTTAGCCCATTGCTCGCTCGTCCGATGCATGTGGCGTTTCGCAAAATCTAGCCGTTTCTTTCTATTTATTGCACTGATGAATGGTTTCTTCGCTGGGCGTCTTGCAAACAGTTCTGACTCTCTTAGTCATCGCCTAAAAGTGTGTACGCCTACACTAAGGTCAAGATGTTCATTGACGTAGTCTGTAACTTCAAGGGCAGTCTTAAGGGAATCGACTTTGACTTGCTTGACTATTTCTTGTCGGGGAGTTGTTTTGTGAGGACTTTCAACTTTTCGATTAACATCGCCATCTTCATGGAATATAATTCGTGAAATGGTTGAGTACGCAACACTAAACGAGAGCAATATCCTTCATGAGTCTGTCATTGTGAAAAGCTGTAAGCAGTAGACAGTTGTTTCTAATTATTGTATAGTACAAGTGTTTATTATAAGATTGTAGCCCTTAAGAGAAAAAACAAAATATTCAAATAAAGAACAATGAACAGTCTTTTGAAATGTAGTTTGTGCTTGATGAATTTGCAGAGACGATTCAATCAATTGAGTGCGTGGTAAAGTGCGTGAGCAGAATAGCTGTCAATCCAATCAATGTTTGACTCGAGACAGATGAGTTTAAAAACAACTTGAGTCAGGGGTCACTCTCAGGAGCTTTGTGAGTTCATTATTAAAATGATATATGTGATCTTAATTATTAGTCGTGGCATGGTAGATATTGTTACATGCGACTGAATGCAGCGCGCTGTCATATTTAGGCCCATTATGTCACAACACGAATCTGAATCTTTAAAAGATAACCATAATACTAGTAATAACAGCCCGAGGGCCAGGCCCACCTTCTACAGCAACCACTTGGGCTGTGCATGCTATTGTTCTCTCACGAGCAGTTGGGACCTTCTGTTTTATGCTCACTCACACTAGGCGTTTCAGACTTCCGGTAAGAAGTTGTTCGCAAAGAGGTGAAAGTTGAACTGCACTACTCCGGACTGAGATAAGAGCTTTGTGATGCGATGAAATTCACCAGGAGACTCTAGTGGAGCCTGATGACTTTTCGTTTTTGAAAGCCGTGCCCCTGATCACTTAATGCGTTGAACCTGTGGCGACATAAAATATTTATCTCAAGACCTATCTTCATATTTAATTTAATTATCTGCATATTTAACGATACTTTAACTATCATGAAATTATTGCTTAGTATTTATTCTATTACATTTTTGACTACGTTACTTTTTGTAAGCGCTACAGCAATAGACACAGTTTCCACTTAACGCTCGATACAGTCCGTCGGCTCCCCGCCAGCTCGCGAAATATTGTTCTTTGAAATTTAATTAAATAAATAAAACGTGAACATCATATTATCCGATTATATTTTCTTTACTCCGCTCAACCACCATAAACCCAACATGTACGAAGCTACCATTCTGAAACTCCAACTCATGAAGAAATGTTCGATACTAACCTCTATCTTAACGACGGAAGCGTAGTTGTTTCACGCATTTTGGTTAGTCCCAGTGGTCCCTGTGGCTTTTATCTGGTTTCCAAATCTGTTCCAGTGATGATTTGCTGTTGGGATCAAATTAAATTCAAAGTTGAAAATTACATTGGGTGGTGTGAATAAAAACTGAGTGTGAGCGAGCATTTCCTTAGCATTTTGGAGGAATTGCTTCATCTGGTGTGAATAAAAATTTATTTCGTTAAGTTTAACGAATCCTCTCCGCTCAGTCATACCTCAGTTTTTGTGTGAATAAAGATGGTATGTGTTCAATTATCGCTTGTAGAAGTTGAGTGTGCATAGGAGGTGACTTCAAGAGAGAAAAAAGTGAAAACAATTTCAAATAATAGGAAAAAATGGTTCGGAAGAGGAATACTTTGACGGATTAAACCTTAATCCTCAAAAAGAAAAAAAGGAACCTGTAATAGACGATGAAGATTTCATTAAGTGTTTGCAATTTTATCCGTGCTTGCTGGAAAAACTGCCAAATTCCAGACATGAAAAATAAAAAAGCAATCTGGTTTAAAAGCTATGGAGGAAGAAATGAAAAAAAATCCATGGGTTTAATTTGAACATCTCGGTTAATAAAGAAAATAATTTATAACATGAAGGCCCGTGTCAAATGAAAGACGATAAAAAAAACGGGCAATCTTCCCATTAAATCAAAAGACCAAAAGCAATAAAAGGTGTGGCACCACCACCGGTTTCTTCAGGAGTATCAGAAAGGTAATGAGTACTTAAGCATTCCATGTTAATAAAATCGAATCTATACACGTTCTTGAAATTATCCCCTGTGTCCCCGAAAGGACATGAGCTATAATTCTTTGTCTTTTTAAAAACATTAT
This sequence comes from Eristalis intricaria, assembly GCA_964034865.1. Lineage (NCBI taxonomy): Eukaryota > Metazoa > Arthropoda > Insecta > Diptera > Syrphidae > Eristalis > Eristalis intricaria. The sequence goes on from OZ035873.1 coordinate 134,448,548, forward strand.
TGCATATACTTTGCACCCACCTTTACCCGACTTTGCACTCACCCTTAAACGCCAAGAACCCTAGTTTTCAAACGTCAACTGAAGGGTACCCTACTTTGGGGCAATTTTTTATTCAAACCGAATTGTCTATTTCCTTTAACAAAAATACTCGACGCATGTGTTCTTACTCGGAGTGTTTTCTCAGTTTTTATTCAAGCCATTGTGTGAATTGTCAAAAATATTTTAAAAACTGAAAGCTATACAACTTCAGGATTTTAAAATTCAGACAGTGGGTTGAAATAGTGAACAAAACCAATTTTCAACTCTTCGGTTGAATTACGAGTTAAGACCAATTTGGAAGTTGATCAATTCCCGGTTTTCCGGAAAGTTGAGCAATTGTAAACAAAAGGACCTTAAAGGGGTAGCGATGGTAGGGCCTACACGAGAGGTTTCCAGGCAACTCGATCCTCCGTCATCGACTCTAACTCATCAGGAGTTATGCCCAAGCGTAACCAGGCGACTTTATGGAGTTAGTCCAACCACCTCATCCTGGCTCAGCCTACCTCATGGAATCGTATTCAACGCCCGCTTCGGAAGTCGTGATGGTGGGGAAATTCATGACGTGTGACCAAACCATCGAAGAATAGCTCTTTCCGTTCGAAGAAGCAGTTACTCGGGCACTGCCGTGTTTCTCACCATATTCCGGTGACTAATTCCCACAACAGCACGAAGAAATCTCATCTCAGCTGCTTGTAGTCTCGGTCTTATTCTTTCGGTTACTAACCAAATTTCATGACCATAGGGGAGAGTTGGAAGAAATACCGACTTGAAAACTACTAACTTGGCTTTCACACTAAGCTCGGCTTTCATGATTACAGATCTCCCAAGCTGTGTCAAACAGACTCAGATTGACCAATCCTACATGAAAGCTCAGCATTACTCCTCTCATCACTCGTGAAGTAGACCCCGAGATACTTAAACTTCTCCACCTGCTTCAATGGGACTCCACTAACATGTAGAGTGCATTGAAAAGGCGTTCTGGGAATTACCTTCACCTCTGATTTGTCTACGTTAACCTTCATTCCAGCACCAGCACATACGGCCAAAAACTTATCGATTGCGTGCTGGAGTTTCGTCTGGGAGGATGTGAGGTTAACTCATTCACCTCCCAAAAATAAAATGACTTAACCTGAAATATTCCTCGCCTCGACTGCTCTCTCCAATCCAGTCCAAAGATATAATGAACGCACACTTGGTGAAGTCCAACGCCCACATTAAAAAGTGTTGATCTAGCACCGTTAACCCGAACACAGCTGTTACAGTTTGCGTGTATAGACTTTATGCTACGTAAGAGAGGATGATCAATTTCTGCAGGACACTCCAGAGTTTACCTTGAGGAACACAATCGTATTCCTTTTCCGAACCGAAAAGACTGCTGTGGACCGGTTTGGCATACTTTTACATTTTACTTAGGCACTGTTGATCCCCATCCTGAACTCGATCACAGCTTTAGAACGCGTCTCCAACACCTTGGCGTAGACTTTCCTGGGGAGACTTAAGATTTCTGGTGCTGTCTGCATTGGATGCTGTGGTCCGCATACAAAGCAGATTCTACAACATTACCCTAATATGCGCTAAATATCAAAAGATTCATGTTCTCATGGGCCGACCTGGGCCGACCTGGGCGACCACCCTTACCTTCGTCTCCGTACCATCCTCATAACGCATCTCGCAGTCAGTCATACAGAAGTTAAAGTGTGAAAGGACTCAAACCGAAAACTAAAGCTTATTGAGTTCAAACAAGCAGAACCGCCACATCATACACACTTTTGCTTAGTCATCCTTATCATCTTTTATCTTATACCCAAGCACAACCAGACTAGTTTTTCAACAACAACGCCTCGCAAGTCATGATGATAGAGACATTCGTACCACGTGACCAAGCCATCGAAGCGTAGCCCTTTCATTTCAAAGAAGAAGGCTTCGAGGATAAGCTTGGCCTTCCTGAATTCAAACCAGCTTGGTCAATCCTACAGGAAACCTCAGCATTACTCTTCCCATCACTCGTGAAAAATAACCCGTGGTACTTACGTGTGCACCTGCTTCAACAGTCCACTTACATGTTAAATCCATTGCACGAGAGTTTTGGAAATTACCATAACCTCAAATTTGTCCACGTTAACCTACATCCAAGCAGCAGCACATACGGCCGAAAACTTATCGAGTGTGAGCTAGAGTTCCGTCTGGGAAGATGTGAGGATAACTAAGTCATCCGCAAAAAGTAGATGACTTACCTTCAACTCTCCCAATGTGAAGCATTCCTCGCCTCGGCTGCGCTGCAACTTCTAGTCCATACATTGCAATGAAAAGGAGAGGTGAAAAGAAGAGGTGACAAGACGCACCCTTGGCGAAGTCCAACGAACATGGTTGATTTACCACCGAACACAGCTGCTACTGTTTTTGTATACAGACTGAAAGGCCCTCAAATGAGGAGCATCAATATAGGTGGTCCCGCTCTAGAAAATATTCTCTGTACTTGTACACTGCGATGCGGCAATATCCAATGTTTTGGATGGAGTACGCTGCACAGGGGTATTTTATATTCCAGATGTGGTCCCTAGTTCGCTTGATCGAAAGTCAGAAGTCTCATTTGTTCTTTTGTGCCTTTTTTGTTATTTGAATTGCGCATGATAAGTCCTAGAGAGGCTCGGTCTAGAAGGTTCGGCACCGCAGAAATGATGGGCAGGGCAATCAATCATCACACTTCATTGACAGTTGAGCTAATTAGCCACGCAAAAGAGCCGTTTGAGTAACTGCGTTCGGTTCTCGAAGCCCCTACTTTCAGCCAGTGATAGACAGAATCGTCTCAAGTATTCATCGTTCGGAGTCGGCCTAAAACCGGAGGTATCGCCCTTTCGTGACAGTGCCATAGCAACCAGTTGGTGTTCAATAGAAGCTAAATACAAGCCCACACTGAGCTTCTTAGAGTTATCTGATGGCTGAAAGAACGATGGGGTACGTATTTTCCTTTTCGACAAATACGCATTGGTTCAATCTTCTCCAACAAATGCCTTCAAGTCCTAATCAGAAATAGTCGTCCTTGCCGACATTCTTCTTCCGGGCTCTCGTCTTCACCATTAAATTGGAGACCATCGTTTGTCCTGCTGACAGTGCAGTTCCTTGCCTCAAGCCAACTCCAACCAAGTTACGATGCCACGTACAAGCAAATAACGGTCCATTTGGGAAATTTTATGCATGCCCAGCCGATCTAGGAAATATTGACATTTGCCACATGCGGTCGTCCGTCAGCTGCTTTTTACAAGGTCTCTAACTCATTAATCAAAAGGAACACAAGCATGTAAGTCTCATCATTCGGATGTAAGCGCAGTAAAAGGAGAGTAAAATGCAAAATTCGACTGTGCTATAATCTCTATAAGCATATGAATTCTCCTTAAGTACACCATTAGAAACTTGATAATAAAGGCGCAACGAATTGTGCAATGATGTTTGAATTCCATCCTTCCATCAGGATGACACACGCGTGTATCATGCTCACCCTGTATCGCTGACTGCGTGTCAAAAGTGCCAAAGTTATTAGTCAATTAACCATAACTACCCTATTCAAACGAGACGCTACTTTGGAGCACTTTCCAGCGGAATTACTCGACGGAAACATCAAATCCATTCGAATGTGTCAATAACAGGGGCAGACACACTCACGCATCTCATTCTCGTTTTCCATCATCTAATTCATATTTTACGAGCGCGTTTTACGAGAGTTATGCGCATAAACTCCAATCATGTGACTTCGGTGCGTTCAAATCGAATTATCCCTCGGATGGCATTTTATAGTCGTTCGTGAGTATTTTCGAATTTTATGCATCACCCGGTGCGCGTCAACGCTGGATGTGAATGCCATTGTCATAGATCACAAGAGTGATTGTAATTGTATAGCTGTCGGGTAGTGGGAGGAGGACATTTCAATTCAAGAGTTGAATAAAGGTTGTTGAGTTGAAAGGTTTACAACATGGCGTGGAGAATTCTTTTGCATTTAAATGGTAGCAGATAGGCGGAGGCTCGTGACAGAATGAAAAGCGAAGTTGAGAGGTCGATGATGTACTGGAATGTTTTCGACAAAGGTGCGGTTTGTTCCTGATGCGAACACAGAAGTGTAGAGTACACAATCTAGATCAATTTGGAGGCGGTGAAGGTGAACAAGGGCAGCTGGTTCGCTAAGCGCGCTCACTTTACTCACTCAATGGGTGGAGACCAGTGACTTGGGAAGTGAATAATGGCGGTAAATGACCAGAAAAGAAGGTGGTAGCAAAGCCAAAAAAGAGATGTTAATCCACTTACATATTTATTTTAGCAAAATAAATAAAAATAACATAAAAACAAAAAAGTAACTAAATTATTATAAATCCATTGGTATATTGTTATAACATGTATAATATATTAACCGAAATAGATGTGTACAGTTACTGGCAAAACAATAGGACCACCGGATATCTTAAGTAGATTCCATTCCAAAACGCTGAAGTCTGTATGCTGTGATGCAGTATCTACCTTTGGCCATCAGATCAATCCAAATTGACGTTTGTCTCACCAGATCACGAATATTTTGTATTTTGTTTGATTTTTGAAACTTGTGTGGTCTTGTGCAAATTTAAGACTGTTCACCCTTTGATTTTTGATAGGCACCGGCGCTACTCTGGGAAGAAATGTTGTTCTTCAAATCTTCTTGGAATCCATAATCTCTGTAGCTGACTCGAACGGAGTTTTCATATACAGATCTTTATGAGTCAGATTTTGATCGCTGTAACGCATTAGAAATTACTTTAAAAATAAAATAAAACATAAACACAAACGAAATATTAAAAAAAAAAATACCCGTGTCTTATTATTTTGCCGCCACCATCTTGTAGGTCGATCTCGTTTACTGAACAATTTTCTCAATCCATTCATACATGTATGCTATCATTTTTGATGAGAACAAGGTACTGTTACCAACGATGTAAAATATGCAGCCAGGCTTAATTCTTAGTTTGCACTTTTGCAGCTAGTAAATATGTTAATTTCTTGAAGTTTTTCCTTACCGGTCTCATTGTTTTGTCAATTGTGTAACTTTATATGTATGTACATAATTAAGAGTCTTACATAATTATATGATTTGTTTCTCTTTATGGCAAACATCTGAGAAAATGAATATAGCCGCGTAGTTAACTAGAGATTTCGAGGGATCATAGTCTTCCTATCTTACAAAAAGTCCTTTGGTTATAAGCCATTTATGAATAGTTATTGTATTCAATTTCTCTGTTTTCTCTTTTTTTATGATTTTAAGCTGCGAAAACTTTCTTTCAACAGCAGCGCTACTGTGTGGTAAACAAAAAATTTGCAACATGTTGCATACCATCTTAAATAATTCGAAATGAATTGCATTAAGGTTCATTGTCATCATCATTTCATTCGTCTATAAATTTCCTCCACTCTGAATTAAGATCTTCAATATTCACTGTGTACGCAGAGGGTGCCAGGTTCGATACCCGAATTTACCACCTTTCATATTTCACGGCTCCACCTCTCTCGAGTCACTGACAATGCTCAAGGAGTATTCCTGCCTAGAAAAAGCTTCTCAAATTCGCCGTTCGGAGACGGCATTAAACCGTAGGTCCCTTCCACTCGTGAAAGAACAATAGCACGCACATCACGAGTGGTTGCTGAGAAGCTAGGCCCAGGACCGCCTCGGACTGTCGCGCCACCCATATTATTATATTATTATTACTATTAATAGTTGCAATATATTGCAATTGTTCTTATCAAATTAAGTAAATTGAATTCATGAGTTGAGCATATATAGCGGATCTCATTTTTTGAGTTAATTTGTCAGGTATGTCCTATCAATAGGCTGTGTATATACTTAAGAATTAATTTGATGTCAAGTAGTTCCAGTTAAATGGACATTGCAATACAATTTCATTCGCGAAAGTCCATATTACCAAGTAAGAAAATTCTCATAAAAATACGAGTCAACTTTTGAACACATGTTACATAGATCGTACATGGATTGTGGGCAAATTCAGAAATCTGCCGCCATTTTTTACCACTAAATTCACGAATCTGCAGTCATTTCCCACTAAAATCCACGAAACGGCCGCCATTGCCTGGTGGATCCATCGGTTGTGTGTCTCTTATTTCTGTTCAACAGTACACTATGTCTTGGGGCGGTGGTTTATTTCCTATGAAGCGCTCTGCTACGACTCGAATATAAGTTAACACACCCCCAAAGTTGCAAAGTGTGTGAACAGCCAGACGCTAGCTCAGCGTTTTAAGCCGAGCATGCCAGACGCAGGGAAGGAATCCGACACCACCGTGGGAGCGTCCATCCATCCACCGTGGGACCGAACAACATCAAGGCCATCGTTCAACGACATCGAACGATTAGAATAAGTAAGTAGAGTTTAGTTGACTTCGGGCTCAGTAACTTCAGCAATATAATTTTAATAAATAAAATCCCTCATAGAGGGAAACGAAAAAGAATCGTGTTTAATTTATATCTACACATTCGAATTAACATTTCTAAGCTTTTTTTCGTAGGTGCTAGTAGTACTAGTAGTTTTGTACTGAAAAGTAGTCAATCCCATGGTAACCATCAGCAAAAGAGCTTCCTCCAGACTTATTAACTGGTCGAGTTTTTTTCAGATTAGTAACCTTGCCAGACTTGCTGCATCTCTCTTGTCACTCAATCTTAAAGACATTTTTGCGGCATTTCACTCGTCGTTTAGTGCATACAGTGCAAAGCTCTAATAACAGGCACACTCTTAGGTGGACAATCCTCTTGAGTGAACAGTTTCTAACGACCGTGGATCTAGAATTGAAGTGCCATGCATTTCCCGGAACGGAAATGGGCTGCGACCGTCGCTGTCTATCTATGGTAGCTTTCACTGTAGTAACAAAAGACGATGTTTTCTTCACCATTGAAGTGGGCATATCGATGCTTTCCTTGTACGCTTTTTATTTACTTTTTCCTTTTTTGTTTTTTCCTTCCTCGTCCCCACCGATAACAAGACAACGAAGCCTCGATGACATTCAAAGGCACTTAACCCTAGAACACTAAGGCGAAATGTGCCAAAGATTAACACTAAGGCGTAGGCTTCGATGGCTTGGTATCGGTGGGGCAAGGAAAAACTGCTAAAACCGTTTTTTCTTACATTTTAGGTGACCTGTTGTCAGTTTAGGTGCCCGTTTTAGGTGACCTGTCTGTTCTCAGAAGTCAGAAAGTCATCGTGAAGAACAGCCTGCACGACAACACATACGAGAATGGATTCAAGCTGTTGGACTTTGCAACGGGCCTCTTTGTAGCCAGTACGCGGTTCCCTCACCTCAACATCCACAAAGGGACCTGTCGGTCTCCTGCTCAATGAACTGTCAACCAGATTGATCACATTGCGATCAACGTCAGACACTCTTCTTGTACTCTCGATGTCCGAACATTCCGAGGAGCCAACATCGACTCGGATCATTTCCTTGTTGTAGCCAACGTAAGAACACGGATATCGATAGGACAACGAAGTAGAGCAGGACCAAAACAGTTTCACGTCGGAGAGCTACAATCGCAATTGACCGCTAGCAACTTTGTCGATCGAGTCTCCCTAAAGCTCTCAGAGAGTCCAACGCTGCCGTTGTCAACAAGCCATCAGAGAAGCTGCATCTGATGTGCTGGGTCTTAAAACGCCACCCCAAAAAAAACCCCTTGTTTGACAACGAGTGCAGGCAGGCACATTCAGCGAAGCAAGCAACATACAAGGCGACGCTAGACAGAAGGAAGAGAGCGGTTCTTGAGCTCTACGAACTTAAAAGAAGGGAAGAGCACCGGCTTCTCAAAAAGAAAAAGAAACAGCATGAGAAGCGCGCGTTCGAGGAAATGGAGAGGGGTTACAGCAGAAATGATGCCCGAAAGTTCTACCAACGGATAAAACAACTATCCAATGGATACAAAATTGGGACAGAAGCCTGTCGTGACGCAGAGGAACAACTCGTAGTAGATTCGCAGTCGGTACTGAGAATCTGCAAAGATCTTTTCTGTAGACTGTTAAACGGCGAGGAAGACTCCAATACCGCTGCCAGGCAGAATGTTCCACTCAACGAAATTGACGATGATCGATGAGAATTCCGTCCCCCCGACTTAGACGAAGTCAAGATAGCGATATCGAGACTAAAGTCGAATAAAGCTGCTGGTGCAGACGGACTGTCTGCGGAACTGTTTAAGGCAGCTGGAGATGAACTGGTTAGGTACATGCACCAACTCATCTGTAAGATATGGTGGGAGGAAAGTCGGATGAGTGGAATCTCAGTATCGTTTGTCCGATCCACAAGAAAGTAGACCCCTTCAACTGCGCCAACTACCAAGGGATAAGTTTCCTCATCATCGCCTATAAGCTCCTGTCTGCCATTTTGTGTGAGCACCTGAAACCATTCGTCAACAACCTGATAGGTCCTTATCAGTGCGGTTTCAGGCCGGGGAAGTCCACCATCGACCAAATCTTCACATTACGGCAGATCCTGGAAAAAAACCCAAGAAATGCAGATCGACACCCACCACCTATTCGTCCATTTCAAGGCCGCATATGACAGCGTGCATAGGGACGAGCTATACAACGCCATGTCTAGTTTTGACACAGCTGCTAAACTCGTCAGGTTGTGCAGTATGACGATGGAGAACTCTCGCTGCTCCATCAAGGTTGGTAACGAACTCACCGAGACCTTCAATGTCAAAAAAGGATTTAGACAAGGTGACGTGCTGTCATGTGATTTCTTTAACATCATCCTGGAGAAGATCGTGCAAGACTCACACGCCAACACTAGAGGCACGATCTTCCAGAAGTCCGCACAACTGCTAGCATATGCGGATGACATTGACGTGATTGGCAGAACACAGCGAGCCGTCAATGAGGCGTTTGCTGGCATTGAGACGGAAGAGGCTAAAATGGGTCTAGCGGTGAATGCAAATCGAAGTATATGCTGTCATCGAGAAATGACACACAACATCGACGTCTTGGACAGAGCGTCACAATGGGCAGCTGTTACTTCGAGGTAGTCAAGGACTTCGTCAACCTCGGCTCGCAAGTAAACAGTACAAATAACACCAGTACCGAGATTAAACGCAGACTTACTCTTGCCAATCCCTGTTTCTTTGGGCCCTCTCTCGAAGGACCAAGCTCACATTATATAACACCTTGATCATCCCTGTCCTGCTCTATGGTGCGGAAACATGGACAATCTCAAAAGCGGATGAGGAAGTCCTTGGTCTCTACTAGAGAAAAGCTCTGCGTGCGATCTTTGGTCCTGTTTGCGTTGATGGTTATTGGAGAAGAAGATTCAACCACGAACTGTACGGGCTGTGCAGGGGCTTGAGCGTAGTCAGGCGTCTACGGATTCAACGTCTAAGATGGCTGGGCCATGTAGAGCACATGGACAACAGTGCTTCGACCGAAGAGAGACTCCGAACCAATGGGTCAACGCAATAGAGGACGCCCACGGAACCGATGGCGCACCCAGGAGGAGAAGGACCTCAATCAGCTTGGTGTGCGCAGTTGGAGACAGCTGGCTAAAGATCGTGCAGGCTGGAGAAGCTTACTGGTTGAGGCCCAGGTACACCCCGGAATGTAGCGCCTCCAGAAGAAGAATAAGTCTTACATACCAAATCTTTCTTGAATTTAAATACATAATTCAATATAATATATATAAAATAACTATGCTAGGGATATGATGAGCTATGGGCAAAATGTGACAGATCTAGAGTTAAGGTTGGTAGGTTTTCCAACATTGCAAAATGTGGTAGAAATACCACTTAAGTTGTAGAAGTCCCATCACTGGTAGAGAGCGTTAATACTCACAATTCGCATTGTTTATTCGGACACTCTCGATCTGCCATTGATTGCATATGCAGATGATGTTTTGCATGCCTGGGAGTGCGAGTTAAATCTACTAATCGGAGGATATCACTTTATCGTTGCATCGTAGAGAGCTGCCGAGCCACTGTCTGTTAAACTGATGACTCTCTCTCACTAGATCTCTGGGTTTTCGCCTTTCATACTTTTCGAGCAATGGTAAATTCAGACGCCCACAGTGTCAAACTTAATCTTATTTCTACTCCCTTATCTTTGTGTTTTTACATTTAACGACATCGAATCAATTCTTGACAAGGCAAAAGGTAAAGTGGAACTGGTTCCAAAAAGCCTTATCTAAGTCAATCAACATTACATTAGTTGTCGACGATGTTGGACCTTGAACCAAGGTTATCCTTAGTTCGATAGATCTTACGTTAGTGTCTTTTCTCTAACCAAGTACAGGTAATGCGACTACGCCTCATGTTGGGTTGTCAGTTGTCTGCGAAAACCAAGATCAAAGATCTGACAACAAACAAGAATCGATGGAAACAGCTCGGCAGTGATCCACCACTGGTCAATATTCTTGTGGACCTTAATCCTGTACGGTTACCACGCCGCATTCTCCTAAAGTGCACTTTAGTTTTTGCACCATCGATAGAGAATACTTTAAGCTTTCAGAAAAGTTGTTTTCTCCTTGGAACCTCTTGGAGTATTTTTGTTGCTGCCCATCAAGCTTTGAAATGCTCCTTCAAAAACAGCTCTGATTAAAAACCCGATAAAACAAATTGGAAAGGGGTTTAAAGTCCAAATGTGTATAACTTTAATTTCTAAATTGCCTGATTTTAGGAAATATGCCACAAAAAATTTGCTTAAAAAAATACGTCAATTTTTGTAAATTTCAAAGCCCAACTTTAAGCTAATGGTATTGCCAAACGGATTATAACAGTCAACAAAATCTTGGTCTTCTAGGTTCTAATATTTGCAGAATCGAAAAACCTTTACCTTTAAAAATATGTCCCATTGGGTATTTATTTCCACTGCGGGACCACTGTACGCCGCATTTCGATTAACACAAATTATTTACGGATATCCTACTGAAAATGCCAAAGCCCGAAAGCCTGATCGCGTCGTTGTATAAAACGTAAGATGAACCTACGTCATTATCGAACATTTCGGATATTTTTCAAAGAGAGCTGATTTCACTTGACGGTTCTATTTTTTTTGTCAACTGGCATTTGAGAATAGCTGGCTCATATTAATTCTATAATTTAGGTAATTTTATATCAGTTTCGCTGTCTTCAATGGACGTAGTTGGTTCATCAGCTAATTAAGAGAAAAAAAACATCACTTCGACGCAGTGCGTCTATGCTTACCTTCGTGACACAAAGTCGGCCATAACAACGCACTATTGTGTTTCTGACATTACATTTTTATGTCACGTTAAGTTAGTTTAAACGTACAAACATTTATTTACTTATTTAAAGCCGAATGACACATTAAATATTAGAGTGCCTTTGACGGCGTGCATAATTCACGGTAGGTTATAATTTAGAATTAGAATCTAAAATTGTTTGATATAAAAACGATATTTGTCCTTCTATACCAAATTTGTGAAGTGACATTCATAAAGTAGCTAACGACACTCTTTCACCCATTCAATTGCCTCCTTACTGTAATCACGGTGTTTTGACAAATGAAAGATGACAGATGAGCTTGCCTCTTCCCCGCACTAATTACCCAAGTTTCAGAGTGTTTCGAAGGATTCCACATGTCGCACGAGAGATGATGAATGACTTTTGTACAAGTGAAGAAGTGGTGACAAGTGAAAAATGACAGGATGACAGCTTGTATCCAACAGGTGGTTGGCATTTCTCATCTTCAACTTCAGCACTTTGTCGGAGATTCATTAAATAATGGCATTTCCTAAAATCCACTCATTAGCATGTGGTCCCGCAATAGGCATAGTTCCTCTTGCAAGGACGTGAAGACGTGTGACAGGTTTGACCTCAAAGTCATCGCCCCAACTCACGAGAAGACAAGTGATCTGATAAATTAATCCTTAAATGAAATTAGCAATAAAAACGGCATCGTAAAGGGGTGTTAAGATGTATCCACACATGCATGAGGCAGACATCTCTCATCGTCGGCGGTTAATGGTGGGCTAATGATTATCGCTTCATCCCTTGTTAATTAATTTTTATTGACAAATGTCGGATCATTGTCCTAATAAAACGAACTCAAGTCCTGAGGGGAATATATTTCTGAACATGCTCACATTCTTCGGCGGGGCGGGAGTACAAGAACGGCGGTCGCACATCCGAATAACCGAAGTTTATGGCCAAAACGAGTTATGAATGAAATAGTTTACCATATTTTTCCAGTCGTTAAAATGTCGACTAATGAAATGCTTAATGAACCATTAGAACGAGGTTGTCGGAGGTTCAATGTGTGTTCATTCTGCGTTTGAGTTTGGCATCTGCGGGTGATGCAAGAGCGGGAAGAATAATGAAGGGTTCACTTCCAATTTTTCATCGATTTGAAAACTGTTTAACTGAAAGACAGAATGACTGAGTGACTGTTTCCGAAGAACAAACATTGAATGGTACGAGTTTGAAGGTATTTGACTCTTGCTCTACAATCGATCAGGATTCTAAGTCGTTAGCTATACAAAACGTCAGAAGTTACTTTTTATACAGTGTTTATCTGTATTCTCAAAATAACCGTCTGCGCACACTAGACTGCCTTTACTTCGAAATACAAGTAGTCCCTTGATTTCGCAGCTCTTTCACCTCTTCAGTTGCTAGAATTGAAACTAGACGAGTGTGTTACCTCAACGTGCTTAAAATGTGTAAAGGGATGCCTTGTGCAACGTGGAACAATAAGCCGGACTACTGTCACTATTTCCTTCCATTAAGTCTAACAGATAATGTTCACATTACCTATAATTTACATTTACTAAAAATAACCCTTTCCAAGCAGTTTCTTAAGACCATTCGACTATAAGGCCCGGACCCAAAAGTTAGGCTAGTTTCTGTTAGCTTTGGTTTTAGTGGCAAAGGACTATTGGGTCGGATTGCAACTCGGATGAAAATCTCCTCCCGAAACCATGAGATGAATGTACCATCAAGTATCATCAAGATAGTTGACGCTTAAAGAAATTATTTGAATAGAAAGTGACATTGTTGAAAGGTTTTGTCGGAGCTTGACTGTCCGAATAGTTATATCACGTTGCTCTGGAGGCCGAACGTTGTCCAGGTGTATAGTTCTATAAGGGAGGTATAAGGAATTACATATAATTAAATCTTTGTGGAAAACATACATTTTCATATGTCTGTAAGAATAAACAGAGGACCATTAAGTGACTAATTATGATGTACATTGATTCCCATAAGTAAAGCGGAAACGAAGTTGTTTAGAACATAGCGATGTTCAGACCTCATTAAAAATGGCATCCACCATTTTTTTTGGAATTTCAAGTACAAATCTTAGGTAGTTAAGTAAATATGTACGTCTTTACTGCATTTAGTCAAACACCGGACTGCCAATGTGTTGAAAGCTATCGTTTTGTTCTGGACGGTTGACGGAGGAACGGATTTTTGTTTTCAATGAAAATCTTTTCTGAGGCGGCAACGGAAGGTGAAGGCTGAAGTGTAACTCCCTGTCTCTCAAAAACGCAAGACAGGCAATGAGAGTAATAACATGTAATTGTACATCGGGACAATACAATCAATGCTAATGTCTGAATTCAGAGCAACTCAAAAATGTTATGTAGTAAATCACAATTCCAGTTGAACAGAATTGTGAACCATCCTGACGGAACCTTCATTTGTTGTTAAAAAAAAAAAAAATGAAAACAAAAAATAAGTTTGGCGCTTTCGGAGTTGATAAATATTTTAGCATTAACGAAATTCATTTCAAATATGTTACCGTTGATTGTGTAGCGGAGTTATACAAAATTAAACGCTACAATATACTGCACTCCATTCAACGCAGGACACACTGCATTGGGTCAGCTGTCAACACCACCATCATCATCATCACAGCCGTCACCTCCGTACGGTACCGGTGGGGCTCAGTATCCGTAGTCGGAATGCTCAGCGCTCAGTTTAGTTCCAATCTGCTTATTGAACTAGTTCGTTCTTGTAGTTTATTTAGTTCAATGTAGTTCACTACTCAGGAAATTGAGTGTTGTGCGATTTGCTATCATTTTTGATCCTCCACTTATACTAACTGATACTCGTACACCTACAACTACCGCAACAATTACCGATATGCATGTGAAATACGAAAATAATAAGCAAAACTTAACCAGAAAGAAATTTCCTCAAAAGCTCACCCGTTCGGTTTCAATTTAGTTCAGCTATTCTTACTGAATTACATGTTGTCTCGCAACGGCGCGTTCAGGCGTTCGGGCTTTGACATTTTCAGTAGGAAACACGTAAGTCATATGTTAAAGTCGAAAAAGGGCGGTCGCGTATTCAATTTTCATAGACGTAATGTTCTTAAGCGCGAGAATAAATTCCTAGGTGGAGCTACTATCCAGTCGGGCTTTATGACATTTGTGAACAAATTTTTTAAATTTATTTCTCAATTTGAATGTTTGGCAAGCTGAGACGATTATTTCCGCAAGTAATTCATTTTTTCATGGTCGACGTGGCGTAGTGGTTAAGTGCGTCGACTCCTACGCAGAGGATGCCAGGTTCTATACCCGAATTTACCACTTATCATAATTCACAGCTCCACCTCTTTCGAGTCACTGACAATGCTCAAAGAGTATTCCTGACTAGAAAAAGCTTCTCAAATTCGCCGTTCGGATTCGGCATTAAACTGTAGGTCCCTTCCACGCGTGAAAGAACAATAGAACGCACAACACACGTGGTTGCTGAGAAGCTAGGCCCAGGTCCACCTAGGACTGTCGCGCCACCCATATTATTATTATTATAATTCATTTCTTCTACGAATGGTAGGTAGTTTCATATTTTTCTTGAAAAATTATTTTCCGATATGGAAAACTGAGGCTGCCACTTTCTGACACAACGGACACAAGTTCGATTAAACGCGTAGCAACGCCTATCAAAGACCGACCAAGCGAACGCGCCTTTGCGATTCAGGCTTAAGCTATATCTGAACTAAATGCAGTAAAATAAAATGACATTTTGAACTAGTTCATTTGTTCACTTGTTGCACTTGAGCTTTAGTTAGAATAGGCGCGAACATGTACATTTTCCCCCCCGTAAATCATGGACTATATAAGCTTGTGTAAAATTGAATTGAGTCTTTATCTTTTTAATTAAATAAAACTGTGTAAACGTGAGACCTGTTTTTTGTAAGAACGCAACACTCGTGAACTACACAAGTCTACCCAGCACGGTCCCAGGGTAAGGAAAAAAGACTTCAAAGGTGTGAACTTATGAGGAGAAAGGAGTCAGATATGTGGCTTATATTCAACGCTGGGGGCAGATATAGAAATTATAAATAAAAGCTAAGTCAGATAGGATGAAATATTTTGTCCATAGTATGAAGAATTACAGACTTACTAGCGGATACTGTGCCTCCTTCGCTAGGCAGATCACATTAATATAAGAACGAAAAACACTGGTTTTACTGACGGGTTTTCCTATATTTTTTTTATCTAAAGCTCTGTTTCTGCTTAAATTATCGCAGAGCCCTTTCGTAAATTACATTTTTTGCTTTGGTGTAAATAAACAGAATTAATAGCTTGACTACACTGATAGCCTAACTAACTGACTGGATATTTAAAGTCACTTCCGCACATTTCCAATGCTTATCCTTGCACCTATTTTGTGGTCATAGCAAACGCAACACGTACTGGAAATTGCAAACTTTTGAAGTAAAAAAAAAAACAAAACAAAAAAATGCAGCTTAAATTAATAGTAAAACAGGCTTGACAAATGCTGAGACTCAGAATAAAATTCGTTTTTAAAGTATTTTACATAAAAATATATAAGCAAAAAATTTGATGATACATTCATGCACACTTATAATTACTGTTTAGGACTCGTTGTAATCGTTTTCAATTTTTTTGTTTATACTCCATTTGTAATGTACTATGTTCTTAATGTTAATCATTCTTGTATTGCTTTGTATGTTGTGAGTCACTGTCAGACAAATTATAAATGCTCTGAGTCACTGTACATCTGCATCACGCCACTCGCATGCAGCTAAAGCTTGGTTACACCACTTTCGACGCCATCCAATAGCGTGTACGCCTGATCGGACGATGTACGCACACGCACAATCGAACGCACATGAAGGATCCTCGAGAAGCGTGTACTTGAACTGATAAGGAGCACTGGCAGATGGACTAAAGGACACTTCGATACCAACCGCAGTCAAGTGAACATCGTCGTTATTTTGCTATTCATTCAAATATGTTATCGATTCATTTTAATTTCCCTCAAACAATAAATATTGTTACACATATTAACCAATTTCGTCGTGCATTGTTTTTTCTCGAACATTAGCAATATCTCTCTCGTACTCATAAACAATTACACAATAAATTTAATTGAAATCTGGCCACAGCGGAATTTCACTTAAGATTGAAATACCAAAATACCACTCTTATCTCTAAAATTAGAACCAATGATTGAAACTTGCTTGTAAATTTCTAATCGAAATATTCTTTTGCGTAGACTGAGTCGTTCTAATTCCAATCCGGAAGTGGAACTAACACCGGACACTGGCTTCTTCTGGTATTGCACCTACATTGTAAGAGGGTGGTCGAACTTGCCAATTCTTCACTAAAACTGCCGTTAAATAAATAAATCAATGAAACACCGACATGATATATTTCGAAAACATCTCCATCCATCCAACATCTCTTCCTACTGGTCCACCAGAGGGGTTCGCCGGTCCGTGTTTTAAGTCAAAGCAATCGGTGAAAGCTTGTGACATATCAATACATGTACAAGCACGGGTAATATATGGAAATAAATCCAAATGTAAAATGTAAATGGTAACCGTGGTGTAGTGGGTACGTGCGTCGACTCCTACGCAGAGGGTGCCCGGTTGGATACCCAAATTTACCACTTATCATAATTCACAGCTCCACCTCTTTCGAGTCACTGACAATGCTCAAAGAGTAACCTTGTCTAGAAAAACCTCTCAAATTGGCTGTTCGGAGTCGGCATTAAACTGTAGGTCCCTTCCGCGCGTGAAAGGACAATAGCACGCACAACACGAGTGGTTGCTGAGAAGCTAGGCCCAGGTCCACCTCGGACTGTCGCGCCACCCATATTATTATTATAAACCCAAAATGTACTGAAGTTCATGTGTTTTTTCACGCACGCACAACACGCACATATGTTTACCGATTTTAACCAAACTTCACACAAACCACATACAGGGGACTCCCCCTAAGCCGAATTGCCACGAGATACCAAAAGTCTGTTCGAGTTAGAGAGAGTTTGACTTAGAGAGAGGTTTTTGTATGGAAAGTTGAGGGAAATGTTTGTAAAATATGGCGAAAAAGTTCGAGTAAGGAAGAGTTTCGACTTAAGGAGAGTTCGACTTAGGGAGAGCCCAGACCAATACCAAAGATGTATGAAAGTTTGGTTGAAATCTGTAAATGCGTTAAGGCGTCAACCGGCGACAATCATTTGAGGCTCAATTTTTATATACATAGTTGCGTTCGGGAGCGTACATGTACGTTTCGCTCCCGAACGTAACTATCTATACAAACAAACAAAATAAAACACGAAACATTTAAATATAACCAATTTTTATTCCAAATTAAAGACCGACCTCGTCGGTGCCTAGCATCTATGCACTCTATGGACAATGCAACAAGATATTACTGTTAACATTAGACTTGACAAAAACAAACATGTAACAGGAGATAAGGAAATGAAAAAGACGCTACTAAACTTAACGTAAGCAAATATGGGGAATGACGGACTCAAGTGCATAGAGGCATTGTTAATAATAATAATATGGGTGGCGCAAAAGTCCGAGGCGGACCTGGACCTAGCTTCTCAGCAACCACTGGTGGTGTGCGTGCTATTATTCTTACACGAGTAAAAGGGACTTACAGTTTGCCGACTCCGAACGGCGAATATGAGAAGCTTTTTCTAGACAGGAATACGTTCTGAGCCTTGTCAGTGACTCGAAAGAGGTGGAGCCGTGAAATATGAAAGGTGGTAACTTCGGGTATCTAACCTGGCACCCTCTGCCACTTACCCACTACGCCACGGCGACCCATTTAGAGGCATTGTTGCTAAATATATAACATACATAAATGTTGCTGCAGCTGGGACGTGTTGCAATGTTGCAGGTAGAACGTATTGCAAAACGTAACTATATAGATTGCAGCATCTTTGGGAACTGTGTTGAAAATCGTACCAAAGATAGAAGACAAAGTCGCTTCCCAGATTGCTTTGCGAACAACGACTTTTATTTCGTGAATATCACACTTGAAACCGCGCAAAACAATAATGATTTCATTCGATGTCAAACTCGCAAAGAATACACTTTTCTCAAAAAATTATAAGAATCTTTTCAGCAGACTGCTACCTTCGGTTCGAAAACGTGTCTCAAACTTCCTTAACTTCATTCATTTGTATGTAAATGTCAAAAAATGGGATATTGCGCTGTGACCTACTGTTGATAAAATAAATATAAACATAAATTTTATGTTAATAATTTTTATCATACTGAGAATGTAATTACGGAAATTTACAATGGTTGATCTTGAAAACGAAACCACTTCTTATTGTTTAGAAGGGAGATCTGTTTGATTTTGAAAACTG
Source organism: Eristalis intricaria (assembly GCA_964034865.1). Taxonomy (NCBI): domain Eukaryota; kingdom Metazoa; phylum Arthropoda; class Insecta; order Diptera; family Syrphidae; genus Eristalis; species Eristalis intricaria. The sequence continues at coordinate 134,467,185 of OZ035873.1, forward strand.
ATGCGTGCTTTTCGTTCCATAAACTCGAAGAGTCCCTCATCAGATTTAATTACAGTGAACTCTCCCTAAGTCGAACTCTCCTAAAGTCGAAACTCTCCCTTACTCGAACTTTTTCGCCATATTTTACATACATTTCCGTCAACTTTCCATACGAAAACCTCTCTCTAACTCGAACAAATTTTGGTATCCCGTGACAATTCGACTTAGGGGGAGTCCACTGTACTTCAATTTGTTTATATGCTTTCCCTGAATGATTGTGTTTGTCTGATCTGAACTTGTATTCGTCTAAACATGCATCTCACCTCAACGGCTGCATCTTAGTTATCATCTGAACCTAGACCTGACTCAATCCTTCACATATGACTGTTGACAACGAACAAAAGGGGAGTGGCCAAAGACACTTGCCTTAAGTTGGGAACAATTTTATTAGAATTTAACTCTCTGCTTGAGATCAACGTCGTCTATTCATTATTCTCACAGCAGCAGGCCATCGATTAAACCAATCATTCTGACCACTCCCGATCATTCGCCCGATCATCGATTAATAGATTCCGATTCTTAGCAACAGTCCCTTCGTTTGGGCCATTTATCTTCCGTTCCCCGACAAGGCAAGTATTGCTCTCTCACCTGCTACACATCTATAGAATCAAATTTATAGCCCCTGACAAGCGCGTAGCCATTAAATCAGACGATAGAACTATTAACCGTTAAGGTCTGTAAATCCCATCAATTCTCAGCAACAAATTAGGCTCCATCATAGACATCTTGTCCAACCATCGTTGTATCTTCACGGCGACGCGAAGATAAGTATCTTAGAACTTTTGCCACAGGGAATGTGAGCAACAAGCAAGGCGCACACACAAAGAAACTTGCACACACACACACTGCTGCGAAAACAAAACGATCAATTAAACATGTTTCCGTTGACCCAAATAAATATTTTAGTCTCCTCTCCAGCAATTGCCGCTGATCGGCTATTTTGGCCAAAAAGCCATAATCCACGCGACCGATGCCAATAACCTCAGAGAGATGGCAAAAAGTCAGCGATAATTAAGGAAACCACTTTGAAGAACCAGACTCTGGGTGCTGGGAGGGCTACAATGTAACCGATACCACCGATTGGTGAATTGATCGCGTCTGAATTTGAATTCTTTGTTATTGGTGTTGTGTTGATCGGTTTTACAGCATCGACTGGGTATCGTAAAATTTAAATAATTTCATTAACCCAACGGTGCGGCGGCGCGGCGGTGGGTATGAGAATACAGATACAGACCGGCAGATACAGGTTCATCCCTCAGATTTCGCGATCGCCTGAAGATACGTGTGACGCAGTCTCTGATCAGAATAAGTATAAGCCCGCTCGGGACTCGATTTATCAGTGATACCCGAAGCTCTAGCGGAAGCAGGTGACAGTCGGGATCGAGGAATATTCTTTTAGTGAAAAACAGCTTTTAATCTCTCGTGCAATGAAGTGTTGGATTATCTTCGGTTTAAGCCTGTGCGCTTTCTACCAGTGCGTTGCTGCGGTAAGATCTTTCTGCCATTTGCCTTGATTGAGGGCAGTTTTTGACAAGAGACGTACACTCTATAGGGCAATGGATACATCTACAATCCACCAGCAAAGAGGACAGACAAACCCGTGAATGTGCAGAATGACTTTGACTTGTCCGAATTCATATCGGCCCAGAAGGAGAACATCTTCTCGTCGATCTCAGAGAAGGCAAACTACAAGAAGTGCGCTACGTGCAGTAAGATCATCGGAGGCACCAATGTGTGCGGGAGGATCATCAGCTGAACTGAAATGTTTTCGTTTTAGATTGCGGTGTCCCAAATGCCAATCGAATTATCGGCGGAAGCCAAGTTAAGACCAACAAGTACCCGTGGATGGCTCAGTTGCTGATGGGTACCAAGCGCCTATTCTGTGGTGGAGCACTGATCAACGATCGGTACATCCTGACTGCGGCCCATTGCATCCACAAGATGAACTGGCAGGCTATGTCCGTGCGCGTGCTTCAGTACGATCGTAACTCTTTCGTCGATAAGGGAATCACGCGTAAAGTGAGTGGATCTGCGGTGGCGATCGTGTGAAGATCACTTGTTAACTAGTTCTTGGATTTTTGTTTTCTAGGTCGCCAAGGCCATTGTGCACGAGAACTACAATCCAACAACCATTGCCAACGATATCGCGTTGCTGAGGTTAGACTCCCCCATTCCCTTGAATGATCAACTCAAGCCAGTCTGCCTGCCTACCCCCGAACTGAACGTTGACAACAAGAAGGTAAGTGTGCGAGAAGTGTGGTGTCTTTTGGGAGGTTTCTCTGCCCCAGGATCCTCTGAACATGAGGTGTATATTTTTTTTAAGTGATCTTGCAGAGGATCGCTTGTCTTCAGTGCCGGGGAAATGCTCTGTTTAATTTCAAAAATTAACTTGAATTCTTTCTAAGATCGCAACTATATCAGTGAGAGCCGCACATTTTGCCTCCGGTCTGAGACCAAACGATCCTCGCGTGATATCATCTCCAATTTCCCCACATTGTAGGCAGAGGAGCATTGCCTGTTGCGATGCGGAGTGTTACCAATTCTGTACATCTTTTCCCACTTGGTGTGATCGTTACGTCATCATTCGCTTTCTCCTCAACAGGGTTTCGTTGCTGGTTGGGGTCTCACCAAAGAACACGGCTCGGTCTCAACAATCCTCCAGGAAGTGACTGTGCCCATCATCTCAAACGCTGCATGCCGTAGAACGCAATACAAATCAACTATCACTGATTTTATGTTGTGTGCTGGAGACGTGTCCGCTGGAGGAAAGGATGCCTGCCAAGTAAGATCACTTCACTCCCTTCCTGTGTATTGGTTGCATCAGCTTAATCGTTTTCATCTCATTTCAGGGTGACAGCGGTGGTCCATTGTGTGTGTTGAATGGCTCCGTCAATATAGTCGGTAAGTTGTCACTGTTGTGGGCCGGATTTGATTAGAATTTGAATGTTTAATTTTGTCTCACTCGTCGTAGGTATTGTATCATTCGGTTACGGATGCGGAAAGCCAGATGCTCCTGGTGTGTACACTCGTGTCCCCAAATACTTGAACTGGATTTACAAGAACACCGCTGATGGTTGCTACTGCAACAAGTAAACTGAATTAACTGCCTTAAAAGTGAATTTTCAATTGGACGGTGTTTAAAATAAAATAAATTTCGGTTTTCTTTATTTCTCTTTCGAAACTTATATTCAATGGCTTTTAAATATACAAAAAATAAGAGTGGCGCTATAGTCCGAGATGAACATGAGGTAATCTTTTGCAGCAACCACTCGTAGAGTGGAAGGCATCTGCAATTTCATATCGAAGAATATTATCTGTCACGAAACAGAGGTGAAATAGAGAGAAATGGACACCCAGTACCTATCACCTAGTACTGGGTGAATGAACCGATAGATGACACCTTCATAAGGGTCTCTTTGCTTAGGGGGATCAGGCAAACGCTCCTGAGATTCCACTCTCCAAGCACGCTTTACTCCGACACTACCGTTAAGTTGAGTATGAGCACAACCAAAAGGATTATAGCTAACTCCTGAGCAATTTCGTTACAATTTAGAGTTCAGATTGTACTTTTTAACACATCCTCATAGCATCCATCCGCATCCTCATTGTCAATCAAGTCAGTAGCTGTTTTATTAATGCGTTTTTGAAGACTCCTCCTCCTCCTTGGACACTTGATAGGCAAAAATTATAGCAGTCTTTTGCAATCGGAAGCCAGCACGTGATGTCCTTTCTCGACTCGATAGTTGGCTCGACATCCGCTTTCGTGTCTGGGATGCACCAGGAAAATTGTCCGAGTTTATGTGGTCTCTTCGGAAGGTTCGAACGTGAAAAATACTCCACGAGTATCTAACGTCGATCACAATGTTAAGAATTTGATTAACGATGGACGATTGCGAATGAATCTCGCAATCGAATAAATCTACAATTTTTAAACCTGTAATTCGATTGTCGATTTATTCGATTTTATTAATAAACAATCGAATCATCGAATTCAAGAGAATTTATTTCATTACAAATTACAATCGAGACCATAGTTCGACACTAATGTTCGAATGTCGAATTTTCTCGATTTATCTGTATCTGGCATCTGTGTGCTTGTTGAATTTTTTGAATAAAACCCTTGATACACCTATAAAGTACAATTTTCCTATAATTTCGATTCTATTGTCAAAACGAATTTGTCGAAAAAGTTCCAGACTATTTCCAACTATTTTGAAAAGTTTCTCAAAAATAAATATCCGCCACAATACCAAAAACCCCTACAGAGCAAACAATTAACTAAAGCTAGAAACGACGGACACAAATCTTTGCAATATCCACTCTACGACTACGTACACTCTACACAATCCACAATCCACACAAACTCATAATCCGAATATGTATGAAGCAAATGACAGAATAGCACTCTCAGCTATGCAAATTGTACAATGTAAAGGCTGAGCTGCAAGGGCGCGTTCGCGTGTTCGGCTTTGATAGGCATTGTTACACTTTTTATCGAGTTTAAGAAAATGTTGTGTCAGATATCGACAGCTTCAGTTTCCCATATCGAAATGAACGCGCTCGTTTTGTCTTACTTAAATGGTTTCAAATATATGAAGTTACTTTAAATAAAATTCATTGAAAAAATTAATTACTTGCGAAAAAATCGTCTCTGTTTGCAAAATCTCAGTTACCGAATTCAAATTGAGAAATATATTCAAAAAAATGTTTCACAAATGTCAAAAAGCACAAGTGACTGGATAGTAGCTCCACCTAAAAACGTATGCTCGCGCTTACGATATTACGGTCTGCAAAAATTCAACGCGCGACCGCTCCATTTCGACTTTAACATATGATTTACATGTATCGTACTGAAAATGTCAAAGTCTCAACGCCTGAACGCGCCATTGCGATATGGGCATAAACAACAAATAACAAATATCGTACATACATCTATGTCCCCGTAGAGAGTATATGGATGTAGTAATTTGTAGAAGGAGAAACTGCTCTGAAAATGGGGACTCTACAGAAATGAAGTACTAGAGAGATAGCTGACTTCATAGCTGATTCCCCCTTAGTCCATTGACGATTTTGAGTGCCTTTTTGACAGATATTCATGAATTTTTGACGGTTATTCACGAAATAACGTGAATGCCGTCCTCTGATTGGTCAATTTGGTTTAAGAAAACATTATAAAAAACAGTTGTACAAAATTTTAAGGGGCAAGAGAGGTAGAAGTCGGTCTTCTCTGTAATACTTCATTTCTGGTATAGTGCAGTGTTGCTCGATGTTATGAGAGAAAAAAAAATCTATAAACAATGTAATACAACAAGTATTACGGAAATGTTTTGATTTATTTCAAATTGAAATTCAGCCAAGTATTCTGGTTCGAAATGCCTGTACCTTCATCACCACAACTTAAAAGGCGAAACCTGCTGGATTTGTGCAAAGCTCTCTATTTCAACTTAAGCTAAAACATGTTCAATGATCTTAGAACATAATTGTAGTTCTTCCTTAGAACATACCAGCAGCCATTGTAGAACCAAGAGAACCAAGACAAGGTGGTGAATATTAAGTAAAGCCCAATAATTTATTAACAAATAATGCATACAAAATTTGTCCATCCCATCACAAAAACCTACGCTCTCTTAGTATATGCCCTCAGTATCACTATACGTTACAGATTTATTGCGCTAAGGATTATCCACCGATTTTTAAACTCAAAGACATCTCAGTAAACAATAATTTTACTAAACTAAAACCAATTTAAAAACACAAATTTTAAATTCAAATCGAAATAAGCTAAAAACAATTCGTTCAAGAGTTTATTAAATGTTCTTATGTACCTAATAATAGGTTCATTGCAAGCATAAGTTGTTCTATGTTTTATATCGAAAAGTATATTTTTCACACGAAGATATATTCGGGGAGCATACGTATTTATAAGCAAAACCAATGCAACTGATTTAGCTGAGTGATGCCGCGAATGAACATGATTTAAGATGCCATCCGCCTGAAACTTAAGGTTTGAAAGACAATTGCCTTTCGTCATAAGGAGGGAAGTCCGTGAAGTGCAACATTTTCAATTTACTCATTCGAATTTAAGTCCTTAATCACTATATGGGAATCTCAAATAATGAAAGAGTAGATACTGGTAATGAGGCCTGATCAACGAGCAAGATATAGTTTTAAGGGTATAAACTTGTGCAATTTTTTTATTAATTTAGCTGTTGTAATATTTTTCTCGTCCCCAATTATCGAATCAATTAAAGCCATGAAGCAATTGCTTTCATATTAACTATATATGTACGTGTAACTCGACCGGTTATCATAGTTGAATTAAAGGGTTTATTGGAATAACATGATTAGCCAGATTGTTTCAAGAACCGAGATTTCATTTAACTATTAGATGATACTGAATTCTCTAAACCAGCTATTGGACTTATCATATCATTGCAATAACCCCTTAAGTTATTATATAAACCCGGAAGTAATTTAAAAAAATAAGATAAATTGGGGGACTTCAAGCCTTAAGTTCTGGATGAGTGAAAAAATAAGTTCTCAAATTCTTATTTTCGACAAGTATACCGTGCGTATTCACATGGGCGCATTATACGGTACGGTTTAAAAAACTTGTTCATAGTATACTAGACACTTCATATAATAATATATATGGGTGGAGCGACAGTCCGAGGTGGACCTGGCCCTAGCTTCTCGGCAACCACGTGTGTTGTGCGTGCTATTGTTCTTTCACGAGTGGAAGGGACCTACAGTTTAATGCCGACTCCGAACGGCGAAGTTGAGAAGCTTTTTGTAGACAGGAATACTCTTTGAGCATTGTCAGTGACTCGAAAGAGGTGGAGCCGTGAATAATGATAGGTGGTAAATTCGGTTATCGAACCTGGCACTCTCTGCGTAGGAGTCGACGCACTTACCCACTACGCCACGTCGACTCACTAGACACTTCAACTTCATAATAAAACACACAAAAAATATGAAGTATGAAGTGAAAAAGTATAAGTTCTTTTGCAAAATTTGCTGTGACAACCATTAGATTTTTAAGTAAAGTAAACAAAAATCTTCAAATCGTGTTACCACAATATAGATTCCCCTTTTCCCCTTTAAGCTAATTTTACCCTAGAATTCCCGACGAAAAGTTGAATTCCCCACAATCTGGCAACACTGGTATAGTGTATACTAAAGTTGAACAAGCGCCCTCTCTCTCTCTCTCTCTCTCTCTCTCTCTCTCTCTCTCTCTCTCTCTCTCTCATCAACATTCGACTACGATTTCGAATATACGCAATCGTGCGAACACACGCAATATTGACGACCAACAATTGATGAGGAAAAATCGACAAGCAACAATTGACTCCGATCGATTTTAATTCGAATAAATCGAATTGAAAGAACAATCGAATAATTCGACTGTTTTTATTCGTAATCGCCCACACCTACCGACTTTGCAGTGAGAAAGAGTGAACGTATTCTTATTCAACTACGTAACAATATGTTATGTGTTTCTCGATATAAGGCATAATAAATTCTTTCTCTACGAACAAAACGTATTGAACCAAGGTACCTCTCCTGTGGCACGCCAAAGAGATAATTCAACAGCGTGTGATTTAAGATTAGGTTACGCGGCTGACTGCAGAAGGTTGGGAAGGCAGTCCAAAGCTGGTCCGTTGTGATACCACTCGAATTAATGAACGAGTTGGTGCTTGTGACGAAGCAATTAAGTTGGCTAACGCTATTTAAGTCATTACGATTGCCGAAGTAGTAGTTGTATTTGGTACTAACTCGCGAATCAATGAATACCTATTCCGCAAACCAATTAGTGTTCTTAATAAAGCCATGAAGATGACTGACTTGTATGCTGCTCAGTTGAGCCAGGTTTTCAAGGTAGTGTGCCTCCAGAAGTCTAAATCTGCGGGATGAGAGAGCACTACAGCTGCATGGCAAGTGTGCAATGGGTCTTCCTCATCCTCAGTTCCAGCAGATTCTACAGAAGTAGCGCGGGAAGGAGTCTAGAGGCATGAGTTCCGATGATATAACGCCAATGAGAGTTATAAGATTCGGCCTACTCAATCCAATCAGGTTAAGCGATGAATAAGACAGTAAGAATTTTTAATTGGTATGCGAACGGACTGCCGCAAAATCTTAACGAACTACAGCTTTATATTCGGGGAAAAAAGAACATATCGATATGTTTGATTTCTGAGACACATTTAACGAAGCAATCTCGTTTAAGCTTAAAAGGTTACTGTGGCTATCACGCCAATCACCCATCGGAAAGGGCAAGAGGCGGGTCATCATTGTTTGTACGAGATAACATCGAACACTTAGTAGGATTAAAGATGGAATCCCGTACAATGTTCGTGTACATAACAAAAACCATTTACTGCCCACCGCGCAGTAAAATTTATTAATACTAGTATGAAAACACATTTCTAAGTCTCGGTTCAATCTTTATAATTGGTGGAGATTTCAATGCGAAGCATTCCATTTTGGAATCAAGAGGCATCTCCCAGAAAGGGACAACACTGTACAAAACCGGTATGAAACTTGGCTGCGATTTTTATGCGACAGGAATCCTACCTACTGGCCTACGGATTTCAAGAAAATACCAGACGTCGTAGATTTCTTCGTTATGAAGGGTATTTCGCGAAATTATCTAAAAGTGGTAATAAGCTTTGATCTCAGTTCAGATTCAGATTCATTCTCCAATTATATTGACTATGAGCGATACGGTCGTGAAAAGAGAAGCTAACTAATTATAATAAAAATTGGCAAGCATTTAGGACCTACTTGCAAAATCACGTTGAACTTATGATACCGTTGAGAACCCCATACGACTTAGAAACTGAACTTGACTAAATTATTGAAAATATACAGTGTGTCGCATGGAGCAGTACACCATGCGCAAGAAAAGGGACAATTAAACATGTCTTACGATACCCACTAGAAGTAAAGGAAATGGTAAAGGAAAAACGGAAAGCACGCAAGAAATGGCAACAAACTCGCTCGCCACAACATTAAACTCATCTTAACCGAATGTGTAATCTGTTGAAGGCAAAAATCAAAGCATGCAAAAATAATAATAGCTGCGTTTTTTTGGAAGCGTGTATACGCTTAATTTTCAGTTTCCATGTAAAATACACTAACAACGAGTCCTATATCCGCTTAAGTTACTCATCATATCTATCGCCGCTTAAGGAATAAGCGCGGATAAAAACAATGCTTCCAAGCATTATTTTCTGTGTGTTCATTCTTGAATTCATTCATTCATTGTTTAGGTTGCTGTATGTGGCTTAAACCTGCAGGTGTGGTTGATGTATTAGATCATTTTCAATTATTTTGGCATCCATAAGTATGCAATTTTTGGTATATCCAGAGTCTCTGCTATACATTGCGTTTATGTGTCGTAATCGATTCTTTTCATTTGATGAACATTTTTTTATGTTATAATTATTAAGTGTTTTTGCTTTTAAAGTGATGGTCACGTACGTGGTTTAAAGTACACAGTCACAAAACGAAGATTGTGACCATCAAAGATCAGAGATCACCTTCCACGACTACATCCCTGAATGCTTAGCAAATGTCATAAATGTCGTCGGCGCTGCCAAGATTTTATGATGAATCATTAAACGCCGATGATCGTTTTTTTGTGCACTTCGAAGTTAAGCGTATATCCGCTTGCAAAAAAACACAGCTAATGTAAGATCTACAAAACTTATCTGCAAAAAAAGAAACTAACTACTCATTATACTCATTTACAATGGATATGACGCATACGACGAGAGAAGTACCACCTTGGCAGAGCTCAAGGAAGAAATAAAGAAGTTCAAAGCGAAAAAAGCTCCTGGTTACGAATTAACATACAGGAGAAATTCTTAAAGAGTTACCTAAGAAAGCCGTTCTTAAGTTACTCTACTTAATCAATAAAAGGCCGCGCTTGGACTTGACCACGTCCCTAGTCAATGGAAAGTGGCGGAAGTTATAATGGTACCAATACCCGGGAAAACCACCAAAAAATAAAAAGTCCTATAAACCTATCTCACTACTCCCGATAATGTCTAAAGTGAAAGTGAAAAAATTCTGCTTAGAAGTACAAGTCTAATTGTGGAAGAAAAACAGCTCGTGCCAAATCACCAAATTGGTTTTAGAAGTAAACACTCAACAAGTACATCGTATAACTGATGTAATAGAAAAGGCATTTGAACAAAAGCTAGTTTGTTCAGCCACATTTCTCGATTTTTCTCAAGCCTTTGACAAAGTTTGGCATGAAGGCCTGAAATATAAACTATGCCGATCTCTACCGGGGAAACTGTATAGTATTTTCACGAACTATCTCTTAGGATCTTCCGTGTGAAGCACGGAAATTAATACTCTGCTTTTAAAAATATAAATGCTGGTGTACCGCAAGGGAGTATTCCTGGCCCTCTGCTATACCTAGTGTAAGCTAGTGATTTACCACAAGAAGAACACACTGTTCTAGGCACATTTGCTGACGACTCCGCCATTTTGGTAACAGCCAAAACGGTTGAAGACTCTACATCAAAATTACAACGTTCACTGGATCAGATACACGAATGGATGAACTTCTGGCGACTTGTCCCTAATGAAAGCAAATCAGTCCATATTAATTTCACTTATAGGCATTTCACTTAATAACTTGTCAGTCTTCCTAAATCGTGTCCAAATACCTTTTGGCAACGACGCGAAATACCTCGGGATGACTCTTGACGTAAAACTCAAGTGGAAGGAGCACGTTAAGAAGGAACGTGCAGAACTTGACATGAAATATAAAAAGATATGTACTGGCTTATTGGTAAACATTCCAAGCTAAGTATTGACAACAAACTGCTTGTATACACGCAAATCCTAAATCCTGTTTGGGCTTATGGCGTACAACTTTGGGGTTGTACCAAAGCTACTTGCACACTACTTTTCAAAATAAAGTGCTAAGAACTATCGTGAATGCACCATGGTATATCAGAAACGACGATATCCACAGAGATCTTGAAATATTACCACTCCAAGATAAACTGAAGAACTTTTACGTCCTACAAGCTAGAGCACACATACTCTGCAGTTTAACCGATCCTTGAAGAAACTAATGTCTTGCCGACTTCAAAGGACTAGACTCCTTGATCTCGTGCGATAGTCTACACTCGCGCATGGTTGCCGTGTTTGCAGGAACTTTCATCGGAGAGGAACCCGCCGATCAGTACCTAAATCATGAAATACAAGCTACTGGTTAAGTGCTTCACTTAGTTGTAGTCTTAATAAATTCAGGGAGGGGGTTTTAGTGAATAAAAATCTCACACTTCTATGTACGAACGTTCGCCATAGAATCTTGTCAACGATTTTCACCTACAATGGGAAAAAAAATGTCTAGGTCTAAGTGAGCGGCGGCTAAAAAGCCGACAGGCCACCCAATATACCTACCAACCATCATTATTCAGAGTGTTGTAACACAATACGTTACACAACCAGTTTTTGGTATGGTTTCCGAAACCAAATCGACGCACTACTTCCACTACTATATTCATGAAGACTGCTGTTGTCTTTCTGCTCGTGTCCTAGGCATATCTTCGTTCGTACCTAGTCTAGCCAACTCATGGTCTGGCAATGAATCTTAATTTTGGAACGTGCGTCGTTGACCTGACTTTGTATTCGCTTCACACATTGATTTGATCTGTTACTGCGGTAATGTATGGTCGTACATGTAACTTCCTCTTTTGGCTGCCCACGCTTTTGCATACTTATCCGGCCTTCGAACGGTAATGGGTTTGAGCACGACCGTCCATAGGTGACGGTTCCGGGTACACTGCTACACAATTTAATAAAAGTAAACCTAAACTGAAGAAAAACAATTTCCAAGATAAAATTCATGAATTTATTTTAAGTCCTACAAGCTAGCCTAAGAGCGACAGAGTGACAGAGGGAGTGGGTTAGAGGGAGAGGGGGAGGAAAAAAAAAGGAAGATTGCAATAAATATCTAATATCTAATAAACTTTGCAGTCGGGTTGATTTAAAACTTCTTCACCACCGGATGACAGTAGCATGCGTCTTCAGTCTTGCTCTTGATCCACGTCCCGAACCGGTTCACTCGTGCATAGACGCCAGGATAATTCGCCTTGGCGCAACCCTCGCCCCAAGAGACAACACCTGTCCAAAGAAACCTCCGTCAGATGCTGACATTTCAAAAGCAAAAAATCAGTCAAACCTACCGGCAAGCTGATGTTCCTCCCCGTCGACGACGTGGAGCGGCCCGCCACTGTCTCCCTGAAATCAATCATTCATCAGTTACCCTCCGAGGTGTTTCGCTCCCGCATCGCACTCAACTCACCTGACACGAGTCCTTCTTTCCCTCGTCGTAGCCGGCGCACAGCATGTTGTCCGATATCCTTGACGAGCCGTATTTGCTGGCTCTGCACTGCTCCATCGAGAGAATCGGCACATGTACCTCCTGCAGGGTGTCCGAGATGGATCCTCCCTCCGCGGTGGCACCCCATCCAGTCACGATTGCCTGCAAAGAAACAGAGAGGACTTCAATGTAAAGGATCCCGTACGAGTGGCTCGTTTGTGCATGGGGTGGGTACAGTTTCTCCAGCGAAATCCTTGCCAGCGGCCGGCAGGCACACCGGCCTCAGCCTGTCCTTGATCTCAACAGGTTCAGCGAATTTCAGGAGCGCGATGTCACTGTCAAAGTTCCTCGAGTTGTACTTGGGGTGAACAATAGCCTCGGCCAACTGAAAGAAAGGAAAATCCCATTAATTCTAATCGGTCTAGTTAACGGAGCCCATTCACACAACCTTCCTGTCAATCTTGTTCGGGTGACTCATGCTCCGGCTGTGGTCAAGCAGGCGCACCGTAATGTATTCCTTCTTGAAGCCGTGGATACAATGGGAAGCTGTCACCGCGTACAGGTCATTAATCAAGCTGGCCGCACAGTAGAACCGGGTCTTGTACATTAACAGCGCCATCCACGGGTACTGGTTCACTTCGGTTTCCTGGCCGCCGACAATCCTCTTCTTCTTGTTCGCCAGGCCACAAACTGTAATTTGTCGGCGGGAAATTGAATTGAATGCTGTCATTCACGGGGATAATCGAAGGACATTACTCACCGCACTCGGTGCAGTTTCTCTCCGGCGACAACGTGGTCGCTGCTGTCACCGCCTCAGTGGTGGACATGGTCGACGGCGCGCTCGTGGTCGTGGTGGTGGTGGTCGGGCCAAAGGGTGGACGTTGACTTATAAGTGAGAGCACCCATTCGATGAATTGTCCCTGCGATTCACGGATCGGGTTAATGCTTGTTTTGAATTTGGCAAATCCTTTGGATGCCATCTTGTGAAATGAAATGAAAATTGCGAAGAAGAACAACGATTTGGGTCAGAGAGAAAATTGCTGGCTTTTTGGCGGTGCGTTAAGTCTCACTTAACGCCTATACTTATGCAACGGTTTGCTCTTAACCGTGACTCGAGTCACCCAATGAGTGCATACGGGGAAATTTTGATCGATTTTGCCATGTTCTTGGGGACACCACTGTTTTAGTGGGGGATTGTCTTTGCTTGACTTTGGTAAATCCTCAGGGCGGGCGGGAGGTCTGAATTTGCTTGCCAAATCTGGGAACTTATTGGGTGACAATACACTTAATTTAAATATGTTTTAAAACTAATTATGGAATTATGTTCAGTGAGGGTGAAGAAATTTGGAGAAGTAGGCGAATCATCTCTATGCGTCCTTAAGGGGTCCTGTTTGTTACTTTAAAGTATTGCAGAACAGTACAGAATTAGATATAGGAAATAAACTACTTGTAAAAATATCGGTGGTGCCACAGCCCGTAGAGGGACGTGCTCTCTGACGAGTTGGCTACTTGGAACCGTGTGTACTACGATGGGAAAAAGAGAAGGTAATATTACAAATCTTGTGATTTTTTTTTTGCTGCCTGGTTGTTCAGTGTTCCATTTTCGGCAGATCACGCGTGGTACGTGACATGACTCAAAGTCAGACATGCTCAATTATCGTTGCCATTTTTTCATGGCAAGACTTACACCCGAACAACGCTGTTTTGTGAAAAAAGGTTCTCAACGACGAAGGTGTGAAGAATAGTCTTCAACGACGACTCTCCCTTTTGGTTAAATGTGTGCGTATGTTAATAAAATTTGACTATTTGGAACAAATGCTGCCATTGCACAAATATTCTGTAAGAACAACTTTCCCACACGCTGTTGGTCCATGATTTCAAACCTTTTTTTTTTCCAAAATTGCACGAACTGAACCTGAGCAAGACGGTACCACAAATCGATGGAAGGATGAATTTGTCAAATCCCTATTGAGAGATGAATCTGGCAATTTGAACAGTTTCGGCTTAGACGTGTGAATTTGTTGGCTATAGCCTTCAATTTGACGTTTACATGAGGATATGTCAAATAGCTCGTCCATCTCGATAACCCAGCGGGAGTTGGAGCCTCGGAAGACAAAATTATACGGGTGGACTCAAAATGGACTTCTTTAAACTTTTACATGAAATGATCTTTATATTGTGAATGCCAACTAGTAGGCGACTGGGAGGACCCAGAACGAGGTGGTTGAACCAATCCGACTATTCGCCTGTTTACGCTTGGGCATAGCTCTTGATGAGTTCGAGTCGATAGCAAAGGCTCGAGATGTCTGGAGATCCCATGTGCATACTTCAACCCGCGAAAACTTAAGTGGATCATGCGGCTTAGATGGTGATGATGAATCTTTACTCAAGTAAACATTGTATGAACTCTTCCATTTTTTTAATGAAACACCAATAATAAACCAATATGGGCTGCGATAGAGTTCGAAGTGGATTTGGGTATGTCTTCTGCTGAAATTTCTCGTGGTCGGGGTGTTGTAGACCTTCGCCAAACTTCATTTCACTGAAGATCGGTGGCTATCATACAATTATAAACCAATAAATTACATGGTCAACATTTTTGAAAATTCGGTCGTATCGCTCATTTCGGTCTGAACTACATATATGAACGAACGAGAAAAGAACGATTTTCCTAACACTCCTTGGCGTCGTTCTTGTCGCGACTATTCTCCCTCTCTGTCCATTCGTTCAATTGCTTTTATGTTTTCAATGATTTCTAATACAATGAAAGGGTTGATGTGGTATACATCCATACATTTAAGGTCTGAACGAGTCCATCTGTTTTGTACTACATTTTGACCCAGCATGTATCATCAATCGTACTTGAACGCTAACACCGAATGCACAATCTTTCAAAAGTCGGCGATACTGACATAATTGGAAGAACCCAGCAGGCTGTCCAAGGTGCGTTCCTTAGTATCGAAAATTTTAGTTTAGGTTTAGCAGTAAATGAGGGCAAAACCAAGTATATGCTGTCAACAAGAAGGGATACACAACATCGACGAATTGGTCAGAACGTCACAATCGACGGCTATAACTTTGAAGTACCTTTTTCTACCTTGGCTCTGCTATAAACTCTTACAGCAACACCTCGGCAGAGATAAAACGAATTGAATGAATTACTCGTGTCAATCGCTGTGTCTTTGGGCTGAGAAGGTAATTGGAAGTAACGCCCAATCCCGAACAAATAAGGGGATCCTATATAAGACCTTGGTCATCCCAGTCCTACTTTATAGCGCTGAAGCATGGACTTCCTCAAAAGCGGATGGGGATTTCCTCGGTCGGTTTGAGACAAAAATATGTAGTTGACGGGCTCTGCAGAAGGAGATTCAACAAGGAACTATACGAGCTGTATAGCGACATTTACCTTGTCAAAAACTGCGCATCATTTGCTTAAGATGTCTAGGTCATGTAGAGCGAATGGACGCCAATGCTCTGGCCCGCATAGTCTTCGAATCTAACTTGGATGGAAAACACCGTAGAGGAAGACCTCGCATTAGGTGGGGCGCACAAGTTGAAGGGCAACTCAACCCACCTTGAGTGAGCAACTGAAGGCAGCTAGCTAATTACCGTACTAGCTGGAGAGGCTTGTTAGTTGAAGTCCAGGTTCACCCCGAACTGTAGCGCCATCTAAAGAAAGAAGATCTCATTCAAATTCGATGTTTGGTGTTCCACGAGAACAAGCTCCTGTACCGCCTTATTTGTATCGAAAGTAGCTGGGACTATACACCTCGTGACTGTGTGTAATAGATACTTAAGTAGGCCCAATGTTAGGTTCGCGAAAGTAAACGTCAGTGAGAGTCTCATCAGATAGTCAAGAGAAAAGATTCGTCACCTGTGTCTTGTAAATATACCCCTGCTCTTCACTGACAGATATAATTCTACCTCGTCAAAGAAGTCTCTCGGAGCATAAATAAGCAATTGACAGTTCACGAACTTCAAGATTTGATCAGCTTCTTAATAAATTTCAACCTCAAGAAAAATTACAGAAAAAATTAGTCAAACTTGATAGAGATCCTCCACAGTATGTGTCCCGGTACACGTGTTGGTCTTACGCGCATTTGTTCAGAAGATTCTTCATGGCTGCTCCCTGTAGCAACAAATGGAGCAGCGATTGTCTTGAGACGCCTTAATTGGCCACTATTGGTAGATTTGACCACGGAGTTGTGGCAACGCATAACAGTTAAGTCTTGTAACTAGGACTTTTTTTTCAAAATTAAAAATTTATCCCGTTATCTATTCAC
This sequence comes from Eristalis intricaria, assembly GCA_964034865.1. NCBI lineage: Eukaryota > Metazoa > Arthropoda > Insecta > Diptera > Syrphidae > Eristalis > Eristalis intricaria. Next base: position 134,483,856 of record OZ035873.1, read on the forward strand.
TCTGCAGTTTGGATATAGATCTGACTCGTATGCCGTGACGGCAATCGGTATGACGCCGTCACGCCACCGCTCTCGATTCATTTGTGTCTACTTGAGAGTATAAAATGTACTTTTTTGCGCCGCAGTGTAAGTAGCCTAATGTTCCCATCACAATACCGTCTACTTCTGAAGCAAATGAGCTGGGAGATATCCAACTCCACCCCGTCTTGGTCTTTGATTTATCTGAAAGCATTTTATACGATTTTTCATCCCGTGTGAATACGTGTGCTGTTTCGATCAGTACAACAGTAGTAGAGAGGTGAATTAGAGAGAGTCTTATTTGAAAATTCGCTGGTAGTTGAGTTTTTCTTTTTTTTTGGTGTTTAACCTCCATAGTAAGGTGGCAGGCTACATTTCATCACAGGGTATTTTGATAATTTTTACTTGGACATGAAAATCCTCGGCTCTTAAAATAAATATTTCTATTAAGAGTTTTAACCCTCAAATGCTTACCACCGCCTTCAGGCGGACTATACGTTTGCAAGTGTTAATAGGGAACGGTTATTTTTTTTTGAAACTTTACAAACCCTACCTCTACACTTTTCATTGCAATTTTTTGCTTGACTGTAGTGCGTTCTGTTTCTAAGCTAAGTTAGTTTAAAGTCGAAACTAATACCTTATGGACGAAAATAAACAATTTTATGCAGAAAAGATTTTCGACCAAAAAGTCAAAAATTCAATTTATTTTTAGATCAACGTGATAAAATAGTCGAGAAACGACGCAAAACTGTCAGAAATAGTTTGCTCTTTTCAAATTTGTGTAAGTCTTTCCCAAGGCGGCCTTAAGGCGGTTTTGAGGATTTTGAACTATTTTTACCCACAAAAGGCCCGAAACTCAAATTTTTGAATTTTTTTGCAGATTCTTTGTTTTTGGTTGCTTACTATTCTATGAAAATAATTGGATCGAATTAAAAATTAAGGCAATAGAGGTTTAATTTATGAGCCAATTTAAGCCAAGTTAAGGGCCATCATAAAAGAGGAATTATCCAGCGTGCGTCAAAGGTTGTAAAAAAATGCATGGTTGGGAATAAAGAAGGAAGTTGAACCTCTTCGTTTACAGAAACATGTTTTTTTCAAAATGTGTATAAACAGAGAACTTTTCCAGTTGTGATTATGCGGTTCAACTGACCGATTTTTTTTTTCGTTGCAATTTATAAAGCAAGCAAAGGAAGCTTGATGCCAACATTGAACGTTACAAAACTGTTTTGAGAAGATCAAAGTGAGTAATCGCAACATAATGTACCAAATTGTTACATTTTGAGGAGTTATATATGAAGATGAGTTGTTTTTTAAAGTGCATATTTTTTGTTTGTTCTTACTTTCAATACTATTCATACTTTGATAGAACAAATTGAATTATTTACAAAAGAAAAAAACTGCCCACCTAAAGTTGTTTGATTTTTCCCTACTTTTTATTGACTCGCCACACTGTGGGCCGTTCCGTGACTTATTATCTACGGAATGACCCTTTGTTGCACTATGTACATGCATTAATTGAATTTTGATTTTTACAGTAAATAAGTGTTTATACGTATATTTATAGTACTTATGTGGAATCGAAAAAAAAGAAAAATATTATGTCGCTGTAGATAGCAGCCTTATTTCGTAATAAAAAATTTCAAATTAATGAAGAAAGCTCCAATGATACAAAATGATACCAAACGCCGTTAGTACTGGCTTAAGACTCAGATGAACCACTTTTTAGGACAAAAGTTTTTCAAATCGAGAGATTCTGAGGTGAACTGAAAACTAGTTTAAGTTTCCTAAGCTCCGTGCTGAAGCAAATCTCAATGGAACGCCTTCATGTCAGACTTACAAGTTAAGACAGGCTCTAACCTCTAAACCAAAATCCTCCCTTCTATGTATAGGACAAGGTGAAAAAGAAGATTACATGACATCAGTTTTCTCAATCGACTTCCACTGGGTCACAAAACACAACACCTTGATCCATCAATAATTTTAGTTCAAAATTTCGATCTCCCAGAGGTCAGTTCCAAACCCATACAGAAGCTACATCTAAAAGCACCAGCCCTTCGGCATTCGATGCCATTTCAGGAGTTGTAGAAGCACGCCACAATTCTCAACAACACTTGAAGGGTCATGTCAACACTTGACCACAAATCAAACTCAAACGCTGATCCTTCAGACACGCACTGTAAAACTGAAAAAAAAATCACCATCCTCGGTCATACCTCTGTGGGACAGGCTAATCCAAAAAGAATGACAATAAAAATTGCCGTTAGGCTCCGTGATTTCCGCATCTCGATATTTGTCACTTTTCGACACTTTCGCAAATTGTTTTCAAGTTTCTGTATCTTTTTTCTTTTTCTAGTAATTTTGTCACTTTTTTGATGTATCTGAGCACTGATTTCAATTAATCCATATCCAATTCGCTGGATGTTCACACACGGGAGCAGCTCACTGCTCAGTACATGCAGTATCCCAAAGTTGATGCGATAGAATAAGACTTCCTAGCAACACTGACGCGCTCAAGTGGTGCTTCACGGCAACGATCCGACGAAATAAATCTTTGCAGGCGCGAAAGTTTTATACAGCGATCGATGTCTTGTCAGTTGTCTTCGTCTTTTGCTGCGGTCTTCCCCGTACAGACATGCAAATGAGGCATTTCCTCGCCTCCTCGCAGCTAGGAAGGTGGCGACCGAGCCACATACTCCAACACAGACACACGCTCACGCTCCGTCCAATGAGTCAAGCAAGACGTTCCACAGAAACAACTTTCACACACGATCGATGGTTTGAATGCGAAATGAGGTGGCACTTGCTTGGACAGTCGGCACTGATCGGCTGGTTAGGCTTGCGATCAGGCGTGATCATATGAGTTAACCTAGATAAATTGGATAATTGAATGCGGCAGCACTCCGGCTCCGACTGTTGGAACGGCTGGAAGACGCCGTTGGGGAGGCGCGGCGAGACGATCGACGGGCGGCCGGAGAGATGGTAAACTTGCGCAGATACTCGTCGATTGGATGCAAGCTACATGTCACATATTGAGGACATCGATAAAATCCCAACGGTGGTCTGGATTTCAGAAACGAGTTCGAGAGTTAGTCGAGTGCACCGCGAAGGATACGGTAGCGACCGCCGCCAATAGTCTGCACTCTCGAGAGAAATGCAAGTCACGGCTATCTGCGGTTGGTCATCTGGAATTCGAAACGGGCTTCGAGGCGAGCAATGAAAGTTTGCTGGCTGGCGATGTGCCCGACACGATCGAGGCGTCTGCCCTTTGGCAAGCGCGAGCTAGACAGTTTCACAAAATTTGGGATGGATCCGAAATTCAGCAACCAACGCGGGGGTTTTGATCATCTGATCCCAACCGCTGTGATGTCATCTAGATCTAGTGGATTGTATCTGTGACTCAATGGCTTCTGCGAATTGTGAAATACCGACGCAGAAACTTATGCAGATGGGTCTAGGAGAGTGTGTCTGTTAGTTCGATGAAAGCGAAAGAAGAATAGCGGCGTGTTCGAATTTTGATCTACGATGGAACGGTTCACCACTGTTACGTAAGACGTGACATAGAAGAATGAAATTGTGACTTTTCGACGATAAGGGAATTAGGGCTGAGCGACTTTGAATGGAACTCAAGCAATTCCTTGAAGAATGTGGTCACTTTATTAAGCCGTATTGGCTTCATATTTTCAATAAGAGGAAAGCTGAAGACCTTTCATACAAAATCAAGTGCTATCATATCGGAGTTCTCGATGTGCATACCAAGAAGAGCCTGCTCCCCTTCACTAGTCAATGTCTCTATAACAGCATTGTAGCTTACTTGCATCAACCGCACGCACTGTTTGAGAGACGAAAAAAAACTCTAAATTTTAAAATTTTTTGAAACATTTTTTGGCGTCGCATTCTTAAAGTATGCAGGCTGCAGTGGGTGTCGATACAACAAGCAACATGAATCTTAATATATTCATATAACGACTGGATGGCGCAGTTGGTAGGGTGCCTGCCCTGGTTAGCGGGGTCCCCGGTTCGAATCCCAGTGAAAGCAAAGCTAACACGCTTTTATCAAGTTTTCAAATCTGGTCCAGTCACCATTTGCCGTTGAGATCAAATTAACTGCGCTGTCACTGTGGACTGTGGGTATCACAATGGATCAATTTTGTCTAAGTGTGCTGCAGCCCGCCTACCTAACCTAACCTTACATGTATGTGCATATAAACATATAGTCGCCTCTCGTTAATTCAAACCTGCGATAATTCGAACCTCTCCATAATTCGAAGTTGCCACGAATTCCCTGGAAAATCTCTTTATATTTCGAAAAAATCGATACATACGATACATTTAAGCACTTGGTAATTCGAACAAAAAAATCATCGCCACGTAACAAAACGACTCGTTAATTCGAACACTAGACAATTCAAAGTTATCAGATTGCATAGAATAGAGGTACATTTTGAGACAAGTTTAAACTTGTCTCATCGTTGCAGAGCATTTGTTATTGAAATGAGTAGTTTGTTGTGTGTTGTGTTAGTTGTTACAGATTAAAATATTGTGTTAATTATGAGTCCTAAAAAGTATAAATGCATTCCAATACTCAAAAGAAGGAGTTAATCGAAAAAGTGGATGGAGGTGGGAAGAAAAGTGTTGTCGCAAAAGAATTTAAAATTCCTCTGAGTACACTCTCAACCGTAATAAAGCACAATGAGAAGATTTATGCTACTCAAACTACTGGAGTAAGAAAAAGAACTACAAAAGGTGAATTACCTCGTCTGGAAGAGAGCCTGGTCATTTGGCTAAGACAGTGTAGAGCACAAAAAGTGTCTATTAGCGGAAACGTTTTAAAAGAAAAAGCAAAACAATTCTAAACATCAAACATTTTGCGGCAAGTGAAGGACGGGGAAGCATTCTCATTATTTCGTGAATAACCTTAAAAAATTCGTGAATATTTGTCAAAAAAGCACTCAAATTCGTCGATGGACTAGGGGGCAATCAGCTGTGAAGTCGACCATCTCAGTATTACTTCATTTCTGGTTCTACTGCTCCACATACACTAGGCACATCAATGCATGTCTCTTCTCCAACATCAAATGACACTCCATAGCGGACATAGACAACAGCCGCAAAGCGGTAGCAAAATAAAGAGTAAAAAATCATAGTAACCCGACAAATCTCGGGTTATATAATATCTGGCTAGTTAGAACAGAATTGGTTCTCTGTCCTTGTTTTGCCTTCGTCACTGTGGTTGATTCCTGTCTGTTTAACACACGCTTTCTTATGCAAAAAAACACTCCTCGCAACACTAAAATAATCAATTTCGTTTGATAGAAACGTTCACTTTTGTGTATCCATTCTAACTTTTCGTTTTCTGATTTCATAAACAATGTTCTCAACAATTATGATTTGCTTTCGCTTCAAAAAATCAAATTGCCATTTTCTCTACACAAACATAGTCGTTTTGACTATTATTTCTTATTAATTATTATTTGACTATTATTATCTTAAATTTTACCCAGTAAGTGCAACAACCTCGGATATTGCAACTATCTTAATTTCTATTATTTGCGTAGATCGAGTTGTAAGCTGGTTAGAAGAAGTGAGTTCCTTATTTTCCTTTATTGTTCGCCGTGCTCTAAAAAAATACTTACTTAAACGACTTATTTGCTGATTTTATATTGTTTTCTCTTAGATTTGTTCTTTCCTTTTTTATTTCTATTTGAAAAAATCAGTTATGAAGCAAGTTGCAATGTTAAAGTGATTTTAAATTGTGGCGTCCCCACAACACATATTCCACATAAACAGAGCCCGACAGCGATCAATGTTTCGTTAAGTCAGACATCTTCCTTCGAGCTGTCAAACAGCCTTTCTCCGGCTTTTTCTTTTTGGCGTGGACACGACGGCAATAGGATCTCTGACAGAAACTATCCGGTATCGATTCAAGAAATCGATTAATTTTATATTTTATAAAAACATTCAAGTTTCTAAAAAAAATAAATATTGAAAATAAAAAATTTGTAATAAAAAAACATTACGGAATAATTGTTGTGCAATAAAAAATAAATTGACAGCGGAAAGTGGGAAATCGTCAAGTTGTGATATTTTCAGTAAGACACAGCTAATTTCAATTAATTATTAGGAGAAAATGGCATTGTTAACAGTGAATTGCTTTATTTATATGTGATTTGCAAAATAGCAATACACAATACAATTTCAGAAAGCTATTGCAGGTGCATATGTTTACTGACTTACCTTTTCAAATTTTCCACGCCACGCCACTGGACGCCACGTCGTCTTGAGTACCACATTTCGATGGAATGGAGATATATTTACACTTATTACAGCAGTTGCGGCAGATAACAACAGGTTGCATTAGGTAACAATTTTCAGTGCATACAGGGAAGAGCCTTGTATTCTAGTCAATATCTGTTGAGCGACACAGCGAGCCGTCAATGAAGCGTTTGCTGGTATTGAAGCGGAGGCGGCCAAAATGGGCTTAGAGGTGAACGAAGGCAAATTGAAGTACATGCTGTCATCAAGAAAGGACGCACAACATCGACGACTTGGCCAACACGTCACCATAGGCAGCTGTAACTTCGAGGTAGTGAAGGACTTCGTCTACCTCAGCTCGCAAGTAAACAGTACGAACAACACCAGTACCGAGATTAAACGCAGACTTACTCTTGCCAATCGCTGTTTCCTTGGGCTCAAGAGGCAATTGAGTAGTAGAGTCCTCTCTCGAAGGACCAAGCTAGGAACCTTGATCATCCCTGTCCTGCTCTATGGTGCGGAAACATGGACCATCTAAAAAGCGGATGAGGAAGTCCTTGGTCTCTTCTAGAGAAAAGCTCTGCGTGCGATCTTTGGTCCTGTTTGCGTTGATGGTTATTGTAGAAGAAGATTCAACCACGAAATGTAGGGGCTGTACAGCGGCATGAGCCTAGTCCGGCGTCTATGGATTCAACGCCTAATATGGTTGGGCCGTGTAGATCGCATGAACAACACTGCTCCAGCCCGAAGAGCCTTCGATTCCGAACCAGTAGGACAAGGCAATTGAGGATGCCCACGGAACCGATGGAGCACCTAGTTGGTGGGCGCAGTTGGGTACAGCTGGCTAAAGATCATGCCAGCTGGAGAGGCTTGTTGGTTGAGGCCTGGGCGTCTGGACTGTAGGAGCGCCACTAGAAGAAGAAGAAGGAGAATCGTTTGGATTGCTTAAGATCATGACCATGTGATTGTTGTTCTAGACGAAGATAACTTGCCCATTCGCTAATCAGACTTTTTACTGCTATCCAATTGGCATAACAGTACGGTTCAGCACCGATGAACGCAGATTCCGAACCAGCCCTCGCCAACTCATCTACGGATTCGTTGCTTGCAATCCCACTGTCTCCAGCGACCCAGGTTAGCTTTACTTTGTTGTGCCTGGCAAGGGTTTGTAGAGTGTCATAGCAACATTTGGCTCTCCAATAGGTTGGGCGCAAGTGCCTTTAGTGCTGCTTGACTGTTGAAAATATCTGTGTTATAACGCCCTTGATACCTTTGTGGAGGTTTTATCTGGCTTACATTTCGATGGAGTGGATTTCCACTGTAGGACTCCACCCCATTGGTGCGGAAATACTTGTGTTGGGTCCCAAAACTCCTGCCCCTACTCCAGAATCCATCTTTGATCCGTATTGTGCTCGCCTCATGAAAGAACTTGATATGCAAATTGTATCCCGATGTGATCGAGGAGTGTAAAAGCGATTCGAACAAGCTCGACATATGAAAGAACTTGTCAGTTGTTAACCCTCCATCGGACACCTGGGCCTGGCCACGCACATTTCATTTTTAAGTTATTTACTGGTATTTCCAAAGAAGTTATCGACTTGAAATTTCAGGCAGCTACCTAAAATTGTATTTTCTATCGATTTATGGAAAACCCCGTTCTAATGGTGCCATGGGACACATGGTGCCTGGAATATCATATATTTTGACAATTCTACTTATTTTTTACGCAATTAGTGTGATAAATTTTTTGTTATCATCCGCGAAACAAATCAGTTGGCAAGGCATGCAGCACAAAAATGAAATAACCAAATTCCGAATCCAGACCAATGACGTGGAATGATTTGACGAGCACTGAATGTGATGCATTTGTGATGCATACTTTTGGCCGCTGGGTCATGACATTACATCAGTGTTTCATAAAACATAACCGCATCTCTTAAAAATTGGTTTCTAAGTGGCACATATCTCCATAGAAATGCTTGTAAATTGGTAGGGGTCTGGCCAGACACCATGTATGCGTTGGATACTTTTAAATGAACTGTCCGACGGAGGGTAAAATATCATAAGACGTCTTTGGATGCATTTCAGTAGGTTTTTCCAACGCGATGAGAACATGGGAGGGAACCGATTGACAGCGCGTCGTCTTGCCTAAATCATTTTTTGACATTGAAAGTGTCGGTGAGTTCATTACCGATCTTGACGCGAGAGTTTTCCAGCGTACAAATTTACGAGTTTGACTGGAATCTCAAAACTAGGCACGGTATTGTAGAGCTCGTCTCTTTGCACGCTAAGCGGCCTTGAAATAGATAAATTGGAGGTGCTTGTCGATTTGCATCTCTTGAGCCTTTTCCTGTATCTGCTGTAGACTGAAGAAGTGTTTTTTTTTGTGCTGTGTCCTAATTGGAGAATAGAAATTACATCAGCCCAGAGATCAAGCTCTAATCGCTTTCACAGAATCAAGCATGATCTGTAAAAAAAAAACATGACCTCGTGTGACGCAATGACTTGCAACCTACCATTGTTACGCCTTCGTACTTTCGTTCGTATAGCATTTCATGTTCTGTGTGCAGTTGTGCGGGATTCTTCTCAGTTTCTGAACGTAAACTCATTGCAGAGCCCAGTCAAAGACATTTCAAATGATGAAGGGTCTTCTGCTCTTGAAGTAATTAGATCGAGATTTGTAGCCCAGGATACAATCTGAGAGATCCTCCTTTCAGTTGACTATATTCAAGGGATGATTTATGGACTTTTCCACCAAGGACATAACATCAGTTCCAGATCTCTAAAGGATCTTGTGATCTGTGATCTTGTTAGACAAGAGAAGGATTCACACACCCTAGAGTGATTGAGTTCATTTGCAAATGAAGCACTTACGTCTGCAACATTTTCTGTGATTAGTTCGACTGGTGTGAACTTGATTCTGGTTGAACAGACCTCTCCTAACTGAACACTATATGCTGACTCGAATGTAAACTCTACAAGTCTGGTGGGAATTACTGTAACCGAATCAAACATTACTGGTTGGTATAAATATATACAAGCCTCTCCAGCTAGAACGACCTTTGCGTAGATGCTCCCAATTCCGTTCGTCAACTTGGCTGTTATTCTCCACTTGCTTCTCCTTCCATCCACTTCTGTGTAGTTTAATAGAGTCGGAGTCGATGAAGATTGAGCCTGGAGCCAAGTTGTTCATGTGGTCTACATAACCCAGACACCGAAGGCGTTGGAACCGAAAACGCTTTGCTGGACCCATGTCTATACAGTTCGTGGTTGAATTTTTTCCTCCAAATATCATTGATGGATTGATGGATCCATTGATGATCAGCTTTACTGGCTTGACAAGTTTCATTCATTTTGCGGTGGAACGTGCTTATTTTTGTAATGTTCTCTAAAATCTGGAAATAATGATTTTTCCAATATTTCTCTGCATCTTCCATCAACGCATATTAGACCAATGATCTTGCACATTGTTTTCCCATAAAACATAAGCCGATTATAGCAATCATTGCCTCGGCGTCACACAACCACGATGGAGAGAGAGTCTTTACCGTCTAATTTGACGAGACCACCTGAGCATACACATTCTGTTCTCTTGTGCACACATTCTGTTCTTCTCGTGCCCCGGTGCACAGGGCTTCAAGTTAAACGCGTACGAACTGGAAAGAGTTCTGCATTGTTGACCCTCAGGGCCAGTCGTTAATCGTGAAAAAAGTAGTCAGTTAGAACAAACAATAAAGATTGTCCATATGGACTGAAAAAAAAAAGATATTATTAGTAGTAAGATTAGATTATTTTAGTGTACCTGCGAAGGGTCAGTAGGATCGATTTTAAGAACAAGAATTGTTTAGATATTAAGATAGATTTAATAATTTTTGTCTAGTTTTAAGAATCTTGAATTTACAAGTAAAAATGAATTTTAAAGTTAAACAGCATACACATTCGGCGTAGCACTCAAATTGACAGTGATGGAGAAGCTTGCACTGGGTGACCGAATACCGTCATTCATAGAGAAGCTTGTTGTTTGGGTCCCAGGTTCCACGGACAGTGGCGTATCTTGAGGTGGAATACTTACTTGAGGAATATGTTCACACGAATCGGTGAAAAAAGAGAACATCAACAAGCAATTCTTATGTCCACCCGGGTGGTCGATCACTTCCAACAAAGAATGTATGGGCCTTAGACAGATAACTTTACAACCTCAAATGAGCCAAAAAGTTGCCCATAATAGTTTCATGCAACCATAGTGCTTGCCCTTTATGACAACACTGATACACGATTTCAGCACATCACATTTTTGCTGACTTCGTTTCGCAATTTTTTTTTTTTTTGAAAAATTGAGTTGTTACGTTGATTTGATTACTCTCTCGCTGAGCGATAAAATCGATGTTTCTCCTTGCAACTCTCTACGATGTCTCCGCTTATTTAATTGGTCGTTTTTTTACTACGAGCTTTCTCCTCACAAATTTACTCTTGATTCCCGGCGATTACTTCTGTTTTTCGTAATGAATGAATCAGCCGGCATCGACGATTAATCGACAGCTTCAATCATCTCATTCACGTTTCTAGTTCTGATTGATGATGTTAGAGGCGATGAGCTTAGCGGTGAGTGATGCGTGTTGTGGGTCTAAGCGTTGACCCCTACGCACGATGCCTGGGTTCGATGAAGGACGTCTCGGATTTGGACCAATACACTGATTTCTCAAAAATTGACTGCGGTATCGGAGCGAGTTCTTAACATGTCCACTTCTTTGAGACTTCCAAACTCTGCTAGTGTTTTTCAAGCCACTCGATAGTCCTACCGTGTCATCAGAGCACCCGGTCATATCATACAATTATCTGTAGACAGTCAATCTGCAATTACGGCTAAAGTCTGTAGGCGAGTCTCGGTACGACAAATATAATGTCTGTCTAGATAAAGCTTCTTAACGACTGGTTGCTGTAAAAGCTAGGGCCTACCTCTGTACCGGCTGTACGGCCGGTACAGAGGTAGGCCCTAGCTTTAGTTAGTATTATCAAAACTGAAATGTGGTGGGAGATTACTATGTCAGATCATGGGGCATTTGCATTTGCTGACAAGGAGACGATCGAAATCACAGCTGAAATCGGATTAAAAAGGTTTACGGCCTCAGAAAACATTGAAATGTGCATTCATATGCAACCAGTCTTCGAAGCTACGTGATACTGCAACTAACATTTGTTTCTAGTAAACTAGTTAACCCAACCACTTAGCTGGTGAGTCCAACAACAGTGAATATATATAGGACAGGGAGAAAATGGCTTCAGAAGCTACCCAGTCAACAAAAGTACTGATTGGTCATATGGAGGGGCCGCTTTAGTCTAGAGGGAATCTAGAGGTGATGGCACAGGTCTGAGTCGGAGGCGCCATTAATATCTCACTCGAGTAGCACCCGTTTGCAAAGTAAGCTGCACCCAGCTAAGAGAAGCCTTATACGGTAACAGTCATTGAGCGGGCAACCAAAAAACTGAAGATAAAAGATGTGACAGCATGGTGGAAATGAAAACGACTACGGGGGCATTCGTACCTACCTCCTTTGGTTCATCGACCAGCTTCGATGGTTTGGTCACGCAGCATGAATGTCCCAATAATAACGACTTCCCAGGCAAGGTTGCATTCATTTAATCAGATAGACTTGGCAGACTCAGTTCTAGCTGATAGGGATTTCTTCTTATAGGGATCTTTGTAAGGAACAGCAGAGGACCTAGGTTTGAACCTTGTGGAACATCATGGTTTCTCCGGTTAGGCACATCTACGTATGAGCGCGATGAGATTTCCTAGGTTTGACCATTACACCAGAAGTCCGTATAAATCGTGGAAATTGTTAAATGTCGCAACCTATACGCAAAAAAAGAAAAGACGAAAATGTGAACCACCATCTTGCGTTAGCGTCAACTTCAAGAAAAATCAAAGTTCAAAGGGCCAACCGAAACAGGCTTCCATAGTGTTGCAAGACTAGAACCCAGAAGTCTTTTATGGTTCACAGATGGCTCAAGGATTAACTCTGGAGTAGGGGCTGGAGTCTTTGGACCCAACACAACGATTTTCGTACCAAGCGTGTAAACTAAAGGGAGTTAAGAGCTCTAGAATTCAAATATTCTCAGACAGTCAGGCAGCACTTAATGCATTTTGATAAATGGTGCTAGGGCGTACTGGAATCCCTTGCCAGGCTGGAAGCTAAGCTGGGTCCCTCAGTACGTAAGGGATACGTACATAAGCAGCACGTCTTCTCCGTAAAGAGCCTTTGGATTCAGTAAATCTCTTCAGTTCGCGGTACCGTTCGCCATGGCGGCACGGTAAAATGGCAACAATAAGATATTATCTATTTTAACATTAGGCTTCTCTGTACGGCACACCATATCTAAAACAAGCATGGAAGGGAAATACTGCAGGTCTTGCCTTCGATAGTGACGTTCGAAAGTATTACAACAAAAATAATCTGTACGACAAATCACACATCATTCCCTGGTAGCAGTGCTTGGTGACACAGTTCAGAAAGTACGAGAACCCGAGAAACTCGAACTCCCCACGGAGAATATTACCTCAACACACTATATCTGCTAAGCGAGCAGATCTTCACGAGGACATCGAACAAGGAGCTGTGGTCACCATCGAGGCTATATCGGCTACCTACTAAGCCACCATCGCATCCCCTGAACAACCCGGACTTACTGAACTTACTTAGGTTAAGTTAGGTTGAAGGGCTGCTAGGTATTCACTAGATACCCCTAGTCAGACTACTGCCACTGATTGACTACTCCAGTGATAGAACCGTTAATTTGATCCCAATTGCAAATGGTGACTGGACCAAATTTGAAAACCGGATAAAAGCCCCGCTAACCAGGGGCAGGCATTCTACCAACTGCGCCATCCGGTCGTGTTACTGGACCTTCTTACTGGAGCTAGATATCGGAGGTAGATATGGGTCTCAACCAAGAAGTGTCCCCAGCAAGTTCGACCTAGCTATCTGCCTCTCCCTCTAAGTTTCCCACGCTGAATTGGTTGAGGTCCCTTTCCACTAGCGACTTCCCCGGGCCGGAGTTCTATATGACCTTGCCGTCTCAATCGTTGGACCCTCACCCTCACTCTTCTTCGTACAGCTCTGCATCTTCTCCTCCATTCACCATCTATGCACAAGGGACCTTCAAATTATTCCTCTCAAACCAGTCAACAGCAAAATCATCAGCTTTTAAACTTCATGCCGCTGCGTCATATAGAAGGACTGACACAATTAAAGCCTCTTGTCTATCAATTGATTCCGTTTGCTCCCGACGCTTAAGCTGCATCTCCTAGCTGAGGTTTCAAATTCAGAATAAGCAACTAAGCAACGCAATCAAGTATAAATCAATCCAATTCCAATTCAAATAAATTGAATGAATGCGAAGCAAAGCCAAGACGCACTGCAGTCTGCAAAGAATCCATTCACGGATTGAACTTGAATTTCCACCCGATATTCAGCTCACATTCGTCTGAGTAAGCCTGCCGCCTGCCCTGTCTCATCGCTGCCATAAACATCATCCTTCGTGGTAAACTGACATCTTTTTTGATTTAACAAAGGTCAGCTCTTCGAATATTCGACTCTAGCCGAAATGTTGAACATGAATTTTTGCACGCCATCTCATGGTTAATCGGTCGGCAACGGTAACGACTGTGCAATTGACACGTTTCTTAAAGCAATCCATCATCAGCCTTGTCATCGATTGCGGCTTGCATATTGATCGGTAAGAGCAAAGCAAACTTCCCCAGCTCATAGGCGAAGTTCACGGTCCGAGGCACCGCTAACCGTTAGCACGCAACCACAGCAAACAAACAACCGAACAACGAACACACCCTGTAAAGCAAACATCCAAGTAAATTCATACATGTGGTTTATTGACTCGAAAACCTTTCAGGTTTCAAATACGTGTGCTTACATCAATCACTAGGCACGCAGCCAAGGAACGAACTTAAAAATAATTCAACAAGTAAAAGTTTTATCTGTTAGATATCTGGTTGTGTGTATCTGTGAGATGTAGTTTACTGAGAGATCAAAGATATAGTGTACATCGAGAGCGTGCTGATGATTAGTTGATTAGTGGTATAGATGCGATTGAAAGTGGTGTGGTGGCTTAAGGCTAAGACCGGCTCACGGATCCGTGCCGCTTGACTAGATTATCTCTAAAGCTTAATCCTAGATTTGGCTAACGCTTTCTCTCGGCTGTCTCTCAGACCCATTGCTGCATGATGTAGTCGATGTAGTTGCTGGGCGAGTTCTTCTGCGTGCACAGGCACTCGTCGGAGAGCTTGCGCTTCATCCAGGGCAGGTAGTTGACGAGTCTTGTGTAGATGCCCGGCAGATTTGGCCTGGCACAGCCTCGACCCCAGGAAACGACGCCAATGATCTCAGTGCTGCCAGTCGCACCCTCGCGCACCATTGGGCCGCCGCTGTCCCCCTGAAAATGCGATGCAACACACATGAAGAGCAGGTTGGCGAGCAACGGCAATTTCTCAGACTCACCTGACAAGCGTCCAACTTTCCGTCATGGTAACCGGCGCACATCATGTTGTCGGTGATGCGCTTCTTGCCGTAGCCAGCCTCTCTGCATTGGTCCTGAGACCACACCGGCACCGATACTGATCGCAGGACAGGCGAGGTCTTCTCCTTCTCTCCGGTCTTGCCCCACCCGGCCACCAGTCCCAATACTCCCGTAAAATCTGATTCACCTAGAAAAGGGGGAAAACTATGAAGTGTCGGCCAGAAGTAGGACGCCTAGTAGGATACTTACTGCCACTCGGCAAGCAGACCGGCTGCACTTGGGGGCCGAACTGAATCGGCTTATCCAACTCGATCAGCGCGATGTCATTGTTGAATGACACAACGTCGAAGTACTCATGATCGTAGATGGCCTTAATCCGGCGTATCTCGGTGTAGTCCTTGGAGATCTCGTGTCCTCCAAGATAGACGCGGATCTCATTCGGACTGAAGCTGTACACGCAATGCGCGGCCGTCACCAAGAAATTGCGCGAGATCACCGTTGCGCCGCAGTACAGCTTCCCCTGACGCCAGAGTCCCGCCAACCAAGGCTGATCGTGTGCTGGCGAAACCTTGCCGCCCACGATGCGATTCCCGCGTCCTCGCACTCCGCAAACTGCAAAAGATACAAAAACACAAATCACATCACACATCCGAATGGCAAAACTTCAATTGTGTCAAACAAACTAAACCACTCTTCTCGCTGAAGGCTGCCGCAGCTGTCGCGTGTGTTCGTGTGTTCGTTCGCTGCGCTGGCGTGTGGCTGCCAACCACACACATCCATCCATAGAGTAAGTCAAGTGCAAGGTTATAGAAAATTGAATATCGTTTCAGCTACTGTTTCGGCTTTGAGATAGGCTCGGCCCCAAATGGGTACGTTTCCGTGTTAAAGCGATGGTCTCGAGGTGAGAGAAATGAATACGCCTCTTTGTAAGGTTACCCAGCAATCTGTAGATAAATACATACAGACGCACACAGAAATACAAAAACCCGAAAGATACTTTACAGCTTTTGTTTTGTATCCACTTTGTGTGTTACCACTTCAGCCAAGGTGGCATTGCGCGAACGAAGTCGAAGCAGTCGAGTGAGTGACTCAGACAACGTCGTCGACGCCGTGCGGCAATCGGCTGGAATCACCCCTCAGCTCCGTTCAAAAAGGTGATTACGTGATACACAAGTGCTGTTGGCACAGAAAAATGTCACCCGAACCCAAACAGAGAGGAGAGACCGACAGACGGAGATTGTAAACATCTCCGGGGGGTTCAATGGAGTTCATGAGAGATGGAATTTCCATTCGGTATCCGATCAACGGCTGATCGGGGGAGGAGGACAGACACATCGTTTAGGATGCAATGAATCAGTTTTGATTGATTTGTGGCCTCAGTCGAGGGGCTAATTAATCATTGGTGCTATGGCTTGCAGATTTTGCCTAGGTGGGCCAAATGTGGAAAGTGAGATTGACACAGTCTGATTATCTGGAATGAGCGTAATGTTGGGCTTAAGACGAGATAACACTTGACCTAGTTTGATGGTTGGATTTTTTTCTCTCTCGCTTGGTCCACGGTCTACGAACGAGAGTGGGACAGAGGATGATGATGACTTGGAGGTGATTCTTGGAGATGCTCTTTGTAAGGTTGGTTGAAGGTTCCTTTAAGACTTCGCGGTATTCGCGACATGAAAGTGACAGTTTGTCAGAGAAGTGTACCGTAAGATGAGCAACACACGGCAAGACAAAGCGGGCCAATAAAACTGCAGGCGAATGTGTGACAATGCTTCGGATGACTCTGGTCGGTAATTAAACGGGGTTGCTGACAAGGAAGTGACGGCAAATTCGAGGAATGCCGGGAGTAATGCCATCGGAATGGGTCCAAAGAGTCTGTTAGACAAGTTTGACTTCGGGAAGTCAGCGACTACTTTAGAAATTGATCAGAGAATGGACAAGTGGGTGCTGATGCGGAATGGAAGCATTTTTGTCACAACATTTTACGTATGACTCGGTGTTTTCTTCTGGGAAGGTTACGAGAGTACGGTCCTTGTACAAATTGTACTCAATTTTCTGACGAGCCAAAATATGTTAAATTCTTTGTACGTTTTGCATTCGTTGCCTTCGTCGCTCCCAAATGCAACTGTCATTGTCAGAAAACTGTCACTGTGGCAATCAGAAAACCTGCCCGGTTCACAGCCCTCATAAAACTGTGAGTCAAAAAAATTCATAGTCGCATAAATCGGTTGAAATTGCATTGTTTTAATTTAATTCAGGTCTTACACAGAAACCATGAGGAAATTAGGCTTGGTTCACATTTCGATTTGGACACGTTTTTTGAACTGAATACAAAATGTTTTGAATGGGTTTTGGAGGACGTCAAGTGTCTCTTAATTTTCGAAAACATCTTGCCGAATTCTTGCCCATTGAGAAACTGGTGAGATTTGAGAGGGAATGTTGATCAGAATTTGGGATCTTGTCCGAAAAGTTAGTAAGTCATATTTTAATTTAATTTGATTCAGTCGAATTTTGTGCGCTAGAATTAGATATCTGCTGCAAATTTTGAACCTCTCAATTGCCTGCTCCAAATTTTAAAGTTGGAAAGTTGGGGCCTGCTGGCTAAGTCTGTTTTTTGTCGGGGCTAAAGTAAAGGCTGGTACATGAAAAGCTCAGAATGTGATCAGCATTTGAAAAACATTTTCGATCAAAATTTGGATTCATCCACAAATAATGCATTTTTTGATCTACCAAGATGCTCCATAATATGAGACATTCTGCAAATTGTCTGGCAGATCAAAAAATGTTGAGAAAGTAATCGTTGGTGGCAATCAAAATGTGGAGACTTCCACAGATAATGTATTTTTGGATCTACCAAGGTGATGCATATGAACGGCTTTCAATTGTGTTCAGATCAGAAAATTGTCAGAAAGTCATCGTTGGTGTCAATCAAAGCGTGGAGTCTTGCAATAACGTATTTTTGATCTACTCAGATGATGTATGTCTGGCAAAATGTGTGTCAGATCGAAAACTGATCAGAAAGTGGTCAATCAAAATTTGAAATTTGGCACAAATAATACATTCTCTGATGAGAATTTTTTGCCACTGTACTGCTAAAAATTTGAAAACAGAAGGCTCTAAATTCTTATTCTGCTTCTTCTGGAAAGCCAAAGAGCATAGGAGAAACTGATACATGAGGAATGATGCCAAATTGTGTTCAGAATCTGCTCCAAATTTTAAAGGTACAGAAATTGCTCCCAGAACTAATAAAAAAATAAAAAATATGTTTTTGGTTTAGGCTATAACGAAGACATGGTACATTATTTAGAAAGTGGTCAATTTTGAAGGAAGATATCGGTCGAAATTAAGAGGCTTCCAGAAATAATGCTTCTTAAGTGATGCCAAATTGTATATCAGATCGGAAAGCAATCAATGGTGTTAATCGAAATTTGGATTAAATCGCAAAATAATACAATAATTTGATCTCACAAGCTGACGCGAATCGGAAAACCTGTTGGAAAAGACAAAATTGCGCGACATTTCAGGTTCCAATTTGAATGGAGATGGAAAAGTTGGACTCAAATGCTTCTTTCATCTGGTTATCTAAAGAAAAGAATCAAAGGAAGATGGACATCTGGCAATTTGTGTCAATGTACTGTTCAAAATTTGAGAGGAGAAGGCGATCTAAATTTTTCTTCCGCTCCAAAAAAAAAAAGTTTTTTATTTTTGTTTGGTAAGCTAAAGAGATTAGGAATGGCTGAGAGATGAAGAGTTCTTTATAATGATTTTTGTCAATCAAAATTGGGAGTCACACACAACTTATCCATTATTTTGATCTAAGGAGCTGAAGATAATCTCATTACCAAGACCTTCCACTAAATTGTGTGGGAGCTCAGAATACGTTCCAAATTTAAAAGAAGGTGGCGGTCACTACGTAGAGTCTTCTCCAAACTGTTTTATTTCAACAAGCTTAGGAAGTCGTCTCAACTCTACTAGTACAAAACTCAGAATTTGATTCTCAAACAAACAGCTCTCTCATTTTCAAACAATTGTATTTTGTCAAATTGTCGACTCACTTTTCAATAATGTGATAGGTTTACAGTCCGACTTTTCTATCGGTCTTGAATTTTGAAAACCGAAAAGGAACAAGGAACTTTCTCGTCAGTCAAACTTTTAGTACTGGGTTTAGTACAATTTTTAGTACAGTTTCTGCGGGCACTGCAGCAACATGAAATAGATTTCTCTAGCTATTTTGGAGATGAAATTTGAAAACTTCAAAGCACTAAGCCGCTTCTCGCCAGTTAAACTTTTAGTACAGTGAACAGTACCATTTTTAGTACAGTTTCTAAGCTGTGGAGACTGAGAAAACTTTAAAAAATGTCTACAGTCCTTTGTACTTACGTGGTCTGTTACATCTTCACTAAAAGAATTTAAAGTTTGCTTGGAACTTAAAGGATAGTGGTCTCATTCATTGGTCGTGAAAAATATACACGTCTGAAGAATTTACTCGTCTAGAGGGTGCATTGAATATGCAATTTTTGCGTGACGGAGTACACTGACGGTACATCTTCATTTCTCCTTTAAGACCTTTTGGAATATTGTCAGATTCTGCTATATCCGCCCCTTTTTTAACTCAAAATTGAAGTCAGATTGCATAAACAAATTGCTACCGTGTGATTCTAGACGCTGTCAACTTAGTGCAGCCTTTCGCTCAAGTCTGCCAAAAAACAATGACAAATTAAATGGAATCTAATTCGAACCACCGATCGGGAATTTAGACGGATTTTAGACCAAATGCAAGCAATTAACTGAAGGAAAACCCCTCTCAGCGGATATAACACCTTTCTCTCCGGCAAAACCCAGTGACAACAACGATACCCAAAGGTAATCAAAAGAATGTTTCATTCTAAGCGATTAAGTAACCCACACAAACACGACAACAACAAGTCAATCACTTGAAATTGAAATTCACTCACTTATCGACGTTGACAAATGCGTCGAAGTAATCTTTCATAATGACAACTTGTTTCTCGTCGAAGAAAAAAAAAATATCTATCACTTCCACTACCAGAGCAACCTTGACACCTTTCACACCGCGAAACAGAATCACAAGAAGAAAAATAAACAAAAAACCCGAACAAACTTCCGCACTTAATTACTTTTTAATGTCTCGCTTCCAGTGCATCTCATTACCCAATCGATTTCGAAAACCCAACCACCCCCGCATCGCTGGCGATTCATTCATCCAGCCAATCGACCAAGCACTTAAGATAAAAATTCAAATCGTTTTGAATAAATTTGAAGAAATTAACAGAAGAAAAAAAAAGAAATGCATAACGTACCACAATTACAGGGAGTTTGACGTGACGACGGCAACGCGAGAGCACCAGCGATCAGCGCAAAACTTAGAAATACGAGGGCGAACTGTGATCTCGAAAACATTTCACCGGTCCGGACAGTCGCAGTAAGTCAATACACAAAATTAACACCAAAAATTCACTCAATCAATCACTGAACGTATAAACTTGCAAACAGATCACTTTAGTAGCGAGGATCTCACTGGATGCCACACAGGATGAGCGAAGGGTGTCCTTGTGTCGTTCAAAGCAAAAAGTGCGGCGTATCTAGTCTAGTGGATGTGCAATGAGATCCTCACTGTTTAAAATCAGAAATCGAATTGGCATTTATATGGATTAAATATTGCTACTTATGTTCAACTGAATTTGGCGGTTAAAAGCGTTTTAAACCGAAACAACCTCACATACATACATACGCGGCAGTGTAGCGAATTTGTCGCGGCCTCATCATAGTGTAGTGTAGTGTCTGTTGTGTCGTTGCGTCGTCGCAGCGCGTCGCATGTCGAACATAAAAACAACTGTCTGTCGGCGGTGTGCGCGAGAGTGAGATACAGATTATGAGTTCCATTGTGTTTGGGGGGTGTCCTTGACTTGCTACGACAACGCCGACGGCACTACACGCCGATTACGACCGCGACGCCAGCGATCGCGGGCGTTGTGTGTGCACCCATACCCTCCTATGCGCGTTGAACTTTACTCGATCGGCTCTGGTGCGTGGTTGGCTGGGTGTGTGCATATGTGCACATGTGCGCGTGTGTGTGTGTGCTGTTGTGGGATCGTTCTCAGATACAGATACATCTGTAATGTGTCACCTTACTCCCTCATGGCGGTGGGTTTTTGTTTTGTTTTGAATCGCTTTTCGTCTTTCCTCCTCCTCTTCGTCGATTTTGCATTTGAAGTCGCTCTTGGGGTAGGTGGAGGCGGTGTGGGCGTGTGCCGTTTGACTGAAATTTTCCAGCACCGAAGGACGCTTAATTAGCGACGCGTCCATCACCGAGGGCTGCAAATTATTTCAGGGAAATGCAATTCCCATGAAAGTGTCTGACTTTGGCACACATTTGGCACGGTCATGCGTGCAGACGGGGGTCGGACTCTGGCGCGCTCAAGGACCTCAAGAATCACGATTTGTTGATGGTACCGGTTGGGTGCGTAACAGCTGACGCACTGACGCGCCGAGATGAATAGGTGAAAGTTCGATGGAGTGTCTTAAAAACGGATATTCGATTTTAATTCGTTTCGATGGCAATGTCATAATTCCGGCGGACTCCGGTGTAGGTACAGAAGAAGATCCACTAGAGCTGTGATATCGACAAATGTTGCGTCACTTTTGAGATGAGCCGTTACAGTCACAGACGCGGTACACGTGGTGGTTATCGATGTGATATCCGGAAATGATGCAATCGACGCCGCCACCGGTTTGATTGAGTGGATTGTGGATCTTGCAATGCATCTGGATGGGATATGTTGCGTAAGTGGCGTTCCAAAGTGGGTCAGGATTGTGTTGCCATACAGATGGTTGCATATGACCTGAATTTTCGTCGCAAGAGGGTTGTCTGATTCACTTGATATCGACTCGTAGGCAGATGCTTACTTGAGAGTTCAATTTTTCTCATCGTTTACATCTAAAGTTTAGATTACTCAGTCGATCAGGTCTGTGAGTTGTAGGACACTGAAGCGTGTGGGTATCCTGTTTTTTTTGTCCTCAGTGAGACGGCCTTTGAAGGGCTCATCATTGTAGATTTGCCATAGTTAGGCGACTGAATGATATCACTGGATCAGCTTAATACTCAATTCTTTTTTGCCCCGCTCATTTCAAATTTTGTAGCTATGATCTTTTACTACAGGAGACCTAGTCCTACTACTTCAGTTTTTGTGGTATAATTCGAACGCGTTTTTACATGGACATTTTATTGATAAGATTTTTTCTTTCTTGACATTTTCCACAATGGCTGTTTTCAATGTTCCAAAAGTGGTTAGATAACATGTAGACATTTTAGTGACCCTGCACTGACAGAAAATCAAATCCATTCATATTCAAATCAAACTCAAATAAATATGATTTGGCATGGAATCGTTTTGAGTTTGATTTTAAAAGGAAATCGTAAACTCAGATCTGTTCGATTTAACCTCACTTTCCATTTAAAATCAATTTGTTTCTATTTTTTTTTACTTAACTTCATTCAAAGTCGTTTCAAGTATAATCATTTTAATTTTGTTTATTTAACATTTACGTGTTTGATTCAAACAGAAACAAATTTATTTCAACCAAAATTCTTTTTATTTGTATTTTAATTAATATTAAAGACATCATTTTCTCGATGATTTACATTTTAAATTATGTATGCACACATTTTAAAGGGTTTTCCAAGAAGGACTTGACTACTTTTTGTTTAAATAAAACACAAACCATTTGAGATATTTCAAAAACTTTACTATCGGCTTGACGTTCAATCGAAACATTTATCAATGGAACTCGACTTCGTTCATATGGCCACAGCGGTAACGCTTACAGCGGTCGATTCGTTGGACCTAATGCTCAACGACTTCGTCGTTGAAAAGCTATTTCGCGTTCAATGTTAGCTCTAAGGGCTCCGGCACATAGAATACTTTACTTGAGTAGCGTCAGAGCATACGTACACGCTGAAGTATCTGACGCAAGGTGAATGAATACTTAAACGCACAGCTGATTTCATTTGACAGTTTCAAGTTTCAATTCAAGTTGTTTTGCTTATTTATGCACAATTAAAATATGTATGTTAATATAAACATTAATTTATATTTTTATCCATTTTGAACGTTGCTTCAATGAGAATCAACTTCCAAACTTTGACATGAAATTCGAATTCTCTTGAAATGTCAGAATGTAAGGATTGTCAACGCTGAAGGAGAGAGGAACATTAAAAGTTGAGCAAATACATCCGTCGCGTCAGCGGCAGCGTTGGTCTGTGTGTCACCTCCCATGTATTTTATGTATCTGTCAAAGTATTGCTCACGTTCACGCATGTAAGGTATTTTGTGTACCATAGCCTTAAGTACCGAGATCAAACTCAGAGTAACTCTTGCCAACCGCTGTTTCTATGGGACCAGGCTGACTTTATACAAGACAAATACCAACTACTTCCTCATCCGCTTTTGAGATTGTCCATGCCTCCGCGCCGTACAGCAGGACTGGGATGATAGTCCTGCTGTACGGCGCGGAGGCATGGACAATCTTAAAAGCGGATGAGGAAGTCCTTGGTCTCTTCGAGAGAAAAGCTCTGCGTGCGATCTTTGGTCCTGTTTGCGTTGAAGGTTTCTGTAGGAGAAGATTCAACCACGAACTGTACGGGCTGTACAGCGACATGGCTAAGCCATGTAGAGCGTATGGGCAACTCAGCTCCGGCTTGAAGAGTCTTCGACTCCGAACCCGTGGGACAACAGAGGACACCCGCGTTTGAGGTGGCGCACCCAGTTGGAGAAGGACCTCATCCAACTTGGCGTGCGATACTGGAGACAGCTAGCCTTGGTGGTTGAGGCCCAGGTCCATCCCGGACTGTAGCGCCAAATAAAAAAGAGGAAGAAGAGCCTTAAGTTCTTCCACTTTCGTCGGCTTGTTGGCATAGACAAATGATTTACGTAAAATAGTCAAGCGGCATTAAATCGCACGAACGAGGCGTCCAATTGATTCGCCCATTTCTTGAGATAACACGCTCAGCATACGTACACCTCAATTAATCGATTATAACGTTTGCCACACAGGCTTGTGGAAGCATCCTTTTGAAACCACATGTCGTCATAGACCATATCACCCAATTCGGGCCAAAAATAACCCGTAATCATGGCGCGATAATGCTGACCATTCACAGTAACGTGACGTCGACAAAAAATATGGCCCAATAACGCCGCCGGCTTACAAACCACACCAAACAGTTATTTTTTGAGGATGAAGTGGTGATTCATGAAGCACATGTTGATTTTCACCCGACCAATATGGCATATTTAGCTTATTGACGAACCCATTGAGCCAAAAATGAGCTTCGTCGAAAATTGGAGTTAACGCTCTCAACTATAATTTGCAGACGTTGCTCGTTCGTGTACCTTGCCATGATGAAAATGTTGTATTTACTCAATAAATTGACAGTGACAGTTTGATGATTAGTGAAAGAGTTCGTTCACATATTAAATTCAAAGTTGTCAAGTCAAGTTCCTATTGGAAAACCATTTAGTTGTTGATGTCTGTCAGGTGCAGGATAAAGCTTTCTTCGGCGCCGGTGATGCTGAATATTCTTTGGTTTTTCCTTGTTGGTAAAGTAAAACGAGCTGATAGAGTTAGAACGCTATTCAGCAGTTTAGTGATCAATCGGAACGATCGAAAATGTTTAAAATTACCAAATTCTTCTCGCAATTTTTGATATCTCAAATATTTGTCATAATATTTGATCCATGCGACCATCTGTCAAATAGACAACTTTTTTTTTTTCAGAATACTAGAAACAAATCAAGGTTTATCTAATACTGCTTATCAATTTAAGGTGGGTCGCCGTGGCGTTGTGGGTTAGTGCGTCGACTCATACGCAGAGGGTCCCAGGTTCGATACCCGAATTTATTAGCTACCATAATTCACAGCTCCACCTCTTTCGAATCTCTGACAATACTCAAAGAGTATTCCTGTCTTGGAAAAAGCTTCTAAACTTCGCCGTTCGGAGTCGGCGTAAAACTGTAGGCCCTTTCCACGCGTGAAAGAACAATAGCACGTATAACACGAGTGGTTGCTGAGAAGCTAGGCCCAGGTCCACTTCGGACTGTCGCGCCAAACATATTATTATTATTATTATTGCCAATTTAACAGTAAACACTTCTTTTAAGGCAGTCTGCCATTGTTTTGATAAAATAGATGCGTTAGAAGAAGTGGCAACACTGGCGTTTACTACTGCTAGTAGCTTTGGTCTAAGAAAAAGGTCAAAAACTTAAAAGAAATGTCAATGATTCTTTTTCTTGTTCTAATGTTACCTTTGTAAAATACAGAGTGACCACGCGGGTCTGAGATAATAAAATCGTTTTTTATTATCGCCATCGGGGCTTTTTATTGTAAAGTGGCGAAGTGGGTTAGTGCGTCGACTCCTACGCAGAGGGTATCAGGTTCGATACCCGAATTTACCACCTTTCATATTTCACGGCTCCACCTCTTTCGATTCACTGACAATGCTCAAAGAGTATTTCCTGCCTAGAAAAAGCTTCTCAACTTCGCCGTTCGGAGTCGGCATTAAACTATAGGTATTTTCAACGCGTGAACAATAGCACGCACAACATGAGTGGTTACTGAGAAGCTAGGTCCTGGCCCGTAGCGCCACCCGTATTATTATTATTAATACTGTTCATCCAGTCGCAGACTTTGGAATTCCACCAAATAGTTCTGTCCTCTGTCACCGATGTTGAACCAAAACATGAAACTTGCGATAAATAAAACAGGGAACAGTGCTATGAAGATCCTGAATCCCATACTCCTTTTGTAAACTGGAAGCACAAAGTTTCCATCAGCACCACTATCCATGATAAATACTGTAGACACGCTTGGGTCAGTTTACAGTTTGCATTGCTACTTCGTTTTTTTTTTAATTTTTGTCATACAATTAGGTTTTTCAAGAACACAATTATTCACAAATTAAGAAAACATAACCGACAAGCACCGATAACTAACTTGCAACAACTGAGGCGCAGATGTCGAGATGACGACGCTAGGAATTTACAGTTATCCAGTTTCCGTTTATTTCAAACTGATTTGAGTTTGAATCCATCACAAATCTGCTCAATTTGCTTGTTGGCAAGAATTAATAATTATTTTAGTTTGAATCCATCACAAATCTGCTCAATTTGCTTGTTGGCAAGAATTAATAATTATGCAGTTTAGTTTTTGACTTCGTCAAACACGAATGGATTTGATTGAAATGGAATTTACCTTAAATAATATCAAAACAGGATTCTATTTAAATAAATCACTTGTATATATAAATCACATAATCTTGTTGGAACCGTTCCCTTTGTTCTTCAATCAGATCACCAAGAATTTTCGGGAAACCGTCCAAGTGGCTGTACCTTGATGTTCATATCACCAAAATGCCAGGAAGTGCGACAAAATCTCTTCAATGTGCTCCACCCAGCTTTCAGTCATATAGCGTCTCCTTTTTTTTTATCTGAATTACTTGACTCAATTCCCTTATTCCCGCGGGGGATGTAGGGCAGCAACAACAGATCTCCACAGCAAACAGTGCCTGGGCCATCTCCCTTTTTCCCCGGTTCTTGCCTCCTTTATTTCCTT
This sequence comes from Eristalis intricaria, assembly GCA_964034865.1. Classification (NCBI taxonomy): domain Eukaryota; kingdom Metazoa; phylum Arthropoda; class Insecta; order Diptera; family Syrphidae; genus Eristalis; species Eristalis intricaria. The sequence continues at coordinate 134,510,286 of OZ035873.1, forward strand.
ACCTACGGATATCTTCCAAGTCATCTTAGGTTATATGTGGACCATCAAAAATTCTGGCATTAGGTTTTGAGGAACTTCCTAGAGATGCATTTAAAACAACCACCAATCTTATTCAGAGCTTTGACAAATTGTTTCATTAGCTCTAGTTTAATATGAAAAACAGTATCTTGCGATCCCTAAGCATCAGTGGTTCGTTTATTAGATTCAATTTTCCCGGAGTAAGAGCTTGCCCGGAAGCCAGTCTTTTCTAAGACAGTGTTCAGGCTAGAGCTAATATCAAGCAAGCAAAAGTAAGAATCATCCTGATGATTTGAAGGATAAAATGGGGTAGATTCTTATTTTCTTATAACCTCAATGATTCCACTCTTGTTCTATATACCAAAGAAGGCACCCACAACTTGTGGCGGAAGACCAAAGTATGACAATAAACACCCGTTTTATGAACCCCGTCACACTTATGCCTGAAACACAATAGTGCGCCAGCCGACTTTATGTTACGATGACGCACTGCGTTGAAATAAATACTCAATTTAACAGCAGTTCTCTCTCTCATCTACGAGATGAAAAATATTGCCGCCTTTCTGCATACACTCATTTGAAATGACTTTAGTGGTTAAATTAATTTTAATCAGCTGTTTTCGTTTCTTAAATGATAGTTGACACAAAATACTCTCAATTTAGAAGAAAACTCTCAATCTGGGAGAAAATCTCTCTCACAGCGCACCCCTCTGTCAAAAAATATCCAACATGTTGAATAATGACGTGCGATGGACTACGTTTTACATTTTATTACGATCCTCTCAATCTCCCTCATTATTCACTGACGTAGGTCGGCACTGTATTTTGTGCTTGGCCATTGAATTGTGTGTGTTGAAAGCCAACGCCAGCGCAAACGCACTATTGTGTTTCAGGCATTAGTCTGAAATTATTAAATGTATATTCACCACAGATGTTAAGTTTGGATCATTTTTACCTATATTTCTCGACGAAAAAAAGTCGTGAAGTCTTCTTTTCGACAACTTTATCGACCAACTGGGGCCGTATGTCTGGAATAACACGACGAATGTTGACTTCCAAATTGACTGATTTATCCGCATAGAGTAGTGACGTGGAGGCCAGTTTTAGGTCAAATACGGTAAATTATGTTTTCAGGTTATGTTTTTGATAGTGGCGTGCGTCGTATGGCACAACTTGCACACATTCATTAGACGCATATATATTCATTGCAAGATGAATACTCAGAACCAGAAATGAAGTATCACAGAGATGCCCGACTTCTACCTCTCTTGCCCCTTTAGATCTTTGACAACTGTTTTTTATAACGTGTTCATAAACGAAATTGTCCAATCAGAGAACGGCATTTACGTTACTTCGTGAATAACCGTCAAAAATTCATGAATATCCGTCAAAAAGGCACTCAAATTCGTCGATGGACTAGGGGGCAATCGGCTGTGAAGTCGGCTATCTCTGTAATACTTCATTTCTGCTCAGAACGAGAACGTACTCACCACAAATCAAACTTTAAAGTGTCAAATTGACGATCTTTAGAAACAGTGTTGCCAGTTTAAAAACAAAACCCCCGAAAAACACCATATATTCGAAATTCTGAAATAAAAGCCATTCATGACCTGAGGCAGTGTTGCCGCTGAGACAAAAGAAATTCCGCTAAAATGTTAGTTTCTGCATTGCAAAAATCCGCCAGAAATCGCTTAAATATCAAGGTTATTATCAAGTTAAATATGAAAAACGAAGCAAAAAATGGAAAAAAATTCACGCCAAAACGAAAAATAATTCAAGTAAATTAAAAATATTTTCGACAAAAGGGGAAAGATAGAAATTACACAAATTATATCTAACTCAAAGATAGATTCATCTATTTATTTCTTGGCTGGCTGTTACTAACAACTTTGATGTAGATGCCTCAGCTTTGGCTTATTTTTTTGAATCTGTGTGCGTTTTTTTCGGCTTTCGGATCTTAATTACATATGACGTCGCTTCGTAGATCATAGATACAGCAGATAGTGTACATCACTTTTAATGCATATTGCTGCATATATGGAAAAAACTATATTTTAGCGAAATATTAACAAACAATTAGACAAAACTAAGAACTAATGATGGGGAAGTGTTTCTAGAGCCAATGTTAAGTCAGGATTGTTTTTTAATCCAAATTTGGAAAATTATGCATCTTAGGTTTAATTGACTATTTATTGCGATTATTGAATATAAAGTCAGTGTTGAAAGTCGGGTTCACAATTTGTTTTTGACTAAGTTTATTGTAGATACTAAAAACTCTCTCGACTTCAGTATTAGAGTGGGAAATGGATATGTGATTGCATTGCCCATTCAGCTAATTCTTAAGAACTATTACTTTATTCCTGCGGCTTTTTTATATTTCACAACATGGTTCTAAGATTTAACAGTATCTCCTATTGTGTCCCATTTAATAAAGCTATTATGCTATTGCTGTAAAATCTTGTTTTTTTTGTCATCGTAAAATCCATGTTCTTTGGCCAGTTCAATTATAGAATTGTGTTTGCCACTTTGTGTGTATCGTGTGAGAAGATTGAGAAATGAAAGGACTCACATTTTTGACAGATATCACATGGCGTGTCCTAACATGCTTTTTCCTGATTTAGGAATGGGCAAGTGGAGACCCTGAAGTATAGGGTGGAACTGCCCCTTTTTTAGACGGGTTTGCAGTGTAAGGTGTAGTAGCGAAAAATCGCTAGAATTCACTAGATTTTATTTAAGCGGTTTTAATTTATTAAAAATCGTCGAGATTCTTAAAAATGCGTTAGATCTAGCGGCAAAATCGCTAAAATGGCAACCCTGGTCTAAGGACTAGTTGCAACAATTGCTTCTCCTTTTTTGGTTGACTTTGTATTCCGGAGTAGACTTGAGATGAGCTTCCCCCGTTTGTGTTGTGACGCTATAGTCTGCAGATAGCCAGGCCGGCTATCAACAAAAAATTCACTCAAATTAACCCCAGGCAAGTAGCCTATGTCCTTTCAATTACGTACACCATGTCGGATAATTTCCTCAACCACTCATTGACAGATTAACGTGAGCGTTGTCCCAGTGAATCGAAGCTAAAAACTTCTCCTTGCCAACTTAGGGCATTCGAAGACGGTTGGCAAGACTGTTGCTATATTATACACAGACTTCTTGATGTAATCTTCTCTCCCAACGTTAGTAGGAATAAAGATCGAATACAGATAACTGTTTCTCGTCGGTAGAACGGTAGATAGCCGTAGAACAGAAATAGGATGAGAAAAAAAACATAAACGCATCTTGCATCATTCGAGAGAGTGCTCTCTCAGTTCCCCATCAGTACAAAAAAAGAACTGCAGGCAGGAGTTATTTTGGTGTTGCTTGCACTAGTTACTGCGTATGTCTCTGCGTGCCACAAGATGGTCATCGATGTCCACAATGTTATACATACATGTGGACAGCACTACATAAAAGGCTTTGCTCTTATTTAACGAAAGTCTCATTTTCTCCGCTTCCATTTCGAGGTCAGCAAACTTATCACTGACTCGCTGTGTTGCAGCAATCACGTCGATGACATCTGCGAAGGCTAACAGCTAAACGCCCGCCATTCCACTCAACCACTCAAGTTGGCAGGGATGTCAAAATTAGCTTACATGCGACCTTGAAATCGATGACTAGCTGGTGAGTGGTATTTTGTGAAGATGTCGATGTCATCTCGGTAATCCAACACTTGAACTGAATTGTAAAAGGTACTACATTCTTTTTTGAACGAGAGATTTGATTTGATGAGAATGAAAAACAGGACAGCGCATCCCGGACAGCGGACGGGCCGGCGTGGTACGACACAACCGGATCAGTATTCCCGGGATCCCCAATTCGGCATCGAATAATTCCTTGCGATGGATGCTGTCCTATGCAGCTTTTAAACGATGAAAAGGTGGAGTGTATGGATTTTATACTCGCTTCTATTCTCCAGGATCTGCCGTTGGGTGAATATTTGGTCTACAGTCGATTTACTGGATCGGATGCCGCACTGGTACGTGCCGATATTATTGTGGTCCAAAATGGCTTCACACAGTACACTCGATAAGATCTAGTAGGGGACGTTGGACAGGACCTCCATACTTGTTACGAGAGATAGGATCGCCTTTTTGTGAATGGGGCATATGGAGCTGCTATTCCAGTCGTCGGGCAAGCTGTCGTCCTCCCAAATTGTACAGATGATCTGGTGGACGCTCCATACCAGCTTGAGGCTTTGTTGTTCTTCAGATTCTTATTGGCTGTGGCGACTGGAGTTGGGATTCCTTGATTCCCTATCACTCTCTTTTAGTCATCCATTAAGCAGCTGTTGAAAATGCTGCTTACATACATCCACTATTCCCTGCAGATCAGTAACATAGTTCAAGAGCCTGGGTTCCTTTGCAAAATCCAGCGGCAAGGCCTTTGGCCATCTGAGGTGCTGCATGTCAACCTGATCTATGCATCGACAAGGACCGTTACTGGCATCCCGCCAAGTTGAGAGCGTTCAACAATTTTGCCCTGTGCGCATAAACCCTGCCTTTAGCCCCAACATCCTCCCTACCAGCGTTCAAAAATAACCTTAAAACTTCTGCTGCAAATCAGCATCAATTCTAGTATTAAGGAGTCTTCTAACTCGTTAGTCGTCTCAGTCGAAAAGTTTTCTTTACTTGTGGATCGGATGTGGTTAGCCGCTCATACCATAACCAGTAGTCTTGTGCCCAATAACAGCATTACCAGTTACTTTAAAGATTGCATCAGAGCCCATCCCCAACAGCAACTTTTAAGAATTTTCGTGTCTATCATTGCAGATTATTCTATCATCTGTCAATTTAGAATGAGCGGAACATTCTTCTGGACTGCACCCTTTGAGTCTACGCCAGCGATCAATTTCTCCTTAAGAAATACGTTTATTTTTATTTCTTAGTTTAATTTAAGCGTAATTACACAATTGTATTAAGTACACATTCTGGCGAGAGTGGAGTTGTGGGTCTGTTTGTCGACTTCTAGGCAACTGAACCTAGCTGCATTCGATCCAAAATCATTTTCACGGACCAACCCACCTCTTTCGAGGCGCTGACAAGATGATCATTTCTAAATTTACATATTTAAAAAGTTATTGACTGAAATTATTCTGAATCGAATTCATTAAAGATAACATTTGATTTGTTGGAACGATGTTGTAATAGCTTTTATTTTCAGATGTCCCCAGGTTTTTAGTTTCAAACAAAATTACATGTGGAAATATTTTTTGTTCAACTTGTTGTTAAAACCCAATGTCAAAAGATATGCCAATATTCGCAGTACATATTTTTTAAAAAATTTTTTCCTTAGGATTTACGGTTTGTGGACTTAAAAATATAATGCCTCGAGCTTGTGAATTGTCAATGGGTAATCTGGACTTGAATTATATGCAAAGTTTAATTAAAAATGCATGGAAATATTAAAAATGTTTATACCTTTTTTATTCGAAGCATGAATATTGTGTTCCTCGCTACATTATGTGCTACAGTGTGCCTACTAATGTGCCTGGCCACATTAACACCTTTTTCTTTAAACCCAAATTTTTAAAAACTGATAAAAACACCAGAATTTTTTAAAATGCTAAAAAATCTGCTGCCAAAATCGCTGGAAACTGCTAAATCTGGTAACGCTGGTCTATATCGCCGTTTAATTCCGCTCAGAAAATTGTTTAGACTAAGATTGTACGACGCGATGGTGTCAGTGTTTCGCATGATATTGTACTGTTGATTTGATTGCACACAGCTTTGTTTTAAGGGTTCCTTTCGTGTTTTGTACCCTTCTTGGCTGTCCACTGTTTTCTTGTTCCCCTGTGAATGAGTAAGACGTTCTTTCGGCCTGATATGCTGTTGCCAAATGGGTTCTTGATGTCAAGCCGAATGGGTTCTTAACCTGTTGTCACCTTGTCCGTCACCCTTTCAGCACAGAGTGTAAATATCAAGCACATATCATTACGCTGAACAAAGTTTGGATTTTTTAAGCAAAGTCAGTTCTGATTTACTAAAATGATATCTGATACTTAAATGCTTCCTTGTTGCAAAGAGAAGTGGCCGTCGTGAATTTGTGGGGCTGGGCCTTGACTCCAACGCATTTGAACTACGGTGCCTGTGTTCGAATCTCGGTACGAAAAAATTTTCAAAAGATTTACCTCACTGACAATACTCAAAGAGTAATAACTGCCTGCCTAAGACATGCTTACGAAAAGTGCAATCAAACTGGGATCTATACTCCACACGTGAGAGAGAACAGTAGCACTCATAATAGCAGGGCCCTGGCAATCTATGCCCGGCCATCATCTTCCAAGGAAATTGTTTTAACATTTCATAACCCACCCAGTTAGGTGGTTTAGAACGACTGGATGGCGCAGTTGATAGAGTGCCTGTCCCTGGTTAGCAGGGTCCCCGTTTCGTATCCAAGTGAAAGCAAAGTTATCTGGTTTTCAAAATTTTCAAATCTGGTACAGTCACCATTTGCCGTTGGGATCCACTTAACGACACTGTCACTGGAGTAGTCAATCAGTGGTAGTGGAATTATCACTCGAGATGGGGTTATTCGAATGATTTTTCGAGTAATAATCGATAAGCAAAACATCTGAACTTTCATGATGTTGTACTAATCGATTATCCCTCGAATAATCATTCGAATGCGTCCATCTCGAGTGAAGGATTGAATATCATCAATACCACCTACCTTTGCCCAAATGGACAAGCCTGACATCTTCCAAGGACGAAGCTCATTCCTTTCACAATATTTAACCGATTCTCAAGCTTCCCTTTTAAAGATTTCACAAGATCTCATTCAAAATCACAAATCTGTCACTAGACGCGTTCAATGGCGACGTAAAAGGTAAAAGGCATAAAAAAAAAACTCGCTGCCATTCCCAGCTTGTTCACTGACAGCACAAAAGAACAAAACCTTAACATCCACATACAGCCTTAGCATAGTTTAGCCCAACTAAACCATATTTATGAATCCATTAAGTGACAAAAACTTGCAATGTCATCCAGAGTGTGACACACTTTGGCACGGTGTGCGCCTCATTCCCCGTTCGACCGGCGCGGCGCAGCGGCGGCGCAGACATCGTTCGTTCGCACATGCTATTGTTATTGGTTTTATGACTCTGTTTTAACCTCTAAGTGATTCGTCCCAGAGCTTACCTACTTACCACACTCATTAATCAATTTAATTTGCTGCCACCGGGCCCTAGCCCCGACCACGAAGCACCACACCAGCAGCCGTTGCCGGCGTGCACGCCGCCGCGCCGTTCTAGACACACGTGAATGATGCAATTTTTATGCAAATGCAACCAGCGCACAATGACATTCAAAATGTCATGCGGCTGCGCACAAATTGTCCAACCACCAACGAAATCGCAGCCGTTTCACTTTTGCACTTTTGGTTGAGAAACCGATTGCGAAGTTCGCATCGCCGATCCGTCACTCGCGGCCGCCGCGCCGCCACGCCATGCCGATCGAATACGGTCAAATCAACTGAACTGTCATCGCGAGGTAACATGGAGTTTTATCATAAAGTCCACTACCAAATCGGACAAGTAGGAAGCGAAGTGACAGATTGATTTATGTGACACCGCTTGGCCCACGGACGAGTCATTGAGGAACTTCGAATGTCATCTGCTGTCATTTTTTCTAAGTTCGAAAGAAAGCGTGTCACGTTTTTGAACTCGATCGAGATGTTCGATTGGAGGCCGCATAACCGAAGTGCGTACCAGATGCACGCGGCGTGGGCCATCATAACTGCCGGCGTTGACACAGTTTAGCACGTCAGTGTGTCTGGTTAATTATGATTTTATAGCGTGTAAGTGTGACAGATGACATTTAGCAGCTAATGGATGATGGGTCTGCGGCGCGGCAGTTGAAGCGTGTGGCTAATGAAATCCGACAAGTGGGGCAAAATGGAACAGGGGGCGTGGCGAATTTATGTGTCAAATGCAATAAATTAGGAAATTGCATAGCGCGCGTAGTGAGTCCGGATGAGGTTCGCTGCTTGACTGATTCATTTGTGACTTCTTAGGTGAGGACTGAAATGGATCGTCTATCGAATGTGATGTAGGGACCTAAGCGAGTGACTGACTGTTGCAGCGTACTTTGTACGAGGAGAAGGATCTTATCTTGGCATCAACCCACTTTAAGTCGATCATTGTTAACAGGCCAGAGATATTTTTCTATCCGGGGCAGCGTTACCTCTCGTGCTACAATTGTACTTTTGAGTACATTAGTACGGTAGTACGATAAAACGTTTTTAAAAACAATTTACTTTTAAATTTTTTGTTTGGACTGCTGTCAAGCCTCTGTAAGGGAAACAAAGGTTTCAGAACTTAGACCCAAGAATACTATTTTACACTCATCGACTCTCGGTAAGTCGAAACCTTAATTCAATCGAACCTTGCTACATGTTCACTCGTGTTACATTTCGGAAAAAAGCACTCTCTACTTTATAATCCAAGACCTATTCAAGGCGTGCAAAACGAAAGAAAAAAAAAAGAAAAAAACAGACAAACCTAAATTAGTTACAAAAACATGGGCGTAACATTGTGTTCGTAATTAAATACAAAGCATATATAAATGTATGGAGGAGTAGTAGAATCATTCATTTGACGTCTGTCAATTTTGGACACGTTCAGCAAAATGTAAATAAATTCAAAACAAGCTCATTTTCGACGAAATCGAAAAACGCTTTCAAAAAAAGTCTAATGGTGCCACGAAATTTGGCATTCCTCGAGTACTCCAGATCGAACACGAAAGATATTTGTTCCAGTGACTATTCGACTTATGGAGGGTCGACGGCATTTTGGTTTTTTAAACGATCTTCTTAACAAAACTACTAATGCGGACGACAACACCTACAGTTTTTCATATTCCTTCACAGATTGCCGTCCTCCGACTTACAGGCTTACATACTTAAATACAACTCATACATCTGGGCTGCGACTTTTGGACGTTGTCCAGAAAATAGACTTCAAAATGATAGGAGACAAATCCATCACTGAAACACTTGAACACCATGGTAATATTGCCTGTCGTTCTCTGGATTCCAGTGCAAGCCTAGCGCCTGATAATCTTCCCCCGCTTTTTTTAAAAATGTGTAAGGACGGATTAGTGAAGCCCCTGACTATCATTTTTAATATGTCACGGGCTAGCGGCGAATTTTTGGATTGCTGGAAGGATTCTCTCAACACCCCAATTCATAAATCTGGACCTAAAAGTTCTATTGTCAACTACAGACCAATAGCTAAACTCCAATTAATACCGAAATTATTCGAGGCTGTTGTTGAGAAAAAAATATATGCTGAAGTTCGAAACCAAATATCACAATTTCAACATGGCTTTGTGAGTGGAAGATCAACTTCGACCAATTTGGTTATACTTACAAACTTTTGCCTAAGTTCCATGGAAGCGAGACTTCAAGTTGACTCCATGTACACTGACTTCTCGAAGGCATTTGACCGTGTTCATCATAATGTGCTCATAAAAAAGCTAGAGATGATTGGTTATCATTCTAAAATCTTGAAATGGATAACTAGCTACCTTACAAATCGCAGACAGTTTGTAAAAATAGGAAATGGTCTGTCACGGGTAATTTTCAATTTCTCTGGGGTACCTCAAGGTAGTCACCTCGGCCCTCTTCTGTTTTTTTCTTTTTATTAACGATGTGCCTTCCTATGTTTCCCATTCTAACTGCCTTTTATACGCTGACGATTTTAACACTTTTAAATCAGTGCGATCATTGGCCGATGCAATGGAGTTGCAAAATGATATCTCATCTGTACAGAATTGGTGCGATTTGAATGGACTACATTTCAATATTAGTAAATGCTCGGTTATGACATTTTTTAGAATTATATCTCCTATCTTATTCCAATCTTAACAAGAGTATGTTCGCATACAGATCTAGGGGTTATATTCGACTTTCAACTGACTTTTACTTGACTATGCACATAGACTATATTATTTCAAAGGCCAACTCCATGCTAGGATTCTTGTTTCGAAATTCAAAAGATTTTCAAGACCCTTACACTCTTAAGTCTGTGAACGTCTCGATAACTCGCTCTATATTAGAATACTGTTCTTTATTATGGAATCCTTTATATAACAATAGTGCTATTCGCATTGAGAGAATACAAAAAAGATTTACTAGGTTTGCTCTTCTAAAGATGTCGTGGAATTCAAATATGCCTGATTATAATGCTAGATGTCAGCTTATCGATCTAAGCAACTGCATGTAAGAAGGACTTATTATTCAGTTCTTTTCGCTCATGACGTCATTACTGCTCACATTGATTGTCGGGTGCTGCTTTCCATATTCAGTGTTTACACCCCGTCTCGTTATCTGAGGCCTAGAGATTTCTTTTATGTTTCGAGGCATAGTACAAACTATGGGCAAAATGATCCTATAACTAAAGCTGCTTAAATTCAACTGCATAAAATTCAACTTAGTTGCAAATGTTATAGACTTTAATATGAGTAGAGATAAATCTAAAAATGAAATCTTAAATTTTTTGAGTAGCAATCTACTCTAAATTACATTATAATTGTATGTTAATTTCTGCTTATAATATAATAATATGGGTGGCGCGACAGTCCGAGGTGGACCTGGGCCTAGCTTCTCAGCAACCACTTGTGTTGTGCGTGCTCGGCGCGGTCGAGAAGCTTTTTCGTCAGTGACTCGAAAGAGGTGGAGCCGTGCATTGTCAAAGGTGGTAACTTCGGGTATCGAACCTGGCACCCTCTGCGTAGGAGTCGACGCACTTATCCACTACGCGACGGCGACCACTGCTTATACTAGGTATTATTATTAAAAAGATATGAAATGTTATTACTATTATCAGTAGTCTTAAAAAGCTTTGTACTTGAAAGACGGAAGAATAAATAAATAAATATTTTATCGATATTTTCACAAGCGATGATCAGCTGAACTATCCGGTTGAATTCCTCCTTTTAAACAATACAACCGGGATGCAAGTCCATCTTGGAATGTCCATCAGTTTACACTCGAGCCCAGTTTTGGACGAACGGCTATATACATCTTTCTTTAGCCGTACCACACGGATGTCGAATGCATTCCCCAACTCTATCCTTCCCTCTCCTTATAATGTTCAGATTAAAATCAATGTGCACCGGTATCTCCTTCCTAACCCATTCCTATTTTCTCAACGCTCGTACTTTGTTCAACATTCAAAGGGTATTCAAGTGCCCTTGAGAAAAAACCCTACATGTTGATCCTCAATAAAATAAAAAACAAAGACGTAACGCGGTGAGACACTGTTGAGACCACAATGAGACAATGTTTGCTAGTGAATTGGTTCAAAGCGCTTAATAAAACGTACTGCCTTTGATACATTTGAGTACGTTTTTCCAAGGCGATGAGTACGCTGCCTTACCAAAAGTGTGGGAACGCTGATCCGAGAAGGGGGACCTTGGTCGGAAAGAATAAGAATCTACCAGACACTGTTTGCAATTCTTCTTCTTCTACAGTCCGGGGTGGACCTGAGCCTCAGCCAACAGCCCTATTCAGCTGTGACCATCTTTAGCATGTTGTCTGTTGTCTTTTAACCTATTCACTTGGAGGCAAAGTGGTCAAGCAGCCCGGAAAGTGGATACTAGGAAGGATATCGAAAGTCACGTCGTCCAGCTGAACGAGATTTTTAGCTTCTGGGAACACTACGTTAGAGCGTTGAAAGGTGGTCTGTGGTCTTCTATATGCCATAATTCGGATGACGTGTCCAACTTTGTCTCAGAGCAATTTTGACCAACACGGATGTACCGATAAGTCAACACTACACTTCTACAACGGTTAAGGTGTTACTTTTCACTATCACTGGAGTAGTCAATCAGTGGTAGTAGGCTGACTATGGGTATCACAATGGACCAATATGGTCTAAGTGTGATGGTGAATGCACTAGCAGCCCCACTACCTAACCTAACTTTTCACGAATCAAATGTATTTCATCAAGAGCTTCAGACTCTCTCCGTACGTCGACCATTCAATGATTCCCTCCTTTTTGAGGATCACTTTCGTTCCGTGATTAAAATTATGAATTATACACCTCTAGCCGCAATAGCCAAATTTCTATATTTTTCCAGAGACAGAAGGTGATCTGAATAGGCCACAAATCTACAGAACTTCGTACTCAACGTAATAAGTGAAATGACCCACATGCTCATTCTTTATGGTCTTCACATTTTTGTAATACAGTCATCAGTTATAATACTTCTTTTCGTCGAAGGTATATGTTGCCCTTTTTTTGTTGTGTTGTGCAGGGGTTAAGAAACCAGAGAAAGAACTTAAGACGACCTGAAGACGTGAAGGAACGACCAGATCACGATAAAGAAGTTGCTGTGTGATACGTGGCACCGTCTTTTTGACACTTGACTCACTTCAACAATTGGATACAAAGATGAGAAGTTGATGGTTAGACTTTCCTTATTTTCGAAGTCACCGTTTGGTTCTTCTCCTTCTGTCAAATGCCTAGACAGGGCCATAAATACGAAGCTGAACTTGTCTTTCGAAGACACCAAGAATCAGTTCTATTGTTCTTCTTATCGTCCAGTTTTACCATCAGAAGCATTGAATCTCACGCTTTTGTTTCACCTTCACTTATTGGGCTTAACCTTGGACTTAGTTCCTAGTCTTCTTACGGCGGGGTCAAAATAAAAACATGAGAGTAGCGTCATTAGCGAAGCAACGGGTTTGATTGGTAATATGTATCAGTTAGCAGATGAGTTGTTAAAATGAGAAAGAGTAGCGGAGAAAGACCAGATCCCTGTGGCTGACCAGGATTTAACAGACTGGAACCCATCCAAGACAAATTGGGCTGTACGGTTCGAAAAGTAATTTCTAATTCATAAAGGAAAATACTTATCGGTACCATAGGCATGCATTTTCATCGTAAAAAGATGCGCAGGGATTTCGGCATGCATTTTCGCTATGACAGCTAGAAACATTCTAGGTGTAGATTATTGAGAGAAACCATCTTGGTTACACTTTCAGATAGCCTATTACTCACTTACGTATCAGGCCGGCGATCCATAGAGCGTCCGAGCCTGAATAATTGCTGTCAACCATTGAAACACCCACTCACGGCCTTGACAAATTCCTCCTCCATATCCATTCATTCACCAACACCGCGTCTCTCTAAGGAACACAAAAATATGTTAATTCACCCAACAGCAGCACCCCGTGACGGGATATCCATTCACCCCCCTGTGCAAACAAGGAAATAGATTCCGAATCCGATTCCGAAACAATCAACAGACCCAATTACCCCTAAGCAAACATTTGCCTCAATCAAATATGTATCTAGCAACGCAGGGCCCCGACTCTCACTGTCACACGGCTCACATGAATCCCCGTTAGCGGCACCGCCACCGTACTCGTATGCGGTAAGCCCCCAGCCCCCAGCCCCAAGCCTCCACACCACCATTCGAAACCAGAAACCAGTTCCACATTCAAAATTCAAATCTCTTCCGCAAAAACACAGCGAGAAACTGCGTTTTCGATATGTAAATCGGTTGCGGCGTATTTGGGTCGCATTCGAGCAGACTCTCGTGGAGCAGGCAAGGTCATGGCTCTCGCTTTCCTTCTTTCAGTCGATGCGCATATGGATACATTTACATAAAATGTATTTCATCAAACAGAAAACACATTTCGGAAGTAGCCGTGATAATGAAAATCGCTGGCTTGTGCGCACAGGTGGAGCGGTCGGTGTGCCCGTAGCCCGGTGCGGTGAGGAACGCCGCCGAAGGCTGCCTGGGATGGTGTAGGATAGTCTCGAATTCTGAAAAATTCCCTTGATTTCACGGACAGCGTTTGCGCCTCGATGCGGGCTCCTGTAACTGACGCGTATCGGCAGATACATCCCACAACACGTCACGTACGCGGTTCATTACGACCCATTATGAGGCAACCTTACGAGATGACGAGAGAAAAAAAAAGCGCCAACATAGTGTAACCTAGACAATAGCCCTGTGCGGTGCGTTAATCTCTCGCCTCGTGGTGGGGGCGCCAATCGGTAATTTCGCGGCGACGCGACGCCAAAAATTTATCATCGATCTGAACTTGGCCCACTTTAGGTTGACGGCACGTGCACCCAGAGCGTTGGCATCTTGTTGCTCTAAGTGCGTTGCAAGCACTTAAAGCGAACGGCTTCGCATGATAAGGGATTATGGAGAAATTTGTTGCGGTGTAAGGTGACAGACGACCTTCCGTTGACTGGCGATTGTTCGTCTCTTGCTTGTCGATTGAGTGCTTAGAGGTGAAGTTCAGCGAACTTTTTCTGAGTCATTACGAAACTTATCTAACCAGTGAGGCATTGAGGATATGCCCAATGTCATATCATATCTCTGATAAGCTGTTTAAGGTGACGGTCTTGAGCACAGTTGGAGGTGTGACGTTGGCGGCTTCCATTAGTCAGTGCGCCGCTTTTGAGTGACGGACTGGATCTAATCAATAGATCTAAGCCAATATAATTAAATGTATGGGAGTTAACGGACTCTGACAGTGGAATGGCTCCTTTTATTTAGTTTTGTGGTGTTCGTTGTCATTGTCAGTGATTCGAAAGTGGTGGAGTCTTGATTTTCGAATGTTACGCATGTTTTTTTTTTTTTATAATTTGCGCGTGCTCAAGGGATTGCTAATACCCTTATGTGTCCGAGGTCAAGACACAGAACGGGCCGAAGGTATAGAGGGAGAAAGGGAGAGGAGGTACCTGTGCACATTGGTCTTAAATATCTGCGGGTTGTAGTCTGTGGGAAATATTAGCTTGGGAAGAGCATTCCATATTCATGCAGTGCGACTGAAGAACGAGTCTCTGAATTTAACTGTGCGTCCGAAAGTAGGCTTAAGGGTATACTGATGGGCATTCCTGGCGAGACGAGTATTGCGGGTGAATTCATGGAGAGGAGGAATGCAGTTGGCTAGCTCACTTGAGCATCGTTTCTTGAAATAACGATAAAACACGGACAAAGAAGAGACGGTACGTCGATGTTCGAGCGAGTCTAATGACTCTGCGATATTGTTGTCTCCTGTAAGTTTTATCGCTCGCTTTTGGATTCTATCAAGTAGGTGCAGTGTGGTCTTGGGGGCACCAGACCAGATATGAGCGTTATACTCAAGCTTGGGGCGAATGTACGCCTTATAGATTAAAGCCAAATCAGAAGGGGTGAAATATTTCTTGCATCGATTAAGAAAACCTAAACATTTCGCAGCATTTTTGGCGACCTCAAACATGTGATCGTTCCAACTAAGTGTTGTGTTGATACACAAACCAAGAATGGAAAGTTTTCCGGTTTCATCGACACAAGCGCCATTCATGGATAATGGCTGATTATCAAGGGTTCGCTTGAGTGACAGCAGACAGCATTGAGTTTTTGAAGCATTAAATTCTCTATTGTTTTTTCCCCAGTTAATTATGCTGTCAAGATCGAAATTTAATGCGTTGCCGATCCAATTTTACGGCCGAAGGGCGGAGTCGTATGTCTTGGAACGAATATGAAAAGCTAAAGGT
Source organism: Eristalis intricaria (assembly GCA_964034865.1). Classification (NCBI taxonomy): domain Eukaryota; kingdom Metazoa; phylum Arthropoda; class Insecta; order Diptera; family Syrphidae; genus Eristalis; species Eristalis intricaria. The sequence goes on from OZ035873.1 coordinate 134,525,842, forward strand.
CTGTCTTCAGCGAAGGAATGGATTGGATTAGAAGTAGCAGCGATCATTTATATAAATGAGAAAGAGTGTCGGAGACAGAACTGAGCCTTGGGGAACACCAGCATTTATTTGGTGGATATCAGACTTGAACCCATCCAAAACAACTTGAATTGAACGGTTCGAAAGGTAATTTCTAATCCATAGAAGAAGAGATTCATCAATACCATAGGCACGCATTTTCGACAAGAGAGCTTGATGCCAAACTCTGTCAAATGCTTTAGAAATATCAAGCGCAACGATCTTGCTTTCGCCTGCATTGTGCAAAGACTGGTTCCACTTTTCGGTGATATAAGCTATCAGATCACCAGTGGACCTGCCGATGCGAAAACCATATTGTCGGTCATTAAGAAGCTTCCGCGATTCAAGATATTTCATAAGCTCACGATTTATCAGCGTTTCCATGACCTTAGAAATAAGGGTCGTAAGTGCTATGGGTCGGTACGAGGTGGGTGACGAAGATTCGCCCTTTTTAGGGACGGGCTGGACAAATGCTATTTTCCATCTGCTCGGAAAGAGACCTAAAGAGTAGGTTAGATGAAAAAGCTTACGCAGTGGTTTTGCCAGCACAGAAGAACACCTCTTCAGAAGTATAGGGGGAATACCATCCGGGCCATGTGTGCACGTCGAGATCTTTCAGTACTCTTGCAACTGTACGAGTGCGGAAGTGGATTTGTCCCATGGTGAAATCAACGCTCTTAAGTACAGGTGGAGACAAATTGGAATCTGGCAGTGTTGAGCTAGCTGCAAAATGAGCCGCAAGCAGATTAGCTTTGTCTAAAGAGCTGACAGCTGGAATGTCATTGTAAATGAGCGTGGGAATTGAAGACGAGGCGGAGTTCTTTACGTTTTTTACAAATGACCAAAAGTTTTTGCTACCCTTGGGACATTGTAGCACTTTTTGCCTCAACTTTTGCTCATAAGAGAATTTCACACGTCTGATAGTTGCATGTAGGGAGGGGACATTCGATTATAGACAGCCCAGTTTAGGTGAGCGCTTCGATAAGTCCCCCTTTATACGAAATAACATTCACATGCTGATCTTGGTAGTGTGACCAGTCCCGCAAATAGGCTTATAATTAGACCCTGTGCGAGATTCTATGCCTGGCTGCTGCTGGCATTGCCCAAGTTACGTCACTGAGTGTGAAGAGGGCTTAGTTTTTGTTGCGACATTCTAGCATGGAATCAAATTTTTGTAAGGGCACTAAAAAATGCAATCCTGCCTCTTTTAACATCTATAGAGGTATATCTAGGGAGACTATCTTCCGTACACAGGAAAATATATGTATAATACTTTTACTTAAAGAATTACCCAAAAAATGTAACCTTATATGAATTTTTCGGGGGCAGGGTCTGTGCTAGGGCTGTAAGAGTAACGATAAATCTAGTACTCATACGTATTCGTTACTTTTTATCTGAATACCCGTTGCTTTAATATCGTTACTAGTTAGTTTCGTTACTTTCTTCAAAATTGGTATTTTCATATTAAAATTTATACTTCTCATTTTAGGACCTCAAATGGGGAGGTTGTATTCGGTTGAATAAATTATTTGACAAAAAATGACATCTGTCTTTTTGTCATGCTATGACCAAGTCAATTGACACTCATAAAAATAAAGCAAAAACATACGAATATCTTGTGATTTTCATCTCGCACTCCAATACTCAACGAGTGGAATAGTAGAAACAAGCACTCATGATTTTGAATAAATCATACAAAAATTAACCATAGTTTTTGGTACTAGAATACTAATATGAGCTCTCGCACAATGCCTACGGAGACTGTCTGAAATATATATACATATAGATATATGTATGTTAGTGGGAGTCGACGGACTTACCTACTACACCACCGCGACCCGACTGTCCGCAGTAATATGTAAGAATCGTGCTCGGAGACTTCAATGCCAAAATCGATAAGGAAAACATCTTTATCGGAGGGATCGAAAGGCACAGCCTCCACGACATGACAACAGATAACGGCTGCCGAATCACAGACATTGCGACAGGACGTAATACGGTCATGTGTACCAGGATGTTCCCTCGCAAAAGAATCCACACAGCAACCTGGCGGATGCGGATGGACTATGTGCTCTTTGACGCAAGACATGCGTCAAATAACCTAGATGTGCGAACATTCAGGGGGGCAAACGTCGACTCTGACCATTTCCTAGTGGCACCATGATTCAGATTTCGACTTGGTTAGAGCAGCTTTCGAAAATGTCATAAATATGTACACGCTAAAGATTAGTTTTGACTCTGGACGCCTGGGCACACCGGAAAATGACAGAGCATACGAAGAGAGACTCTGCTTTGTGACACACGAATGCCAGCGAGTTGTGTTTGCTTTGCCGCTCGGCCATCAAAGCGGTGGCGAACTACTTTACTACCTACCCACCAACGTACCAACCCCCCAGCTCAAGGATTTCGAAGAGTCTAAGGAGAAGCAGAAAATACGTGGATTTTATAAAAAATAAGCCAAAAGCCTGGCTTCAGGTTTCAGGAAATGCACGAAGGCTCTTAGAACTTGTGAAGGTAATCTTGTTACTGATCTGCAGGGAATAGTCGACGTATTTGAGAAGAACTTCCAACAGCAGTGCAGTTCGCCTCAAGGATTTCCGAGCCTTTTGAAAGCTGCAACCGGATTTGGAGATGTCGCGTGATGTCTTCAATCTGCTACTGGAGAAGATCGTGCGGCGATCAGGCACTATTTTCTACAAGTCAGCCCAACGGTTGGGCTATGCAGACGATATCGTTACGCGTCGCGTCAAAAAAGGGGGTCCTCTTAAAATCAATGAGAATATTAAAAATATATGCTGCCGGCCAAGAACCGTTCCCAAATGTACCACCTAGAACAAGACATCAAGATCGAAAACTACAAGTTTTAGGTAGTGAAGGAGTGTGCCGAGTTTATGGCCATCTGCATTGAGGGCATGCCTAGCCAACGTAGACTGCACATCACTGCTCCAGCCCGAAGAGTCTTTGACTCCGAACCAGTGGAGCAGGAAAACTACAAGTTTTAGGTAGTGAAGGAGTGTGCCGATTTTATGGCCATCTGCATTGAGGGCATGCCTAGCCAACGTAGACTGCACATCACTGCTCCAGCCCGAAGAGTCTTTGACTCCGAACCAGTGGAGCAGGACTTCAAGCTACTTTACGTGTAAAATTTGAGACAGCTAATTAAAGATCGTATCAGCTGGAAGATTTTGTTGAAAAAATCTGAGGTCAGGTAGTGGAGGGACGACATACAATCGCTTTTGGCAACCGGTGCTACATCGGTTTTTCGAAACAAATCATGATTTGTAGAGGGCTCTGCAAAACACTTAGTTGGCCAGTTCTGTTATATGAAGCCGAAAGCTGAACGATGTGCAAAGCAGAAAAGATGATTCTTGGCCGAACGAAAAATTCTACGTCGGACACACATATGATCCTGTCTGCGAGGAAGTCTGCTGAATGGAGAGGAAGACACAAGCGGGAACTCAACGAACTGTACAAAAATGTGGAAGTAGTTCGGAAGAGAATAATAAACATCGAGTGTAGGAAGAGCAACTGCCCTGCAAAGAGGGTCTTCGAATCCAAGCCACTTGGTGCGAGCAGGAGAAGAAGACCGAACCTCCGATGTAAAAACCAAGCCATCGCAGACTCAATCATCGACTGGTTGCAGTCCGGATAAGTAAGTCAGTAAAGGCAATAGTATTCGCACAGTTAACGTGTTTTTCAACTTTGGCTTAAGCTCATTTCCTTACTCTGAAAGCTGTAGATATTTTTTGATAATCGCATTATTTTAAAAATAAAATTCAATAAATAACGGCTTACACTAGTATCCGAACTGCAGCAATAAGTTTACGGCCTCTTTTTTTCTTAGTTGTTGTTGGTAAGTGCGTCGACTCCTACGCAGAGGGTGCCAGGTTCGAATCCCCAATCTACCAACTTTCATAACTCACGGCTTCCACCTCTTTCGAGTCGCTGACAATGCTCAAAGAGTATTGATGTCTATAAAAGCTTCTCGACCGCGCCGTTCGGAGTCGGCTTTAAACTGTACGCTTATTCTGTGGGGTGGGTCGCCGTGGCGCAGTGGGTAAGTGCGTCGACTCCTACGCAGAGGGTGCCAGGTTCGAATTCCCAATCTGCCAACTTTCATAACTCACGGTTTCCACCTCTTTCGAGTCGCTGACAATGCTCAAAGAGTATTCCTGTCTAGAAACAGCTTCTCAAATTCGCCGTTCGGAGTCGGCATAAAACTGTAGGTCCCTTCCACTTGTGAAAGAACAATAGCACGCACAACACGAGTGGTTGCTGAGAAGCTAGGCCCAGGTCCGCCTTGGACTGTCGCGCCACCAATATTATATAAGGTGTCCGGTCAAAACCCGATACTCCAAAGTAGAATCTCAACAATATTTGTTGTCTGTCTTGTAGAGATGGAGAACTATCGATAGTCCCTGCCATCGATAATAATCCATAGCTTGGGCCAGCCAGTCTTGTCAGTGAATTCTAGAAGTGATCTAACCAGTGTTTCACTAAGGGTAATTTTGTTCAACAAAAGCTAAACACAACTTTGGAGTTTTCTTTTCAACTTCTGGATTTGCTTTCGTTTACTCAAATTTGTTGGTTTAAACTTTCAAAATACAGCCCATGAGTTCATCAACTCCTCCTTTTTTCATCTTACGGAAATAGCTGAAGCTACGGGATGGAATCGGGGATTTGTCTCTCTCTCTCTCTCGCTATCTTTTCTTCCATTGGCATAGTTGCTTGCTCAAGTGTGTATGAAGGATGGGATCATTGCGTCGGTCATATCGTCTCTCAAAGAGGACACAAATAAAGGTGATCAAACTAATACAGGACTCATTACCGTGAAACGAGAACCGATCTTGGCCCTTTCTATTTGATTTGAAATAATGAAGTATCTGAGAAAAGTTGATGCAGTTTATACGAGATCAAAATATTCTCCCAAACGAACAATTTGGATTTCGGAATGCACACAGCACTTCACACCAAGTCTTACGAATTGTTAATTATGTCAAAGAACAACGAGCTCAAGGCAAGTCTACAGGTATGATTCTGCTCGACGTAGAAAAAGCCTTCGATTCTGTGTGGCATGATGGTCTTGAATTTAAAATGATTCGCCTCAATTTCCCATATTAGCTTTGTAAATTCGTCCAAAGTTTCCTTAGTAATCGTTCATTTAGTGTATCCGTTAATAATGTGCTTTCGGAAATCAAATACTTCCATGCTGGGGTTCCGCAGGGTTCTGTTCTTAGTCCTGTCTTGTATTCTGTATTTACTTTGGATATTCCCAATCTCCCGTTTTGCGAATTTGCTACTTACGCGGATGACACAGCTGTTTTTACATCCCATACATTTTCTCTCGTTCTTGAGATGAATCTATCCTATGGGCTGGAAATTCTGAGTATCTACCTTGCTAAGTGGAAAATTAAGTTGAATAAGGAAAAAATTCAAGCCATCTTTTTCACAAGAAAAAGGAAAGCTTGCTATATTCCCTCCAACCCTTTGCGGGTGGATAATGTGTCAATCGGGTGGAGCTCTCGCGTAAAGTACCTGGGAATCCATCTGGACTCAAAACTACTATTTAACCAACACACAAAAGAAACATTAAACAAAATTAATATAAGTAGAAGACTACTATATCCACTCATTAACAGAATATCTCTATTATCACTAGAAAACAAAATAATAATTTATAAAGTAATATTTCAAGCAATAATTTTATATGGGTGTCCGGTCTGGGCTAACTGTGCGAAATGTCACATAGCAAAGTTACAAATTGCACAGAACAAACTTTTAAAAATGATGCTAAGTCTCCCGTGGCATTACTCTACAAAATCCTTGCATAGAAGAGCGAATGTTGAATTGATCTCTGATAGGATAAACACACTTAACGAAAAATTTGTAAGTCGCTGCAACTGCTCCGAAAACCCTTTAATAAGAAATTTATTTTCTTAGACATTGATCTGCAATACTTCCAAGCAATTCCAAGAAACTTTGGTAATAAACATTCGTTTGTACTTATTTATTGTTCGTATAGGCACATACATGTACATTTTTGTTTATTTAGTATTTATTTATTCACTATTTATTTATTTATTTATTTATTTATTTATTTATTTATTTATTTATTTTTTTACTTATTTATTTATTTATTTATTTATTTATTTATTTATTTATTTATTTATTTATTTATTTATTTATTTATTTATTTATTATATATTTATTTATTTTTTTATCTATTTATTTATCTTTTTATTTATTTACTTATTTATTTCTTTATTTATTTATTCATGTATCTATGTGCTTATTTATTAAATTTTTATACTTACTGTAAGACATTAAACAAATTTATTTCTTGCCATATTTAAATTCATAAATATACATTTTTTATTTACTAACTTTAATGAGGTTTTTCTTTATTAATCTATTTTTTCCTCAAATGTTAATTTGTACATTCATTATATCTTTTGAAACAAATATAATCATGAATTCAGTAGAAAGATGCAATTAGGTATCAATTCTCTGTGTAAGATAATGTGCGGTAACTCAGACCATGTACATTTTAAAAGAATCTGAATAAATAACTGAACTAATGAAGTATCTGATAGATTCTTTTTCATTTGTTACCATACCCTTTGAATTACGGGCACTTACACACTGACCAATAGTCTTACAATATTCTGTGCTTGCATCAATTCAATAGGCGAATGCTGACTTTATTAGTGTAAGAGCCTATGTATCGCTTTTGGTGTTCTCCATAACATAGCCGGCAGCAACTGAAAACCAGACTTATCTCTGCTGAAAACGTTCGATCTCAATGCTTCTTCTCATAACGCACACGAACAGCAGACACCATAAATTCAGAGTTGAAAATGACATTGTGAATTGTCAAAAATATCCCAAGGGAAATTTAAAAAACTGAAATTTGGGCAATTTTTGGATTTTAATTTTCAGACTGTGAATTTTTAATGAACAAAACCAATTCAATTTTCAACTCTTTGACGGATTTTCGTCATTTAATATTTTCAAATTAGATAATTTGTTAAAGCATTTAATGGATATTAATGCCACATATGACTTGAGAAAAATTTTACATATATAGCTTATATATATTCACAATCGATTCTCCAACCTCATCGTATTTGCAGCTTCTGCAAAAGTCATTGCAAGGAAGGCAGAATATTGAGATGTGACGTGAGTAATCGTTTCAAGCTTCAGATGGAATTTTATGTCCACAGTAAAACTACCGTAGCGAACAATAAAATTGTCGAAGCAAACCAAGTTTTTCAAAAAAAGTTTACCCAACTTACAAGCAGAAATGAAGTATTACAGAGATGCACGACTTCTATCTCTCTTGGCCCCTTAAAATTGTTGACAACTGTTTTTTATAACGTTTTCTTAAACCAAATTGACCAATCAGAGGACGGCATTTACGTTATTTCGTGACTAACCGTCAAAAATTCATGAATATCCGTCAAAAAGCCACTCAAATTCGTAGATGGACTAGGGAGCAATCAGCTGTGAAGTCGACTATCTCTGTAATAGTTCATTTCTGCTTACACGCGTTGTTCTGTCATTAATCTATTCAACGTAATAACCAAAAAGCAACTTTCAACTACCTCTCAAAAGACCCCCTTTATTTGCATTGCTTTCTTCTGTCTGTAAAAATGTTCTCGTGCCTCTTTTTATTTTACTCTATTTTTATTTTTATTTATTTATTTATTATTTTTATTTTATTACTACAAGACAATTCGTCTTTTGGAAATAGGGATCTTAAAATTAACAGCATTAATGAATTGTTTACAGTGACTTTAAGTAGAATCAATCTCAGAACAACAAGTGAAATCATTTTAATTTGAAAGGATTCAAGTCAATTTATGATATGGTTAACCGATAAGAATTGGAAAAGTTTTTTTCTGATAGGCGGTGTAAGAATTGATTATCTGTAATCCATGCGGAAGATTGTTCCATGCACGAATTGCAGATACGAGAAAGGATCGTTCACCAATACAATATCTGAAAGAGGGTATAATAAGAATTTTACCTCTACTAGATTGCGCAGATTGTATCATTTCGAACAAATAACTAGATGATATACTTTTCATGACTTTAAACAGCCTTAAGATATTCCGAAAATTAAAATACAGATCAAGCTTCAAACCAAAAATAGACGATGACAAGTTGGACACACTGCTCGACCGGCGAATATTGTAAGTAAAGCGAACACAGTTACTAAACGCAACATTTAGCCTATGTTTACAAACAGAATCTAAGTGCGGATACACAGAACAATTAAACAACAGATGGGGCATAATAAGGGTTTTGATCAATCGTATTTTGACAATCGGACTCAGATAGAACGGTGAATATCACAATCTGCGGAGTCCGCAATAAACTTTCCGTAGAGAATCTTGAACACCCTCACAGCTTGTACGGGAGGACTTAATAGGAAATCCAAGATACTTTTCAGAACTGATGGCATTGAAGGGGTTGCTATCAAGAACTTTAGGTGAAAAATCATTAAAACAAAATTCATGGAGTGAAAATACAATAGATACACTCTTAATGGGGCTCAGCTTCAAATTATTGTCCTTAGACCAATTTGAAATACTCTCAAGATCTTCGTTCATCCTAGCAATACCATCTTCCATTAAGTAAACAGAACTTCTTCTTCTTTATTTGGCGCTACAGTCCGGGGTGGACCTGGGCCTCAACCAACAAGCCTCTCAAACTAGCAAGGTCTTTGGCTAGCTGTCTCCAGGGTCGCACTCCAAGTTGGTTGAGGTCCTTCGCCACCTGGGTGCGCCACCTCAAATGCGGGTGTCCTCTGTTACGTTGTCCCACGGGTTTGGAGTCGAAGACTCTTCGGGCCGGAGCTGAGTTGTCCATACGCTCTACATGGCCTAGCCATCTTAGGCGTTGGATCCGAAGACGCCTGACTAGACTCATGTCGCTGTACAGCCCGTACAATTCGTGGTTGAATCTTCTCCTCCAGAAACCGTCAACGCAAACAGGACCAAAGATCACACGCAGAGCTTTTCTCTGGAAGAGACCAAGGACTTCCTCATCCGCTTTTGAGATTGTCCATGCATGTCCATGTATAAAGTCAGCTTGGTCCTTCGAGAGATGGCTCTACTACTCAATTGCCTCTTGAGCCCATAGAAATAGCGGTTGGCAAGAGTTACTCTGCGTTTGATCTCGGTACTGATGTTGTTTGTACTGTTTACTGCGGAGCCGAGGTAGACGAAGTCCTTGACTACCTCGAAGTTATAGCTGCCCATTGTGACGCTCTGTCCAAGACGTTGATGTTGTGTGGCATTTCTCGATGACAGTATATACCTCGTTTTGTCCTCATTCACCGCTAGACCCATTTTGGCCGCCCACGTTTCAATACCAGCAAACGCTTCATTGACGGCTCGCTGTGTTCTGCCAATCACGTCAATGTCGTCCGCGTATGCTAGCAGTTGTACGGACTTCTGGAAGATCGTGCCTCTAATGTTGGCGTGTGAGTCTTGCACGATCTTCTCCAGGATGATGTTAAAGAAATCACATGACAGCGCGTCGCCTTGTCTAAAACCTTTTTTGACATTGAAGGTCTCGGTGAGTTCGTTACCGACCTTGATGGAGCAGCGAGAGTCCTCCATCGTCATCCTGCACAACCTGACGAGTTTGGCAGGAATGTCAAAATTAGACATGGCGTTGTATAGCTCGTCCCTATGTACGCTGTCTTAGGCGGCCTTGAAATGGACGAATAGGTGGTGGGTGTCGATCTGCATTTCTTGGGTTTTTTTCCAGGATCTGCCGTAATGTGAAGATTTGGTCGATGGTGGACTTCCCTGGCCTGAAACCGCACTGATAGGGACCTATCAGGTTGTTGAAGAATGGTTTCAGACGCTCACACAAAACGGCAGAGAGGATCTTATAAGCGATGATGAGGAGATTTATCCCTTTGTAGTTGGCGCAGTTGAAGGGCTCTCCTTTCTTGTGAATCGGGCAAACGATACTGAGATTCCACATCGGGCATGCTTTCCTCCAACCATATCTTACAGATGAGTTGGTGCATGTACCTTACCAGCTCATCTCCAGCTGCCTTAAACAGTTCCCCAGACAGTCCGTCCAGCAGTGCACCAGCAGCTTTATTCCACTTTAGTCTCAATATCGCTATCTTGACTTCGTCTAGGTCGGGGGGACGGAATTCTCGTCGATCATCGTCAATTGCGTGGAGTGGTACAACATTAAACCAAAACAAATAACATTTAAACCAAAAATCAGAAATTTTTGAAAATCCATGTTTTTAGATGTTTTATAAATATTCCAGATGTTGATATTTTGCTGATTGATTGAGGGAGTTTGTTGTACAATCTAAGAGAGACAGCAGTAAAAATAAATTACGGTATGCAGTGCTACAAAAAAATGGAACAGATAAGAAGTTTGAAAACTATGACTTACTTGTGTAATAGGAGCCAAAGGGTGAGGTATGCAGAAAGTTTTTTCCGAATTTATGGATATTCGCGCTGGCGTACTCCAAGGGTCTATTTTGGGTCCTATTTTATGCTGCCTTCTTAAAAATGACCTTCCCATTGTTTGTAACAATAGCTGTGTTTTTTTGCAAGCGTATCTACGCTTATGTCTCAGTTTGGATGTAAGATACACTAACAACAAATCCTATATCCGCTTAAGTTACATATCATATCCATCGCCGCTTATGAAATAAGCGCGGATAGAAACAATGCTTTCAATCATTATTTTCTTTGTGTTCATTCCTGAATTTATTCATTTATTGTTTAGGTTGATGTATGTGGCTTATATTGTAGATGTGGTTGATGTATTAGATCATTTTCAATTGTTTTGGCATCCATGAGTATGCAATTTTTACCCAAAGTGTCTCTGCTATACATTCCGTTAAGTTTTCGTAATCGATTCTTTTCATTTGATGAAAATTGTTCTTATTTCATAATTATTAAGTGCTTTTGCTTTTGTAGTGATGGTCACGGTACACAGTCACAAAACGAAGATTGTGACCATCAAAGATCAACCATCATCTTACACGACTACACCCCTTAAGCGCCGATGATCGTTTTTTTGTGCACTTATAAATTAAGCGTATATACGCTTGCAAAAAAACACAGCTAATGTATCCCTACACCTATACGCCTGTCTAGACCTATTGGATTAGTTGAGGGCCTAGTGTTTAGGTTCAACGAAGACTTAGCGCATATATACAACCTGTCTTTAGAGAATGGGTCGGATCTTAATCCTAATTAATCCCATTGTATTGTAATATCAAAATAACACTGATTTATTCCCAAATATTTACCTTAATGAAAATGACGACTCCTTATGTTAACGCTGTTATCAGTCTGGGTTATAGAATAAACCGCTCTCCTAACGCCACTGATCATATAAACCATGTCGTGAGATGTATTTATATTATTATAAGCTTACACCTTGCGTTATTAAGATCAGACTTATCAAGACTCTACTTCTACCAATTATTAATATACTGCGAGCTCGACTCTCAATCATTTCATAAAGTACGTGTTGGAATTATCGATATGGTTAGATATACTTATGGGCTTCGCAGGTATGACAACGTATCTCACTATCATCGTCTTGTTCTTGGGTGTAATCTTAAAGATTTCTTAAGAGCCAGAGGTTGTATTCTCATGCATAAGATTATCAACACGTATCTACCATTCTACTTACATAAGAAATCCAAATTGCGCAATCTTCCTGGTCTTACAATCTTATCACTTCTACTTCCCTTTACTTGAACACGTCTCGTCTATTTTACGTATATGTCGCTATGGATGGAACCCTATGGCTATGGAACTCTCTTCCCTCCAAAAAAAACAAAGCAATTGACCGGAGCAAAACTATTCAAAACATAAATATACTGTCATTAGAGCAAAATTTTGGATGTGAATTTTCTAATCCTTTCCTTCCCTTTTCTCCTCTTCTTTAAGATTAAAGTTTAGGCTATGTATATGTTCCGCAATTGTAAATCGTCATTTTAACTTTGTACTCCAATTGAATTGAATCTTGCCTGGCTCAAGAGGGAATTGAGTAATCTATTCTCTCTCGGAAAGCGCAGAGGCATGGACTGTATCCAAAACGGCTGAAGAAGGCTCTTTTGGCTCAATTGTAAATCGTCATTTTAACTTTGTACTCCAATTGAGTTGAATCTTGCCTGGCTCAAGAGGCAATTAAGTAATCTATTCTCTCTCGGAAAGCGCAGAGGCATGGACTGTATCCAAAACGGCTGAAGAAGGCTCTTGGTCTTTTCGACGAAAAAGTTCTGCGCGAAACCTTTGGTCCTCTTTGCGTTGATGGCATTTGGACAAGAAGGTTCAACCACGAACTGTATGGGCTATACAGAGACTTGAGTCCAGCCAGGCGTTTACGGATCTGATGGTTAGCCTAAGATGGTTAGACCATGTAGAGCGTTTGAACAACTTAGCTCCGGGACGAAGAATCTTCCCGTCTGAGCCTGTAGGACAATGCAACAGAGAACGTCTGCGTACAATGTGGCTTGGTGTGCGAAACTGGCGAAAAATCGGGCTGGCTGCAGAGGCATGTTGAGTGAGACCCAAGTCCACCCCGGACTATAGCGCCTCAAAAAGAATAAGAAGATGAATGAGCTTTTCCACCTCGAGGCAAATGTGAACTCTGCGAATGAGACCTTAGTGGAGGTCCGACTTAGAATCTACCTTGGCAATCGATACTCACTTTGTGGAAACAACTGGGATCAAAACTCCAAGCACAAAGATCTTACTCATACAAACCTCTTATTTTTCCAGTCCTGCTATATGGAGCAGAGGGTTCTTGGTGCCTTCGAAAGAAAAGTTCTACGTCGGATATATGAATTTTCATTTGTCGAGGATGACTGTAGGCCTTATAGCATTACGCTACGACCAATAGGAGCGGAGCATCAATGAAAAATGTTGCAAGAACCAGAAAAATTATTCCTTTTTGAAGTTACGCAAAAATCACGTATGATGGAATACTTCCTCTTTAAAAGTTCTCAAAAAAGGCCCTGACAGCATGTGTCTATTTGTTCAACTGTTTTTTTTTAATGGATCAATCTGAAATGTTGTAGACCGTCGTTTGAGAGATGACTGCTTACGACGGAGACGCCTGCTTGGCTCAACAAAGTCACAAGTCTTCAAATACGATCAATCCTCGTACACAACATCCTACTGGTCACCTCCAAATGATCACAGACTCGCCAACGTTATTAAATACTACCTCCAATCCACTAAATGCCTTGTCAGATTTTATCCCAACTGTGCTCCAGAAAAAGACAGAAAGAAGTGTGCCCATCTAATGTCGGCTAGTTCCGCATTCATTAAGTTCAACACCAATCTGAACGGACTCCAATGACTGGAGTGCAGTGAGTGCAATTAGCTTTCTGTTGGCACTGCGCCATCCGGTTCTGTGAACCGAGAGGAAGTGAACAATTTCACTTTCAACTGTCCGCAGTTTGTGAATTCGCTGTTCGACATGCAATGACTAGCCATCACCTGGAGTGCCTTTCATGTTTACTTTTGTATAATTTCAGTGAGAAAACAATTTCGAACGAAATTACCTCCAATTTCGCGTGTATTTCCTGAGCGACATCGTGAACATAGATTACTCTTCCGTCCAGCACTCAGTCATGACAGTCTTCCATTTGGTTCTGGTCCTACTTGCGGTCGCCCTCGGCCAGCCTGTTGATGTGAGTGCAATTTGTTGGACTTCTGCAGAAGCTAATCAGATTGTTGTTTACAGGCGACGAATGCTACATCCGATGGCAGGCTCCTACGCCGACACCAGGGGCGGGTCGTCAACAACGACTGTCCGTCGTGTTGTATGTATCTAATTAAGTTTTGAAGGCACTCCTTCTCATGTGGTATTTGTTGCAAGACAGCTTGTGGAGTGGCGAACAACAATCGCATCGTTGGCGGGGTGGACTCGGATGTGAACAAGTACCCTTGGGTGGCTATGCTCTTCACTGGAGGCTACTTCAGCTGTGGCGGCTCCTTGATCAACAACAAGTACGTGATGACAGCGGCCCACTGCATACTCTCATCCAAGCCCTCGGCCTACGAGGTTCGCTTTTTGCAAAATCGATTCGATGATCCCGTGTCCAGTGCACTCGTGCGGAAGGTAAGCCCACTCCCATTCCCATCAGCAGTCATTTAACCGACTTTTGTAGGTCAGTCAACTAACTGTGCACCCGAAGTACAACAGTCGCACCATCGAGAACGACATCGCCTTGCTGAAGCTCAGTGAGCCCGTGCAGTTCAACGACAAGATACGTCCCGTGTGCCTGCCTTCTGCAGGTGCCTCGTACAACCGAGAGAATGTGAGTGCTTGTGTTTGGCTTCTTGTCTGTGAGTGCTTTAGTCCTGTTTTAGGGAATCGTCATCGGGTGGGGAGCTATGAAAGAAAACGGCCAAGTTTCGCAGCAACTGCAAGAGGTTTCGGTGCCAATCATTGCCAACAGCCAGTGTCGCGCCAACGGACTGAAGGTGTCGTCTGGCATGTTGTGCGCTGGAGTGCCCCAAGGCGGAAAGGATTCCTGTCAGGTAAGTCGGATTTGGCTGACGTGCAACAATTTTTTACTCTGTGCTGGGTTTTGCAGGGCGACAGCGGTGGCCCGTTGCACGTGGTTAGCGGCTCAAAATTGACACAAGCGGGTACGTTAACATGAATTGTGTAACACTGGATTCGTGTAATTGGAGAGGAAATGATTCATTTTCAGGAATCGTTTCGTGGGGCATCGGATGCGGTGCGCCCAACCGCCCTGGAGTCTACACGAAGGTTTCCAACTACGTGACGTGGATTCGCCGCAACACCCCTGACGTGTGCACTTGCTGATGAATTGCTTTTCGGACGAAAACTATGATCAATGGAAACATGTTGCAACGTATTGATGATCGGGAGAGAATATAGTGAATTTTAGCAAATGTTTGTTTTATTTAGGATTTATTCGTTGTTGATGTTCCTTGAACGGCTCACGTCGTATGCGAGCTTTGGAAGCTTTATGCTACGATTGGACATGGTGATCTACTTACTTTATTGCTCAAGCCTGCGACTTGAGCCTGAGCGCTCGCCGCGTTTTCTCGTTGACAGTCCTTGACACGCTGCTTCCAGTTGTCAAGACGAAGCTATGTTGCATCCGCTTTGACTTAGTCTTTGTACTGGAGATTCAGTCTCTCTCTCCTTCTCGTACCAGGAGGTTAAATCGAAGACCCTCTTAGCTGGAGCGTTGATGGCCATGCGCTCGATGTAGCCGAGCCAGTGCAGTCGACGGGGTTCTTACCTTCTGGACTACATCCACATCTTGGCAGTTCACTCTTGTGTCTTCTCGTCCTTCCTCGTAGTCGAGACCATATATACGACGGAGAACTTTTACTTCGAATGTACCAAAAAACAGGTCTGCCATTTTGATTATAGTCCAGATATAGGGTCCATATACCAGATCTGGCAAAGTAAGAGATCTTGGTCATCCGAGTTGGTCAGGAGTTTTGAGCGCAGTTGCTTTGACAAACCGAAGTAGGGCCACTTGTCACGGCGATTCTACTTCGGATTTCGATTAAGATGTCGTTTGTGGAGTTCGCGCTTGCCCCGCGGTAGACAAATTCCTTCTTCTTCTGAGATGGATCTGGGACTGCCAACAAGCTACTCAACTTGGCATGGCTTTAGCCAGCTGCCTCTAGTTTCACACACCGAGTTGGCTAAGGTCTGGTGCGCCGTTGAAGACTCTTCGGGCTGAAGCAGTGTTGTCCATGTGCTCTACATGGCCATCTTAGGCATTGCATTGAATCCGTAGACGCTTGTCCAACCCATGCCCATCATGCAGACGCCCATGCCCTCGACAAATTATTTCACTGCCTCAAAATTGTAGCTGTCGATCGTAATATTTTGTCCCGGGTGGTTCACGTCACACGAACGTTTCTTGGTCGACAGCATATATGTATTTTGTATTGTCCTCATTGACCTTAAGACCAATTCGTTTCCCCTTGAAAGCTCCCACTACGTCACGTTGAGGACCATCGGCCATGTTAGACTCATCTGTGTACCCCAACATTTGGACTGGCTTGTAAATGATAGTGCCTTCCACACGACAGATCACCTCCTTGCTGAAATCTGATGCAGGTTTCGAAAGGCTTGGAGGTCCGAAAGAGAATTGCACGGTGCATCGCGTATGTGTGATCGTGGTGCGACACAACTAGATAAGATCGGCCATCGCTTCAAATAGGTCCTTGCGATGAATGCAGTTTGTGGGGTTTTTTTCCATAAAAAGGCGATGTATATCGATTTGAAACCTGCTGATTCTGCAAGATTTCTCTTAGTGTGAAAATTTGGTCTTTAGCCGATTTGCCATCCCGGAAGCCGCACTGGTACTTGCCGATTTGTGCGGTCCAAAACGGCTTTAGACACTCACACAGTACGCTGGACAGGATCTTTTAGGTGACGTTGAGCAGGGATATACCTCTATAGTTGTTGCAAGAGGTAGGATCGCCTTTTTTTATGCATGGGGCATATGGAGCTGATATTTCAGTCGTCGGGCATGCTTGCGTTCTCCCAAATTCTACAGATGATCTGGTGCATGCTCCCTACCAGAACATCGCCACCGGCCTTGAGGAGCTCTGATTGTAAGCCATCTGAGCCTTCGGTTTTGTGGTTCTTCAGCCTTTTGATGGCAGCGCCGACTTCTTCAAAGCTATGTGGGAGGACTACTTCATCGACTGGAGTTGGGATTTCTTGATTCCCTATCACTCTCTCCTGGTGAGGCCCGTTAAGGAGCTGTTGGTAGTGCTGCTTAAACGCATACACTTTTCCCTGCGGGTCAGTAACCAGGTTACCCTCACAGTATCGAAGAGCCTGGGTGCCTTTCCTAAGGCCAGCGGCAAGGTTTTTGGATTTTTTGTGGAAGGCCCGTATTTTATGCTTGTCCCTAGACTTTTCGATATCCTTGTGCTGGGAGGTTGCGAGAGACCTTTTCTTCAGGCGCAGGAGCTTTTTCTCCTCCCTTCTTCTTCCCCGGTACTCCACCTGCGCTGCTCTTGTTTTTCGTTGCAGCGCCTTTTGGTATGCCTCGCCAGCATGTTTTTTCTGCTCACACTCGCCATCATACCACGGGTTCCTCGTCCAAGGTGGTAGGTAGGGTAAGGGGGTTTCGGCTACCTCTTTGATCGCCGAGCGGCAATGCAATCACATGCGGTTGGCGTTGGTGTATGACGTGGGCATACCGGAGAGTCTCTCACTCAGTTACTCTTCGTAGGCTCTGGCAATCTCGGGTGTGCTCAGGCGTTCAATGTCAAAACTCCTCATTGTTGGCTGCTGCAGCCTTTTGACATTGGACAGTCGATGTCTGAAGCTTGCTGTCAGAGTCGACGTTTGCCCTCCTGAATGTGCGCACATCCAGGATATTGGATATTTGACGTGCATTGCGTCAAAGAGCACATGGTCGATTTGGTTGGCAGCTCGACCGTCCAGAGATCGCCAGGTTGCTGTGTGGATTCTCTTCTGCTACTCAAGGCCAGATTACGTGCTGCCCCAAAGTCTGTGAGTCCGGAGTCGTAATCTGTTGTCGCGTCGTGGAGGCTGTGCTTTGGAATTAAAAAATAATTACTGATACATACTCCAGGAAAAATAATGAAATTGAATAGTCTTAGAAGTTGAAGCATGACACTGCATCTCGTCCACTCAAATTGAGGCGTGTAATTGCTTATTGCTAGTCTCAGGCAGGCGTCCAAGTTTCATCACATATCCAGTTACGTTGTTTTGTTTTTATGGCATTTATTGTTGAAAATCCTGATTCGCATAAATAAGTTGAACTGAAGAGTTACGTTAAATTATAAGTCAATTTTTTAATGTTGGCATACTTTTCTTCGCTCATGCACTTCCAGAAGCTTTCCGCAGGATCCGAACTTCGAGCCTTGTAGAGCATCATCTTGGAGGACCAGAATTTCGCTCTTAATTTCATTTAAACCTAGTGCAGACAAATTTGTAATATTTCTCGCAACTCTCGCCCACACTTCCAAATGGATAGGCAATGAACGTAGCAATAGGATCAGGCTAGAAAAATACTAGGAGGCATGGGCCTGTGCATCCAGGGCAATGTTGTTGACTGCTCTCGACTTGGCGAGATGGCACCAACGATCCCTGTTAAATGCACAGCTCAAGTTGACATACAGCCTCCTCGCGGCGCCCTCTGGATAGCCTTTAAAGCAACCGCTTAAAGGTGAACTAATGTATGCAGCTGCCCCCTTGTCCAGGGGTTTAAACCAGTACCCGGTCCTCCAGGTTCGAGGGTTGCGCGTGGGGTTAACTTCCCCACCGTGTGAAAATTATTGGTTCAGAAACGACTAGAAGCCTCGGATACGGATGACCCTACTGCTGATGACCATGGACAACGAAATAAGGACAACGATTTTCGGTTCTGCACGTGGAATGTGAGGTCCCTGAACAGACCACGTGTAGCCGATGAACTTGCGGAAGCCCTCGAAGCTTGTAAGGCAGATATCACCCCCATTCAGGAGGTGCGGTGGGATGGGCCGGGCAAAAAGAGGGTGAAAAACTGCGATATTTACTTCGGCGATTGTTGTTCGAGGCAGACTTAGGCAAGAAGTCTTATGCTTTAAATACATAAGCGAGCGCATCATAACAATCCGCATTCGGCAACATCAGCCTGATCTGCGCCCACGCCCCAACGGAGGATAAAGATGACGACAGCAAAGATGACTTTTACGATCTCCCAGAAAGAACATACAATCAATTCCACAGCTACGACACCAAGATCGTTCTAGGAGATTTAAACGCAAAGCTGGGCGAGGAAGACATCTTTGCTAGAGTCATCGGAGAGCACAGCCTGCACGACAACACGTCCGAGAACGGACACAGGCCCTTGGACTTCGTAACGGGGCGAAACCTCTTTGTAGGCAGAACGCGGTTCCCTCACCTCAACATCCACAAAGGGACCTCGCGGTCTCCTGATCAATCAACCAGATTGATCACATTGCGGTCGACGTCAGACACTCCTCCAGCATTCTCGATGTCCGAACATTCCGAGGAGCCAACATCGACTCGGATCATTTCCTTGTTGTATCCAAGGTAAGAACACCGATATCGATAGGACAACGAAGTAGAGCAGGACCAAAACAGTTTGACGTCGGAAAGATACAATCGCAATTGACCGCTAGCAACTTTGCCAATCGAGTCTCCCTAAAGTTCTCAGAGAGTCCAACCCTGCCGTTGTCAAAAAGCCATCAGAGAAGCTGCATCTGATGTGCTGGGTTTTAAAACGCCACCCCAAAAAAACCCCTGATTTGACAACGAGTGCAGCCAGGCACATTCAGCGAAGCAAGCACGCGACGCTGGACTGAAGGACGAGAGCGGTTCGTGAGCTCTCCGAACTTAAAAGAAGGGAAGAGCACCGGTGTCTCAAAAAGAAAAAGAAAGGGCATGAGAAGCGCGCGATCGAGGAAATGGAGCGGTGTTACTGCAGAAATGATGTCCGAAAGTTCTACCACCGGGTAAAACAACAATCCAATGCATGCAAAATTCGGACAAAAGCATGTCGTGACGCAGAGTGACAACTCGTAGTAGATTCGCAGTCGATACTGAGAATCTGGAAAGATCATTTCTGTAGACTGTTAAACGGCGAGGAAGACTCCAATACCGCTGTCAGGCAGAATGTTCCACTCAACGCAATTGACGATGATCGACGAGAATTCCGCCCCCGACCTAGACGAAGTCAAGATAGCGATATCGAGACTAAAGTCGAATAAAGCTGCTGGTGCAGACGGACTGTCTGCGGAACTGTTTCAGACAGCTGGAGATGTGCTGGTTAGGTACATGCACCAACTCATCTGTAAGATATGGTTGGAGGAAAGCATGCCCGATGAGTGGAATCTCAGTATCGTTTGCCCGATCCACAGGAAAGGAGACCCCTTTGACTGCGCCAACTACCGAGGGATAAGTCTCCTCATCATCGCCTATAAGATCCTCTCTGCCGTTTTGTGTGAGCGCCTGAAACCATTCGTCAACAACCTCATAGATCCTTATCAGTGCAGTTTCAGGCCAGGGAAGTCCACCATCGACCAAATCTTCACATTACGGCAGATCCTGGAAAAAAACCCAAGAAATGCAGATCGACACCCACCACCTATTCGTCGATTTCAAGGCCGTGTCTATAGATGAGCTATACAACGCCATGTCTAGTTTTGACATTCCTGCCAAACTCGTCAGGTTGTGCTGGATGACGATGGAGGACTCTCGCTGCTCCATCAAGGTCGGTAACGAACTCACCGAGACCTTCAATGTCAAATAAGGTTTTAGACAAGGCGACGCGCTTGATTTCTTTAACATCATCCTGGAGAAGATCGTGCAAGACTCACACGCCAACACTAGAGGCACGACCTTGCAGAAGTCCGTACAACTGCTAGCATACGCGGATGACATTGACGTGATTGGCAGAATACAGCGACCCGTCAATGAAGAGTGTGCTGGTATTGAAGCGGACGCGGCCAAAATGGGTCTAGCGGTGAATGAGGACAAAACGAGGTATATACTGTCATCGAGAAATGCCACACAACATCAACGTCTTGGACAGAGCGTCACAATGGGCAGCTATAACTTCGAGGTAGTCAAGGACTTCGTCTACCTCGGCTCCGCAGTAAACAGTACAAGCAAGATCAGTACCGAGATCAAACGCAGAGTAACTCCTGCCATTCGCTGTTTCTTTCGGCTCAAGTGGCAATTGAGTAGTAGAGTCCCCTCTCGAAGGACCAAGCTAACATTATGTAACACCTTGATCATCCCCGTCCTGCTCTATGGTGCGGAGGCATGGACAGTCTCAAACGCGGATGAAGAAGCACTTGGTCTTTTCGAGAGAAAAGTTCTGCGTTCAATCTTTGGTCCTGTCTGCGTTGATGGTTATTGGAGAAGAAGATTCAACCACGAACTGTACGGGCTGTACAGCGGCATGAGCCTAGCCAGGCGTCTACGGATTCAACGCATAAGATGGCTGGGCCATGTAGAGCGCATGGCCAACACTGCTCCAGCCCGAAGAGTCTTCGACTCTGAACCAGTGGGACAAAGCAATATAGGATGCCCACGGAACCTATGGCGCACCCAGGTGGAGAAGGACCTCAATCGACTTGGTGTGCGCAGTTGGAGACAGCTGGCTAAAGATCGGGCCGGCTGGAGATGCTTACTGGTTGACGCCCAGGTCCACCCCGGACTGTAGCGCCATCCGAAGAAGAAGAAGAAGAGAAGCGACGCACATGTCGGCAAATATTTGCAACGTGTGCAGTTATCACTTTTTGTATTAAGGTAGATTTAAGTTTTTTTGGAAAGAATAAAGCAGTCTGAATACAGCACATGTCGCGAATTAATATAAATAAAAATAGCAAGATAAACCTTTGAATGTTACATGCTTTTTGGTAACACAATGGGCCTATGCTTGGCCTAAGTGTCTCTGCTGTCCGAATGCGCGGCGGTCAGCCACCTCAACCTTACCTAACCTACATCGATTATATCGAATAAATTTGTTTAAAACTGTTCTGCATTTCAGTCTGCTCTGGGAATGTATGCAAAGGCTGTCTATCTAAGGAAAAGCTCACTTCCGGGTCAAGCAACACGCCTCGAGGTGGCTTGCCTCTGAAGTGGTCGTTCTTTTTCTTGATCTGAGCGATAGAAGACTGCCTTTAGTTCGAAAAAACCCTGTATTTGGTCGAAAACTTAGTTTTCTGTTACGAAACGAGCGAAGGTACCACACAACCTTTAACAGTTACGTTCTCCACATCCAAATGGCGTTGTCTTCTTAATGACTTATCCAACACCCGACAGCCACAATCGACCATTCTTTGTGAGCCTCCAGTTATTTTGCCGTTACACAGCACGCACCATCTCAATTTAACGGTTTCACACACAACTCAAAAGACCAGCTACTGACTGTGTGTCACAGAGGCAGTAAAACTTTCCTCGAAACTCAAAGCAACACCCAACAAATTGTCACCTACTTACGGATGCAAAAAATCACATCAACAAAAATTCGTCGTTGTCATGAAATAAAGATGTTTCACAGCCTTAACGTGAACGTCCACGTCCACGTCCACGTCCACGTCGCACTTTTCACAGTCATCCTCAATCAAAGGTCTTCACGGCGTTTCAGGCCCATCTGCCGAGACCCACTGCAAGAGCCGATGTGCATAAACAATTTCCAATGTGTTACCAAACCGAATGTAACTTAAAACTGGGCTTCTCCACCCCGCCGAAGGCATGCCAGATACGCTCAATTGCAATCGGTGTCGCTTTAGTATTTTGTTGGAAACTGTGTGTCGGTTTTTTTTTTTTATTATTCTGCATGTGTGTTGTGGACCCCCTTGAGGAGCTAACAAACCAATTTACTTTCACTTGATAACAAAGCCCATGTCCACGAGAGTGAGCAAGCGAAAGTTTTTTTTTTCCTCCACATACACACACACACATACTCGTCTGCCTCCCGCTCCCGCCCGCATGGCGGTGGTGACACCAACCGCTCTTATATCTCCGCGGACCGTCATTGTTTCTCTTATTCATTTTTCGGGCCAAAAACCGTGTAGGTCGTGCTGTTAATTAATGGGAAACAGATTTTTACACCTCTTTGGCAAAAAAAGAAATAAAAAACCGCTGAGGTGGAAAGAGAAAAGAACAGCATCTTGACATATTTGCATGTCAGTTCGTACCGCGACTGTGGACGAAGAAAATGATCTTCTAGTCCATTCGGTGCGGTCGCTTCTAATCGCTCTGCTAATGAAGTGCTAATGCTATGCAAAAAGAAACCCAGCTGACACCAAAAGAATGGCTTCTGAGCGGGGAGCCGAAAGAAGCTCAAAGTAAATTAACAGATAAAGATACATACAGTTGTGGTCGGAATGTGCCAAAAAGAAAAAAATGCTATCTGCCTTGTGCATCTTTGCCCCGGTTAAGGTATATCTCTTCGCTCTCGTGGCGCGTTCGAACAAATGTTTTTCTTTCATCACCACACGGCGCACCACTACCACCACGGTTGTCAACATCATGGGCAGCACCACCAGCGCACAGTCCACCTGAAGTGAGATGGCCACTCGGGCGGTAGTCGTTGGAAGATTTCAGCTTGGTCAGGCTGACAGACACCATGGTCAAGGTCCACACTACCGCTTCATGCTGACTTCAATTCGCCATTGCGCCTCTCTGGTCATTGCAACCGTTTGTGATATTCTAGTGAACTGTACCTGAAGGAAGCTCTGATATAATCTCTCTCTTCGTCCCACGACGACGACGGCTTACAAAACAGAACCCAAGAGAAACGACACGACAAGAACTCGTTCGCCGATCACTGACGTCATAAGATAAAAGTGAAAATCTTCGTGGTATTTGCCTTTGACAGGAGAGAAAGAGAAATTGATCCGTCAGCTGGGCCCATGTGAATAGAGATCATCAGCACCCGGTAAGGATCGCTCAAACCAGGCTGGCTGGGTGTCAACAAATCGAGTTCGCAGTCAAACTCTTTTGTTTTGACACATCGCGAATGCCTGCGGTCTGTGGGGGATTGCGTGCGCGTGCGGTTGAATGAACCGATACTACCGAATCTATACTCGCAGATAGACATTGTACTTAATTACAGCACTCGGTGTTGCTGCACAAATTGAAAAGTGAAACGAAGTTGTTCGGATTACTCAACTGAGGTAACATTAAGTGCTTGTGTTGTGTTGTGTATCACAGTTCAGTCCAGTCCAGTGCGGTGCGGTGCGGTGCGGTGTGGATTATGGACAGAGACCTTAACACAGTCCATGTACACATCAATGCTCACGTCCACGTTTACCCAGTGTGGTAGTGGGTACCGGTGCAAACGAAAGTGAAATTAAAGATTGCGCATTTGGCCAAGAGTGGTGGTGGTGTGTTTGTGCTTTTTGCGGTTGTTATTCACAAGCGAAACCGCCGTGGTCGTGCGGTCAGTTCGATTTGTTGAACGCTGAACGACGCGCGACGCCCAAGCGTCCAAACTCGTGTCGTCGTGTCCCAACGAAAGTAACAGTGGAACGCTTATGAGTTTCGACGGCTGGCCAAGACACCTTAGTACGTTGGTAACTATCGAAACATTCGGAACGAAGTGTGTGTGTGCGTGCTCCTCTCGCTCTCGCTCACACTCTTCCTCATTACTAATTCATTCGTCTTCTTCGATGAGTGCTGCCCTCAGCGCTGCGGTGTGCAATTGCTCGCTTTCTGGTTGACACTCAACGCCCCACGGTAGTGGATATGTCTTCATTGTTTATCCGTGGTCTCGTTTTAGTTTTTTTCTTTCGTGTTTTGGGTGGAAAATGATTTTGTAATTTACTCGAAATAGAGATGCACCTGTGTGCGTGTGTTATGCATCTATTCAATGTGAATGTCAAGTGGTGGCCAATTACTTGAGGTGGTTATTATTCGGACGTGATATTTGGTTTCGTGCTTTGATTTTCGTGTTTCTTCTACAAACGCATATGGCGAAGTGCTCACAGAGAGAGTGAGAGAGGGGGAAACCAAAAAAAAAGAAGAAAAACGATTTGTGAAGTGATTTTTGACAATTTGCTTGAAGCTAAAATGCTGAGTACCTATTGTTGCCGTGGTGCTAACTGGTGTTACATTTTAATTATTTTCGTGGTCTTGTGTGAGATAGCTGTGATAGCTGGCTTCAATGGAACATATGGCTTCGAATACGACACCTCGACGCGGGACACAAACCGGACGGGAAGGTTCTTGTTCGATTCGATATTTCGCATTGGGACGGGTCTGAGCAGCGCATTCGGATACGAGGATGGTGACGAGGAAGCCGCTGCGGAGAATCATGTCAAGACGTGTGATTGTGGTGAGTTGAGCGGGTTGGAAAATGTCTGGGGAAAAGAATTTGAATGGTTTTCTGAACTGCTGAGTTGTGTAAATTAATTGAAAGTTACGTCAAGTTGTTGCTGCAATCTTTTCACTTGAGGTTTATTTTCTACACTTCGCGGTAGCCAAGTGTTCCTCTATGGTCTGGCAGACGTACTGGTTCACTGAGGTTACCCGTTGGCTCTGCGATTGAACCTATGAATGGAATCACTTAAGTGGAACCGAGGTGGAAGAGGAGAGAATGACGGAATACATGATTAGTCTTCGGTGGATACCTAGATATCCCTGTCTTTGAGCTCTGAACTCCGAAGCATTTGAATCATAAAAGATAATGGCTTGTTTTTGTATGCCCATGTAGTTGATCCTTTTAGGAGTGATCATTGCACTGAGCAGGATCAACGACAATTTAATTAAGCTTTACCATGTACGGATGTGATCTGAACAGCTCCCCTGTGTTGAAAGTATTTCGACTTACTTGTTGTAGGCAATGGGGCGGCTACAGAGCAATTAGTCCTGTGTGTGGCGACAACGTTGGAATACAGTCCGAGGGTTTGTGACTTGGGCCGATTGTGTACAAAAACCGTTCGTGCTGCTTTAATGAGTGGCGGGTACCTTCAGTTTTATGTCGACTCCCAACGTCGAAGTTTGAGACACTGTTTCGTGAAAGGACACACTGTATGTTTTTTCAACTCTAATCAGACCAAGTCAATTTTCGCCCTAAACCAGCCAGGTGGTGACCCAAAGTCACTGTATCTATTAGGAAAGTGATAATTATTGTTTGAACTAATATTGAAAAATACTATTTTATGTTTGTTATTGATTTTTTATTTACTTCGGAAGGCACAGGAGATGCAATTCTGTCAACGGTGTGCAAATGTGTTTTTCTGTAATTTATCTGATATAGTTGATGTGTGGTCGAATCGTAAGTATTGCGGACCTATTCTTTGAAATTATTGCCCTGAACACTAGATGGCCATGAACTTCATTCCAGCGTCCTTCCTGTCATTCCTTTTGTGCACCACCGCCATTCGTACATTTGACTGTTGTTTTGGGTCCATTTTTTCCCAAGCTACAGAGTGTTAATGCTACTGTGAGCTCTACGGCAGTCCTAAAGAATCTTAGGAGTCTTTTCAATTCACCACCGATTAAGTTCTCCATTTCTGTGCAGGATTTCTTTCATACAAAGAGCAATCTTTTCCTTGCACGGGCTGACCAAGCGCATAGCAGATGTTGGATTGATTATGTTTCTCCCTCATCCCTGCAGATTTTCCAAATTTAGTTGTGCGTTGTTTTTAAGTCGCATTGCATGGTGACCAATGGCACAGTTGCCGCTAAGGACTATAAGCGTGAGTACGTCCTTGCGACTAGAGCTGATCAATGATGTTGATCTCTTCTTGCTAAACGTCGGCCATGTAACCCTTAATAGCTTCAATATACAAGCCAAGGCGGCGAGCAAGGGCTCTGACCAGGGATTCGTCTTCTGGATTTTTTTATGGAGCTGAGTGGCGTGTACGCATATGGGATGGCTAGAGATGCTCCCAAGTCCAAGACCTTCTTAGCGAGACTGCCCGCCTTTTCATTTCCATGGATTCCAGTATGTGTTGTTCCCAGCAGAGAGTCAGCGTGTTCTCAAAGATGTATCCTTGATGCCATGGCTGCATACCCTAACCAGCTACGATGTCAGGACGCTATTGGTATGGCGTTTTATTGCCGCTTGGCTATCAGAAAAGAATGATCGTGCCACGGATTTTTCAAAGAGGCAACAGTCGGTATATAGCGCAATTTGTTCTTTTATTGCCGCTTGTCCCTTCCATTGTTCCATGTCCAGAAACACTTGTTAGAAGCCAGCAATTATGACTTGTATTCTATATCACCTGGTGCGAAGTAAAAAAACATATGGAGACTCCAAATGAATTTTAGTAACCATTCTAAGCCTACTAGGCATGCCTTCCTGGATATATCCTTATAATAATATAAGGTCGGTTAATAATAGCTGCGTTTTTTGGCAAGCGTTTATACGCTTAATTTATAAGTGCACAAAAAAACGATCATCGGCATCATCATAAAAACTTGGCTAAGCAGTCAGGGGTGTAGCCGTGGAAGGTGATGGTTGATCCTTGATGGTCAGAATCTTCGTTTTGTGACTGTGTAGCGTGACCATCACTTTAAAAGCAAAAGCACTTAATAATTATAAAATAAAAAATGTTCATCAAATGAAAAGAATCATTTACGAAACCTAAACGGAATGTATAGCAGAGACACTCTGAGTATACCAAAAATTGCATACTTATGGATGCCAAAACAATTAAAAATGATCTAATACATCAACCACATCTGCAAATGTAAGGCACATACAGCAACCTAAACGATGAATGAATAAATTTAGGAATGAACACACAGGAAATAATGTTTGGAAGCACTGTTTTTACCCGCGCTTATTTCATAAGCGGCGATAGATCATCATAACTTAAGCGGGTATATGATTTGTTGTTAGTGTATTTTACACGCAAATTCAAATTTAAGCGTATATACGCTTGCAAAAAAACACAGCTAATGATAGCGGTATACGTTTGTTACAGTAATGCATTATTTTTTATTATTTTTTTTTCATTTCTGTGTAGTGTTTCCTTAGGGAAACTAAGCCAATGAGCCCAAATGGGAATGATTTCATTATTTTCAAAAATTTTGTGAAAATGACTCGTTATTGTAGGATTGATCCAAAATCTCCCCTGAGCGGATCAGGGTTAAAGTGTATGTCCCTACCAGAAGTCTCTGGTAATCTCTGAAAAAAAAATCCTTAATCCAATGTAAAATGAAATACAGTCGAACCCGGATAATAGCACATCGCTTAATAGCACAACCCGAGGAAAAGGTTTTTTGTTTTTCTGAAATTGGGTTAATATGTGGGGTTATACTTTACACTGTATTTGATCTCCTACCCATCCTTGAAGTGTCTCACCATTTTTTTTTGAGTACTTATCTGCGAGCTTGCTGGAATTCGGGAAACCAACTCCTGCATTGTATTTTTCGCATTTTAAATCTGTTTGTATGTAAGATCGGTTAAAGGCACAATCGCACGCTTGATGTACTATTATCCGGGTTCGACTGTACTGTAAATTGATCCATTACAGCTGCTTGTTACACATTGATGAAATTTTATCAGAAAAATACCAGTTAGCATTGTATGGGATTGCATCCACCTAAGCTGCTCGATATGAAGAAAGAGCCATTGATGATAATGATGAGATTATTTTCGACCACATCCTTCGTTCGTTAGTTTTGTGACAAAGTTTACCACTTGTCAATCAGATATTCGCGTTGATACCGGCGATAAAGCAAGAAAAACATAATTTGCATAATTAACAACAAGTGTAAAATTGACACTACACGATGTATGTTAGAGATCTGCAATGAATGTCTTTCAGACCGGTTCGGACATTCATATTTTTTCGAGTACCTTATATCAACTCACATCTTGAAAACCAAAATGAATGAATCACCCGATATTTGATTCTTGAGCGTGTACTTCCCCCATTGATAACCAAGACTTTAGTTCAGTGTACTCGAATAGAACGGGTATATTGCACTATGTACACCGAGTATTCGGTGTGCTCGATGTACCCGCTGTACACGGTGTACACAGATTTCAAGTCATTATAAAATTATGCGGTTACAGAATAATAAGACGATGCTTGGAGGCTGTGGTCAAAACCAAAAGGCTAATGAAGAAAATTTGGTATAGGCAATAAGTCTAAATATGTAATAAAATTTGGTTTGGAAATAAAAAAAAAAAAACCTTATTTATTTAAATTTTTTAAATATTTTTTTCTCTTTCATAATGACAGTCTTGTTGTTTTAACTCATCCAAAAAGTCGGTTTTGTATACTAAACAATTAAAAACAGTATTTGGTTCACCAGTTTAGTGAGAGACAGACGAAGCACATTGTTGCACTTGGTGTACTCGATGTACTCTATGTGTTTTGAACAGATAAAAGTGCACTCACGAGTTAGAGAGAAATAAAACAGTGTATTTGTTTCGTTTCCAGGTGATCGAATGCTGTACAGTGTTTGTTTCTTGAAATATCTATCTAATTTAGTGCTAAATAGTCTGCACTGAAGTAATGTACGATGTATGAAATGGCAAATGAATGCACTCGGTCTACATGAGTCTAATCTTCTTCTTTCTTTTTTTTCTTATATAAAAATCAATGATTGTTTGGGCTTTATGGACTCTTAAATGGTAAAAGATAGACCACTAATGTCCTTGGCAACTTTGTTCAGAATTTTGTGAAATAGGTTTGGGTTTTGGTTTTGGTTCTTAGTATCCTAATTCCGTTATGGGGGCTTTAAACCCCTTTATATGATTGCTTAACAAAAAGAAACCCGTTTATTCTGTGCTTTACACACATATTACTACAACAGGTTTGGATATGACTTTCTTCTTCGGTTAGTATTCGCATTTCCTGGCGAGAGAAAGAGGAAGATTCATGTATCAATCATTTTTCTGCGATTCTTAAAACAGAATTAATGAGCAAAAATTAAATTATTTGAGATTTGCAGATCAGATTGTAGCAATCAACAGCCCACACGCACATACATTCCGAGAACACTCACAAGGCCACAAGCACAGTGCTTACTTGCACCCCCATTTGAAGTTGTGATGTGCCATGTTCTCTTGCGTATATTTGGCTGGGCTTTGCCTAGCATACAAATTTATAGATTTTATCGGCATTTGGTAGAGCACTTTTTTGAGATACAGAAAGTTTGGAGACATTTTTCTATGCGACCTCATGTTGTGAGTTGTGTATGAAAATACATATCTATAGGTGTGTTTTTTTTTCAAGCGTATACACGCTTAAATTATAAGTATACAAATCACGATCATCAGCGTTTAATAATTCACCATAAAAACTTGGCACCACCGACGACGTTAATGACATAATATCTTTAAATGAAAGAAAAAATTATTAATTATTATCAATTTAAACACATTTTGAAACAATGCAAAGAATCGATTACGAAACATAGATGGAATGTATAGCGCAGACACGCTGGGTATACCAAAAGTAGCATACTCATGGATGCAAAATCATTTCAAAGTTATTTAATACATCAACCACCCCTACAAATGTTCAAAAATACAGAAAAAAATGCTTTTAGGCGCATTATATTCTGAATATGTACATAAACCCACTGAATGAATGCATAAATTGAATTGCAAAGAATGAATTATTATTATAATTGTCTTTATCCGCGCTTATTTCTTAAGCGGCGATTGATATGATAGCTGTGTTTTTTTGCAAGCGTATATACGCCTAATTTTGAAGTGCACTAAAAAACGATCATCGGCGCTTAATGATTCATCATAAAATCTTGGCAGCACCGACGACATGTATGACATTTGCTAAGCATTCAGGGGCATAGTCGTGAAAGGTGATTTCTGATCTTTGATGGTCACAATCTTCGTTTTGTGACTGTGTACTTTAAACCACGTACGCGACCATTACTTTAAAAGCAAAAACACTTAATAATTATAAAATAAAAAAATGTTCATCAAATGAAAAGAATCGATTACGACACATAAACGCAATGTATAGCAGAGACTCTGGATATACCAAAAATTGCACACTTATGGGTGCCAAGAAATTGAAAAATGATCTAATACATCAACCAAGCCTGCAGGTGTAAGCCACATACAGCAACCTAAACAATGAATGAATGAATTCAGGAATGAACACACAGAAAATAAAAATTGGACGCATTGTTTTTATCCGCGCTTATTCCTTAAGCGGCGATAGATATGATGAGTAAGTTAAGCGGATATAGGACTCGTTGTTAGTGTATTTTACATGCAAAGTGAAATTTAGGCGTATATACGCTTGCAAAAAAACGCAGCTGATGAGTAACTTAAGCGGATTTATTGTGAGTGTATGTAAAATACATGCTAATTGAAATATAAGCGTATGTACGCTTGCAAAAAAAGACCTGCATGCATTTAAAAGCATAAAGCATGCTGGATGTATGTCTGTCATCATGTTTGTTAGTACATATGTATGTAGTTCTGTTATTTATACCACTTATTGCAATCTATCTCCGTCATTGATTGCATTTCATACGTAAATGAAATGTATTTTATTAGAGTTGACCGTAATCTGAGTACTTTTGTGATCACATTTTTAATCTGATTTATTGATTAACCTCATCTGACTGATTGTAATTTTATTACTTTTCATAATGAATACAAAATGTAATCTGTAATCTGTATACAAATACTTATCAGAAGTTTATATTAGGGGAGAGGGCGGTACCTTTGAACATCTCTGATAAAATCCTACTAGCCTATGCAATGGCCATCAAAAAGACACAAGAGCAATCTTTACAAGTGTGTGGCCTGAATTTAGAAAGCCCGTGTTTCTCTCATGGGCAACTATATGTGGCCTGTTCACGAGTCGGAAAACCTTCTGAATTATTCGTCTATACATCAGACGGAAAAACAAAAAATATTGTAGGTATATCCAACAGCACTTCAATAAAAAATAAAAGTTTTCTTATACATACATATGCATATGATAACTTTTTCTTAAATATGATTTTTAATACGCGTAGCGTAGCTCGCGTAGCTCGCCGGGTACAGCTAGTAGGTATAATATAATCATTTACATAACTCATATTTCCTGCTCAGTTCTGATTGCTAAGTTAGGCTTCTTTTGACAGTGACCCTGATGAAATAAGTTCTGCTCCGTGAAACAATCACCCTTATTCAGTTCAAATTTGTCACAGTGACAGGTCATACGACTAAGGGAATAAAGGTAAATATTTTGCGTACTGGCGTATACACAATAACTAGGATATGACATAAGAACCCATTTCTCGTTGGATGTTTCCTCAGTATAAACTTCAATTTTGTCTCAAAAGTATTGCTTTAATTTTTCATTCTGAAAAATAGATACTCCCTCGTTGAAAATGCATGGGTTTTCACATTCAAGTAGACCAGCGAAAAAGTTCGATGACGAAGATTAGAAGGTAGTACTCGCTGAAAAGCTGAAAACAAGGAAACTCGGTCCGAACACGAGTGAGTGATTCCATTATGACGATCCCCGTTTTCCTTTAGTTACACCGGATTAAACATATTTACCAAACTATGGGATGGAAGTGATTTATTATGGCATATGGCCGATTTTCCAAGTGGATTTATAATTGTTATAATCAGGAAAATGGTTATCATGTGCTTCAGTGGCTAAAACCCAATAGTTTTAATTTGATAAGGTTGTAAGATCTTAAAACTCTCTGAGAAAAAAGTTGCCTTATTTTGGTAATTATTACATACAAAAAGTAGTCGCAATCATTCAATTATGTATAAGATTTACCATCGTGACAAATTTAAGCTTGACTCAACAAAACATAAATTGCTACTGTAACAATTAGCATATTTTTAGTAGTTTATGCACTATATCTACATACTCGAAAAATAACAAGTAAATTTCGAGTATACCAAGTACTAGTGTCTAACATCTATTCAGTGTAGGTACATGTAAAACTTCTCTAAAAAATTTCTAAACCAAATATTTATATTATTAATTAAGTAAGTTACTCACTTATATTCCTCATTGAATCGCATTCGTAAGTAATCGAAACATTCAGAGTAGGCATGTTCGATGTTGGCAAGACATCGATGTTGACGTCGATGACAACATTGTTGGCTGAACATCGGTGACCGATAATAATCGAACTCGAAACATCGATGTTCGTTAACATCGATGCTATAGAATGAATTCCGACTAATAGTGTAAAAACTACATATATGTTTTCACATCAAAAATGAAAAAAAATACCAAGAAACTCAAAGAATTCTGTATACTCGGTAAATCAAATTTCGTTATCAGACTAAAGTCGAAACATTCCATGAATCAATTCCAAGAACTGATCAGTGGTCTTTCTACAAAATGCCTAAGTTATTATGATGAAATTCCAGAAAATTATTGAAAATCTACAATTAATAGTGGGTTTTCTTTCGCTTTCATCGAGGGCCGATATTTTGTGCTTAACATCGATTGTGCGATGTTTTATGAACTTGAACATCGATTTTTTGTCAACATCGATGAACATCAAACAACCCTAATTCAGAATACTCAGTGTAGTGTACTTTATATTTATAAGCTCTCGCTCATGAATACTCATTGTTGTTTCGAGTGCTCTCATTTTATTACTGCATTCAACATGTTTTGTTCACAGTAAATGAAATATTCACTTTTGAAATTAATATTTGTGTTAGAACGCAGGCACCTTTATACCGTGTACCTACTTTTGTGATTGACTATATGTACTTTACCGAGCAGTTTACATGCATACTAGAATTATTTTTTAATCTTTGTACAGAGTTAACAACGTAAGACGTAGACGATTTAAAGCTGAGTTGAACACATAACTCTACATTCTTTAAATGTTAAGAAAATACCTAACCTCAGCTCTAGAAAAATTTTTCGAAAAAATGGTGGCGCTGCGGCAACAATGTATGATCTGCTGTTTTCAAAAAATATGTCTTTACTAGAGATTCTGAGCGTGCATAAAACTATCTTGTTCATGTGACACTATCTTGTTCATGTGTGCGACCTAAATGTACGTGAAATTAAATCACGTGATTATTCCAAGTGCATTTGACAAAGTTCGAGATAACGTATCACCGTTCATTACACTGAAAATTAGCGTGTTTTTTATCAATTCATTTTGTGTCTATTCATATAAAATAGAGTGGCGTGCGGAAGTACATATCAATTTTAAGCCGTACAAATTTGTACATCATGTATGCACGCTGGAACTGGGCATGGGCTCATCATATCTTCCTCTCTACCCATCAGAATCTTGTACAAAATTGTGGCTAATTTTAACTATGTTTTGTTAGTCCTTCCTTTCTGATTTTCTTTCTAGTAAACTAGAACTAGATGTTCAATCAATAAGACCGTGTCAAGCTCAAAATGGTATAAAGTGCCACTCTGAACTCATTTTCTCTTTCGACATGTTTACCAATCCCCTCTTTTGGTGAATGGTTTCATATCTTAGTATCATAAGTACCAACGAAGATCACACAGCAAACTTGAGTCACATTTCGGTCTTTATCGGTGCTTAAGGGATCGTCCGATTTTTTTTTTCATAACAAAGCCGAATTAGTTATGACATTTTAGTCTGATAGAAAATATAGTGGATTGAATTTTATAATAATAATAATAATATGGGTGCGGCTACAGCCCGTAGAATAACAGGCCATAGCTTCTCAACAACCACTCGTGTTTTGCGTGCTATTGTTCTTTCACGAGTGTAAGGGACCTACAGTCTCATGCCGACTTCGAACGGCCAAGCTTAAGAAGCTTTTTCTCGACAGTAATTACTCTTTGAGCATTCTCAGTGACTCGAAAGAGGTGGGGCCGTGAAAAATTATTTTTGGTCGTACCGGGAATCGAACCCAGGCAACGAGGTTCAGTTGCGCAATGGTCGACGCACATTTTTTTTTTTTGCAGTGTATTTTTATTTAATTCACTATATTTCTCTTACTTGGTAGACAAAATTGCTTAAAACTAGCTTAACTATCTTAAGAATTTACAAACGTTCTACTAAGCTCATCTAAACGTACTCTAAGCTCATCTAAACGACATTATAACTTTGCCTTTCGGCTTAATCTATGTCTTTTTTAGTCAGTAAGACAATCTATTATAAAATCTTTTATTTGCAAGAAAACTTATACAAAACTTGGCTAAACTTAACTACTTAAGCTACCTTATACTAACTTAACCTAACATGAAACTTAAGACTATCTTAACTATGTCCGTAACAGTACGGACTCGTGCACCAGGGGGTATATGTTGTGCATATGCCTAACATATATAACTTATGCGCCGTGATGCACCTTTTTTTGTTTTTGTTTCATATATATTTTTTTGGGATTTTTGTTTTATTATTTTTTTTTTTGGATATTATTTATGTTTTTATAATTTTTTTACTTAGGCTACCTTAAAAACTATGTAAGCTGGCCACTATGGTCAACTATCTGATCCTGTGGAAAAGCAAGCGGTGGTGGAGGCTGGTTTTGGTGTAACCACCAGTAAAATTGCCGTTCTTTGGCAGACTTTCCTATCTCGGGCGGGGATCGCTCTATTGAACCGGAGGAGATCCTCGTGGGTGCGAACGACATCCGGTTCGTATTGGAGTCGCCTATCCACTGTTCGGCGTACGACATGGAACGTGATAGGACATCCTTGTGGGTCCTGTATAAGGCCAATTGTGCCTAGATAGAGGAGCTTCGGAAGGAATAAAGCCGTTAAGGCGCACCCTTTCATGGTACATACTATTGGGGTAGTAAGCCCCAAATATCAGACTGTTGGAAGAGGTCATACCTCGTGCTGTGTGCCTTCTAATCAGCTTAATAATAAAATTATCTACCCTGTTCACGCTTGCCTCATTGTACAGGACCTTGTTAGGATAAGACTTCTTGTACTCAGACTCGGCTGTACGATACAGACGGAGACAGCTCCTAAGACACTGCCTCTTGAACACCCTCATCTTTTCCATCTGGTAAGGACTCACGCTGAACCACAACCGTACACCATTTTGGCCGAACTAGGGCCTTATAGCAGATTACCTTCACTCTGGTAGTTGGCTGCTGAAAAACAACCTCCTTGCCGCAGCAAAGGCTTTTCTGGCTTTATATCTAATACCAATATGTTTGTCAATCAATATTGATCCAGCCAAATGCCTAGATATCTCAATACACTTTTTACAGCTAACGGCCGACCATGCGGTCAACTATACCGAACTTACGCCAGTTTTGGCGCGTATGCCTTGTCCAACGGGGTCCAAAAGACTAGTTTCGCACTTCTGGAAGTTGATAAGCAACTTCTAGCCGTCGCAAAATCGCTGAATTTTCTCTAAGTCACACTGCAGCAAGATGTTTATTACCTCGATCTTCGGACCTGATCTTAAGGCAACTAGGTCGTCGGCGTACGTAATTAAGTGCGGCATGGAACCTATAAGATCTGCAGTGAATATAGAAAACAAGATCGGGGAACCGATGGCCCCCTGTTGCAGACCGTTTTTAATGTTAAAGACCGTAGTGGAAATTACGTCACCATTTTTCACAACGAACTTTCTATCTGTAATCATGTCATAGACCGTGTATAGCAATGGTATATTTATACTTGAGGAAGAGGACCTCCAACCAACCGGTGTATCACCGACGCACATACTCACAACGCCACAGCCGCCATAGGAATATTATACACTCGACGAGAATTGATGTAGAAATTCATTGAGGTCTCTCGCTTGCAAAATGGTTATCCATTCAACTCCGTTTCAATGTTTCGTCTCTATTTCAGATTTCGAAGACAATCAGGCAAATTTTTCTGCCAAAGTCTCTGTTTGTTGAAGGGACTAGGATGCAAAGGACTCCAAGCCTCGTTGTACCCACCACCAAAACAATATAATTGACACAATTTTTTCCAGCTGTTCGACGTTTTCTCCCCCAGACTCTTGACAAACGGTCTCTGAGAGCCATAGAATCCAACTCAATTCTTGTTTTGTGCCAATTTCCTCTGAATCAAGCACCAAAACCAAATTAATGTAAATAAATATGACTCATCCCCCGCATCAAAGAAAACGCACCAATTCAAGAGGAGTCTTAAATCAAAACAGGAACTGTTCACTTGAGTTCCCACAAACCAAAATGACGGCACACATATATGAGCATAATCCGTAACTAAAAGATCTAAAATTTTATTCAAACTTCCCTTAACAGTGCAGCTCTCGCTTTACAAAGAAAGCTGAATGGATCCAAATAAGGCGAGACTTAGTCTTTCTCATTACCACCTCAGCCACGCGTGACGTGACCTTGCTCTGGCAGCAAAAAAAAATTCAGTTTGAATTAAGAGAAAGCAAGCGACCAATCAATCTTTCTTGGGCGTACTTTAGCCCGCCTGAGCGAGAGATCTCGGCTTGTGGTGACAATTTAATTTCACTGTCGCTAAAAATGAAGATTTTATTACGACTGCCAAACCTAGAGATTGTTTCATGCAAATCGCTAGAATTGAGTGATGGCAACAGGAAACAGAGTTTTTTTTTGTTATTTATATGCTTTCCGTGAACGAAGCATCTGCCCGGGCCTTGCGGGCTTCTTTGGCTTGCCGACTGAGTTTTGAGTTATTCCGAGATTGGTTTTAAGTGGCATCTGCTTTTGATGGCAACTCTTTTGAGTGTTCGGCAGTGTTTTCTGGCAAAACTTGGATTTTTACATGAAAACCTGATGCCTCTGTATGTAGCGGGAATATTATCTTCAATCTATTATAACACCACCCAAGCTTTCCCATGTAATTTCAGACTAAATCGAGTTTTTTACATATCTTTTTTTACTTGAAAGACTAACTTGAATGTATATGGAAGAGTACATTGGTGACCTTAAATCCAAACTTTTGCCAGTATTGGTAAACAATCACGGTATTGATTTTCCAGCACGACAACGTCGCGATTCGTGAATTTTAGTGGGAATTTCTTTTTGTTTTTTCAATTCAATTCGAATATTCATTCATTGTACAAACAGTTTACAAAGTAAGAAGAAATAATCCTGCGAAGCCCTTTGGCTTGTCTGCAGTGGCTGCAGATTCGTGAATATTGTGAGGAAAATGGCGGCAGATTTCTAAATTTGCCCACAATCCACGTGCGATTCATGTAACACAAATGGGTATGTTTTTTTTCATTTTAATTTATTTTTATTGTGTGCTCTATGGCAACTTAAGTACTAGACAAAAATGCTTAAAACTAGTTGGTCGAACAGTGCTTGTTACTTATTCTAACTTACTGACCCTTGGCGGGTACTCTAAGCTAAACTTAAACTTATTCTATGTCTTTCCACTTAACCTAACATTATTATGTAAAAGAAAATTTCAACATGACTGAAATGTATTAAGAAACAACTTAAAAACTTAATGACCGTACATTTTTTTTTAAAAGAAACTACAAGCTAACTTACATTCTACCTTAAAATAGAACTTACAAACTATCTTAAGCTAATCTACGTATACATACGTATACACATTTGTATAGCTATATAAACATGCGTACACGCATATATCCTTATATGCATAATTCATATATATATATAAAGTTTGGTATATATATATTTTCACATATATATTATATGTAACCTTAATAATCAAATGTTAGAAGGCTTTTTCAGCACACGTGATGTTTTGTCAGCAAAACACCAATGTGCTGACAACGCCTCAGAATTCTAACAAAGGAATAACGGCTCTATCATCGTCTTTGATGTAAAGATGATAGATAAGAGCCACGCTGTTGTTACTCTCTCTCATTGTATAGTCGCAGTCGAAGTGGACTAGTCTCATTTTGTGAAGGTTAAATAAAGTGTACAAAAATAAGAAAACTAAATCTTTGTTTTTATTAATAAATATTTAATAGTTACAGGAGTAACTAAACTATATACATTCTTTCTTTTATTTTTTTTATTTGTATTTATTTTTTTTATAATAATTAACATATATGCGGGTCGCCGTGGCGTAGTGGTAAGTGCGTCGACTCCTGCGCAGAGGGTACCAGGTTCGATACCCGAATTTTACCACCTATCATAATTTACGGCTTCACCTCTTTCGAGTCACTGACAATGCTCAAAGAGTATTCCTGTCTAGAAAAAGCTTCTAAAATTCGCCGTTCGGAGTCGGCATTAAACTGTAGCACGCACAACACAAGTGGTTGCTGAGAAGCTAGGCCCAGGTCCACCTCGGACTGTCGCGCCACCCATATTATTATTATTATATTAATTAACATATATAAACAGCTTACCCACTACCTTAGGTTAGAGCTGACATATGTATAAAATCCGCTGCAAGACGTGAACCGACTACTCCCCATGAGGGGGTCTCCATTATCGTTCCTAACCAGGGTCTAATGGGTTCGACGCTGGAGTTCTCTCGCTCCCCAGCCACCAGAAATTTCGATGTTGCATAGCAACATCCCGCCTAGATACCGCCGTACTGAACCGAAGGAGACCCTCCTCAGCTCGTTGTGCGACGGAGCGGTCGTGGTTCAGTCGCCCATCCACAGTTGATCTGGCGATGTGATAGATGAGCGGTACCGCATTAATATTTTGTATCTGACCGTGCTTATCCAAATGGAGGAATGCTTCTGGGGGGACGAAGCCCTTGTGACGTACCCTTTCGTGGTATTGAAGGTTGGGGTATTAAGTCCCAGAGATCAGATTGTTTACCGAGTTCATCGCTCTAGCAGTGTGAACTCGAACCAACTTCAGCAGGAAATTGTCCACTCTTATCAGGTTTGCCCTGTTGTATAAGACCTCATTGGAATAGAATTTTATGTACTGGGACTCTGGAGTTCTATAAAGGCGAAGGCACGCCCTAAGACAAGCCGTTTCGAACAACCGAATCTTTTCCATTAACCTTGCACTCACGTTGAACCACACGGGACACCCAAAGGTGAGCATTGGCCGGATGAGGGCCATGTAGCAGATAACCTTCACCCTCGCATCGCGTTGGCTGTTGTGAAACAGTCTCTTTGTAAGGGCAAAAGCGGCTCGGGCTCTTGCCAGAGGAGCATTTACATGTTTGGTAAAATATAGATACTGATCTAGCCAGATCCCCAGGTATCTGACTACAGTCCTTTGCGCCAGTGGTTCCCGTGTCGTCCAATGATTGGGAACTGTCGCCAATTCTTTTTCGTGCCCGTCGAGGCCTTATACAGGGTATGTTGGTCGGAGGGTCTTCAAAAGTTGGCTCGTATTTTTAAGAGAATTTTCTTACATTGTTATATGGACTTTCGTGAATAAAAGTGTACTGTGATGCCCATTTAACTGGAACTATTTGACCTCAAATTAATTCTTAAATATATATACAACCCATTCATAAGCTACACCTGAGAAATTAACTCGAAAAATGAGGTCCGCTGCATACGCTTAATTCATGAATTCTGAAAAACTCATAAATTTAGTTTAAACAATTTGATAAGAACAATGGCAAGACATTGAAACTATTACTAATGCATAAAAATGGTTTAAAAATTTGAAATTTTAATTTATGTCGCTATTTCTGTAAAATATACGAGCAGAGAAACTTCTCTTTTTTAAGTAGATTAATAATAATTTTATATATTATTTTTTCTTAATTTTCTTTTTTAATAATATTTTTATTATTAGTTACTTGACAGTTTGAATGCATTTCTAGGTATTATTAATATACAGAAATACATACACTATATTGTGTATTCAATAATTATGACCTAATTATGGACCTAATAATGGCCTTGTTCGTTAAAAAAAGAAATTTAACACCGAAATTTGAAAAAACATTCAAATAACGAGCGAATTTTCAAATAAGAACCTGATAATCTTCCCTCGCTTTTTTTAAAAATTTGTGTAAGGACGGATTAGTCAAGTCCCTGACTATCATTTTTAATATGTCACGGGCTCGCGGCGAATTTTTGGATTGCTGGAAGGATTCTCTCAACACCCCAATTCATAAATCTGGACCTAAAAGTTCTATTGTCAACTACAGACCAATCGCTAAACTCCAATTAATACCGAAATTATTCAAGGCTGTTGTTGAGAAAAAAATATATGCTGGAGTTCGAAACCAAATATCACAATTTCAACATGGCTTTGTGAGTGGAAGATCAACTTCGACCAATTTGGTTATACTTACAAACTTTTGCCTAAGTTCCATGGAAGCGAGACTTCAAGTTGACTCCATGTACACTGACTTCTCGAAGGCATTTGACCGTGTTCAACATAATGTGCTCATAAAAAAGCTAGAGATGATTGGTTATCATTCTAAAATCTTGAAAGAAAGTTTTTCAGTTTCAAAGTTTTTTAAAAATAGGAAATGATCTGTCACGGGTAATTTTCAATTTCTATGGGCTACCTCAAGGTAGTCACCTCGGCCCTCTTCTGTTTCTTCTTTTTATTAACGATTTGCCTTCCTATGTTTCCCATTCTAACTGCCTTTTATACGCTGACGATTTAAACACTTTTAAACCAGTGCGATCATTGGCCGATGCAATGGAGTTGCAAAATGATATCTCATCTGTACAGAATTGGTGCGATTTGAATGGACTACATTTCAATGTTAGTAAATGCTCAGTTATGACATTTTTTAGAATCTTATCACCTATCTTAATCCAATCTTAACAAGAGTATGTTCGCAGATCTAGGGATTATATTCGACGTTCAACTGACTTTTTCTATGCACATAGACTATATTATTTCAAAGGCCAAGTCTATGCTAGGATTCTTGTTTCGAAATTCAAAAGATTTTCAAGACCCTTACACTCTTAAGTCTGTGAACGTCTCGATAACTCGCTCTATATTAGAATACTGTTGTTTAATATGGAATCCTTTATATAACAATAGCGCTATTCGCATTGAGAGAATACAAAAAAGATTTACTAGGTTTGCTCGTCGAAAGATGTCGTGGAATTCAAATATGCCAGATTATAATGCTAGATGTCAGCTTTTCGATCTAAAGCAACTGCATGTAAGAAGGACTTATTATTCAGTTCTTTTCGCTCATGACATCATTACTGCTCAGATTGATTGTCCGGTGCTGCTTTCCGTGTTCAGTGTCTACACCCCGTCTCGTTATCTGAGGCCTAGAGATTTCTTTTATGTTTCGAGGCATAGTACAAACTATGGGCAAAATGATCCTATAACTAAAGCTGCTTAAATTCAACTGCATAAAATTCAACTTAGTTGCAAATGTTATAGACTTTAATATGAGTAGAGATAAATCTAAAAATGAAATCTTAAATTTTTTGAGTAGCAATTTACTTTAAATAATACTTGTATGTTAATTTCTGCTTATAATATAATAATATGGGTGGCGCGACAGTCCGAGGTGGACCTGGGCCTAGTTTCTCAGCAACCACTTGTGTTGTGCGTGCTCGGCGCGGTCGAGAAGCTTTTTCGTCAGTGACTCGAAAGAGGTGGAGCCGTGCATTGTCAAAGGTGGTAAATTCGGGTATCGAACCTGGCACCCTCTGCGTAGGAGTCGACGCACTTATCCACTACGCCACGGCGACCACTGCTTATACTAGCCATTATTATTAATAAGATATGAAATGTTATTAATATTATCAGTAGTCTTAAAAAGCTTTGTACTTGAAAGACGGAAGAACAAATAAATAAATAATTCACCCCATTCCTAAGGTGGGGTAGGGTTCTCAAGAGCTCACACGTATTCACAGACACGGGACAAAAAGAAAAAAGCTCTGTCAGATGAAATCAAGGGACAAGGGAGGTAGAAGTTGGATACCTCTATTATCCCTTATCTCTGACTCCACTGGTGGGCTGTTAATAGCAATGATCTACTCACAACATGTAAGTCTCAAATAATTACATTTTTGGTTATTAATTCTGTTTTAAGAATCGCGGAATAATGACTTATGCATCAATATCTTCGCCAGGAAATGTACTAACGAAGAATAAAGTCATATTCAAATCGGTTCAGGCGTTTTGAAGTAATATGTGTGTAAAACATAGAACATAGTACATAGTTTTTTTTTAGTTAAAAAATGATATTAAGGGGTTTAAAGCCCCATTAACAGAATTAGGATACTAAAAATTAAAACCAAAACCTATTTCACAGAATTCTGAACAAAGTTGCCAAAGACATCAGTGGTCTATCTTTTACCATTTAAGAGTCCATAAAGCCCAAACGAACAAACATTGATTTTTTTATAGAGAAAAAGAAAGGAAGAGAAGATAACTCGAAAAAGTTCTTAATTACAATTTGGAGGAACAACTTAAACCTTAAGCACCGACTACACGCCTAGGTAGCAGTGGTGATATAGTTATGGAGACTCTATTCTTGTCTTTCCCCTCTCTCTTGCAAGTAAAAATAGTTATTTGCCATGTTTAAACTTATTTTTGATGTCAATATTTGGGAAAACTGTTACGAAGCTGCCCGCAAAGTAAATTACAACTCCAAGTCTATCAAAAATTTGTCTATTTAAGGCATGTCTGACAAATATCCGGTTTGTTAAGGTGGTAAAAAAGTTGGGTAAAAAATCACATCAGCATTCTTATACTTTCTTTACCGAGGCAAAGAATTTCCTTATAGGAATAAAGCCTGATTACTCAAGGACCAAAGTGTTTCAAACTTTTGAATTGCCTAAGACCATCTCCATTGATCCAGTGGTCTAGGCAAAGTTTGTTCTCACATTCATTAATCAGGGTTGAAGCTGTTTTCCATTACGCTTTATGTTTACAGTACGCGTGAGCACCTATCAACGCAGATTCTGAGCCAGACCTAGAGAGCTCATCTGCAAATTCGTTGCCTTTAATCCCTTCTGTCCAGGGCCCAAAGCTCTAAGCTTCACATTTTTATGTCTGGCAAGGGATTGTATTGCGTCTTTAGCAAGACCGTTTTGGAGTCTATTGGTTTGGATGTGCCTTAAGTGCTGTCGGACTGTCTGAAAAGATTTGGAATCTAGCACCCTTAATACATTTTAGGAGATTGTGTCTGGCGCAGATGTCAATGGCTTGGATTTCAGCTTGAAACACGGAGGTCCTCGAACCCATAGGTACGGGAACCCTTGAACTCCAGCCACTACTGCAGACTGCCAAGGTCTAGTGCTGGAACACCACTCTTCCAATTCTCTCGATCCAATATTTCAACCTCAAATGACCTGCCAAGACAATGCTGTCTGACCATAATGGCCGTCAGTCTGCAAAACATGACTCTTTAGGAATTGTGTTGAGTATCCTATGGAGTCGCATGGCTTGCACTTATAATCGAGC
The DNA here is from genome assembly GCA_964034865.1 of Eristalis intricaria. Taxonomy (NCBI): domain Eukaryota; kingdom Metazoa; phylum Arthropoda; class Insecta; order Diptera; family Syrphidae; genus Eristalis; species Eristalis intricaria. The sequence continues at coordinate 134,569,571 of OZ035873.1, forward strand.
TGAAGTTTGATTGGATTTATGGCACCTATCTTCGTAATGAAGTTTGGTCAGGGCTTCTAGTGCTGTCATGGGGCAGGTACATACGGCATTTTATAGATCAGCTTCGGCAACTCTTTTGCCGTTGTCTGTCAGAGCGTTTGAGGTGATGTGACAATGGGCCTCGCCATCATGGTGCACAGTTTACTTCCTTACTTATTAGCCATACGATTCTTGGATGGTCAGGGCCTGAGCTAAAGATGCCTTCCTTCGCTAAAGGTCCTGGGCACGCTGCTTCCAGTCATAAAGACCAAGCTTTCTTGCATTTGTGATTTCTTGGTCTTTATACCCGAGGTTCGGTCTTCCTCTCCAGGGGGCTCGGATTCAAAGACCCTCCTAGCTCGAGCATTGTAATCCATGTGCTCGATGCGGCCGAGCAAGTGCAGCCGACGGATTTCATCCTTCCGGAGTACAGCTACATCCTGGTATAGTTCGTAGAGTTCGCGCTTATGTCTTCTCCTCCATTCCGCTGACGTAGAATTTTTCTTTCGAAGTCAGCAGGAATCAGCTCCGCAGTTTTGCTTAGCGTCCAGCTTTCGGCTCCATACAGCAAGACTGGCGTAATAAGAGTTTTGTAGAGCATGATCTTAGTCCTTCGAGTCAAGAAGTTTTGAGCCCAGTTGTTTCAACAAACCCAAGTAACATCGGTTGCCAAGGTTGATTCTACGTCGAAACTCCACTGTGATGTCAGTCGTGGAGTTCACGTTTGCACCGAGGTAGACAAACTCCTGCACTCCCTCAAAATTGTAGCTGTTGATCGTGTTGTTTGCCTTAGGTGCTGTTCGGATCGTGAATTCCTCGACAGCATAAATTTCGTCTTATCCTCCTTGACCTTAAGACCAGCTCGTTTGGCATGTTCTTCAATCGCCGTGAAATCCTCCACTACGGCACGTTGGGAACCCGCGAGGATGTCGATGTCTTCTGCCTCATTTGGACTTCCGTGTTTACAGCTGCACGCCGCACTATCTTCTCCAGTACCAGATTGAAGAAACCACACGACAACGCCGAAACCCGGTGCAGGTTTCAAATAGTTCGAAAGTTCTCTAGTACGTGTGTCATCATTGTGTTCAAAAAATGTATTGTTGTGGAATTACCAGCAGATTGCGCTCGACAGTCTATTAGTCCATTGGATCATAGGCAAAAGTGTATAAACATTCGACGAGACTTGTTCTGTTACAGATATGAGCCTTCGAGTGAACATATTTGCGCAGGTATTTGCTTCGAGACCCGACCCTATGAGCTCAACTTCCCAAGGAAAAGAAGCCTGCTGATCACTGAATGCGATGAACATATGCAGTGCCTGAACATCAGGGTTGGGTTCGCACAATGCGTTCTTCAGCGAAGAGGCTCATTTTTCACTCAGTGATGTGGTGGTGGATGCGTCGCATGGCAAAAACGGAGCATCCACATGCTGAAAGACCATTCCGTTCTCTGCCATTGGGTCTTGAGGCGTCAACTGTCCACACCCCTTTGACAATTAGGAAGGGCTAGCCGCAATCGCCACTGCTCATCCCTGAGGCCCCGTGTTAACCGGATTCTTGTTTGCCCCAAATCGAAGATCGGGTTTCAACAAGACGTATTGTCTCACCGACTGTACATGCTTTCTTTCAAACAAAAATTCCTTTACAACGAATCTGGCGTTTTGGTGATGTGTACGGGCTACCAATCGTTATGGTCACTTGAAAGCGGCGCGATTGGTCTTGAGTTTGAAATGGCTTCGATATGTCGTGTGACATTCGGACTCAATTTTGTGGGCTTCGTTTAGGCACACAATCCGCACAATCCGTGATGATTATGGCCGAGTTATCGCCTAGTATGTGTCAAACAGGCGTCGAAACGTTACGTAAATTTACTTTCGGAAGGATGACCCAGTATCGCAGTCCACACCTGTATTCTTCACCCACTCAGCGCACGATGGTTCCTCTGCAATGAAACCTTACTTCAGTCAATTAAATTAACAGAATCCCAAACAAAGGCGTATCAAGGTGTGTGCCGGATCTCTGATCATCTTCTGTTTGCTATGCCCCGCATCCCGGGCCACTTTGCCGTCCCGTGGGAAGTCGTTGTGACTTACTCGAATTTTCTGCCTGTCTGCATGAAGAATGACTTTAGGTCGCCACGGACCACTTTCACTGCTTTGCATTACGGTGGGGCTTTCATTTCGGCGTCCACATCATAGATCAAATGAGGTAACATCTGCTGCGGATGATAGATTGGCAAAGACACGCGTTTCTAATTTTGTTTTTGTTGTCAGTTCCGTCAGATGGCCTGTGAGATATGTAAGCGAGCCGGAGACTTGAACTCGATTTGCTATCGAACTTGGATTGGATTGGAAGATATCAGTGGACACAATGACGAGGTTAATTGCACACGTCTTAGAAGTGTTCAAGCAAGCAGATCTGAGATAAAAAGTAAAGCATTCGATTAGATCAGATGGTGTAGATATACGTGACACAGAGTCTAAGACGGCTACTTCGACGAGATGTTGCGATCAGTTTGATTTGAGAATTATATTAGTGTCAAGTGACAAATCCTGGTACAGATTGCAATCATGGCATACGGGGAAAATGGTGTATGCTGCTGTCAATGGACCAAGCTACAATCCGACGGCTTCTAAACGATTCAGGCAGATTATTTTTAGCAAGCTCCTTTAGAAAACAACGGGAAACAAACACAATCGAATGAACGGATCCGTGTTCGGTTGGGAAATATTGTTTGTCTGCGATTCCTCATTCTGTTTAGTTCCATGCGTCTATAGTTAGACATGAATGTCATGTAAAGCCGTCCAAATAGCCGATTCTATTGTCAATCGTTGGTTGCCCAAAAATCTGATCAGTCATTGAGAATGCTTTGAGTTCCTTAATTTGCATTACCAGGATTTTGTGGAGCATAGCCGAATGCAGCAGTCGCTTATTATTATTACCCGGCGGACCCGTAGTTCTTTTCAGAGACTTGTAAACGCTGAATCAGTTTTGCCGCTCCTCCAGACAAATAAGGCTTCAGGTAAAAATGGGCAGCGTTATCTTTGCAAGTTTCAGCTTCTCTAGGAAATGTTTGTCGCCTGTTGAGGTTGATAATTGGCCTCCTGCCTTACTGTCTAGACTTTCTCCAGGATCGTTCCTCCAGTTCGAAAACCTTGTCACTGGAGTAATCAGCAGCCATGATTTTCAAATGACGTGTGACTATGATTGACCACAGCTCGTTGGTGCTGCCAATTTTCTGCCTATAGTAGGCGCTCGAAAGTCCACCATCGATCAAATATGCACACTACGGGAAATCGTGGAGAAAACCCAGGAACAACAGATCGATACCAATCATCGTTTCATCGATTTTAAGGGTGCAGCATTTACCTATACAGAGCAGTATCTAGTTTTGACATCCCTACCAAACTCATCCGCTCATGCAGGTTTAGGATGGAGAATGCACACTGCTCCATCAAGTTCGGTGAAGACTTAACCAAGACCCTTGATGTCAAAAAAAGATTTCGACAAGGCGACGAGCTGTCATGCGACTTCTTCAACATTATTCTTGAAGGAATTGTTCCAAAATCGAACGCCAACACCAGACGAACAGTCTTTCAAAAGTCTGTCCAAATGGTCGCATATGCCGACGATATTGACATTATCGGAAGAACTCATCGTGATGGCAATAGCACCCTTGTGAGTATTGCAATGGAGGCCACGAAGATGGCTTTAACGGTAAATGAGGGCAAGACCAAGTAAATGCTGTCAACGAGAAAGGTCTCCCAACACCGACTGTTATTGAGAAACCGTGAATCCAATTTACGATACAAATTTTATTTGTAAACCACAAAGACAATTTCGTCCGATCGCATTCGATCCAATCGCAAAAAGAAAGAAGGTCCAGAAAAGAAAAGAGTTGTCCGTAGCCAGCTCAATTTCGGATTTTTCAGGTTAGTGTTCGCCACTAGGTGTCGCTGGAGTCATTAACGGTGGGCCCGCACAATGGTGCCAAATCTCGATCACCGACGTCTCGGGCAGAATGTCACAGTAGACAGGTACACAGTAGTAACCGCTTTTAATTCAGGCAACGACACCAGCGCTGAAATCAAACGAAAAATAAGTCTTGCCAATTGCTGCTTCTCTGGGCAAGGTTAGATTAGGTTAGGGTGATTGCCACCACTGGAGCAGTTGTGGCCCACTTAGACGCTGGTTGGATCCTTTGTGATATCACTGCACGGTGCTTTCCACTTCACGGCTCATCTACAAATCAAAGGGACTACACTAAAGAAAATTAAATAAGCCTAGAGACTGCCTATTGGTATTCTAGTGGCCTATTTTGACAAGTCCACTCCTGTGCTGATTTGCAGTCAATTAGTTTTCCTGGTAAACTTGGCTAAGTCTTGTATCTTTAAGTGTGACATTTCCTCTAGGTTACTGACAAAGTAGTTGCCTAGTTTATCTTGTCTAGTTTTTGTAAGGGCTGGACAAGTGCCGAGGAGGTGAAGCGTATTTTCTTCCTCCTCCTCGTCACTACAGCTTCTGCAGTAGTCGTTGCTGGGGCTCCCATTCTTCTGGCATGGATACCGAGAAGGCAGTGGCCGGTGATAATGCCCACTACATTCCTTATTCCTGTTTAGTTTTAAGAGTACATTTGTTTTAGTGAGGGCCAAGTAAGCCTCGACGTGTTACATGTATCTAATTCCATCCATCTCCGATTATCGGAGTCGAAGGCATCTGTAAGTCACATGGTGGGTATTACATGGAGTGAGGGATATGGGGTATCCTGATTATTTGCCAGTGGCAGTCCCACCCGTCTTCTTGCTAACTCGTCGGTCCTTTGGTTGCCTGGAAAACCACTATGCCCAGGTACCCAGCATAGGGTTAGGTTGCTTCTAACCGCTATCTCCCTAAGAGATAGACGGCAAAGTTTTACCATCTTCGATTTAATTGACGGTGTATTCAGAGCCTTTGTGGCCGCCGAACTATCTATGTAGATGGAGATAGCCCGTCTATCGGGTTCATCGACAGTAAGCCTCTTGGATAGTTTTAACTTCGGCCTGGAACACAGTACAATGGTTGGACAGTCGAAGAGACAGGGAAAAGGATATGTCCGGCGATATCGCGGATACTCCTAGTCCAGTGCCCTCGTATATTTTGAGCCCTCTGTACCGTTGGTAGTCTCGCATTTCTGATTATCTCTGTATGACCTAAGCTATGCGCACTTCTCAAGCGGTTGCACTCCCGTAGCCTGTGAAAGAAAGCAATCGATAAAGAAAGCCCTCTCTCGAACAGCCAAGGTAACCCTCTATAAGACCTTGATCGTCCCAGTCCTGCTATATGGGGCAGAGGCATGGACAAGCGAAGGAAGTTGCTCTTGGTTGCTTTGAGAGAAAAATTCTTCGGGTGATTTTGGGTCCCGTCTGCATAGATGATGAATGGAGGAAAAGATACAGGACTTTACGAGCTATTCAGAAGAGTTAGGGTCCCACGATTGCGATGATTAGACTATGTAGACCAGATGGGAAGCAATGCTCCAGCCTGGAGAGTCCTTGAATCCAGCCCCGAGGGACGGCGCAGTAGAGGAAGATCGCGACTCAGGTGGCGCACTCAATTTAAAATGGACCTCAACCAACTATGCGTGCAAAACTGGGCGCAGCTAGCTGGAGACAATTGTTGGTTCAAGGTCCGTCCCGGAATGTAGAGCCACCTTAAGTGAATAGGTTAGGTAAGGTAGGGGAGCTGCTAGTGCATTCACCAGCACACTTAGACCATGTTGACCCATTGTGATACCCACAGTCAGACTACTACCACTGATTGACTACTCCAGTGACAGTGCCGTTAATTTGATCCCAATGGCAAATTGTGACAGATTTGAAAGCCAGATAAAAGCGTATTAACTGAGAGAGCTTTTTCTAGACAGGAATACTCTTTTAGTATTGTCAGTGACTCGAAAGAGGTGGAGCCGTGAAATATGAAAGGTGATAAATTCGGGTATCGAACCTAGCACCCTCTGGGTAGGAGTCGACGCACATACCCACTACGCCACGACGACCCACAGCTTTTCTGGCACTCAAACCGGGGATTTCGATAACAAGGGCAAGCACTCAACCATCTGCGCCATCCAGTCGGCTACATTAAGTAAGTAAATAAGTAGGCACACGACCGGCCATCCAGTTGACCCTCAATATTCGACAGAAATTTGTGAAGGGAATTGAAAGACGCTATCTGCTGCCTTACCAACCTCTGTGAAATGCCAATTTCTAATGGGTTATCAGGTGCTGCACTCTCAAGGTCTGCTTGGGATTGAAGTATGGCGGCCTTATAATTGCCGTAGACTCCTTCCACCTGTTTGTGGTATCTATTTGTGAAGTTTGAACTGTCTGGTTTCTTTTTTTTTTTAAGTCTGGAGCTGCAATCGCGACTTTCGAATAGACCCTATTCGGATTCTAATCGCTCTAGATGATAGTCCTAATATGATAGCTTGCTGATCTTCGCCGCTGCATCAGATTGTTCTTTGACTAGTGACTCCATATCTTTGATCCCTCGCAACCACAACCGGAACAGTAAGATGGCCTTCGTGACACTTATGTCCGTAAGAGATTGATTTCTTACCGCTGGTCGGGGGAAGAAAGGTCACGTCGGAGTTACCAAGAAATTAGCAAATCTGTTTTGTTTACTTTAAGAAAACACCGATGGTTCAGTAAGTCAAGTTACAATTGAATTTGTTCAGAAATTGATGCATGCAGTTTATATACAAAATAAAATCACATAATAGGGCAAGAAAATGCGGGAGCATTTATTGTGGTTCCACTGTCGCATATTAATTTGCCTTGTAGATGTTCTCCGCCGAAATACATGTTCAATGCTTTCTGGTGGAGGAACTTCTACGACGGCGGGGGAACCGTACAAAAAATGTTGGATTGTGGGAATAAAATGACAAGCTACGTATTGGAAATGTATGCGGACAGGTGGGAAGATTGTTCTTTATCTTTTCTTACTCTAAACAATGCTCTTCAGGATAAACAGTGACGAGAATTGTTTCCTTTTTGCAATTGCCAAAACAGAACAAATTGTTTAAGGCATGTTCATTAGACATCTTCGTTTTACATTCCTTTCATCTGGCAACGCTGTGTTCACTTCTGACAACTCAACTAGCTATATTCCACTCAATTCGACATTTAAGAATTAAATCATTGCATACTCTTAGGCTCATTCATTTAACATTCAAATTCTCACTCATTCACAGATTGCGGTTTTTCAAACGAGGAGATACGCATCGTCGGCGGCAAGCCGACAGGCGTTAACCAATACCCCTGGATGGCGCGCATAGTGTACGATGGTAAATTTCATTGTGGCGGCTCGCTTCTCACCAAGGACTACGTCATTACAGCGGCACACTGCGTGAAGAAGTTGCGCCGCTCCAAGATCCGCGTCATATTCGGTGACCATGATCAACACATCACGTCCGAGTCGAAGGCGATCCAACGGGCTGTCACCACAATTGTCAAGCATCGCAGCTTCGATCCGGACACGTACAACAATGACATCGCTCTGCTGCGACTCAGGAAGCCGATTGCCTTCTCGAAGATCATGAAGCCCATATGCTTGCCGCGCCACAACTACGATCCAGCTGGTAAGGACAAGTCGATGATCAAAACGAGGAATGTCTCATTCTTGTCTTCATTACAGGTCGCATCGGAACAGTGGTCGGTTGGGGACGCACGTCAGAGGGCGGTGAACTGCCAGCCATTGTCAATCAGGTGAAAGTGCCCATTTTGACGATCACCGAGTGCAGGAACCAGAAGTACAAAAGCAGTCGCATCACCTCGAGCATGCTGTGCGCGGGGAAGCCGAAGATGGACTCTTGTCAGGGCGACAGCGGTGGACCGCTGCTTCTATCGAATGGCGTGAAATACTACATCGTCGGGATTGTGTCGTGGGGTGTGGGCTGCGGTCGCGATGGCTACCCCGGCGTCTACACCCGAATCAGCAAGTTCATCCCTTGGATCAAGGCCAACCTGGATAACACCTGTTTGTGTACATAGCCGGCGGGATTTAGTTTAGAGAAACCTCTTATTTATGATATTTTGTATTTATGTATTTTGGAAACAGACAAAGAAACAAACGAGGGACGACGTGATGGCACTAACGAAGTGATTTTGTTGTTTTCTTTTTGTTGTAAGCACATGATGGGGATGGACAATTGATGGCTATAAGATCGACTTGGTGGTTCGTGTTTGGGGATGAGGCAGAAAATGTAGTGGACACAATGTGCTGAAGGATGGTGGCACAATCTAGAATTCGAGAAGGATTATGATGTGCGACATGAGTCAAGAGGTGAATTAAAAATGTAGTTATGTACCACCGAAGCCTTTCTGCAATATTGTTCAATATTTGACTTCGAACAAGCCTGAGTGTAGGACTATCCTCCCCTCCTCCGTGTATACAACTTTGTAAGCTCATGCACACGTTGGCGGTTCATGATGACCCACGGTATGAATATCTTGAGTCCACTGATGATTTACGAAAGGAGTTCTGAAGGTTACTTTATAATGAACTTCCTTTGTCATCAAGCTCGCTCGCAAAGAGTTCCCTTTTCTTCTTCTTTCATGCAAGAAGCTTCCACTAGGGACGGGTGGAAGTTAGGTTATGTAAAAGTGGCTGACTGCCAGCAACACGTAGTCAAACGAAGGTCAGCTGTGTTACGCGGCCGGTCATACTCCGCTAAGCAGTCTGAAAATGGCTGAAACTGTGTGTCGCTGTTGCTTTATTCGTCCTTTTTGTTGAAGAAGGTTGGCATTTCTCAGTGAGGGCACTACAGCTGCATAGAATGTCTACAATGATGTCTCGTCAGCTTCTGCAAAAATCGTTATGTATAGACAGACTCAACATGAAAGCGTGAGTTCCGAAAGCGCAGTGCTTAGTGACGACGCCGATAAAGGTCCTGAGAGATGTCTGATCCGGCTGTGGTCTCGGTTCGAGCAGAGACTAGGCCATAATTGTCTTCCAGTAGTCCATCTACGAATTCTTCACTAGGAGTACTTCCTTCATTCACAAAATATGGATCCTAAAACACACAACCATCTAGTTAAGCGATAGATGGCAAGGAAGTTCTCGGGTTGCGATCGCCACTTGGCTATCGGAACAAATGAGATATGTGTCCTTGATATTACATTGGTTTTTAACCAAGACAAAGCTTCAGTGATTGCTAAGGTTCCGCCGAAAAGACGCTGCCACTGAAAATTTAAATTCCTAAAGTAGACGCAAACGCCTTCGCCTCTACCCATCTTGTCGATACATCTTCGAAGACTCGCAGAGCACTATGCAGCACCTGGTAGACAGGCTTGCTATATGATCTAGAAGGGATAATTACTTACTTATTAGGCTGACTTCGCCGTGGCGTAGTGGGTAAGTGCGTCGACTCCTACGCAGAGGGTGCCAGGTTCGATACCCGAATTTACCACCTTTCCTATTTCACGGCTCCACCTCTTTCGAGTCACTGACAATGCTCAAAGAGTATTCCTGTCTAGAAAAAGCTTCTCAAATTCGCCGTTCGGAGTCGGCATTAAACTGTAGGTCCCTTCCACTCGTGAAAGAACAATAGCACGCACAACACGAGTGGTTGCTGAGAAGCTAGGCCCAGGTCCACCTCGGACCGTCGCGCCACCCATATTATTATTATTATTAGGCTGACGACCCATGCAGGGTCCCAGCCTGAGCGATGACTGCTGTTCATTCTTGACGGTCCTGGGCACGCTGCTTCCAGTCATCAAGACCAAGCTGTCTTGCAACCGCGATTACCTGGTCTTTACCGGAGATTCGGTCATCCTCTCCTTCTCGAACCAGGAGACTCGGATTCGAAGGCCCTCTTAGCTGGAGCATTGTTGTTCATGCGCTTGATGTGGCCGAGCCAGAAAAGTCGACTGATCTTTGCCTTCCGGTCTACATCCACATCCTGGGACAGCTCGTAGAGTTCGCGGTTGTGTCTTCTCCTCCATTCGCCTTCCTCGCAGACGGGACCATATATCCGACGTAGAATTTTTCTTTCGAAGGCACCAAGTATCAGCGCCGCAGTTTTGCTCAGCGTCCAGCTTCCGACTCCATATAGCAGGACTGGCAAAATAACAGTTTTGTATAGCATGATCTTAGTCCTTCGAGTCAGAAGTCTTGACGCCAGTTGTTTCGACAAACCGAAGTAACACCGGTTGCCAAAGGCGGTTCTACGTCGGATCTCCACAGTGATGTCGTTTCTGCACTGTCAATTGTAATATTTTGTCCTAGGTGGTGTGTGACATATCGATTTAGGTCCACAGCATATACTCAGTTTTTTCCTTGTTGACCTTAAGACCAGCTTGATTCGCCTCTTTTTCTACTGCCGTAAATGCTTCCACTACGGTACGCAACGATGTCGATGTCGTCTGCATATCCCAACAGTTGGACTGGCTTGTAGAAGATCACACGACAGCACCTTGCCGAAAATCGGTTCAGGTTTCAAACAGCTTGGAAGTCCTCGAGCCGAACTGCACGGTGCATCGCGTATTTGTTAGCGTAGTGCGACACAACCGGATCAGTTTTCCCGTGATCCCGAATTCGGCCATCGCACCAAATAACTCCTTGAGATGAACGCTGTCGTATGCGGCTTTAAAATCGATAAGAAGGTGGTGCGTACCGATTTGAAACTCGCTGGTCTTTGCCAGGATTTACCTTAGTGTGAAGTTTTGGTCTATTGTCGATTTGCCGGGCCGGAAGTCGCACTGGTACGTGCCGATTAGTGCGGTGCAAAACGGATTTAGACGTTCACAGAGTACGCTGGACTAGATCTTGTAGGCGACGTTGAGCAGGGATGTACTTGTATAGTTGTTGCAAGAGTTAGGATCTCCTTTTTTGTGGATGGCGCATATGCAGCTGATATTCCAGTCGTCGGGCATGCTTTCGTCCTCCCAAATTCTACAGATGATCTGGTGCATACTCCCTACCAGAACATCGCCACCGGCCTTGAAGAGCTCTTATGATAAGCCATCTGAGCCTGCGGGTTTGTTGTTCTTCAGCCTTTTAATGATGTGCCGACTTCTTCAGAGCTAGTTGGGAGGACTAGTTCATCGACTGGATTTGGGATTTCTTGATTCCCTATCACTCTCTCCTGGTCAGGACGTTAAGCTGGAAGTGCTGCTTAAACACATACAATTTTCCCTGCGGGTCAGTAACTGGGTGCCTTTCCTAAAGCCAGCGGCAAGGCTTTTGGATTTTTTGTGGAAGGCCCGTATTTTATGCTTGTCCCTAGACTCTTCGATATCCTTGTGCTGGGAGGTTGCGAGAGACCTTTTCTTCAGGCGTAGAATCTGTAAGGGATGCTGCTTGAAAAGATCTTCTCCAAGAGGAGTTTAGGTAGCACCAGATCGGTTACTTCAAGCTTGGATCTAAATCTATCAAGAACGATAGTTTCTGGAAAGGAGTTCCAATTATTCAGACTTACCGCAGTAATGAGCGCTGTTTTTCAGCCGAACAAGTCTATCGGCGGAAGAGAGTGTGTTCGAAGTTGCACAGGAGGTAGCATACCCAGTCATCCGCGGGTGGTGGTTCCAATTGGATGAATCATAATGTGCGATGTCATCGAATATTTTGTTTCATTTAAAAGGCCCGTTAATAAAATTGTGGGCTGAGTGTGACATCGTTTAAATGACAGACGCAGCTTTTATGGCGTAGACCGTAGTTCAAGGACTTTTCGAATGCTCTCCTGGCGGCCTTTTCACACGAAAGGGCTTTTAATTGAAACAGAAAATTCTGTGATGTCCCATACACACCACGTGTCTCTCCATTATATCCACCGTATATTTAAAGCCCTTACAATGGAATAGCAGTTCACTTATCTAAAAAAAAAAATTATGGTTTCCCACAAGGTTCCATTTTAGGTACCTCTTCTTTCACTTCTTTTAAATTGCATTCTGTCGGCGAATTCCAAGCTCATTTCTTATGACAATTGATTCAGCTTGAGTTCGGTCACGTAACACGGGTCACATTAGACTATGCACATCAAAAGTTCGCAGCAATGTGGAACGATGCTATGGTAGAATTCGCATAGAGTCCTTGCATTAATCCAGGCATTTTACGTATTGGGCACTTGCTGTTCGGGGTCTATTCGGTCGTGGGACAACATTAGCAGGACCAACACGGATATTTAACCTGACTTTGAACTCGGACTGTAGCGGTGATCGAAGAATGAAGAAAAAAAAAACTACAGCCTCCAATTGACCAGTCTCTCGGCAAAGAATCCAAAAAAGGAAACTCCTTCTTCGTTAAGTCCTTCGGTATTTAATAGTTTCTCTCAGATACAGCAAGTGATCTTGAAGGCATATAGAAATTAAGTACCAGCTTTCACCCCGCAATTGCCTTCTAAGTGAGTAATCCATTTCAACAAAAGGCCAACGCAATGCTTCCCCACTCGAACAAAACCACAAGTATGCACCGTACGTAGCCTGCAGAGGCGGAATCGGTGCTCCTTTGAAGGCGCTCTTAAATGCTGTCCCACTTCTCTCTCAACGAATGGCGCACAACGTCTGATTGATCACCAGAGGCAACGAAGAGCAGTTCCACAGCAATTCACTCAGTGTCATAGGCCACTACTTCCTGGTTTTCGCGAATATCACCTCATCTGCTCCACCAGGAATAACCTGTTCCGACAGCACTTCATCATGGAACAAGAAATATAAATCGATCACAAGTTGTTTACCCAGCGCTTAGCGGATAATAGATATGAGATTGCATTGCATTGCAATCCATTGCGGCTTCGAACAGGCTTCCATTCAATGACGTGCTCATAAACCGATCGCGATCATGCCGCTTGTGCGTCTTGTTTCAACACTTCTTGTAACATCGTTGCCGGCGTACCGCGTACTCAGCCACCTGAGTGACTGCGCCCATTCCAGTGCGTTCCACGGCAAACCGCGACTCGAAGCCGATATCGCAGCGTTATGGGGCCACTCGTAGAGCGCAAGTTCAATGGCGCACATTTCGCGCATTTGCGACGGGAACTCGGCGATATATTCTCGTTAACCGTTAACCACCTAAGTTATTCCCTACGTGCGGACGAGATGGCATTCCGACTGATCCACAATGGGAATGAAAAGCGCCCGCAGGAGGAGTACACTCACACATGAGTCGCACGCTTGATGGAGATAATTTATTGCATAACATGCGCCAACGTCGTCGCCAAGCCGCTCACTTGAATGGGCCAAATGGAGGCATGGCTCTATTATGACATGCCAAGGGTTCACTCGGGCAGAGCATTAGTGCGGCAATTGCCGGCTATTATGCGCGGCGAAATGAGAGTGCACGCCGCATTTCGAGAGCGCATGCAAATCGCCCGCTGAGGGATGCTTGTGCGGCTGAGGCGTTTAGCGTAATTAAATTTGCATTGAAGCGCTTACGACACGGGAAGACGTGTGTGCCGTGCATGTGTTTTCAAATTAATGCGGCGGGCTGTGCGCCTCCTGGTGGGAGACGCGGGAGACACACACAAATTACGCGGAAGTGAATTTCTGAACTTTTCTGGAGTACCTTTGCGGTGAGCTGCAACTCTGTTGTCTTGTTGGTATTCAGAGTCTTTGTAAACAGGTTTGACCGTTGTTTTCGTTTGTTTCTCCTCTCTCCCGTTCATCACGGAATGGAATATTTGTGTCTGAATTTGAATGGCTCGCTGATAAGGCGATGAGAACGGATGCATAAATTTTGAACCGGAAAGAGGCGAAGAGCAATGCACTCAAGGTGCCAGAGATTCTTTAAAAACAATCGTGATCAGGTGCTTGGCATGGAGCTCAGTTGAAGGTGGAGCTGCTGAGGTACGGTGAGGTAGGTGTCTGCTAGCCAGAATGAATTGGCTTCAGGTGTTGTTTGAAAAAAGGAGACTAACACTGGGACACAAAGTGCAAAGTTCCTCTGTCCCCGACACAGGACCTTACTTCTAGACGTCGATAGCGGAGCCAATGACGAATATTTTCATGCCAGGCTTTTGCTGCTAGCCCCAATACCAGCCCCACAGGAGTCCAGTAGGCGGAGTAGGTGACCTTAACACTGGCAACCTAGTGCTAAAGTCAAGTTGACATACAAACTTCCCGCGGCGGTCTCAAAGTACATACATCTGAGAAAGTGGGTGCAACTCCAACCTGCTACGTCTGGCGAATGGCTAGAATCGCTTACAAATAAAACACAAGTACTGTTATGGTTTGACAGTACTTGTATGCTCCTGAATGTAAGAAGACTTCTTCTTTTCCTTTGTGTGGCACTACAGCTCGGAGTTGACTTGGGTATTTGTCAAGTCTATCCAGCCAGCTTCATTAGCGCACACCAAGTTGGTTGAGCACTCACGTGTGCCGCCTTAGGTGCGGGCGTCTGTTGCAATGGTCATGGTCAAAATCTGTTCGGGACCGCGTCGTTACACAACCCCTAGAGTTCATGGTTCAATCTTCTCCATCAGATGTCATCAACGAAATCAATATAAGAGATCGCAAGGAGAACTTTTCTCTCGAAGGACCAAGGACTTCTTCATTCGTTTCGGAGATTCACCGTGCCTCTGTGTACAAGGCGAATGTGATTGTGGTCCAGGATGTACACATTGGCATACTTGTTCGTAGCGGGAAAGTGGCTAAGATTGGAGATCAAGCCCTATTCCCAAATCCGACGGATCGGAGATTCACTTCACTCGTTCGATTCACGTGACAGGATTCGTGCTTTCATTGAATCCGTCGGATGCACTGTATTATCGACATCACTTCTCTCTTTTTCGAAGTCAGCTGTTCCAATAACTGACGTCTGATTTAAGAAATTTAATTTAAAATCTAAACATTGAAATTTGAGTTTTTCTTTCCAAATTGGTTGTTTATTGAACATAATGGATAGTATTGCTCGCTTTTTTGATGACACAAAACAAAAGTGAACAAAAAACAGTGCGATCATGTCCAAGGATAACTGCTGGCCAGCCTGTAACTGAAAGTGGGCAAGCTGACTCATATGAAGCAAGTTGGATACATACATACATACATATGTAGTAGCGAATAAATAAAATTGTATTTTTTTCAACGAAAACACAACAAGCATATTTCAATGACAAAAATACTGATTCAGGCTTTTTCGTTCAAACTTCAACGCAAATTTTCTCTTTACTTCTTCATGAAAAAATCTTTTACTTCTTCGTGGCGTATTTTTGTCATGTTTTTCGCTATGTCCTTTGAGTTGTTCCCTGTTTGTAGTTTTCTTCCTAGAATTTCATTTCTTAAATTAATGCTAAGCAGCATACAAATAACCTATTTTCTTACCAGCATTCTACTTAAACTCAAAGGAACCCGCAACGATTTTGATGCGGATCTGTTTGATTGAGTGATTCGATTCGATCGGATTTAAGAAGGCAGTGTCTCAATTCGCATTACCGACATGCGGACGATTCACTTCGATAGGATTTCGGAATCGAAAATGTTCGATATCAGTGGACGATTCCCGCCGGCGGATTTGGGAATAGGGGTGAATAAGTGAAAATTCTCGAATGTCAAATACCGACGAGACTTTTTATTCCCATCAAAGAGGCTTCCATGAGGGAGACTATAGGATATTTTACTCGGAGACTTCAGTGCAAAAGCCGCCTTTCGAATTGGACAGTTTCTTGCAGCGCGTAATATACTTGTAAATGTGGGACTTAAACCCAAGTAAATAAATTCCAATGTATCTCAGACCTGAGTTGCCGAATGTCGGCAATGGCGAATGACGAATGGCGGATATAGTTCAAGTTCAAATCAGTTTCAAGTACGACGCGTAATTTTGTATCTCCTGTTTTCTATATTATTTTCCAATAACTACCCATTTATCCTCCTAAAAATAATTCACACAGCAAACACCGGGAATTACGTTCGGCGCGAAAACGATTATTTAAATAAAGTAAAACACAACGACATTAGATATTTTGAACAAAACTGAATTTTTTTATTTTTTTAATACCGACTTTGTCGGTGGTCTACCATTCACTGAAGTAGCGTCTATGCTCTTTGGACAAAACAATAAGATATAACAGTTGACAATAGACTTCACAAAAAAAGAGGTGGAGATAAGGAAATGAAAAGGTAAACAAAGATGGGGAACTAGAAAAAGACGTGTGCATAGATGCATTGTTACTATTTATGTTGCAGAGCTGTGACGTATTGCAACACGTAATTCGGGGGTTTAACTACCAACGAAATCATGTTCATTAGGAGACACTCATCAAATTTCCCGGACGTGCGTACATTTAGAGGGACAAATGTCGACTCTATCTACTTGCTCATAGCAGAATTGTCCACAGCTCGAGTGTTCACTGTCAGAAAGAAGTTCTGATACCTGGGCACACTGCAGATTGTCAGAATCTGCAAAGAGGAACTATGTGGGAGGTCTCCGGTATACCTACGGACATTGGCACTCTGCCAATAAGGAGGTAGTGCGCCATCAATGATAAGAATGTAAAACCCAAAGTAACCGATGAGGGAATACTATAAGGCGCTGGAACGAAACCACAGAGCATCGGAAATGCAATATAGTGCTATAAGGCGGGAAAAATAACGGTTTCCTATAAGTAATGATACTCGACATGAGCTATACCCGGCTTATGAATTTAACTTGAACAAATCTATTGGACGCAGAAAATGAGGTGTATCTACAAACATCGAGTGGCAGAATCTGCATTGACATGACATTAGCTCTGTTCAAATGTAAGACATGACCCGTTCTGTTTTTTTGTGATAGTCTTACATAATAACTCTGGGCTTAAAACAAAATAAATGTTTCTACCTACATACTGACTGGATGGCGCAGTTGGTAGAGGGCCTGCCCTAGTTAGCGGGGTCCCCGGTTCGAATCCCAGTGAAAGCAAAGTTAATATCTCATGTTGTGCCAGTCATTAATTCTATAGTCCCCGTTAAGCGAATTAGTCAATTAAGTCCAATGCCATAGGCCCAGATGGAACCAGCCCAAAACTCCTGAAGATACTTCTCCCCCATATACTTCCCTACGTAGCGCACATTTTTAACTTCTGTATATATTGCTCGCAGTTCCCGGACCAATGGAAAATCGCAAGCATGGTGCCCTTGTTCCTTCGGATTTCAGACCGATAAGTATGCTATGCTTTATTGCAAAAGCATTTGAAAAGATTCCCGCCAATCAACTTCTGGAACATATTAGTGAAAATAATATGATGTCAAGCTGGCAGTCCGGTTTTCGTTCCAAACATAGATGTGAGACAGCTGTATTGAAGGTAACAACTGATCTTAGGCTTTATTTAGATGCTGGAGATTTTGGAGTCCTAGTCCTGGTTGACTTTTCAAAAGCATTTGACAGTATTGATCATTCTTTACTAACTTCGAAAATTACACAAAAATTTTAATGTTTCTTCCTCGTCCCTAAGATTACTGCAAATGTATCTGTTAAGCCGTGTTAAAACTGTGGTTACAGAAATAGTTGTTGGTGATCCTTGTACCACTAATATTGGTGTCCCACAAGGTTCTGTGTTGGTACCTCTTATATTCTCACTCTTCAACAATGATCTCCCAAACGCACACGACGTCCTAAATTATTTCACACGCCCGATAGGAATAAGTGAGGACTGCATAGCAAGAGCTAATGAGGATCTGAATAACATTGCAAATTGGTCAATCATCTATAAACTGATACTTAATCCGTTGAAATCTACACGTCTTATATGCTCAGGTGGCACTTTCGATTTATGTGACGATAGTCTGAATGGTGACATTATTCCTGTTGAAAAAAGTGTGAAATATCTTGGATTACATATCAACTCTTCCCTTACCTGCTGTGCAATTAATTCTACAATTAAAAATATCTTTACTGGTTGCTGTACTTGCGACATTCAGCTTACTTACTAAGCGAAACATTGAAAATACGTCTTGTCAAAAGTTTACTGTTGCCATTATTTACTTATAACTGTTCTGTGTATCCATATGTTGACTTTGAATGTAAAAGAAGCGTAAAAGTAGCTTTTAATGACTGTATTGGTTTTGTTTACAATGTCCCTAGACATTGCAGTGTATCTCATTTAAAAACAAAGGTTCTAGGTTTGTGCTTGGACGACTTCTTGAATTATCGTATTATCCTAAAATTGTATACCATAAAAAATTGTATACTATAAATCGTGTACCATAAATGTCCTGATTATTTGCACGATGCACTCACATTTGCGCATTCAACACGTGGTCTGAAAATAATTGTACCCCGCTTTACTCATTGCGCTGGAGAACACTCCTTTTTTGTGTGTGCAAGGCGCATGTGGAATAGTCTTCCTCACGAATTGCAGACGATAAACTCATTAGCCGAATTCCAAAGAAAGCTTTTTACCTATATTTCTGATAACAGCAGCACAGCATAATAAAAACCACTTTCCCTTATAAAACATCATTAAAGTATTATTTCAGACTACAGTTGCTAATATATTTGTCAAATAGTATTGCTTATATGTTATTTATTATAGATACTTTTAAAAGCTTGAATTATCTTGTAGCATTGTGTGAATTTTAACTCTTAATAAATAAATAAATAAATAAATAAAATACGCATTTATCTGGTTTTCAAATTTTGTCATGTCACCATTTGCCATTGGGATCAAATTAACTGCGCTGTCACTGCAGTGGTGAAACAGTGGTAGTAGTCTGAATGTGGGTATAACAATGGCCCACTACGGTCTAAGGGTGCTTGTGAATGCACTAGCAGCCCAGCTACCTAGCCTTTACTAACCTAAGCCATAAACAATGCACGCAACAGACAGGCAAGAGTTTTAAAGGCAAAATTAAGTTAAGTAGTGGGTCGCCGTGGCGTAGTGGGTAAGTGCGTTGACTGCTACGTATAGGATGCCAGGTTCGATACCCGAAATTCACCAACTTTGATAATTCACAGCTCCGCCTCTTTCGAGCCACTGACAATGCTCCAAGAGTATGCTTGTCTAGAGAAAGCATCTCAACTTCTCCGTTCGGAGTCGGCATTAAACTGTAGGTCCCTTCCACTCGTGAAAGAACAATAGCACGAGAAGCTAGGCCCAGGTCCGCCTCGGACTGTCGCGCCACTCATATTATATTAATATTATTAAGTTAAGTGACCGCATATATTAAGGGTGTCTCAAAATTATGTAAATAAGATTTGTGATAACACACTGAAAAAAAAAAATTTGACATCTGGTAGGTAGGCCTTTAGGCCGTTTCACTTTTAGACCAACATTTTGGGTCCATTATGTCCTCAATTGGGGATGTTTTCAGCGTCACAAGATACAAGATGATAACACAGCTTTCATGAAAAAAAAAAATCAAAATCAAACTTCGGGTCTGCAGGAATAAGGTAGTACATCACATCGTTCGAGATTGAATAGAGATGTGTTGAACGCTTTCATTAACTGAAACCAATTGATTTAGAAGACATCCTCACTCAATCAAATGTTTCTTAAGTAGAAATGGGTTTGCATTTGAGGGGAGTGTTGAAAAGAAAAAATGACTGGATGGCGCAGTTTGTAGCCCCGGTTCGAAACAACAATATCACTGGAGTAGTCAAACAGTGGTAGTAGTCTGACTATGTATATCACAATCACAATGGACCATTATAATCTAAGTAGCCTAACTTAAACCTAAGCTACCAACATAAGTGCGTTAATGACTTTGAAACCATCCAATCGATATACACATTTGGAAGGCGAAGAAGGTTTACTGAGACAAGCACATTCCATGATATCGACTTTCGACTCGAAGGCCAATCGATAGTTGTTACTGGTTTTAAGTTAGAAAATTCCTATTCTTTACATGGAACACATCTATCGAAATGAAAAGATAATAAATAAACAAAATTTCCTAACAAATATACTGTAGCGCCGTCTTACCAGCACGTCCGAACTTATAGGTCGTCAGATCAAAACTGCTCTGAGACAAGATTGAACATGCACTTGCACACAAGACAACACAGATATACGCGCCAAAACTGGCGCAAGTTCGGCATAGTTGACCAGCAAGGTCGGCCGTTAGCCGTGAAAAGTGTAGTTAGATATCTAGGCATTTGGCTGGATCAATATCTGTATTTTGATAAACATATAGATATTGCTCTGACGAAAGCCAGAAAAGCCTTTGCTGCGGCAAGAAGGTTGTTTTCCAGCAGCCAACTTGATACCAGAGTGAAGGTAATCTGCTACATGGCCCTCATACGGCCAATTATGGCGTACAGTTGCCCATTGTGGTTCAATGTGAGTCCTTCCCAGATGGAAAAGATGAGGTTGTTCGAGAGGCAGTGTCTTAGGAGCTGTCTCCGTCTGTATCGTACACCCGAGTCTGAGTACAAGAAGTACTTTCCTAACGAGGTCCTGTACAACGAGGCAAACTTGAACAGGATAGATAATTTTATTATTAAGCTGATAAGAAGGCACATTGCACGTGCTATGACTTCTTCTAACAGTCTGATCTTTGGGGCTTACTACCCAAACGCTATGTACTATGAAAGAGTGCGCCTCAGCGGCCTTATTCCACCTCAAGCATTCCTCTATCTCGATCAAATTGGCCTAATACAGGATACAGATGGATGCCCTCTGATCTTCCATGTCGTACGCCGAACAGTGGACAGGCGACTCCAATACGAGCCGGATGTCGCTCGCAGCCACGAGGATCTCCTCCGATTCAGTAGGGCGATCTCTACTCGGGACAGGAGAGAGTGTGCCAAAGAACGGCACTTTTATTGGTGGTTGCACCAGAATCGGTCTCCGCCGGCGTTGGCTCTTCCAAACGGCGATACAGTTGACCTTGGTGGCCAACTTACATAGAATGAAGTTATTTTAAGAAAAAAACTATATAAAATCAAAAAAAGGTGCACCACGGCGTATAGATGTATATGTTATGCATATACATATCATATACGCCTAGGTGCGCACGTCTGTCTCTTACGGACATATTTAAGGTAATTTTAAGGTTATGTTAGGTTAAGTTAGGTTAAGGTATTATTAAGTTAGTTTTAAGTTATTTTTTTCATAGGTTAGCTAGGTTAAACCAAGTTTTTCAAGTTTTCTTGATAATTAAAATTAATAAAATATTGTCTCTGAAGACTAAAAAAACGTTGTTTAAGCCGAAAGGCACAAATAATTATAAATTAGAATAGCTTAGAGTCTCTCGCATATGGTCAGTAAGTTAGGATTAAATACATTAAGTTATTTAAGATATTTAAGCTAGTTTTAAGTATATTTTGTCTAGCAAGTAAGTTTCTTTCATAATTAAACAAAAACAAAATTACATGAAAAAAAAAAAAAAAAAAGACAACACAGATAAGAGCTAAGGTGCATGCCACGAGTATTATGGGGACCCACTCCCCCCCTCCCTCCCCATACAAGGTTTTTTTTTTTTATTTTATTTAAACTATATTTATGGTAGAAGCATAGGTAGCTTTTATACCCAAGAATTTGCTTCTCAGAACTTAAAGCGCGGTTTTCTCTAAGCTGTGTTTTTACGGCTGGCGCATGGAGGTTACTCAATAAAATTAATACGTTCTTCTATACATATATAGCTATGGGATGAACTAGGATAAATCACATCGGTGAAGATGCTTTTGTGGCCGAAAAAAAGGCGATTTTCAAAACAAAAGAAAATCAAAGGTCCCCCATTTTGTTAATTTTTGTGCGAAATTAATAATCTTAGTTCATACCAGAGCCAAACATGTGCTCTTTCTAATCCAGTTGGAATTTTTGGTTTCAGCTGTTCCAGAAAGCCGAATCCACATGTGCCGCCAAAAAGATGGGCTTTTGTTTGGTCACAAAAAACAACAACAAAAAAAAATATTTACAATTTTTTTCTTCTATTTAAAGTCTTTAAATAAATGTATGCAAAGTTACAAGCCTTAAAATTATTCACCGCTAGACCCATTTTAGCCGCCTCCGCCCCAATGCCAGCAAACGCCTCATTGACGGCTCGCTGTGTTCTGCCAATCACGTCAATGTCATCCGCGTAAGCTAGCAGTTGTACGGACTTTGGGAAGATCGTGCCTCTAGTGTTGGTGTGAGTCTTGCACGATCTTCTCCAGGATGATGACCTTTTTTGACATTGAAGGTCTCGGTGAGTTCGTTACCGAACTTGATGGAGCAGCAAGAATTCTCCATCGTCATCCTGCACAACCTGACGAGTTTGGCAGGAATGTCAAAACTAGACATGGCGTTGTATAGCTCGTCCCAATGCACGCTGTCATATGCGGCCTTGAAATGAAGGAAAAGGTGGTGGGTGTCGATTTGCATTTCTTGGGTTTTTCCAGGATCTGCCGTAATGTGAAGATTTGGTCAACGGTGGACTTCCCCGGCCTGAAACCGTACTGATAAGGACCTATCAGGTTATTTATAAACGGCTCCAGGCGAGTACACAAAACGGCAGAGAAGATCTTGTAAGCGATGTTCAGGAAACTTATCGCTCTATAGTTGGCGCAGTCAAAGGGGTCTCCTTTCTTATGGATCGGGCAAACGATACTGAGATTCCACTCATCGAGCATGCTCTCCTCCGACCATATGCCCAACCAGATCATCTCCAGCTGCCTTTAAGATTTCAGCGGACTGTCCGTCCGCACCGGCAGCTTTGTTAAACTTCAGTCTTGATATTGCTATCTTGACCTCGTCTAAGTCGGGGGACGGAATTCTCTTCGATCATCGTCCATATTGAGTGCAACATTCTGCCTGACAGCGGTATTGATGTCATCTTCGCCGTTTAGCAGTCTGCAGAAATGGTTCTTCCAAATTCTCAGTATCCACTGCGACTCTACTACTAGTTGTCCATTCTCGTCCCGGCAGGCTTCTGTCCGAACCTAATAAAACTTTCGGACATCGTTCCTACCGTAGCACCTCTCCATCTCCTCGATTGCGCGCTTCTCTTGCTCTTTCTTCTTGACGTTTTCTGGGGTCGTCAACATTAATTCCGTCCGTATCCGAGGCAGTTGGTTGTCTCTGAACCATTATATTTTTACGTGGTAAGGGAGTTAACCCCACGCACAACCCCCAACTGGGAGGCCAGGCCCTATTCTTTAACCCTCGGGCGGAGGGTCCGGGTTTATCCGGAGTAGGTAACCTCACTGAGGCTGTGAGCGCCGCCGTTGTCTCTAAAACTATAGGGATCTTCCGCCGCCATCTCAATTCCAAGGCCCCGACCTGGCCTTGAAAGAACCTTCTAGACCTGTGCTCCGAAAATGTCGAAGTAGCTCTAGAAGGACTGCGCACCAGGTAACTGCTTCTGACTGGAGTTTCGGATGCCGTCGTTGACCAGACAGTTTCCAGCTCCTCCGCCGCCATCTATAAAGAGAGATGAGCCCTGGTACAGGCACACTCTCCCCACTCTCTCGTCTGCAGCCGCCAACGACGTTCCACGGGGGTTGGTTACCTCATCTTCGATCGAAGGTGCTCGGCTCCCAGATTTCACCACGTGGAGGTGAGAGTAGGAGTTCGCTGATAGAGGCTAAGTGCAGACGCTTGTGCCTGCATGACACGCCATATCAACGCTTTGAAATCCCGCTGTTTTTCTATATTTTGTATGGGATTCCCCTTTTTAAATCAGAGCAAGCAAACAATAGTTACATATGCTCAATGCTATTTGTGTAAGAATTAATTATCACTTGAGCTAATGCTTTCGTTGAGTAAGAACTTTAATTTTTAAAATTTTAAAATAAAAATTTTGGAACGTATCCCTAATTATATAATGTAATTAATGGCTTTTTTATATGATTTTTTGGTTTTATACACTTTTGAAAATAATGGAACACATTCCTCTTTTACACTGCATTAGTGTATTTTTTATGCGATTTTTTTGTGCAGTTAGTTTTGAAACGTATCTACCGCATAAAAAGGGAATTGAGTGTATTTTTTTATTTTTTGATTCGTAGTTGGTTCAGCGTTCCCTCCCGTGCTCCAATTGTACTTTTTGAGTATATTTTTGCGGGCTGAGTGCGGTAGTACGATAAACCAGCGCGTACTACGTTTTTAAAAACAAAACAAAAATTAAACATTTTTTTTGGACTGCTGGCAAGGCTCTGTAAGTGAAACAAAGATTTCAGAAGGTAGACCCATGATTCCTATTTTACACTCGTCGACTCTCGGTAAGTCGAAATCCTCCTTAAACCGAACTTTGCGACATATTCACTCGTTTTCTTATCGTAATCGTCTCTATTTTATAATCCAAGACCTATTATAATAATACAGGTGGACCTGGGCCTAGCTTCTCAGCAACCACTCGTGTTGTGCTGTGGGACCTACAGTTTTAATGCCGACTCCGAACGGCGAATTTGAGAAGCTTTTTCTAGACAGGAAATACTCTTTGAGCATTGTCAATGACTCGAAAGAGGTGGAGCCGTGAAATATGAAAGGTGGTAAATTCGGGTATCGAACCTGGCACCCTCTGCGGAGGAGTCGACGCACTAACCCACAGCGCCACGGCGACCACCAAGACCTATTCACGGCGTGCAAAAACAAAAGAGAAAATAAGAAAAAACGGGCAAGCCTAAATAGGTTACAAATACATCGGCGTACATTATATCCGTAATTAAATACAAAACATATATAAATGTATGGAGGAGTTGTAGAATCATTCATTTGACGTCTGTAAATTCTGGACACGTTCAGCAAAATGTCGCTGAGAAATAAAAAAAATGTAATTCAAGACAAGTTCATTATCGACGAAATCGAAAAAGGCTTTAAAACAAGCCTAATATTGCCACGAAATTTGGCATTCCTCGAATATTCCAGATCGAACACGATATGTATTTGTTCCAGTGACTATTCGACTTATGGAGGTCGACGGTATTTTGGTTTTTAAACGATCTTCTTAACGAAACTAATGCACTAAGTTGTTTTGCGGACGGCAGCACCCACAGTCATTCATATTCCTTCACAGATAAAGTTCTCCGACTTACAGGCTTATATACCTAAATACAACTCATACATCTGGGCTGCGACTTTTGGACGTTGTCCAGAAAATAGACTTCAAAATGATAGGAGACAGATCCATCACGGAAACAATTGAACACCATCGTAATGTTGCCTATCTCTCTTTATTTTATCGAAAGTGATGATCAGCTGAACTATCCGGTTGTATTCCTCCTTTTAAACAATACAACCGGGATACAAGTGCATCTAGGAATGCCCATCAGCTTACACTCGAGACCAGTTTTGGACGAATGGCTTTCTACATCTCTCTCGAATGCATTTCCCAACTCTATCTTTCCCTTTCATTATTATGTTCAGAGACTTTTAATCAATGTGCAATGTGCTTCCTAAGCCATTCCTATTTTCTCAAAGCTCGTACTGTGTTTAACATTTAAAGGGTATTCAAATCCCCTTGAGAAAAAATCATACATGTTGATCCTCAATAAAGTTATAACTAAAGACGCAACGCAGTCAGACACTGTTAACCACAATGAGACAATGTTTGCTAAAGAATTGGTTCAAAGTGCATTATAAAACGTACTACCTTTTGATGCATTTGATGCGATGAGCACGCTGCCTTACCGAAAGGGAGGGAACACTGATGTTGGTTGCTCTTCTCTTGATATTGATTCTTTGGCAGCGAAAGTTGAAATTGAACATGATGACTTTTTTCCCACATTTTTTATCAACTGCGGTGTGTTTAGGATATCATTGATTTTAAAATGTCCACCAATTTGATGAAACTCGTACCTCCATCCGTGGAACTTCAACTCGAAGTCAACCCGGGCATCAATCAAGAAGACTGGCATAATCTCTCTTCTTCCGCTTGTGCCAGAGGTGGTACATACAACACATTCGCAAGAGAAACTCCGGACTCTTACGAACTAACTAAATCAGTAAAAAAAATTACACAAGGACGCACTTGAACCAATGGTGCCTAGGTTCAATGCCGGGTATGGCAAAACTAATGTGTTCACGGCCGCACCTTTTTCGAGTCACTGACGTCACGCCGTTCAGAGTCGCTAGAGAACTGTACGTCCCATTCACTCGTAAAAGAACACAATACGAGTGGTTGGTGAAGAAGCTATATAGGCCCTGACCCTCTACGAACTATACCGCCACCCATATTCTCATATTAAATAACCGCCGAAGCAGTTTAACTACCAAGAGCCACCAAGTGAAAGTTACACCTTAAATTGTAACTTTAATTCGACTTGGCCATCCACTAACTGGCAATCTGACTCATCAGGAATACGAGACCCAATCAACTTTTTCATTACAAATCGAATCAGTGGAAATTCATTAAAAATTGAAAGCAATGCGTAGGGCATTTGCAAAGTGGCAAGACTTCTCCGGTTTAACTTCCCGCTCGATCTCGATCTCTATTGGTCGTAAAAAGTCATGTACATATCATGGAGGTGGAGCATTTAATTGCCGACTGTACAACAGCCGATGAAGGAAAAGTACGTGGAGTTAATTTTATCAATTTCATCAGAACGTGTCAAATGTTATATATCCTGGTGATATACAACAACTATATAACAGATTTGGATTGGTGCGTCCTCTCTCTCACTAGTCTCACATTTTGTAATTAAAGGCCCACCTCTCTCGACTCACTGATAATGGGAGATCATCGCTGCCTAAAAAGAGTTTCCCAAACTTCGCAGTTCGTAGTCGTGACCAGATCCAATTTCCTATATACATTACACACGTGGGTGAACACAGCACCCACAACTGGAGTGGGTGCTCTAGAAGTTAGAAGGTTCAGTGAATTATGATTTTGACGAAATACAAGCAGAAGTTCCGCAGAAAGTGGTTTAGGGGCACACTTTTTTTTCTTATACTTATGTATGTCCAAACTTGTTATATGTAGACTCGCAGATGACACAGGTCCTCTATCAAAATTTGCTAGAGGATCAGGGTCATTTGTTAATGGATACTTGACAGGAACAATAAACGAGAATGCGGACAATATCGCACAAAAGAGATCTGAGCTGAGAGAATATCTTACAATCCCTTATGCAAGTTAACATCATTCATCAACACCACGCAATGGAGCACAAGTGTCACTCCGCTAATGGACACAAGTGCATTCCATAGAAAATCAAAATTCTTGAGAAACTATCAAATCATTAAGAATTTATAAACATTCAAACAAATTTCAAATCAATTTGCTAACAGCGAATTTCCATTACTTAGAATAGTCTAAACATCCAGATTGAATGTACAAAATAATGCATTAATGTAACAAATAGGAGCACTTGGTGAAGCTGGACTTAAGCGTCGCTTGCCTTTAGATTAAGATTTTTGTAAAGAGAATCGTCAGTTCGATTTTGAACTCAGCCACGACCACACATATCATTAGCAAATAAAGTTTTTCCTTTTTAAAATAACCGAGATCCATAAGAAGAAAACTAGAAGACGAAGCTCTGTTCTGGATGGAACTAGAGCTCGATGTCTGGCTTGGTCTGAGTATATGAGCAACAACAAGGACTGAACAAACAGAGATCAACATCAGTGATCGGCCTTGCTAATTTGAGTCCTTACCGGGTACTGTGCGATAGGTACACATGTTCGCAACATGTCGACTGGATGGCGCAGTTGGTAGAGTGCCTGCCCCTGGTTAGCGGGGACCCCGGTTCGAATCCCAGTGAAAGCAAAGTTAATACGCTTTTATCTAGTTTTCAAATCCGACCTAGTCACATTTATCACTGGAGTAGTCAATCAGTGGTAGTAGTCTGACACAATGGACCAAGTATAATGAATATTAATGAAGGTACTTTTTTCGTAGTTTTTTTGTGTAAATTCAATATCTTGTGGTAATGGCAAGAGGTTTTTACTCAAAAAATTGTTAATCTCGAAGAAAATTAAGGAACTTACCGAGCAGGAAAAGATTGGGTTAAAAACCAACAAAACTTTTACACATTCGAGTAAAAAGCCGAATATTAATGACACCCACTGTAAGTGGATTACAAAAACACAAAGAACTAAATATCGGAGTTCCACAATAATGAAGAATAATATATCTTCGAAATTATTGAGATTAATTTAACTGTGTGGGTCGCCGTGGCGTAGTGGGTAAGTGCGTTAACTCCTACGCAGAGAATGTCAGGTTCGATACACGAATTCACCACCTTTGATAATTCACGGCTCTGCCTCTTTCGAATCACTGACAATGCTCAAAGAGTATTCCTGTCTAGAAAGAGCTTCTCAACTTCGCCGTTTGGAGTTGGCATTAAACTGTAGGTCCCACAGCACAACACGAGTGGTTGCTGAGAAGCTAGGGCCAGGCCCGCCTCGGACTTTCGCGCCACCCATATTATTATTATATATTATAATTTAACTGTGTTTTCAAATAGTACATGATTCTTAATACAAATTTCTTCAAGAACTAGCATTCGTTGTCTAATTTAAAAAAAGAGGACAACTATTCATTATTCAAAAATCATAATCCCAGCAACGCCTACTTTTCTCATTTGAAAACTCATTTTTGTAGTGGCTACAGCAGTTTAAAGTGTTGTATGAAATGTGTGATAAATTTGTAATATAGCTGTTGTATGATGTGTATGATATTCTTCTGGGAAACAGAATCATACAACTGATGCATGTTACAGCGGCTCACACAACAAATCTGAGAAACAGAAATCATACAGCAGAAGTGTCAGAATCATACAATGTATGAAATGTATGTTCTGTGAAATAGGCCCTAGATCTCATTCATGCCAACCTAAATACTATATTCAGTCGAATAAAACGTTCCTACTTGAGGTCCTAAAATCAGAAGTATAAACGTTTAACATAAAAATTGCAATTTTGAAGAAAGTAACTAAACTAACTAGTAACGAATACGTACGGGTACAAGCAAGGTGCCCATTATAATCAAAGTGTGTGTCCTCTATCAATTTCTTAAGTCGACACAAGAGTACGTACGTCTACGACACAAGAAAGTGCAAGAAATTGATGTCTAGTCGCCAGCGTGTGCAATAATTGGCTTAATTCTCGTTTATTTTGAAACCAATTCGCCTTGATTGCTATCGACACTTTCGTTTCTTCTCGCCGAGTCTTTTGATACGCGATATCTTTTATTGCGATGATTTCACTTATCCAATGAACCATTACTCTTCACTTGATTGCTGCATGGTCCTTAACAATGCTGCCGGTTAAGCATTTTTACATTCGGTGGCGGTTGCTTTTTATTCCTGCGACCTTCAATTATTTATTGCCTTTCCTGAGTTGTGCTTTTTCCTTTGAAGGCGTACACTCTTCTCAGAGGGGAACTGTTTAACGGCTTTAATTGAAGGACGGTTTCTTTAGATCTCATGGCTGCGTGTATTTGTGTATACTTTGTTGCCTTTCGTTCCCTGCGCAAGGACAGCGTTCACTGGTGGTGACTAAAGGCAACTGCAACTGGAACCCCGAATTCAGTTGTGTTTTTTTATTAAACCGCATGTTTACTTTAAGCCGGGAACATTCTGATTCAGCTGATTGTTGAAACCACACAAATTTAGGAGTCTTAAAAAAGATTTAACTACAATCCAGCATTCATTTGTGTTCTGACAAGCAGACGCACGTCGCTTTTTCACTCCTTGTGCAAGTATCCTCCTCGGGACACAAAGGCAAATAGTCAATTTGGAAAGTACAGTGGCACAGGTGGTCGCTGCAGTCATCGATTCAATTTCAGGAATCGAACAAGAATCCGTATAATGAAACAAATGCACAGAGCTTTGGGACGGCTCTAAAATGTTGACATGATCTGATTATGGGATCGTTGATGGCGTTGGGCAGTGGGTGGGGGTGTCTGGGTTCGATTTTGGGCTTCGCAGGAGTCACTGAGAATACTCAAACAGCTGATGAGAGCTCCCAAACGTCGCCATTTAGATGGCCTCTTAAATTTTTACTGGTTAAGTAAAAAACATATCTGTTGTGCGTGGGCGACTCTGCGACACGGGAACAATGCTATGGAGGACGTGCACAAGTGGAGAAAGCCCTCAGCTAGCTTGGCGTGCGTAGTGGTATGCACATGGGTAAAGATAGTGTCAGCTGTAAGGCTTGAAGGAGTTTGGCCCTATAAGAAGATGTGTGTGGTTGCTGCCGAAGCTTGGCTCTAGTCGATTCATATTTTGGCGACAAACTGTAAGAGAATACGTACAAAGTGACCAAATAAGAACGATAGGAGAAGAAATCTAAATAAAATAAACGTTGTCTGATTTAAAACTGTTTAATATTTTCGGTTTATTTTGAAGCTCAATTCATGCCATTAGTTAGTTTGTTTAGCTTAGATTTGACTTTTATTTTCAATAAATATTTTACAATGTAAAGTGTAACCTAAGCCATTAATGGTTTGGCCTATGGGAATCTACCAGGTTGACAGAAAATATAAGCATATGTCTTGCATTAAAAACCTCCCATGTGAATACGCACGGCATACTTGTCGAAAATCAGAATTTGAGTACTAAGGTTAGAAGTCTGAGAATTCAAGATTGGAATTGAAAATAATGGATATCTTATCTTTACAAATTACTGGCGTATATAATAATTTAAAGGGTTATTGCAATAATATGATAAGCTGGTTTTGAGAATTCAGTATAATCTTATAGTTAAATTAAATCTCGGTTCTTGAAAGAATCTGGCTAATCATGTTATTGCAATAAACCCTTTAATTCAACTCTGATAACCGGTAAGATCGAGTTACATGTATATAGTTAATATGAAAGCTTTAATTGATTCGAGAATTTAACGAGAAAAATATTACAACAGCTGCATTAAGGATCACAGAATTTTTCTTTCGAAACAAAAAAACATCTGAGCGATTCCCACTCGATCTTGTCTACTTCTACTTTACTGTGTCATCAGGATTTGTAAGGGGGTTGCCATGGATACTCTTTTGGGAAAGACGACATGTCAAGGCGAACACATGAACAAGGCACGGAAGGCCTCTCAACTTTTTAAGAAATTGCTCATTAATGAACATTAATGAAACATTAAATGAAAACTCACATGTATCAGCCAGAAATAAAGTATTACAGAGATGGGCGACTTCACAGCTGATTGCCCCCTAGTCCATCGATTCATTTGGGTGCTGTTTTGACAGATATTCATGGATTTTTGACGGTTATTCACGAAAGAACGTAAATGCCGCACTCTGATTGGTTTATGAACACGTTATAAACTAGTTATAAAAAACAGTTGTGAACAATTTCTGTAATACTTCATTTCTAGTATCAGCCCTCTAAATGTCAAGTGTCAGTACACTCAGGCTCTCTTTATGCAAACCAAAGACGTCAGAAAGCAGAAAAATAATAAATTTGTATGGTTAAAAAACAATCAAATACTTGTGAGGAGGGAAGAGGGTGGAAAAGTCATCTCTATTAGATCGTTTGATGATCTTGTACTTATTTAGTGCTTTATAATCATTTATTAATATTACACTATGATTATCGATTATGATATAAACGATGACTTTTCCATTCTCGATCCTAGTTACACAAACTGTGATGTTTTTACTAATAGTTCATACTGCAATGTTAGAAGTTTGAGAGAAAACTTTTCATCTCTTGCCACCCACCTTGATTCTTTTTCTTCATTCCATATATTGTTTTTGTGTCTGAAATTTGGATATACGACTTCGAAAAAAATGATTACTACTTGACTGGCTTTAAGTTTTTTGCAAACACTAACGAAAATGATGCTGCCGGTGGTGTCAGGTGTTTTGTTAAAGAGGAGTACGTAGTTCGTGAAACGACAAGTGTAGATTTTATTAGTGCTGATATTCTTAAGGTTTCTATTGAAATTAATCATAGCGAATTTGTATTCTTATGTGTGTATAGACTGCATGTATTTAATGTTGTGGCGTACAGTGAAGAATTCTCCCGTCTCTTAGAAAACATTAAATCAAACAAATTAATTTTCTTGGGAGTTTTCAGCTTTAATTTACTAGATAGTAGTGATACAGTTTCCAACTAATTGGATCTCATGGTCTAGCTTGCTTCATAATTGAACCTACTAGGGTGGTGTCGGGAAAATGTTTAGATCACATTTATAGACGATTCAGCCATTTCTCAATAAGCTCCTGTGAGAAGTGCCTATTTGATTTAAATATTACCGATCATCCAATGACTCTCTTGGCAAACACATTTCCCAACAAGAAGGAGAGTCATAGTGAAATTTCGTCCAAAAAAGTAGGTCAAAAATAAACTTTTGGCTGAATTTTGGGATGATGCTTTTTTGGAAACTTATGTTTCCACATCTTATGCACTGTTTATTGATATCCTCACTAAACATATTTCAGAATGTACCTCCGCAGTGACCCTAAAAAATCTACTAAAAGACTAAAACCTTGGATCACTAGCCAACTTTTAAAGAAAATTAAGAGAAAAAATAAAATGCGAATCAAGTGTTCTAAGCATCCCAACTACCTCAGGTTAAAAATGAGATATACCAAATCTGCCGCGATAATTATTATCGAAATCAGTTTATCTTCGCTAAGAGAGATTTAAATAGTGTATGGCAGGTAATAAATAGTATTTTGAACCAATCCTCCGCTAAAATACCTACTGCAGTTCCTGTCAATGATTGTGAAGTCTCTGATAAACACCTAATTGCTAGCGCTTTTAATTGTCACTTTACACCAATAGGTAGAAGTCTACCGGCACAAACGGCCCAAATGAGTTGCACCTCTTGTTTAAGTTTTGGTAACCGCGAGGAACCGATATAAATTAATAGTTTTGCCTTCGAGCCTATAACTTCTCTCGAAGTTTTAAAAGCCATTGGTGTCATCAAAAATTTGAATGCTTGTGGCTATGATGGGATTTCGAATTTACTTTTAAAACATGTCGGGTGCTTCATAGTTGATATACTAGCGGTTATCTTTAACCGTAGTATCTTCTCTATCTTTTTCTTGACGGGTTTAGCTAATGATATGAGCAATTACAAGCCAATTTCACCTCTCCCGGTTTTCGGCAAAGTCTTTGAAAAAATTACTAAGGAGATGATAGTATCATTTTTAAATGTCTCAGAAAGGGAAATCAACTGAAGATGCTGTCCTACATTTTTGCTCTCACATTTTCTGTAACCTTGATGGCAAAAAGTTCACTGCAGGCCTATTTGTGGATATCACAAAAGCATTTGATATGGTTAACCATACTATCTTGTTGAGGAAACTTGAAAAAGCTGGATTTCGCGGCTTCATTCTCGATTGGCTTAGGTCTTACCTTTCTAATAGATCACAAAGAGTAAAGATTGGTGAGATAAGGAGCGAAATCGAGTTCTTCAATTTGGGAGTACCACAAGGTTCTGTGTTGGGACCCATTCTGTTTCTGGTCTACATCAATTCGCTGTTTGACCTTAATTTCAAAGGTGAACATATGTCATATGGATCTGATAGCGCCTTGAATTTGGTTTCTGACATCAAATGGGATCTTAATTTATTACGGATTTGATTTGCTGAACATGGTTAAGCCCTAGCATTAGCCCTGAAACCAAAATTATGTTTTTTTTAAATATCCACCCCAGTTGGTGCCAATGCAGAAGTTTGCTTTCATGCACCGGAGTGTCAAAGATACAAACTGACAGGTTGCAAATGTGCTCCCGACTTATCCTTCCCTACTTTTTGTAGCGCTACTAGCCGTGTTCACTGCGGCAAAAGCGGATGAGTTTAAGTACTTGGGTCTTACTATTGACTGTAGGATGAGTCTTGCAAACCATATGGAGTCTCTAAGGAAATATTTTTGTCGCTATCTCAGAAGTGACAAATGTTTGTTCGAATAAACTACTTAGAATTATTTATTATGGTATTGTCCATTCAAAGCTACAATATGGTATTGCCTGTTGGGGAGGTGCATACAAAAATAAAATACAGCCTCTGTTAATTCTGCAGAAAAAAGTGCTGAGAACGATATGCCAAAAACACCGCCGACATCCTAGCTATATACTGTTTTGTGATATGAAAATTCTTCCCGTCCGTCATTTGTACTGTTTTAAAGTATTGAAGACATTCTTTATGAGATCTGGAAATCTTAACTGCAGATTAATTTCGGATTATAATCTACGTAGAAACTTTTCGAATTGTGTATCAGTGCCCTGTACTACCGCATTTCGTAATTTTTATTTCGTTTCATCTTGTAAATAGGCAAGAGCTCCCTGGATCAATCAGAACTTTAACTTTTTCTGGAAAGTGTGAAAAATAGCTTAGGCTTTGGCTATTAGACCATGATTACGCAAGTATTGAATCCATATTTTCTGACATTCTGATGTAACTACAGGCTTTCCTTTGTGCATTTTTATTTTTTTTCTTTTGAATTTATATCTTTTCCATGTATTTTTTATTCTTCATATTTTTTTTCTTCAATTATGTAAATTGATTCTTAGGGTTACCCCAGCCATAAATAAAACTGTTCACTGAAGCTAATTGAAGTGGAATTTGACACTATTTTAATACTTGAAGTATACAAAATATAAAATGTCACCCATGTATTAAAATAAAAATAAAAATAATGTCAAATGTTTTTTTTTTTTTGATTTCATGGACCCAGTTTTCTGTTTCCATTTTGTTTTGTTTTTTTAGCCGTATGATATCCTCCAAACTACGGGATTCTATACTTTTTGTCCTAGACTAGCTTTTACAGCCATCGCAACCCTACATTTGGAGGACTGGAAATAGCCTTTGTTCCATCCACAGCTTCCCAATTCTTCAAGTGTGTGTTTCACTCAAATAACGGTAACAAACCTTCGCAGCACAGATTCATCATACCCTTGACATTCAAAAGTGCCACTAAACCATCGTTGACAGAGTCAAATCAAAACAACATGAAGTAAGGCACTAGCACTCCGGCCCTTCATACTGATAGCGATCTGCCTGGTTTCGGCGAACCAAGTCAACATGTCATATGTGTTACGTGTAAAACCGTTGGGCAACAAGCAAGCAAACAATGAACAATCTGCTGTCATAATCATCCACAATTGAGTTCATCCAACAGATACGCAGTCTACGTGTGCCTGCCCCCATTAACTTGACCCCCTTTCCACGTATGCACTACCCAATCGAGAGATGAGCCATGAAATGGGTCCCCATGTCACGGCATGGCATCACAATTAGCCTACATTACCGCTCTGTCTCTGCCATGCCCATGTGCACAGCCCACAGCTATCTTTTCGCAGTAAATCTGGAACCCTGCCCAGAATCTGACGACAGATTGGTAAATTCAATTACAACGAACTAGCCAACGGCTTCTTTAATTCAATTAGCGACTATGAACGAGGCGACTCGTCGATGGTCAGGAAGTGTAGCTAAGCACATGCAAAAGTGAATCCAAATTGAAATTACGTAATTAATCTGTGGCTTTCTACGGGAGAGCAACAATTTGGAGTGGCCCCCAAACTGGTTCGAATATGTGATACTAATCCGAATTAGCATACTCACCGAGAACGAAGAATACTCACGAGGCTGATAAACCCTACTTCTCACGTGATTTTTTTTTCCCAGATCTCCGACATCCATCCGAGATATCGTCCACATGCTCCGAGTGCCCCAACGATGAGCAGCAACATTTGAATATTCAGTGACTCGAAGGCGGGTTGCATTTTCCACGGAATTCGGACACAGAGGCGTGCACATCCGAATTGGGCTCATTTAAATAGATTTCACTTGGCGCCGTGCGGCCACGAGATGCGTTTCACTGACAAAACTTAGGGTCAACACATTCGATTTTTGTTTTTGAACGGAAATGCCATGAAATGTGTGCTTCTAGAGAATTCAGACTGACGCGCTGGACTCGCTGCATTCCTGCTGCAGCCGGTTGCGGTTGTAAAAGGTTGTAAAAGGGAAGTTTATGCTTTACGACTTTCAAATGGAAACGAAAATGCTGTCGCGGGCCGTTATCGGATCATCATAAGCACTAGTTTTAATGAGATTCCTTGGTTGACAGCTGAACGAGTTGGAGATAAAAACCAGTTATCTGTTAATTATGAGGTGTTTATGACGCTGAGAATTGAATTTCTTTAACGATTTCACGGATGCACATGTCACACGTTCACTTGGTGACGTGGCTGAGGGGAAAACTCCGCCTTATGTAACCACACCACACACCTTGCACAGCTTTGTGGAACAGATTACAATGTTGTTTCAGATGTTTGGACAATAATTGTCAACATGTGTGCACAACTTTCCAGTGGAGCGGAGGGGGGAGGGGAAGACTGTCCCCCTGTCCATGGATCACCTGTCGGAAAGTCATGAGTCAACACGGCAATTAAAACGAGACGAGGAAAATATGGAGAATACGGAAAAGACAGGCCGGAGCAGAAAGCAAAAGTTGGCACTCAAATTTTGGGTACGTGTTCACGTTGGTTGATAAATCGGCTATAAATTCAGAAACTTTGTCTATCGAGTCGTAAATTTCTTCTGTTATTTGGATACATGTCAGTACATTGACCATAACGAGTTCGTAAAAGCCCATGATTCATGCAGGCACGCGCTTTGTAGTTCGATGGATTGATGGAAATGCCAGATGACGTTTTTTTTTTGGGATCCGTCTTTAAAACGACAGATGGGTTGAAGGTTAACGTGAACAAATCAAAAGTTACTGTTATTTCCAGAACGCCTGTTCAATGCACTCTACGTGAAAGTGGGATCCCATTGACGCAGGTGGCTAAGTGTCTCGGGGTCCTTTCACGAGTGATGGGAAGCTGCCCCGCGAACCAAGTACAAGATGTCGAGAAAAGATTTGCTTGTGCTGACAGGGCGAGAAACACGGTAGTACGCTCAATGTAGTTTTTTCAAACGAAAAGGGCTAATGTAAGCACTGAGCTCTAATGTCCCCATTATCACGACTTCCGAGGCGTGCCTTGAATGCGATTCCATCACATAGGTCATCTCTTGACGGACCCAGGACGAGGCGGTTGGACCAAGTCCAAGAACTAGCCTAATCACACTTGGGCATAATTCTTGAAACACAATTGTGCGCTTGAGCTGTCGGCTGTCTTTCAACGCACACAATTCAATTCAATGGCCATGCACAAACGGCTGCGTCGACCTGCGTTAGTAAAGTATGAGAGAGATGAGAGGATCGTAAGCGAGTTTAACAGAGGTGCGTTGTGAGAGCGAGATTGAGAGCTTTTCTTCCAAATTGAGAGTCATTTGAAGCAAGAGAGATACACAGAGAGACACAGATATTTATTTCAACGCAGCGCGTCATCGCACTCTCCCCGTAACATGAAGTTGGGCGACGCAACGCACTATTGTCTTACAGGCACAATTCCTGCTGAGTTGGAGTCAATTACGGCGGGTGGAGTGGCCAATCTCTCGTGCGTGCTTGCCTCGCGATCACTTTAGTCGATCCTGCAAGTCAGAAGATGATGATGATGATCATTTCAAAAATATAAGCTAAATTGAATGGTAAATCAATGGATTGGTTTTTCTTTTCAAATTAAGTGTGTTTGTCATTTTAGTAGACATTTCAGGGGCATATCAGTCGCAATGAGGGTAGTTGACTTCAGAAATGTATTTAAAAGTCTGAAGTCAGAAATCATCACAAATCAGCTGTGGGGAGTGTATTCAATTAGTTCTCAAGTTTTATGTTAGTGTTGGAGATGTTGTTAAGACAAATTCAAAAGAATTTTGTTGCTTTTGATGCCTACACTAAGAATAAATACAAAAATAATGTAACTTAGAGGACTGAAATCTTTTTTTAGGTGTTGCCAAATACTCAGAATTGCTTCTTTTAAAATATTTGTAGGGCCCGGACCTGCAGGATATGACTAATACTCGCACTCAACCCGTTGTTTTCTATGGGTTCTGGAATGTGGGTAACAACCGATTAGGATGTCTCCCATTATGTTCGTAGTGTATGCTGCTCGTTTGTAGTGATCAAAAGACACCCGAAAACGTGTACGACATTCTGTGGACTAAAAACAATAAATCAATGCCTGAGTGTCGGTATGATCCAAACGCTAGAAGCCATTTCCTTGCATGATACATGTTATGATCACATCCAAATGAGAATAACTGTTCAGACAAAACAAAGCCTTGGGGAAGACCAGCGTTGCGTTATTTTTTTATATTTTAATGGTTCGGAAGATCGGAAGAAAACATAAGGAGTTCTGTGCCATCCGCCGACGCGTGCACTTGTCTCCGTCCGTGCATTACGCGAGTGCAACATCAAAAAATAAAAATAAAACCCCGCGGTCCCTCCACCATCAAAAGCTCCGCGAGTGACCGAAAAAAAAATATTATATTTAAAGTGCAAGTGCTAGTGAGAAGCTTTTCGGTGTCGAGTGCGTCCGGTCCGCTCCCTCTCGCCCCTTTCCATCACTAGCCACTGTTGCGCATTCTCGACGTGCATAAATCCGCTTGCCCGGATGGTGTTCCCCCTATACTTCTGAAGAGGTGTTCTTCTGCGCTGGCAAAACCACTGCGTAAGCTTTTTCATCTATCCTTCTTTTTAGGTCTCTTTCCGAGCAGATGGAAAACAGCATTTGTCCAGCCCGTCCCTAAAAAGGGCGAATCTTCGTCACCCACCTCGTACCGACCCATAGCACTTACGTCCCTTCTTTCTAAGGTCATGGATACGCTGATAAATCGTCAGCTTATGAAATATCTTGAATCGCGGAAGCTTCTTAATGACCGACAATATGGTTTCCGCAGCGACAGGTCCACTGATTATCTGATAGCTTATATCACCGAAAAGTGGAACCAGTCTTTGCACAATGCAGGCGAAAGCAAGATCGTTGCGCTTGATATTTCTAAAGCATTTGACAGAGTTTGGCATCAAGCTCTCTTGTCGAAAATGCGTGCCTATGGTATCGATGAATCTCTTCTTCTATGGATTAGAAATTACCTTTCGAACCGTTCAATTCAAGTTGTTTTGGATGGGTTCAAGTCTGATATTCACCAAATTAATGCTGGTGTTCCCCAAGGCTCAGTTCTGTCTCCGACACTCTTTCTCATTTTTATAAATGATCTCTTGTCTGCTACTTCTAATCCAATCCATTCCTTCGCTGATGACAGCACCCTTAGCTGTTCATACTCGTTCCAAGACATACGATTCCGCCCTTTGGCCGTAAAATTGGATTGGCAACGCATTAAATTCCGATCTTGACAGCATAATTAACTGGGGAAAAAACAATACAGTGGAATTCAATGCTTCAAAAACTCAATGATGTCTGCTGTCACTCAAGCGAACCCTTGATAATCAGCCATTATCCATGAATGGCGCTTGTGTCGATGAAACCGAAAAACTTTCCATCCTTGGTATGTGTATCAACACAACACTTAGTTGGAACGACCACATATTTGAGGTCGCCAAAAATGCTGCGAAATGTTTAAGTTTCCTTAATCGATGCAAGAAATATTTCACCCCTTCTGATTTGGCTTTAATCTATAAGGCGTACATCCGCCCCAAGCTTGAGTACAACGCTCATATCTGGTCTGGAGCCCTCAAGACCACCGTGGACCTACTTGATAGAATCCAAAAGCGAGCGATAAAACTTATAGGAGACAACAATATCGCAGAGTCATTAGACTCGGTTGAACATCGACGTACCGTCTCTTCTTTGTCCGTGTTTTATCGTTTTTTCAACAAACGATGTTCAAGTGAGTTAGCCAACTGCATTCCTCCTCTCCATGAATTCACCCGCAATACTCGTCTCGCCGGGAATGCCCATCAGCCTACTTTCGAACGGACAGTTAAATTCAGAGACTCGTTCCTCAGCTGCACTGCACGAATATGGAATGCTCTTCCCAACCTAATATTTCCCACAGACTACAACCCGCAGATATTTAAGACCAGTGTGCACAGGTACCTCCTCTCCCTTTCTCCCTCCAAACCTTCGGCCCATGCTCTGTCTTGACCCCGGACACATAAGGGTATTAGCAATCCCTTGAGCACGCGGAAATTATAAAAAAAAAATAAGTGTATAAGGAGTTTCGTCGAAAGGTCTAGATGCTATAAGTTAATTTTATGAAATAAAAAACACCGTATAATGTTATAATGTTTATTCTGTATTAACTTGTTGGAGTCCCTCTTAAGACTGACTTAATTCCACCTAAAATATGTATATCGCTCGAAGTGATCAATGTGTGTCATGCAAGAGAACTCCGTTTACCGCGCGATCAAAATTGTCAATAAGGCTAGTTTCAAAATTGTGGCTGGTGACGCAGCTCAGCATTTCTGTTTCGATTATGCCAGAGTGCAACAAAGTGTCTGTAATATGAGATATGGGTCAGCGGTTCTCGGTTGAATGTCAAATACCCTAATAATCCTGACCGTAACAGCATCTATTCAAATTCAAATTAAAAATATTAGAGGCAACAATCTGGTGAGATATTGTATCAAATCAAACGTCCCTTAGCCCAAATGGCGCCCCTATATACTTTTCAGCTGACGGGATTACTGCGCACACTTTCTCATTTATGCTGCTAGATGAAAGACACCAGTTGTCCAGCCCAAGTGATAAAAAAGGGCGAGCTTTCGTCACATACCGACTCTGAAACGCGGAAGCTTTTTAAGTAGCAGGCATCAATGCGCCTGCTAAGACCCCAGCCTATGTTCAGGTGCATTGCGTCTTGTCAAAAACCATTTTCAGCTCATAAGGCTGTTTGAGAGGGAGTCAGATTCAGCCCACAAGGGAATCCGTCACGATGGATGGATTTTGTGCGGTTGACAGATTATTATTGTAAGATTATGTGACTGTTTTTAAAATATTTTATGAACCAATGAATATATTTTGTTTTATTTGAAATTGTTTATGAATGCACGCATGCGCAACCTGTAATTTGACTTCGAGAACTCGAACCAGAGATAATGGATGATAGAGATATCCAACTTCGGCCATTTTTTCCCCTAGCCTACAACGAAGATGTAGTGGTAATCCCTTGTATTTCACTTATACATTTACAACGCTCGTCAATTCACCACAATATGGCGGCCGATTCGTGAATTTTGTGGGAAAAAAGCGGCAGATTCATGAATTTAGTGGGAATCCATGTACTTTCCATGTAACGTACATGGGTATGTTGTTCGGAGGGTGTTCAAAAGTTGACTAGTATTTTTAAGGGAATTTTCTTACAGTGTTATATGGACTTTTGTGAATAACAATGTATTGCAATGTCCATTTAACTGGAACTATTTGACCTTAAATTAATTCTTAAATGTATACATAGCCTATTCATAAACCATACCTGACAAATTAACTAAAAAAATGAAGCCCGCTTTATACGCATAAATCATTAATTCTGAAAAACTCAAGAATTCAATTTAAACAATTTGATAAGAACAATTTTAAGATATTGCAACTTTTACTAATGCTAAAAAATGGTTGTCAAAACATCTTATTTGTGATTCACGCTTCAATAATATTTTTATTATTGGTTAACTGAACGTGTGAATGTATTATTAATTTTTATTCATATGAAAAAATTCACACTAAGTTGTGCATTCATTAATTATGTCCAATTATTTTGAGATTGTAAATTGCTGAAAAATTTAATGAATCGACTTCATGAACATAAGCTTTGTTCGTTCGTTTACCCCTCCATACTGTGTTGAAAATTGAACACCAAAATTTGAAAAAACGTTCAAATAACGAGCGAATTTTCAAATAAGAACTCTAATTCACCCCAATACTAAGGTGGGGAAGGGTATCAGCTGTTCTCAAGAGCTCACACGTATTCACAGACAGGGGACAAAAAGCGTATAAAAAACGCTGTCAGATGAAATCAAGGGGAAAGGGAGGTAGAAGTTGGATATCTCTATTATAGGTTATCTCTGACTCGAACTTCGATTAATCGAATGTCTTGATTACTCGAACAGATTATTTGGCGTCACTTTCGTGAAGGCGAATTCTGAGAGAAGAGAAATTCCCGAATGCTGCCTATTCCACAAGTTCGTTTTATAAGTAATCGCTTTCGAGGGATTGCGTTTGTATTTGACTGTGACATATTATAAACGAAATCGTGCTTTTTGCAAATATTCCGAAGCGGGGGGAAGAGGATGAAATTCCTATGATTTTCAGAACTGGACACCTAAACGACAGAAATGAGGGAGAAATTCATCTGCAGCTGAAATTTGAAGCTTGATGATGATTTTCTGCCGGTGGATGGCGATATTGTTACTTACAGTGGCTCAACATTATAATGGGACACTTACAATTACGAAAAATGTCTGTAATTGTCTAGAAAATTATAAGTTTTGTATATGAAACATATACGGAATTTGGATGCTCATATGATTCAAAACGACAGCAAAAACATCAAAAAAGTCAAGAATCTTAGGTCAAAGTAATAATGGGACACTTTTTAACCGCACTGCATTTTGATCCAGTTAACGGTAAATGTTTGGATTTTTTTATATGACATTTAGGAGGATTCTCATTACTTCGTTTAAAATAACTGTTCGCCCCTTTAAACACGCATCTTCAAAAGGAAAATCAACCATGGTACCGGGCGGTCCTCAAACATCTGAAGATATACGGGAATTGATAATAACACATTCCAAATTTGGAAAATCGGTACGAACAATTGCAGAAATTGTTAATAAACCGATACAAAAACGATACAAAAATGCGGATAATTTTGCTAACAAAGCCAAACCGAGCAAGAGGAAAATTTTTTCAGATGTGGATGAACGGTGGCTTTTAAGACAGATCAAGAACCAGCCTCATCTTAGTGCCCCAAAACTTGCTGCTGAAGCCGACAAATATCTTGGCAAAAAATCCAACCCTGAAACCATCAGAAATACATATATTGAGGAAGCACAACTTTAATGGCCGAGTTGCTAGGAATAAACCGTTCATCAGTAAGGCGAATAAGAAAAAACGAAGATTTTCCGTTCTGGAATAAGGTCATTTTCACGGATGAAAGCAAATATAATGTTTTCCGGTCAGATGGGCGTTCATATGTGTGGAGAAAGTCGAATGAAGAGCTACGGGAGAAAAATTTGAAGCCAACAGTAAAGCACGGCTGCGGTTCAGTTATGGTATGGGGTGCAATATCGGCAGCAGGTCCTGGAAATCTTCACATAAAAGAAGGCATAATGGACCACAAGTATTATTTAAATATTTTAAGATCAAATCTGGCGGAAATTGGGTCTTGCAGAAGATTTTTATTTTTACCAAAATAACGATCCAAAGCACAGGGCATATAATGTGCGAAGTTGGCTCCTCTATAACTGCCCCCATGTGTTCGAAACGCCACCACAATCCCCGCATCTGAATCCCATAGAGCATGTGTGGAGTTATTTAAAAGATAAATCGTGAAATCACCATATCAGGAACAAAAATGAGCCGATTTCAGCTCTAAGGGAGGAATGGGGAAAAATTCCAATCAGATTACTGCCAGAAATTGGTCAAGTCCATGCCTAATCACCTAAAGGCAGTATTAAAGCAAAAGGGCCTCCCAACAAAATATTAGATTAAATTTCAACCCTTAATTACATTGTTTTGTTCATATTTATCTTGATTGTCCCATTATTACTTTGACCTAAGATTTTTGACTTTTTTGATG
The DNA here is from genome assembly GCA_964034865.1 of Eristalis intricaria. NCBI lineage: Eukaryota > Metazoa > Arthropoda > Insecta > Diptera > Syrphidae > Eristalis > Eristalis intricaria. Next base: position 134,612,994 of record OZ035873.1, read on the forward strand.
TTTTTTTTGTCGTTTTGAATCTGTATTACTGAATTTAATTCTGTTTTTTGTTATTAATAAACTGATCATATGAGCATCCAAATTCCGCATATATTTCATATACAAAGCTTATAATTTTAGAGCAAATTACATGCATTTTTCGTAATTGTAAGTGTCCCATTATAATGTTGAGCCACTGTAAGAGTTTCCCAAAGATGGAGATTGTCGAAAAATCATCATCTTCTGACCCGCATGATCCGCTAAAAGGGTCACGGGGATAAGCCACACACGAGAGATCTTCAGGCAACTCGATCCTCCGCCATCGACTCTAATTCATCAGGGGTTATGCCCAAGCGTAACCAGGCGAGCTTATGGACTTGGTCCAACCACCGCATCCTTGGTCTGCCACATGGTCGCCTGCCTGAAGGAATCGCATTCAAGGCCCGCCTCGGAAGTCCTGATGATGGGGACATTCGTGCTACGTGACCAAGCCAACGAAGCATAGCTCTTTCCGTTCGAAGAAGCAGATGCGTCAACGTTGAGTTCCTCGAGCACTATAGTGTTTCTCATCCTATCCCGGCGAGTAATTCCCACAACAGCACGAAGAAAACTCATCTCAGCAGCTTGTATTCGCGATCTTATCGCGTCATTACCCAAATTTCGTGACCACAGTTGAGAGTTGGAACACATACTGAGTTGAAAACTGCTAACTTGACTTTCATGCACTTTGGCCGCACTGTTCATCCCCCATCCTTGGCTCGACCATAGGTCTAGAACGCGCTTCCAAAACCTTAGATCTATAAAAGCAAACCCATCTATGAAGATTTGGAAAAGGCATATGACCGAGTTCCTCGCGGTGAACTCTGGAGTGTTCTGTTGGAGTATGGGATTGAGGGCCATTCAATCTCTATAAACAACAACATCAACACCTTTCACCGTGGGCGTTGGACTTCGCCAAGGGTGCGTCTTGTCACCTCTCCTTTTCATTGTTTATATAGACTGGATGTTGCAGCGCAGCCGAGGCGAGGAATGTTGCACATTGGGACGGCTGAGGGTAAGTCATCTTCTTTCTGCGGATGGCTTAGTTACCCTCACATATTCCCAGACGGAACACCAACCAGTGCGCACTCGATAGGTTTGTGGCCGTACGTGCTGATTCTGGGATGAAGGTCAACGTGGACAAATCAGAGCGCTACATGTTAATGGAGTCCCATTGAAGCAGTTGGAGAAGTTTTAGTATCTCGAGGTCGAGGTGATGGGAGGAGTAATGCTGAACTTTCTCTGTAGGATTGGTCAAGCTGGGTCGGTTTTGACACAGCCATCTTGACAAATCAAGATTCTCAAAGAAATTTTGTCATTTTGCTCTCAGTGGCTTTTTCGTAGAGTCAGATCTCTTTTAGAGATTTATTCTATATCCGAATACGATGAAAACGAGAAATAAAATGGTACAACGCGATGCGTGAAATTGGTTGCCTCTCAGAAGCGTTTTCTGAAGCTATATTTAAAGACTTTAAACACCCCGTATTGGATCGAATGATCACATTCATGATATCGAATCCCAGTTCGGCTGGTTTTGAGAAGATTTTTGAAATCAGTTTTTGTGTCAGGCAACAGGAGATCTATCTTCCGAAAGAACATTTTCAGAAGAACGTTTCGTCGAATCACATTTGTAAAATTAATTTCTGGAAAAATTACAAACTTGAAAGCCCAGTGAGACAAAAACCGTTGAATTCTTCGAGAGTCCAACCACAAGACACACCAAAAGGATAAGATAATTTCCATAACGTCTTCGAATTTCAATCTTCACGAAATTTTGGGATTTTCCTTCATTAACCTCCATTTCAGCAACCTAATCAACTCGATGAGGGCTATGAATTCGTAAGCTCTCCCTCGAAGGCATGTCTGTGAAATCGATTTACATAAAACGTCCCCACCCCGCCCACAAGATGTATGCAAAAGGAAGGCCCCGAGGCCCATTCTGGGCCTTTCTCACTCTCATCGAATCAACTTTAGAAAGTTTTGAAACTACAAATCCAGTAGATACCAGAAAAACAACAACTGCTGCTAATTGTGTGAGAATAATTACACGCGGCCGATAACAACACAAAATGCAACTGTCACTCAACGACCAGCACGGGCAGTTTGAATCATTGGCTCGAAGATTTGCACGCACGCACTAATGACAGTGCTCGCTGCAGCATAATTAATTGTTTTTGCAAGTGACACCACACCGCACAGCTTCAGTGTCGGCTTCGCGCCGAGTCATCGCAGGCGTCGACCGAACGCAACGCACACAACTGACCTAGACGTCAGTGCACTCTGATGTTTTCACGCCAGCACCAGCGCTCCAGCGAGCGTCACATTTATGCAAACGCATTCATGGGATACACAAAAAGACACCTCAAACATTCTAATCATGTTCTAACCAGCAGCCGCACCTCAGCCCCGTCGTGTCACCATCGCATCGGCTTGGCTTTGCAGATCAGATGGTCGTCCGACAGGTCTAGTGTGTCGCCGCAACATTTTCTAGACGCTAGACATGTATCCAAAAGCCAAGCACACTGTTTCGAAGTGCTGCGACGTTGGCGGCGGCGCTTACGTTACGTGCGCGATACCTTTGTCGACAGACTACTTGTTGTTGTTGATGTATCGCGGCATTGTTATTGGATTCACGCTCCAGAGGCAGAAGCACAGCCCGTCTTGTGGTGGTCGCGGCACTAAAGCTGACAGTGTTGTATCGACAGCGACGGCGATGGTGTTGTGGTAGACTCTTGCTCAATTGCCAATCGGTTCGGTTCAAGATCAAGTGCGCGTCCAGCTCCAGTGCCGTAAAGAACCTCCGCTCGTGGTGTTGCCTGCGCTTGACTTCTTGTCATCGTGTTGCCGGTTTTAAGGCCGACCAAAGAGATCGATCGGTTCGGTGTTTTTTTTTTTTCGTTTTCTTGTGAATTTGTGATTAATTAATTCAAATTTCGAGACAAAGTGTTCCAGTCAAGGCTGCCGTGTGTTGTAAGAATTCCGCGATAGGCCGGTCGTTAACTTGTGATTTGTCTTCGGCTCAGTCAGTGGCGTGCCGATGAGATAGAGACTTTGGCTTCCTTGGGGATGATCGAGAGCCCGTTGTCGGTTGCGAATTTCGAGTGAAGAAAGATAGAAGAAAGATTGTTCTGCTTCCGAAGCTCCCGTCGGTCAGTATGGGTGTTCGAAGTGGCTTGTGTAAGCTCCTGCTGCTGGCAGTGTTGAGTGCGATAAGTGCTAGTGAATCGGTGACAGCGACCAGTTCCGGAAGGTTTGAAGTGCATCCGCAGGCGGGAGTGGAGACGCAGGCGAGGATGACGCATCCGATAAAGACCTTCCTTGGAGTATTTAATCGGAATACGAATCGTCCGCCAATGAACGAGCCAGTGGAGAACGGATGTCAATGTCGTGAGTAGAAAAGTCCGAGAATCTCGTTACAGTTGATGTTTTTGTGAGTACAGCCACTGATTGATCATCTGTCTTGTCCGTCAGTAGAGTGGTGGATCGTCTGAAGGTCAGACGCCTGCAGGCACAATCCGACTTTGCATAAATAACCGCCACACAGGCGTTCGCATCTGCTCGCACTCGTGGTTGGGCCAGGCTGTGTTTGCCTGGCCGGGCAGTCAATGACCTCGGAACTGCACGAGACCTGTTATGGCCGGGGAATACATATATTACGTAGATGTCACCATGAACATGATCCTGAATTGTCAACAAATGAGTTTGCCTTCTTCGGGCAACAGGCTGGTCCGTGGGCACGGTCGGTGGCTTATGTGACTGGTTTGTTTTTTTCTCTCCCTCTCCATTTGGTCCGACTGGCGATTAGTCAATATTTATTTTAAAGCCGAGTGTGAATGGGAAACGTCTACCATTTCACAATCCGTTGATGGGATTTGCGTGTATCTTGGGGGTCTTGTGTCTTTTGCTGCAGAGTGCTTCGACGACCAGTCGACACTGTGATGGATATTTGGAAGCAATCTTAGGTCTGTGCGTCGATGTCTCTTCTAGTTGCATGCCAAAGAAGGAGTGTAAGAGGCGATGAACCACATTTTTCGCGTCTAAAATGCTTCCTTAAATTGATTAGGGTTTCAGGCGACTGAACTTAGAGACAGAATCAAAGATGACCTTGGGAGACATTCGAAAAAATGTTAATTTTTCATTATTGGCTGACATTTTTTGGCCTCAATTTGAGTGGCAGTTAGTCGATTCATGCAACAGAACAGCGGCATGGACTTTAGGGAATCTCTTTAGTTGGAGCGCTACAAACAGAGTCATTCCACGCCAAGTCAGATCGATTGGTTAAAGAGCAAAACATGGGGTGTAGGAAAATGAGATCTATTATTTTTTAGGCTGCGAAGGCTGATAGTGGGTAGCCGTGGCGTAGTGGATAAGTGCGTCGACTCCTACGTAGAGGGTGCCAGGTTCGATACCCAAATTTACCACCTTCGATAATTCAAGTCTCCCCCTCCTTCGAGTCACTGATAATGCTCAAAGAGTATTCCAGTCTAGAAAAAGCTTCTCAACTTCGCCGTTCGGAGTCGGCATTAAACTGTAGGTCCCGTCCACTCATGAGAGAACAATAGTACGCACAACACGAGTGGTTGCTGAGAAGCTAGGCCCAGGCCCGCCTCGGACTGTCGCGCCATCCATATTATATATTATGAGGCTGTAAATGGAATAGGCCCGTTTTTGGGTGGATTTTTTTTGCCCCTTATTCTGAGACGAATACTTACACTCAAAAAGACCGACTACGAAATTCATATTTTTTGACAGCTTTGATAGCTTCTTCTTCTTCCACTGTCCCGGGGTGGATCTGGATGAAATTTAGTCACCAACTTCACACACCAAGTTGGTTAAGGTGAGTGTCATTGGTTCCGTGGGCGTCCTCTGTACCACTTGTTCGGAGTCGAAGATTCTTTGGGCCATGCTGCATGGCATAACCATCTTAGTCGTTGGACCAGTAGACGTCGCGTACAGCCCATACAGTTCGTGGTTGAATCCTCGTCTTCATAAAAAATCAACACAAACAGGACCAAAGAACGAACGCAGAACTTTTCTTTCGAAAAGAATTTCTTTTTTTTTTTCAGGCGAACTTTTTCCCCATTTACAGCAACAGGTGCTATGTCCGGACTATAAGGTGGATACATAAGGACCTCCCAAGCAAACTATTTAAGTCGCTGTCAATATGTGTGCCCTGGCGTTGTTCTGATGGAACACAAGTCCCCTCCTATCGACCAAAGCTGGCAGCTTGTGAACGATTGCTTCTTTCAGACGGTCCATCACAAGTCCGGAATTAAAAGTTTTGCCGTAGGAGATCAGCTCATAGGACATAAGTTATTACCAGTCCCACGAAACCCACAGCCGTCAATGGTGGCTTGGCCACCGTTTGGGGCGACTCACCTCGGTTCCACCACGACCAGGCCTTTATCGAAAAAAAACTGCAAAACAAAGCGTATTTTGTTTTTCCTGGGGTCTATCTTTGAGTCAGCCATTCACAAAACTGTCCGCTAACATTTTTTGTATTGTTTGATACGACTGCCGTTTTTCTTTCCGCATTAGGCTTGGGCTGTCTCTTGACACCGGAGGGATATTCGCAATTCAAACTATACAATTTTAATATAATTTTATCGTGGTGACATGTTTTATGATGACGGTGAACAAAGTGCAGAAGTTGTCGAAAATGATAGACAGGTGGGAGCTCCCTTCATATCATAGGTCATAGGCCCAGTATAGCATCAGTTTAGGCGGCTTTCGTAGTTTTCAGAGAACGCTCTGTGAAGCTATATGTTAAAAAAGTCCATGGGTCATTTACGCTTCACATCAGTTCCTGTATCCCTTGTGGGGGAATTAAACTACGCCTACTGGTAGTCGTGTTCTGTTTCAACTCTCCCTAACTTTTCCCAACTGCCGCCGCTCTACACTCTTTAGCTGTAATTTAGGTAAGTTATACAGCTGTCACCCTTTCGTAGTGTCTTTCGTCATCGCATTTCGATACCTAACCCGTTCTTTCGTAAAGACCTTCATTAGAGATACGGCCAGGTCAGTAAATTCGTAATATGTTATATAGACATCTTTAAGTGAGTGTTTGTAGCTTCCTCGTGATAGTGATGGCCACTCTTCACGTGATGCATCCGTAAAGAAACACGGATAAGACCTTGGCGTCAGACAGTTTGATCTTGGTGCAGATGCTTGTTGCACATCTTTACACAGTGGGTCACGTACACATTCTATGGTAGATAGGACGAGCCTTCTATGACGTGATATGGTTAGCGATCAGTAGACATACTAGTAGGTAAGCCTATCGTACGACAAGAGCAATACCATAAGCGTTTATGTAATCAATTATTATTCAATTATTTTACATAACATTTACTTTTATTAAATATAATTTTCATTATTTTCATTGCAAATAGAATACTTCGGAAAAACAGAATATGAATTGTTTATTCAAACTTGTATTTTTTTAAGTAAAAAAAGTGGTATTGGCCTTGAAAAAAGAGTAGCTCGAGCCAGATTTGAACATAGAACGTGAGAAAAGCACGACCAAAGAACCAATCCTATCGAATACCCGTTTTCACAGTGTGATCTTAACTGTCGATCCATCGCTAAACTCCGAATCAATAGAAAACAAAAACGCCACTTAAATAGTGGTTTAACTTAAGCCATGGCAATCCGTGGCTTAAGTGTCAATACAGAAAATACGTAATTGTCATTCATGTATTAACATAATATTAACCCGAAAATACACAGAGGAACCCACATAGGCAACCAAATATTTGGTCTGACAATGCTGCTGAAGAGAACAGAAGGCACACAAATTTATATAACATGCATGAACATTCACTTGTTCAGTTGGTTTGATCTCTTTTCCTTCCTTCACCAGGATGCTGTTCGTGTTCAATCACAATCACTACTTTGTTCACAATGGTTCACAATGGCATTCAATCTAGGGCTTGTCTTAATCACTCATTGAACCCGATAGACCATCGGCAACTACATAGATTGCCAGGCGGCCATAAAGGCTCTGAATCAATTAAATCGAAGATGATAAAATTTTGCCGTCTATCTCTTAGGGAGATTTTCCGCCAAGATCGGAATTCAACGTGCTTAACATACGCTGCCGTTCCAATTCTACGGCCGAAGGACGGGGTCGTTTGTCTTGGAAGGGTGCGGGTGCTGTCATCAGCGAAGGAATTGATTGGATTAGAAGTTGCAGACAAGAGATCATTCTTGAAATGTCAGTTTACTGTCAAGGTAAATGCCTAGGTATTTAATGGAATTTTTAAACTCCAGATCGACTCCATTTCAAGCAAGCTCTTCTTTTTCGTGTGAATAAGATCGCTTGCAATTTGTCTACATTTAGCCTAATATTCCATTTAGTGAGTGACTTTGGCAAGATTGCCACAGCATTTTTCAGATTGTTCTCAATATTAAGAGCAAGCTCATGAGAATACAGCCGTATCATCAGCAAAAATAGCTGCTTCACACCCCGGTAATTCAGGAAGTTTAAGTTCGATCCTACACTTAGCTGTTCCAGCTGATAAGCTTGCACTGTGAAAATGGGTTTCAAGGATTTTTGTTCGGTCACATTCAAAAACACTTACTTACATATCTACATAGCGCTTTATTATTAATATATGGATAGACTTTGTGTTTCCGAAAGAAGTGAAACTCACTACGCATTCGAAAAAAATCAGATGTGTCATAGCAAGATCGAATTTTATGGTAAAAATTACGGGTAAATCACATCTATTTAAAAAATGCTTGGGACATTTTTTCTTAGAAGCCCTGGCGACTTATCATTGCCCTCCACCTTCGTGCCACCATATCATAAATCTGACTGCAATCATTCGCCGAGGGTAATGTCTGTTTGTTGCTATTGCTCTTTCCGGATTGCTAATGCTTATGCGTCGCTGCCATAAGGTTGGTTTTGTTTGTACGACAAATTTCATTCAAATTTAGCTGAACCTTAAGCTGAGTTAAAATGTTCTGTTTAACACGTTCGGCTTCGGAGTGAAATGTGAACGGTTTGTTGAATTTCATTTGTTCAATCGAAAAAAAACCAAACTTTCCAATTGGCACACTACTTGATGTATTTGTTATACTTTGTAGGTTTAAAGTGTCAGTCCTTTGGAGCTTTTGTCAGCTTTTGCTATATAGATAACAAAAGAAGAAAACAAACATATAAAATCACCTCAGACAATCCATCCCTGAGTACGACCAGTGAAAGGCAAACAATAAAAAAATGTCGGAAATAAAAAAGTAAATGGAAGGAAAATTGAGTAAGGGATGAATTCCATTATCGAACAAACACATCCTTACAAAATTATTCGTGAAATAAGCTAAATTCCAATAGCTTAGACGTGAAAAATTAATTCAATAAAATTAGAAAAAATTAGAATAAGTAAAAGATTTAGAAGTAAAAGTAAGATTTAGTAAAAGATTAAGAATTAGTACAAAAAAAATCAAATATTAATAAATCCAAGTAGGCAAAAACGAAAATAAACAAACTGACTTCAATTAAACGTAACAAAAAATTATTCGCACAAAAATAAAAATATGAAAAAATACATAAAATAAAGTAGGTGAGTGGCACATCAGTATCTAGTTGCAGCACCCTTAGCATCAATAACGGCTCTTAGTCGTTTTAACATACTCCCGACAAGTTTCTTGCAAAAATCTGGGCGTAAGAGTTCCCATTCTCGTTGTAGAGCTTCTTTAAGAGAAGCTTTGCCGCTGATAGCTCGATTTCGAATATTTTTTTCAAGCTCAGCCCACAAATGTTCAATGGGGTTGATGTCGGGTGACTGTAGAGGCATTTTGAGCTGCGAGCGAGCATTGAAAAGCAGCCACATTTTGACATTGTGAGCAGTGTGCTTTGGGTCGTTGTCTTGTTCAAAGACATAACGTGACCTTAGACCCATTTTAGGAGCGCTTTGCTGCAAATCTCTTTTTAGGATGTCGAGGTAGTCATATTGGTTCATTCTATAGTCAATGAACTCCATTTGACCAACCCCCCGCGCAGACATACACCCCCACATCATGATATTACCAACGCCATGTTTCACCGTCGCTTGAAGATTAGCTTCATTCAGCTCAGTATTTGGTTTTCGCCAAACTTTTTGCTTCCCGTCATTGCCAAACAAGTTAAACTTGCTTTCGTCACTGAAAATAACGGTGTTCCAAAAGTCTAGAGTCTTGTTAACATACTCTTTGGCGAACGCGAGTCTTTTTTCTTTGTCAACTACCGTTAAAATTATTTGACCTTAAAGTCCGCCTTACTGTTTCGACAGAGAGTGGTTTTTTAATGATTTCTGACATCTCTGCGGTCAATAATTTTACTGGCGTCTTAGGGTTTTTCTTGATTTTCTTGACAATATGCCTCTCATTTGCCTCCGATAATATTTTTTTTTCTACCCCTACCTTTCTTATTTTCTAAACAACCCTCATTTCTGAATTTATGGACAACATCCCTAACTACGGTATAGGATCTTCCAACATGTTCACCAGTCTCTCGGTACGTTCTGCCTTCCCAAACTAACTTTAAAATAACCTTTCCCTGTTATATAGAATTTTCCGATTTCTTTCGTCCCATTTTGCTCTTTTTTCGTTTTTTTTATTTTATTTTCTCAGAAATATCCTCTATCCTTTTGCCTCGATCGCAGCATTCAATAGAATGAGCGGTTATTATAACACAACGCTTGAGTTTGTGCAGATAATTTTGTGTCTGCTTTCCTCTTGCCATATTCGGAGAAGTCGAAAAAAAATACCCTTAAGGTTGATTGCATCAGTTTGAACCTTGAATATGACTATTGAATATATAGAGCAGATGTATAATACAAAAAAAAAGTTACTTTTTAAGTTGTACATGGAAAATATTAAGTAAATTCGGCTGTAAAGACTTTGTGCGAATAATTTCGTGAGGATGTATAAGTTGTAAGAGCGAAACAATAAATATTGCTGAAATGAGTTTCAGACGGGAGTATAATCTGGTTTAACTTAAACTGCAAATTGAACTCAGTTCAAGGGAAGAAACTCACGTTGAAACAAACTGCAGGCTTAAACCAAAAGTGAAGTGTAAACTACTATTAAACCACTATTATTTTGTCAATTAGGAAAACAGAGTATGAAATGTTTATTTATATCAAATAAAGGACAAAAAAAAGTTTTATTGCGTATAAAAAAGAAAAGAATAAATTGCTTCCAGCCGGATTCGAACGCACAACCTGCAGAATCGTGAGCAACGCACCATTTTTTTTTTCATGTAATTTGTTTTACTTCAATAATATATACTTACTTGCTAGAAAAAATTGCTTAAAACAAGCTTAACTAACTTAAGAATTACAAATGTTCTTAATGCTAACCTAATGACCCTATGCGGGTACTCTAAGCTACTCTAATCTACTTTATAAATGTAGCTTTCGGCTTAATCTATATTTCTTTTAGTCTTTATGACAATCTGTTATTACTTTTTTATTTGCCAAGAAAACTTTTAAAAAACTTGGCTGAACTTAACTACTTAAACTTGTACTAACTTAACCTAACATAAAACTTAAGACTATCTTAACTGGTGCACGTGCACCAGGGCGTATATGCTATGTATAAGCCTAACATATAAAATGTTAACGCAGTGATGCACCTTTTTTTGTTTTTGTTTCATATATTTTTTTTTTTGGATTTTTTGTTAAACTATTTTTTTTTGATTTTTTTGTTTTATAATATTTTTTTTTTTGATTTTTTGCTTTTTATTTTTATTTCTATTTTTATTTTGATTTTATCTTTGTTTTATTATATTTTTTTTTGTCTTATAAGCTACCTTAGAAACTATGTAAGCTGGCCACTATGGTCAGCTACCGGATCTTGTGGAAAAGCTAATGGTGGCGGAGGCTGGTTTTGGTGTAACCACCAGCAAAATTGCCGTTTATTGGCAGACTCTTTCCTATCTCGAGCGGCGATCGCTCTACTGAACCTGAGGAGATCCTCGTGGGTGCGAACGACATCCGGTTCATACTGGAGTCGCCTGTCAACTGTTCGCCGTTCGACATGGAAGCGAGCAACGCACCAACCTACTCTCCCAACGAACCACATTAGTTTCAGAGTTTTCTCTTCGATCACATTCGGTATAGCTGTGACATACTTACATACATAGCTCTTTATTGTTAGTCTTCCTTATCCTACACAGGAGCTTACTGCTTCTTCGACTAAGCAGGACGTGCCCCATCACAGTGAAACTGCTCTGTTTTTCTAGAGTGGACACCTGCGGTACCATCAGAATCGTCTGTTGTGCGTAGGGGCGTTCGTTCTATGGGGGGCAACGTAAGTTATTTCAGAAAATTGACAAATACAAAGATCAAGTTTTTTCTAGCCATTAGAATAAAAGCGTGCGCTCTCACTTGCATGAACAAACTGATCACTGTAACTCTTAAATTGGCTCGAAAACACATGAACTCACATTCGGTGCTTCCTTTTTCGGTTTAGGCCAGTATAAACAGAGAGTGTTGGTTTTTAAAAATGTCTGTTCCTTCCATGCTCGTTTTTGGTTTGCGTGTCCGTTATTAGAGGTACAGCTGCATAAAAGGCATTGAAATACACGAGCGTGTCCGGTATAGAGGGGATCCATTTTAATGGGTTTGAAATACATGATAGCCCTATCTTCTTGCGCGGACCATGATTAATTGTCCGTCAAGAGAGGTGACCCTTATGGAGGGGTCTTCGTAAAGAGACGTTTTTCAATACCAATTTATAATCTAAGTCTTCAACGTTTCAATTCTAGTCTTGGCCAAAATAATATGTAGACGTAGAAGTGACGATAGTATTTCTGGTTTCTTTTTTTAATTTAAAGGTTCTTAAGATGCTCATTGCATTTATATTCGTGTTACCCTTAAATAGCGGACAATAATGGTGGTCCTGGCGATGACCGATCAGTCTCTTTGACATTCAAGGTATTTAAAAGAAATGATTCAGATCGAGATGAGGCCAGGTTTATTTTGAGGTTCAACAAGTTATGCAAATCAACCACCTGACATTGATTTTTTGGGTGTGTAGAGGTTATCTATGTTACGAGGGATTCACATCAACCGGAAAGTCAAGTGGTTAGTTTAGCGAATTCATCAGCTTTGCAGTTCCTCAGGCACGCAGGACTGGCGAATGTTGAGCATATCTGATTAAGGAAAGCGTGACAGTCGTTTATTTCTTTGGAGTTTAGAGAGAACAATGTCAGGGATTCGATTGCTGTTTGGCTATCCATATAGACAGATATCGCGGACGGATATAACGTTCCATCTTAGACAGGATAGGGCTTCGCTAATCGCCATTGCTTCCGCTTGGAAAGAGCTACAGTGATTGGGAAGACGAACGACTTAGGCACTCCGAGAAAACGCCACTTCCTACTTCATCTTCCATCTGTGTAATCTTTTCATGGCTTTACCAAAGGGTATGCCGTCGTCATACCAAAGGTTTCTGTCCGAAATCAGGTCTTCGAAGTTGTTCTTTGGGAAATGTCGTGGTGAACTGTAGTCTAAGTGAGTGAAGGTTTTGTTCTTCTAGGACTTTGGCGTGCCTTTAGACGAACTGCGCAGATGCGTGCTGCTTGCTTATCAAAAGTATCTAAGGTGATAATGTTCAAGAGAATTTCTAGCGTATCAGTGGGATTAGTTAAGATGGTTAAACTGATGCAGATGCAGCCTTGCCTCTGTACCTTTCCTAATTTTTGAAGGTAGGTATCGACGTTGAGTATTGGCCACCACACTACTACGCCGTATAAGGGGATAGGTCTGTTGACAGCTAGAAAAAGCCACTGTGTCTTAAAAGCTATATATATGGCTTTCTTGTTCTTGTTTAAGGCCGTAATGACCTTCCTACCTATTTCTAAGGATCAAAACGATCCGCGTGGTAACACAAAGTGCCTATGCTGACCTAAGTGTGACTACTGTATACCGCAGTCAGCCACTACATCCTTACCTAATCTAAGTCTTTACAACGACTGCAGAATACATTATAGCAACTGTGCCAGTATCCACTGTTGGTCTGCGATGAATGGACTTTATCTCAATGCGAAAAAGTCGCAAGTCATTCCGAATTGGAATAAAACAAGAAATTTCCCTAACATCGCTCTCGCTGAGGACAAACTTGAGTTCGTAGAAACTTTCACCAGTCTAGGCTATGTTTAAAATTCCAAGTTGTCAGGATATGGCCATATAAACCACCCATTCAGACGAATATAAGTTTGCCATAGCAAGCTCTGGCTTACCTCTAGTTATACACTTGTTGATACAAGAAAAAAAAAAGTCTGAACACTTATTCTGCCACTCATCACCTATGAGGACGTTATTTTTTGTAAGGTCGGCTCCATATCTCAACGAAAGCTGCAAGTAGCGTTCAACGATGCTGTCAGATATATTTCTGGATAACGAAGACATGATCACGTTTCTCAATTTAGACGCGAAGACGCAAAAAAATGATTTTAACTTGTGTACTTATTGAAAAAACTTAATTCTGTTCACTCACTTAGAACCCGTGCTCTGATTCCATCTCGCCATCGCTATATAAGCTCAGCACGACCATTTTTCATTTATGTAATAAGACCATGGAATTCACTACCTTTGACTGTACGAAATATCATCAATGGGAAACGTTTTAAATGTGCTGTCCTTCTACACTTCTCTTCCCTTCCTCCCTTCGCTCGCTATCTACTTCCTTCTTCTTTTTACTCTCAAGTTATTTTAGTTCTTGGTTAAATATTATTGTAAAACACGCTGAATTTGTTAAAACTTAGTACTATAAAAGACATACAGTACCTCACAAAATTGAGCATACACCTATCATTACTTCATATTCGTGCTGTTTTAAGGCCGACCACTTTTTTGTTTTATTTTTTTTCGCATACAATCATAACTGAATACATATCTTAAACAAGAGTATATGTCAAATTCACAGACAGGCGACTTCCTACCGGTATTTTTCGCATGAAAAAGGAAACAACCCCTGAAATCGACACACAAAATTGAGCATACAGATGTCATGTGTGCGTTATACACAAATTTGTTCAGGAATGAAGCAACAAATGTCCGTGATGATCATTTCTGCACACGCTTTTGAACTGAAAAGACCGATATTCTCTTCATTCTCTTCAAAATATGGAAAACATGCTAAAACAGGCTACTTTGTCAACGAGAATGCTCATAATTAAGCTATTTTGCGAGGGGAAGTCGATGCGAAAAATAGGAGAAACTGTAGGGTGATCGTATGCAACGGTACAAAAAATAATAAACAAATATAGTCTAGCAAGCTAAGAAATAGTTCTTTAAATAAAAATAACACACCACTTTATTAATTTTTTAACTTTATTTATATTTTACGTCAGCACACACCGCTGTCACTATGAGTGGCAGTTGTTTCTTAGAACTAAGGTTTTTACTTGAAATTTGGAATGTATGGCTACAATAGATATGAAGGGACACTAAAAAACAGACATGGAAGGGGAAGAAAAAAAATTGCTCTCAGAACCAAACGAGCGGTATATTGTTCGGACAATCAAGTCCAATACAAAATCTAGCGTTCCAAAGTTGACGGCATCCGTAATTAATAAGCCTCTTTCAGTGGAAACCGTTCGCAGAGTCTTGAGAAAGAATAATTTAAATGGTAGGATCGCCCGAAGAAAGCCGTACATTTCCGTAGTTAATAAGAAGAAAACATTGGAGTTTGCTAGACAATATGTAAACCACCCGGAAAGCTTTTGGGAAGGTGTTTTGTTTTCAGATGAGACAAAAATAAATTTATTTGGGTCTGATGGCAAACAAATTGTTTGGAGGGAACCAAATACAGCTCTCAAAGCTAAAAATATAAAGTCAACCATAAAACACGGAGGAGGATCTGTGCTGTTGTGGGGTTGTATGGCTTCAAATGGCTGTGGAAAGTTCGAATTTATAGAAAATACTATGGACAAAATTGGGTATTTGAATATTTTAAAACGAAATTTACGAAGTTCCGCAGTAAAATTAGGTCTACCTTCGGTTTTCTACTTCGAACAAGATAATGATCCGAAGCACACCTCCTATTTAGTACGCGAATGGTTGCTTTATAACGCTCCAAAGCAGCTAAAAACACGCCCACAATCGCCGGATCTTAACCCTATTGAACATCTATGGCACGAAATTCAGCCATCTTTTACTGAAAAACTGGTAAAATCCATGCCACGGCGGTTACAAGCTGTCGTAGATGCTGAAGGAGGTGCCACGCGTTACTAAAATTTTATTTGTAACTGTTTTTGTTTTGTGTTTTAATCGTAACTCGAATTTACTTTAAGTGTATGCTCAATTTTGTGTGTTAAATTGAAATGCCTTTTTTTATTTTGCTTAGAAATAGCAAGTTTTTTTTTAATTTTCATATTTTTGTTTATGGTTCTTAGCAATTGAAATATGTTTTTATTTATTAACTACTTTTTGTAAGGCGAAAAAGATAAAAATATGTTTCAGCTGTGAGTGTATGCTCAATTGTGAGGTACTGTATGTCTTAATTGTACCACTTCTCATTAATTAATTGAGTTGAATTGAACCCCTGAAATAACGTTGAAAATATGTACATTTTTTTCCCGTGGATAGGTGGAAATCATTGACAAGACTCTATGGCGAACGTTCGCACATAGAAGTGTGAGATTTTTACACACTAAAACCACCTGCCTGTATTTCTTTTAAGACTACAACTAAGTGAAGCACTTAACCAGTAGTTTGCTCTTCATAATGTAGGTAATGATCGGCAGGTTACTCTCCAATGAAAGTTCCTGCTAACACCAACGCAATCATGCGCGGGTGTAGACTATCGCGCGAGATCAAGGGGTCGAATCTTTTAAAGTCGGCGTAAGACATTAGTTTCCCCAAGTATCGGGTGAACTGCAATGTTTGTGTGCTCTTCTAGGCGGCGCTTATGTTTAAAAGCAAAGTTCTTAACTTCATCTTGGAGTGGTAATATTCCACGATCTCTGTGGTTATCGTCATTTCTGATATACCATGGTGCATTGACGATGCTTCTAAGCACCTTATTTTGAAAAGTCTGCATTATGCTCATATTACTTGCTTTGGTACAACCCCAAAGTTGTACGCCATACGTCGAAACAGGTTTTAGGATTTGCTTGTATACAAGCAGTTTGTTGTCAATACTCAGCTTGGGCTGTTTACCAATAAGCCAGTACAGATCTATATATTTCATGTCAAGTTCTGCACGTTTCTTCTTCACGTGCTCCTTCCACTTGAGTTTTTTTTTCATCTCGAGGTATTTCGCTTCATTGCCAAAAGGTATTTGGACACGATTTAAGAAGACTGGCAAGTTATTAACGTGCCTATAAGAGAAATTATATGAACAGATTTGCTTTCATTAGGGACAAGAAGTTCATCCATTCGTGTATCTGATCTAGTGAACGTTGTAATTTTGCTGTAGACTCTTCAACCGTTTTGGCTGTTACCAAAATGGCGGTGTCGTCAGGAAATGTGCCTAGAACAGTGTGTTCTTCTTGTCACTAGCATACACTAGGTATAGCAGAGGGCCAAAAATACTCCCTTGCGGTACACCAGCATTTATATTTTAAAAAGTAAAGTATTTATTTCCGTGCTTCACACGGAAGATCATATCAGAGAGATAGTTCGTTAAAATACTATACAGTTTCCCCGGTAGAGATCGGCATAGTTTATATTTCAGGCCTTCATGCCAAACTTTGTCAAAGGCTTGAGAAAAATCGAGAAATGTGGCTGAACAAACGAGCTTTTGTTTAAATCATTTTTCTATTACATCAGTTATACGATGTACTTGGTCAATAGTTGAGTGTTTACTTCTAAAACCAAATTGGTGATTTGGTATGAGCTGTTTTTCTTCCACAATTAGACTTAAGCTTCTAAGCAGAATTTGTTCACGTCACTTTAGACATTATCGGGAGTAGTGAGATAGGTCTATAGGACATTTATTCCAATGATGGTTTCCCGGGTTTTGGTACCATTATAACTTCTGCCACTTTCCATTGACTAGGGACATGTTCAAGTCTAAATAATATATGGAAACTCTTTTCCTTGTGCACTAGGACTTCGCAACATGTCCAAACAACCAGGCGAATTACTGTCATCATTCCATGCCAGGCACGCCATGATTGACTTAAGAATTTAATGAAATGTAATCGGAGACTTTGTCCGACTTCGAAATGGTGGCAATGTCTTCTGTGGCATTGGCTGCTTCTGGGAAATAACGCTCAATTCCTACCTCAACTGGCATATACGTACGTAGATTGCGATAAATTTGTATCCAACTTAAGTTAGAACATTTTAACGAAACTTAACGAAACCTGGCGAAACTTAACGAAACCTAACGAAACTTAACGAAACTGAGCTAAGTGTCAATTACGGACACAGTATACTTGTTCGATTGATTATGTTAATAAGTTTCGCTACGCCTGTTCTTGTTGGGCCTTAACCGAATACTCCCTCTACAAACCACAGCGTCAACTGCATATTTCCTCAAACAACTTCAATCAAACTGTCCGCATCTGATACCATTTTTACAGTGAAAATCATTTCGTCACGACCAACTAACCGACCGTACCGAAAGTACTAAACAGTTCATTGAGACGATAATTCACTTTCGCTTTTCAAAAGAATGCTAAGTATCTGATTGTCAGTCCGAGAAGCAATCAGAAGTCACATCACCCATTTCTGCACCTTTCTCCCGGTTCCGCTGAAAACAGTTTCGCCCGGAAACCCCACAAAATCAAGTGATAACGTCAATGGTAAACAAATTATTTCGCCACTTTTCGAATACGAAACGGAAAGAGGGGCAAAAAAACATAGCGAAAAAAACGTGACAAGGGAAAAGTTGGCATTTGTTCAGAAGGCAGGCGCGCGGAAAAAATAAAAAAAAAATTCGCACGAGCTAGCGGCCAGATGCGACGGCGAGTGTCCGTAGTAAAGCAATTTCAAGTATCGCACATACATCATGGCTTCTGCGCTCGGAATACCTAATCAGTCGTGGATACGGCAATCTAGGGGCTGGCAGCAGCAGACTGGCAGTCTTGGCCGGCAGCCAATTGTCGCACTTTCTTTATCGACTGACTTAATGCGATTCATTAAAGCTATTGGCCGGGATTGTGAGCGCCAGTCAGTGGACATTGCAGTGTAATTGATACGAAGATACATCGATTTGCGTTTAACATCCGCATGTGGCCGTTGTGGCGGTTGTGGCCACTGTGGCATTGGCTCGGCATTGGGTCTCTGGGGTTATTTATAGAAAACTGGTAGGGGTTTTGTCAAAATATTTATTTGTCTCAGACATAAATGTGAAAGGCAGAAACTGCTTAAAGCCGATAGAACCTGTAAATCTTGAATTTTACATTTGAATTTCTTTCGCGCCTACCAAAACTAACGAATCGGGTCTTAACGTTCGAGTAACCCTTTAACATTTCGGTATCGGCCTTTGGATTGCCACTGGACACGCACACAGCTTAGGGTGCGAGACGTAGAAAAACGTACGTTCAAGTTGTCAGACGTTGTCTTAGAACTTCAAATTGAACGATATTTAACGGTCATGCTGTGCGATGCTGTGCAGTAATTTTTATCAAATCATGTGACTTTTTTGAATGAGAACACGACTTGGATGTGGTGATACCTGCTGTTTTCTTAGAACTCTCAGCAAAGTAGGTGCCTGCCTGAGTATCAAGTTTCACGTTGACTCACACTTTCGATTGAATCGACATGGTAACAAAACACCAAGTCTCTCCGGGGAAATGACAAGGGAAGGGAATAGAGGATCTGCTGCAGGCAAACACACAATCACTCCGAACGATGGGCGAAGTGCAACGATGGGTGTGAACTGGATCAGAGAAAATGGAATACGACAACATTATTTAGTGCTAAATGTGGTTGAAGCGTGGTGTATGGGTGAATACGAGAGAAACTTTCAGATTCAAGCCATGAATTGGAATGCACTGAATGCAGCCCACAAAGGAAGACATGCTGTGGTAGCGAATTGGCCGCGAGAGAGTGGGTTGAATAAAAAATGCCGGGCAAGTGAAAAATGAAGAGTCGAAACGTAATGCTGAAGACGTTTAGGGGCTGACACTTGATCTTCCTACGTAGATATACATTGTTTTGTACTAAGCTGTAGTGTTTGAAATAAGTACCAAACACGGTTTTACCAATTCGATAAATTTCGTTGATCTCCGATCCATTTTGTTGATCTCCGATCCATTTTGTTGAAATCACTTGCGGAGGAAAAATGATGACAATTTTCTTTAAGAAATGCTACTTTGACAGAACTTAAGGAAGAATTGAAAAAAATCAAACCCAAGAAAAGTCCTGATTATGATTTAATCACAAGAGAAGTTCTGAAAGAATTACCTCAGACCCCGCCTTTAGAGTAGAACATGTCCCTAGTCAGTGGAAAGTAGAGGAAATAATATTAGTGTCGAAACCGGGGTAAAAGACAAAAAGTCTTATAGACCAATTTCACTTCTGTCGAAAATGTCTAAAGTGTTCGAACGAATATAACTTAGACGTTTAAGCCCGGTTAGAAGAAAGACGACTTATTCATAACCACCAGTTCGGTTTTAGAAACAAGCATTCAACTATTAACCAAGTACATCGCATAACTGATGTTTGTTGTTGCTCAGCTGTATCTGTCGATGTTTCTCAAGCCTTTGACAAGGTTTGGCACTAAGGCTTGAAACACAAGCTTCAACAATTCATCCCGAGAAAACTTTGCACAATTTTATCGGATAAAATCTTCCGTGTGAAATATGGGAAAGAATACTCCCTATTTAAATCTATACAAGCTGGAGTACCACAAGGAAGTGTTCCTGGTCCCCTCCTTTACTTATTGTACAGCAGCGATATACAGCATGACGTAGGCACATTTGCTGACGACGCGGCCATTTTGGTAACTGTCAAAACGGTCGATCTGAAAATTGCAATGTGATTTAGACCGGATACACGAATGGACGAACACTCAGCGAATTGAGCTTAATGAAGCTAGATCCGTTCATATAAATTTTACGTATAAGAACGTGACCAACTTGCCCGTTTTTATAAATAATGTTCAAATACCCTTCGGCAATGAAGCGAAATACCTCGGAATGACTCTCGATGTAAAGCTTAAATGGAAGGAGCACGTCAAAAACAAACGTGAGGAGCTCCAATTAAGATACAAATATATGTGCTGGCTAATTGGGTTGATGCTGTTTATACGGACTTTAGCAAGGCCTTTGATTCTGTGAACCATGTGTTGCTTGTAAAGAATCCAGATTAATTTCGTGCACTTCTGGGGTTCCACAAGGGAGTCATCTAGGGCCCCTCCTTTTCATTATGTTTATTGATGATATTATTCAACAGCTGAAATTTTGTCACTGCTTAATGTATGCAGACGATTTGAAAATATTTTTAAAAATTAAATGTCTAAATGATTGCATAATGGTTCAGACGGACCTTAATAATTTATCGACATGGTGCGTTAATAATGGTTTATCGTTAAATGTAAGAAAATGCTTTGCTGTTTCTTTGACAAGATCTCTTGTCCAATATTCGTTCAATTATTGTATTGAACAACTGCCCTTAAAAAGAGTTAACAAAATTAAAGATCTCGGTGTATTTATTGACACTAAATTAACCTTTGTTCCTCATGTTGAATATATAGAAGCGAAGGCTAATTCACTTGTTGGATTTATTAAAAGAAACTCGAAAGATTTCTCTGACCCTTATACCTTTTTGTCCCTTTTTATTGCTCTAGACAGGTCAGTCCTCGAATATGCCGATGTTGTTTGGAATCCAAACTATTTGACCCAATCAGACCGTATTGAAAGAGTACAGAGGCGCTTTACTAAATATATCTTCTTTAAGATGCGTTGGGATTTTAAACCGTCCTATAAAGCTAGATGCCAACTATTTGGCATAATGTCACTTAGTGTAAGAAGGTATGCACATGACATCATGTTTGTGAGAGACGTCCTGTGTTCACATATTAACAGTCCTATATTGTTGTCTATGTTTCCAATCTATGCCGCAGAAAGGGTGTTAAGGGATCGTCATTTCTTTTACCAAGCGGGACATAGAACAAACTATGCTCGCAATGAGCTAATCTCCAGATCTCTGAATTCATTCAATGGAATTAGTAGTAATATAGATTTTCATTTTTTGAGAGACCGCTTCAAAAGCACGTTATTTAGTTTTCTGTCCAGCTAATGTAGTAATTTAGTCCCTATTTATCCTTTAAAATATTATTGTACATATTCGTAATCTGTAAGCTAAGCTTGTTGATGAAATTAAAAAAAAAAAAAATATTCCAAGCTAAGTACTGACAAGTTCTAAAACCCGTCCGGACGTACGGTATACAACAATGGGGTTGTACCAAAGAAAGTAATAGAAACATACTACAAACTTTACGAAATAAAGTGCTAAGGGCCATCGTCAACGCACCCTGGTATATACGAACAACGATATCCACTGAGATCTTGGAATTTCATCAGTTCAAGATGAAGTTACGAATTTTGCTCGTAAGCATAAGCGTCGTCTGGAAGAGCACATAAGCTCTGCTGTCCTTCCAATTCTCGACGAAAGGAACTCTTTTCGCCGCCTTCAAAGGACTAAACCCTTTGACCTAGCACGGTGAATTCAACCCGCGCTTAACTGCGGTGTAAGCAATAACTCTCAATGGAGAATCTCTTGCCGAATGCGTCTAAACCAAGAAAGAAAAACTGCTGGATAAGTGTAAAACTTAGTTTTAGTGGAAATATATTTTATTTAAAGGGATGTGTTTTTACCGGGTAAAAATCCCTTTCGCTATGTGGGAACGGTCCCTATGGTGTCTTTTGAAGATTTTCACCTACCCTCGCAAAAAAAAACTTGCGGAGGAACCAATCGTTCTGAACGTACGCACATAAAAAAAAGTTGGAATTTTGCGTAAGTTCCCAGAAGCAATTTTGGGCACTTTGAGATTCGTCCATACTGATGATTTAATTTTATTTAGTCCTCCTGTAATATTGTTCTACTTACTTATCTGGCCAACGACCCTTGGATGGTCAGAGGCTGACCTAAAGATGCCTTCCATCATTGACGGTCCTTGGCACGCTGCTTCAAGACAACAATATCAAGCTGCCTTGCGTCCGCGATAGCTTGGTCTTTATACCGGATGTTCGGTTATCCTCTCTTTCTCAAACCAGGAGGGTCGAATTCGAAGACTCTTAGCTAGAGTGTTGGTGTCCACGCGCTCGATGTGGCCAAGCTGCAATTTTGTATTCAGTTTTACATCCACGCCCTAGTACAGGTCGTAGAGTTGGCGGTTGTGTCTTCTCCTCCATTCGCCTTCCTCAGAGACGGGACCATATATACGAAGTAGAATGTTTATTTCGAAGGGACCAAGTATCAGTTCTGCAGTTTTGCTTAGCGTCCAGCAAAATAAGACGTTTGTAAAATATGATATTACTCCTTCGAGCCAGGATTTTTGATCCCACGGGTTTCCACAAACCGAAGATCCAGATTCTACGACGGATCTCAATTTTATTCGCGGGAAAATTGTACTTGTCGATCGTGATGTTTCCTCCCGTGGCGTGTAACGAAACGTTTCTTTGTCGACAGCATACATTTTGTACTGTCTTCATTGACCTTAAGACCTGCTCGCTTCGTATGTTCTTCAATCGCCGTGAAAGCTTCCAAGGAACGCGAGACGCTCTCGATGTCACTGATTACCCCAACAGTTGAACTGACTTGCCATAACTTTAGGAACAAAAATCCGAGAGTTGGATGGCCACTTCAATCATTTCACTCTCTGAAAGAGATTTTTGAGGTTCCCTTCATTTCACACCGAGCACTTATGAACTGCCATGGCACAGTCGCACCAGAATGGCCGGTGAAAAAAAATCACATGCAGGTCTTAGGCCGGCCATACAACACACAGAAACACTGTGCAAATTGACGCTTGCGCAGTGTATTTGTAATGTGAATGGGGTTGTTTCGTACTGTTTGTGTAGTCAACTGATTTTTGCTGAAGAAATTATTAACAAAACAGGGCCCAAATCCAAACCCAAAATAACTCTTGTCTGAAACTCCGTGTTCCCTACAGCTCTGGAGGCGTAAGAATATTAGCGCACTCCCTCAAAGAACCACGCTTACTTTACACAAGTCATTGCTCCGTAAAATCATGAGAAGTGGAAGAAAAAATGCTTGCTTTCTGTGTGAAAAAATGCATGTGTTCTGCGTGCGATCTTTGATGCTGTTTTCTTCGATGGCAAATTGAACCATTGAAGCTTAAAAGCTACATCAGTCCAGCCAGGTGTCAACGAGTCCAACCCCGAAGATGATTGAGCCATTCAAAGCGCTTGGTGAATGTGGTATAGGCCCATAAAGTCTTTGATTTCAAGCCTATGGGACAAACGTGATACACGCAATTGGAGAAGACCTCCAAGAACTTGGTGCGCGCTCATGGAAGCGGTGTTTGAAGCCTCGGACTACTACGGACTGTAGTACCACAGAAAAAGAGAACGAAGAGTTGGATATCCGCTTCTGATGAAAACTGGGCGCATGGCTTAAGAAGTATATACATTTCACAATAACGTATTTCACTGTATATAAAACCTAGGTTCCATAATAATTGGTATATGGATATTCAAATGTGGATATTGAAGGCCGACGACAAACGGCCTAACACATTTGGTGCTTTGGAGGGTAAACAGCTGTCAATAAAATGCATTACGCCGCACAGTGGCTTGATAAAACAAAATTATTACATTGTGTCTGCATACATAGGACCATACTTGAATCATATAAGTTGAACAACACATTTCGATGAAATGGAGAAATATTTACACAAATTAAAATCGTTCCATTATGTAACCAGTTTTAGTGCATACAGCGAAGGGCATTGTATTCTAGTCAACATATGTGCCGCGTCATGATATAGATAGTTTTAAAATGTTTAATACATTTTACAGCATGTCTAAAGAAAACGTAAACGTTTTCCTTATTTTGATTTTCTTATTCGTCAGGTAGCTTCTTCTTCTTCCGGTGGCGCTACAGTCCGGGTGGACCTGGGCCTCAACCAGTAAGCCTCTCCAGCCGGCACGATCTTTCGCCAGCTGTCTCCAACTGCGCACGCCAAATTGATTGAGGTCCTTCTCCACCTGGGTGCGCCATCGGTTCCGTGGGCGTGCTCTATTGCGTTGTCCCACTGGTTCGGAGACGAAGACTCTTCGGGATGGAGCAGTGTTGTCCTTGCGCTCTACATGGCCCAGCCATCATAGTCGTTGAATCCGTAGACGCCTGACTAGACTCATGCCGCTGTATAACCCTTACAGTTCGTGGATGAATCTTCTTCTCCAATAACCATCAACGCAGACAGGACCAAAGATTGAACGCAGAACTTTTCTCTCGAAAAGACCAAGTGCTTCTTCATCCGCTTTTGAGATTGTCCATGCCTCCGCACCAAACAGCAGGACTGAGATGATCAAGGTGTTATATAATGTTAGCTTGGTCCTTCGAGAGAGGACTCTATAACTCAATTGCCTCTTGAGCCCAAAGAAACAGCGATTGGCAAGAGTAATTCTGCGTTTAATCTCTGTACTGGTGTTGTTCATACTGTTCACTTGCGAGCCGAGGAAGACGAAGCCCTTCACTACCTCGAAGTTAATGCTGCCTATGGTGACGTTTAGGCCAAGTCGTCGATGTTATGCTATGCGTCCTTTTTCGATGACAGCATATATATCGTTTTGCCCCCGATCACCGCTAAACCCATTTTAGCCGCCTCCGCCTCAATGTCAGCAAACGCTTCATTGACGGCTCGATGTGTTCGAACAATCACGTCAATGTCATCCGCGTATGCTAACAGTTGTACGGACTTTTGGGATATCGTGCCTCATGTGTTAGCGTGTGAAGTCTGCACGATCTTCTCAAGAATAATGTTGAAAAAGTCACATGACAGCGCGTCGCCTTGTCTAAAACCTTTTTTGACATTGAAGGTCTCGGTGAGTTCGTTACCGACCTTGATGGAGCAGTGAGAATTCTCCATCGTCATCCTGAACAACCTGACGAGTTTGGCAGTAATGTCAAAACTAGACATGGCGTTGTATAGCTCGTCCCTATGCACGCTGTCATATGCGGTCTTGAAATCGACGAATTGGTGGTGGGTGTCGATCTGCATTTCTTTGGTTTTTTCCAGGATCTGCCGTAATGTGAAGATTTGGTCGATGGTGGACTTCCCCGGCCTGAAACCGCACTGATAAGGACCTATAAGGTTGTTGACGAATGGTTTCAGGCGCTCACACAAAACGGCAGAGAGGATCTTATAGGCGATGTTAAGGAGACTTATCCCTCGGTAGTTGGCGCAGTTGAAGGGGTCTCCTTTTTTGTGGATCATACAAGCATAAGCTGTTACGATTCAAAATACGTCCACTCCTTACATGGTTTGCAGAGAGTAGTAAAGTTGTATCGTTTGCAAAGATGTCACCAGAAATGCTTCGGTCGGTGAAGGTCGCACTTTAGTTAGAACGTTTACAGACATTGCATCTATTGGCAGGATCTCAAGTTTAATGCAAACCTTAAATGGGACATTCCGCTATATTCACTGTATAACGTGGGATTATCAAAATCTCTAAAACTAAGTTTTAATTTCTAGTCCTAAGATGCATAGCTGCCTTCAGAAGACAGAGTGACTGGTTTTATTCCGTATCTCGTATGCGATCTTCTGTAAGAACCAAAGTTCGGGTGCAGAACTTTTTTTCTCGAGGAGACCAATAAATTCTTCATCCGCTTTTGACATTGTACATTTTTCTGCTAGGTAAAGTCCACTTGGCCATTCGAGAGACGGGGCCCTATTTTACCATTGACTCTTACGACTGAATAATAAGCGGTTAATAATATATAAGCGGTTATAATATGGGTGGCGCGACAGTCCGAGGCGGACCTGGGCCTAGCTTCTCAGCAACCACTCGTGTTGTGCGTGATATTGTTCTTTCACGAGGGGAAGGGACCTACAGCTTAATGCCGACTCAAAATTTTCTAGACAGGCATACTCTTTGAGCATTGTCAGTGACTCGAAAGAGGTGGAGCCGTGAATTATCAAAAGTGGTAAATTCGGGTATTGACCCTGGCACCCTCTGCGTAGGAGTCGACGCACTCCCCCACTACGCCACGGCGACCGATCTAATGAATATGTTACTCGTCAAAAGCTGATACTATCGGATCTCTAGATTACAAAATTAAGGCCTGCACCAAAAATAAAATATTCATTATAATTAAGCAATGAAGCGCAGGGCTTATTCGACTGTAATAATATAAAATAAAACTAAGTTTATATAAAATAATTCTATTGAAAAATAAATCCACAATGTATGCAAAATGTAAATTATATAGATATATTTATCAATTGCAAGACTTAAATAATCATAGACGAAATTAAAATGAAGTTGTCGGCATTAAAACAAAAATGTTTCATATATTCTTTACTACAAAACACATTTTTGTAGATTTAATATCTTAATTTCTGAGCTACCTCTATAAATGTAAGCCCTATAACGAGCTCATACCATTTTATTAAGATCGGTACACTGGTTTAGATTTACAGATTTTTTTCGTCGCTCCCCTATAAATCGGACCACTGTGCGCCGTGGGCATGTGATTGTGGATAGATCTAATTTTGATCGTTGCCTTGAATGTCGCCATTGTCGCTTGATATAGATAACGATGATTTGTTGGCAGCGGATATACGAGCCAGATCTTTTGAGATTGGGCTCTGCTTCAAAATTGTTATAGATCGACGGGATATATTGTAGTTATTCAATCGTAGTCCTGACATTCCTGATCCTGTTCACCACGGCACCTATTTCTTCCAGAATGGACCTGGGCCTCAACCAACAAGCCACCTATTTACTCAAGGACACGTAGCTGGCTGCGAAAAGTAATCACACTTAGGTCAAACATAGGTCCTTTTAGAAAAATTGTTATAGTGGTTGCTTCGAAGCGATTAAGTTAGCTGATTTCTAACAAACCACACAGATGAAGATTCGTAATAGAGGTGTGTAGGGCTCACACGTGGCTAGGAGGTGTTAGATGATCTTTCCTCTTTATCATTGAACCATCTGCAGTAATTGTTTTTAAATAGGTCACCCATCCTGGAAGCGTGTGTACCTATGGCACAGTGACCATCTGAGTCTGAGTCACATTGGTTGGACCAAATCTACCAACAGTGTGCCTTTTTGATATAAATCAGTATGTACTTTTTGTGGTGCTAAATCATTTAAAAGACATCATCGGGAACGTTAACGAGTTGCCCTAGGTAGCGCCTTCAGAGCTCTTTATTTTGCCTTGTGCATGTACACTGAATGTATTTTCCATAATCTACCGTAGTTTAACTTGCTTAGTGAAAATCATCTTCTTCTAAGGCTTTAGGTGTAAAATGGATTTTGGGGAACATAATTGCCTTTTCGAAGTCTAGACTGTGTCTGCTTTCATGACCGACTTGACGTCAATCACATATAATTGATGTTATAAACATTTCTTAATTACATCTGACGAATGGTTTTATTGATAGCTGTTAAGACCCACTTGACAGTCGTCAAAATTATGCATAAATGGCAAATTGTTTATCTCTCGTACACCACTCAATTAATAATTTTATTAATTGCATCAATTGTTCACTTGAGTGGCTAAAGTGATTAGTTGTCTTTGTACCGAGACAACGAAATTGCAATCCAATGCCAAAGGCCAAATCTGCCAATTTAACACTTTAAACCAATAAAGGGGTTATCGAACCCTACCTTCTGACATTTCGAACAAACAATGTGAAGATATAAAATATTGAACGTTCTTTATTAAATGGGACACAGATATGTAAAGGCGCAACAGTCTGAGGCACAAGAACTCTCACAGCTGACATAACTGTTAAGGCTTTGATATATTTCAAACACTAAATTGCAAAGTCAAGCTCAAAACAATGAAGCCTGTTACATTGCCACAATTAATGTGCTGCAGTCTTTCCCTACTAATTTAATAAGCTAGGGTACTGATGTTTTTGCGAATAATAATAATAACATGATTGGCGCTACAGCAATCACTCGTGTTGTGCGTGCTTTTGTTTTCTCACGAGTGGAAGGGAACCATAGTTTTTACTCTTTGAGCATTGTTAGTGACTCGAAATAGGTGGGTCCGTGAAAATTATTTTGGTCGTACCCGCCGGGAATCTAACCCAGGTTCAATTGCCTTAGAGTCGACGAACATATCCACAACGTCACGGCCGCCATTGTTTTTGCGAAGGCTCTTTCTTCTTTGCAATTGTTGGACATAATCATAATGAAACACCAACACTTGCGAATAATTCATTAGTGCTCCGGCTGACACAAATTATTCCCAACCACGTCGCATTTATAGGAACAAATAATCGCTGTTCTTAAACCGTTAAGCCCCGTAAAGCGGAGGATGGTTTTAGTTCGAGGATGGTTTTAGTTCGAGTTTCACGAATTGAACCATGTCAAATTAATCTTTAATTATTTATGATTATAACGTTCATGACAATAATTCATGTTTATTTTGTTAAACTCATGACAACTTACCTCAAATGAACCGAGAAGTCGCAAATCGCAACTGTCACAGAAAACAGGGTTGCCAATTGAAAACCTTTGAAAATAAGGTTCAATAAACGTGAATATTTTGGAGCCATAGCTCAAAATAGCCTTAAAGTAAAAAGATCAAGGTCCTTAAGAACTTCTTTCTTCTTAGTTTTGTAAGAACAACCCTGTTCAATTGAGGTTCGAGTAGACTTTGGAGCTGGGTAAAGCTTTACAGAAGAGTCGCGACCAACGAGTGCAAATTTTCAGAAATAAACAATTTTCATAAAAATTAAAGAAAAATCTGTGCGTATTGTTAAGCCAAGTAATACGCCTTGAATTATCATTTTGTTTTATCTTGAAAAATATCTAGTGACTGTCACAAGAGGTTTCCACATACGCCTTCCAATTGTGACTAACATCCACTTTTGTCGACAGTCGATTTTTTTCATATTGTGGTCGATATTATACGATTTTTGTCATTCGCAAATTTGTAAAAGACGGTTTCTTGTACTACAGAAAATCACAATGCAAATATAATTTTAAACTCGAAAGAGGCGAAAGCCGAGAATTATGAAAGTTGATAGATTGCGGATTCGAACCTGGCACTCTCTGCATAGAAGTCGACGCTCTAAACCACTATACCACAGCGACTCACTCCTGTATCTATTTTGAACTATTTATAACCGGGGACAGCAATACTGCACATGTGTTGTCCCGAAATATCCTGCATGACTGTGTGTCGGCCATACGTTTGCGAGATGTCTATGATTTGGTGATGATTTCTTGTACTGAATACTATCATTGTCTTAGTAGTTTGTTTACTTATATTATAATTATAATTTCGGCCAAAGAGAGTTGCAAATAAAAAAGCAAACAAAATGACGGATAACATTTGTCTAGAAATGTATTATTTCATTCCAGTGTATTTGCATTCACGATTTGTTCCGAAACGCGCACAACTGCTTGATCACACAGTACCGGCGAAGTGCACGTATCTCAATCTAAGTCATATGACAGGCTCTCTCTATCTTATCAGAAATGAAGTATTACAGAGATGTCCGACTTCTACCTCTCTTTCCCCTTAAGATTTTTGACAACTGTTTTATATAACGTGTTCATAAACCAAATTGACCAATCAGAGGACGGCATTTACGTTATTTCGCGAATAACCGTCAAAAATTCATGAATATCTGTCAAAAAGGTACTCAAATTCGTCGATGGACTAGGGGGCAAACAGCTGTGAAGTCGGCTATCTTTGTAATACTTCATTTCTGCTATCTAATATTCGTGTGCTTCTCTAGTCTCGCGTAAGCACGCATTTCTAGAGATTTGACATCCTCAACTGTCAGACGTTGTTGTCAAAATTTGTCATTAACAGGTTTTTAATTCATAACAATATTTTCGGTCGATTGGGTTACACAATACCAAAAAAAATTTCAATCGAAAGATTCGTCGAATATCGATTCAATCGACAATCGATACTCGAAGTCGGAGCCTTTGATTTTAGTCTCACTCAGAAGAGTCGTTAAGGAGGAGACGCGATGTATATGTGATTTGTCAAAAATCTGCTTTGCTCAGTTTCGTTAAGTTTCTTTCATTCGTCCCTACTTAATTGGGAAGTAATTCAATCGCTCTCTACTTAGTTTAACGACACTCGTTGTTAGAATGTAACTTAAATAAACTAATTAACGGTTGAAATTTTTCTTCCTGCGAATTAATCATGTCCTGGCCACAAAGTCTCGTTGGTGAACTAAAAATTTATGACTGAACAATGTAATTCGATTTGC
The DNA here is from genome assembly GCA_964034865.1 of Eristalis intricaria. Classification (NCBI taxonomy): domain Eukaryota; kingdom Metazoa; phylum Arthropoda; class Insecta; order Diptera; family Syrphidae; genus Eristalis; species Eristalis intricaria. The sequence goes on from OZ035873.1 coordinate 134,643,336, forward strand.
CCGTAAGCCTATCTGGGAACTTTTTCCCATACGAATAAAATGTCACAGTTTGGGCAGTTCGCAGGACGCGGCTCATGTGTACACCAGCTCAGATTATCTGAACTTCATTGACCAGCCTTGAGTCACAACATATATTTTTTAATTCAATCCAACTCACAATAGCAACCTTCTCACACCACGGGTCTCTATTGAGCTTAGTGTGGCCGCTCTCTCCTCTCCAGTCAAACACTCTCCAGAACCTAACGAAGATTTTCACATTTGAACTTTATCCCAATCACGGTTTAAAGAAAAATCAAAAAGCATGAAGGATTTAATCAAAAAACACGTCAAAAAATACTTATATACTTCTCAAAAAACACTTTGTCCTTAGGATTTAATTTAATTAATTCGAAGAAAAACACGACTTAAGCAATAATCACCGCGCAAAATTACAACATTCGATTTAGGTTGCCAATTTTTCAAACATCTGATGGCGATCCCCTTCCGGGCCTCCACGGGCCCCCGTCACGGTCGATCGGAATTCCGACTCAAAACCGCAAAAACATGCTGCCAACTGTCAACTGATACACTTCACTTCACCAGCCGTTGACCCCTGCTCCAAATCAGAATATCTTATGCAAATCTCTTCTCGCTTCCAAATTAGAACGGATTATAAACGGATTGGCCAGGCCACGGGCCGAGCTGCAATTGTATCTGTGCCAACATTTCAATAAGCAATTCACACTCACCGGCACTAATCCGCTGCCGGCAACTGCAGTCGAGATCCGGTGAAACCTGAGGCGTGAAATTGGTCAGTAGGCACTGCGTGCCTCTGCTGTGAGTCGTGAGAGGTAAATTATGTTTGGAATTGTATCAGTAGTTGGAAGAAGACGATACTCTCTTTCGATTGACACTGGCGAACTATTTGCATTCATTTCCAATTCAGATGCGGGTAGGTGTCAATTGGAATATCATAATTCGTGAATTGATTAGTCGGCGATGAGTCATCCTGTAATAGGCCACCAGTTGGGAATTGCGTCTTAATATTTGAACAGTCTTAAGCTTTTTCTTCTTTGTTCAACTCAAACCTCAAGGCCGATTCGTTTGAGTTTCAAGTTTGACGCTGTGAAATGCACTTTACGTGTGCATCCGCTTGATCTTCACGATCATTAATCTTCCTTATTGCGAACTTAGATTTCAGTTAACAAATTTGTTTCGGTAACGGCCAGGAGTGGCTTCGAAATACAGGTTGGAGCATGTCGAGTAGATTCGGACTTGGTGTGTTGATGGGTGCACTGACGTTCGAAATGGAAATTTAACAGCATAATCTTATATGGATGTAGGCTCAAAACCAACCGCAAGATTTGCCGTGTTTGACTGTCGCCAAATCGACATTTTTGGGTACTCTTCGATATACACCGCTACGGTGGGTATATTTTCTTCATTTCGCACCAACCTCTGTCGTGTTTGTGGCTTAGGCTGAGACAGTCACCGGACCAAACAAAACGTTTTTGATTCGATAGTCGTTTAACGATAGTCGTTAAACGTTTTTCATTTAAACACACACCAAGCGAAAGAGAATATATTTACCAAATCAAAATGTTTTGATTTTTTTTTTGCTTCGTTCAACATGTGGTCGGTCTCAGACGATGAAGTTGTGCATTGTGAATATATATTAATCTTATAAAGCTGAAGAGATTGTTTTGTTGAGCGCGCTAATCTCAGAAGCTACTGGTTTGAATTGAAAGATTATTTTTGTGTTGGATAGTTTCTTTTTTATTTAGTTTATTTATCGAGGAAGGCACTAGGCTTTATACAGTGTTGTGCAAATTAATTGGGACGAACGAAGTTTTGTCAACCAAGCGTTGGTTGGTTGGAAGCAGCATATGTGTCAAACCATGGCAAATTTGATATCGTTCGTCATGCCCTCTATTGACTTCAGACTTTGAAGCCATTCAACACATCGAAAACACGACTTTAGGGGCTTGACGGATGTCTTGCACGATCTTTTCGAAAATAATGTTGAAAAAGTCACATGACAGCGCGTCGCCTTGTCTAAAACCTTTTTTGACATTGAAGGTCTCGGTGAGTTCGTTACCGTTATGGAGCAGTGAGAATTCTCCATCGTCATCCTGAACAACCTGACGAGTTTGGCAGTAATGTCAAAACTAGACATGGCGTTGTATAGTTCGTCCCTATGCACGCTGTCATATGCGGTCTTGAAATCGACGAATTGGTGGTGGGTGTCGATCTGCATTTCTTTGGTTTTTTCCAGGATCTGCCGTAATGTGAAGATTTGGTCGATGGTGGACTTCCCCGGCCTGAAACCGCACTGATAAGGACCTATAAGGTTGTTGACGAATGGTTTCAGGCGCTCACACAAAACGGCAGAGAGGATCTAATAGGCGATGTAAAGGAGACTTATCCCTCTATAGTTGGTGCAGTCACAGGGGTCTCCTTTCTTGTGGATCATACAAGCATAAGCTGTTAAGATTGAAAACACGTCCACTCCTTACATGGTTTAAAAAGAGAGAAGTTAAGTTGTTTTTTTTTTGTCGATCGTTTGCAAAGATGTCACCAGAAATGCTTCGGTCGGTGAAGGTCGCACTTTAGTTAGAACGTTTACAGACATTGCATCTATTGGCAGGATCTCAAGTTTAATGCAAACCTTAAATGGGACATTCCGCTGTATTCACTGTACAACGTGGGATTATCAAAATCTCTAAAACTAAGTTTTAATTTCTAGTCCTAAGATGCATAGCCGCCTTCAGAAGACAGAGTGACTGGTTTTATTCCGTATCTCGTATGCGATCTTCTGTAAGAACCAAAGTTCGGGTGCAGAACTTTTTTCTCGAGGAGACCAATAAATTCTTCATCCGCTTTTGACATTGTACATTTTTCTGCTAGGTAAAGTCTACTTGGCCATTCGAGAGACGGACCCTATTTTACCATTGACTCTTACGACTGAATAATAAGTGGTTAGCAATATAATATAATATGGGTGGCGCGACAGTCCGAGGCGGACCTGGGCCCAGCTTCTCACCAACCACTGCATGTTATGCATGCTATTGTTCCCTCACGCGTGGAAGGTACCTACAGTTTGATGCCGACTCCGAACGGCGAAGTTGAGAAGCTTTTTCTAGACAGGAATACTCTTTGAGCATTGTCAGTGACTCGAAAGATGTGGAGCCGTGAAATATGAAAGGTGGTTAATTCGGGTATCGAACCTGGGAACCCCTGCTTAGGAGTCGACGCACTTACCCACTACGCCACGGCGACCCACCCCACAGAATAAGCTGGTTGGAAGGATTTTTTCTCGGTACAGATGTTGTTCGTACTGTTTACTGCGAAGCCGAATTAGACGAAGTCCTTCACATTGTGACGCTCTGTATGTCCATTATTGAGGACAGTGTTACTTTAGTTTGCCCTCTTTCACTGCCAAACCCATTTTAGCTGATCCGTATTAATTTTCAACGGTTCACCGACACATGTGAATGTAAGAATTACGTTTACAGATAAGTTTAAACAGATAAAATGACATTTATATAATTCCTTGAACATCTGCTTGATCAGCTCATCTCATCTGCATTATTGTATTTCAGAATCCCTAGTGTTGCCAAAGAGAAGACGGCTATTGTAACTGATATAAAATTGACCCAAGTTACTAATGATAACTGTCTTGTATATACATATATATGATAAAGTTCATGCCTAAAATTCAGAATGGAGCATGTTTCTTTACGGCGCCAGCTTAATATTTTTTAAAAGCTTGGTCAATGATATCAGCAAGTTCACATTTAACTACCATCACCGACTGCATTTAAGTGTACCTTCTCCTTGTCGAAAATTCGGGTAGAATACATAAAAAAAGTTGCAGACATTGGTGAAGGGCGAACAGTCAACTGACAGCCAACGGATATTTCTCCGCATTCACACATTCTTTCTCACCGCATCTTCATCAGTTTTCGGTTCGGCTTATTCGTGAGCGACATGAGTGGATTTTGAGGCAGGCCACAAGAGGTAATAACACGTCTCCAAATTCGCAAGTTGGAAATGAAGAAAAGGAAATAAAATTCACGGCCAACAGTCAAACGATCTATCCAGAGATCACCTAAGGTGGGATTAACAATTGAACGAATGTGAGTGTTATTCATGAATGAACAAATTTCGTTCAGAGAAGAAGGTGGAATTGGAGCCGTGGAATTCAAATGCTGTTCATATCAGAAATGGAACCTAGACATCCACCGTAAGAGTCGGCAGAGCTGCCCACTAAGCAACGGCGGTAATTTAGCGACGAGTACGAATGGATAGCAGCTAGTAATCTATCTATATACATGTATATAAATGAATCGTTATTTCCCTTGGTCACGCTATAACTTGAGAACTGCTTTACCGATTTCGTTCATATTTGTTTTCTAAGTTTCCTAATACTTTGTAGAAGGTTCTCATGGAAAGAAATATTAAGAGAATGGCCCAGGAAATTGGTTAATTTCAGAAAACCATTATTTCAACTGTGTTTTTGAAACTAATGGAAAACTAACGGAAATATTCGGCATATGAGTGCTGTGGGCTTGAAATTTTAATAAAATCCAAGCAGCGTAACCGATTTATTTGTATTTCTTTTCTGTGGATATTGCAGATATTTGCAAGAGAATGAAAATATGGAAGGCAGTGGGCCACAGATCCATGATCTTAATCCCATCGCTTACAAACTGTACAAGAATGCTGTTGGAATCTAGATTAAAATTAATCCCTGTTTCCCTTGGTTACGCGATAACTTGAGAACGACGTTCTCGATTCTCGTGCATTTTTTAAGAATTAACAGAAGTCAGCTACATTGACACACATAGCATTTGACAGGTCGTGCGCCAAAATTAATGAATTTTGAAACAATAATGAAATTTGAAACAAATTCGTAATGCCAAACACAAAGTTAAAACGGATCGATTGGCTTTCCGTCCCAAATATTATGAATTATCTCTTACCAGGTTTATTTATCTGGGTGAATTGATTTAGCGTACTGTATCTACAGAGCCACAGCAACGCGTGGCCGGGTCAGCAGTGTTGTTAAAATATTGTTCATATCTGAATTTTAACTTAGATGTCCCGCGTAGGAGTGTGCAGGGCTGCATACTAAGCAATAGCGGCACCTTAGCACGAGTACAAACGATGAAATGATGACGGGTTTGTTTTTCAACGGTAGTCTCCAAGTTCTGTCCCAGTCCCTCCGCGACACATGGCGACAGTCAGACAGATAATAATCACAATTCGATATTCAAAGAATGCGATCAGAATGCCTTCTCCGATCGCCCTGTTTAAAATGCAGAGTCAGTCACCAGACTGTGCAGTCTGCGGCGAACATCGGGTTCATTGTCATATCTCGGACTATAATCACTTGGCTCCCCAAACCAGAAGCAGTCTTGGTACAAATGAAAGATGTCATCGATATAGAAGCCATAACACTTAACGTTCGCCCCATTCAAGATCACAGCAGATAACATCTCGTGGGGCTTTCATTCCTTAATCCACACCTTCATCGGTCCCCACTCATTTGAATGACCACCCTGTGCCCAGTGCGATTTATTCACTCCCTAACGAGGGGTGATTCCATTTAACGAGCACATAACAGAAGCGTCGTCAATTGTGAGGCGTCCAGAAACCAATCAGTTGCACCCACTCTCGACTTATCGAGTCCACCTCTTGGCGTGTCACAAACGGCTCCAGCGCCGTAAACCCAGTGATTGGCCTCTAAAACAAAAACATAACTGTAATGAATTCTCTCTTTATAGCTTATTCTCATTATTTAATTTCGACCCTCTCTCCCCTTCTCGTCCACTCAGGGTGTGGTGAACCAAACGACGAGACACGTATTGTAGGTGGTCAGAACAGTGGCACCAATGAATTCCCATGGATGGCACGTCTGAGCTATTTCAACAGATTTTACTGCGGCGGCACTCTCATCAACGACCGATACGTCCTCACAGCTGCACATTGCGTCAAGGGGTAAGTACTGCATACATTTGTAACTCTCTAACCACAGCTCGTATGTTTCATCGACGATGGCCATTCACACCATTCAATTGACATTCGCCCAGTGCGCCGCCGGCCATTCTGCCAGCGCAGAGCAAGACGTGACGCCGCTTGTAGGCCTCATCCCAGGTCCCTCCCTCGCCGGCTAATTGCCGTTTAATAGTTTATAAATGGCAGACTCAATAAATTCCAGCAATGGGTCACTCCTGTCGCGAATATTGCTTCTGGGCCGAAGTGGGTTGGTTTCGGTTTTGCTGTGGACACGGCGACGCTCCGTTCCAGATTCGATGCGACTAGACGAATCATCGAGGTCGAGGTTGGCGTATTACTTAACCCTGAATAGAAGTTAATTTCTAGGTCTCGGTTGCTTGTCAAATACCACTTCAATCTGCAGCGCGGGACTTTCGTTTTTGATGGCCAGATACCCTTTTGCGGTGAAATTGAATTTGTTAACAATTAAAACGAACATAACCACCGGACGTGCGTTCTCTGAAGTACACGGTTGCCGTCTGTGTCAGTGGCATGGTACGAGTAGCCGCTGTCGTTTGAGCGGTAGTCGTTGCTGCAATGAAAGTTGCCCAAAGTATTTATGACAGTTCGCGCAACAGCGTGTGCGGGTAATTAAACAGATTGGACGGTTTTGTGTTTGTTTTAAGGTTGACACGAGAAGGAATGGCAACGATCTTTGTTTCTGCTGCATTTCACTTTGCTGCTGCTCTTATCCCCCAAGATTTCATCGGCCGATGAGAGAGAGAACGAGGAGTTCGTTGTGTGTTCTGTCGCATTAGCTTTCGCTTCATGTCCCAGCGGCGGTTCACACATGGATGACACGGGCCCGGGTGCGTTCGGCGAATGCCAAATTGTCAATGCTCCGAAGGCTAGAAAGGGGGAAAACTCTTTGCCGCACGGACAGCATACAGAAGTTACAAAGGAATTTCTCGACTTTTATCATGACGCCACGAGATTACCGATGACTAGGCTACCTTTCAAAGTGTGTGACTGGTTAGTCAGAGTAATGTGGGAACCAGCAAACACTGGCGATGGAAGCAAGTGGGACGCGTTGCGCAGAAGTTAATGGGTGGAGTGAATAAAAATTGAGTGTGATTGTTGTTTGAACATTTTGGAGGGAAGACTCCACTTGGTGTGAATAAATAAAATAGCGAAAATCCTCTACTCACAAAAATTTGGTAGATGGGCATAGTACAGAGATATTATGATAACAAATAAATGAAATGAAGTGAGTGCTGCCTCCATTTTTGTGTGAATAAGAATGAAATTTATTGAGTGAACACTTTAAGAAGTTGAGTGTATACTGTGAAGTCACATTCAAGAGAGAACAAAATGTAGCTCTTTGTAGATAAAATGGTGTTTTATGAACCACACGAGGGCTTTCACCTGACCAGTAATTCATATTCGGTTCGTTTGCTAAGCCGTTTATCCAAAAACGAGCTTTATCTTCTTCTAAAATTTCTCCAACCTCATCCAAGACCGTTCGTCTCTTCTGACGATCGAGTGGTTTTAATTCTTGAGCCGCAGCCCTGGTGTTATTGGTATCTGCGTCGACTCCCCCGCATTTAAACTTTCAGTGCCTTGGTTCAATTTCCGGTAAAACAACAAAAAATGCTTCACCGCGTCACCTTTGCGAGTCACTGGCAATTCTCTCAAAGAGTGAAACTGTCCAAAAGCATCTCAAATGGAGTCGGTATACAAATTCAGGTTCCTTCGCAATATTCTCGGCACATCGGCCAATCCGTTGTCTCACCAGCACTACAATATCCAGCAACGCAAATTTAGTCTCAAATTGTTTTGTGTGACTATGAGTTTGTGACGGGAATTATGACCAAAAATTGGAGTTAACGCTCTTAAACTTGCCGCCACCTACTGTTCACAGCGAACGTTCAAAGTGGTCAAGTACAGATTCGAAACAACTGCTACTGATGAATTCATCACTTGTCGTCGAATTCTAAGCAACCTAAATTCTCGACATGACTCCGTTATATTTTTCTTTTGATTTCAGAGAACTGTGGTCAGTCGAAACTCACCAAAACCGGTGCATCTCATCAAAACCGGCTTTTGTCGGGCGTCATTTCTTGAATCTTATTTTCACTAAATTGGGAATCGATTTTAAAAATACTTATGCCATGGGGCTAGGTGAAGTAATCTCAAAAATGTTTCGACGCCATGCTAACTGCTAATCAAGCCCGCTTAACTTCCACTCGGTCTCATTCAACTCATGTTTGACCCTTCGAGCTCTTCCAAACTTTTTTTGGGTTAACTTGGATCGAGTTATCCTTAAGCCAGAATGCTTGGTGAAATATTCCCACAAAGAGATCGACTAATTACCGCCTAAAATTGAACGTGTAGACTCTAAGCTCATCAAATCTATCGATGTCTTTTGTCGGGCGCCATTGCTTGAATGGTACTTTGTCCTGACAGTCGAACACTTAAAGCAAGATCCCTGAGGTGGATTAATCTTAAAAACTTTGTGCTTACTGCTATTGCAAGCAGGTTAAAGTGAGTGCCTTTACTCGCAACTCATCAAATATGTCCTTTGGCCAAACTTTGACGCCCCTGTTGGAAACAGTTTTCGTTGACTATGGATTGATTTAGACTTAAGCGATGAGGCTTGGTAATATAATTTCACAAAGAGGTTGACTGAGGATCGCCTTCTCCGAAGTCTTTTGTAGGGCGCCAATGTTCCAAACCTATTTAGATTTGCCTCGAGGTAAATTGTCAAAATCCGAGAAGCGTTGAACCCAGAATCTAAGTGAATCATACCCATAATCGTGTTAACTGCTGTTGCAATCGACTTAATTCGTGCGTTAACTCTTCGTTGATCCGTTACATCTAACTGAACCTCAACGATCTTCGCTAAAATGCCAAAAATTAAATAATTTTCATTTAATTTTCCCTGACGCCCGCATTCACTCTTTTAAGCTTCATATCCACCATCGGGACATCACAATTTGGAACCAACAACATTTGCGTACCACGTTTTCGTCTTCAGACATATCTCTTCGCATCTCACGAAGGAACTCTTTCCCATTCACTTCGTCAGAAAAAACACTTCGGCTTCGCCGTACCCTGTTTCACATTGTTAACTGTAATTCGATTTCCTCTAGCAGTCAAGAAACTGAGTCACGCCATAATTCTAATAATCGACACTAGAACAAACGAGAATCCAAGTCAGTTCATAAATGTCTTCATGACTTTCATCCACCGTGACGTACCAGCTTCCGTCGCAACCGGTTCGTCTCGCTAATCGCGATCTCTCACTGCATCCGGTACAGATGAAGATATTAACTAGGCGAATGTGCAATCAAGTTCATTGCAGCGAAATAGGTAACCTGGCCAACCCACATCCGTCCAGGCCTTTCATGGCTGCATTGATTGCTCCTCGTTCCAGTGAACATCAAATCGATGCCATCCGGTAGTAAGTGGATGTCCATTTCAAAGGCAATCGAACCCATTAAAATCGATTTATGCCTCGGAAGGAGATCCCCAGCTAATGACCCACACCAACTGGTTTCTGCACTGCGAATGCAGAACTCGTTCAAAGGCGGACGTGAACTCCCACTCCTTTGGCCATCAATCATGGCATGCTGCGATTCCAATTTGAATGCGCGGTGGAATACGAAATTACACGGCATCCTCACTCATCGATCTCATCCTCCATTCATCTTTGCAGGTTCATGTGGTTCATGATCAAGGTCACTTTCGGCGAGCACGACCGCTGCAACGATGCCGTCCGCCCGGAGACTCGCTTTGTGCTGCGCGCCTTCAGCCAGAAGTTCAGCTTCTCGAACTTCGACAACGACATAGCGCTGCTGCGACTCAACGACCGCGTCCCCATAACGAGCTTCATTCGGCCGATCTGTCTGCCGACGCTTGCGGGTAAGTGCTGCATTGTTGTCCCACAGAGGGTCTTGATTGAGTTTCATTGTTTGACAGACGCGACGTATGTGGGCACCAAGGGCATTGCCACTGGCTGGGGCACCCTCAAGGAAGACGGCAAGCCATCGTGCGTGCTGCAGGAGGTCGAGGTGCCTGTCATCGCCAACGACCTCTGCGTTCAGGAGACGAACTACACGCAGAAGATGATCACACAGAATATGATGTGCGCTGGCTACCCGGGCATCGGAAAGCGGGATTCCTGTCAGGTGAGTCGATCTAAATCAGTGTCAACGGAAACCGATCTGAAATGCATTTATTGTTCTTGCAGGGCGACTCTGGCGGACCACTGGTAGCGCTAAGACCAGACAAGCGCTACGAGCAGATCGGCATCGTGTCGTGGGGCAACGGATGTGCTCGACCCCATTATCCGGGCGTTTACACAAGAGTTACAAAGTATCTGAAGTGGATCAATGAGAACTCGAGAGACGGATGCTTTTGCAATGAATGATGTGAATTGACGCCATCCGGCTCCTCGTCGTCGTCCTACTCCGTCCAGATTGCGCAGACGATGGGCGCTTGAGTCTTCCTCTTCGTCGTTCTGGTGAATTCTAAGTGATTCTAGTTAAGACAGTTTAAAGGCATATGTTTGGTTATGTGTGTGTCTAGCTAAGTTAGGAGCATAAGTCGTGTAGTTTGCATTAGATTCGCTTGTAAATTGTTTAGTGGTTAACGATTAAATTAAAATAAAACGTTCTTTTTTGTACCGAAGTTATTGTCTATGCCTTACTGTGTACTCGAACATTTATCAATGCTTGGCGAAGAGAACGTGTGAGTGGGTGAGTATCCGAGGATTGGGATACTGATGGCTACGAGTGGGAATATTGGTGAATATGTATCCTGCCGGGGCATTAGGTGTCAAATATTCTTGTACAACTCGTACGGAGAATCAGCAATCCTGAAATTTAGCTTCCAAAGTTCGCTTCTTACTTTAAAAGTCATACTTATTTTTTCGACTGCTAATCTAGCTAATCAAGAAATATTTCCTTTCTTGTAGGTTGTTGTTCATTTTGCTGTAGTAGGCTCTGTATTGGGATGACTGGGCTTCATTTACAAATTTGTCAAAAATTCTGTGACCAGTTTTCTGAAGTTTTTTGTTTTAAAGATTCCTGTTGTTCGCTTGGTGTACAATTAAAGCTATAACCGCATTCTGATCCTAGTGATTGCCATTCTTGGACAATCTTCATTTAGTATCTATGCACTTGCGCGAGTACCAACCTCGGATTTTTGTCCTGCCTCGTCGCATTGACTTTATAAATATAACCGAAATGAATTTTATGAGTGTTCAGGAACAGGGGTGTTACTCCAGTCTTTAAATGCAGCATGTAATTAGGTGAATTGCTAGGAAGCTTAAAAATCCGCCTAGGAAAATATCTGAGGAGCTTTTCCACAGTTTCTAAAGCGCCGTAACCCCAGACCTGTGCTGCATACAATAGGATAGAAGAGGCTGTGGCACGGAATATTTTAACTTTTGACTCATGCGAAACATTTTTATTCTGAATGCTGTTTCTCCAAACCGCACAGATCGCACGCTTAGCTTCAGCTCAGTTTAACTTTAAAGTGCTTCTTCATATTTTGGTTTGACGTAATAAAAACACCAAGTACTTGGCTTGTACTGCTTAACTATCTCAATCTGTTGGCCTTGAAGTCTCCATTTTTCACCTCGAGCGTACCTCGATGGAGGCGTCTCTAAAGATCATCATCATAGATTTTTCTAAATTAACAGATAAATGCCATATTATCCATCATTAACTGCATGGTATCTATTGAGTCGGCGAGAAAAACTATGTCATCTGTTGTTCCACCGAGATTTATTCCACCTCTGACTTCATCCGTTATATCGTTTATAAACAGGATAAACAGCAATGTACTAAGCACGCAACCTTGTTTGACTCCCATTGAGACCTCAAAGTCCTCAGATAAAAGGCAACCATCCCAGATACATGATTTATTATTACTGGGTCGCCGGGGCGTAGTGGGTTAGTACGTCGACTCCTACGAAGAGGGCGCCAGGTTCAATACCCGAATTTACCACCTTTCATATTTCACGGCTCCACCTCTTTCGAGTCACTGACAATGCTCAAAGAGTATTCCTGTCTAGAAAAAGCTTCTCGACTTCGCCGTTCGGAGTCGGCATTAAACTGTAGGTCCCTTCCACGCGTGAAAGAACAACAGCACGCACAACACGAGTGGTTGCTGAGAAGCTAGGCTCTGCCCCTCTATGGGCTGTAGCGCCACCCATATTATATTATTATTATATTATAGCTCTTAAAACATTAATGAATTACGACGAGATTCCGTACTTATATAACTTGTAGAAAAGCATTTCTCGCCGGATGGAGTCAAAAGCCCCACGAAAATCCACAAAGAAAGCGTATAATTTTTTACGTTTCATTTTGTATATCTCTACAATATTTAGAAAAGAAGAAGAATATGAAAAGAAGAATATCTGGTCTATGCTTCAATAGTTTCTACGAAAACCAGCTTGAGATTCCTTTAAAATGTTTCTATTTTCCACCCACTTCGTGATTCTATTGAAGAGCACACTGGCAAACAACTGAGCAGATGTGCTTAAAAAAAATAATATTCCTCTATAGTTTGCCGGATCATCATTGTCACCTTTCTTGTGGAGAGGAAAAATTATAGCTTTCTGAAAAGATTCGGGCACATCAGCAGTTGCAAATATTCTACTGAATTCTACTGTAAGAACTGACAAGAAATCTGGTGAAAAATTGTTGTAGTACTCAAAGGGAATACGGTCAATTCCTGGCGCTTTATTTTTCTTGGAGTTCTCGATGGCAACTTTTACTTCTGAGGTGGTAAATGGTAAGTCAAGAAGTTCACCCACGATCATAGGTGCTGCATACTGAAATGGGAGGGATATTTGAAGTGCATTGAGAAGAGTTTTAAAATGGTCTCTTAATTGCTCTGCTTGCAGTCATAATGAAATTGAATTGGTTTTTCTTTTAATAAGCTTAACCGCTTTCCAAAATTCACCTGATGATCTCGACCCATTTATCGATGCTATACTTTGTTCTTCGTAATGTAGTTATTTTGCATTGCATAGTTCCTTGAATTTTTTATTTGCATCCGCGTAAAGAGTTCTAAATGTTCTACAATTTTTCTTTCTAAATAATTTAAAAAACGAGAATGAGAGAAGAAATTCTGATTGCTGCTTTTAGGTTTTGTACTCCTCGGCATGTTTAGTGGAAAAGGCGAAGTTAAATAATAACACCGTCTTCGTTAGAGTCTTCGCCCATACACACATAAAACCAAACAAATAATTGGTTCATCCAGAGTGTATAGCAGCATGTCACAAGGGCACTGCTTGGTGGAGCAATATTTGTATAGACTTGCCTAGGATGTCATTATTATGAGTGAAAAAAAAAAACATTCAAAGTCGTATGCATGTTTGCTGGGCGAATATCTCAAGACTGCTTCAGTGGTACAATAATTTCTTTAGTTCCTATCATCTACACATCTGCCCACAATCAAAGTTGCAGCCGTTTGGGGCAGCGGTTACATCGATGCGACTCGACCGACGGGTTGAATCAGCAACATCCCATCCCATCCCACCAAGTACTGCAAATGGAAAATCCAGTTCAACTTATTACCGTGGACTCCCTTATACTTCCTTCGGTTAGTGTTGACGTCGTCGAGATGCCCGATTGCGTTGGTGAGTTTATATGTCACCGGTGTCCGATTGTGACGCCTAACCTACATATCGTCGGTAAAACCTGAAAAATGTGTTACTCCACTTTAAAAAATTTTACAGGAGACTATTAAAACTTCCTACTTTCTGAGATAGTGGTATTATTGCCCGGTATTTGATATGGTTTCATGCGGTATTTCATCAACGGCTTCTTCTGCAAGGGACGACAGCAATCTTCTCTAGACAGCGCGATCTTTTACCAGAAGTCATCAATTTCAGACTCGATTTCACATGATCGAGGTGAAGTTTTTATCACCACCGTTAGTTAGTTAGTTATAATTGACTTTTATTTCAGTAAATACATATTACAATAAAAAGATATTAACATGAGCCATATTGGATTTGGCCCATGGCCGTCTTCCAGGTTGACAAAATCTAAAGTTAAGATATTTATAATATTTAGAAGTCATCGTCTATTATGCAAGTTAACATCCAAAAGCGCAGCTGTACATAATTTGGAGCTTGTTTACTCAGATGCACATGCGCAAGAACTGCTATTCTTCGCGTAAACAAGCTATTTACCTTAGGGCATTTGCGTAAACACTTTTTTAGCATGCGTAGCAAGTGCATGGTGAGCACCGCTAGCTTTTGGTTAAACAAGTTGTTTACCCAAAATATTCTTATAAAAAGCTTGTGGTCGGCTCCGGATGAGCAGTTGCGAAAGTGACCTCAACGAAGACCGAAGCTAACTAATGAATATAAAATTAATAGTTAAATAAAATTTGACAATAAAACTGGTGATTTGAGTTTAATTTACACTTTCTATATTAAAGTGCTGCTTCTTCTTCTTCTACAGTCCGGAGTGGACCTGGGCCTCAACCAACAAGCCTCTCCAGCTAGCACGGTTTCTGGCTAGCTGTCTCTTTCTCTACCTGGGTGCGCCACCTTAAACGCAGGCGTCCTCGGTTGCGTTGTCCCACGGGTTCGGAGTCGAAAAATCTTCGGGCCGGAGCTGAGATGTCCATACGCTCTACATGGCCTAGCCATCTTAAGCGTTGGCTCCGAAGACGCCTGCCTAGACTCATGTCGCCGTACAGCCCGTACAGTTCGTGGTTGAATCTTCTCCTCCAGAAACCGTCAACGCAAACAGGACCAAAGATCACACGCAGAGCTTTTCTCTTGAACAGACCAAGGACTTCCTCATCCGCTTTTGAGATTGTCCATGCCCCCGCGCCGTACAGCAGGACTGGGATGATCAAGGTCTTGTATAAAGTCAGCTTGGTCCTTCGAGAGTTGGCTCTACTACTCAATTGCCTCTTGAGCCCATAGAAACAGCGGCTGGCAAGAGTTACTCTGCGTTTGATCTCGGTACTGATGTTGTTTGTACTGTTTACTGCGGACTTGACTTGACTACCTGGAAGTTATAGCTGCCGATTGTGACACTCTGTCCAAGACGTCGATGTTGTGTGTCCTTTCTTCTCTTAACGCACGCGTTAACGCATATTTCGCTTCGCACCATAAGCATACCTCAAGGGTGGTGTGGAAAATGCTTCTACACAATTTTCTCACTTACACTTTTTCAGAACTAATGGACTTTTTAAGACAAGAATTAGTTTGGACTTTAATAGGCCCTTTCATGAGCATCTTATTGGTTCCTCACACTGCGACTACGTTGCGAACAAAACTGCAGGAAGAAAAATAAATTAAATCTTTTTGTTAATGAACAGCAAAAGTAAGCTTTTCACATATCTTCAGACTATCGTTAGAGTCAATATATTTTATCCAAAAATAGAGGCGATGTGTTTGTCGTTTTCCTTAAAAAATCGAGTTTCCCAACGACGGTTCTTACTTTTTCTCATTGAAAACAATCTTTTGCAATAATTAATCGCTCATTTTACAACAAAATGGAAAATATTCGGTTTTAATTCGCAAATCGGTGGGTCGCCGTGGCGTAGTGGGTAAGTGCGTCGACTCCTACGCAAAGGGTGCCAGGTTCGATACCCGAATTTACCACGTATCATAATTCATGGCTCCACCTCTTTCGAGTCACTGACAATGCTCAAAGAGTATTCCTGTCTAGTAAAAACTTCTCAACTTCGCCGTTCGGAGTCGGCATTAAATTGTATGTCCCTTCCACGCGTGAAAGAACAATAGAACGCCCAACACTGGTTGCTGAGAAGCTAGGCCCAGGTCCACCTCGGACTGTCGCGCCACCCATATTATTATTATTATAATTCCCAAATCGCGGTTTCTTAATTTCAGCTGTTTGCTATCCACTTCATTTGCTTGAGGGGAAGTCTATCAGCTGTTCCACAGCTGTTGCTGTTCTCAAGAGCTCACACGAATTCACAGACACGGCATAAAAAGCGTGTAAAAAACGCCGTCAGATGAAATCAAGGGGCAAGGGTGGTAGAAGTTGGATATCTCTATTATAAGTTAGATAGATAGTTATTTTTTCAGATTCTTTTAAAATGTACATGGTCTGAGTTACCGCACATTATCTTACACAGAGATTTGATACCTAATTGCATCTTTCTACTGAATTCATGATTATACTTGTTTCAAAAGATATAATGAATGTACAAATTAACATTTGAGGAAAAAATAGATTAATAAAGTAAAACCTCATTAAAGTTAGTAAATAAAAAATGTATATTTATGAATTTAAATATGGCAAGAAATAAATTTGTTTAATGCCTTACAGTAAGTATAAAAATTTAATAAATAAGCACATAGATACATGAATAAATAAATAAAGAAATAAATAAGTAAAGAAATAAATTGATAAATAAATATATAATAAATAAATAAATAAATAAATAAATAAATAAATAGATAAATAAATATATAATAAATAAATAAATAAATAAATAAATAAATAAATAAATAAATAAATAAATAAATAAATAAATAAATAAATAAATAAATAAATACTAAATAAACAAAAATGTACATGTATGTGCCTATACGAACAATAAATAAGTACAAACGAATGTTTATTACCACAGTTTCTTGGAATTGCTTGGAAGTATTGCAGATCAATGTCTAAGAAAATAAATTTCTTATTAAAGGGTTTTCGGAGCAGTTGCAGCGACTTACAAATTTTTCGTTAAGTGTGTTTATCCTATCAGAGATCAATTCAACATTCGCTCTTCTATGCAAGGATTTTGTAGAGTAATGCCACGGGAGACTTAGCATAATTTTTAAAAGTTTGTTCTGCGCAATTTGTAACTTTGCTATGTGACATTTCGCAAAGTTATCCCAGACCGGACACCCATATAAAATTATTGCTTGAAATATTACTTTATAAATTATTATTTTGTTTTCTAGTGATAATAGAGATTTTCTGTTTATGAGTGGATATAGTAGTATTGTACTTATATTAATTTTGTTTAATGTTTCTTTTGTGTGTTGGTTAAATAATAGTTTTGAGTCCAGATGGATTCCCAGGTACTTTACGCGAGAGCTCCACCCGATTGACACATTATCCACCCGCAAAGGGTTGGAGGGAATATAGCAAGCTTTCCTTTTTCTTGTGAAAAAGATGGCTTGAATTTTTTCCTTATTCAACTTAATTTTCCACTTAGCAAGGTAGATACTCAGAATTTCCAGCCCATAGGATAGATTCATCTCAAGAACGAGAGAAAATTTATGGGATGTAAAAACAGCTGTGTCATCCGCGTAAGTAGCAATTTCGCAAAACGGGAGATTGGGAATATCCGAAGTAAATACAGAATACAAGACAGGACTAAGAACAGAACCCTGCGGAACCCCAGCATGGAAGTATTTGATTTCCGAAAGCACATTATTAACGGATACACTAAGTGAACGATTACTAAGGAATAATATGGGAAATTGAGGCGAATCATTTTAAATACAAGACCATCATGCCACACAGAATCGAAGGCTTTTTCTATGTCGAGCAGAATCATACCTGTAGACTTGCCTTGAGCTCGTTGTTCTTTGACATAATTAACAATTCGTAAGACTTGGTGTGAAGTGCTGTGTGCATTCCGAAATCCAAATTGTTCGTATGGGAGAATATTTTGATCTCGTATTAACTGCATCAACTTTTCTTTTATAACCTTTTCTAGTAATTTACTTAGACTACTAAGAAGGCTAATTGGTCTGTAATTCTCAGCTTTATCAGGAGGCTTTCCAGGTTTATTTATTGGAATAACCTTAGCAAGTTTCCAAGCATCGGGAAAATATCTGATTTTTAAGCAAGCGTTTATAACAAAAGTTATAAGGCTGATGCCAACTTTGGGCAATTCCTTAAGATAAGTGTTACATATTTGATCAAATCCAGGGGATTTCCTTATCTTGAGGTTATTTAGATGGAACTCAATGTCATCGTCATAGACATATGCGCTTTGTGGAGTATCACTGCATGATATATTGAAATTATTTAGCTGTGTACTGACCAAGCTGATTGTGGCAGGGTCACCTAAATGCTCCGAGACTGAGTGATTTTTTCCCAAAGTTAGAAGCAAGTTCGTTTGCTTTGTCAACATCAGAGTATATGTCATTTTGCAAGGGTGGAATATGTCTATTTTTATTTTTTATTATCTTAGCAATATTCCAGAAGGGCTTTGCATTTTTTTCCAGCTTCAGGAGATAAGTATTCCAAGTGATGTTATAAGTTATCTCTGATATAAACGATGTTCGGATATAGGCAACTTTGCTGTGCCGTTATCAATTTTTGTTGCATTTAACCGTAATATTTGTTTAAGCTGAGGCGGCAGTTCATGTGTTTTTTTGTTTATTTTGCTAAAACCTTTATTAACTTTGCTACCACCTTTTTCCTGATTATCTGCTACCATTATTAATTTCCAAAGTCCCATCACTACCTGCACTCGTTGTCAAATCATGTGTTTTTTCTTGGAAGTGTCGTAAGACCCAGAGTCCATCAGTGGCAGCTACTTTGATGGCTTCTTGACAACGCCTCCAAACTTCGCCTCCGATTGTTTGCGTATTCGGCGCCGACTTAGAGATAGATTCTGTAAACAAATTAAATTTTAATGACTTCTCCGGGTGCTCACTTCATTTTTTACAGGATTATTTTTGATTCCAGATTCATAGTGTTGCCTCCTATTACACCTCTGCAGAGATCAGAGGCCTATCTGCCACGTCATTCAACTTCCTTTGAACTGCAAATGAAAATAGCGAATGAATCATTCTCGCAGGATCTTGCCTTAAAGAGCCTCAAAAGCACCCCGCATAGAGGAACAAATTGAAGAAAAACTGTAGTTCGACAGCCAAAGCGCAAACTTCCTGCATTTGATCCGCAACGCTTGGCTAAGCCTCTCCCATTATCTCGTCAGACATGCCCACAATCACAATCGAGTCGATTCCACTTCCAAGTAACAGCAAACAACTCCATATCGTACCCACCACTCCACCTGCAGTCTGGTTATGATGATGTAATACTTGGAGCGCGCTTGACACCAGCACCGGTCGCATCAGCCATACCCAACGAGGACCATCTCATTACCCACCGGCAACAGTTTCCAGGAACGCGATAACATCCAGCCAACGACAACGCGAACGTCGCGCTTAGTGCACAGTGCGTGAGTGCGTTCTCCAAAGTTGAAGAACATGATTTGTGGCATTCATAGGCAGCAGGCACACAAGGTGTAGCCGCTGGAGGAGCACAATAAATTGCAATGATTGCACCGCACACCACAGACGAGAGGGAACTCTACCGTTCCCAGTTGGCGATCAGAAAAATACAGAACGTCCACGTCAGAGACTCGTTTCGCCAGCGAGCACTGCCAATGAATGGAAGCACGACGATGCGACGTGAACCAGAATCGCTTGGTTCGCTTAATTGAAAGCCCTAAGTGGATGGGTGTACAGAAGACAGCTCCGAGTACAAGAACCGACTTGTGGTATGCGCATCCAATGAAACGTATCCCGACACGGAGAAATACGGAAGTGCGATGCGATGGCGAGCACGAATGTGTCGTGCTGCTGCTGGTGATGCTGCCGTTGGGAGTGCAAGAAGACGTCAGCTTTGGTGCGACTAGCACGCCAGGTATGCGGTTAATTGCGTGAACGGGTTGCCGGCGAAGACGGTGAAGATTGTGAAGACTTGTTCAACAGTTATTGTGGCTGAGTGTCCCGCGCGTCCCATTGTTCGCAATAAAAATTAATATAACGACTTAATTGAGCTTGCTGTGAGGTTCTGTTGTGGTCTGTTGATAGGGACCGTGGGAGAGTGCAGCCTTTGAGGTGAGGACAACGCCACAGAGGTTGCGATTAGAACATTCAAACGGGCTGTGTTACTGTGGATGAGGAGATGATGATGAAGTGAATGCATTTCTTCGCAAATCATTTCCGTTACTACGCCTTCTCAAGCGACCACCAATCGACCGTGGATTTGGACTTCATCCGCAAACATCCATTCAGTCTCCTTGTTCATTCTTATGGTTTAATGACCTCGACAGTAAGTTGATCAGTGTCATAAGGGCGACGCACTCATTTCGCATATCTTCATAAATAGAACACGAGTGAAGGATTGCCGATTCAATTTTGACGAAGTGAGAGTTCGTGTCTTCATTCAAGAGTGTTTCTAATCAACCACCTATTCTTTCCTAATGAGGACACCTAGGAAGTGGGCGCTTACCCTTGAAACTCATTTACTTCCGAGATTTTTCGGGGCAAGCAACTGGTTTGTTACATACAACACCAGTACCGAGATTAAATGCAGAATTACTCTTGCCAATCGCTGTTTCTTTCGGCTCAAGTGGCAATTGAGTAGTAGAGTCCTCTCTCGAAGGACCAAGCTCACATTATATAACACCTTGATCATCCCTGTCCTGCTCTATGATGCGGAGGCATGGACAATCTTAAATGCGGATGAAGAAGCACTTGGTCTTTGTCTGCGTTGATGGTTATTGGAGGAGAAAATTCAACCACGAACTGTAAGGGCTGTACAGCGGCATGAGCCTAGTCAGGCGTCTACGGATTCAACGCCTAAGATGGCTGGGCCATGTAGAGCGAAGAGTCTTCGACTCCGAACCAATGGGACAACGCAATAGAGGACGTCCACGGAACCGATGGCGCACCCAGGTGGAGAAGGACCTCAATCAATTTGGCGTGCGCAGTTGGAGACAGCTGGCAAAAGATCGTGCCGGCTGGAGAGGCTTACTGGTTGAGGCCCAGGACTGTAGCGCCACCAGAAGAAGAAGAAGAAGAAGAAGCAACTGGTTTCCGTCGATTGGTGGGCAGTCTTCTCTTGTCATTCAAAGGAAGTCAAAGTCAAAGGCTGCTGAAAATATTTCAGTTCGTCTGGGCTTTCATTTGAACATTTTGAAAAGGGCGCCAAACTTCTTGGGTTAACGTGTACTCGCCTTCCTGTACGTGTCCGGTATCACTTCAGGGTGCAATTCGCAATACTATTTCTTGGTTCACCTTAACCTTCGTCCTATAAAAGCTAATGGCTCCCCAGAAGTGCTTAGATCCCGGAAATTGGCTTTGACCGACTCTATTTTCTGACAAAAAAGTTTGAACTATAAATTCTTCCGTCGTAATCTTCACCAATTAATACCCAAAAATCGTCTACAATGACAATTGCAGTCTCAGTCTCCTATCGGTCTTGGCATTCAACTTGAACAGAATGGCAAAGAGTTCTGTGTCCATTTTCCTATTCTCGCTTCATTAAATGCATCAGAGTTTCGCCTCTATAGCATACTATAAGCCGGACTTCCTCCTGATCTGAATTACAGGTATCTCATTAGCGGCGATCACAATCAACAATTTGTGCCGACAATATGTTTGAAAACCGTGGTTGATGGCCAAATAGTCAATGTGAACGCTCGTTCCAATAAAACGGCAAACTTGTTTTGCTTTTTTGACTTTTCAGCTTCAGCAAATCGTTACGAAAAAATGGCTGTGTCTGAACGCCACTAGTTGTACAAATGTTCAGTGGCAGTTTATATTGTGATTCAAGAAAACAACTAAGTTCACAACTGGTTTCAAATAAACGCACTTATTTCAACAAGGCGATTTTCCATTCATACTGTACTCAGTCAAACTGTAATACCGGCAGCCGAATCCAATTTCATTAATTCCGACGATAGTCATGGACTTCTATGATTTCATTATTTATGTTTAGTACAGAATATATTAGGTTCATCGATTATTCTTAAATGTGATTTGGGTTTTCTTATATTAGTAAACAAAAAATGCTGTCATAGTTTATTTTTGTTAAATTTGTTCAGCATTCACTCTCTTACCGACACATTCCTTGACGATAGTTTGCAAGGAAACTGTAGCATACTTCTCGGCGACTAATTGTGAGTCAATGGTTGTGAGCCATAATAAACACTTTGCGTACAGCTACGAATGAAAATCCAACGGCATGACTTATGCATGTAGTCTACTACTTTATCATTTTTTTTTTTAAATCTGAATGAGTGTTGAATCCTGAATCACGTGTACTCCCTTTTCAAGCCTACTCATTGCAGCGGTTGTGAAGATTAATGTTCAAAGATTTATGTCTGGTCAATTCTCGGCTCGTGGCTTAAAGTCATAAAACAATTTACAATGAATCAAAAAACAACTACGTCAGTAATTATCATAATTGTAAGATCAACTTGAAATATCTGAAAGATCTTGCGCCCCCAAATTGTTGAAGCTCCATTCTACGTCTGTCATATCGGCTGTACGGCCAAAGCGTTCAATAAAACGTGAAAAAAAAGTTTTATCAAAATGGGTGTTGTTAGGGCGACGTACTGAACGCTTCGCCCGTTGACGGTACCAATCCACACGAGATATTAGAGTGAACAATGCAGCTAGAAAAAGTCACTGCTGGATGTGGGTCTTGAGCTGTCGTCATCATCGGTCCATGGTCTTTGAGAACGATGTTGGCCAGGCGATCACCGTCGGCCGTGCTATAAGTCGATGACTTCCAACTTCTATTCGCCCTAATTGGTTATGGACCGCAAAGACATGGGGTTTCAGCAGAATGGCGGCGCTACGCGCCTCACAGCGCACATCACCTCCACAAACTGGCCACCGAGTTCGTGCGATTTCAGCCCATTAAACTTTTGCTTGTTGTCCGTTCGAATAAGCCACAAACCACAGGTGCCCTCAAAGCCAACATTAACCATGCCATCATTCGTTCTTGACTCAAGACATCTGTTCTTCTCATCTTTTATCATTGCTTCTGAACTAGTCCCATCTATGTAAGCCGGTAGCAATGAATTTTGGGGCGTTCGCCGTCCCTCAATACTGGGAGTCCTCGAATGATGTTGTAAAGTCTACTTGCCCACAATCTACTTCCGACTGCTCTCGTCTGAACGAGCTGCATCGTCGATTTCAGTCTATACGTCGATACGTAGGTCGTTAGCTCATTTTGAAAAAGGTTCGAATTAAGGCCGATGGTGATGGTCTTTAGGGAAGCACGTTCCAGGTACAGAGATGTACTACCACTGATCAAGTTCACCAGTGTCAATGGACATCTAAAGTCGTTTCGCAGATCGGCAAGACTGATTTATCCTTATACAAATACTCTTAACCACTTACTTAGAGTGGCCAGATAAGCCAACGACCCTTGAAGGATCCAAGCCTGAGCTATAGCTGCCCCCATCGATGAGGCCCCTTAACTCTTGCTTCTAGTTGTCAAGACCAAGCTGCCTTGCGTCCGTGATGACTGGGTTTTTAACCGGAGTTACGGTCGTCCTCAAATACCCTTTTAACTGGAGCGTTCGTATCCATGCGCTCGATGTGGCCGAGCTGCAATTTTGTATTCAGTTTTACATCCACGCCCCAGTACAGGTCGTAGAGTTGGTGGTTGTGTCTTCTTCTCCATTCGCCTTCCTCAGAGACGGGACCATATATACGAAGTAGAATATTTATTTCGAATGCACAATATAGCAGGGCTGGCAAAATAAGAACTTTGTAGAGCATGACCTTGGTCAGATGTTTCGAGCCCACTTGTTGCGGTTGCCAAGGGCGATTCTACGTCGGATATCGACAGTGGTGTCGGTAGTGCAGTTCATGTTTGCCGCGATGAAGACAGTAATTTCCTCGCGAACAGTCGAAATGTGTCAAATAGCACTTTTGAGGCGTCTTGCTGGAATCACATGCTGACCAGGTTTAGCTCCTGCATTTCATGGACAAATCGTCGGTAGTGGGCGTCGAAAATAAGATGCTATGCCAGACCGTTCAGTGTAAGTCCATCCAAGATGAACGGCGCTGTTAACTGATCATGTTAAGGCTGACCACGCGTCCTCATTTAATTGGACATGTCCTCTTTTTTCGAAAAAACATGCAATTTGTCCTCGTGTTGGGTTTCTTTCTTTCAAAACTAATTCAGAAATGTTCTGGATCTTTCTGGTGCGAACACGACTTAAAATATATTTGTATTTAATGGTGGAAATGGAAATGATGCCTTAAACGTGGAAATTAATGTATTAGCCGTTATTCAAGGTGCTTAAAATACCATCAGTGACGGGATTAATCTCTGGATGGGTTTGATTGCTTGACCTGAATGCATTTAAACAAAACGCCCACATGCAGCGACATCGAATATACGAATATGAATAAAACTCTGTGGCTGGTGCAGTTACGCAGAAAAATTCTACGTTGGATATATGGTCCCGTCTGCGAGGAAGGCGAATGCAGGAGAAGACATAGCCGCGAACTCTACGAGAAGGAGAGGATGTAATCGCGGGTGCAAGACAGCTTGATCTTGATGACTGGAATCAGCGTGCACAGGACCGTCAAGAATGGAAAGCAGCTATCGCTCAGGCTCGGACCCTGCATGGGGCACCAGCCTGATAAGTAAGTAAGTATTTGAAAATTCGCTCGTTACTTGAACGTTTTTTTTTTACAAATTTTGTTGTTAGATTTTCAACACAGTACGGAGGGGTAAATGAACGAACAGAGGTTATGTTCATGCAGTCGATTTATTAAAGTCTCATTTGAGCAAGTTACAATCTGAGATACTAGGACATACTTAATGAATGCACAACATAGTGTTTGTATTTAATACCTACAAACTGCATTCACACGTTCAGGTAACTAATAATAAAAATTATATTACAGCGTTTGCATAAATCACTTAGAATAAGAATTTTTTTTCTGCTCATATTACTTCTTCTTCTGGTGGCGCTACAGTCCGGGGTGGACCTGGGCCTCAACCAGTAAGCCTCTCCAGCCGGCACGATCTTTAGCCAGCTGTTTCCAACTGCGCACACCAAGTTGATTGAGGTCCTTCTCCACCTGGGTGCGCCATCGGTTCCGTGGGCGTCCTCTATTGCGTTGTCCCATTGGTTCGGAGTCGAAGACTCTTCGCTCTGCATGGCCCAGCCATCTTAGACGTTGAATCCGTAGACGCCTGACTAGGCTCACGCCGCCGTACAGCCCGTACAGTTCATGGTTGAATCTTCTTCTCCAATAACCATCAACGCAGACAGGACCAAAGATTGAACGCAGAACTTTTCTCTCGAAAAGACCAAGTGCTTCTTCATCCGCATTTAAGATTGTCCATGCCTCCGCATCATAGAGCAGGACAGGGATGATCAAGGTCTTGTATAAAGTCAGCTTGGTCCTTCGAGAGAGGACTCTACTACTCAGTTGCCTCTTGAGCCCAAAGAAACAGCGATTGGCAAGAGTAATTCTGCGTTTAATCTCTGTACTGGTGTTGTTCGTACTGTTCACTTGCGAGCCGAGGTAGACGAAGTCCTTCACTACCTCGAAGTTATAGCTGCCTATGGTGACGTTTTGGCCAAGTCGTCGATGTTGTGCCTCCTTTCTCGACGACGGCATATACTTCGTTTTGCCCTCGTTGACCGCTAAACCCATTTTGGCCGCCTCCTCTTCAATGACAGCAAACGCCCCATTGACGGCTCGCTGTGTTCGACCAATCACGTCAATGTCATCTGCGTATGCTAGCAGTTGTACGGACTTCTGGAAGATCGTGCCTCTAGTGTTGGCCTGTTAGTCTTGCACGATCTTCTCCAGGACGATGTTAAAGAGGACACATGGCAGCGCGTCGCCTTGTCTAAAACCTTTTTTGACAGTGAAGGTCTCGGTGAGTTCGTTAACGACCTTGATGGAGCAGCGACAATTCTCCATCGTCATCCTGCACAACCTGACGAGTTTAGCAGGAATGTCAAAACTAGACATGGCGTTGTATAGTTCGTCCCTATGCACGCTGTCATGTGCGGCCTTGAAATCGACGAATAGGTGGTGGGTGTCGATCTGCATTTCTTGGGTTTTTTCCAGGATCTGCCGTAATGTGAAGATTTGGTCGATGGTGGACTTCCCCGGCCTGAAACCGCACTGATAAGGACCTATAAGGTTGTTGACGAATGGTTTCAGGCGCTCACACAAAACGGCAGAGAGGATCTTATAGGCGATGTTAAGGAGACTTATCCCTCGGTAGTTGGCGCAGTTGAAGGGGTCTCCTTTCTTGTTTATTTCACCCTTATGTGTCCGGGCTCAAGACATAGCAGG
The DNA here is from genome assembly GCA_964034865.1 of Eristalis intricaria. Taxonomy (NCBI): domain Eukaryota; kingdom Metazoa; phylum Arthropoda; class Insecta; order Diptera; family Syrphidae; genus Eristalis; species Eristalis intricaria. The sequence continues at coordinate 134,669,416 of OZ035873.1, forward strand.
GACCGAAGGTATAGAGGGAGAAAGGGAGAGGAGGTACCTGTGCACATTGGTCTTAAATATCTGCGGGTTGTAGTCTTTGGGAAATATTAGGCTGGATCGGGCAAACGATACTGAGATTCCACTCTTCGGGCATGCTTTCCTCCGACCATATCTTACAGGTGAGTTGGTTCATGTACCTTACCAGCTTATCTCCAGCTGCCTTAAACAGTTCCGCAGACAGTCCGTTCAGCAGTGCACCAGCAGCTTTATTCGACTTTAGTCTCAATATCTTGACTTCGTCTAGGTCGGGGGGAGGGAATTCTCGTCGATCATCGTCAATTGCGTTGAGTGCAACATTCTGCCTGACAGCGGTATTGGAGTCTTCGTCGCCGTTCAACAGTCTACAGAAATGATCTTTCCAGATTCTCAGTATCGACTGCGAATCTACTTCGAGTTGTCCCTCTGCGTCACGAAAGGCTCATATTACATTATCCAGAAATAGCGTTGGACTTCGCAAAGGGTGCGTCTTGTCACCTCTCCTTTTCATTTCACGTCTTCCCAGACCCCAGGGCCTTGAATGCGATTCCATCAGGTAGGCGACCACTTGGCAGACCCAGGATGAGATGGTTGTACCAAGTCCATAAGCTCGCCTGGTTACGCTTTGGCATAAGCCCTGATGCGTTTAAGCCGATGGCGGAGGATCGAGTTGCCTGGAGATCTCTCATGCGTGGTTTACCCCCGCGACCTCTTTAGTGGATTATGCAGGTCAGCAGATGATGATGATGATGATGATTGACACAAATTAATTGCAAATTTTGACAACTATTTTTATGCATTAGTTGTAGTTGCAATATCTTGCCATTTCTCTCATCAAATTATGCAAATTGAATTCAGGAGTTTTCAGAATTCATGAATTAATGTATACAGCGGACCTCATTTTTTGAGTTAATTTTAAAGGTATGGTTTATGAATAGGCTGTATATGTAAACTTAAGAATAGGAAGACTGGATGGCGCAGTTGGTAGAGTGCCTGCCCCTTGTTAGCGGGGTCCTCGGTTCGAATCCCAGTAAAAGCAAAGTTAATACGCTGTTTATCTGTTTTCAAATCTGGTCCAGTCACCATTTGCCGTTGGGATCAAATTAACGGCACTATCACTGGAGTGGTCAATCGGTGGTAGTGGACTAGCAACCCGCCTACCTAACCTAACCTCCTTCAGAATATATAAATAGTTCCAGTTAAGTGGACATTGCAATTTTATTCACGAAAGTGCATGTTACAATATAAGAAAATTCTCTTAAAAATACGAGTCAAGTTCTGAACACCCTCCAAACAACGTACATGGATCGTGGGAAAATTGCGCAATCTGCCGTCATTTTTCGCACTAAATTCACGAATCTGGGACCATTTCCTACTAAAATCCACGAATCGGCCGCCATTGTATGGTGGATCCATGGTTTGTGTAGAAGTATTTCTGAAATACAAGGGAATACCACTACTCTTGCATTTTTCTCCGGTGTGGACTAGGGGTGAAGTTGGATACCTCTATTATCTCTTATCTCTGATCTTGATCGACCTCAGACATTCCATCTGTGCCCCAAATAAAGCTTTGTATCTACAAGCTGCGACTGGAAAATTGTCTACTTAACCGCCCTTCTGTCTTGCAACTCCTTTGACTTGACTTTCTATGCAAAAGAAAACCCAAGCGTAATTTTTTTCCCTGAACATCAGCCGCCTCCTTCATCCATCTTTCGTAGCGCGCTCCAATGTCAAGTGCATTGCAATTTCTGTTCACTGACAAATCTGATTACCCAGACGCCAAATGACCCCCTAATTGATCTTATTACTCTCTACCGAGTGCTTATACTCAGCTCACGCAATCAACATGCGGCATTAAGTGAGGGATTAGTTCCACTTGCGCCATCCCTTCCGGCTGACTCCCTTCGAAGGTAATTGTCTCACTTTCCACAATCGTCCCATTACTGCAATTGCATTCGCAATTTTCCACCATCATCTCGAGTCGGAGAATATCCCACGCATGACTTCCGCGGTGTCATACGATCGTACGAGTTGAGTAAGATTCGCTGAGGAAAGTGCTTATGCGTTTCTCGAAAAGGGAGAAGAGAGGGGTTGCATCTGTTGCACCTCTCTCGACGATCAGATTTCGCTCAACTAAAAGTGTTTGCTCAGATGATGCCCCTTTTCTTCGTGTACCTTTCCAAATTGTTCCACAGACAATTCAGTTACGCAAGAACTGCACTTGATTGCTAAACAAATCTAGAAAGACGCTGCGCCGAGCTGCAATCCATTTCAAATGCGAGTCGTCATCCGGTTCAAAAGACAAACTGTCAGCTCCCAATCCCATTCACCACCCACCGTTGGCGTTGAGGACAAGTGTTCGCACGCAAGAGATTCAAAGCACGAGAGCGCAAATAGAAACAAAAAAGATAAATATTTATCTGAGCTAATTAGCATTCGCTAAACTTGACACAGTATCTGTGAAAATGCACGATGTGTCACAGATACCTTCTTCCGGTGGCTCCGATCTGCGGTATCCGATGCGGCAAAGCATTGAGCATTAAGCAGAGTCGAAAGTAAGTCGATGGCAAGCCGTGGCTTCCTGTATCGTGCCCTAGAGCTACAGCGGCCTAGGTCAAGGCACCCAATCGATCTGCAAAAAAATATGCGAAACCGGATTTTAATAACCACACGAGAGGGAGGCATACATTCGCGAGAAGACTGGAATTCGGCCGCCCCAATTTTGAAACGCCATCGCGCTTCTCTGACGAAAGCGTAATCAGTTCACCTCGGGCCGGGAACAACAGCTCCGAAGAGCGGCATTAACCCGCCTCAACCCGGCTAAGGTTGCCGCAGTGCTCCACCTTGACAGACGTGTACACATAATGGGGCCCAAGTTGATCGCGCAGTTGAACTGCAGTTCATTTGTGAAAGCGATATCTGCTGCTCACGGGTTGATGATCTCCATTGCATCATGGCGCGGCTCCTGGTGCGGGCCATTGTTGCGCGTGTGTCTGTGGACCAGTATTGGTGCTCTTAAGACAGGTCTTGCTCTTTCCCGCTCTTGATTATGCGCATAGCCGATGAGATAATTCTTTTGTGGCCCGACTCCATCGGTGTTCAGCCATCACTGGAAGCGAAAAGAAACGACAACAACCCTGAACTTTACCTTGGCGTATCGTTCGCAGTGTCAATCGGCTCGGAAGCTGCTGCGATTGGAATGGAGTCATCGGTTGACGTGCGTGATAGCCAATTCTAGTTTGCCATTGAATCGGATTCGTGTGCTTGGCCTTTGGCAAGAACGGATGCGTCACTCCGCAGTGACGTGGTACATAGAACTCGCTAGTGACTCATGGAGAATGTGTTTCAGGCGTGAGACGACTTACGTGGAGCGACGAAATCGAGAGCAGCCTGCGTAAGCGAATCTGATTGCTCATGGATCGTTAAACTTTCGACGTGGCGTTTGGCATAAATGGCAGTTGTTTGTAAACGTCACAGAAGAACAGTAATCAGTGTGGGCGCAATGAGGGAGAGAATGAGTTGATCTATTGTTTAATGACCTGCGTTACGTATGGAGACGCTTTTTGTAGCCGCAATTCGAACACCTCGAACTAGAGCGCGGAGGTAAATGATGCTTAAGCTTACAGCTGTTGGTTGATGAATGTACGTTGTCACAGGCGGAGTTCGCGTTGATTTTTGGTCAGAAACACTTCAAGAATATGACTTTGAACACTTCTTGCAGGTGCTTGACGTTTGCCTTGGTTTATGTCTGCATAAGAATCACGGGCGATTGACTAAACTTCATCTCAGCTTTGAGTAGATGTCTGCTTCCTGAATCAATATATGGTTAAATGAAGAGGCCGTCTGATGTCTGATGTGGGCGCAAGTAATTCAAAGAGATGCAGTTCGTCTACAACAGAGGGTAATAATCTACATGTACATCAGAGGTATCGGTTATTTGGACTTCAATCAAATCTCTCTCATTCTCTGGCCGTTGTGGCAAACATCGGTGTTGCTAGGTCTGCTAACAACAGGCTTGTATAATTTTGATAATCCTGCCCAGAGTGTGCAGAATGACGATGGGGAATTGTATTTACGTGACAGGTTTGGTCATAAACTCACCAGGGCCTTCAATGTCATAAATTCACACACGGCGACCAGCCTTCATGTGAGAAAATCTTGCAGAATTGACTTGCAAACAAATCGGGCACGATCTTCCAAAATTTCCTACAACTGCTGGCAGAAGCGAAGTACATTGACGTGATTGATTGACCACAACGAGTAGTCAATGAGGCGTTTGATGGCATTGGAATTGCATCGGCCTAAATAGATTTAAGGGTGATTGAAGGCAAACCGAAGTATGCACATATGTTGTGTGGTGAAAAGAGTTGCGGTGAAAATAAATAATGTGAACAGAAACACTCTGTCAAGTGAGAGTTGGTCACTTAACAAAATTCACGCGTTTTAATTGAGATTAATCTGCGAATCCTTGTTGTTATTAAGGACTACTGACGTCTTACGGGACCTTAAGCAAAAATAAGGGAACTTTCACAGTCGCAATCACAACTGGCCGACCAGAGACCTATTTCCTCAAACTACAAATTACAGCCGCTTATTTGTTTCACAATTAAAAAATTGTAACCTAATTTTGTGTTTCACAAATTGCAAACATATCCCCGAGAAATTTGTGAGAAGAATGCAAGACAGTCGTGCGAAAAAAATGTTGGCTACAAGTTTTAAAAATTGCCGTTGCACAGGAATAGGCGTGTAGCTTGCAACAGGTTTCACACAAGTTTTTTGATCGTCGCATAGTGGTCCGATTATTATGGGAGCCAGTGTACCGATCTTAATTTGAAACTCTCGCTCGTCCCATGGCCCAAAAATTGTAGAAGTAACTCACAAATCTTAACTATAAGGCTTGTGTGTCTGACCGACGCTCCGAAACTACACGTCGAAGAGCTCTGAAATTTTGAACAAAAATCATTCTATTTCATCAATTTTTAAGTCGGTACGACATACGGTTCGGCAGTTACAAGCACTTTTTAAACGGGAATAAAATTCTCAAAATAAGGGTGGTTGCATCAATCCGGTATGAAACCATTTCAAGTTGCGTAGTCGTAGATATCAACCATCCCCCAGTGTGTTGCAACTTCCATATATACACACACAATTTTCATATTTTGCTTTGGTGCAACCATTCAATTTTTTCTACGTCTCAATCGAACATATACGAACGACTGCCTGTGTCACCAAACGAAAAGGAAACAATAAACATTTGCGCACTTTTCTCAATTTGTCATACCCAAACTATCTATGCATGTACATATACACAGCTATACACAAACCATTCAATTTTACTGAAATTGTGAATATCGAACTTCTGAACGGATTAGCCGATTCAGAAAAAAATTTCAGAGCTAGACTAATTACATAATGTGTTACAAGATAGGCAAATATTTTTCATGGTTCATGAAGTTTGCCTTCAATTTGCACAACAAGTGAACATCGCGCGAGTCATATACATGTCAACGCCAGCAATCTCGGATATGACAGGTCCAGGGGTTATTCATACACACGCCCCAGCAGATAAGGATGTCATAGTCCCAAATGCCGATGTGGTCATACGATCGCTAAATGGAACGATCGTTAATTAAGTAATAAAATGACTGGAGCTCGAATGGAATAGTACGCAATACAAAAGGGACCAACCACTTGAGCTCACAGTACGATAAGGATAGGAGGAGATGCAGATTGAGAGAACAATCGGGGCAGTCTCCAGTTCGACGAGAACGCGTCAAGTTCTCAATTATTAATATTATGGGTGGCGCTACAATCCGAGGCGGACCTGGGCCTAGCTTCTCATCAGCCATTCGTGTTGTGCGTGCTATTGTTCTTTCACGAGTGGAAGGGACCTACAGTTTAATGCCGACTCCGAACGGCGCGGTCGAGAAGCTTACTCTTTGAGCATTGTCAGTGACTCGAAAGAGGTTTAGCCGTGATTAATGAAAGGTGGTAAATTCGGGTATCGATCCTGGCACCCTCTGCGTAGGAGTCGATGCACTTACCCACTACGACACGGCGACCCACCCACCCACGTTCTCAATAGTGTTAGATTATTTTCTTTTTTGTTAAATAAATGTTTTAAGTTTTTTACAAGTGTTGTTTTTATTTCTATTTTGGATACACATGGATACGATACAGTAATTAAAAATAAATATATAATTCGCGCAGGTGCATAGGTTGGAATTCCAAGAACTTTTTTTATGAATCGCTTGATATCCCTTCACGTTGTGTGTAAGTGGTTGAGAAAAAACCGTAATTTCCGTCCGTTTTGCTGCAGCACACATTGATAACTCAAACTTCTGTATGCACACAACTGTACGCACACAGTCAATGAATTGTACTCATTATGAGTAGGGATGTGAATGAGAGATTGGGATAGGCATCAATGACAAAAAAAATTCAAATTGTTCTCTGAGTTCTGGTTCGAGCAGTCTTATTATTGTTTTAAATTAAAAAGTGCGGTAATAATGCAGGTAAAGTACCGGTTGAAGAAACTAACCCGGGCAAAGCCGAGTACGAAATCTAGTAAAGATATAAAATCTATAAAATTTATTTTTTTCATAAAAAATATATGAACAATTTTTGTTTTAATGCGGAAAATTTAATTTTAATGTCATCTCTGAAGTCGTATTAAGTCTTGCAAGTAAAAAATATTCAGTGGACTCTCCCTAAGTCGAAATCCCTTGAAAATTCGACTTAGGGGGAGTCCACTGTATATATGTATATATATGTATATATATATATATATATATATATATATATATATATATATATATATATATATATATTTAATTCGCCGTTCGGAGTCGGCACAAAACTGTAGGTCCCTTCCACGCGTGAGAGAACAATAGCACGCACAACACGAGTGGTTGCTGAGAAGCTAGGCCCAGGTCCACCTCGGACTGTCGCGCCACACATATTATTATTATATTCCTCACACATACTTTCATCTGCTGATTTAAAGTTAACTTCAAGAATGCTTAATATACCAATTTCAAGTGGCACAGCAAAAGGGCGTCGAGGGATTAAACAGAGCCTAACATCTAAGAAACTTGCTTAAAAAATGATCCACATGAAGTTGGTTTCTGACTAATTTATTTTTTTTTTCAAGTCATACCAAAGCTGTTACCTCAAACCGTTTCTTAATATTGGAAGAATGTTACGTACCAGAAAATTTAATGAACTCCGCAGTCTTTCATCTTTTTATTCCTTTAGTTGGCGGGTTTTCAGTGCTTCGCCATTCCCTTTTGTAGTATCAATTATTAATTCGTACACAGTAAAGCTCGTAATTGTTTATTATCGAAGTTTATAGCTCCTTTAGCGATCGTAAATAATAACTACAAATACTTTTGATTTCCAATCGTGTGCTCGATACCTTGTGCCGACATTTCAGTTTGGGCAAATAATCCAAATCTATTTTGTGATTTATGACAGATATGTTATCTTGAATATCCAAGTATTTTTGTTTTCAGTAAAGTGAATTGGATGCCTACTTTTACTTTCAGTCAGTAAGTGTGTTTCTAATTCAGATATGTATGCAACGTGTTCTCGTTCTTATAACTCTGGCAGAACTGAAGTCCTTGTTGTTCTTACTTCTTTGACTAGAATATTTAATATAATATTTGTTTAAATATACAATTTAATATAATTGGTGAGCCTTCCTTCCTTGCTTTTTGGCTATTTCTAAAACGAAATTTTCCCATTGAAATGTCGACGGTGACTTCTAGGAAGTTAACTAGTTCAGTAATCCGTTCAGTGGTACGATCTTTGTAGGTCTAGGTGTCGCTTGCCACTGCGACATGCAGTGCCGGCCCGAGGCAAATGGGCGCCCTGTGCACACCCTTCAGTTTTAGTAGCATAAGTCGTTTCCAGATTATTCAAGAGTTTGAACTTCAACTTCAGCGTTTTATTTTATTTATGTATCCCCGGTTGGCCTATGCAACATATGTAGTGCATTAAATAAGAAGGCATGTGTACATAGGAAAAATTAAATTGAGGAAGCTAAATTTTCTGAACATAGCTTTAGCAAATCTTTTATAGGTTCATCATAGTTCAAAGAGAGTGCGAGGCGGACCTATGCCTAGTCTTTTATAGCAACCTTTCCACTGCAAAATAAAAGTTGATGGGACCTTCAGTTTTACGCCAACTCTGAAACTCGAAGTTTAGCAGGTTTATTCTAAACAGTGACTCGAAAGAGTGGAGCCGTGAATTATGAAAGTTGGTAAACTCAGGTATCGAGCCTAGCAGGCTCTGTGAGGGAGTCGACGCACAGCTACGACCACACTAAGAACTTAATTTTTTTTTATCAATCTTTCTGGAGTCATGGTTATCCTAAGGTAATTTTAATATTATCTTGAGCTTAGAAAACTACGTTCTCCTGAAGCTAATGTGACTGGTATTTTGTTTAAAACTTGGAGAACAGTAGCTTAGCTATAACATGTTTCTAGCGCCCAAAGTTGCATGTATCTAAGATGTATTGTATTAATGCATAGTTGCTTTTCATCGCAAAAATCGAGCCGAGAAGACTTTCTTTCATTATTTGGTTCACATTTTGAAAATTACCTTCGTTTTTTGAGCAATTTGCTTTCTGGTTTCAGCAATCTTTTCCGTGGTCGAAGCTATACCAACCAAAAATACACACTCTCAAACAAATATGTCAAATTAACGAATCTCCATAATCTTAATTTACGTGTAGAATTTATTTCTGCACGTATGAAATTTAGTCATTTGCCGTATATGTTACACAAAATCTCATCAAGGCTGTGCACGGTAATTTCTTGCACAACCACTCAAAAATGTCCATAGGAAAGCATCTCATAATAATGAACTGCAAAAATAAAATGTCCACGCTCAAAAGACTCCATAGGAATTGAGTCTGTTACTATGAGATTTATTCTTGACGACATTTTTACAAAGTTGGACACGTCATCTGAATTATGGCATATAGAAGACCACAGACCACCTTTCAACGCTCTAACGTAGTGTTCCCAGAAGCTAAAAATCACGTTCAGCTGGACGACGAGACTTTCTATATCCTTCCTGGTATCCACTTTCCGGGCTGCTTGGCCGCTTTGCCTCCAAGTGAGTAGGTTAAAGAAACAGACAACATGCTAAAGATCGTGTCAGCTGAATAGGGCTGTTGGCTGAGGCTCAGGTCCACCGCGGACTGTAGAAGAAGAACAATTGCAAACAGTGTCTGGTAGATTCTTATTCTTTCCGACCAAGGTCCCCCTTCTCGGATCAGCGTTCCCACACTTTTGGTAAGGCAGCGTACTCATCGCCTTGGAAAAACGTACTCAAATGTATCAAAGGTAGTACGTTCTATTAAGCGCTTCGAACCAATTCATTAGCAAACATTCTCTTATTGTGGTCTCAACAGTGTCTCACCGCGTTGCGACTTTAGTTTTTATTTTATTGAGGATCAACATGTAGGGTTTTTTCTCAAGGGCACTTGAATACCCTTTAAATGTTGAACATAGTACGAGCGTTGAGAAAATAGGAATGGCTTAGGAAAGAGATACCGATGCACATTGATTTTAATCTGAACATTATAAGGAGAGGGAAAGATAGAGTTGGGTAATGCATTTGCCATCCGTGTGGTACGGCTAAAGAAAGATGTATATAGCCGTTCGTCCAAAAGCTGAGTGTAAGCTGATGGACATTCCTAGATGGACTTGTATCCCGGTTGTATTGTTTAAAAGGAGGATTTCAACCGGATAGCTCAGCTGATCATCGCTTGTGAAAATATCGATAAAATATTTATTTATTTATTCTTCCGTCTTTCAAGTACAAAGCTTTTTAAGACTACTGATAATAGTAATAACATTTCATATCTTATTAATAATAATGCCTAGTATAAGCAGAAATAATAAATACTCTACTCAAAAAATTTAAGATTTCATTTTTACATTTATCTCTACTCATATTAAAGTCTATAACATTTGCAAATAAGTTGAATTTTATGCTAGCATTAGTTAAAGGATCATTTTGCGCATAGTTTGTACTATGCCTCGAAACATAAAAGAAATCTCTAGGCCTCAGATAACGAGAGGGGGTTAAAAACACTGAACATGGAAAGCAGCACTCGACAATCAATGTGAGCAGTAATGACGCCATGAGCGAAAATAACTGAAAAGTCCTTCTTACATGTAGTTGCTTTAGATCGATAAGCTGACATCTAGCATTATAATCTGGCATATTTCAATCCCACGACATCTTTCGAAGAGCAAACCTAGTAAATCTTTTTTGTATTCTCTCAATACGAATAGCGGTATTGTTATATAAAGGATTCCACATTAAACAACATTATTCTAATATAGAGCGAATTTACGAAACATACACAGACTTAAGAGTGTAAGGGTCTTGAAAATCTTTTGAATTTCGAAACAAGAATCCTAGCATAGACTTGGCCTTTGAAATAATATAGTCTATGTGCATAGAAAAAGTCAGTTAAACGTCGAATATAACCCCTACATCTTTATGCGAATATACTCTTGTTAAGATTTTATTATCAATCGTATATTTATAGATTATAGGAGATAGAATTCTAAAAAATGTCAAAACTGAGTATTTACTAATATTGAAAAGTAGTCCATTCAAATCGCACCAATTCTGTACAGATGAGATATCATTTTCAACTCCATTGCATCGGCCAATGATCGCACTAATTTAAAAATGTTTAAGTCGTCAGTGTATAAAAGGCAGTTAGAATGGGAAACATAGGAAGGCAAATCGTTAATAAAAAGAAGAAACAGAAGAGGGCCGAGGTGACTACCTTGAGGTAGCCCAGAGAAATTGAAAATTACCTGTGACAGATCATTTCATATTTTTACAAACTGTCTGCGATTTGTAAGGTAGCTAGTTATCCATTTCAAGATCTTAGAATGAAAACCAATCATTTCTCGCTTTTTTATGAACACATTATGTTGAACACGGTCAAATGCCTTCGAGAAGTCAGTGTATATGGAGTCAACTTGAAGTCTCGCTTCTTAGGCAAAAGTTTGTAAGTATAACCAAATTGGTCGAAGTTGATCTTCCACTCACAAAGCCATGTTGAAATTGTGATATTTGGTTTCGAACTTCGGCATATATATTTTTCTTAAGAACAGCCTCGAATAATTTCGGTATTAATTGGAGTTTACCTATTGGTCTGTAGTTGACAATAGAAGTTTTAGGTCCAGATTTATGAATTGGGGTGATGAGAGAATCCTTCCAGCAATCCAAAAATTCGCCGCGAGCCAGTGACATATTAAAAATGATAGTCAGGGGCATGACTAATCCGTCCTTACACATTTTTAAAAAAAAGCGGGGGAAGATTATCAGGCGCTAGGCTTGTACTAGAATCCAGTGAGGACAGCTCAGAAAGAATATCATCATTCGTAAGTTCTAATCGCCCTATGTCTGTGATTGTATTTGCTCGATGTTCGGGCCTGCAACCTATGCCTAAGTCAACAAAGATTGACTGGAAATGTGATGCAAACATATCGCATATAACCTAACGGTCATCAGTAGATACATTGTCGTAGGACATATTCGATGGAATTCCAACAGAATTACGGTAAGTATATTTTTGAGTGCTTGTGCAAGAAATTATAGTGCACAGTCTATGTGGGATTTTCTTTTGGCCCATTTTTGTTTTTTGTAAACAGATAAAATGGTGTAGCTATCATTTTTTATATTCAGAAAATAATGGTGTTCAGATAGCGTTTAGACATGCATAGGTAGCTGGTTGGATGAACAAAGATTTGAAGAATGGGAATATATCGATGAGTTTTATGTGCTTATGTACTCTTCAGAATGCGCCCCATAAGTGCTTGGCGCCCTGTGCATTTGCACATCATGCACATATTGTCCGGACATGACTTCTACAAGAGGGAAATAAAAGTTATATATTTCCCGCAAGGAGCTAAAACAATGCGCAGGTGTTCAGCTCTAAAGACATCGGGGCTGGTAATCTTTTCTCACGGAGCTTGTCCACGAACATCTACATCTAGAGAAGACTGATTGATTCTTTATTGTAGCTAAAAAGTACATATATCTTAAAACTACATTGCACAATTTACAGAGATACGGTATACACTACCTTACTTCTGAAAACTTATTATAAATTGCAAGAAAATATATTAATAAATTATTTAGGAATTTAGAAGGAAAAGCATTTTATTGGTTAACACAATGAATTATAATCACTGACTTCTTGCCATTTTTGAACACGCCTAAACGCCCTTGGATCGGCTGTCAATTCATCTACTGCATGTGGCCAACGCCTAAGTCATGGGATCAATGTCTCGTGACGTATCTCAAAACGTTCATTCACCAGTATACAGGAAACAGGAAATTCTTTCCTTTTTTCCCACCAATACGCTGAAGAACTTGCTTGCAGGCAGCGATCACTGCACTTGAGTCGAAAACTTGCTGAAAACTTTTGATAACGATTTACCCGACCGAGGCGAATATTAAAGCTTGAGCAACGGCCGAGTTAATTACACGTGTACGGCTCGTACTTATAAACGTGAGTCTAAGCTAGCCTGCGAGGCAATTAATTTTTACATTAGCTTTCAGCATGGCGCGGTGATAAAATTGGTGTACACCTTCAGCTATGCGCCGCCACTAATAGTATCTCGTATAGGTCGACTGAAGGCAATTAGAACTTTATCTGCGGGTTTATGCTCACATTGGCCACATCACCTGTATTTACGGTGCCCCGTACCAGGCTTGAGTGGAAATAATTTGGCTTCTATTTTGCGAAACCCACAGCAGCAGGCGTATGTGGTAGTCACAGTATCTGTAATTTTCGCTTACCATTAGCGGAACCGATCTCGGACTCGGAACTGAGTGAGCGATGTTCACCGAAGCCGGTGTCAGGAGTGGACTCAGGTTAAGGGTGGACGCAAAGTAATTCGTTTCGCCTAAGGCAAGCATTTGCTCAAGTTACGTTGTTAGTCGTAAAGACGATTAGTCGAGGCGTTAAGAGGAAAAAATTAAATTCAGACGCAAAGTGCACTTGCAAAAGTCATCGTAGAGGGAGAGGGGGAGAGAGAGGCACGGACTTGTGCAAGTCTGTGTCTGGTTGGATGGTGATTGAACTTGATACACAATTCCTTGATGTCGGTTACTCAAAAGAGAGAGGAAACCTGCAGAGCTGCTAACGATGATTAGTCATATTTCAAAACCTAGCTTGACGTAGACGACGTCTGACGTAAGTTCTGAAGTTGATTGAGCGAAGAAAACGACGGAATTGGTTGTCTAGTGTTCGATGGCGAAGGATGATGGATGCCCATTGACCAGAACGGTTTTAACGACTGGCTGCTAGGGATTGTGCGGCGAAGCTGAATTTGTACTTCCTTCGCTCCGATGATTGAATGAAAGTTTACACAGTTGGCCAGAAAATGTGAAAATTAAACTTCAATAAAAATGGCGTATTAAGGGCACTCAGTGTTGGGTTCATTTTATTTTTAGCTTTAGTGTCGGGGAGGAGGATGGCGGCACGGACGCTTTAGTTGCACGGCTCAGCTCGTCGGACGAGGTGGTTCTTGTCCCCGAGAGTAGAAGATAAAAATATGCAGACCATGGACGTACAACTAAATACAGAAAAGAGAAGAAGAGAGCAAAAGGAAGAGGAAATGTGATTAAGCACAAATATTAATGTTGCATAGATATTGCATGCAGAGCAAAAATAAATTACCACTTTTTCAACGACAATAAAATTCTCAAACAAAACTGCCGACATTTCAGTTTGGGCAAATAATCCAAAACCATTTTGTGATTTATGATAGATATGTTATCCAAGTATTTTTGCTTTCAGTAAATTGAGTGCAGACAATATTGGATGCATAATTTTACTTTCAGTCAGTAAGTGTGTTTCTGATTCAGATATGTTTACCATGTGTTCTCGTTCTTATAACTCTGACAGAACCGAAGTCCTTGTTGTTCTTACTTCTTTGACTAGAATCTTTGCTTTTTTGCTATTTCTAAAACGAAGTTTTTCCATTGAAGTCTCGACGGTGATTAGACCATGTATAAAACCATTTAATTTTCTGTGGTTCAAGCCCCTGCCTGTAAAACTAAACGATACCGGAAGAGGGCCCGCGGAGCCAAGGTAACTAACCTTACTACGGCAACGCTAACCTTCTAATCTAAGCCTAAGAAAACCTTACTTCAAAATACCTGCCTGAGCCCTGCACGCAATTAATGCCCTTCCAGAATCGTTTGGCGATCAAGGTTCGTGATGAACCCGACGGTGCTTGATGTGTTAGTTCTTGTAATTAGCGACCACGATGCAATGATGGAATACGATAAAGTTCGCGGTGACCGCATTAGCCTGTTTTTTTTTTTAACTAATATAAGAAAGACGCCTTATCCCCGATCATCAATTTGGATTCAGGAAGAGTCGTCCACAATTGACTAGTGTTTCGAATAACCAACGAAATCGAAAAAGAACTTGAGGAAAAAAAAAGGGTTGCTCCAGCGTCTTACTCGACGTATCCAAGGCCTTTTAAAAGGTTTGGCAAGACGACTTGAAATACACACTTAGTAGGATATTTCCGAAAAATCTATATTGCGTTTTAGAATCCTACCTAAAGAATAGGATATTTAGAGTTAAGTACGGAACGGAATACTCGGAATTTAATGAGATTGCCGCCGGGGTCCCGCAAGGGAGTATTCTTGGTCCTACTCTGGGGACATACCACAAACTGAGGGCACAATAGTAGCCACGTTCGCAGACGATACGGCTATTCTGGCTACGGAAAGCAAAATCGAGTCCCCTACCGTAAATCTGCAGTAAAGCTAGCTGTAAATAAAACTTGCGATTGGACAAAACTCTGGCGGATTGCCCTAAATGAAACCAAATCCACGCATATTAATTTTATCTACAAAAACATAGACACTATACCCGTCTTCACTAATTCGGTACAGATACCGTATTCTAATGAAGCCAAATATCTCGGGATGACGATGGATGCTAAGCTTAAGTGGAAGGCGCACGTAAAGAAAAAACGTGACGAACTTGAGAATCGATATAGAGAAATGTAATGGCTACTCGGACGACATTCCATGTTAAGCGCTTATAACAAACTGCTTATATATAAGCAAGTGTTAAAGCCTGTGTGGACCTACGGCATGCAACCTTGGGGTTGCACTAAAGCAAGTAACAGAGAATTCATACAGTCATTCCAAAACAATGTTATAAGGGCTGTCGTGAATGCTCCCTGGTATCTACGAAATAATGATATACAAAGAGATCCAGGGATCGCAACCGTGGTGGAAGAAATAAAAACTTCGCGAGGAAGTTAAGAGTTCGACTTCATGGTCATTGTAACCATGCCATACTCCAAACACTGGACATGAGAAACCTCGTGTGCCGTCTCAAACGAATAAAACCGTTCGATTTCGCGCAATGAGTACAGTCCGCTATAAACGGCTCCAGCAGGAGATTTTATCCAAAATCTACCTGCCTACCGATGACGTGAAGGCAATGCCACCGCGACCAGAAGAAGTATTGCCAGTTGAGCCAAGATACGTACTTCTTTCCGTATGAAAGATAGTATGTTCCTTGTAGTGCAGTCATAAATGCTGCCAAATCAAAGGCGTTGCTCATTCGTACGCCGAAAAAACCAATAGAACCTATTCAAATTTTCCCTCGAAATAACCGCTGTCCACTATCAACAAACAGCAACGCAATTAAGATAATCAGAAATTTTAAGTACTTAGGAGTTACCATCGACGAGAATTTTCTCTGGCGTGAGCACATCAATGTCCTGCGCATTCAACTTTAGAGCACTGTTTTCGAAATGACGTCCCTTAGGCATTACACAAACGTAGAAGTCCTAATGCAGGTGTATTACTCGCTAGCAGAGTGGCGCATTAGATACGGTATTCTGGCCTGGGGAAACGTCGGAAAATCCCACATGGATAAGATACGAAATACACATACAGACTAATACATACAGAATGCACAACAACGTCTTGCAAAAATTGTAACACTATTACCTCTAATTTTCAAATTTTAAATACCAAGATAATGTTCCAAATGACACCATTGCTACAATACTTGAGTGATCAACGATTTCAGCAACACTTAAGTCACACACTTAATACAAGAAGACGAGCCCAAGGGATGCTTGAAGTTTCGAGACCTTACAATTTGTATGGTGACCGGGAAGTATGATACACAGTCCTTAAATTAATGAATTCGCTGCCGCCGTTTTTAAAAGTCACTCCAAATTTGAAATCTTTAATTTCCGTATCTTGAAGTTTTTAATCTGTAAGCAATAAACTCTGTGAAATAAGATTGAACTTGAAGAAACCAATTGAATGAATTTAAACAAAAAACTATTTCATTTTATATTAGTTAAAGTCACTTTAAAACTTGTCGCAATTTAATATTTAAAACCACCTGCAGATAGATAACCATTTAGCTTTGCAGGTAAACCATTAAAAACCTTTAAGCCTTGAAAAAAACATTTAAGTTTGTATATCCCTATGGCAGATACGTTTTCTTCCAGACATTAACACAAAATGATGTCTCATCGTCTTCGAGGCTAGGGACACCTTCTCTTGACACAGGTTCATTTTGTTAAGGTTGTAATTCAGGCCGCAGTGGCCAGTTAGAAAGCTAGTTATCAATCTCAGGTTATCCTTGTTGAGATAGAGTATTTTATACTTATAGGAATAAGGCCTGATTAAACGTTTGGATTGCCTAAGTCCATCACCGTTGGTCCATTGGTCTAGGAGAAGTTTGTTTTCCCATTCGTTAATCAGCGTTGTAACTGCTGTCCTGTTGAACGCAGATGCCGAGCCAGACCCCACGAGAGCTCATTTGCGGATTCGTTAAATGCAATCATCCTGTGTCCTGTGATCTAGCCGAGCTTCACTTTGTTGTGTCTGGAAAGTGATTGAAGGGCGTTGTAGAAGCATTTGTCCTTTGTGGAGTCAAGTAGACGATAGTACCTTATGTGATGCCTGACTGAGAAGATTGAAATTCTAGCGCTGCTAGGGATTGTGTGGAGTCTGGCGCAGATCGTAGCACAGATCCCAACGGTACGCAGATTCTTGTGTTGGGCCCAAAGACTTCTGCCCCACAGTCTATCTATGATCCTTCTGTGAACCCTACCAGACTTCTAGGGTCTAGTGTTGGTCTAGTGTTGCCTTCGTTTTGTGCTTCTAATGTGGCCAACATTTTTATCGAAGGGAGCACCAGGCTTTGTGGAACAAATCGTCGGACAATGTGTATTTTCGGGAAAGATCCTTATTCCACAAGTGTCACGTTCAGTCCACTTTTTAGTTTGATTGCCTCAAATTCGCGTCTCGTCCATTCAGCAGTGGCACTAGTCTGAACAAATGAAGTCGAGCTTCCCCGTCTTGTGAATCTAGCCTGAAAAGTGTGGCCACACGACTTTTTTTTTTTTAGACCGATGGAGACCAGGATTACTGTGTCTTGTCAGCGTCCGTCGGGACAACATCCAACTTAACGGCACTAGCCACTTGAATAAAGGTGAAAGCATTAGGTGGGGGTCCTGCCTTGCGTCTCAAGGCTACTGGTGCTGTGGAATATGATCCTCCGATCTTAAGCTGCTGGCCTCTTTAGCAGGAGGGGTTTTCGCATAAGCTAGGGCATTGTCCCTTGCCATCGCCTTAGGCACCCAGGAGGGAGCACCCAGATTTATCTGTGACTACGCTACGCGCGTCCATAAGAACGGATGTAGAAGTGTTAGAGTCGGCGTTGACAGCTTCCCCGCGTTATCTTAATAGGCAATTACTGGAATTCTTGATTCGCTTCCTGACAATTTTCATTTGATCGGTACCACCTTTTTCGAGTCACTGACAATGCTCAACGGGACTTATTAAAGAACACTCCTCGAATGGGGTAGCAATCGGAGCGGCCACTTTAGAGGAACAAGTATCACATAGAAGACGAGCATTTCTTGGATAAGCCAGGAACATCCAAAGAAAGCAAACCATCATCGGAATTTGCCAGATGACACTTATTGAGTTCATAGTGGTTCAAGGGCTGCACGTGAGCCTAATTTCAAGCCATCAAATCAACCCAAATTGAAACTTTCTGTATGTTTGATGTACGTCAAGAAATTCATCAACAGTTTTATTCTGAGGTCACAGCGAGAATTAATTTTCTACACTCGCATGCATGAATCATCGATTGTCTGCATGAGCGTAGTTTTATTGACAATGCGGATGCATTTTGGAACAAGTTTGTCAGTTGGTGGTTGCCGAAAATAGAAACGTTTGTATCGTAAGTGAATGGCTTCCAAATATAATTTAAATTCATTCAGCTAAACCTGTTCCGTGTTTTCTATTCTTGAATAGTCTTTAACCTTTAAACTTTGCAGTGTTGTCAAAATGACGAGAGAGAAAGAGAGAGAGAGACTCTCTTATTTTCAATGAAAAAAGGGCAGATTACCGCTCATTTTCGAATTTTTCGAAAAGAGCTGTTGATTTTTGTTTTTTTTTTTTTGCAGTTTTCTTTTGCAAAAATCTTGTAAGCGTGCCTAGCTTGTGTCCTCCATTGGACACGGAAGCTCCAGCTGAGCGTTCAAGATTGTCTGATATGTCCCCCTTAGACTTAAATTCATTCACTGTTATGCTTTGGGTTTTATCTTTGAAGGGCACTCGTTCACACTGGAACTGTGTGTCAAACTGGTTGTGTGGTGAAATCCGGCGTACTAGTTTCCTCATGGTTCATCATTAGTATGAAACAGGGTTGTAGTTTGTTTTTCTGGTTTGCGTGGGATTGACCATTTTTCAAAGGTCTGAATGGTCTATATGCATTGGGCTATTCAAAAAACAAAATACATGCTTCATCTCTTGGAGAAACTGGCAACATTGGCAACATTTTCTTTGAATTTGACGGATTGATTTATAATTTCAAAAGTTTATGGGCAAAGAATTGTTTTTTGTTGAATTAATTACAAAAGCTCGTAAATTGCATCCAAGCCGAAATTCTTCTTGTGAACATGACTGGCAGACTTTTCTTTCACCCAATGGGCTTTCGAGAGTTATATGTGTTTTATTTCCCAAATGTGAACATTTTCTTGTCCAACATTTGAAAAATTAACCAGAATGTTGTGTGAAAATTGTTAATAACCAACCCGATCTTACTCAAGAATTTTCGAGATAAGCATTAACATCCTAAGATAGATGCAAGTTCAAATGCAAAATACGCCACAATGTGCCATAAGACAAACCCAAATGCACTGAAATCGATATAACTGGATCTGCTTCTACACTCCCACTAACGGAAAACATGTTTTCCGTTGAGCGTGCATTTCTGTGATGGATAGGCCTTAAAATATCCGCCACAGAGTCAGTGCGTTCGATGGACGATTACCTCGACTTCTGACCGAAATGTCGATGGCCCAATGATCTGCAGTGTAATTTGGATTATTACAACTAATGAAAACATGACCTGTAGCAATAATCGAACAGATATTTTAAACACTCCAAAAAAGCTTACGCAATATTTGTTTTAGTGTATAAATAGAATATCCTGAATCACTTACATAATATTTAAACTAAACAAACCGTTCCCTTGCAGAAAATCCCTGGCAGTCCACATAGTTTGCGGTTGCATACTTTTTTCTCCAATTGTTGGGTAATTTTGTTCTGTCCACTACATGTATGTGGCATAGCATTTTATTACGGCTTCTAATTTCACTTTGGGCTGTATAGGGGAACAAGGGGGCAGTTGATCCCCCCTTTTTAAACTACGCTTTCTTTCGGAAAGTATAAGATATACTTCCTTCGCAATTAATGGATTTATAACCCTTTGTGTTGCTTATCGTATTGTTAGAGTATTATTAGAGATATTCATTTAGCTCTTTTTCTAAAATATTCAAAAGTAACCAAGTGTCCCCGAATAAGGCAGACTTGATCCCATTGTAGACTGTAGGGTAGACTTGGTTACAGGGGGGATCAACTCTACCTTATCCATATATTTAAAAATAAAACCCTGTTTATTCATGTAAGTTCCAGTAAGTCAATTCCATTGGAACCGCTTTGTATATTTTGCGAAGTAAAACCTCGTACAAAAGCATTCGCGAAGCACTCTGAAATATCATACATAGTCAAAACCTTACCAGGATTTTGAAGCATCCAATTGTCGCATGCGGTGTTGTAGTATGCTTTTAAAGGTCCAAAAACTGTCCTGTCTAGTGGTTGAGTCTTATGGGAAGTGTGCGGAGGTATGGTGAGAAGATGAATCCCATTTTCCTTTGCAAAATTTAATGATTCAATGTCATGATTGTCCATAATTATTAATGATTGGGATTCTAATGAGCACTTGGTAAATTTTTTGAAATGCTTTAAAAAATTAATGAAGTCAACGACAGTCATCCAATCCGAAGGAAAAGTGTTGCCAATTGTGCCTAGAGGTGCACCTTTTAACATACGATCCTGCCAATTTTTCCGTGGGAATATCATAAATGGCGGAATATGATTTCCGATTGCGTTTATGGCACAGCAAGCAGTAAACAGTTCACCGCGTTCACCGCGTTCACCAGACGTTATTTTGCCCACTTGTTTCAAGCCCTTACTAGCAACAACTTTTTTAGGTTTGTGAACTGTAGTCAATCCAGCTTCGTCAATGTTCCATATTGACTCTGCACCAAAGTTATACTTTGTTATCAAAGTTCTCAAATTTTAAAAAAACTGTGCAATGTTGTGCCTGTTAAAGCTCGTCGACCTGTTAAGCTAGTGGCTGCAGGCACGCGCAAGGAAAGTGTAGAATTTCTTCTCATGAATCAATAGTACCAATCAAAGCTTGCTGTCTCATTTCCCACTTACTGTATTTCTCCGGGGCTTATTATTTTCCACAGCAAACTCGTAAGCAAGTCTCCTCAAAGAATGTGTGGACAATCCGTGGTGTAACTTGCTGGCTTTTTCGAGGTATGCAATTAGTAATGCTTCCTCCCGGGATCCCGGGATCAAGTCTCCCCTCTGGTAGTTTTTTACTTATTTACAAAATTTGTATGGAAAATAAACTATATTTTATAGAGAGATATGTGCAAATACTTACCAAAATAAATACACACAAAACACTTCACTTAACAACGCTGTAGACAAAAAAAAATCCAAGAAAATTAAAAAAATCCAAGAACTTTAAAAAAAAATTACTTTACGGCTATTAACAAAAAAATACACCCTTCAGGTTAAAGTTCTTCCGTGCGAGTGGCAAAATACCGTCTGAAGTTATTTTCAATATCAAATGTTGTGATGCCGCTTTATTATTCCAAGAAAAAAAAATATCCAAATATTTCTCGTTGTGGAAATAATACCCAGGGATCAAGTCTCCCGGGGGATGAAGTGTCCATAGGTTCCCCTATCAATAGCTTCCATTTCCGCACTATCATCGGAAACAACTTCTTCTCGGACTTCCACGTTTCGTTAGATTTTCGGAGAAGATCTATTCAGAGAGGTCATCTACTGCTCATATCTTAATATCAGATCTTTCTGACAAGACTTGATCCTGAAGTAAAAGCAAAGGAACACAGTCTTCTTCCTCCCAATGATCAGGGGCCTATTTCACAGAACATGCATCGCATACATTGTATGATTCTGACACTTTCGCTGTATGATTTCTGTTTCTCAGATATGTTGTATGAGCCGCTGCAATACAGCGTGTATCACCTAATGGCTGAAACACAATAGTGCGTTTGCGCTGGCGTTGGTTTTCAACACACACAATTCAATGGCCAAGCACAAAATACAGCGTCGAGCTGCATCAGTGAATAATGAGAGAAATTGAGAGGATGGTAATAAAACGTAAAACGTAAGTTCATCGCATGTCATTATTCAACATGTTGAATATTTTTTGACAGAGGGGTGCGCTGTGAGATAGATTTTCTCCCAGATTGAGAGTTTTCTTCCAAATTGAGAGGATTTTGTATCAACTGTCATTTAAGAAACGAAAACAGCTGATTAAAAATAATTTCACTACAAAAGTAATTTCAAATGAGTGTATGCAGAAAGGCGGAAAAAAAAGGAGAACAGGTGATAAATTGGGTATTTATTTCAACGCAGTGCGTCATCGTAACATAAAGTCGGCTGGCGCAGCGCACTATTATGTTTAAAGCATAAAGCTTACACTGGAAATATGGGAAAGTTGTGTTTCACGTAAAATTGTATACACATCATACAGCAGTTTGAAAACATACAGCACTTAAAACGGCTGTAGTCACTACAAAAATGAGTTTTCAAATAAGAAACATGAAAAATGATTTTTGAACAATGAATGATTGTTCATGTTTTTTTTTTTTTTTTTAAATTAGACATGTAGGAACAAGGAATGCTAGTTCGTCAAGAAATTTTTATTCAAAATCATGTGCTATTTGGAAAAATTGTCTCATAATAGAATTGATCTCAATAATTTCGAAATCATATTTTTCTTCATTATTGAGGAACTCCATTATTTAGTTTTTTGTTTGTATGGTAATAATATGGGTGGCGCTACAGTCCGAGGCGGACCTGGGCCTAGCTTCTCAGCAACCACTCGTGTTGTGCGTGCTATTGTTCTTTCACGAGGGGAAGGGACCTACAGTTTAATGCCGACTCCGAACGAAAAAAAAGCTTCTCAAATTCGCCGTTCGGAGTCGGCATTAAATTGTAGGTCCCTTCCACGCGTGAAAGAACAATAGCACGCACAACACGAGTGGTTGCTGAGAAGCTAGGCCCAGGTCCACCTCCTTGACTAGATGGCGGGGATAAAATATCACCATAGTGGCAGATGTCTCTTTATCCCAAAAAATATTCTTGCACCTTCTCTTTATTAAAGGGTCAACTATAATAAGCTTAAGCGAACATAAACTAATGTCGGCCATGTGTGGAAGAGAAAGCGAATACATACAATCAAATAGGGGCGACAATAATGCAGCTCACGAATAATTTGGTAAGTTTAGTAATGCATGAGCTAGTGCGATGTTAAAACGACTGGGTGGCGCAGTTGGTAGAGTGCCTGCCCTGGTTAGCGGGGTCCCCGGTTCGAGTCCCAGTGAAAGCAAAGTTAATACGCTTTTATCTGGTTTTCAAATCTGGTCTAGTCACCATTTGTCATTGGGATCAAATTAACGGCATCACTGGAATGGTCAATCGGTGGTAGTAGTCTGACTGTGTGTATCACAATGGACCAACATGGTCTAAGTGTGCTGGTGAATGCACATACCTAACCTTACCTAACCTAGTGCGATGTTAGAGTCTCCTGCAATAATCTCAACGCTGTGTAGCTCATTGAACCACTCCTTTTGCATTTAGTCAATTGTTAATCCTATAAGCTTTCGAACAACTAACGCCATCCATACAAAGATGTATGTAGAAAGCAGGCGGCAGTTGACCCGGTCGGACTAAGAAAAATGGAAATAAATCTGTAAATCCTTACATCACATATTGGAATTTGCTAGAGTAGTCACTCAAAGTCTCTCAAAACGATAAAACATTTGAAGAAGAAATGACTCACGTGAGTAAAAACAAACAGAACACGAAGTCAAAGTCCAGTAAGATCATCTCCAAATTAAATGTATCATCACAAATACTCATGCGAAAGATGTTTCTCCGGTAGTTTGAATTGTACTACCTCTCACACGCAATCGAACAGTGACTACAAGTATCCCTTGTCGAATTTGAGTTATTTCATACACCGAAGAGCACGGCTTAGTAAACATTCTCATCGACTCACCGCATCAAATTGTTTTCCATAGAAGTCGGTGAACTGGACTTAATTTGGCTGAACTCACAACAGGAAGTGAAATAAATTTCTTACAGAATCGGCATTGGAACGACCTTCCGTGCATCATTTATTTGACATCGTTATTCAATTCTACCTAAGGGATATTCAACTCCGTGCCGAGTGTTTGTCTTTATCGGGAAGCTTCCGTTCCAACGCCCTATAGTTTCCGCAAATCGGATTTACGAATTTCCGAGGCGTTGATAATTTATGCAAAAAAAGGGATAATATTAACCATGCCCATAAAACGCATTTAATAGCCAATCTAAATATACATGGTCTCGCTAAAAACTCATCACAATTCCGGAAGAGCAAGTAGCATACTTAATTAATTCCAGTGTCTTATCACACCACAATCACACTCCAGAAAGCCTCTCCGAATTTCGAAACCATTGAGTCCACACTCAAACGAGTCGTTTGCAAAAACAAAATAAGAGAAATAAGAGAAAAACAAAACAGATACCAACAGCAAACTCACAACATTTAAATTTCGTCATCGAAATTCTATCGAATGCAATAACCCACAATTATTGTATCTATGACAAGCTCTGAACAATTTCCTGCATACAAACATTTCCACTCACACCTCTAACCCACAACAACACTGTCGCCATCGTTGCGGGTCATTAATGAATTTTATCTGAAACGCACAGATTCAAGCCAGCAGCAGCGTGTATCTATATGTAAAGCTCTGTGAAAAGACCCAGTAACCAACAAGAAGAAGAAGACGAAACGCGGTTGAGGACTAAACATCCAATTCGAAGGTAAACCATAAAAAAAAGCTTATATATATTCAAACTTGAACCACCTCTGATAACCGACACAGAATATCATCATTTTAAAATTAAAGACAAAACAAACCAGCAACAACAACAACAAACAACAACTCCAATCTGTTTCTTCTTTCCGCATCGCGACCATCGAGAAGAGGGGATACCCCCAACACCAGACCAAGACCCAGCATACAGCAGCAGCAATCGATGGACGAGCGACCGAATGATGAATACATTTCGTTTTACTTATTCGCACGTAAGGTATAGCTTGTCGCTAGTATCTATTCTTTTTCTGCTCTTCCAAAGTACGCTACGTTGTGGCGATCGCACCCATATTCAAAATATATTATTAACGACACCGTCAACGCGTCAATATATGCGTCTCTCAGCTCAGCAGGCCCTCTCTGCGCTAGAATACTTGTCTCTTTCTGTGGCAAAAAAAAAAAATCAAATTTGAATTTCAAATCCATCCAGGATTTAAAACTAAAGTGATCTTAGGAAAACTGTCGAGTTATCGGTCGTCGCTCAAATCGAATAGATGGTGAACTGACTGAGGGTCTTCTCTCATCCTTACCAAGTGATATCGTGTGATAATACGACAAGAAAGGAAATCACATTTATTCACTCCTTGTGTGTTTCCTTTTAGTTTAGTGATTTTTTTCTTTTTCCATTTGATTTCCTTTTTGTGTGTGAATTTTCAGTTCGCGTTTGGTTTTTTTTATTAATTTTTTTGAGAAATCAAATCAAGTGAACGTAAGAAAGAATCGTCGCGAACACACCCATTTGGGAGGAAACGATTTCCCAGCCTAAGGAGTACCAAAACATCCTCCGAGAGGATTCACTTTCGAAATTCTCTTGCTAAATCTCAATTTAGTGAACAACAATTTTCAAATAAAGAGAAATCGTTTTGCGATTAAATACGTTTCAAGTGAGTAAATGTATTTTTTTTTTATTTCTTTTTTAAGTGAATAGTTTCTCCTGCTTACGAAATTTTTGACATTTTTGGATGATTTTTGTGTTTTAATGAAAATTGTGATGTGACTTCATTGAGAATCGTTCTGTTGCCTGGGATACAAGGGCTCAGGATATTTACGTCACCAGAAATTTAAGAGCCACAAGTGATTTGTTCTATTATGGACTGGACAAGATTCTCTTGTGGAATCTAACGTATCCTTTGAAATAAAAGAGGACCTCGGTTTTCTGATATTTTCCTATAAATTTGGCAAACTTTTCAACCATTTTAAATAAAGCCATACCATGTCAGTCCTCAATTTGTATTCCTTTTCCGTTCGTAATTTTGTTTTTTTTTTTTGTTCAGATTTATTCACACCATAAACATACGTGATTGGCGAACGCAAATACAATTTTTTGTGTGAAATTTGATCTGAGTTGGATCTTATTTGCGGAATAATGAACTTGCTGGATATTTCCCTTCACTTTCACCACGAAGTGTGAGTAACCAAGGAATGTCCACTCAACAAAAAAAGAACAGATTATTCGATTGATGCGATTAGATGTATCCTGAATTGTTCAATCAACTCAATGGCAGTCTTTTTCCAAGTTCAAGTGAATAGAACTCTGCATCGATTATCAAATTTGTCGAGCTTGGTTTTATTTTAATTTTTACCAGATAATTTAGCGAGGCGATTGAAGCGTTTTCTTCTTTTCTAAATTTATTTTAGCTTGAACAATTCATATAACGAAATTACAAAAGGCTTTTAGTAATAAATTGTCGAATAAAACACACCAAATAGTAAAGAACGTCCATAGTTTAGAAGCAACTAGAGGCCAAAGCAGGGAACCTTATCTTCCCCACATGTTCTTGCTGTGGAACTTAAGATCGTTGATTCGTTGAGATTATTCCGATGGCAGACGAACCACAGTCCCCCATTCACTTTACTTAACAATTCTTCCCAATCGAAGTCAAAAGTGGTACAGTCTACAAATGTGTTTGATTTTTAGAAACGCAACTCCTTAGGGATCCTAGATTTTAAAAACTCCTTTGCACGACAACCACTTTAAAAAATTGTGACTGAACAAGGACAAGTGAGACATCACATCATTTACGGCACAAAATTTGTCCGGTGGGACGCTTGCGAGATAAAATTGACTTTCCGAGATGGCCTGCGCTTGTCTACTGATCATACTTCTTACATTTTTTGACAGTGTTTGGAACCAATTGGGTCCATCAGGTAATGTCTTTCATAATTTCGATGTTAACTGTCAAAACTTCATGATTAACTGTCAAAAATTTCCTCAAATTCCTTATGGGACAAGGGAACAATCCGCTGTAAAGTCGGATCCTCTTCTTTATTTGGCGCTACAGTCCGGGGGGAGCTGGGCTACAACCAATAAGCCTCTCCAACTGGCGCAATCTATAGCTTGTGGTTCCAGATGCGTACGCTAAATTGGTTGAAGCCTTATCCACTTGAGTGTGTCAGATGAAATGCGGGCGTCCTCCCTTGCATTTTACCACAGGCTCGGAGTCGAAAACAGTTTGGTCATAGGAGGTCATCTTAGATGTTGGATCCAGAGACGCCTGATTAGTCTCATGTCGCCGTACAGTTCGTCATTGAATCTTCTTCTCCAAATGCCTTCAACGCAAACATGACCAAAGATTTGCACGCAACTTTTCTCTCGAAGAGACCAGGGAGTTTTTCATTCGCGTGAAGTCGGATACATTTTCATTAGGTGATACTTTCTTTCCACAAATGTTAGCTTTTAGACTACCTTCCTACAAGAGTGCAGGTAAGGCCTCTCATTCAATCTCATCAAGTCCTGTTATGAATGAAAAATTGAGTTGTATTGACACAAACTCATGGGCTCCATCGATGAACTATATGTTAATCAAATAAATACTGTGAACTTTAGAGATATATTCGAAGATTCGAACAAACACATCCTGTTGGATGTCGTCATTTTCAAAAACAAGTCAGCACATCCAAATAAAATTTTTAAACTGGACCCAAAACAAACCTCAAACTCTCATACAATTTGGACCCCTTATTAAAATTAGTAATGATTGAAAAGTGAACGTGGCCTGAAACTGCCTCTTTATCAAAAGTCAAACCTTTTTCCGCTCTTTTCGAAAAAAAATTGACAATACAACGTGTTCCATTCTAAATCGACACGACACAAGCGACGACACATTTTCCATTGATTCAAGCTGGACACTTCTATCAATTTAAGCTGATTCGATAGAAAATTCCAGAAGTTATTTGACCACAGCGCATGTTGCATATTTGCCTCCACGAGCTAACCAAACACACAGCCGCCAGACTTAACCTCCGCAGTTCTCAGTCAATTTATGTATGCTTACATAAGTTAAACCGATTTTAACCGCCTTTTCATAGCAACAAAAATTGCAAAAAGTTCTTGTTTCGATTTGCAAGCCATCAAACAAAATTAAGTAAACTAAGTTTGTGCCTAAAAGAATTTAGTATTCTAATTTTATCGCCATCATTTTGCAAACAATCTTCTCGCGAGCATCATTAAACCGCAAAAAATATTTAAAACAAGTTTTGGACTGCTCTCTTGATGCTTAAGAAAATCGGAATAGAATTCCTAGAACTATTACTTAACCAGGTTTGGATACAGAACGGCTATGAGAAGTTCTTTTTTTATGTTTGCCTGATCTTTAGAAAAGATTATCATGAGGTTTACATACTTCAGAGCATAAGCTTATCGATTTTAAGAGAAATAATCGAACGTTTATCCTTAAATGACGGTAAATGAACGTTTTTTGAATCATTTTGTTTGCCTTATCTGTATGTCGAATCAAATTCTTCAAATTTCACAAATCTGAAAGCAGGCTTCGTAACGTGGCTCACTTGACCACGTAATCCTGACAGTCAGGCCAAGCGAAAACTTATAAAATCATAACCAAGGTCGCAACGATAATGGCGATTTATGTTTCTACTTTATTCAACAAAAGAGAAACCATAGAATATAAACCCACAGACCAACGCACGTTAAACGATCTTTAACATTTAAAGCCAAACATAACGAATCGATCATCTTCAAAATCACTTTCAATCTCTCCAGGCTCTTGAAGCCATCACTCTGAGGAAGGTCAGATCAACGATGATGTGATATTCTATTTAAGCACAGTCCCAGGCAGGCAACAATGCATTTCGCTTCAAAGTAATTAATGTGACCGCAAAAGATTTTATTTAAAACACGACAAGAAAGCCTTGAAGACGATTTTCACGCCACCAAAAGCCCGCGATGTTAAGTTCTTTTAAATACGCCACAAACCGAGTTGAAAATTTGAAAGTATTCAACCGATTCTCTGTTGAACACGGGTTAGTTGTTCATTTTGTTAATCAATTGACTTTGGTCGCTTCCTTGAATTCATATGCATATTTATGTATTTTTCGAAAACAAGTTTATTGAAAGACTAGTTATAAGATCAGCCGTTGGGTTGATTGTTCTTTTAAAGACTATGACACAATGATCTTGTTCAACTGGCACAATGAACTTAAGAAGGAAGGGTGCTCGTTCAGCAGCATTTTTTTAGTGCAACGACACTTTAATTGGTGTTTATATTTCCTTGTTGTATTTTTTTTTATTGTGAAATAACATGAAAAAATTCAATTGAAAATATGAAGATTAAACTTTTGACTTGCAAGTAAAAAAATGTTTAAAAATGCACTAGCCTAATAGATCTAGACTAATTGAAGTTAGTTTATTCCGCTTGGTTGTCATTTTGTTGACATTTCCTTAAAAGCATTCAATGTACATTAATTTTAATTGAATTCCTTGAGTCGTAGAGAGTCAAATGCAAATCATAACAACGTAATTGAGTAGAAAATTGTATTTGGCACAAGAAAAAGGCAATTCCTTAAACCCCGATGGCATCATTTCCTCCATCATTCCTCCTTCGTGTCACTTTTCCAACGCAACAAGAAGACATTTCTCTAAAATTCAATTTACATCCAATTAAACACCAATTAATGCGAAAAAAAAACCCTCATTAGAGGCGAGTAATATTTGTCATCAAATACTCATTCATGTCGTTTTTCGTCTGTCAAACTGATCTGAAATTAATGATTATTAATGACATTTGTACGATTGTGGAAAATTTACTCGCCATTCACACCAATTGGCAGTCACAAGTTGTAAATGGAGTCTAAAACTTCATCATTAGACCTAAGCATTAGTCAGTCATCATTGATCACGTGCTGCAACGTACGATAAGGTACCATCATCTCAAGTCACTGAATTTGTGCCAGAATGTCTGTTCATCAATGCGAGAGTCTCAATAGATTTCAAACTCCCTTGGAGCATCTTTAGATTCTCATTGAAGTCAAGATCAGAAGACGATCATTAAAATGTTGTACTCCATTACATGTCTTTAAAAGTTCAATATAACGACGATAGCTTAATGTCTCTAAGTGATCATGACTGGGGGAAGAATTGTCCCAGTTTTCAAAGATCAGTGACACCAACTTCATTTGATCTTCGGTGATCCGGATGGGCTCTATGTGATCACCATTGAATTGTTAATGTTATCAAAGATCACTGGCGATAATTTAATTTGATGAACAGTGCTCTTCATTGGTTCCAAGGGATCACCACTAAATTGTCATATTAATCTCGAGATCAGTCCAAAACGGATATTGTCTACACTCCTATGACCAAACTTCAAACACATGCCCATCGTTTTTCCCATGAGCCTGATCAGTGATCAGTCTGTTGACGCGCTATTATTGATTGATCGCGGCTGTCATTCCCGCTCAACGTTTAAGGGCTGTTCATTCGAGTTCGCAATGATCAGCTGATCTGATCCCCGCCTTTCCATGATCAACTCTTAGACTTACGTCATGCTTGAGATACAACACCACACAATGTAAAGGTCCGTCTCAATCAATTGTTGACTTTCCCTTCCTTGTCTCTATAATCTATTGAAAAGCGATCTTCAAATTTCCATAGATCACAAGCGAACAGCCAGACAGTCTACAACGTGCCGCCTATGTAAAATTCTCGAAATGCTTCACGAAACCCTCTCATCTGTGCTTCAATAAGATTAAGTTCGTCTGTTTTCTCGTAGCGTATGCTCAACTTGATCTTCCATGGTCACTTCGATCATATGGGAGACATCGTTGATTCCCCAAAGATATTGTGTATGTAAAACATACCGGTCCACTGATTAAACATTTTTTTTGTGTCTTTCCCTCAGCTTGTGCTTCTTCTTCTACATCTAAAGCACCAACACGTTTGATAGCTGGTGCTATTTTTAAACCCATGCTTAAGCTCATAATCTCTAAATCACCCCATCACCAGCAAGTAAGCGAAAGATACCTTTTTGTTTGTAGACTTTAATGCTTGACTGTGTCAGATGGATTTTAGTTGCGGTTGAAAAAAAGGAAAGAAGAAACAAAATTTATGCAAAGCAGTGTCTCCTCTGGCACTCTGAACTTCGTTCATCATTCAAAGAACTTTGGCAAACGTGTGGAAAATCGTTAAGTTATTCCCATCGCAGGCATGCAGGCATTTGATGACGAATGACGTCAATTGACAGCCAGCGCTGAATTTCAAATCATCATTCGTACAAAAGACTGACGTGGTTATCCTTCTTTCATACGTTTGTCGTTTAGTGATCCCCACATGGAATTACAATTAGTTTTCGAGGAGGAGAAAAAGAACCGAATTGTAACTTTCCGAAGGCAGAGGCGAATGCCTCATGCCAACCACAAGAGTGACTGTACATCGTAGCGAACAAGCTTTAGACCTTGAGATGGTGAGTGACTCAAGATCACCGATCGATACAAAAACTGAAAATCTTAGAATTGGAGAAAATTTGCTTGCCTAATGAATTCTAATGAAACAATAGCCCTCCAGAAGACTTCCGTGTTGTCGAGGGGAGACTTGCCCAAAAAATCCGCACAAAACCCATGGATATGGGAACGCAGTGTAATTAGTCAGTCTCTCAAAGGCGGCGTCAATATGACTATTTATCCAAATGAGGCGAAACAAATGAATGAATCGCAACGAAGTATGCATGACAAAAACATCTAGACGCGTGACATTCGTTAAAAATTCGTCAGTTTAAGGTATGGAATATTTGAATTAATAGAATGTGCTGGCGTACATACATTGTGTAGTCTCATCACGGTGACAGAATAGAGTTACTTTGAGGAGACATAAATGTATTAAGCGCATAGCTAATGAACACAGCTCCAGATATGGAGCAAATGATCTTGAGAGATTTTAGAACGTGTATTTGTATTTGCATGAGGTTCTTTACACATCGATTCGCTGAGTTTCCTGAGATCGGTGTAAGGTATGATTTCCGCTGATGAAATTGAAACTTTGTTGCGTCTGCGATTGATCGAAACGAGTGCGGACATGGATCGGGGTTACTATGGATTTCCGATTATGAATATGAATTTAATTGAATTTTTTAATGCCACAACCATAATTGACGTCCAGTTGATGATATTCGAACTGAACGAAGAAGAGACATAGGCTTTGTCAAACTTCGAGTAGATTTGTGGGAATGATTTCCACTGTCATTTACACGCGCAAAGTAGGTTGAATTCATTTCAATCCAACTTATGGACCGAAATTGAACGAAACTTAACGAAACTGAGTGAAGATTGAGTGTGTCATTTCTTTGAACTAGCTCGATTCCTGAAGATGACTTAATTCTCCAACCACTTGCTTGACAAGTGGAGTTATTGCTGGTAAATCCAATTTCCGTTTGACAGCTGTCATCTTAGGACTAATCAATTGTAAAGCGACTTTAAAGTAGGAAAATTCACTAAGTTACACCACAAACTTTCATTTAGACATGTGGAATAAATTGATTTCGTTCAAATATAAGTAAGGAAAATTTAACGAAACTTAACGAAACTGAGTGGATTGGTAATTAGAGCCCAGATTGTTATCGAAACAATGGGAAGCCATCCTTTTCGTGATAGAGGTAGCCAAGCTCTCACGGACATGGAATCCAAGCCAAACCATGAGAGCTTGGCTAGGAGACAACTGTAGTTGAATATGTCTTGCAGGCACAACCAGAATGACTGAGGATTTCCGGGAAGTCAAACTTCCTCCACAAACTGCCATCTATATACGTAGAGTAGGTTAATTTCGTTACAATTTAAGTACGCAACATTTAACGAAACTTAACGAAAATTATTGAAATGATTATTATGGTCAATGTAACATTTCTGTGCATTTTCCAACCATTAGCTTCACCACAATTGAATGGAGTACAACAAAATTTACTCTTAACGATTTGCGTTGACGGATCAAGAATACAAATATTTTTGTTAGAAGAACAAGCAACGATTTTCTTAGACACATTGATAGCATTCAATCTTTAAGATTTGTTGATTTTAGGAGCTAGTAAACTTGTCGAGAAGGGGAAGAACCCCACCCGTCCTTGTGATCAAATGATGAGAAAAAAAACACGTCTGACTCGTAGTCAACTTTTCTGTGACATAATAGACTGTGACATAATAGGAGATAGAATAGAATTTTGAAGGCATATAGTCAGCGGATTCTTTCTCTAGCTAACTGCACTGCCCAAGTCTGTATTGATGTGCCTTAAGCCATCTCCTTGGTGCTACCTGTCAGTCTAAGATATTCTCATATGTCTTTTCAGTTCCAAAATCACCACTACTCATTTATCAATGTAAAGCCATCCACAAGTGACTTAATTGTCCACCAGTTTTTACTCTTTGACGAAATTATCTCTGAAAGTGATCTTCACTGCACGCTTTTAGGCACTCAAAGTTTGAAACGTCTACGCTCTCTTATGTCATCCGAAATATCTTCTCACATAATTCGTTAGCCCCTTCTTACGTGATTGACGCACATCCACTAACCTCATGAGCCGACAGCTCAAAGATGTGCTTATTGTTTTAATTCGAAAATTTCATTAGATCATAAATAGATACCTGCACGAAGTCATTGCCTTGTCGTTCCTAGTAAATGTCTATTTTTAAGCGAACAAAAAAAACAGATATCCGATCCGATTGAAAACTGAATGAAATATTTTGAATTCATCTTATCACTGAGTGGTAATTCAATTATTCAGTTGTCTGACATTTTTTGCGGGCGGTTTATTTTTATGTCTTTATTCACACAGTTCGATAACCCGGTGTGGCCTTAAAACATGACTGAAATAAATAAAATGAAAGTTTTAGTTTTTTTTTTGCATATGGAAGTAGACGTTGTCCTAGATCGAGAAATGATCCTGAGAATTCAGAATTTTTTGTGTGACGTGACTGTTGTAGTTGTTTGACAGACAGTCAGACGGTGGTGAATTCGAAGTCTTAAGCGAATAAACGACTCCATTCAATACAGCATACCCTATCTTTCCCAACCACGCGAATCAATCAACAGACGCCGCCGCGCAGCCGCAGTTCGTAACGAACATTCTCGTCTGTGCTGGACCAGAAAATGCATTGTGGCTAACACTCAAATTCAATGTTGTGCCATTAAATGCGCCGCTAACCACAGTCTGTGCAAACATTGAACCTCGCTCCATTGCACTGATGAGTAGCAGAGAGAGAGACCTCAACACCAATTCAATTATAAGTTGCAAAACTCAAACCAAACTGTCAACCCTTTAAAATTCACTCTCGTTGCCTTCCTGTTTGCACAGTCAAACCATCTCATTATCAGGTTAACAATTTGCAAATATGTACATAACTTTTCAAATATTTACCCCGACCAAAGCGGTGTGACATCGAGATCTCTTTTACGTTTACCATATGTAGAGTGTGCGAAGACGTGTCAAAAGTGTATCTAGAGCCATTTGGAGCCAACGCAAATATTTACTTCTCCCTGACCGATGGCTGTGAGTGAGAAAGGAAACATAAAACGAACCTAAGGCCAAAAGCTAAATTGCTTTCAAATATAGCATAGCTCCATAGGAACTGGCACCATTGTGTTGTCGACCCATTCTGTGTGAATTTTGTTTTTTTTTTTACGATTCTCTGTTAAAGGTACATACCTAGGTGATAGGTTATTAGTGACACATCCATCTTGTGTTGCCTTGGAGGTATTGTTGCAATTCTATTTAATTACCAGATGTAATGAGTTTTTTTGAAAATTAGCTAACGATGTGCAACAACGTTGTTTGTTGCACATCACCAAGAAACGAGCACATGGCTATTCATTTCTGTAATGAGTGGTAATGTCAGCGGTAAATGGATGCACTTATACCGTAACTAATCGATTTTTTTTTTGTTTTCTCTTTCTGTTTCTTTTCAGAATACCCACATACAATATGAGTCCCGAAACTGAAACGATTCTTGTGCATCGCAACAAGGCAATTGAGAATTTGCAAAATGATTGCATTTCTGCCACAAAGTATCCAAAGGAAAAGAAATCCGCCGCCTGTGAGGATCTGTCAAATGGAAAAGTTCTAGACGATAGTGCTGCACAAAAATCAGCAAAATCATCGAATGGATTCATTGATCAGATTGATGCCAAGGAAGAGGCCCATCACGACAATGCACATCAAAACATTGGAACAGACTTCAATTTCAAAAGAGAGATCGTCTGGTTTAATGCCATTGGATTTTTATTCCTTCATATTGCCGGCTTGGTGGGACTTGCTGTTATTGGATTGGGAAAAGCACATCTATTTACTGTCCTTTATTGTAAGTATTTTGTTTTCATTCTCATAAAATTGTTCAACTTTACCGAGACATCTTAAAGAAAACTGTGGAATGAGACTTCTTCGAATCTGGTTCGATGGAAGCATTCAATGTCTAAAATAGACTAGTACATTCTTTATTTCAGAACGGTTGTATGAAAATGGAATTTGACACTTGCTTTACAATTTTCTTACAAATTATTTCCACAATTATTTGCACATTCTCCAGTCGTTACAAAGTTGAGTGACGTACGGCAGTTTTATTCGAAATGCAGTTTCCGTTTGACAGCTGTCATCTCTCTGTCATGTCCAATAGATCTATGAGTTGGCGAAACCATAAATTTTAAAAATTTATATGCATTCCTGTCTAGACACCCATTACATCGAAGTCAATAACTTACAGCTAGGTTAAAAATAAAAGTCCACAAGACAGGAAACTTAAAAAGTGTTACAAATTCATAAAACTTGCTACCGATCGAATTAAAAATTCCTTCAACTTCTAATGTATACCACACGTCTAAAGAGTGAATAAATTTCTTCTACAAATAGCCCGTGTCAGTCACGAAAGGGTTTCAATAAAATCAAACTGTAGTCGACATCTTAACCAAGATGGCCGATTGTAGAAATGATTCACACACAAGTTGTTGATCTTTGGACTACGCATGTGCTGATCTGTGTTTTAATCAACTAAAGCAAATTCAATTATGTAATCTACTAACGTCAAATGTCAAACTCAAATGACACACAAGAGGGAGGACATTCATTTGGACCCGAATGAAGGCACAATAAGGAGCTTACACAGTAAAATGAAACTCTTGTTCAGGGGTCATTGAATTGTGACTCAACACGAACACGTTACGCTTAGAAATAGGAATTGATCGAGACTCTGTTGTGTTACGACTGTTTTTGTGTTTGTGAGGGAATTTCGCTTGAAAAAAAAATTCCAAGCTTAGAATTTGTTAGTCAACTTGAAAAATTGTCACAAGGTCTGACGATTAGTGCTGTCAATTACCCTAATTAAACCCCAAAAACTCAACGATTCTTTGAACTCGAAGTGACATCTATTATTGTGTAATTGAATGCGCTGACAAATTCAATGTCAAATGCCACTTTTAACTTGTGAGTACAAAATTGCTGTGGCGTAATAAAGTTTGTTGCCAAGCAATTTTGAGTGAGAAGAAATGCAAATGTAAATTTTTGAGACCTAATTTTAGGATAGTCTTGCTTGTTAAGTTCTCTGAGTGGTTGTAAGTATCACTGGGACAGAATTACACACATATCCGGTTATAACTGGATCTGGAATTCGTTAAGAATCAGCAGATGTCTGCCATGTGTCTCCTCGTTCATTTTAACAAGAACGTCTTGTTTAAAATTCAGTTTACCGTTGAGTTTTTGGAAGGAACTATTTCGTATCTTCGTACACGTATTTTTATTTCTTGTCGAATTGATTAATTCATCGATTATCAATAATCTTTGTTTTAAATTATCCGAATTTTCAATCAATTGACAGTTCATGTAGTATGATTCTGCCTACTGCGCTTCACGAACACATCCCCATGAGATCTGATTGAGTTAACAAGATATGTGGGTCCCAGCCGAGTGTTCCATGGTTCACCGACATTTTTGACAGTTAATTATGAATTTTTGACAGTTGATCAGGAAGCCAAAGATAAGCGATAGTATTACATTTATAATATTATATAATAATATATAATATATTCTGCATGAAGCCATGTAATGAGACTCTCTGAATGATCGGTTAGGAACAAGAGAGTTAGAAGTCAAGATAACCACTGTGACTAGTTCATTGACAACAGAAATCAATTACAACACAACTACTCCTCGTCAGCTGACACATTTGACAGGTAGGGACGGTCTTTTTGACAGTCAATGATCAGTCTTCGAATATCGTTTTATTTTTCCGTGCACTTGCTCGAATTCATCGTGATCTCTGATTTGTCCCTGATAATGTCGTAAAGAATAATGTAGGCAAATGTTAAGCGCCAGAGATGTGTATCGATGTGACATATACTGATTGACACTCAAGTCCAAGGACCGCTTGGAGCTCTCAAGAGTCGAAAAACCGTTCCGGTTTCGCCATTCATTTCCTCGACGATGATCAAATTTGTTTTCTTCAATCCCCATCAATGACACTCCTCTCAAACATCGTCCCAAAAAAATTGAAATGACGTGTATAAAATGACATAATGATCGGAATGTGTCTCGGCTTCTCAATAAAATCGGGCACATCTCAAAGAAGCTTTACGCTCTTCACACGACACCTGACACCATGCGGGCTCATCAAACCTTTATACGACCAGACAAAGACGCCCTTCAGACAGCTGGGCATAAATTAAGAACTAGTTTCGATTCACAGATAAAACTCATCTCATTATCATCGTGACAAGCCCTACTACATGTTTACTAAACCATCCCCAAACCATTGACTTTATGTTTTTTCAGTCATGGCCCTAACCTTCCTCAGTGGAATGGGCATCACAATGGGTGCACACAGACTTTTCTCACATCGTTCTTACAAGACAAAAACATGGCTTAAGGTTGTCCTCCTGCTGATGCACACAATGGCCGGACAGGTAAATTGAATTGTTGCATAAATCCCAACAGTTGTGCATGTTTTTTTTTCTTCGTCTTTTAGAATTGTCTCTACGTTTGGGTGCGAGATCACAGACAACATCACAAGTACTCGGACACAGACGCTGATCCCCACAACGCGACACGAGGTTTCTTCTTCTCTCACGTTGGCTGGCTGATGTCCAAGAAACATCCAAAGGTATGTACACACCCTAAAGTTGAACCTACACGTTCGGAGACTTCAAATAATTGCTTACAGGTTATTGAATATGGCAAGAAAATCGATATGTCCGATATGGAAGCTGATCCTTGGGTGATGTTCCAAAAGAAGTATGTATTCTCATTCAATTCAATTCTATTCTATTTCAGTCACTTCCTTGAGTTAATTAAGTCGCGCATGCATCATGAGCTACGCCACCAACACGTGCTCAATTGAGTTCCTCAAAACCCGTTTCGAGAAGCTTGCATAATATCAAAGCCTATCTCGAGACACTATAGCGTATGTGGAATTTATGTTCTTTTTTGCCTTCTTCTTCTTTTTGTTTTCTCTGTTTCCACTCTGTCTCATATGCGATGATGAATTTTGAATTTTAAGTGATGTTCTTCGCGAAGGTGATACTGTGTGCGACACACACACACTCCATCTGTTCGTAGAATCGATACCAAAACTAGTTAGTTCAAGGCACTCCATCGGTAGAATATTTTATCATTTATTTCATTCCCAAAAGATATCGGCAGTGTTCTGCGCCCAATTGGAATTCTTAATTAATTCAGGCGTGCGCGCGCTTGCTCTTTCTTTTTGATACACGATAGGTGTGTATACATCACGCACTGTTGAGTCAGATAATCGCTTTCAAATGGACTCGAATGTCTTGCCGCACGTATCTTTTTGTCTAGTGCAACTTCAAATCCATCAAAACCTGAAGGCAAAAGCTTTTCGTGCACACATCTACACAAGGTGGACTCGACCATTTGAGGTGCGGATGCTCGGCCCAAAGACATGTAGAGGAGATGCTTTTTTGGGATAGCCAGCAAAATGTATTGTAATTAATTCAATTCGATTGGTATGCTAGGAGGTGAGTGCTTGTGCTTATTGTCACATACCGACTGGACACACTCGGATGGTGAACAGGAAATTAATTCAGCGGGACATTTGATTAAGATTTTGGATAAGTTTCGAGTTGAAATGTATTCAAGGGTGTTGCCGTCATATTTTATTTGTCTTCTTCTTCTTCTTCTTTCTTTTGCTGTGTCGATGTGTTTGCTTCTTTTGGATTATTTTTATATTGGCGCGTCCTCATGGAGACTGAGGACCTGATAGAAATTTGAAATTCCTTCGCAAAAAAGATGTAGCACGTGTCTGGGTGATGGTGATGGCGATGGGGGTGGGTAGGGGCGTTTTTTTTTTCTAAAAGCGATGATGAAAACGAAAGTTGATTTAGTGATGCCGCTGAAGTGAATTTTTTGGTGGTTATGAACGAGTTAGAATGAGTTTTTTTTATCCTTGTGTGGGTTTCGATGTGCACATAGATATATTTCTTAACGTTTTTACTCAAAGTTCCCATATTTACCACGAACTTAATAAGGAATTTTGTGAATTTCTGCCAGGGAATGCATTCAAATTACTCAAATTTTAACTCAAAATGTGAACAAAAAATTAGAAACTGTGGACGGACACTTGTAAATAAGGTTGCAGTGGTGATGGAACCTTAAAATTAAGTCCCTTATTAGGTTCGGAGCGTTTGTCTATTTTTCAGGGTTCAATCCCCAACACGAACAGCATTAAAAATTCCCGACTCCACCTCTTTCGAGCTACAGACAATACACATCTCCTTTAAAAATCAGAATTTTAGAATCAGCATGAAATTGAAAAATTATAGCTCCCTTGCGCGAGCGAGTGGTTACTATAGAAGCTAGCTCAGGTTCACCAATCGGACTGTATTGCCACCCATATTGTTATTGGATTATGGTAGTAATATCAGGATCAGAATTCAGACGAAACACAAAAAAAGCGTCGCTTTGTGTTTTCGAATGCCCCATAACTGGAGACCACTATAATTCCTTGTCAAAAACATCAAATTAAATTTCACATCTACGTGACTTCCAAATGACTTTATTGAACAACTTATAAGAAAACAAAGACTGATTATAGCATGGTGAAGTATGAGCGTTGGATATATCCAATTCTAGAATTTATGTGTCTACAATTGGAACGAACAGACTTTTCCTTTTGTTAGCTTTTTTTTTTTAATTCTTCATTCCAAATAATGACATGTGCCCACATGACATGAAATTATAACTTTTTTCAGTGTCCGATTTGGTCATTTAACGGAACATACAGTTAGGATTGCGAAGTAGGATACTTAATGCTCTACTTAGAAGTTATGGTGCATTGTACTGTCACTTTCGGGCTTTGGAATCTTACACCCCTGTTTAGGTTCAAAACTCAACTGTTATTTACAAAGATGTGTATAGGACCTCCCAGCTGATAGTCCCCACGCTCACAAACAAATTTGAGTACTTTTTTTTTGTACAGTTGAAGACAATTTTGTTAATTGTAAATGAAATTCTTTCAAATGAACTGTTGAAAAAATGTTTAAAAAAAGCTAGGGGACAAGAGAGGTAGAAGTCTGGCATGTCCACCCATACACAATAATAGATTTGCACGCACGATATGCGCGCCATTTTTCTCTCACCATTAAGGAAGACTACATGTCGATTCCAAATGACGAAGCTTGAATTTCTATTTCTAGGCAATTGTTCTCCTTTGACTATAGTCAGTGGCTTCAAAGAGATAAATCCATGAATTATGAATATTGTACGAGTTTAAATTGAACCACGCGTTGGAGTTGAGACACGTTTCTCAAGTTATGCAAATGAAAACCCGCATGTGCCTAAGAGGGCGAATAAGATATATATTATTGAACCATAATACCAAGTGTACATATTTAATAATTGTAAGCCCATATAATCACTTTAAAACTCCATGATGACAGTTCATACTTATGGCTTTGGAGCATATGGATTGTAAAACAAACTATGCCTTGTCGTCACGCAGTGTTGTGTTTCTCGCATAAAAGATACTGAATAACCCATGACATAAAGTAAATCAGTTAAAAGAAATAAAATGAGTATAAGTCCGGTTGAAAAAATTTAACGGTTTTGAGAGTCATGGCTTCCAGATCTCGGGCCTTCATTACTCGCTTTGCCGCAAAAGCAAGCAATGTCAAAGAAATGCAACCTCTACATCCTTGGCTAGAAATCACGAAAGACCATCTCTCGGCTAAGCAGCTGGTCCAAGCTGATCTGCTAACGTGCCCTCTTGTCCTGTCGGTTCGATCGGGTTTTTTCTTAATAAGCCTATGAGAATACGCTGAAAAGTCTGAACAAGAACAACGTGTGTCTCAAATAATGCATTTCTACAGCTGACTTCATGCTACGGAGGTGTGCTTTAACGAACAGCGCTTTTCAATTTAAAAGCTGTCCTCTCTCTTTCTCTCTCTCTCTCTCTCTCTCTCTTGCTCTCAAATACTAGATTAAGAATATTGTGTCCTTCCTGCATACACTGCTTTCAAATGACTTCGTTTTCTCATTTCTCAGATGAAGTATTACAGAGAGTATTATTTCTACCTCTCTTGCCCCTTAACATTTCTGACAACTGTTTTTTATAACGGTTTTTTTTACCAAATTGACCAGAGTACGGCATTTACGATATTTCGTGAATAACCGTCAAAAATTCATGAATATCTGTCACAACAGAACTCAAATTCGTCGATGGACTAGGGGGCAATCAGCTGTGAAGTCGGCTGTCGCCGTTATACTTCATTTCTGCAAAAAAAAAAAAGCTCTCAATTTGTAAGATAAACGTAAGTTGAACGAAGCTCTCTCTCAAAAATGTCTAAAATGTTCGACAACGAGTGCATTTGTCTTACGTTTGAAGTTTTATTATGATCTTATTTCTCTCATTGCTTAGCAAAAAATTGTGATAAATTCAGTTTACTGATTGATTGGTGATTACAACTAATCTCAAGTCAAGACTCAAAAAGTCTTGGCATACCCTGCAAGACCCTGTGAAGTAGCGGGTGGGGGCGTCGATTTTTTCGATCCCCTTACCAACATTCAAAACTTACGGCTCCACTGCTTTCGAGTCACAGAAAATGGTGCATCCTGTCTAGAAAGAGATTCTCGAATTGGCCGTTCGAAGTCGGCATAAAATTGTAGGTCCCATCAACTGGTGGTAGAACAATAGCACGCCCAACACGAGTGAGTGCCGCAGAAGCTAAGCTCAGGAAGGCAGAAAGTAAGGCCATGTGTCAATTGCGTTGAAATTATATCCACCGGATCATTCTTGACGTTTCCATCAAGTTCGATAGCTGTTTCATGCGGCAATAGGGTTCATTTTAACAAGTTCCATTAAAATTCGAATATTTTAACTAAATGACACACAGTGAAAAATGGCGCCCATTGAGTCAAAATTGATCACACGACATTGGGCTTTGTGAATAAGGACTTGACAAAGCTCACCATAATTTTTCTTAAGAATCAAAGGCTTTATTTTAAATCGACTACGAAAGAAAGTAAACAATTCGCTTCCTTCGGAAAGCCAAACCTTGAAAACAACATGAACAGTCTGTATCTTAAAGACCAGCATTACTTTTAAATCGAACAACCTCTCAACCTGAAACAAGTCCATTTTCATTCCAAGACTCATAAGGAAATACGAAGGCCTATTTCCTATTCCAAAGCCAAACCGAAGTGAAGACTTAAAATCTTCGACCTCGGCGCCGAACCAGTGATTCAATGTCAAAATATGTACTAAAACACCGAAATAAAAGCACTCTGATTCTTAATTTATGCTTACGATGCAGCGTGGTCTACGAAGTCCTCTGTTAAGCTTGACAAATTGCCATTTATTCCGAGAAACCTCTCCCATCCAATCCGACTCCAGCACAAGTACATAAACATTATTTGCTGACTTTAAACCCGAACAAAAAAAAAATGCTGATAGACAGCTGTCAGGTGAATGACATTTGCAGTGACTGCCTACCGTCGGCGAAAAAGAACTCCATGGGCGCGATGATATCTGGCAGAATAGATTTAAAACACGTCTCTTATGTAACAGAGAAGTAAATATTCATTGCCACCAACACACCTGCAACGGTTCGCCGATTTGCGGTTCCTAATCCAATAATTAATTATCTTCGCATATCTACGATTGTGGGAAGTAGAATGATTTCGCTTTCATTGAAATGCATCAAAAGCTCGTGATCAAACCCAGCATACGACATAGATTATACCACAAAAGCCAAAAAAAAAAACCCATCTAGCCTGACTAACATGTCACATGAGGGCCATTAATTATATTTTTTTTTCTTTTTTTTCATTTCGATTCTGTGAGCTTGACTTCTCGATTCGAAATTTATGATCATCAGCGCATGCGATGCTGTGTGATTTTCATGTTCAACCAGCAAAAAGCAAGCACATGGCCACACAATGGACGCAAAATCCATTTGTTTTCCCCGCCCGTTATCAAAGAGTTTCGAGCAAAAGACGGAAAGACAAGAGATAATTTCAGAGACTTTATGCAAGCACGTTTTATGCAAACAATAGTATCCAACGAATATTTATGCTTATGTAAAATTATGTAATATTCATTGGCAAAAAGGAGAAGGCGAGTGACGAAGAACACAAGCCGAAGCAAATCACTTCCTATATCCAAGCAATCTGTCCGCTGGACAACGACATCAACGGGCCCATGGTCATTGGGTCATCGTAACTCATACTCATACATCCGCTCGAGCAACGGCCGAGATGGCCGATACCCGATCGATGGCTTGATTTCCTTTTTCCCTAGCCACCTTTCCGCATCGTGCTCGGGCTGATAATTCATATCGAACTCTTCAATTTGCATAACCAACCTGAAGCTTTGTCTCTTGCGACTTGGTCATGGATGCGAAGACCTCAGGT
Organism: Eristalis intricaria; assembly: GCA_964034865.1. NCBI lineage: Eukaryota > Metazoa > Arthropoda > Insecta > Diptera > Syrphidae > Eristalis > Eristalis intricaria. Next base: position 134,713,151 of record OZ035873.1, read on the forward strand.
TTGATGTTTTCGTTGTGTGAATCCGTGAGGTCAGTCGGCGAGTTTATTTTTGCATCTCTTTGATTTCCTAATCCAAGCTCACTTCGCCTTACAACAAAAACAACAGATGAAGAGTGAGCTCTTTTGCGTTATGAAGCCAGCACCATCACCACCCTCCACCTTCATGGAGAGCAGCCGTTTGATTTTGAGGTTTATTATCAGCCGGAAGTGTGTGTGATTGAAAGCGTGCCAACATTTATGCAAATCAACCTCACCGCCTGTATCTGTGGACTAAGCTTTAAGTTGGCCACTGACAGGGCGAGAGCGAGATGGTTAGAGGCATCAACCTTAAATATTCATGAGTGACGGACAATCAGTTAACGAATTTTAAAGAAAAAAAAAAACAAGAGCTAATGAATAAAAAAGACACTGACCTTTAGATTGACATTTTCAAGCAGGTTTTTCGACCATTGAATGTGTATATTCTTTGACTATCTCAAGGCTAGACGAGGAAAACCGCGAAACCAACTCTACCCAACTCTAGTGGGGAGCTTAATAACAGCAGAAACTTGATTTTTGGGATCCCGGTAGGAGAGCAAAGAATAAAAATAGAACTCCACAAAGGAGCTAAAGTGTGTGTTGGTTGTTTTGTGACAAGGTTTGATCAAATGTGGGTACAGCCGCAGACTAGCCTATCTAATGACGGTGGACATTGATTAATGTCTTTGAGTGAACAGATGATGAGCATTAAGCGGCCAGTGGAGGCGAGGCATGTGTATTCTAATTTACGACGATCTCTTTGGAGACAGGACCATTGTCGTAAAATTGAGACTAGTTGTTTGCCTGACGATGAGTCACAACATTCTCATTTTAAAGAGCAAGACGAATGGCGAAAGGAATGGCATACAATTGTAAGCTCGGTTTAGTTAATGAAACAGCAACCTATTCTCGGGATGGGATTATATTATATGTGGCAGCATTCCGTGGTGGGAATTGAGAAACCTAACCTAATTGACTTGACAGAAAACAATGCTACAGATGCTTGCCATGGCTTTTTACAGGAAGCTCGTAGCTTGTAGACTCCTACACATAGGGTGCCAGATTCGATACCCCCACTCTTTCGAATCACTCACGATGCTCAAGAAGTATTCCTGTCCAGAGAAGGCTTCGCAAATTTCGCCTATAAGGCTGTAGGTCCCATCCACTCGTCAAGGAACAAAAGTTTCCACAACACAAGTGGGTGCTGTAGAAGCTAGGCCCAGGATAGGATAATACTCGGAATGTTCTAAGACTGCCGAAGGCACTGGAGATAGCCCATTTCGTTCCTCAGCATTGAGTTCTTCGCATATTGCAGTGTTCATCACCCTATCACGGCGGGTAACTTCCACAACAACACAAATGGATCTCATCTCGGCAGCTTGCAGTTCTTTGTTCAGAGTTGTATTGAGGGTTATGGACGCCTGTAGCGCGAAGGTGGAAGAGATTTATTCTAGAGCATTCTCTTTAAGTCAGTTCCCCTTAGGAATGTGAGAATTAAAGGCTGGTTCTAGTGACCCAGATATCGTTTTCTCTTGTGGGCTAATGCCTGACAATATCCCAAGAATGTTCTGTAATTCCATTAGATTCCCAGCGGAATGTGCAGAGACCTTCTTCTACTTAGTTTCCTAAGTCACCTCTTCACTGAGCTGTTAGGAAGCCTGTTAGGATACGGAGGCTGTTCTTGCTTATCTTGAGACATGCCTCAAACCTCTTTTGGTTATGTTGTCCCAAGATTTTCTTGGCCTGCTTCATGACATGGGCTTTATTCCAGGTATATGGTGCCTTCTTTGTGAATTCTTCCCTGAATCCAATACCAAACATTGTTATTCAATGTGGAAATGAAGCCATATAAAACAGGTATAGCAACAGAAAGTGCGATACCGTTACATTCTAACCGAAACAATAAACAAAATGGATGCCGGAAGTGGAAATGATATGGAGGACACTTCCTTATTGAATGTGCAGCCTTATTGTTTAACGGCATTTAAGAGGTGTTACAAATTAAACACTGGTTATACCTTATTTCAATGTTATTTTTATTAAGATGCTTACACGTCAGAGGTCGTAAGGAAAAGGGCCGATAAATTCAGCTTAAAGCTAATAGAAGTATGAACTAACAATCGATTTCTGTTCTCACAGCTGGTAGTAGGTAAAGGGTGACACTGAAAATTAAGTAGATACATTGTTTCAATTCTACTACATAACAACAGGATACAACAATAATTTCAATCCTGATGCATTTGTTCATCCTGAAACAAATGAGACTATTCCCAATCCTATACGGCTCACCGTTCTCTCAAGATACATTTTTTCCCCGCGTTTTTTTACCATTCTGCCCCACTGTGCTACACCGCGATCCGAAGAGATCTATTGTATCGACCCAATACCAAATACACGGCAATCACTGACATTTATTCACACACACTCGCCACTAAAACAGCACTACCAAACCTTTCACTCTCAGGCTCTGTTGTCTGGGATAAAACTCAGAGTGACCATGTTTGTAAGTCCTTACTCATCGCCTCAATTTGTTTCTTTTCCAGACACTACAAGATTCTCTACACCATCTTCACACTGATTTTGCCGACGGCTTTGCCATGCATCTTTTGGAATGAGACATACTTAGTGTCGCTCTTCGCTACCTACTTCGCACGCTACATTGTACAACTGAACTTCACCTGGTCCGTAAACAGCGCCGCTCACATGTTCGGCAACAAGCCCTACGACAAGTAAGTCCCACCCACTCACACCCGAGTCAATGTCAAATAACAATTTCAACGTTTTCTTTTTTTTAGGAACATCCTTTCGGCTGAATCAAAGCTCGTCTCCATTTTGGCCGGCGGTGAAGGATGGCACAACTATCACCACACCTTCCCATGGGATTACCGCACCGCCGAATTGGGAATGCCCTTCAACCTAACGACCAGAATCATTGATTTCCTTGCCAACAACGGCTCCGTTTACGATCGCAAGACAGTCAGTGAGACCATCCTTCGCAGTCGCATTGCCCGTACCGGCGATGGCACCCATCACATTTACGGCACCGAGGCTATGGCACAGAAGGCCAACGGTGACATCGATGAGGGCGCCACTCTGGACAGCAATGGCCTCAGAAAGTATATCGTCGAGAAGAATCGCATCAATAAACTGATGATTGATGAATTGGAGAAGCTAAAACAAGTGCAGGCCGAAGATCTGAACAACAACAACAACAGCGAATGCTGTTCCAAAGCGAAACTGAACATCAATGACTTGGCAAAGAGCACGAGTATGAGCATAACCAAAGATAAGCAAGCGTTAAATATCTAATTTGAAGAGGCCTCCGACAACCTTAGAGCAGTGTGTGCAATAAGGGAATAACTGTAATTTGTAATTTAGATAAACAATATCAATGGATGTAAATTAGTTGCTTTTCTTTCTGTTTTTACATTTAAATATTATACGTGTGCATATGAGACTTATTCCAAAAAGTATATGTTTAAGGTTTTACATTGTAAGTCAATATGTATGTTATTTTTAAGACTAGAAGAAGACACATCACAAATCGGCGGCTATGGATGAAGGATGTGTGGGTTCGAGTCGGTTCCGAAGAAGGCCTCAAGCTCAAGTCACGTCGCTTGGCGTCTCGCTTTGCTTCTCCAAAGCGTGTGGATGGTCATTAGGATTATAAGCACTGTAAAGTAACAAAAAAAAAAGGATGTTGTATATTTCAACCTAGGAAAGGTTTAACAGTTATGTTGCGGATTAAGTTAGGACTACTATGTAAATTGGTATATATTGATTATTTAAGGGATACTTCAGATTTTTGTTTTTTATCAAAATAAAACTGCAAAACTAAAATAAGTGAAAGCCGGTGTTCATTATGAAGGCATGATGGTAAGAGAGTAAAACAATGCCATGTTTTGTGGACTGATGCATTGTCGATTGCCTTGTTTCGAGTTTGAGTTAATCGCTGTGTTAACTGAGGATATACGTTTTTTTTCAGGAAACTTACCGTGGTCGTGGGAATTTTTTGAAGATCCGCCGAGGTTGAGTAGCGCATAAGTTTCACGAACCAAGCTGGGTATTCGTTCAACTCTTAGAGGGTTATTCGATGGCACACGTTGTGAAATAGGTAAGTTGCGCTACTTTTTAGCCTAAATCATGCTTTTCACCCAACACTCAGTAGAGACTCATTCTCATGCTCTACATCGCTAAGCTTAGTGCGTATGCAACGACTTTTCTTCTTAGCATAGAAAAATGTATATGTTATGACGTAGTTCATTCTGAACTTTGACTCCGAGCCTGTAGAACAGCAGAACAGAGGCGACTAGTGTCGCGTCGGATCAAAGCACCTCAAGCTATTGGAAGCAGCTAGTCAGAGATCGGTTAACCTGGAGGGGCTTATTGGTCGAAGCCTGTCCAGGCTTCTTAGTTTAAGGTCAGGTCCACTCCAGGTTCGTAGCTAGGGGGCATTATGGGGCATGGCCCTAACTTAAGAAACCAACTCCCTACCTTTAAAAATAAGAAATCGATTCAGGAATCTGACTCAAACTGGTTCACTCTAATGGAAGATGGGATGAAAGACAATTGTAACCTCGAAAATAGCAATTCCTTAAGTCAAAGATGGATTCGATGATCGACGATTTTTAACTCCACACAATGGACGATGTTAGAAGAGAATTCAGTCCCTCCGACGAAATCAAGATAGCGACATCGAGACTGAATAATATCAAGTCGAATGAAGTCGGACGCTGGTCTGTTAACAGAGCTCCTTAAAGTTGCCTTGAGATGAACTGGTGTATGTACCAACTCATCTGTGAGATATGGTCGGAGGAAAGCATGTCTGGCGATTGGATTCTCATTATCGTTTGCCCAATCCGCAAAAAAGGAGACTCCTTCAACTGCGCCAGCTACCGAGAGATAAGTCTGTTTGATAAGTCCTTGTCCGTGCGGTCTCAGGCCGTGGAAGTCCACCATCGACCAAATCTTCACTCTACGGCAAATCCTTGATAAGACCCATGAAATACAACTCGATACACAACACCTTCTCGTCGATCACAAGGCTGCATATGGAAGCTTGAATAGGGATATACAAGGCCATGCCTAGTTTTGACATTCCTGCCAAACTCGTAAGACTGAGCAGGATGACGATGGAGAAACTGTCGCCGCTTCATCAAGGTCGGTAAGGAACTCAACGAGACATTCTATGATTTATACAAGGCGACCCGCTGTCATGTGACTTCTTTAACATCATCCTGGAGAAGATCACGCACGACACAAACGCCAACACTAGATGCACGATCTTCCAGAAGTCCGTACAATTGTTAGTTTACGCGGATTACATTGACGTGATTTGCCGAACAGAGCGAGCCGTCAATGAGAGGTTTTAATGCCATCGGCTAAAGTGGATCTGACCGTAAACGAAGGCAATATAAAGTATATCCTGTCATCAAAAAAGGACACACACATAGACGACTCGGCGAGAACGTCACTGTAGGCAGCTATAACTCCGAGGTTGTGAAGGACTTCGTCTACCTCGGCTCCGCGGTAAACAGTACAAACAGCATCAGTACCGAGATCAAACGCAGAATAACTTTTGCCAACCGCTATTTTTTTGGGCTCAAGACGGTAACAGATCCCTCTCTCGGACAACAAAGTTGACCCTGTAAAACATTGATCAACAACCTTCCTTATTACCTTAAATTCCTTACATCCATTGCTCTCACCAACGCTTGCATTTGATGCATGTGGACTGTATCGGAGATGACTTTAAGTCGTTTAATTTTTGACCAATGCATGCCAAGTTGCTGCCGCGACGGTAAAAGTATTGACACGCTCCTCGAACAGCATTGGTCGTGACATACTTGGCGGTTAGGTTACGTTGAAATTTGTAGTAAAAGAGCTATTTAATTGAGGTTTGGAACAAATCATGATACTGCATTTAACTCCCAATACTCCCCTTATGTTAGGTTAGGGAGAAGGGCTGCTAGTGAATTCACCAGCACACTTCACCAGCAATTGGTCCATTGTGATACCCCTAGTCAGACTACTACTGATTGATACTACTGATTGACTACGCCAGTGATACGCCAGTTAATTTGATCCCAACGGCAAATGGTGACCGGACCAGATTTGAAAACCAGATAAAAACGTATTAACTTTGCTTTCTCTGGGATTCGAACCGGGGACCCCGCTAACCACAGGCAGGCACTTTGCCTACTGCAGTCGTTTACTTGGTCGGTTACAGAAGTTGTAAATGACAACTTCTCTTGGATCGACTTTATATGAAAAAATGGCAACTCTCAGCCCCTTAAACAGAGATAAGAGAAAATGGAGATATCCAAATTGGGCCATTTTTCCGAAACACAGGAGAAAAATGCAAGAGTAGTGGTATTCCCTTGTATTTCAGAAAAATTTTACGCAAACCATGGATCCAGCACGCAATGGCGGCAGATTCGCTAATTTAGTGGGGAAAAATGGCGGCAGTTTGCTGAAATTGCCCACGATCCATGTATGTTGTTCGGAGGGTGTTCAAAAGTTGACTCGTATTTTTAAGAGCATATACTTACACAGTCGAACTTCGATAACTCGAATATTTGGTAACTCGAATGCAATTGGCAATAGCGCCAAGACTGAAATTTACATTTAATTTGACTTCGATAACTCAACGACAGATTCTCGATTCTCGATAAGTCATATTCTGAAAATTCTGCGTATTCTCCACGTTCATTTTATAAGGAATCGCTTTCTGGGCATTGCGTTTGAATACTCCTTTGACCTAATATAACTTAATTTGTGGTTTTGGTGAATATTCTGAGCGGGGGAAGAGGATGAAATTCGTTTAAATTTCAGAACTGAATGCCCAGACGAAAGAAATGAGGGAGAAATTCAACTACAGATGGAATTTGAAGCTTGACGTAACGCAGGATGATTTACTGCAGTGGGATGTACATGGTTACTTAGGAGTTTGACACAGAAAAAGATATTGTCTTGTCAGATCGACAATAATGATGACAGCGACGATGATGTAATAGGGAAGACTTGGCAATTATTGAGGATGATTTTGCTGTGGCGCATTAGCCAGAGAGTTACCGAAAGAGTTCCAACCGAAAGAAGTGATGCATATTTACTAAAGCCTTGTCTCGGTCTCTCACTCCCTTTGTGACTCTGTCACCCCTTGCTTTCAAGTTAATTACACTTCTTCTTTGGTTCTTATTTGGTATATTGAAAGGTATGGGTGATTTCATGATTCTATCGAAAAAAAAATATAGCAATTCACAAATCCCTGTCACAAATTCTCTGTCGTATACCCAGTATTCTAATTCACGTCGTCTACTTACAGGTAAAACCCAGAATTAAGAACAAAATTATGCAACTAATACTAATACAACACACAAATGTAATTTAAAAGCATTTTAAGCTCTTGAAATTATTTAGAAAATTACTGAAATAACTTTGAACGCATTCACTTTGAGAAACTCTACAGAATCGTGTGTAGAAAAGCAAAAACCGGCGGCCATCGAACTCTTTTCTCCACTGTCAGTGTCAAAATCTCACACAACTGTCAGCAGAGAAACGAATTGGGCAAACACATCAACGATCGTATAGCCCTGAAAAAAAAAATCTAGATTCTAGTGTGACCAGTGAAAAGCATACAAAAACTTAAAAAGCTAATTATTTCGTGATACTAGCTAAAAATGTTCACAATATTATTACCAATTTTGTGCGCAACGCTTGTGTTATCTGCACCAACAGACACAGTGTCATGGAGTACCCTGAAGGACGATACTTCACTTGCACGTTTTCATAGCACTCTATTGAATCAGACATTTATAACATTTTTAGATGAATGCTATTCTCCACAACCAATTATGAATGTTCGTATCCCATGTTCACGTTACTTCGACGCAGTCCTTCAGTTGAATCGAACCGATTTCATCGTCGAACAGCCAAAGGTGATGAAACTACTGAGCGAACCCAGTAAAGATGAGAATTTTTGCAAACAAAATCACACTTTTCCGCCCATGGAGCATTATCCAACCAAGAAAAACGATTTCAGTGATTCAGTCTTATGCGGACTCTGGTGCATGGAGCAAAAGGGTGAAGACATCTTCGTTGTGAAACCGATTTGTGTGTTTCTGACCTGGATGGGTGATGAAATAAAGAGCCACAGTGCCATTAAGCCAGCGGAGGTACCATCGTTACCTGATAAAGTGCCCAGTTTAACCGACTCTGATCAGACAATGCTGACTAATGCGGGAACAACGCTAGATAAAGCAATTCCTGTGAACACCAGCAGTAAAATGGCACAATCGAGTAAGTTTTCATGCATTTGCCTTACGGCTATCACCTGAGATACACGCTTAAGTGTTCAAGTGATCGCCGCAGGTTGTATTTGTTTTGATTTGATTTTGACATACGCATACGTGTGCAGATTTTTTGTGTGAGTTTAGGCTATTTTGTTGCGTGATGGTGCTGAAGGGTATGGGTGATTGACTCGTCGATGAAACAAACCCATGCGTATGCTTTAGAATTTTTGTCTTTCGCTGTATTATTTATGGATTCATGCAATAAAAACCGAATGCCAAGCCTTTGGTTTTATTCCATGAAATTCCGTATAAATGGGTTCATCGAATATCTCAAATCGCAGGGGAATTAATTAAACACGATATGTGTGGATGATTTAATTTAATAAAAGACGTTGTCGTTTGGTTGTGGAGGCCTTAACAAATATTGAACAGATTTGCTAGCACGTTCTCCTATCTATCAGGACATTTTACCTTCGTAGGTATTTGCTTGCTTGCTTATGAGACACCACGTTTTTGCAAGAAGACAAGCAATTAATCCTCTGATGGATTTTAGTTTTAACTGTAGGACAAATAGCACGATTGACTTAAAATTGTCACCTCTTGCCTCAATCAATGTTTTTGCATGCACTTTGAAGATGATTTATGTAATCCCTGTGGAATCTATCCGCTGTCTAGAACATCGCTTTAAGGCTCAATTAACAATTGTTTCAAAAATTCAGGACATGATCTTTGGTGTCAATGACCAGCCAGACGTTGTTTTTGTTAACCCCCTTGAGTTAAGAATCAGAGCAGATATTTAAATTGAATTCCACGCGCTCATTTCGATGTTTTTTTTAAGTAGAAGCACAGAAGTCATCACTACTTACGAAATCCGTAGCAGACCTCTTAATTGCTCTCCAGCAATCTGCGCACGATATTTTACTGACGAATAACATATGCACTTGAAGAGGACAAATAATGAATCACGGAGCACGGGCTATTGAGAGAATACCATTCATTTGGAAGAACTTAATCGCCGACCACGTGCGCATGTTTAAATTTCGCGAGGGTCTCCACAAATTTCGGAAGAACTTTCATCGCCCACTTCACTCATCGTGTTCCCAAATTTAGAACCCTCCCGTAGTGAACTTAATTGCGTTTTCCATTATAAACTTTGTCGAATTTATCGTTTGTTTATTTCCCCAAGTGAGTACGTTTATCTATGCCAATGGAAGGGAAATCAGATCAAAAAATATGCGCATAATAATTATTTGGGTATGAACTGTTCTGCACAAAACATACTAATTGAATGCATGTTCTTGACAATGGGAGATTGCTTTTAATTCAATCATTGCGCAGGAATTTTCAGAGAGCACCAAATCGTTTGCAGAAATCAAGTACTGGCATGCTACAGACATGATCGTTCCCGACTTTGCGTCACATTGAGCATATACCTCTGCAATTTATTGATTAAAGTACATTTGTGAGACGTTCGTTCGTTTAGTTCGTTTAGAATCGATTAAATTTGATAACACGACGTATCAGTCTTCTTCTGTGTACATGTTTTCAAAGATATCGTCATATAGGCAGTCACGTGCAATTTTTTATTACGATCGCATATTGAAATGCGAGGCGAACGCAGGTCTTAAGTCTAATGAAATGTATGATTACCATTAGGTTTTTACTAAGCCATTATTTCTTTATTCAAGACTTTTACTTTATCTCGATTTTGATTTTATATCAATTGTAATACTTGTTTTCTTTTCAGCGGCATCAAACACGAGTAGTGTCAAAAACGTAGCAGACATTATAGGTGCCGAACCAGTTGACAAAGATATACAATTAGCTAACAAGAAGCCAGCATCAGTCGAAGTCGAGCTAACAAAACCCAAGCCGAACGATCATGAATTGAATAAAGCACTAGCTGTTGAATCTGCAGCAGCGATAGCGAAGTCGATTGGAACTAATGAAAAGAAACAAGACTCAACGCCAACAAATGCTTCGCCAGGAACTGAGATCCAAATAGTCGATGAAGACCAAAGAATTGGTGACAAACAAGATTCCTTCGATCAACAGAACGACGATCAATCAATGGGAAATGATTCCGAAATGGAAGAAGCTAACCTAGACGACGATGTTGACAATGACCGCGATATGATAAATCAACCAAAATCACCCCAAGTAGTAAAGACTATAGACGGAGCAGAACCTGATCAAAAGAAAAGCTTAGAAATCACAGCAGAACCAGATCAGAAGAATAGTATAGAAATAGACGACAGTTATCTTTCTAAAATTCGTCCCATCCCAGAGCGGAAAGATCCATTTCTCGAAGAACCCGGCTCAAACTTCTTCACATATTTCCTCTTCGGAATGCTGCTGTGCATTATAATGTATGTTGCCTATCATAATAAGTCAAAAATTCTGGCATTACTCCTTGAGGGAAGACGCTCAGACAAAGGGCGTGGTGGTCGCCGGAAGCACACCGCCGCTTACAGGAAGCTCGATTCCAATCTTGAGGAAGCAATCACGTCATCAGCCAGTGGAAGGATAACTCAAATAATTTATTAGGCCAACCCAGAATCAGCAACGCCGCGCCGCCACACGCCCTTGAATTTTTGCCACTCGTAGGTTTTATTGAGTTGAATTATTATTTAAAATGTTTGTCCTTGGTATTCTTGTGTTATTCTGTGAATTGAATGTTAAGCAATATTAGGGTTTAAACGAATGTAACTTGTGATTTCTGGGCCTCTAGAGGATGACAGAGGACGATGAGTGAGATGGAAGACACACACATAGTTGACTTCTACCGGCAGTTGGTACACACAAATAGGGATTTAATTCTTCCATCGTATGGGTTTCTTTATGTTAATTTCTTAGTTTCTAGTATTACGTGTTGAATTATCGCCATCGATGTTACATGCTCTTTATTTATTTTCAATTAAAACTTTGTCGCCACAAATGAAATGAAGGAAAACCAAAACAAAAACAAAACATGAAAATGAAAATGAAAAACTATACATATAATTATAAAAACCTATATCTTTTGTACATGTTATAAGGATTTCATTCAATGAAATAAAAACAAAACAACAAACATCGAAAACGTTTTTTTAATGAATTTTCTAACCACACTTTTTGACTGACAAGCGAGTGCGCATCGTCAATTTCTTCCTCTTTGTGGAGCGGCATAGTCCAGGAACCCTGTATGGCTCGGAATTGAAGACCTGGGGCCATATTTTGAGCTGTCAAAATAATATAAACTAAAACTCAAATAATAAGGGGGCATGGGCCTGTGCATCCAGGGCAAAGTTATTGACTGCTCTCAACTTTGCGAGATGTCAGCAACGATCCCTGTTAAATGCACAGGTCAAGTTGACATACAGCCTCATCGCGACGCCCTCTGGATTTACAGCAACCGCTTTGAGGTGAACCAATGTATGTAGCGGCCCCTTGTCCAGGGTTTTAAACCAGGACCCGGTCCTCCAGGTTTGGGGGTTGCGCGTGAGGTTATCTTACCCACCGTGTATTAGTTCAGAAACGACGAGAAGCCTCGGATACGCATGACCCTACTGCTGACGACCATGGACAACGAAATAAGGACAACGATTTTCTGTCCTGCACGTGGTATGTGAGGTCCCTGAACAGACCACGTGCAGCCGATGAACTTGCGGAAGCCCCCGAAGCTTATAAGGCAGATATCACTGATATTCAGGAGGTGCGGTGGGATGGGCCGGGCAAAAAGGGGAACCAGGAACCGGTCCTCCAGGTTCCGGGGTTGCGCGTGGAGTTATCGAAAGATTCGGATACGGATAACCCTACTGCTGACGACCATGGACAACGATTTTCGGTTCTGCACGTGGAATGTGATGTTTTGTGAACAAACCAGAGACAGACCTCGAAGCTTATAAGGCAGATATCACCGCCATTCAGGAGGTGCGGTGGGATGGGCCGGGCAAAAAGGGGATGAAAAACTGCGATATATACTTTGGCGATTGCTACAAAGAGCGAAGGCAGCGCTTGTTCGGATGCGGGTCTGTTGTTCGAGGCAGACTTAGGCAAGTTTTAAATGCATAAGCGAGCGCCTCATAACAATCCGCATCAAGGCTACATTCGGCAACATCAGTCTGATCTGTGCCCACGCCCCAACGGAGGATAAAGATGACGACAGCAAAGATGACTTTTATGATCTCCTAGAAAGAACATACGATCAATGCCCCAGCTACAACACCAAGATAGTTCTAGGAGATTTCAACGCAAAGCGGGAAAAGGAAGACATCTTTGCTAGAGTCATCGGGAAGCACAGCCTGCACGACAACACGTCCGAGAACGGACTCAGAATTTTGGACTTCGTAACGGGGCGAAACCTCTTTGTAGCCAGCACGCGGTTCCCTCACCTCAACATCCACAAAGGGACCTGGCGGTCTCCTGATCAATCAACCGTCAACCAGATTGATCACATTGCGATCGACGTCAGGCACTCCTCCAGCATTCTCGATGTCCGAACATTCCGAGGAGCCAACATCAATTCGGACCATTTCCTTGTTGTAACCAAGGTAAGAACACGGATATCGATGGGACACCGGAGTAGAGCAAGCCGAAAACAGTTTGACGTCGAAAAGCTACAACTGCAATTGACCGCTTGCAACTTTACCGATGGAGTCTCAGTAAAGCTCTCAGTGAGTCCAACCGTGCCAGGCGAAACAATCGACCAACAATGGAACCGTTGTCAAAAAGCCATCAGAGAAGCTGCATCTGATGTGCTGGGTTTTAAAACGCCACCCCAAAAAAACCCCTGGTTTGACAACGAGTTGCAGGTACATTCAGCAAAGCAAGCAGCATACAAGGCGACGCTGGACAGAAGGACGACAGCGGTTCGTGAGCTCTACGAACTTAAAAGAAGGGAAGAGCACCGGCTTCTTAAAAAGAAAAAGAAAGAGCATGAGAAGTGCGCGATCGAGGAAATGGAGCGGTGTTACGGCAGAAATGACGTCCTAAAGTTCTACCAACGGAAGCCTGTCGTGACGCAGAGGGACAACTCGTAGTAGATTCGCAATCGATACTGAAATCTTTCTGTAGACTGTTAAACGGCGAGGAAGACTCCAATACCGCTGTCAGGCAGAATGTTCCACTCAACGCAATTGGCGATGATCGACGAGAATTCCGTCCATTCGACATAGACGAAGTCAAGATAGCGATATCAGGACTAAAGTCGAATAAAGCTTCTGGTGCAGACTGTCTGCGGAACTGTTTAAGGCAGCTGGAGATGAGCTGGTAAGGTATCATCTGTAAGATATGGTGGGAGGAAAGCATGCCCAACGAGTGGAATCTCAGTATCGTTTGCCCCATCCACAAGAAAGGAGACCCCTTCAACTGCGCCAACTACCGAGGGATAAGTCTCCTTTACATCGCCTATAAGATCCTCTCTGCCGTTTTGTGTGAGCGCCTGAAACCATTCGTCAACAACCTTATAGGTCCTTATCAGTGCGGTTTCAGGCCGGGAAAGTCCACCATCGACCAAATCTTAACATTACGGCAGATCCTGGAAAAAACCCAAGAAATGCAGATAGACACCCATCACCACTTCGCCGATTTCAAGGCCGAATATGATAGCGTGCATAGGGACGAGCCATACAACGCCATTTCTAGATTTGACATCCCTGCTAAACTCGTCAGGCTGTGCAGGATGACGATTGAGAATTCTCGCTGCTCCATCAAGGTCGGTAACGAACTTACTGAGACCTTCAATATCAATAAAGGTTTTAGACAAGGCGACGCTATGTCATGTGACTTTTTCAACATTGTTCTCGAGAAGATCGTGCAGAACTCACACGCTAACACAAGAGGCACGATCTTCCAAAAGTCCGTACAACTGCTAACGTACGCGGATGACTTTGACGTGATTGGTCGAACACAGCGAGCCGTCAATGAAGCGGAGGCGGCCAAAATGGGTTTAGCGGTGAACGAAGGAAACTGGTTGAGGCCCAGGTCCACCCCGGACTGTAGGGCCACCCGAAGAAGAAGAAATCAATTCAGTTCTATTTACAGTCGATTCCGCTTATTTGCAACACAAAAAATGCAGAAAATGTGTTGCAACTAAGCGGGGTTTTCATATAAACGATGTTCGCATATAGACAACTTTCTTGTACCGTGATAAGTTTCTTGTTGCATACAACCGAAAGTTTCGTTTAAGCGGATTGCATATAAGCGAAGGCGACTGTATTTTCTTAACATTTTACCACATTTAACAAAAATAAATAATATTATTTCTAAAAAAGAATATCAATTATTATTACATTTCTAGATTCAATCCATGTTTTTTCCTCTGATACCGAGCAATATCCTTACAGGGTTTGTTCATGTTAGGATGCCTCAGACTTCCTTTTGAGATTGGATTTGGTTGTCCACATATCTTTCCAAAAAAGCAAAATTTAATTGTTTGTTTGACGAATTAGGGTAAACTACCCCAATTCGAGCCCACTCCCAATACCGACCCTACTTCATTTTGTCCAAAAGCTAAGCTCCTGCTTTTCAGACATTAACGGTATCTTAACAGAAAAAATCTTTCATATCTTTTCTTAGTATCGTAAAATTAATTTTCAGGCATTTTAAAGTATTCAGTAGTGTTCCGTATGTGAGTGTAATTTGTGAAATTTCTTACGAAACTAGATAATTTTGACTAAGAAAATAGGTGATTTTCTTTAATTTCTAGTTACCTAAATAAGGCTTGTAATAATAATAATGTATATTTTATTATTTCAAAAGCAAAAGTATTATTTATTAAAATATGTTGGGGGCCGGGGAAGGCTCAATAAATAATCAAGTTCCAGCAACGAGACCGCGCAATTTTCAACCAAAAATTAAAAAACGACATGTTATGCAGATAGACTTCTTACTAATTGCATTTCTTATTAATGTTTTTATGCAATATGTAAGATAAGTATGTAAGTATACTATTTCCAAGCTTTGCTATAAAAGTTGTTACATATAGAAATAATGCCAGTTGAACTGTAAGGGTCCGATTAGGTATGTTTTCACAACCAAGACAATGGAATTTTTGTCCGACCGTCCTAGATTTATAGTCTTAGATTCAAGATCAAATTCGACATTTATAAAAATCAGTCAACACACAACTTTTTATGTTTACATATGAAAATCTTTGTTCCCGAATTTTAATTGTCCTATTTGTTGTTGTTTGTTTGTTCTGTTGGTGGTCGCCGTGGCGTAGTGGGTAAGTGCGTCGACTCTTACGCAGAGGGTGCCAGGTTCCATACCCGAATTTACCACCTTTCATATCTTCACGGCTCCACCTCTTTCGAGTCACAGACAGTGCTCAAAGATTATTTCCTGTCTAGAAAAAGCTTCTCAAATTCGCCGTTCGGAGTCGGCATTAAACTGTAGGTCCCTTCCACTCGTGAAAGAACAATAGCACGCACAACACGAGTGGTTGTTGAGAAGCTAGGTCCAGGTCCGCCTCGGACTGTCGCGCCACCCATATTATTATTATATTATTTGTTGTTGTTTCGCATTGTTGTGTTTTGGATACTTTATAATTATGTTTTATTTTATACTTTCTTAACGTGTAAATACATATGTATAAATATTTCATAATTAACATTTCAAAATAAAATTATGTTTTGGAGCTAAGATTTGTTCATTCCATCCGTTGGTTATTCATTTTAAACCCATTGATATATCAACAAGAAAAGAATGGACGCAAATATACAACGTTATTTATACTTGTTAATTTTTTATGGTTTTTTTTGGTAATTTTTGTCATGAATTTATTTAATAATGTTTTCCTTTATACCTTTGAACAATAAAAATAAATGAGCTATGATTTATATGGGTGGCTCGTTACTGGAACGATAAGGGCTCGAACCGAGGAGGCTCGGTAATGGCTTATGTCTCATTTTCTACTTTAATTAAATTTATTAAATTTTCGCCGTATACTTACGCAAAGATATTGTTTATATATATATATATACAGTAACACATCAAGTTTCCTTAAATGATGAAATTGTTTTCATATATCTAAGTAAATAATTTGGAGAGAGCAAGAAGTCAAAACTTTGCTTTACTACTTTGTAGTTTACCCTATTTGAAGATTGTTCAGAGCCGGAAGGTTGTCCATTGTCTAAAGCTGGCAACGTTGCTATGTTCAAGTTTCTCACTCCGCCAGTTCCTTCCTAGATCTTGTGTGGCAGAGTGGGGATATATCCCAAATGATGATGCATTTCGTATCCAAATACGTGGACATTTAAAATTTGATTCCTCTACAAGGTCTCTCATCGCGTAACTTTTAAGACGATCGTCGTTCAAACGATTGTATTAAACGACGAAGTTTGCTTCGTGTAACACTCTCGAATCGTCCAGTCGTGTCGTTAATCGTTCAAATAGTAGGCAATTTGAGAACTACTAAACACGTTAAATATCATAAAGAAAACGGAATTTATTCACTTCTCTAGTCATTTTCAAAATTCGTTGATGATTGGCCCATTCATTTGAAATCCAAATTCGAAAACATGTAAGTATTAAATAACTATTTATTAATTAATTGATTTATTAATTGACACACTAGGTCAGCAACAAAAAGGCTCATGGATGAACATACTGAAAGGGGAAAAAATTACATGCCAAGAACCACGCAAGGCAGACAGTCTACTAACAAGCTGTGGGCAGATTTGGCTCAAAAACTGAATGCCATTGGGCTACCCAATATGTATGTAGTCCAAGTCTCTTGCTTGGAAGGAAGTAAGTGCATAATATGACCATCACAAGTTCAAGTTAAAAGTTAAATTAATTTGTTTTAGATATGGATAGATTTCAAATATCAAGTAAAAAATAAATGCAGCCAAAATTTGATTTCATTAAAAAAAAAAACAGGGGGTGGGCCATCTGATCAAATTCCAATATCCGAGCTGGAGGAAAAAGCAATTCAGATGACTTCCCTTCGTACTGCTGTGACAGGTAGCAGTTTGAATTACTATGGTGCGGTCGAAGTGCACGGAGAGCCGAACAGGGCGAACTGTGAGACGGATGAAGATGCGACCAACCCATTGGTAGCCACCTCCAGCTAGGACCTCCAAGGTAGGACCAAGTTCGGGGAATATATGTTGACCGCGAGCAGAGCGAACTGTGAGACGGATGAAGTTGCGACCAACCCATTGGTAGCCACCTCCAGCTAGGACCTCCAAGGTAGGACCAAGTTCGGGGAATATATGTTGACCGCGAGCAGAGCGAACTGTGAGACGGATGAAGATGCGAATCACCCATTGGTAGCCACCTCCAGCTAGGACCTCCAAGGTAGGACCAAGTTCGGGGAATATATGTTGACCGCGAGCAGAGCGAACTGTGAGACGGATGAAGTTGCGACCAACCCATTGGTAGCCACCTCCAGCTAGGACCTCCAAGGTAGGACCAAGTTCGGAGAATATATGTTGACCGCGAGCAGAGCGAACTGTGAGACGGATGAAGATGCGAATCACCCATTGGTAGCCACCTCCAGCTAGGACCTCCAAGGTAGGACCAAGTTCGGGGAATATATGTTGACCGCGAGCAGAGCGAACTGTGAGACGGATGAAGTTGCGACCAACCCATTGGTAGCCACCTCCAGCTAGGACCTCCAAGGTAGGACCAAGTTCGGGGAACATATGTTGACCGCGAGCAGAGCGAACTGTGAGACGGATGAAGATGCGAACCACCCATTGGTAGCCACCTCCAGCTAGGACCTCCAAGGTAGGACCAAGTTCGGGGAATATGTGTTGACCGCTTCCTGGGTTTATCGTTTCTAGCACTAGTAAAAACGGGTCTTTTGATAAGCGAAAACGTCGAATAAAACTAAAATGCTAAATACAATTTAGCAAGTTTATTCTTAAAAAATAACAAAATTTGTTGCTTTTCGTGTAAAAGTGAAACAGGATCCGATGCGTCTCTAAGCATTGTTCGCTCTCGCAATGGTCCAACAGAATTTTCATTTTCCACGTCATCGAAAAACAACACATTGTAGTGCCGACGCATTTTTTTTCGGTTTTTATTAAAAAATTCAAAAACGAAACTAAAAGCAACAACCAACCACGAAGTATGAAACGATTGTAAAATAGCAATCGTTCAATCACAATTGTTTAATCGTCGGCTTTTGACAGTTCAATGAGTTATACAAAGCAATAATGAATAATGAAACGACGTCGACTGGACGATTACACGAAGTAATACAATCGTCGAAACGACGTCGTCAGACGATCGTCGTCTTACGCGATGAGAGCCCAGGTTAATCCAAAGCTGGTTGGATTTCCGCCTTGCTTCGGCATATGGAAGAATTGCGACCTTCATGATTGCACATAAATCCAACTTCAACCAGAGATGACCTAATATTAAACCTACAATAATTATTTAATTTCTCTTCTGTTCAACTGTCCAGTCTTGGCATGTCCTGTCGTTTTTGCTTGGCTTTGAAATGAATATTTGAATAAATAACAATACAACAAATTTTACATAAAGGACATATATTCCAATGTATCACCAATGCTGAGCTGCACAAATTTATTATTTATTATTCATTACTTTTGCACAACCAATCCGATAACAAAACAGTTTTCGACTGAAATCCGTAAGAGACAATTATCTTCACATCCACTTTCGGAATACAAAATACCAAATATCCGTAAATGGGTTGACATAACTCTTGACTTTTAACTCTTCCGAATGCGGATTCTGTGCGGTTTCTATAGACGTACAAATTTCCGATTTTCGGATTCATTTCCGATACTATAGCAAGACAAAATAATGCCCCTGGCTAGAGTCACGTTGCTATTCAGCGATTTCTCTTTTAGACTTTTTTCTAAGAAGATTATACAGGCCTCTCTGCCGTACAGGACTAGGATGATCAATGTCTTGTATAAACTCAGCGTGATCCTCCGAGAGAGATCTCCATTAGCCAGCTGCCTCTTAAAAGCAAATTAACACCCGCTGACAAGAGTTTCTCAGCGCTTGATCTTCGCGGCGTTTTTAGTATTGTTCACTGTTGACCCAAGGCATGATGCTCCTCTACGGCCTACTGCCAAAAGACCTCAACATGGACCAGTAAG
Organism: Eristalis intricaria; assembly: GCA_964034865.1. Lineage (NCBI taxonomy): Eukaryota > Metazoa > Arthropoda > Insecta > Diptera > Syrphidae > Eristalis > Eristalis intricaria. The sequence goes on from OZ035873.1 coordinate 134,732,523, forward strand.
GTATGGGCGACCGGATGAAACTCTTGGCTTAGGTCAGATAGCTGTGATTTAAGAATGTCCTTTGACCAAATGGCTCATTATGCTGCCACACAGAATCAATCAGCTGAAGCTTCCCGTGGGAAGTAGCCTATTCTTTTGATCTAATTATGTAGTCCTGCCAAATATCGTTGAGAAGGTGGGCTCGTGGTATTCCGAAAAGCTTACCCGAAAACTTTCGAAATCATTAATCAATTCTCAGATCACACTTTTTATAGCAGTGAACGACCCTTATTTTGTCTAAACAGTATCGCTGGATGGGTATTGTTAGATTGACTACATGCAATACTCCTCATATGCAGGAAATTACGATTGTAATTTTTCAATCTCCCTTTTACAGGGAACTTCCCCTTAATGGACACCCGCTTAAGTGGACGATTCTCTTAAAGGGACAAGATGTACTGTAATGGTTGGCTGGTAGATATGACTTTGGTAGTGTTTTTATTCCGATCCAGTGGCTGTCCACTTAGGAGAGGATTCACAATTATTGTATTTCCAGTTAAATTTTGATGTATTTCATTCACACATTCGTAGCCACCTTGTGCCCCCCAAGATTCATCCTTCTTTTTCTGCTGGCGCTACAGTCAGGTGTGGAATTGACCCTTAACCAATAAGCCTCTACAGCTGGCGCAATCTTTAGGCAGGTGCCTCCTATTATGAACGCCAAGTTGGTTGAGGTCCTTCTTCACTTATGCGCCATATTGATTCTATTGAGTTGTTCCACTGGTTCGGAGTAGAAGACTCTTCGGGCTGGAGCTGTGTTAGCTAGGGTCATGTCGCTGTAGAGTTCATGGTTGATAAATTCTCCTCCAAAAACCATCAACGCAAGCAGCACCAAAGATTGAACGCAGAGTTTTTCTCTCAAAAAGACGAAGTGCTTCTTCATCTGCCTTTGAGACTATCCAGGTTTCCACGCAATAGAGCAGGACAGGGATGATCAATGTTTTAAATAATGTAGCTTGGTCCTTCTCAGTACTAATGTTGTTTGCGTCATTTACTTGGGAGCCGAGGTAGACGAAGTCTTTCACTACTTCGAAGTTATAGCTGCCTACATTGATGTTCTAACAAGTCGTCGATCTTGTGTTTTCTTTCTCGATGATAACATATATTTCGTTTTGCCCCCGTTCACCGCTAAACCCATTTTGGCCGCTCCGATTCCAAACAAGCAAACGCTTCATTGACGGCTCTCTGTGCTTGACCAATAACGTCAATGCCGTCCGCGTATGCTAGTAAGCGTAGTAAGCGACATAAGCCTAGCCAGTCGTCAACGGATCCAACGCATCAAATGGCTAGGCCATGTAGAGCGCATATGCTTAAGATATATGTTTAAGAACAAAAGAGCTACAAAATATTTAATTTCTTGTTTCGAAGGGGATCATTTAGAAGGATAATCAGGATATTGCTCTCGTGTTTGGTGTTGTAACTTCAACCATTCAAAAGTAGGTAGTGGTAGTGGGCTTCCTCGCAAAACAACTCCACAGCAAGAGTAATCTCTCGATCTATAAGGATCCATAAATTTTCTATTGGATTGAGATCACAAGATTGCGGCGGCCATGCTAGAACATCAACATTTTCGCGTCCAAAAGCCCTCGGAAAAACCGGCTGGTGTGTTTTGGGTCATTGTCATGTTGAAATAAGCAGTCTTCAGGCATATTGACCTTAAATGTGCTTCCACATTGGTTTTCTAATATTCCCCGATAAACCGACCGCTTATTTCAACCAACCGACCAACTCCTTGACGAGAGAATGAATCTTAAATAAAGATTTACTGGAAATCTAACTTGAAGAACCTGTAAGATTGCTTCCTCCATACCATTACAGATCCTCCCCCATGTTTCCCAAGGTTTGAACTTGATATCTGGGACAATATCTTTGCTTCGGAGGTCTTTGAACATAACGAATACCGTCTGACGAGAAGATGTTAAACTTGCTCTCGTCACTCCCTAAAACTTTAGCCCATTGCTCGCTCCTCCAATGCATGTGGCGTTTCGCAAAATCCAGCCGTTTCTTTCTATTTAATGCACTGATGAATGATTTCTTTGCTGGACGTCTTGCAAACTGTTCTGACTCCCTTAGTATCGTCGGCTAACAGTGTGTACGGCTACGCTAAAGTCAAGACGTTTATTGACGTAGTCTGTAGCTTCAACGGCAGTCTTAAGGGGATCGAACTTGTTTTTGTTGTTTTGCGAGGTAACCCACTACCACTACCTACTTTTCGATTAACATCACCATCTTCACGGAATCGGGATACAATTCGTGAAATGGTTGAAGTTACAACACCAAACACGAGAGCAATATCCTTCATGAGCCTGTCATTGTTGAAAGCTGCAATGATTGCTTCCTAGCATCGAGTAGACATTTGTTTCTAATTATTTTATAGTGCAAGTGTTTATTATAAGAATAACCTTTTTTATAGACCTACCTTAGTAGACATATTTTCTATTTGCATTTTTTACATATTTAAATGATTTGAACATCTGCACGAGACCACAATTTTATACTCAAAATCAAATGATTTGACAAAGCAAAGAAGCAATTCAAAAGGAGAACCAGATTGGATACCCTTACAGGAAGCTACGCAGTATTATTTCTGATGCTGTACCCGTTTGCATTTTGTTTGCTCGTTATATACTTTTCTCCAAATTAAAACCAAAAAATATTTAAGCTATTGGTATAAGTCTTAAGCAAAAGTGCAATGGGTGTGGTATTTCCAAAAAAGGCGTTCAAAATGTCTGAATTATGCTTTTGAGGCGTCCTTTTCGTTACTATGGCTGTTACAGAACATATGTTGGACGGATTCTATTTCTTCATCGCCTCTGCAACTTCTGCAAAATTCGTTGTGCTGGGTGTTCAGAAGCAATGCATGTGTACCCTATGACACAGTGCTCTCTAGTAGCCCTTATTTACCTTATCAGCACACTTCCTTGCGACTAAAACTAATCAATGATGTTGATTTCTTCTTGGTCAGCGTCGGCCTTAGAGCCCGTGCTGCTGCTTCAATAACCGGACCAAGCTGTCTAGTTTTTGCACTCTGTCCAGAGCTTCGGGTTCTAGTAAGGAAAGGTGGTGCAAATCGGTTGAAGATTTCAGTTACTACTCATGGTTAACGCAAAATTAAGAATCACATTAAAATAAAACACAATTCGTTTTGATTTTGTTTTTTTTTTTTATTTATAATATAATTCAATTATAATTTATATCACTTCAAATGTATAAGTATTAATTCAATTATGATGATTTATTTCGAAATCTTAGCATATGCATGTGTAAACATACACACGTATGCATATGTATATAGTATATACCGTACATTGTAGCTTCTTATTGGCGAACCAGCGGATACAAATGACATTTATGAAAGAAAACAAACAGAATCGACGTACAAATTCTATGTGAAATAATAATTTAACAATCTATTCACTCCTTTACGACCTTACTAAATGAGTGAGGTAAAGAAAGTGTTCACTTAATCGAAAAAAAAACTAAAAAAAAAAATACACAAACTAAGAAAATCCTTCTAATCAATGTACATGTGTATTTTTTACTTTTGTTTTTTGTTGTCTTACGCGTCGTGTTTCATTTCAAACATATTCAACTTCTGATCTTGTTTGTTTTATTTTTTTTTTTGTTTTCTTTGTGTGTTTATTTTTGTTTTCTGATTTTACAAAATGCATATTTTTCCGTTATTTTTGTTGTTTTTTCTTCCTCATTTTTTTTTTTCAAGTCTTACTCTACAACTTAGTATTAATGGGAACGAAGGTGTGTGTGTGAGGAGGTGTGTATATTTAATTTTTTGTTTTGTTTTGTTTTGCTTTTCACTTCGTTTTTGTTTTTCTTTGTCGCTACACATCTTTTGATCATTGTTGTTGACGTGATTTACTTTTTTAAATAGTATAATTTTTTATAATTTTATACAATATTAACATGCATTTTTAAATGTATTCATTAATTTGTTAGAGGTTTTATTTTCGAAGGGATAATAAAAAGACACAGAGAATTTGGTTAATAGAATAATCAATATATATATATATATATGTATATATGTCTGTATGTATGTATATAATTCTTGTGTTTTTTTTTTGTAATTTAGTTTAATAATACCTCGGTAAATATATATAAATATATTTGTGAATGGCTTGTGTATATAATATATAGGTTCAATTATACATGTTGTTTGTATTATTTTGTACATTATGCTTACCTTCTAGTAAGTAGGTACTAATTATTTTAGTGACCACACTACTGACCATGCCTAGGTATAATTTAATTTGATGTATAATTAATTTAAAAACTATTTAACAAGCATTTTAAAATTGACGATTTCTCGTCTTATTAACTTTATTATATTATTTTATTACGTTGAAATAAATACAACATAATGAAGATATTGCTGAATTTTAGTTAAAAATAATTCGATAATAATTTATAATACTTCTCCTACGACACCGTGTGCACCTTGTTTTGTTTTTACTTCTCTTCAATTCAATTGTGAGTGAAACTGGGTAAGTTTTGGCATACTCACTTGCATTTTTGAATTTAATAAAATTATGAATCAATTATTTAAAGCTGTTGCTAGTTTCTTTCTTTTTTCTTTTTCACTAAATATAAATATTTTTTCTATGAAAACAATCAAAAGAATTAAATTATCTTCGCTTATTAGCTTTCATTTGCTTATAAATAAAGGCGATCATTTGTTTTTTTTTTTTTTATAACCATGGGTTGATAATATAATTCGTTGATGTGAATTTTTTTGATAAATTTTAAATAATACTAGGAAGAAAAAGTTAAAGAACATTAAAACAATTGTTAAGAAAAAAATAATTTGAGGTTATACGTGATTAATTTTGCCAATGTGTACATGAGATGATTGCAGTTTGATATATTTTAATGCATTGTAAGAACTGAATGCGAAGTTCGTTTATGTTTGATGTCAAATGTGTGCAAGTCACACAACTTATTCAAATTACGTGAGTGACTGCGAAAGAGTCTCGGTATCAATTTCCTTTTCTAGGAAGAAAGGGATATTCAGAGATTCGATCTGTGTTTACCTTCAAAACCTTCATGATTTGACACACTCTAACCGTATACAACAAGAGTTGATCATCAATTATTTTAAACGTAAGTTTTAACTAAGAGTAGACCACTAATGAAGGAAATCGAAGGAAGAGCTGAATTTGATCTCAACGTTCTAGAATATTTTTGTTTGTTGGCTGATAAATTTATCAATTTTTAGGCTTCTTCTTACTCTGGACATCACGGCATTCTACATACTACCAAATTATACTAGAATCTTCCAAAATACTAGCCCCGACGTCAAGTTACATCTCATTCGAATAATTTTACAAGGGCAAAGCAAAGAATATCTATCTCCATTGACACTCTGCCATCAAGACAGTTGCATCGACGTTTTTCACCTCAAAATTAGCCCAGGTCTACCCTAATAAGCTCATACCTAATAAGCTGGTAAATTTTATATATAAGACATAACCATAATTTGGATTCGAGGGTTCGAAGATCTTCTAAATATTACTGGTATTACAGCGATAAATACAAGGCATATCAACAGATCAATAGTGGATCATGCAGTTACACTAGGAATTCCTTTTGCTCTCTCATTGCTGGAGTCGGAGCCTTGACTCTTTGACTCACTGCCTGTGTTCTTGTCTAACACGTGCCAAAGCAAGGCAACGGATTCTGGACAACCCTTCCTCGAACTTTTCTGTCGAGACGTAGAAAATTACCGTCAAGGACTTGATAAATAAAGACACATCAACCTTCAACTTCCAGAGGTAGTTATGGCCTAACATTATGTTAAGAGGTTACTGAACGTTACTTTAGCATGATTAATCCCGGCACCAGGCCATCACATGATATAAATGAGATGTGGCAAATACCCATCGAATCCAAATACAATAAAGTCAGGTCTACAGCAGTCACACTTAGGCCAGCATAGGCCAACATGCTACCACGTGGATCTAGTCGATCTTACCTCATATCGAGTTGGTTCTTGTAAGAAATCCCCTCAAATAGTTGGTGAGGTAGGAGCAAAGAATGTGCATGACAGTTTCCTCGTCTTCCTCATCCTAACAAATTCTGCCAAACTCATTGTAGAGTAGACACATACTGAAGATGTGTGGGCCAAACAGCTTCAACCACAAAAATTTACTGCGTTTGTTAGTCGGAGGCGGAGCAATAACTGGTATAATGAAATGAAAATGACACTTGCTTCAAGAAGAAAAAGAGGACCCCTCACTCTCTTTGTCACGGATCCAGTGTCTGTGCAGCACACTTCTTCAAAGATGAGCCAGATCTAACAAAAATTCTTCCAGCCTCTATTTTCTGGTTTATTAGGATTTCAGTATGGCTCTTCAACACACTGACACGACGGATGCGACCTGTAGGGGCATCAAAATTGGTCCATCAGGACCTAAGTGGCTTACGCGTCTACCTACTTAACTTAACCTAAACACATCCAGTATACCATGCATATGAAATGTGATAAGTCAGCCTAGTATTTGAGCTTCGCTTTTTTATTTGTGTTGTTCTAATTGCAGTTGTAGATCACATTTTTGATCGATGGTTTAAAAGAAAATCACTAACGTCAGCAAGATAAACAGATAACGGCAGGAAGCCAAGCTTAAATCCGCCAAATAATGAATAATCCCCATCACTCCTTCGAAAAGCAACAGATGAGTATTCCATTCGCAAGTCACACAATTTTTAATGAGAAAACTAAAGAGTATCTCTGTGTCAACGTTCAATGTTCAATGCAAACCAAAACAGCAGGTAATTCAAAGCCATTCTTTCGAAAGCAATGATTTCCTTTTGAACACTCTCGCTGATGAATTCAAAAATCGATTGAAACAATGCAAATTCACACAACGAACGTACCCACTCATCCTAGCGCATTATGAATTTTGCGTGTTTCTGTGCAATTAATTAACCCTTCCCTCCTCTATCTGGCTTCTGATTTCTGATTGTGATACTAAGTAGTACTGTATTTGTATATTCTTTGTTTATTTTTGTATGTAGATGAAAAAATACCTTTCACGAGTGTAGCTATTATCTTTTTAGCATATTCCTATATTTATATAAATATCGTTTTCTTTTTTTTTAATAAAGTTTAACCATATACATATTTATCAGTATTTATAGACAGAAAAGAAATATTAATTCAAAATTACACAGTTAATCTGTTTTAAGGTTATATGATTTTGTTTTTTCTTCGGTTGTAAGGTGGTTAGTGTTTATTGCAAATTGGTTTTCCGCTTTCAATCTCTTGAATGCTATGCTTCAAATTATGTATATACAGATTTTCTATTCTGACATGTTATCTTTTGTTTTCTATTTAAATTCAATGCACCTCGGTAAGTATTTTATCTTGTATAAATATATGTGTATATCATCTAATATAATATTCCATTGTATTTAGGTGTATAACTTCGATGAAATAATTCAAAGAAAAGAAACGAATGGATGAGGAATATACAGAAGGAAACAAAAATGAATGAAAATTAAATTCAAAAATATACATACATCTATTATTCAACTAATATTTACAGTTTGACTGCTTATGCTTTGTTTTTATTTCATTTACCTGAATTTGTTGCTTTTTTGTTTACAACCCCAAAATTAGTAGACACATACATACAACATGGAAATTGTTTAAAAGAGCAAAATCATATGTATATGTAGATTTGAGTAAATATAAGGTATGCGTAATTAGATGGAAAGAAGGAATTCGAAGAGAATTAGGAAAAATTATTTAGTTTTGTTTTGTTTTTTTTTGTTGTTCCTTTCCAAGAGAACATACCTATGGAATAAGGTAAGTAATTGTTTTGTTTGTTATAATTATTATTGCATTGTATTTAACTATTTTCTAAGTACTTAAATTGTTTATATATCATTTTGCTATTGTTCGTTTTGGTTTTTTTTTCTTTGTTTATTATTTGATATGGATTCAAAAGTTATTCATGCATATTTCAGCACAAGATACATATGTATTGTATATATATATAAATATTTAGTTCTATATATTTGTTTATTTAATATTTCTCTTGTGTTCTTCAAATACGATGAAGTACTGTTGTTTTTTTTTTTTAGCTGTAAGAACAGAATGCCACAGAAAAACGATCATTTTCAATCAAAAACATTCTGAGGGGAATATTGAGATAGGCATACAGATGGAGATAGATGGAGATTATGCAGATCGTGAGAAGAAGTTTTAAAGGAGAGCATTTTGGAGAACCACCATGAATTTATTTCAACACACATAATCAGTCATCAGTTAAGATTGCCACTACGATACGATCAACATTCTTTCGAATCACTTTATCATAAATTCCGCTGAGCGGCAATGAAATTCAGAAGTCCGTTTAGACTGAGTTCTCCTCAAAATACATCATTGCATTGCATAAGTGGAGCACATCTTGTGTTACAGTATTGTACGAATTAATCTAGCTAGCAATTTTTTGTTTAGTTAATTTTAGTCTGCAAACTGAATGTGTTAACAGATTTTACGCGCTACAGCGCGTAGAGGGCCAGGGCGTAGCTTCTACAGCAACCACTCGTATTGAACGAGTGGAAGGGGCCAACAGTTTTATGCCGACTCTGAACGGCGAAGTTTGAGAAGGCATTTCACTTTTCTAGACAGTTATTACTGTTTGATCTCTGACTGTTTGTCAGTGACTCGAAAGAGATAGAGTTAAACATAAAAAGGCTGCTTTTAAAAAGTGTTATAAATGTTTTCAATTATTCTGGATAGGGGTTCGTTTTTACGATAGTCAAAGAAAATATCCCAAGTACGGAGTGACCTAGTTGGCATACGAACTTGAATCCTGGATGGAGACAAGAACATTTTATGTGCCAGCAAAGTATATCTCTAACAAATATAACATCATAAGCACATCACAGCTAGGTGTGAGCAACAATTACGTTGCTGACAAATTTATTCCAGTTAAGACGTCTTTGGTAACGAATATCTCTTATATATGTTAGAGTATACTACAAAAAAAACACCAAGGACAAAGCTGAAGAGTATTGCTTTCGGTCAACAACATCATCAAGCCTCACAAAGAGACCGGGTCGATCATACCACAGTGACGAGGAATTTGTGGATGAAAACGAAAACCCACAAAGAAAATGCTCTTCTTGTAAGAAACAGCCGTAGTAATACATCTAAGACCTGAGAAAGACCTTGCGGCTGCAGGAACAGTCGTGGATGGCTCAACCGTTCAGCGCCGTCTTCTAGAAGTTGGAGGATAAGCAAGAGAAAAAAGGTTTAATCCACATTAATTTGCACAAGACTGAACTAATGAGCACTATCACTGACATGTGTATATACAAGAACTTGACATATTCTCGCAAACATTGAAGTCTCGGATTCACACTTTTAGTGACGAATGTAATAATAACCAATATAAATTTGTTATCTAAGACGAATCTATATCATAAACAAAATCCGTTCAATAAAGAAAACACATTATAATTGAAAATTTATCTACCAACATATTTACATATTTTACAAAAAAAATTGTTGCTAAGTCTTTGAGTTGGGAAAGGCTTTAACTCAGCAACGGCTGATCGGAGCGACAAATACACTCTTGTTAGAAAGAAGTTTGAAAGACCATTCATAGACGAACGATTGAGCCAGAATTAAGGCACATACTAGAGCGGACAAATTTTAGCTAATCATTCCAAAAATTTGCCCAATTGAAGGAAAGTCTACCAAGGCGTATAGATGCCAAACGGTCTCCAAAACTAAATTCTTTTAATCTATTTCTATAATTAGTACCGACCTCTATTCGTATTTCGGATATTGCTTTATTTTTCTGTGACATTCTTTTAATAAATTTTATTTCGCTCTTCCCAGCCGACATTAAAAAAAAATATATATTATTGCTTTTGTTATATCAATTCTTTAATTGTGATTAGACAATAGAACAAGGGAAAATATTAAAGAAGAAAAGAAAAAGAATACAAATTGTGCGATCCACCATTTTGTTTTCATCTGGTATCACCCAATTTTATTTTCCATTTACAAAATGTTTATACAAAAAGGAAAAAAGAAACGATTCTTTTAAGGAGTATTACAAAGTAGACTTTAATAATTTATTTAAGATCTATGAATTTATACAAAAACAGAAGAAAAGAAATAAAACGATATATATATTTAATTTATAAAGTTATTTTGTCTTAAAAAAAGGTGAACTTTTATTGTTTCAAAAGCTCGTTAGCCCGCTTATTAGCTCCTTCAATTCGTACAGTATTGTTGTCACCCTTTAATAAGAAAGAAAAAGAAGAAACAAAAAAACAAAAAATAAATCATAAAAATGAAATCAAAAACAAATCAAAAGATGAAGATAAAAATTAAAAAATAAATAAGTGTAAAGCTACACAATCTGTGTGACATGTGTTAGTTATATAGGCAAAGGGGGATATAGGCTACGTATTTATTCACAATATTTAAGGCATTATTAGTTATTGCTTGTTCATTCAGTTTTGAATTAATATTCAAAAAAGCTTCTTTTAAAGAAACACAAAATCAATTCAATTCAGCGAATAAATCCGTATTCTCTTTTAACGTTTTTTGTTTTTTTTTTATTATTTGTATATAAATATATATATTCCTAACACAAAGGCCATTATCAAATGCAAACGACGTTCAGTTTATTTGCATTTCTATAGTTACTTTGTATAGCTTTTGAAAATGAAATCAAACACAAAAAACAAATCAAGAGAAGCTGAGGGAAAATCAAAAAAGGGGGAAATTATATCAACTTCGTCACATACGCTATTGGTCCGAAAATAATTCGCCATGTGTGTGTTTTGGTTTTTTTTTTGTTTTTAATTTTTGCTTTGTTTAATAAAATGTTATAATAATTTATATTTTTTCAATTACCACTTTTTCAGCAAGTTAAAATATATATAAATATTTTTTTTTTTGTTTTTTTTTTTTAGTTTTACGCTTTTTACGCATAGTGCATATAATGTTCATTTTGGGTTTAAAATTTTTAAAAATGTATCTCGTCTACTTGAATAAATTCTATACAAAAACGTTGATTTTAAATATTCCTAACAGACAACTCGTTAAATATTTTTTTTTAATCTTTTATTTTTTTTTCAATAATTTAATTATGATAAAAATTTAATTTTAAATGTTTTGTTTTTGGTTTTGTGAAATTCCTTTTTATTAGGTATTTTATTTTTTTTTTTGTTCGAATATACGTCTAGTCTAGAATAAAATCAGAACGAATGACAACTTAAGTGTTTTTAAAGTGCAATGGAAGCTCAGATTGTTAAATGTACGAACTTAAGGTGTCTTCTATTTGTTTAATCAATTATACCTAATTATTAACATAGTTTTATTTTGGTTTATCTTATACTTCCAGTTGCGAAATAAAAAAATGCATGAATTAAACTGAGATCTTTCTGTTCAAAATTGTTTTTTGAATGGATACAAATAATTTCTTGGCTTAGCACTCTAGCTTTGAGGAGTTTTAAACCTCGTAAGTTCCCAAAGGGGATCAATAAGCACTCGGCCTTAATCGTTCCCCAACACTGAAATGTCGGTTTCGAGCTTCAGATCAGCAAGATCCACATTTACGTCCCATGTGCGTGACACAGAATTTAGAGGGCACAGTTTGGGATCAACCTTTTCCTAGAAGGACTCGTGTTAGGCCATGATACTGTTTGGCGTTAGAACTAGACAAATTTTGTCTTAAATGCAGAGATGTATGCCAATGGTCAGCCATAGCGGCGAGACATGTCATATTCATGCGTTCAGTTCCTTTGCATTCTTAGTAGAACGATATTAGGTAACTTCACGCAGCGCTGATACGCGTATTTCATGTTCAAAACGATGTTCCAACGACTAAGACCCCTCACACTGAGTGCACACAAAATACTGCTCTTCAACACAAAATGTAGCTCCTGTCCGGTAAGAACTGCTCACCAACATGACCGACTGAACAGACACGAGGGTCTTTGACATTTCACTGAAAATTATCATCGACTAACACCTTCCAGAGAACTGCAAGATGAATTCCGATCTTTAATGGATGGGGCGCCAGAATTTTTGTGAACTCACAATCAGAAACAATTTTGAAAGATTCTCTCCGCCAACCCCATTCGCATATTTCGCCAAAAACAAAGCTTATTCACATTTCCCTACATGCGTTTGTATGCAAATGAAAAACCAAAATGATGCACAAATGATACAAAGTTAATATTTTCTTTCTGTATCATATCAGATTTTTGCAAAACTGACTTTTTACAATTCGATTGAGTGATGAATGCGCTGTTTTTTTTTCTGTTTTCTCTGTATCCTCGGATTTTCATTTTAGTATTTATTAACATGTCCCTTTGAGACGTTTTCATTTAATTTATATTATTTCATTTAATTCCTTTTTTTTGGTTTATGTTTCTTTGTTTTGTTCATCACAGCAATATGAGCCGAAAATCCTACAGATATTTTAAATTATTATATAATAAAAATCGGCAAAAAAAAATAATTTATACGTAATGTATTTTAAAAAATAAATAACTGGAATAAATATTTGTTTTTTTGTTTGGTAACATTTAGGACAACAAAATAATGAGTAGAGTGTTTATTTGAGAAGCTGGTGAGCTCTCTGGTTTGCCACTGCTATTCTGGCTTCGTTGGATTCACCCTGCGCACGGTAATAGGCATGGACAAAGTGAAATAACAAGGATTGAGTTAATTTTTTTATTAGTATTTGTTGTGAAATGTTAAGTTAATGATGAATGATGATGCGGTGAATGAAATAATTTACCTTGCGGTTGATTCTGTCGATCTGCCTGTTCTGGTTCTCCAGTTCTGAGCCCATATCAAGGGCCATATTCCGGAGATTACCAATCATTGTATTCACTTGTCCCATGTTCTCCTCCATTTCGTCTTCTCGCGCATCATTTGTTATTCTGTAAAGACAAATGGTCGTTGAATAATCGAAATTTAAAAATCTGCAAAAATGAATCATAACAAGAATGTTGTGTGTAGCAATCATGCACATTAATACATAATACTGCCATGGAATGTCAGGTCGTAAGCCACCACCTACCATCCTGCAGATACTTGTAAATACGTCGATGTAATCGAAACAGGGTATGGACACAATCAGGAAAACATCTGCTTCTTAATTTGCGTAATGTTTATTATACAACTGATATCTTATTTGGACATCATCTGCCAAAAACTTGCAAGCTAATCAATTGGAGAGTTATAGTATCATCTTCTGACCCGCATAATCCACTAAATAGGTCGCGGGGGTAAACCACGCACAGGCAACTCGATCTTCCGCCATCGGCTCCAACTCATCAGGAGTTATGCCCAAGCGTAACCAGGCGTGTTTATGGACCTGGTCTAACCATATGATCCTGGGTCTGCTAAGCGGTCGCCTACCTGAGGGAATCGCATTCAAGGCCGACATCGGAAGTCGTGATGGTGGGGACATTCGTGCTACCTGACCAAACCAACGAAGCATAGCTCAACGTTGAGTTCCTGGTGCACTATCGTGTTTCTCACCCCATCCAGGCGAGTAATTCCCACAAGAAATCTCATCGATTATTCGATCTTATTCTTTCGGTCATTCCCCAAAATAAATGGCCATAGGTGAAAGTTGGAACAAATACTGCGTTGAAAGCTGCTAACTTGGCTTTCACACAAAGCTCGGCCTTCCTGATTACAGATCACCCAAGCTGTGTCAAAACTGACCCAGCTTAACCAATCCTACAGGAAAGTTCAGTATTACTCCTCCCATCACTCGTGAAGAAGACCCCGATATACTTAAACTTTTCCACCTGCTTCAATGGGACTCCACTAACATGTAGATCATTCAACGTTCTGGAAATTACCATAACCACTGATTTGTCCACGTTAACCTTCATCCCAGAATCAGCACATACGGCCACAAACCTATCGAGTGCGCTCTGGAGTTTCGT